>CM069541.1:61534753-62785378 GCA_035773235.1 Eospalax fontanierii
TGGTGGACAGGTCCTGGCAGCAGGAGCCCGAGGCCGCTGACATCATGTCTACAGTCAGGCGGCCGAGCGATGGATACTGGTGCTTCGTTTTCTCCTTTTCATACAGTCCAGGGCCCAAGCCTAGAGAATGGTGCTGCTCAGCTTCTGAGTGGGTCTCCCATCTCAATCAACCCAATCTAGAGAATTCCTCACAGCTGTGCCAGAGGCTGGTCTCCTAGGTGATTGTAGATCTTGTCCAGTTAACAATCAGTATTAGCCATCAGAGAGCCAGTTGGTGCTGGGCTGAGCTGCAGGCTGTGCACGGCAGGGTTTTTCACATGTGGTACCAGCAGAATCTCAGGATCGATCCCCTCCCTCCTCCAACGCGAGAGTCAAGCTCAGACAGGTGCAGGGTAGCCCGAAAGGAAGTTGTGTCTTGGGTTTGACAGGCTGAGCAGCCCAGGTCTCAGAGATCCCAGACACCATAGTGGGATGTAGGGACAGAGCACCTGTTGGCAAGGGTGGCCAGGGGCTAAGAAGCCAGACCCAGACCAACCACTGGCAGTGAGTCTTATGACTGAAAGGGGACAGCAGAGATCCAGGAGCCAACCATGAGGCAGTGTGGCTAGGCTGGCTCCAGAGATAGGAAGACAGTCCCAGCTGGAGGGGGCTGTGGCCCTCTGGGGAGTCCAGCCTTCCCTATCTGGATATGCTTGGTGGCCACAGAGTGGCCAGCTTGGCCCGTGTTTGTCTGTGTGGCTCGAGGAAGGCTGGGGCCCAGGGAACAGCCCCAGGAAAGCCAGATGGAGCCGGCAGCCAGCCACAGCAAGCAGGCTGTGAGTGTGCCTGATCTGGGGCGTGGGCGAGGGGCTGTGACTCATGTCCCCGCTCAGCTGGAGTGGGACCGAGGGTGAGAAACACAGGAAGAATCCCAGGGGCACGAATGTCCCCAGGGGCTCTCTCCGTCTAATTATCGCAGTAGCTGTCACTCTCTTAGGGAGCCCTACTTTGGGGAATGCATACATTTGTGGACAGCTTGCGTCTGGTCTCCCAGCACGGAGGGCGGGTTTGGGGTGGGTGGAGAGGAGTTGGCATTTCTCCTTGCCAGGTAGCTCAGAGGCCTTGGGCCTCCAGAAAGTCAGAGACGTCCCTTGGGCGAGACCTGGGGCAGACAGGACTCACAGGCTTGAACTGAGTTCAGAACACAGCAGAGTGGTGAATTCGAGTCCTGCTCTCCACTCTCCGGGAGCTCCTATGTGCTTGCGTTGCTCAGCCTCGCCTGTGTTAAGCGCTCTGGGGACTCTGGTTCCCATACCTGGCCTCCTGACCAACATTGTGCCCTCTAGTTCCTGGAAAGCATCTCAGAACTTCCCTCTCACCTTCTTAGGCCTGGTCATGGCTCCTGTGTCTCCAGTGTCTCTGGTCCCATACAGGGAACTGTTCCAGCCTCCAGCATTGCCATACAGCTCAGCCTCACTTTGTCCCTGGGGCATACCAGACCTCCATAGCAGACCTTCCTCCCCTCCTGCTTGGAGAACCATGGCCTCACAGCAGCCTCTCACCAGCTGGGTCTGTCAAATTGTCTGTCCCTGCAGACCAGAGTTTCCACTTCTCTGGCTCTTCAGCAGCACCCCACCACACTCAGTGGCTCATCCTGGTCTGCCTCGGTTTCCAGCCCTCTCTCAATGTGCCCTTCCAAACGCTAAGTCCTTTCAGAGCACACAGAGGCAAGCTTGGAACCCCAAGGGAAATATTGGGCTTATATTTGGCCAGTGTGTGTGACTGGCTGATCTGGAAACACGCTGTCTCCTCCCACTGCCTTGATTAGAACCGTTTCATGTTGTCTAACAGAATGACCAGCTTTGACCCTATAGTCTGCTACTGATATCCAGGGATGGATCTGTCAGTGGAGTTCATCTGAGAAGCGAGAGACTCAGTTTGCTGGCCTTGCCTCCCCCGCCCTTGCCAGAGCCCCTTGCCTTTGCCCTCCGGCGTGCCCGTAGCTTCACGCTGTTTGGTTACATGTCTGTCAGCTCAGACGCCTCCTGTTATCAGGTTGGGTTCTGATTGCTCGCCGGGAGCAGGGTCTTGTTAACCATCTGCAGAGGTTAGGAACCTGGGGTTGGATCTGGGCAGCTCTGCTGAGTTAAGAGCATAGCAAACTGCAGCAGGCACTGTCCCCTTCTGTGACAGACACTGTTCATGTCGTGCGGGGTCTGGGGAAGCAGTGACCCCCGTCCCTCAGCTCGTGGCGCTCTGTGAGACACAAGGGTGTCTCATTGGGTGCACAGTCTCCCTGTCTCCCTTGCTCCCGGTCAGCTCCACTTTGGTGGAGTTTGTCTTGTTCAGAGCTCTCTCCCGGAGCCAGCCGTGTGATAGGCGGGGTACAGATGTCTGCAGACTAACCCAGCCCTATGGGGTAAGTACTGTCATCCCAGTTGTTCCCCTGAGAAAACAGGGCTCAAGCCAAGCAGGGACCAACCCAGAACAGTGGCTGCAGTGTCCCTCTGCCATGTGCCGATCTCCAAGAATATATGATCACCCAGCCCAGCGTGTGTATCAAGGGCCTGGCTGGACTCTGCGCTGGGTCTGGGGACGTGGCTGCCAGCAAGGCCCGGTCCCTGCCCTCCTGTCCAGTGGTCAGTGACACAGCAGGATGGTGGACCAGTAAGGGGAGCTGGAGCACAGTGCGGGTCAGAGGAAGGCCCCTCGCTGGTGTGACAGTGGCAGTGGCCCTGAGACGGACCTGAGCCCGTGAGGCAGACCTGCTCAGGTCACGGTCCTGGTGCCGATGGCTGGTGCTCAGGGAAACACGGGCAGGAGAGCCGGGGAGGCTCCCTGAAGAAGCAGTGTTGCTGGGCTGCTGTCTGAGGAGCAGGAGGGTCTAGCAGAGGCACCCAGGGGCCCCACTCCTCATCCCTGCCGTCCTGGGACACCCTACCTCGAGAGCCCGAAGCCTGGCAGAGCCTGAGACCTCTCTTCTTTTCAGAATCCTTCACACCTGACCATAAGCCCTTGATGGGAGAGGCGCCTGAGCTCCGTGGCTTCTTTCTCGGCTGTGGCTTCAATAGTGCAGGTGAGGGGTCCGGAGAGTGAGGCCCCATATTCCTCAGAGCCTGGGGGGGTCCCTGGTGGTGTGGAGACAAGGAGGCCCCTGGTGGGGTACAGTCCTACTGGAGACACGCAGCCCTCCTCCCCGCGGTTTGAAAGAGCAGGCTTTGGGTGGGCTGCCATGGATGGGGGCCCAGAATTAGAAGTGGAGGCCCGGAGAGCAGACTGCATCTCTGTGCTCCCATCCCACCAGGCATGATGCTGGGCGGTGGCTGTGGGCAGGAGCTGGCCCACTGGATTGTGCACGGGCGCCCATCGAAGGACATGTACAGCTACGACATCAGGCAAGTGTGCTGGCTGGAGCTGGAGAGAAGGGCGGTCTGGGTCTGGACAGCAGGACACAGCACAAGGGCCGTTTCAGGAGCGAAGCCGTCACTGAAATCCAGACGGCCATTTGGAAGGGGAAGCCGTCGGGGAAGGCCGTGGCGGCGGGTGGTGTCACCAAAGAACGCCGGGCCTGGCGGTCCACAGCCACTGCGGTTTCCAGGATTCTCTTGGCCTGGGTCCTGCCTGACCCTCTGTCCTCATTAACAGGATCCCATCATCCCACTTCACAGATGGGGAGATTGAGGTTAGGGGCAGGGCCTGTTGAGACAGTTGTTAGTATGTACACAGTGACCAAGAGCCTGGGCTTCCTGGCTGTCAGCTGCCCCTTCACTCTAAGGCAGGGAGGCCAAGTGCTCCACTCTATGGCCCAGGGCAGTCCTGTGCTGTTACCAGGATCTAGACCCACAGACAAGCTGGTGCAGGCACAGAGGTCTGTGGGGGAAGACCTGGGCATCGCTGAGCCGTGTAGCCTGACTGGATGCTGACAGCAGGAACCGGGAGGCATCCTAGGGCCCCGAGGCCTTGTGCAAGTCAGAGCCATCTCTTAAAGGACAGACCACTGAGACAGCACTCCCCCAGGGCTCCTGCAGCCTTCTATAAGTCGGAGCCACCTCTTACAGAGCACAGAGGCATGGCTCCCCACTCTCCTCTGATCCAGGCTCCAGGTCCCACCTCCAGAGCAGGCATCCTGAGCTGTGCAGTGTATCTGTGCCTGGGGCCCCACCAGGCACTGCAGGGCACCCCAGGGGCTGGGCAGCTGGGCAGGAGCCTGTGTCAGTCTGTTCTGTCTGCTACTCCTGGCTGGCAGTCTCCTGGAGGGACCCAGCTGCCCTGTTGGCCTGACATAGGGACAGGGTGGGGTGGAGGAGCTTCTGGCTCAGCGCAGGGTGCCCCGCAGTCCCGCTGAGCTAGTCCCTTCCTGGCCGAACGAGGACACTGCACCCATGGGGGAAGTGATGTCTGGCCTCCATGGAGACAGATGGCCGACTCTGAGATTCTGAAATGCCCCTCCCCGCCTGGCTCCTGGCACTGTGAGGTCAGCTCGGCAGCCCCTCTAGACTGTCTGGGGCTGTGCCCGTGCTTTCCTCCCAAAGAACATTCCAGAAACGATACAGCTGCAAGGGGCCTCAGGGAAGGGCCTTGCTACATACAGCAGAGCAGGGAGCCTGACCTCCCTCAACTGTGTGCTTGGAGCGGCAGGGCTGTCCTCAGTGCCAGCCTGCAAGGGCTCCAGCTCAGACTCCAGGTCACCCGGGTCACCTGTACCCATGCCGTGTGTCCAAGGTATAGCCACCACCGGGACTAACTGTGACCCCACCCCCAAGACCTGTCAGCATGAGAGACAGAGACAGAGACAGAGACAGAGACAGACAGAGAGACAGGACAGAGAGAGACAGAGAGGCAGAGACAGACAGAGAGACAGAGATAGAGAGACAGAGACAGAGACAGACAGAGAGACAGGACAGAGAGAGACAGAGAGACAGAGACAGACAGAGAGACAGAGACAGAGAGACAGGACAGAGAGAGACAGAGAGACAGAGACAGAGACAGAGAGACAGGACAGAGAGAGACAGAGAGACAGAGATAGAGAGATAGACAGACAGAGAGGACAGAGAGACAGAGACAGACAGAGAGACAGAGACAGACAGAGACAGAGAGACAGGACAGAGAGAGACAGAGAGACAGAGACAGACAGAGACAGAGAGACAGAACAGAGAGAGACAGAGAGACAGGACAGAGAGACAGAGACAGAGACAGAGAGACAGAGACAGAGAGGCAGGACAGAGAGAGACAGAGAGACAGACCAAATGTCTCTCCTCTGTCCCCATCGTTTCCTGATGGATCATATTGATAACCCCAGAATGTCAAGGGCAAGATACAGCCCCTAACTCTCATCTATGTGAAAGAGACACGCTCAGTGAGGGACCTGCCCGGGTAGGGTGACCATCACTGGGTCCTGGGCATGTCTGTGACTCCAGCTACATGGAAGGGTTCCAGGACTCACCCAGCACGAGGCAGCCTCCAGATCGTAGCTGCTGACTCCGTCACAGCAGAGCAGACAGGTCTCAATCACCCACTCGGACACCCTCAACCCGTGCAACCCCAGGCCTCAGTTTCTGTATCTATGAAATGGGAATGTTAGACAGACAGCCCTTCCCCTTGAACACGCTAGGCCCATGTATGTAGCTATTTTACCTAACCCGGTGGAAACCAGAGGGACTGTGCACTGCTCTCTCCAGGACATCTTTGGCTGGGTTAGCTGTCAGAGGAAGAGTTCATTACTAAGGGAAGAGGGTGGCCTTGGCCCAGACTGCTGCAGGCTGGGTCCCTGACAGGCCGTCCCTGAGCGGTGACCTGTCCCCTCTGCCGCAGGCGCTTCCACCACTCTCTCACGGATCACCCCCGCTGGATCCACCAGCGCAGTCACGAGTCCTATGCTAAGAACTACTCGGTGGTCTTCCCCCACGATGAGCCGCTGGCAGGCCGCAACATGAGGCGGGATCCCCTTCATGAGGTACCCCAGGCACGCACAGACAGAGGCCCCCTTTCAGGATGGCCTGGGGGTGTCCTGCTGTGGTTCACAGCCTGGTGTTCCCTGAGCTCTCGCGAGACCCTGCACGGGTGCTGGGGGGAGGAGAGAAGCCGGTTCCTGCAGGGGCTTCTAGTCGAGCAGAGAGGCCGGTGCTCAAACGCAGATACAGGGGCCGGGGAGGTGGTCCGTCAGCAAAGTGCTTGACATGTAAACATGAAGGTGCGAGTTCCAGTGCAGAGCCCAATGGGGCCTGTGACCCAGCACTGGGGAGGTAGGCACAGGAGGACCTTGGAGGTTCCCTGACCAGACGGTCTAGCCTAGCCACTGAGATCCAGGTTCAGTGAGAGACCCTGACCCAGAACAAGGTGAACTGTACCTGAGGACCAAACCTGTCCTCTGTCCTCTGCGTGAATGTGCACACACGCACACACACGCACGCACATGCACCCATGCACATGCAAAGATGCTCAAGGACAGATATGGGAGTCTGTCCTGATGCTGTGAGGAAGGTAGGCTTGGTGAGTGTGTACGGCGTATGTCAGAGGGGCAGCCAGGCCGTGCCTGTGGGGAGAAAGGTTTCTGCTCATAGAGTCTGCTTGGGATGCCTTCATAGCCGGTGAACTTCTACTTACACGATGAGACCCCTTTCCTGGGGCCCATCCCTGCTTCCACTTCTGGGCACTTTGGGATATGAGTGACAGGTGCAGTGACCCTGCCTCCTCTGGCCTCAGGTGAAGGACCTTCTTTGTTTCTTGCCAGGAGCTGCTTGGACAAGGCTGTGTGTTCCAGGAGCGACAGGGCTGGGAACGGCCAGGATGGTTCAACCCCCAAGGGACAGCTCCGGTGAGTGTGATGCCAGGCTCCTCATCCACCCATACCTCCTCCAACCTCAACATCCTCTCAGCAGCTCAACGAGGCTGGGAGACACGTCAGCTCACACTCAGGAAGCTGGGTGTTAACAAGAGAGAGAGAGAGAGAGAGAGCAGTCAGTGCCTCGGGTCAGTGGCCCAGTGCCTTCAGAGGCTTTACTCCCAATCTGACTGCAGTGGCCAGGCTTCCCAGGTCCCCATGGGCCAGCACTGCCCGGCCCACAGCAGGAACAGAGTGGAAGACCCCCCTGGCTCCGGAGCTGTGCAGGCTGTCTTCACATACTCCTTGGGCATGTATTTTGGGCAATGCCAACTGTTAGTTGATGTTAGTGGGAGGAATTATGCCTCCATGTGTCAGTTTACCCACTGAGCTGCCCACATGCTGGCCTCAGGGGCCTCCCCCAGAGCCTTCTAGGAAAGGCCCTAGGGAGCAGTCTCTGGAGGCTTTGAGGTCAGTATATCCAGGTCCATGCAAGTTAACCCCTTTGTGCCTACGCAGTGTACCATCCCACTGACGCCCTTCTACCTCTCCAGAAACCCAGGTCCATAAACAGTCCCAGCGGATGCTTAGGAGAGACAGAGTCAGATATGCAACTGGGGCCTCAGCCCCAGGGCCAGGGTCCTTAGAGCCTCCTCCGTCAGAATTCTTCTTTCATTGGCCCCTGGGGGCAGTGCAGGGAGGATGGGTTAGGGCAGAACTCTGTCCCAGAGACATTGGGCATGGGGAGGCATTGGTGGGAATGGAAAGGTCCCCAGTCCCAACACGAGCAGACTTACATCCCACCCAGGAGCTAGCCTGGGAACACCCGTGGGCCTGCATCTATGCCGTGGGCCTGCAGCCACGGGATGTCCATGTTGAAGTCTCAGGGGCCAGGGGAAGCAAACCCAACTAGGAAGGGAGAGGTGCTGGAAAGAGCTTTCCCGAATGCCAGGGCCAGAGCTGCCAGGGCCTCCCACCTTTGCACTTGGCTCTTACTGGTGAGGACTAGGTGGAGCCTGTGGGTGGGGCCACAGTGCCCGGAGGCGAGATCTCCTGTCTTCATTCACCCCCACAAGAGGCCTGGGGTCGCTGAGGTGTCAGACAGAGGTGGTAGAGCCCTGGAGAGTTTGAGACAGGAGAGAGGAGCTGGACCCGGAGCCCACAGCCAGGCCCACTCAGCTTCATGCCACGGCTCTGTAACCTGCATGCTATCTCGGGCTAGGTTTAACGTCCCAGTGTCTCAGCATCCCCATCTGCAGAAAAAGTGGCTCTTGGGGCTGGAGGGATAGCTCAGCGGTTGAGAGCACTGGATGCTCTTGCAGAGGACCTGCGTTTGATTCCCAGCACCCACATGGCAGCTAACAACTGTTCCCAACTCCAGATCCAGTGGAATTCAACACCCTTTTCTGCCCTTCTCAGGCACTCTTACAGCTGGGGACAGAGTGTTCAAACACATGAGCCTGTGGGGACATTTCCCATTCAAACCACAGAGGGAGGAGGAAGGGAGGGCAGGAGCTGACCTCGTCTTCTGTCACAGGTCCTTGACTACGACTACTACGGGGCCTACGGAAACCAGGCTCACAGGGACTACGCCTACGGCAGGCTGCTGGCGGATGAGTATACCTTCGACTTCCCACCTCACCACCACGTGGTAAGCGGCTTGCACTGGGCTTGAAGCCGTGTCCCCACGCCGCTGCCCGTCGTTCATGTAGCCGCCAGTGGGGGCCTCAGCCCATTTGTAGGGTTCCCGCTTCCTCCAGTCTCACTCCTTTCCCACCGATGGAGGTTTGCAGGGGACCGAGTGTTCCTCTCTTCTCGCCTGTAGTCGGGTCTGAGGGGCAGCGGGGGCAGGAGTGAGGCAGACGGCCTAGGTGGGCGGGTAGGTGGGCAGGTAGCCTTGGGCCAGGGCTGCACCCATCCCAGCCCTTCTGGTCCTGAGGTGGTGAGGGTCCATGAGGGATGTGGCTTCCCCTTCCTGGGACCCGAAGAGGGCTCCAGTCTCCTTTTTTTCTTTTCTTTAGTTTTTGTGTATGAGTGTATTATCTGCATGTATGTAAGTACACCTGGGTTGTGCAGTGCCCGTGGAGGTCAGAAGAGGATGTCAGATCCCCTGGAACTAGAGTCATGGAAGGTTGTTAGCTGCCATGTAGGTGCTGGAAATCAAACTCAGGTTCTCTGCAAGAGCAGCCAGTGCTCTTAACTGCTGAGCCACCTCTCCAGCTCTCCAGCCTCCATTTGAAATGGAGGATAAGGTGGGCTTTCTGGCCCTGGGTCCCAGCTTGTTGGATGGTTCCTTCAGGGGACAAAGCGGGGGCAGCCAAGACTGGAGTGGCTGCACTATTGGAGTCTGTTGACTGGCTCCAAAACTGGACAGGCAAGACTGGACAGACAGAGCAATAGGCAGACCAGGACACTTCATGTGCCTGACTCTCTACACCACTGGGGCCATGGCTACTAGCCTTGGGGGCTGGGTGCTCCCTGTACCCCGCCGGCGACTACCAGAGGATTAGTAATGATAGTGTCCATGTTGTGCCTTCCTGGCCCTGTGGGCACCACAGTTTTCCCTGTCATGTCTCCGGGCCCGAGGCGCCTTTTGATATCCTACTATGCATCTGAGGGGGCTGCAGAGCCAAGTCCTGCAGAGCCAGGTACCCGGGGCCCAGGGCCAGTGTGAGAAGAATCCAGAGAGGGCTGTGGTACCCAGGGTAGAAGCTTCACGGGCAGGGTCTGAAGTCATTCAGGTCCCACAGTCAAGGTCAAGTCTGTGTCTCTCTGAACACTCCGGCTTAAACCACAGCAGTCGTCTGCATGGTACCTTGTGTCCAGTCAGAAGGGAGGGGGCCATTTGTTCTCCCCACTGTCCCCTGAGCTTGCCCTGTAGGTAAATGGCTATTAAAGTGTTGGGACAGGGCTCTCAGGTGGAAGCAGGAGGCCCGGGCATCACAAAATGCAGCTGCTGCAGGGCTGGCTGGGTGCCCAGTCCGCGTGGCCGCCTCCAGGGTGTACACGCTGCATCTGGCACCTCGTACCTGCATTTCTACAGCCCGTGGGACTCCTGGCCCTGGAGGGTGTGGAAGCTGGGGGAGAGCCAGCTCGGCTCGGGGGCTCCATCCAGCCTCCGCAGACGCGCTTCAGACCGGTAAAGGCACCGAGAGCCTGGCGGACAGAGAGTGCTCCCTGTGATGTCTAGAGGGAGCCAGAGGAGCTGAGGGCTCAGGAGGTGGCCAGCCCCTGTGGCGTGCTGCGTGCCGGCAGACGTGTGCCAACCTGCTGTCTAGAGGCTAAGCCAGCTCTGTGGTGCTGGCCCGCCTGCCTGGTGCGAGCTCTCAAGGGCTGGTTTCTCTGATTCAGTTCTGGGTGTGGCACTGGGGACCTCCACGGTTGCCCTTATGATGGAGCATGCCCAGAGCAGCCCTGTGGCTTTCTAGTGATGCTCTGGCCTCCAGAGTCCTGGGAACCAAAAGATGAGGCGGCCTCCTCATGGGGCAGGGCTGAGTTAGGGAGGACGAGGTCCACTTCCAGTTTACTGGTGTTAGGGATGGAACCCAGAGCTTCATGCATGCTAAGCAGGCCCTCTCCCAACTGAGTCACATCTGGGCCTCTGTCCAGCCACTTGTGTGGGTAGGACTTATCTTACTCATCCATTTATGTCACCGCGAACATGCGTGTTTGGATGTGTGGCTTTAGTTTTCATGGTTACATGGGTACCTGGGCTGGAACTGTGGCCATGTGGTCTCTCTATGTCCAACATTTGCTGAGCTTCCGGCTGTTTACCAAAGTAGACACGGTACTACTGTACACCCCAGCAGCACAACTGAGGCTCCAATTTCTCTGTACCCTCTGGCTTTTTATCTGCCATTTCAGGTGGTGTGCCGTGTTGTCTCGTGGATTCAGTTGCATTTTGCAGATAGTACTGGGCACCTTCTCATGTAGTAGGCTTTGATTACTTGAATATCTTTTTGGGGAAATGTCTGTTGAAATCCTTTGAGCATTTATAAATTAGATTATTTGGAGCATGCGTGCATGTGTGCACGCGCGTGCGTGTTGGCCAGAGGTTGATGTTGAGTGTCTTCCTCAACCGCCCTACATTATTTTTTAGATAGAGTCTCTCACTGAATCTGGAGTTTGACAATTTGGCTAGGCTGGCTGGTCCGCGAGCCCCAGGAACCCTCCTTTCTCCACCCCTCCAGTGCTGGGGTCACAGACACGTGCTGCCACATCTGAATTTATGTGGCTTCTGGGCATCTGAACTCAAGTCCTCATGTGGGCGCTTTACTGACTGAGCCATTTCCCAAGCCCTCTTTGATTTTTTTTATTGTTGAATTTTAAGAATATTTATATGTGGGCCTGGAGAGATGACTCAGCAGTTAAGAGCACTGGCTGCTCTTGCAGGGGACCTGGGTTCAATTCCTAGCGCCCACATGGCAGCTAACAACCATCTTTAACTCCAGTTCCCAGCGATCTGATGTGCTCTTCTGACCTCTGAGGGCATTGCATGACATGGGTACTCCTAACTGCATGCCAACAACATACTCATACACATAAAATAAAAAAAGAAATAAAACATTTTAAAAGGATATTTATTTATTTGAGACAGGACTTAAATATGTAGTCCAAGCTGATCTTGGGGTGTTGGGATTACAGGTATGTTACATGTACGTGCTACCCTGCCTGGTGGAATTTAAATTGTGTTTTATTTTTTTGAGGCAGGGTCTCACTATGTAACCTCAGCTGGCTTGGATATTGCTATGTAGACCAGGCTGGCCTCCATTTCACAGATATCTGCCTGCCTCTGCCTCTAAGTGTTGGGATTAAAGGCATGATCCTTCAAACTTGGCATGAACTTAAATAATTTTTAAAAATACATATTTGGGATGGGGCTAGAGAGATAGCTCAGTGGTTAAGAGCACTGGCTACTGTTGCAGAGGAGCCGGGTTCAATTCCCAGCACCCAGCACCAATGTGGCAGCTAACAACTGTCTTTAACTCCAGTTCCAGGGGGTCCAATGCCCTTTTCTGACCTCTGAGGGCATTGTATGACACGGTTGCAGGCAATACACTCATACACATAAAATAGAAATGATAAATAAAATATTTATTTATAGTACATATTTTGGAGCTAGGGAGATAGCTCAGCGGGTGAGAATGCTTGCTGTGCAGGACCTGTTCAGGTCTCCGGCACCCACATAAGGGCTGGACATGCCTGTGTGCTCCTGAAACTCCAGCACTGGGTGTGGGTGGAGGAGACGAGGGTCACGGGGGCCTGCTGGCCACCAGCCTAGCTGCAGGTTCCATCTCAGGAGGAAAAGGTAGAGAGGGATAGAGGGCCTCTAACATCCTCCTCTGTCCCCACATCAACATATGGGCATGCACACCTCCATATCTGTGCACATACACCACATACACAGAGCCTAATACAATACATACACACATATATATTCTGAATACAAGTCCCTTTTCGTGTGTATAATAAGCAACGTTCTCCCATCCCCTCCTCATTGTCTTTAGGGAATCATTTGCAGCACAAACTCTGTTTTTCTTTTTTTGGCAAACTTTTAAACTGATGCTCTCCAGTTCGTCTGCTTTCCTTTCATGGTGTGTGTGCTGAGCGTCATGTCTAAGAGTCTCACTCAGGGCCACAGACAGGTATTTCTAGCTTTCCTAAGGACTTATCATTTTAACTCATGTCTACGACTCATGTTGAGTTGAATCTTGTACAAGGTGGAGGAAGGGCTCCGAGGCCATTCTTTGGCGTGTGGCTACCCACCCTCCTGGGCCCTTACGAAAGCCAGCTCACCATAGACTTCAGGGTTTGGAGCCGGACTCTCAGCTCCCCTCCGTTAATCATGTCTGCGCTGCGGCTCAGTCCGACACTCTGTTGTCTAATTTTTTTTCCCTCCAGTGTGTTTTGGAATCAGGCAGTGTGAATCCTTCAACTTTGTTCTTTTTTGAGATTGTCTAGTATCTTCTGGTCTTTTGCAATTCCACATGAATTCTAGGGTTAGCTTGTCAGTTTCTACAAAGGATCCAGCTGAAATTGTGATAGGATTGGGTCGAATCTGTAAATCAGCTTGGCTGTGTGGTCAACTTAGCGACAGTAAATCTTTCTTTTCATGGACTTGGGTATCTCCGTTTATTTAGGTTATTAATTTCTCTCAAAAGCATTTTGTCTAGGGGTTGGGAAGATGGCCCAGTCAGTAAAGTGTTTACTGGGCAGGCATGAGGACCTGAGTTCAGAACCCTAGAATCCAATAAAAAGCCAGACATGGGAGAGGCAGAGACAGGAGGACACCTGCCAGGCCAGGCAAGTCAATCAGCGAGCTATGGAGTCAGTGTGAGCCTATATGAAAACAAAATGTGGGGAACAACTGAGGAAGATACCTGATCCTAACTTCTGGCCTCACACACACACACACACACACACACACACACACACACACACACACATACATGCACAGACATACACATACACACATAGACACATACACATACATACATAGACATATATACACACACACATAGACATACACATAGACACACACACAGCCACACACAGGCATATACATACACACATACATAGACACATATACACACACAGACACACACACACATACACACACAGACACACACAGACACATACACACACAGACATACACATACACACATAGACACATACACATACATACATAGACATATATACACACGCACACATAGACATACACATAGACACACACACAGACACACACAAGCATATACATACACACATACATAGACACATATACACACAGACACACACAGACATACACATACACACACATAGACACGTACACACACATACGTAGACACATATACACATAGACACACACAGAGACATACACATACACATAGACATACACACACACACACACACACACAACCATACCAACATTTTCTAATTTTTACAATAAAACCAGCATTTCTGGTTAAGCCTATTTCCAGGCATCTCACTGCTTTTGGGCTGCAGTAGACAGAATGGGCAGACCTGATTTTTCTACTTGCCCTGGGTACAGAATGTACAGAAAATGCCCACGATAGGTTTCTTCGCTTGTGTGCCCCTTTCCTGGTTTCTTTGGACAGGTTCACTGTCTGATTTCTGACGGGGTAGTGGGCTCACTGGCTTGCGGTCTTCCTTTGTGGGCAGGTGTGAAGCCCCTGTGAGCCCAGCTTTGAGTGTTATGACGGCGTCTGCTGGCCCTGGTGGGGGGCTTTTCCCCTTAGTCTTTGGGAATGTCTCATGAAGTTCCTCTGTTCCTTCATGTGCTGGTTTTTGCTTTAACTCCACTGCAATGCCAGGAGTCTACCTTGTAGGATTCTAGTGTTTTTGTTTTGAGACAGGGTCTCACGTAGCCCAGGCTGGTCTCAAAGTCATTATGTAGTCAAGGATGACCTTGAACTTCTGATCCTCCTGCCTCTCCTTCCCTAATGCTGGGGTTATAGACACACCATGCCTATTTTGTTATTTTTTTCAAATTACATTTATTCATTGTGGCCTTTAATCTCAGTCCTCTGAAGGCAGGGATAGGCAGATCTCTGGGAGATTAAGGCCACCCTGATCCACATTGTGACTTCTAGGTGGGCTGTGGCTAGGGAGACCTGGTCATAAAAACTGGAAACAAAACAAAACAAAGCAAAACACCATTTATTTATGTGTGTGTGTGTGTGTGTGTGTGTGTGTGTGTGTGTGCGTGCACGCACATATGGAGGTCAGAGGACAGCTTGTAAGAGTTGGTTCTTCTCTTCCATCTGGGCCCCAGGGATTGATTTCAGGTCATCAGGCTCAATGGCAAATGCCCCTATCCACTGAACCATCTTGCTGGCTCAGCCTGGTTTTGACTGCAATGCTTCTAAAAGACTGAGCCTGTTTATAACTTGATGCTGGTTGTCCCCTGTGTGGCCCTCGTGTTGGGGAAAGTATGCCCTGATGGCCTCCAGTGCGGGGAGGGCTGTGCAGACAGAAAGTGGGCAGCAGGGAGCCCCGAGCAGGCCTGTCCGGGAAGACCCAGCCCCACGGCCCCAGAGGCAGCTCCCTCCAGACCCCTCCCCCCTGGGCCTTTCAGATCCAGAAGGAGTGTCTGACCTGCAGAGAGGCCGCTGCCGTGTTCAACATGTCGTACTTCGGGAAGTTCTACCTGCTGGGGGTAGATGCCAGGAAAGCTGCCGACTGGCTCTTCTCAGCAGACGTCAGCCGACCCCCAGGTACTGGGTTCCGAGGCGGGACAGACCTGCTCCTCTCCCTCAGATGGAGGCCTGTGGGCACAGCTGCAAGCCCAGGGACAAGGTGGCAGGCCGTGGAGCCTGCTGCTTCTCCCCTGGGTCTGGCCAGGCTGCTGCCTGAAACCCTCTGCCCTGTCACTGAGCCCCACCTCAAGGGCTTCCTCTCCCTCCAGTCTTCCTTCTTGACCCTTTCTAGTTCTCTTCTTTCTTTGTTCCCAGAAGGGACATATAGCCACGGGCACTCAGCAGTACCTTCCAGCATTTAAGCCCAGCCACACATACTGCCCCCCACCTCACCTCCACCAAGATGCTCTCCCAATGTGAGTTTGCCAGAATTAAAAATCTAGAATGCAGGACTGGAGAGATGACTCAGTGGCTAAGAGCACTGGCTGCTCTTGCAGAGAACCTGGGTTCAGCTCCCAGCACCCACATGGTAGCTAACAGCCATCCTTAACACCAGTTCCAGAGGATCTGATGCCCTCTTCTGCCACCTGTGGGCACTGCATGACAAGGGTGCGCTTGCTCACATGTAGGCAATACATTCATACATATAAAATAAAAATAATAAAATATTTTAAAAATCTATAATGCTCAGTTCAATTTTAATTTTGAGTAAATAACGAGGAATTTTTTTGTGTTCTATATCCCATGCAGTATTTGGGATAACCATCTGTCCTTTGTCACCCACCCACCTACTGTCGTACCCATCCACCCACTCCAAACCCATCTGTCCCATTTTTATCCCTTTCTTGTGGCTGCCACCACAGAGTTCTATGAGCTGGGTGGTCCTGCAGGCCAGAGGTCAAGATCAGAGTAGCAGCCGAGCCCCGTTGCTCTGACATAGGGTGGAGTCCCTCCTGTACCCCCAGCTCAGTGGATGCTGGGATCCTGGGCCTCGATTGACTGGTAGCTGCTTTACTCCCTCTCTGAGGCCGCATGATACTGCCCCGGTTTTTCTTTCTGTGTGCATGTCCATGTGGATAGGGGTACACACGTGTGGGGGTGGGTGTGGAGATCCAGAGGGCAGCTGAGTATCATTCCTCAGGAGGTACCCACCTTTATTTTTCTGAGACACAGTCTCTCTGTGTCCCGGAGTTGCCAGTTAGGCTAGGCTGCCTGGCCAGCGAGCTCAGGGAGCTCTCCCCGGTGTCTCTGTCTCTGCCTCCCCAGGCGTGGCTTTTCTGCATGAGTTCTGGGCACTGAACTCAGGTCGTCACGCTTGTACGGCAAGCTCTTTACTCACTGAACCATCTCCCAAGTCGCCCGTTCTCCTCTTCCTGTGAGCAATCCTACTGGCTGAGAGCCCACTCAAATGGACCTTCCCTTACATATGGTTATAAAGACCCTACTTCAGAATAAGGTCTTATCCTCAGGTCCTTGGGGTTCCGTTAAGATTTCAACATGTGTATTTGGGGGACGTGATCCACCCCATGACACCCTGTACGCAGTCAGCTGGTCACCCACCTGTTCACTCCCATGTGCAGCTCCTTCTTGCCCCTGTGAGTTCTCCATCAGCCCTGCCCACCCTCCACTACCACCAGTTGCCCACCGGCCCATCCCACCATCCATCTTACCACCACCTAGGCACCCGGCCATCCTTCCACCCAGCTCCCTACTTGCCCCGTCCACTCATTCCCATGCCCACTGTTCCTCCATCTGGTCACCAACCCTGCAGATGTTGATGGGGCTTCTGCTGAGTCAGGTGTTTCGGGCACAGGGCTGAGGGAGGGACTCTGTAGCTAAAATCCAATGAGGGTGGGGATGAGGGAAGAACCAGGGAAGTGTTTCCAAAAAAGCCTCTCCAGATAACAGCCATGGATGACCTGTCATCAGTAGTCTAGTTGAAAAGGAGTCATGGGGTAGAGGTGGGGGGCTTATAAGGTAACCCCCCCTAGGGATTCTCCCCCAGGGAACCCACCATGAGCAGACTTTGGTGATGGTCACACCTGGGTTCCCCTTGTTGTCAGGCTCGACAGTGTACACGTGCATGCTGAACCACCAGGGAGGCACCGAGAGCGACCTGACTGTCAGCCGCCTGGCCCCCGGAACTCAGGCCAGCCCTCTGGCTCCTGCCTTTGAAGGTAAGGCTGCTTTGGTGAGCAACCTTAGCTCAGCCAGAGTCTGCTCTAAGGACCAGCAGTCCCAGAAGGTCGAGGACAACTGCGCAGGGCAACTCTATAGTTGCCTGTCATACCCACTGTGGTCAAGACCTAAAGATTAACGGTCTCAGTTCGGGCTAAATGCAGCCTACGTTCAGGCAGCGGTGCTCTGTGTACTCAGTAATTATGTCTAAACCTACTGGTGCTGTGGCATGTTGGAACAGCCTCATTGTGGGTGCACTAAGCCCAGCTGCCCAGAGCCCAGGAGAAGGCTGTGTCTCCTGCTCAGAGCTCAGCCCCTTAGCACCCTGACCTCCGAGCTAGATGCACCCCGAGCTAAACCTTTTTGTGTTTCTCCTTGCACACCCCTGATGACAGGCAGCTCAGCACTTTGGTCCTGTTTGCTTAGCCTTAGCTGTTATATGTCTTTCTCCTGTCATCCCAACCCTGCATCCTACCCTCAGGAGTGACCCCACCTCCTGTCCTGTGGCCTGTGTCTACCAGGAGAGGAGAAGGGACAAAGTGGGCCCATCTTTTCCCCAAAGAGGGCATTTGTCCCTCCACAAGGCTGTTCTGCAGGGGATAGGTGCCAACTATGTGACTTTCTGGACTTGTTCTGTAGCCCAAGCAGGCCTTGAAATTATGATCCTTCTGCCTTAGCCTCCCATGTTGCTGGGTGGCAGACCTGTGCCACCTGCCAAGCTCTCTAAAACAATTATTTATTTTTATTTTATGTGTATGAGTGATTTGCCTGTAAGTGTACCATAGACATGCAGTGCCCATGGAGGCCAGAAGAGGGTATTGGATGTCCTTGAACCGGAGTTACAGATGGTTGTTAGCCACCATGTAGGTGCTGAGAATAGAACTGGGTCCTTTGGAAGAGCAGTCAGTGTTCTTTAAAAATATTTTACTTATTATTTTTATCTTATGTGTATGAGTGTCTTCCCTGTGTGTGTAAGTGCACCCGTGTCATGCAGTGTCCGCAGAGGTCAGAAGGTCATTTCCCCTGGAACTGGAGTTATGGACAGTTGTTAGTTGCCATGTGGGTACTGGGAATTGAACTGAGAATTGAACCCATGTCCTCTGCAAGAACAGCCAGTGCTCTTACCTGCTGAGCCATCTCTCCAGCCCCACAGTTACATTTCTTGAGCATATGCTGTGTCTAGCGGAGTTGGAGGCACAAGGACACATCTATGAACCAAAGAGAGATGGTCTGGTTCATGTGGAGTTTCTATTTCTGGTAGAGAAAAAATAAGATTTAAAAAAGTAAAATCATTGGAGTGTACAGGATGTAAGATATACTAAGAGAAAAAATGAAGTGTGTGTGTGTGTGTGTGTGTGTGTGTGTGTGTGTGTGTGTGTGTGTTTGTGTGTGTGTATGTTGGTCTGGGGAATCTCACTGCTCACAGGGTCCTTCAGGACAGGTTCAGGGGTGGAAGGGATACAGGGTCCTATACAGTGTTTCTGTGAAGAATGTCATGTGACTGGCTTCAGGAGCGGGAGGCTGCTCATGGGGTGAGGCCCTAAAGGTGGCTGAGGAGGACTTCTGTGGGCATGTGTGGAACTTGGGACACCACCATCTTGCTGTCGGGATGGGGCAGGTTTGATGGCAGTGGGCACCCGTGCTTGATCTGTCAAGGGCTCCAATCAAGTGTCCTTTCAGGACTCTGGCAGGCCCAGGGCAGCAGGAAAGCGGCCAGCAGGTCGGCAGTGTCTTACCTCCCACCCCGGCTGTGTGTGAGCAGACAGCAGCCTAGGGAGACCCTGAGGACAGCACCTCAGAGCCAGGTGCTGTGGGAGGCCACGGGAAGTGGCCAAGGGCAGAAGCTTCCTGAAGGAATCTAGCCTGATAGGAGCCCCAGTTGGAAGGGGGTGGAGCAATGAGGGGAGATGGACTTGCAGAGGCATCCTGGATGGGGCCTGTGGGGCCTTGGCCTTCCACTCTGGGAGAGGGAGGCGCAGCATTTAACTACAGATGCAGAGAGCCAGGCTAGCTGTGCAGGCCCGACAGAGGACCTCAACTGATGGTGTAGATCTCCTAAATCCCCACTGCCACCACCTGGCTGTGAGACCATCCCTCTTTAAGCCTCAGTTTCTCTATCTGTGAAATGAGGACTAGAGAACGCACCTCCCCTAGCTGCCCCAGGACTGAGAGCTGGAAGGAGCCTCCCCAAGTACAGTCCTTGTTCCCAAGGTGGGGAAACTGAGGCTTGGTGCTTGGCACAGTGAGGCTTGCATCTGGGGGATGTGCTGGGATGGCTTCGTGAGCCCTGTGCCCTGGAGGCTGTGGATCCCGGAGACACCTCAAAGCTGGAGAAAATGGCTCAGGCATCTCACCATTCCTGAGACAAATATGCATGATATTAGGTATGCATATATTTAATATGCATGTTAATTATATATGTGACTCAGAGCCCAGTAAGTCAAGAGAATGTGATGATTTACATGTGATCAAGGCTGTGTACTAAGCACTTGTCAGTCTCAGAAGCAATTTTAAATGATCTTTATTCATCTTTCTTAATATTATAAAAGATGTACTGGCTTGTCAGAAACACGCCAACAATAACGACGAGAACACATGAGACCTGCCACCCACATGCCACCCCACACCTGGAAGGGTGAGAGGAGCCGAGGCTCCGCCATACTGCGCCTGTGTACCTGCCCCTCACTGTGGGCCCGGCTCACTGATGGCCCGAGTCTGTGCATTCTCTTTGCAGGGCAATTGATTGGAGATGGCTGCCCAGAGTAGGCAGGGGCACCACTCTTAGGCCGACCCAGAGGGAACTCAGGCTGGTCACAGAATCGGGGGTGGAGGTGGGGGTGGTGCCATCCAGGAGCCAGGGACCTGTAGGACATGTGTGTGTATGTATACAGTGTGCGCTTGTGGAGGCATTCATGTGCACCGTGTGTGAGTACGTGCGTGTGTGAGTGCGTGCGTGCGTAAGAGTGAGTGTGTGTGAGTGTGTGAGTGTGAGAGTGTGAGTGTGTGTGATGGAGGTGGCACTGAGCTGTCAGTGGTCTGGGCTGAGGACACTATGCAGAATCCCCGTGTCCTCTGCAGCCCCAGCTAGGGACCGCAGAACCCTCCGGGTGAGGCTAATCTTTCTCTCTCTCTTTTTCACTCATTTATTCATGAGGAGGGAGGGAGGAAGCTTTGGTGGGATCTGGCTGTTACTTTGGTAATGGGAGGTGGGGCAGGGAGAGGCAGGCAGGATGACCAGGTCAGTGATGACATGCTGGGGACTGGGGCCTCTTGGGGTGCTCTCAGGATGTGGGGGTAAGGATGGTGGGAGCCGTGGATGATGTCAAGGGGCACTTCACTGCTGGTGAAATGGGTTTTCTGGAGGCTGAGGCCTTTGGGCTGGACCTGAGAGGACAGGCAGTGTGGCATAGCACACGCAGTGAAAAGGTCTGGAGGATCCCAAGCCTGGTCTGGAGGAGGTGGTAGGTCGTGGCTATCTGGACCTTCCTTCCCTAGCTGGTGTGACAGTAAGGCTGAGCCCTAAGTGATGGAAAGAGGGTCCCCATCTGGAAACTTCAGGCAGCGTAGCTAGGCCGTTCCAGCCCTCCCCCATCCTCCTTCGTCAGAGCCCAGCCAGTACTCTTGGGGAGAAAGCAAGGCCCCAAGGCTGCTGACTGCTCCTTCCCCAACCAGGAAGGAAACTGAGGCACCCATGTTTCAGCCATGGCAAGTGGCAGGCTGTGTGTTCCTAGGGCAGGGCCAGGGCTAGACTAAGGGTGTTCGTGGATTTTCCCCCTCCCAGACTGTGTCCTGTGTAACTGCTGGGGCAGGGGCTGGGCCTGCCTAGCTGTGGGCCCCCGGCCTCTTCTTTTCCTACAAGATAAGTAGAGGAACCCATGGGAGTCAGTGAGAAAGGCTGTCAGAAAGTTGGGCGGGGTTGGGGGGGGCGGCAACAGATGCTTCCTAACCTGCCTCCTTTGGGCTAGGGCTCCCCCAGCTGGTCCTGGGGTGGTGAGGGCAGTGGTTTCACTGCCACAAGTCACAGCATCCCTGCATGACAGTTCTGTGAACCCTAAGTCACTGGACCAGGGGCTCAGTGAGTTTGTGTGCCAGGTCCAAGGCCACAGAGCTCTCCAAGGTCACAGAGTCCTAGGGCAGTGGCTTCTTAGAACGTCTCATTGAGGTGAACTGCTGTCCAAGGTCAGGAGCTCAGGGGCAATGTGACTGCATGGGTGCCCACGGCCATGCGCACAGAGTTCCACCTACGCCACCACGTGGCTCCTCTCGGAACCTCCCTGTCCTTCCTGAAGTCTGGGAAGAGGGTGAGCTAGGATCCTGAATGGGATCAGGAGTATATTAGTTACTTTCCACGTCTATGGCGAAATTCCTGACAAAGAAAGGAAGAGGACACTGTCTGCCATGGTGGGGAAGCGCGGGGCAGGAGCCCGAGCCACACTGCATCCGCAGTCAGGAGGCAGAGTGCTGGTTCTCAGTCTGCTGTCTCCTTTTATTAAGTCCAGGACTGCAGCCCAAGGGATGGTGCCACCCACATTTAGGATGGGTCTTCCCACCTTAATTAACCTAATTTAGAAACTCCTTCAGATATGCCAAGAGACTTATCTCCAAGAGGATTTTAGATCTTGTCAGTTGACAATCTGGGTGGATTATCATAAGGAGATTGTTGCCTTAGTCTCTCAGCTCTGATCTCAGTCCCAGTGAACTTCAGCATGATTAAAGTGGGGGCGTGGGGCGTGTCAGCATAGGGTGATATGGGAGCTGAGGACATTGAGGCCCAGAGAGGGGAAAAAATTGTCTGTGACCACTCAGCACTGGTGACCGAGGCTAGACAGAATCTTCCAGGACCTAAACACCAGGGTCTTAACCCTTTTCTGAGAACTGGGCAGAAGCCTTTGGAGCTGCCTGCTGCTGAAACCAAGTTGTATCTTCTCTGAACGAAGAACCCAGGGTCCCTGGCTCATACCCACCCCGTCCCGAGCTCCTGTTCTAAGCCTGGTGCTTCTCTTCTAGGGGATGGCTACTACCTGGCTGTGGGCGGGGCTGTGGCCCAACAGAACTGGTCCCACATTACCACCGTGCTGCAGGACCAGGAGTTCCGGTGCCAGTTGGTTGACAGTTCCGAGGATCTGGGCATGCTCAGTATCCAGGGCCCAGCCAGGTGAGGGAGGACCAGGACCTGAGACCTGGGTCACCTGGGTGCATGTGGAAGGCCCCAGCCTGTGGGGGTCCGTCTCTCCGCTTCTCGTACTCCTCTTCCAAAGCACCCCACAGGTGACAGTGGTTTGCTCTGCTGATCTAGGTGCCTCTCAGGCGGATCAAGTTGACAAGATTAACTGTCCCACGTGGTTATGAGTGCTCTTTTCTTATTGATGAAACAGAGGCACAGAGAGGCAGAAGCATTTGCCAAAGTCACAGAGCTTGTGGGAGCCAGAGCAGAAGGAGACGGGGTCCCCTTGACCTATTAGAGGCCTCATACCTCACCACTGCCCTCGTCACCAGTTAGAAGCCCCCAGGAGAAGATGCATGCGTTCTAGATGTTCCTTGGGGAGCAGCAAGGCCCGCGTCCCTAGGCTTGTTGGGACCCTCTGGCCTCTAATGGCAGAACTCTGGAAGGAGGGAAGAAGGGGCAGAGAGAACCGAGGGTGCTGCTTCTGGAGAGGAGAGTAAGGGGTGATTCAGTCCTGAGAGAGACTGCCAAGACTCCCAGGGACCCATGAACAAGGCCCAGCCGTGACAGGATCCTGCTAAGATCCACCTGCTGTGGGGCCCATTTTCCTTGATGCCTTCAGGCTGGCGAAAAGAACAAATCCAGGCTGAGTCTGGACCCTTCCACCCCTATGAGATCATTCATGACCCAGCCAATGGCCTTTGCCATGTGACTCTGAGGGACAGCTGGCTAGGGGTGGGCCTCAAGGATCCGGAAAAGGGAGGCAGGGGCGGGGGACTAGAGGAGCAGAACTGGCTGCCAGCAGACTCCAGGAGCTCACACACTTACCGGGTTGGCCTGCACCTGGCAGCAGGGGCTAGTGGTGCATGGTGAGGCTTCCACTGCCCTTGGGGCTCTCTAGAGCCTCCATTTAACAGGTGGATGGGGACCCACCTGCTGCACTAGAGGCCCAGCCTGGCCCTCGAGAGCCTCCAGCTCCATTGCATGGTAACCTGAGCCAGAGCTGGGGCTATTTTTAGAGCGAGGGAGGCAGGTGGGTGAAGGAGGAAGGAGGAAGGATGCCAAGCTGTCAGATCAGAGCTCAGCCCCGGGGGACAGACAGGCAGCCTGAGGCTGGACTGGGAGCTCTTCCCTTCTCCTTCCTGACCTCCCCAGAAGGCCCTCGCGCCTGAGTAGAAACATAATGAGCCCGGTTATCAAGCTGTGTGGGGAGTGTCTAGCGCAGTGCCTGAGCCATGGGAAGCACTGTATGAACTGCTACCCCGAAGAACTTTCTGGAAATGGGCCGCCCCTGAGTCAGTCAGCACGGCAACTGATGAGCCTTTACCTAAATTTTAACCCCAAAACACAGCTAGCGCAGTTGAATTTGCCAGTTTAATGAGCTTTGGTTCAAACAGCCTCCTGTGGTGCCAGGAACTGGCTGAGCTTTGTGGGCTGGTCACAGTTGTCACCATGGGCCTCAGGCACCTGGCTCGTGCTTTTGTGACTCTGTGAGAGGTGTCTGGTTTCTGTTCAGCAGCCAGGGCTGAGGCTGGTGAGGTCTGGGGCTTGCCTCGAGGACTCCTCCGACAGGAAGCCTCTTTCCTCAGGCCACCTGCTCTTCTCAGAGGGAAGAGAGCAGCCTGGGTAGACCCAGGTGACTTCCTGACACACTAACCGGGACCGGAATCCCTCAAGCCCCACTTCCCGGCCACTTGCAGCATCTGTCCCTATGGGAAAGACACGTGGCTCCATACCCTGTCAGGCCACCCACGCCTGCCATGTGGCTGCCCCAGGGCCTTGGGGAGCCTGGGTTCTGGAGGCAGCAGAGCTGAGCAGAGCCTCTAGGCTGGTACCACGTGGGGGCTGGGTTACATAAGGATCTTGGCGGAAGGCAGCTGCTGAGCGCCTCAGGTGGGCGGGGGTGTTGGCTCCGGGCTCTGTGGGGTAGGGATTCTGGCTGTACTTCTGAGCAACCCCCTGCAACCCTCTGGGACCCCTGATGGTAGAAGTGGGGGTGTCTCCAGCCTTGGGGTGCTTGCCCTGCATCCGTGTCAAGCCCAGATGTTCTTAATTGGTTCTATTCACCAAACACTTCTGTGCCAGGCAGCTCCCGTTGGCATGGAGCCCAGGTTTAGGAGAGGTGGGTACAGCAAAGGGAGAGGCCATCCTCAGGGGTCATACGGAGACACCTGTGGGGCCCCCTGGGGAGGGTGCCTGACCCAGACCCATGAGTCCTGCCTGGAGGAAGTGATTGCTGAGCTAAGAGCAGCAGGATGGCAGAGGGCTAAATGTGACGGAAGCAGGGTGGGGTGTGGAGGGACATAGAAGAAGTGACCTGAAAGGGCACAGGTGGGCTTGGGGCTGGGGGAGCCTGGGCATGGCTCTCTAAGATTTTGGATGAACGACAGGAGGGTTGGCGCTGTGCTGCAGCGAAGTGGGGAGGTGAAGGTGTCTGGGGCTGGGGTGGGGGCGGAGCTTGGAGACTACGAAGGATGCAGCAGTTTACACCTTTGCAGAGCAGTGCAGGGTGGAGATGGGCGTGGTAGTTCAGGGTAGCAGTGGGTGTGACGGTATGGACCGCTGTGATGTGAGGCAGTCTGGGAAAGATGAGTCCAGTGTCACAGGGATATTCAGCGTGGCCCCTGCTCTCAGGAAAGTGACAATCCACAAGGAAGATGGGACTCTAAGCAAACTCGCCATTCCTTGTAGTCCTGCAGGACTGAGACCCACTGCAGACGGGATACATAGGCCAGGTTGGAAGATGCATGGGGACTGGGGACAGTGTCCAGGCAATCTCCTGCTGGGTGGGGTCTGTCCACTCCAGACAGCTTGGACTAATCACTTGACTTTTCTGAACAAAAGAGACTACCATCAAGCTGCTCTCAATGGCCAGTATGGTGATGCAGGTGGCTCCAGTGTGCTTTGGACAATGGCTTTGCCTTGTTTGCCAGCCTGGGACCAGAGCTTGTCCCCAGTCTGGTCTTCCTGGCTCTGTGTGCCCTGATAGCTCGTAGGAAGGTAGCTTTCTTACTTGGTGATTCTTGTGGCATGTATCTACTGGGATGTCTGGATGAACATCATTTGCTGGCTTCTGCCCCATGGGGCCTTGTCCCTCCTGCTCACTGGTTCCAGCCGAGAGCACCCGTGGAGTGCTGCCAGCTCGTCCACTGACCACTCTGTCCTTCTTGCAGCCGTGCCATTCTCCAGGAGGTGCTCGACGCTGACCTGAGCAATGAGGCCTTCCCCTTCTCCACCCACCAGCTGGTGAGAGCCGCTGGGTACCTGGTAGGTAGCAGTGGTTACTGGCATCTGGGGTGTGGCTGGCTGCAGCTTTGGACAAGTGTGGGGACCTAGGTGTCTGGTGCCTTTGGGTTGGTCTCCTTAGCTCTCTGGGCCTCCGGTGTGAGTCAGAGACAGTGCCAACCACACTGTGCACTCTGCGGGGAGCTTGGATGGGTGATGAAGGTCAAGGCGCCATGTTATCTGTGCGTTTATTGGTGCCGGGCTCCATCCAGGAAGAGCCTTTGTTGCCTGCACAGCTGCCTTCATGCCCCTTCCCCAAAGCTGCAGAGAGTTTCCCCTAAGTCAAGGAGACTGCTATTCCTCTTCCTCCCTGAAAATGACAGGGCTGGGGATGGTTGACAGCTCTCAGCAGGTTTCTATGTCTTCCGGGAGGCTGCTCCTCCTTCCTCATTCACGGTCCTCAGGGAGAGGGACTGCTCAAGCGGGGAGCCTGGCCAAACTCCCAGCACATCTCCACGCTACCTCCTAGCGGCTCAAGGCCAAGAGCCAAAGCCCAGCTCTCTCGAGGTTGCGGATTGGGTCCTCACCCGCATGGTATGGACATGAGGAGCTCTGTAAGAGACCCCGAGGAACCCCTCCATCTTCTGGGCCTCTGTGTCCTTGTTGGAAAATATGCATTTCCACCTGGGCTTTTCAGGGCTGAAGGAGAGGCTGACGATGGCATATGCCAAGTGCCATTCACCGAGGGCTCCCGGTGTGTTGGGCACTGTCCACGCCGCACTCACACGCCTCCGTGACACCCTCACCCCTGCAGGAAGTTCTGTTCTGAGGGCTCCCAGCCTCAGCCCTCCTGATATTTGGGATGGGCGCTCTGGGCAGGTGCCCCTGTGTCTGCCCCACAGGGAGATTAGCAGCCTCCACGACCTCTGCCCACAGACGCTAGCAGCATTCCTAGTGGTGTCTGAGGGAACTGAGCCTAGACACGGGCTGCCTCACCCCCAGGTCTGCCTGGACCAACTCTTACTGGTTTGCAGATAGCTAGCAACAGCTTCAGGGGTGCTGAACTCCCTGGGGCTCAGAAAGCACAAGATGCTTCCCCAAAGTGAGCTCAGGGAGGTCATTATGTTGCCCAGGTTGCCCAGCTAATGAGACCTAAGAACACACACACACTGACACTGCCTGGGCCGGTGAGGCTTCCTGTCTTCCTCCCTGCTTGGCCATCTCTAGTTTCTGGGGAGACAGTGTGGAGGAGGATCAGTGGAGATCAATTCCTACTCTCAGAGGGGCCAGACAGCTCATCCTGGGACCAAGCTGGGACCTGTCAGCAAATAAACAATGTGGCGTTGAGTGTTCGGTAGGCTGCTGCCAGAAAGAAGGGAGATA
Source organism: Eospalax fontanierii (assembly GCA_035773235.1). NCBI lineage: Eukaryota > Metazoa > Chordata > Mammalia > Rodentia > Spalacidae > Eospalax > Eospalax fontanierii. Next base: position 61,561,659 of record CM069541.1, read on the forward strand.
AAGGCAGCCACGCGGGCTGCACTGACTCCTCTCTCTGGAGGCTGTACTAGGGTTCAGGAAGTGGGGTGGGGGTCTCTGTCTAGCTCATTTCCTGTCTTGTCAGTGAAAAGCTGCCTGCTGGGACCAGAGAGAGTGGGCACTCAGCAGCACAGCAGGACCCCGGGTTATGACAGTCTCCAGACCTCCAGCTTGGGCAGTCGGTGGGGCATTCTGATGGCATTTGTGGAGTCCATGGAGCATCCAGAGTCCGGCTTTGCCGGGGTAGGGGCTGGGTTATGGTGTGCATGCGGAGGAAAGCCGTGTCTCTTCCACCGCAGTGAGGCTTGGCTCAGCCTCAGCCTGTGTGTGGCTTGGATGCTGGTGGAGAGCACACCAGGTGGGAGCATGTTCTCTCCTGTCTAGACCTGGCCTCCTCCCTCCACCAGCAGGGCCAGCAGGGTCGCTCCAACACAGCCACTTGGGGCTCCCAGCTCCAGCTGGCCTTTTCCCACAGGGCCCTGTCCTGGCCCTGGTTGCCTCCCAGCCTTCCCAGTCTGCCTAGTTATCTTCACCTGGAGCCTGGGAATCGAGCCAGGCCCGGGCTGAGTGGACATTGAGCCTACAGTACCAGAGTCCAGAGTGGTCTAAGCCCGAGATGGGGGTCTGAGCAGGGGAATGCCCACACTGTCTTCTGTGAGGTTGGCTTGTAGTGGTATAAAATATATAGGAATTAATACTCAGAGCTGGGCCATGTTACACTAGTGGCCCAGGCCTGTCATCTCAGCTACTCAGGAGGCTGAGGCAGAAGGATGGGAAACTCAAGGCCAGCCTGGGCTACAGAGTGAATTCTAGGCCAGTTTTGGGAACTTAGCAAGATCTTGTCTTAAAATAAAAAGTCAAAAGAGAGCTGGGGATATAGCTCAGTGGTAGAGTGTTTAGTGTGTGTAAGGCCCTGGGTTCAGTCTCAATATTGTAAACAGTAACCCTGGGGCTAGAGAGATGGCTCAGTGGTTAGGAGCACTGGCTGTTCTTGCAGAGGACCTGGCTTTGATACTTAGCACCCACATGGCAGCTAACAACCGTCTGTAACTCCAGTTCTGGGTGACTCTGACACCCTCCTCTGACCTTCACAGTCATTGTACAACACGGCTCCACGCTTACGCACATGAGGCAATGCACTCATAGACATGAAAAGAACACACTTTAAAAATGATTTTAAAAGTATCCCCTACCCCGCGCCAAACTCACTGTATTTTCAACTACAGCTGTGTAGCAGAGGCTGGGTTCAGGGCCTGAGTCAGACCTCACTTTTGCAAGGTGACTTGGGCTAAGACATTGATCTGGCTGCGCCTTGCTTGTCTGAGCCCTGGGGTCTTGGGTCCTCAGATCCTGAGACATGATTACATAAACCTTGTCTGCTCTGCGTAGCAAAGACACAGTGACCAGCATATGTCACCCAGCTCTTGATTAAACAGGAGAAAGTTCGAAAAAGGCCCTCCATCTACCCCCGAGGCCAGTGTATGTCCTGGCCACTTGTCTGCCTATTTGTACCATATGGCTGTGATCTGCGTGCTGCTTTGCTCTCTAGCAGTCTTGCAGCCATCTGCTTGGTTACTGCAGTGCCCTGAAGACTCCATGCCCGCCCCCCGCCCTCCACTGCCTCAGTAGTACCCAGGATTGGACATTGCACGAGCTCCATTTCTTCTGTCTGGATGTCCTAGCATGCAGGAAACTGATTTTTGTCCTAGATAGGAGTTTCCAAATGTGCCCCTGAGTCAGAACAAGGAGGGACACGGCCTGTGTCACCTGCTCATTCTTGACTGCAATGCTCCCCACGCCCAGTGCTGTCCCAGCTCCGTAGCACAGGAAAGGAAAGGGCTCTCAAGACCACCGTCTCTGCCTATGGGAAATGGGGTGTGCTAGGGACTGGGTAGTCCAGGATTCTGTGGGAGCTCTGGCCTGCAGATGGTGGGTACACCAGAGTGTGTTCAGTGTCGGGGAATTCCAGGCCCCGTTTCAACTAGCTGGTCACAACTGGGCTGTCAGACTGGCCTGTATCGTTAAGGGCAATGGCTCTATCAGGTCTGGCCTATCAGTTTCTGCTGACATGCCTCCTAGAGCCATTTGTATAAGCAACATTACTGTGGATACTCGGTGAGCTCTGGTGTTTTGATCTGAGGCTCAGGGTCTGTTTCTAATGTACAGCTTCCCCCAGTTCCCTCAGCAGCCTCCCCACTGGCTGTTGAATGAATTCCAATGTGTTGACTGGGAGCACCCATGGGACTGAGCCAGACCCAGTGCTGGGGAGGCAAGTGTAGCCCCTGCCCTCTGGGAGCTCATCCCCACCTATAGGCCCTCAAGGAAACCTGCAGCTGCAGCCCAGGGCAGAGGGAATGGCTGCCCGGCCTTGGGCCGGAGAGTCCTGAGAGGCATTCTCAGAAGGTCAGATTAGGTCGTGGTAGGAGACAGATGAGCTAGTGACTATTCTTTTCAAGTGAGGTTCATGCATCGGGGCACCCCTGCCTCAGTACGGCCCAGTGGGCAGTGGCAAATCAAGGCCCAGAAGCAGCTGTTTTGCCCCCATCCTTTTCCTCTCCCAGCATGCCCCTCACCCTCTGGGGCCCACCTGGTTAGCTCTGGCACAGGATTAGAGAGATCACCACCATGGCGTGCCACGGGGGCCTTCTTGCTGCCAGCAACCATGGCCCAGAGCCTGGCTCCTCAGGAAGACCAATCTAGCAAAGAGCACATGATTTACCGTTATCAGGGCGTGGCTGTGAAGAGCAGAGGTCTGCAGTGCTGTGGTCCAGTCCACCCGGGAACTCTGATGCCTGACTCGGAGTGCAGGCACCTAGTGTCTCTTGTTTTGCTCCCTCAGAGGTCATGGTTACACAGGTTGGGAGGACTCCCAAGGGCCATACTGGCCAGGCAGTTGATGAACCCAGATGCCCAGAAGTGAGGAGCAGCTGAGGCCATATAGGACAGTGCCCGGCCAGGTTCTCCTGCCTCAGTGATCTCCCTGGGTGTGAGGGAGATGTGGGAGATTTCTTCTCTGGGTATGCAGGCTGTGGTTTTGGCTAATCCAGAAGGTTGTCCTTCAGTGTGGCCTGGGACACACATCCAAAGTGGGTCAATGATCTTCCCATTCTTTGGCTGGCAGCAGGGGTAGCCGTCTAGCCTTGGGCAGAACAAACTGGCTGGCCGGTGATGGGGTCCCCAGGCAAGTGGGAGAAGGGAGCTGGGCCATTGATTTGGGGGAGGGGGCATCGGACCAACAACCCTGTGCTACCCCAGGCTTGAGAGCTTTGAGTCAGATGTTGGGTTTCCAGGCCTGCTCCAGCCCTCTAAAGGATGCCTTTTTGGGTCTCAGTTTCCTCATCTGTATAGCACAAAGTTCAGACAATGTCTAAAATCCTTCTGAACCATCGTGTAGAGCTGTCCAAATACTAAAGCCTCTTGGAATCCTGGGGAAGTTTCATATTCTAAATGATCCTTTGTGCTGGCTTAAAACTGTGTTGACGAACTGTCCGTCAGCATGTGGAGGCTCTGGGGCTGAAACCTGGAGCCAGGGCACGTATTTATAGATCAGTTGGCTTCTAGCCGGCCAGCTGCCGAAGAGGAATGTGCGCGCCTGTGTAGTCAGCAAATCCCAGGTCGAGTGGAGACATGAGCAATGATGTTGGTGAGAGCCAGGGACAGACCCGGGCCCATGGCCCAAGACACAGGACCCTGACACGGCCACCAACCCCACTCATGACAGGACTCGGACCCTGACACGGCCGCCAACCTCACTCATGACAGGACTCCGTTGGAGATGCCCAGCTGTGCGTCACTGTCTTTTTACAACAGTGCTTTGTTGAGACGTTTGAGTCTGGGCCAGGCATCCACAATCCTTGGATTCCTAGAGGAAGACGGGGGCTAGGGGAGTGAGTGTCCACTCAGCAGCCAACAGACCAGCTGTCCTTGCTCCCCAAATATTTGCTTTAAGGCCAGCAAGATCTCCAACAGGGAAGAACTTTTCCCGGCGAGTCTCTGGCCGCTCAGATCAGCCAGGACCGGGTCAGACATGGTGTTCCTGGCGCCTCGTCTGAGGACATTCAGCCCCCCTCCACCTCCCAGATGAGGACAGGCCCTTCTGAGCAGAGCAGAAGGCCCCAGGCTGGGAGCCATCAGGAGGCTTAGCTTTTAAGCAGTCTCCTCTGTAAATTCCTTTCAAATCAGAAGGAAATTGGATTTCTTTCCTGACAGTGAGAAGCCCTGGCCTGTCACTGCTGGATTTCCATTTGCTCAGGCTGGAGCAGCTCCTACCACACGCGTTAGATAAACCACAGTGTGCCAGCCAGGACTCCGAGGCATTCACAGAGGGTGCAGTTGCCTAGAAACTCACTCTGTGCATGTCTGCTGAGCGCTTCCTTAGGCAGTCATAGAATGCATGTTCTTGGTTCCACGACACAGCCAAGAAAGCCACGGCAGCCGCAGTCTGGGCATGTGTTCTCTGCCACTGCTCAAGCTGCCAGGGGCGGTGACGTCTGCTTGCTGGGGAAATGCGGTATCAAGGAGGGTGGGCTGGGTCCCCTCTGTGACTCCAAGGTGTGCTAAGGTTCCAGACCTCATCAGGGTAGTGTGCGTCTCTTCTCTCCACCTTCCTGTGACCTGCGGCCCTTGCCTGTCTGCGCAGACGGCTCTACCAGCTGCTTGAATTCTGGGGCCCCGGGCCAGAGCTGGCGGGATGAAGGCTTTCCTCTGAGAAGTATCTGGAAGAAGGCTATTGGAAGACTCAGCCTGCCAAGGGCAGGGAGCTGGGCCTCAAGGCGGCAACTACAGGAGTGACCTCAGAAGCCCAGAAGGTTCATATGTGGGCAGTGTGGGTGACGTAGCACACAGTTATTCCTGTTCTTAGAAAGCAATGTCCCGGTCACTATGCCAACCACCACCACATCCCCATCACTGCCGTCTTCACCATCACAATCACCACCCCTTACACCATCGAGGTGACGACCACTACCACCACTGCTACCGAAACATCACCACCACCACCTTGCCAGATCATCTCTGCGATTCTGTCACCATGATCACGCCTTGCCATCACTACTGCTGTCAGCATTTCCCGGGATATCTTCTATCACCACCACCACCGGCACCATAACCGCCCCGAATACCATCTATTACTGCAAGTACTGCACCCCCACGTTATCACCACAATCACCACTGTCACCTTTACCGTTATCACACCCACTGTCACAACCATCATCATCAGCTTTATCACCATCACTCCCATCACCTCCACCACCATCAGCATTGCCACCGTCATCGCCATCACAGCCACTACCATGTTACCATCACCACCTCTACCACCATCATATCACCACCACCAACCCCACTGCCGCCACCCCATCACTCTCATCACCCCATCCCTGTCATTTCCCTCACCACCACCATCACCACTGTCTTCACCATCAGCATCATTATCACTAACTTCACCATCACCAATGCCACCATCACCTCCACCACAACCACCACCATCACTGTCACTATCACCAATCACTCCTTTCACTGCCGTCAGTACCATCAGCACCTTCGCCCGTACCAGCACCATCATGATGCCACACCAGTGCCCTCATCATGAGAACCGCTGGTCTCCTCGCCTCCCGTACCAACCTCCAAGCCAGGCAAGTGCAGTGGAGCCAGTGTCCTCCCAGGAGGAGGTTTCTGGAGTCAGTGTGTCATGGCAGTCTCTGGGGTTTAGAACTGAAAGTCCTCCAGTCCTGCCACCAAGTTGCTTCTCCTTTTCTGTGAGGTTGGGGCCCAGGCCTTGCCGAAGGCAACATATGCTCTGGCCTCCACCTATCCTTTCTTCCTGGGGCCAATGGGGTTCCCACGTATTTAAAGGATGGCTGAGCTTGGAGGCTGCACCTGGCGTGTTGGAAACACTGTGTGACCTGAAAAGGCCATGTGGATGAACTTCTCTGTGCGGCATCTGTTTGAGTCCCCACATTCTCTAGGCTGGCTGTGGTGGCACGTGTCCAGGGCAGCCTCCAGGAGTGGTTTAGCCTCCCCTGCCCTGGCACCAACACAGCTTTCAAGCTACAGCTGAGGCTAGGCTGAGCGCAGTTATTGTCGTGTCTTACCACTCAGGACCAGCCCGAATGGACTTTGGGGGGCCAGCCCGAAGGGTTGGGGGCGAGTAGACGCAGAGTCACGCCGCAGACTCCGGGAGTTCAATGGGAAGCAGGCCAAGCATGTGGTACTGCCAACTCTATTGAATAGGTGCACAAGCTCTTATAGGCCTGGATAGCCAATGACCTCATGGGGTGGGGTCTGAAATATAGCCAAGCGTAAGTTTGTAATACAGGTAGGCAGGTTCTTTCCAGGTGCTGGTCTCATAAGTAGCCAGAGCAGAATGCCACACCCACAGGAGCCATTCCTCTATTCCTCCCAGCGGGTGGCCTGGCTAGGCCCACCTTGCATTATGTCCAGCAGAGCGCCTCCCTGGGCTCTGAACCTCTCCATGCCCAGCTGGTGAGACGTGCAGCAATGTGCCAGGCATGAGGTCTGACCCCCCACATGTGATTGAAATCCCGCTTCTTCTTTCCCATCAGAAATAGTCAACAGGAGTGGGAGAATCTGTCAGAATTGGGCTCATGAGTACCAGAATAATCCTGTTCTGTCACCAAGGGCTGCAAGGTTTCCTCGGGGCCTATCCAGCTTGCAGGACTAGAGTTACCAATGATTAATCACCCGAAATCAACCATGTCGGGAACATTTACACTCGGGGAATTTAGAGGCTGTGGAACAGGTCTGTTCACCCAACCCCTGCCCCAGCAGGTGATAGTCACATACCTCCATGAATGTCACAAGGCCTTGGGCAAATGACTTGTGCCTTGACCTCCCTAGGTCCCTTACCTGCCAGCACTTCATGGAGATAGCTCGTGGTATGCTCCTTATGCACCCTGGGAGGCAAAGGCTGTTACTCTGCCGCTTGGTGGGACAGACTTTGTTAGCCATATTTTCTTTTTTGAATGAGTGAGTTTGTTGAGTACACATAAACCAGAGTAAAAGGAAGAATAGGAGGTAGTAGACAGATGCTGATGGCTGTGGATGGATAGATGATAGATGGTGATGGATAGATGGTGATGGATAGATGGTAGATAGATGATAGATGGTGATGGATAGATGGTGGATAGATGATAGATGGTGATGGATGGTGATGGATGGATGATAGATGGTGATGGATGGATAATAGATGGTGATGGATGGATGATGGATGGATGATAGATGGTGATGGATGGATGATAGATGGTGATGGATGGTGATGGATAGATGGTGATGGATAGATGGTGATGGATAGATGGTAGATAGATGATAGATGGTGATGGATAGATGGTGGATAGATGATAGATGGTGATGGATGGTGATGGATGGATGATAGATGGTGATGGATGGATAATAGATGGTGATGGATGGATGATGGATGGATGATAGATGGTGATGGATGGATGATAGATGGTGATAGATGGTGATGGATGGATGATGGATGGATGATAGATGGTGATGGATGGATGATGGATAGATGATAGATGGTGATGGATGGATGATGGATGGATGATAGATGGTGATGGATGGATGATGGATGGATGATAGATGGTGATGGATGGATGATGGATAGATGATAGATGGTGATGGATAGATGGTAGATAGATGATAGATGGTGATGGATAGATGGTAGATAGATGATAGATGGTGATGGATAGGTGATAGATGATAGATGGTGATGGATAGATGATGGATATAGATAGACAGATGGTGGATAGATGGTGAATGATGGATAGATGGTCATAGACATAGATAGGTGATGGATAGATGGTGGATAGATGGTAGATGATGGATAGATGCTGATAGAGATAGATAGATGATGATAGATATAGATAGATGTAGATGGTGGATAGATGATGGATAGATTATAGATAGATGATAGATATAGATGGTGGATGATGGATAGATGCTGATAGAGATAGATAGATGATAGATGGTGGATAGATGATAGATGGTAGATGATAGATAGATGATAGGTAGATGACAGATAGATAGATAGACAGCAAAACGTCAAACTGGGTGCTCAAAGCATCCAGTAGTAATCTACTGAGAAACCCCTTGAAGGCAGCCAGCTGGTTCCCATAGTGAGAATCCTGGGCAGGGCACAGCGTCCCCTCGGTGAGGCTTCCGAGTAAGAGAACGCGCAGCAGCAGGTAGATGACCTCATCAAATCAGGTGCTCACCACATCCAGCAGAGACCGACTGGGGAAGTTGAGGCCGTCAGCTGGAGCTCCTGGTCGAGCTTTCTCTCCATGCTGGCGTCCCCCTGGCTGAACTTGTGCTCTTCCTTTCCCACTGTCGGCGCATTTGTGTCACGGGATAGACGACAGTCAGCTCTGTTGGAAATGATTTACCATCTAGCTGTTCTCAAGGGCACGTGGCCTTACTCTAGGACTGACACGGAGTTGGACAAGTGAAGCTTTGAGATAAATGTGCATGGGTCTAAAACGAGAGGGGGAGGAACCCACTTCCGGAGCCAGCTTTTCAGTGAGTTCAAACAGCACATAACAGTTCACCAGTGTAAAGCACACTCACCTGTGGTCTCACCCGAGCGGAAGCGGAGACCCAAAGGCAAGGTCAGTTGTCCTGGCTGAACCATTCGGTCTCTGATTCAGACCCCCATCTGCACCCTATGATTCATCCCTGTGGCTCCTGCCATGCTTCGGTGGCTGGCCCCTCGTCGGTCCTGTGCCACCGAAGGTCAAGAACCTAGGACTGTGTCTTTGACCCAGTGGGATGCTTGGAGGGGGTGCTTAGAGAATGGGGGCTCAGAGCCTCCTGTGCTGCCACTTGTGTCGGGGCCAGTGACACTGGGAGGAGCGGGCATGGCGAGGCACCCACTGGGCTAGTGAATTCTGGATCCTCATCTTGCTCGCGCTGGGCTGGAGAGCTTTGAGTCTGCTGGCCGCCGTGGTGGAGGCTGCCAGGCCTGTGGCAGGGGCACCGCATCATGTGGCAGTGCAAGGAGAGGCCTCCTGTACCTGCAGTACTGAGCAACTATTGCCTCACCCGTGACCTGAGTGACACAGGTGACAGGTAGACCGATACCCCTCTCTTCCTTGGGGACTAGTGGCACCTCAGGGCCAGGAGGGGTCTGACATCCAGAACCTTCAGAAGAGGGTGCTCAGTCGATTTAAAGCGGTGATGATGTTGGCCCAGCTGGGCAGGGTGGCCATGTTTCTGCCTTCCTGCCAGGCTCTGGTGAGCTGCCACCAGTCTCATGCCAGCGTCCCAGGCTCTGAGCCTAGAAAGCCATTGTGAGCTGGTGGCTCTGCTGGCCTCACCAGGTCACTGGCAGCCTGGACACCAGGCAAGCCCTAGATCCCAAGTCCTTGCCCTAGTTGAGGCCAGGCAGAAAGGCATCCCATCACAGTGAGGGCCACCACGTCATAAAGGCCACCCGTTATTTGCAGAGCTAGGTCTGTGCACTGATACCAGGGTCTGCAGCTCTAGGTGCCATCAGCTGTGGGGACAGGGAGCTTCACTCTCATAGGTCTGATTCAAAACACCTGTTTCCAGACTGAAGGCAGAATTGGGCCCAGGCAGGATGTCTCTCCCTGCCATTCCCAGGGTGGCCTGCCTGGCCAAGGGCCTGTGCTACTTGGGCCCTCAAGCCGCATCACAGGGCTGGGCATCGGGGGTCCGGGCTCTGGGTTTTGGCTGTGGCAACACACTCCCTCTAAGAACCTGAATCTAAGCTTGGGTCAGCTAGAAGTGCCTTCCGACTGCCCTCCCCTGTCTCACTTGGAAGAAGGCTTCCCGGCGACAGTCACACTGGGAGATGGTACTTGGGGTCCAACTGTACATTAAGCGGTCTGATGTGCTGTTGTGAGAGCGACCTGGGCTGCTCAGGACGGCACCTTCTGCTCCTCATTGTGCCCCAGGCCTGTGGCCACCCTGGCATTTCCCAGGCAGGGGCTTGGTACCTCCACCCTGTAGTTCTGACTTACCACCTTCAGTCCGAGAAAACTTTCTCCTGTTGTCTTTTGAAAGAGTATTTTATTTGTTTATTTTTATGAGTGTGCTGTCTGCATGTGTAAGTGCACTTGTGTAGTGTAATGCCCACGGACGTTAGAAGAGGGCGTTGGATCCCCTGGAACTGGAGTTAGGATGGTTGTTAGCCTCCATGTGGGTGCTGGGAATCGAACCTAGGTCCTCTGCAAGAGCAGCCAGTGCTCTTAACCACTGAACCATCTCTCCAGTCCCTATTTCTAATAATTTAACAGATTCATAAAACATACAAATGTTACATATTGATAGCGTACAGTGTGACGGCGGGGTACCATATGGCGATGGAGTACCATGTGATGGTGTGGTATTGTGAGGTGGTGGGGTCGTGTGTGATGGTGGGGTCATGTGTGATGGCGAGGTGTGTGATGGCGAGGTCATGTGTGATGGCGGGGTCATGTGTGATGGAGGGGTCATGTGTGATGCTGGAGTGCTGTGTGATGGTGGGGTACTGTGTGATGATGATGATGGGGTACCGTGTGATGGTGTGGTATTGTGAGGTGGTGGGGTCGTGTGTGATGGCGGGGTCATGTGTGATGGCGGGGTCATGTGTGATGGTGGGGTACCGTGTGATGGCGGGGTCATGTGTGATGGTGGGGTATCGTATGATGATAATGATGGGTTACTGTGTGATGATGGGGTACTGGGATTGGTGGGGTACCATGTAATTTTGGGGTGCTATGTGGTGACAGGATGATGACAGGTATGAATATGTGGTGATGGGACATCTTGTGATAATGGGCACTTTGGGACACTGCTGATGAAATGCCATGTGATGACGGGTACCATGTTATAGTGTGGTGATGGGGTACTAGGTGGTAATAGGGTGCTGTGTAGTGGCAGGGTATTATGCTATGAGAGGGTACCCGATGACTGTGTGATAGTGGGGTTTTGTGTGATGATGGGGTGCCACGTGGTGGTTGGGTACTATGTGATGATGGGGTGCTGTGTGAAGGTGGGGTATTTTATGTGATGTCAGGGTACTATGGGAGGATGGGTACCATATGATAATGGAGTACCATGTGATAACAGGCACCATGTGATGACAAGGTATCAGGCGAATATGTGCTGATGGGGTGCCATGTGATGGTGGGGTACCTTCTGGTGATGGTGAGGCACTGTGTGATTGAGGGTTACTGTGTGATGGTCATGTGCTGTGTGAGGTTGGGGCACCATGTGATTGGGCATTATTGTGTGATGGTGGGATTCTGTGTGATGACAGGGTAATGTGTCATGCTGTGTGTGTGATCATGTGGGTGTGTGCAGGTGTGTATACGTCTATATATGTATGTTTGTGTGGGTGTGTGTAGATGTGTATATATGTGTGTTCCTGTGGGCGTGTGCAGGTGTGTATACGTGTGTGTGCACATTCATGTGTGTGTGCAGGTGTGCATACATGTGTTCATGTGCGTGTGTGTTCAGGTATGTATACATGTGTGTATATTCGTGTGGTATGTGCAGGTGTGCATATTGCATGTGTGTGCACGTTCATGTGGTATGCAGGTATGAATATGTGTATATATGTATGTTCGTGTGGGTGTGTTCAGGCACGTGTACATGTATGTGTATGTTCATGTGGGTGTGTGGGGTGTGCATTTGTATATATGCATGTTCATGTGGGTGTGCAGGTGTGTATATGTGTATGTATGTATGTTTTCTTGTGTGTGTGCAGGTGTGTATATGTGTGTGTGCGCAGGTGTGTGTACATGTGTGTGCATGTTCATGTTGGTGTGTGCAGTTGTGTATATGTGTGTGCATGCACGTTGAGTCCAGAGGTTGATGGAATGTCTCTTCCTCAATTCCTCTCTGTTTTATTGTTTTAATTTTTATGTGCTTGAGTGTATGTAAGCATACTACATGTGTGCAGAGTCCATGGAGGTCTGAAAAGGTGGTCAGATCCCCTGGAACTGGAGTCACAGATGGTTGTTAACCACCATGTGTGTGCTGAGAAGAGGATCTGAGCCCTGCAAGAGCAGCCAGCTCATAACCATGGAGCCGTCTCTCAGCACTCTGCTTTCAAGAAAAGATGTATTTTTAATTCTATGTGTACTAGTGTGTCTGTGCATGAAGATCGCCGGCTACCACAGCACGGATTTATTTCCAGGTGCTCTGTCGGTCTGCTGCTCTGTTGTTATAACAGCGTCCGCTGTTTTGACTGCTGTAGCTTAATCTGCTTTGAAATCAGAGAGAGTGAGCCCCTAATTCTATTAGTTTCCGGAACTGATGCGACTCTTGGGGCCTTTTGAGAGTGAATGTGAATTTTAGGGTGGTTGTTTTTCTGTTTCTGCAAAATGAATGCCTTTGGTTTCTGAGTGGGATGGGCTGGCCTCTGTGGGCAGCTTTGGGTGGTGTGGGCATTTCAGCAATGCTGTCTTCCAGTACCTGAACACAGGATGTCTTTATTACTGTGTCTTCCTAAATCTTTCACCTCCTTGGTTGGCTTATTCCTAGATACAGATATTCCTAGATAAAGAGAATTGTTTAAATTTCTTTGTTTTGTTTTTGAATTGTTGAGACAGGGGCTCATGTAGCCCAGGCTAGCCTTAAACTCTCTGTAACTGAGAATGACTTTAAATTCCTTAATCCTCCTGCCTCTACCCTCCTGTGGCTGGGGGGACAGCTTACGGCCACCATTCCTGGCGGACTGTTGCATGCTAGCTTGTAGAAATACAGCTGAATTTGGTGAATTGGCTTCTTTAAAATACTAACTTTGTTTACCAAGAATCTTTAGAATGAGAAAAGCGTTTTAATAAGACCCGTTTTAAAGCCCTTCCTACAGACCTTCTATGATTCTCCCTCCAGCCATTGCTGGGGGCAACTTGCAAGGAGCTCTGCCTCCTCATAAGCTTGCTCTTTCTCTTCCTTCCTTCCTTCCTTCCTTCCTTCCTTCCTTCCTTCCTTCCTTCCTTCCTTCCTTCCTTATTTATTTATTTATTTTTGTGCTGGAGATCAAACCCAGGCCTGGTACATACTGACAAGCTCTTTACCACTAAGCTATATATCCTCAGCCCTCTCTTAAGCTTCTTAAAGCCACCTGAGCTGATATGTTTTTTTTTCCTGAGCCTGGGTTTCCTCACTTAATATTTTCCAGACCCACCTGTTTTCCTGCAGATTACATAATTATTCATTTCATTTTTCTTTGGCTAAATAGAATCTCGTTGTGTAAATGCCGCACATTTCATGACCCGTTCGTCTGTTGGAGGAGCATCTAGGCTGGATCCATCTACTGACTGTTGTGATTTGTGCAGCAGTGAATATGGCTGTACAGGTGCCTGAGCTAGTGTCTGGTGTCAGGTGGATGTGTGCTGGGCACAAAGTTTCCTGCCACCTGCTGCTCACAAACCCCACCTGCAGCCCATTGACTAGATGGGGACACTGAGGCTAAGTAAAACTGTCTCTTAGGGGTGTCTAGGCAGTTCCCACCTGTGTCCAGCCCACAGGATTGGGGCACACGAGCTCCTGGGGTATTTGTCTCTAACCTTGTCCCATCCTTGTCAGTCACTACTAGGAAGAGATGAAATCCACCCTTAACTCCACTGCTTCAAGAGATACAATTGAAAAGACACTCAGGTAACCAGAGGTCTGCAAGCCAGGAAGGCATGTGGAGTTCTCCAGACTTTCACCTTGCCAGGACAGAGGGGACTCTGTGTGGCAACCTACCGACTTCAGTCAGGAGTGTTTTCTTTGGCATTTGCCATGGCAAGGTTGGTTAGGGTTGAATGGAATGGTTACCTTGGGTCCTGCTGAAGACAAGAGACCTCAAAAACCCACGTATACCTACCCACCCGTGTGCTTGGCTGGATGCAGTGTCTGAACAGGGACCAAGGATTGGGTGCACTTTCAAAATGACTTTCCCTGTTTCAAAATGAGGCTGGCTTTGAGGCCCAAGCTCCTTGGGGGGCTGTCTAAAATTAGCACCCTGGTGACAAGGCAGTCTTTGTCAGGGGCCTACAGCATGCACCAGGGAAGCAGGAACATCAACAGTGCAATTTATGCATCAATTTTGGTTTTTCTGAGGCCAGGCAAATGGTAACTCAGAGCAAATCTGTGCTGCTTCATAGGCTTTTGGAACCCGGCTTCTCGGTGGCAGTTTGATTAGACTGTCAAGTTCATAAGGCGCTAGTTTTGTGGTCCATTGGTAGAGCGGCTTCCCCTCCCTCCCAAACGGCGCAGACGATGGGGAGCAGGACTGCCTGGCTTGGCCTAGCTGTATCTTTCGGATGTTTCAAGCTCTCTTGTCCCTTTTGGTGAGCTGAGTGGTGTCCTGGGCTGGACTGTACCCTTGTGGGTATTCACTCACACACTCTAAGACTTGCCTGAAGGCTGGGAAGTGGGCTACAGTTGTTGAGTGTGTAAGGCACGTGTACCTAAACTGATATGTGTGGGAAGATCATATCTGCCTGGACAAGGCATCCTACATACTGAGTGTGGTCCCCACTGTGAAGGTATCTGAATATGCCTTTGTAGGACCAGGTACTTCTCCTGACCCCTGCTTCTACATCAGCAGGCAGAGGGTACTGTTTATGGTGGTTCCATGCCTGCATGGCTATGACGGAATGGGATGTCCCTGAAGATCTCAACCCAGGGGTGGGAGATAGATGGTGCTGTCATTTCTGTGGGCTTGGGCTCCAGCTCCCAGAGCCCAGCTCTTATTAACGTGGCTTCTAGAATGATGGACTTGGCATATAGCCACCTCAAATTGGTGCATGAGTTTAAGATCCCCAGGGATCTTAAAATGAAAGCCAGGGCTCTGGATGGTGGAACATCTGACTGTGGATTTATTTGGAAATCAGGTCCTGGCTGATGGAACTGAGTTAGGGTGTAATATTAGTTACTGGCTTGTGGCTATGACAAAATACCTGACAACTTCAAAGAGGAAGGCTTTATTCTGGCTCACAGTTGAAGGTGCCGTCCGTCATGCCAGGCAGAGTGGTAGAGGTTTAAGGCAGCCGGTCACATTGCATCCGAGTCAGGATGCAAAGACGGGAGTGCTGGCGCCCAGCTTGCTTTCTCCCTTTTTTCAGTCCAGGACTCCAGCCCAGTCTGGGAACTCCCTCAGAGGTGCCCAGAGTTTTGTCTCCTATGTGACTCTAGATCCTTCAAGCTGATAACCAGTATGAACTGTCCCAGGTGTTGAAATATGGTTCTTCAGAGTTAGTGCAGATCCTGAACTCAATAGCATCCTAGTAAGAAACAGAAGAGAAGACTCAGAGAGGCCACAGGACAAGGAGACATGGAGAGAGGCCACAGGAAGAGGAGACAAAGAGGCCACAGAACGAGGACACATGGAGAGGTCATGGATCGGGGAGGCAGATGCTCAGTGACACAGACACTGAGCATTGCCAGAGCCCCTGAGTTGGAAGAGACCAGGAAGGAGCCTCTGAGTACCCAGAGGAGAAGGTTCTGTTACACCTTGATTTGGGACTATGAACCTCCGGGATGGAGAGAGCTCATTTCTGTTTTAAGCCACACAGTTTCTGGTCACATGTTTGACCACAAGGGAACAGTTTGGTCACTCTAAGTTCTGAGGCTTGGAGATAGAGAATCTATTGTCTCCTGCTCTCAAAGTTGGGATCGCTTCCTTTGCCATAAAGATTCTTCGGCTAGCTCCTGTGAATTTACCTCAGAAGACCCCATTTTTTAGTGGTAATCTGGCTAGACTCAGCACTACTGGTAAGTAGCAGTCTGATGCATCCATGTCTGAGCCTGTGGCCTTGTTGTCTCTAGGTTCGGGCCATACGGCTCTCCTTCGTTGGGGAGCTGGGCTGGGAGCTGCACATCCCCCGAGCATCCTGTGTACCTGTATACCGGGCTGTGATGGCTGCGGGGGCCAAACACGGCCTGGTCAATGCGGGGTACCGCGCCATTGACTCTCTGAGCATCGAGAAAGGTGAGCATAGGGTGTCCAGATGACCCTGAGAGTCCACGCAAGGTGCTAGGAGGCAGAGGAGCTGGGGACGCCCCCTCACCAGCACCCTGATTATCGTGCCGTGGATCTCTTTCTCTCCCAGCCTTGTCTGTTTTCCCGTCCTTGCCCGCCGTTTGTGTGTGGAGCCTCCCGTGCATGCACCAAAGGTGGTGGTTGTCTCCCCGACACCCGGACACACCTGGACTTAGATGAGGCTGCCTAGAGCCCCAAGGGAACAGGCCACAGTGGGATTTGAATTCAGCACTATGAGTTCCTTGAGAGATTTTGAGCTTTGTGTTTGTGCTGGGGTTTGAACTTAGGACCTCATATGTGACTTAAGTGGGTATTCTATCACTGAGCTGTATGCAGCAATCTCCTGAGAGATGAAGACTCAGCAGGACAGAGTGCTAGAGGGTGGACCACCTCGCACCCCCTGCAGGTTGAAGGAGGCTCAGAGATGGACCTGCATCTCCCCTGGGGACTTCTGACCTCCTTTCCCAGGTCCACCCAACATCCCGCTCTGTAGGGGACTGGAACACTCCTGGGACTAGTCTGCTCTGGGAGCTTGTGTAGGGGAAACTTCTGGAGTTCAGGATCCATCTCCACCCTCCCAGGCTGCCCAGGTTGCTGAGCCATAGAAAAGGTGGAGATTTGGGGGCTTGGGCATGTGAGCTCGGGCAGCTCAGTGTGTCTTCTGAAGGGCTCATCGCCCACCTCAGCTGGCACTCCCCGCGGCTCGCTGTCCCACAGGCTACCGGCACTGGCACGCGGACCTGAGGCCTGATGACAGTCCACTGGAGGCCGGCCTGGCCTTCACCTGCAAGCTCAAGTCCTCAGTGCCCTTCCTGGGCCGTGAGGCCCTGGAGAAGCAGCGGGCCACTGGCCTCCACCGACGCCTGGTGTGCCTCACCGTTGAGGAGTAAGTATCCTGGCCTATCAGGCGACTGCTCACACCAGAGGTGGCCTCTACCATTCCCAGTCAGAGTCCTTGGAACTGATAGACCCCCCCCACCCAACAAGCTTCACTGTCCCAGAATGCACAATAATCCAGTGCAGATGGGGAAACTGAGTACCAGGAGACTTACATCTAGTCGTATCTCCTGCAAGTAAAGGCAGAGCTGGAATGTAAACTTGTACTCCTCCAGGGCCACACTGCGACCGAGGTGGGTGCGGGGTGAGGAGGCTGGCCAACAGGGTCCCAGGGGCACAGAGAAGAGTGGCCCCTTCCTAATGGAGACTTCAGAAGAGAAAGACACTGCCCGGCCAGTGGCGGTCGAGCCAGGCCCGGTGACGGGGAAGGTGAACATGACTCTGAAGCTGTACCTGTCACTCTGTTGTCACCTCTGTATCTGTTCCGGTTAAATCCAATTAAATCAAGTAGGGAGCAGGTTGGAAACACTGTCCTATTTACAAATAAGGACCACAGTGCACGAGGGACAGGGCCTTACACCGACTCACACAACGGAGGTGGAGGAGAGACCCATTCTGGGGGACTCAGTCCTCTACTCGGCCCACCAAGGAGAGGCTTTGAACATGTTGCTGGGAGCCAGATCTGAGTGCTCTAGGTTACTGGGAGGGTTTGGATCCTGGAGCCTGGGTTCCACTTGGGCCAGAGTGGTCACACACTGGGTGGTGTGGGCACCACAGGAATCCTCATAGCAACTGTCTCCAGGAGGGGGAGACGGCTTTGGCTCGTTGCTATGCTGCTGACAACCAGCTGCTAACACTGCCACTTTGCTCCCTGCGCCAAAAGTGATCAGAGGCAGAGCTGGGGTTTGTCATCCTCCTGTGCCTTCTCTCTGGGCTCGTCTGCTTTATGGAGGGCTGCTCAGCTTGGGTGGCAAGGCCCTCCCAGGTAAGGCGGGACCATTGGAGCCCCTGACCCTCTGTGAAATACCTAGGATCTGGTCTGTGGCTCCAGAGAAGCAGGGAGACACCTGCCCGGCTCAGCGGCTTCCTGCCTGGTGACGCAGCTCTTGGCATTAGGGCATATAGTGATATGTTCCCTGCTGCTTGGAGGGGCCCTGGCTGAGATGAGAGCCCCTTGTGAGGCCACTTCCTCCCAAGAAGAATGACTGGAGAGGATGGGGTAGGGAGCTCACCTAACCCTCATCGTCTGGCTGGTGGGACCCAGACGGTGTGGCTCTGAGCTGCAGACCCAGGGGGAATCGGAACCTGCCCTGGTCCTTGTCATTCTGAAAAGTCTTCACACTCCCATGCTGCGATGGCAGCCCACAGCACTGTCTGCAGGTGGCACTAAATGCTACTGTCACCTGGCACTAGCCTCTCTGGATTTTAGGAATTTATTTTAGTCTACTATTTTGAATTTTTGAAAGCTTTATGGCAAGTAGTAGTTTGGTGAGTACTTGGACTAAAGACAAACCCTTCAGTATGCATCATGCACTGAAAAGCAGATGACACCAACACTGCCAAATGAGCCCCGTGTGGTGGCATTCGGAAGTTAAATGGAACAGATTTGGCATAATCCCAATAAAAAATCCCAGTGGCATTTGTCACAGAACTAGAAATACAATCTTAAAACTCGTGGAGGCAGAAGACCCCCCCAGATGACCAAAGCAAGAAAAACCAGTGCCTAGGAAGTCTCTGAACCTGAGCTCAAATTATAGTCCAGAGCCACAGAGACACACCAGACCAAGGCACAGAACAGAGCCCAAAATAAACCACACAGCTGCCACAGCCGCTTGATTCTCAGCAAAGCTGGGACTGAGAGCATGCCAGAAAGAAGGCAGCCTCTTTGGCAAATGGTGCTGGCAACTCTGGAAATGGACCCCTGCTTCTCATCCTGCACAGAAACAAACCCAAACGGACAAAAGATGTTCCTATAAGGCCTGAAACTTCGAAGCTGCTCAAGGAAAACAGAAAACTTAGAATGGAAAGCAGGCAAGGCCTTTCTGAAGGGACTTCCACAGCTCGGGAAATAATCCTGAGACTTGACAAGTGGGACTGCACGAAGCCAAAAAGCTTCTGGGGCATGGTGAAGCACGCCTTTAGTCCCAGCACTTGGGAAGCGGAGGCAGGCAGATCTCTATGAGTTCAAGGTTAGTCTGATCTACATAGAGAATTCCAGGCCAGCTGGGGCTACATAGCAAAACCCTGTCTCACAAAAAGAAAATAGTGGGGGCTCAAGAGGTGGCTCAGTGGTTAAGAGCACTGGCTGTTCTTGCAGAGGACTGGGTTCAAATCCCAGCACCCACATGGCGGCTAAAAACCATTTGAAACTCCAGTTCCCTGGGATCTGACACCTGCTTTTGACCTCCATGGGCACTGTATGACACGGGTATGTGCATATGTGTGCATATGCACATATGTGCAGGCAATACACTCATACACATAAAATTAAAATAATAAAGTGCTTTTTAAAAAGAAAACGAAATGAAACAAAATAAAAAGCCTCCACACAGCAAATGAAACAATTGTTAGAACAAAGAGACGGGCTACAGAAATCTCTGCAGCTCCATCCATCAGGGGATAAATACCCAGGATATATAAAGAACTCAAAAAAAATTTTTAACACCCAACCCTACAAATAATCCAGTCCACATAGAGGAAAATGAACTAACCAGACAGTTTACAAGGAAAAGAAATGCGAATGGCCAATAAACGTATGAAAAACTGTTTAATATCTTCAGCCATCAGGGAATATGCAAATCAAAATGACACTGAGACTCCATCCCATCCCTGTCAGAATGGCTCACATTAAGGAAAGAGATGGTGGCAAATGCTGGCATAGAGACGGGAGAAAGAAATCCTGTCTCACTGCTGATGGGAACATAAATTACTTCGACCCCGGTGGAAGTTGGTGAGGAGGCTGCTCGATCAACCAGAGTTGTGACTGGTTGTAGCTATCACCCAGATATACCACTGTGGGGTCTGTACCCGAAGGGCTGTAAGTCAGCATGCTGCAGAGATCCTCGCACATCCAGGTTTCCTGCAGAGCTATTGGCAATAGCTAACACATGGAGCCAGCCCAGACGCCCATCGGTGGAGTTTTAGGAAGTGTGGTGCATAGACACAATAGAGCATTATTGACTAGGTATGGAATTAAATATATTTTAAGGGGGTTCGTTTTATTTATTTATATTATTTAAAAAATATATGTTAGTGTATGAGTGTGTTGCCTGCATGCATGTCTAAGTGTTCCCATGTCATGCAATCCCTGCAGAGGTCAGAAGACAGTGTCCAGTCCCTTGGAACTGGAGTTGCAGATGGTTGTTAGCCGCCATGTGGGTGCTGGGAACCAATCCTGGGTCCTCTGCAAGAGCACCCAGTGCTTTTGACCCCTGAGCCATCTCTCCAGCCCTTATTTGTGTATGCTTTGTGGGTGTGTGTGCATGTATGTGTGTGTGTATGGTGTGTGTGCAGAGCATGCCTGTCAGTGTGTCTGTGTGTGTTCGTGTGGAGGCCAGAGAGGATGTCTGGAGTCTTCCTCTGTTGCTGTCTGCCTAATTGGTTTGAGACAGGGTCGCTCACTGAGCTGGAAACTTGTTAGTTTGACTAGGCTGGCTGGCCAGCAAGCCCTTGGGATCCGCCTATCTCTGTCCCTCAAGGCTGGGGTTGCAGGCATGTGCTGTCATGCCCTGAGTTTTGCTTTTCACATGAATGCTGGGGATTTGAACTCAGGTATTGCTCTTGTTCACTGAGCCATCTTCTGAACTTTTGCAAGAAAAAGGTTGGAAATGGAGATCAAAAAGACTAATTATTGCACGTTTTGTCTCACATGATGCTAACTCTAGATCAATATAGATGTGCATGTATAGGTTTGTACATATGTGTATATATATATATACAATATATGTATGTATGTATATATGTATGTATATATATGACGTGAAAGTAGAGGGAGGCTGGATGTGGCACATAGCTTTAATCCCAGCACTCGGGAGGCAGAGGCAGATCTCTGTGAGTTTGAGGCCAGCCTGGTCTACATAGTAAGTTCCAGGACAGCCAGGGCTACGTAGTAAGACCTTGTCTTAAGAAAAAAAGTAGAAGGGGAGGATTAAGTGGGAATTGGGGGATTAAGGGACCAGTGGTGGGGACAGTAGAGGGTAACTGGGTTTGAGTAGAGCACATGTACTCACACATACACATACATGTGTGATAATGTCACAATGAAGCCTATTATTTTCTAGAATTAATATACTCTAATATTTTTGGACTCTGACTGGAGAAGGGGAAGATTTGGGCCTTTCTGATTCCTCAGGGCTTCCATCAACTTTACATCGGAGTTCACTCCCAGCCTGTGCCTTGGCATGCCAGTATGCTCGGGGCTGGCAGGGGCTCAGCAGTGCAGCTATGCCCATCCTGGGCCCATGCTCTGGCAGGAACAATCCAGCTGCCCCTTCTCCCCAGGCCAAAGTGGTGTGTTCCTGCCGTGGTCCAGGGCCCACCATCTTCCTCTTTCTTCCAGGAAAGTACCCATGTTTGGCCTGGAAGCCATCTGGAGAAATGGCCAAGTGGTAGGCCACGTCCGGAGGGCTGATTTCGGGTTCACTGTGAACAAGACCATTGCCTACGGCTACATCCGAGACCCCAGTGGTGGGCCGGTGAGTCCCTTTCCCTGTCCTGGCTGAGCCTGGTCCCTCCTCAGGGTCCATACAAGACCAACTGCAGCCCCATATCCTGGGACCACAGGGATGGGGGGCGGACAGGAGGGAGCACAGCCCAGTGGAGGAGCGCCACGCCTGGTCTCCAGCAGAGTCCTGGCTACTTCGCCATCTCCAAAAGAAGCTGACTTTGCAACTCCAGGCTTTTCTTGATCAACAGGAGGTGCAGGTCCCAGGCCAACTGTCTGGTCCAGAGGCCAAAGACCAATACCTTGAACCCACCTTCTGCCTAGGGGTGGGGCACAGGGTTAGCAAAGACCCCAGCTCTTCCTCCTTACCCCGGATACCCCAAAGCTACCAAGTGAGCCAGGAAACTAGGCTGTAGAGGCTGGAGCAGGCAAAGCAGCAAGACCCAGGTGCTGCCCTGGGAGCCAGGCTGTGTACTAGGGCAGCCTGCATAGCCACAGGGCAGATTCTAGCAGAGCCCCAGGAGGGAAGAGAGGCCCTTGGTCTCTTCCTGTCTTTCTAGCCATGGGTGTGCAGGGGCACATTGAGTAGAACCATATCTTTCCACACCACCTAGGCATCTCTGGAGGCATATGTACCTTTGCCAAAGCCTCACTGAGGCCTCCCATGTCCCAGTGCCAGGCCTAGAGGCACTAGCCAGGCTCTGCCCTCGTCCGAGATTCAGGTACTCACGTAACTGGAGGGAGGAGGAGCCAGGCTGGGGAAGGACCTGGGAGTGGCCCGACTCCTAGAATGTCAAGAGCAGGTGTGTGAGGGGGTGCTAACGGGGAGGACCCCTGTACTGGAGTCAAAGGGTCGGGACATGAACTTCACTTGAAGCCAGCAGCCTTTAGAGCCCTGGCCTTTTCTTGCTCTATGATCTTGGACCAGGGGAGTCCTCTGGAAGCCTCAGTTTCACCCATAAATAGAACACAGACTCCCGCCTTCCTCCCAGGAACTCCACATGGATCACCACTCTGAGTAGAGCTTGATTGACGGCCATCACACATTGCAAAGTTGGGAGGGAACTCTGGGGTTACCTGTGGTGGATGCCAGGGCCTTTGAAGGTTACCAGGCTGCCTCTGATGTCCGAAGGCCACAGCCTGGTTCCAGAGCAAGCAAAATCAGTTCACTCACTGATGCCAGGGTGGTGGGGCAGGGGCCTGCTTCCTTCTCTTTCAAAGAGCAACACTGCCCTTTATTTCTGTGGGTTTCTGGTAATGGCCCAGCACGAGCTCCTCATGGATGAGGAACCCTGGACACTGAGGGCGCTCAAGGGAGAGAGGACTCCATCTCACCTTTGTGGTCAGGGCTCCGGGCACTCATGCTGTGGGAGTCCCTGTTTGCTCTAGTGGGATAAATCACATTTCTCAGTCAGACTGGGGAGCAGGCCGGAACTCCATGACTTCCAGGTATTTACCAGCTGGGCCAAGCCAACTCTTCTCTGCCAGGAAGGCCACTGGCCTCCCCGCTTTACAGAATGGCACACAGCACAGAGACCACACCCCTCTCGTGGCTTCCTCTTCTCTTCCTCCGGTCTGAGCCACTGGAATAAGGGCGGAGTATGTCCAATGCCCCCCAAATCTGGGCCTGGAGTCTTCGCTGTATGCCAAGAGCTGGCTTCCTGGGTGGCCTAGGCGTGGCCCCTCCCTCCAGGACAGTAGTAGTATCAGGACTCTCTCCTGCCTGAGGAACATCTGCTCCCAGGCCTGACTGTTCCAGAGGGCTTTTGGGAAGGTGGAGCCCGAGCATAGGCGTGTGTGTGTGTGTATGTGTGTGAGAGAGAAGGGGGGGAGTGGGGGCAACAGAAGCTACACCATTCAGAAACCTGTCCTAGTCCTCAGGATCGAATGCCTGGCCACAGGCTCCTGCTCATGCCTGCCATCTTCCTGGCACTTCAGTGACTGCACGGGAAGAGGGGTCACCCTGAGGGAGCGGTCTTGCTGACTATCAGGCCTGGGCTTTGCTGGCCCCGGATGCTTCTGTCTTGCTCATCAGCACAGGGAATGTCATATTGTCATATGCTCTGAGCCTCTCCTTGGCTCAGAGAAGGCGCCTGGAACAGGATTGGTTTATGATGGAGTGGGGGCGCAGAGACCCCCAAAGTGACCACCGAGTGACCCTGTCCCCTCCTCGGCTCCCAGGTCTCGCTGGATTTTGTGAAGACTGGGGTCTATTCCTTGGAGAGGATGGGAGTCACCTACGCTGCCCAGGTTCACCTCAGGTCTCCCTTTGACCCTGACAACAAACGGGTGAAGGGAATCTACTGATGGACCCGAGAAGCGGAGGCCACAGCTGCTGCGCTGGAAACTGGCCACACCTCTCACGCCGCTGCTGACTTCTGTGGGACCCCACAACGGCCCTGTGTCCCCAGACCAGGCCCCAAGCAAAGCACGGCCCTCTCCACCCCTAGCCTAGGCTCGGTCCTGTTAACCACCTGGACTCCCAACCCAGACCAGGTGAACCAAGATGGATCTTCCTGCTCACACAGTGGTTCCAATCTGCTCCAGTCCTCCCAAACTGCACACCGCTATGTCTTGACTCAAGGGCACCAGCTTCTCAGAAAGTACATGGTTGACTTCATAAGCCCAAGGCAAGAAGAAGGAGGCAGGCAAGCCTCACCTCCGTTCTTCACTTCAGCTGGCTGGCAGTGGGTGGCCAGAGCACTTGAACAGTAGTGAAGTAGGGGAGAGTAGAGCAGGGATTGATTAGCACTGTCTGCCATGGGTACAGCCCATGGGCAGAACACCAAGATGTGTGCTGGACTGGTACAGCCCTTCCTCCAGGTGGCTGACCTCCCAGTTCTGCAGGAGAGAAAGCCTCCTGAGAGTCACCACCCCATGACATACAGGAGTGCATGGCATGTGATTCAGATCAGAGACCTCCTTTGTCCATGCAGAAGTGCTGGCTCCTGCCTCACTTTCTCTGAGAGCCATTGCTCCCAGCTCTAGGATGACAAGCTTCCTCCAGACTTCTGCCTCAGTCACGGACGCCTGACGTCCTGGTCACCAGCCCCTGGGAAGTCCGTGCTCTGGCTCTGCCCTGCACCTGGCTATGGGGTGGGCGACTCCAGCCCCTCCCTCACGCTTTGTGGCCCTCCGCACCTTCCTGTGTGTGTGGCGTGACCCCGCCCTGCCTCGCCTGAGCGTCTGCCTCTTCTCTCCACAGAGCCTGTTCTCTCCCTGTGCCTCATGCACAGCTTCAGAAATAAGATTATAAATAAGGTTCAGAAATAACCCCAGCAGAGTGACCACGTGGTCTTACCGGTCAGGCCCTGCAATCTAGGAGTGCAGGGGGTGGATGCCTGGGGTAGTGCTGAGTTGGGGTCTCCTAAACCCACACAGGAAGCAGAGAGGAGACTTGGCTATGTCTGTCTTGTGCTGGCTTTGAACTTTCACATGCCCGCGTGCCACACACTCAGCTGGAAGGGGTCAAGTTAATAAAATCAAAACCACAGAAAGATGTGTGGGGTACAGATGGTCTTCCAAAATGGATTTGGTCCCCTGAGTCTGGGGAGGGGCTGTGGGCTGGAGTGTTGGGGGAGCTCTGGCTATCACAAGATGAACAACGAACACCTGCAGTCTCTCAGGGCCGTGGGGTCAGTTCCCAGATGAGATGGGTCTTGTGGAGCCAAAGGTTGGGGGAGGAGAGGAAAGGAGAGAAGGGAGAGAAGGGAGAGGCGGGAAGGGGGGAGGAAGGGGATGCCAGACTGCCCAGCCTGTTTCCACATGCAGTTCACAGCCTGTCCTTGGGGACAGTTCAGGAACAGGAACAGGAAGGACAGGTCCGTTCAACAGTCCAACTCATTTCTCCCAGCCACGGCGGGAGACTTCACGTGCGTCCTCCTGACTCCCCCTTGCTCAGCCCTCAGCCCCTCTGGAAGGGCGTCGGGTTCCTGGGAGAGAGCAGCCCAAAAGAATGGCCTCCCCAGCTCACCTGCTTGTTGAGAGCTTCTGGTGGTGCTACGGCCTGAGAAAATGCCACCCTGGGGCGCTCCGGAGACCTCAGACCTTCCCACTGCTAATCCAGAGACTCCTCGTTACACAGCTGTATTTTAAAGATTGTTCTGGAAAGCCAAGCGCCGTGGCCTCCACTGTGGCTGAGCACTGCCTGAATTATTGGGAAACTTTGAGGAAAGTTTGAAGGTGTCTGAAGCGGAGTGTGGCTGGAGTGGAGGCGGGGGACAGGAGTCTGGACACTCAGTGCGGCGGGGTTGGGGTTCAGAGGCTTCCTGAGTGGAACTTTGTCACTGCAAAGGATGGGGGTGGGCAGGCCCCTCCCACCCAGCCTTCCTCCAAACGCGCACCCAGGCTGGTTGCTCTGTCTTGCTCCCTATCCCACTGAGTGTGCCTGCGTCAGCACCAGGGAGACACCTCATTTGGCCTGCCACGCAGACCTGAGGACCTGAGTTCAATCCCTGGCACCCAGGCAGACCTCAGGCACAGCGGCGCACTTCCGTAACCCTAACACGAGGGGGTCGGGGTGGAGACAGACAGATCTCTGGAGTTTGCTGGGCAGTCAGCCTGGCCACTGAGTGAGCTCCAGGTTTAGTGAGAGACCCTGTCTCAAAAAACAACATGGAGAGTGACTGAGGAGGACCCCCAATTTTGACCTCTGGTCTGTACACTATGTACAAATGGAAACACACACACATGCAACATGCACCACACACACACACACACAGAATGCCACATCACTCACTCATCTTCCAGTGGAGACAGGAAGGACTCCCCGTGGCAGGGTGAGGTACTCATTCCCCAGTGAGCACCGAGGCCCTGATGGCAGAACGTCCAGATCCTTTACTCCCATGCATCTCAGAGGCCTATGCACGAGTCTGGCATAGGGCCATGTCACTCCAGCCTGGCTGCAAAATGGCAGAAACATTTGGCAAAGGAGAGGCAGGAGGCACAGACAGTGGTGGACAGGGAGACCCCTCACGTGCCACAGTCCTGGGGTGACTGACCTGCTGCATAACCTAGGCAGTGTCTCAGCTACTCTACCTGCAGAGGGAGCAGATAGATGAGGCTCCCTCACCCTGTCTTAGCTTAGAGACTCTACCCTAAGAACCAGTCTGTTCTGAGGAACGTCACCCAGCTCTCATGCATAGAGGCCAGAGGGCTTGCCAAGGATAGCCCTGGGTCCTACTCTGTCACTCTTGGGGGCAGGAAGAGTAGGTGGCCACATAGCCTGGTTCTGGGCCTCAGAAATGAGCTGGACAAAGACCACAGGCAGAGCTGGGGCCCTGACAAGGAAACCAGGCTGACCCTGGACTGTGGGGAGAGGCAGACATTGGCAAGCTCCAGTGAGGGTCAGTAGAGGACTGTCCCTGCAAGCTTTCCCATTCATTCATTAGGTGACCATCCCACTGAGAGTCAAACCAGCCAGAGTACCCCCTGACTTCCTACTGACCCAGCCACACCTGGCCATTTGTGGCTCCAGTCAGTCCAGGCAAATGGCTCTGAATACCCCCAGCACGTGGGCCTGTCACATTTGGCCACTTCCCACTTTCTTCCTCAATCTCTCCCAGAGTTGGCAATAAAACAGCCCCCATATAAACTTTCTGAGCACCTAAACACCAGGCTTTGGGCTGCCCAGGCACTGAAGCTTCCAGATTCTTCCACCAAGGACGACACCACCACCTGAGAATGGACGCCTTGTAGAAGAGTCGGGGGTCCAGCTTCCCACTGCTAAGAAGGGCTTCGGGACAGGCAGGAACTGGGAGAGCTTGTGACACCTGGCGAGTCAGGAATCGCTGCCTCCTAAGTGTGTGAAGGTCCACGGGGACATCTCAAGATGTCACTGAGGCTTCTGCACCCGGTCCTCAAGGAGTCTCCATCTTCTGTATCATAAGTGGTGGGTGTTCCTTAGCCTCAAAGCCATGTCCTACCCCAAGGGCCCCATGGGAAATCCCCGCAGCCGTGAAGGTGGCTTTGTCTAGGGCAACCATGCTCAGCCTACTGAGGGGGCTTGGGAGTGGGGAGCTTGGAGCTTGGAGCCCATGGTGGGAAGGTTGGCCCCACTAGAGTTCACCTCAGGCTGTCACCCCAGGTGGGTCCCCACAGCCTTTGATAGTCCCGTCACCTAGCTAAGCCCTTACATAAGGCAGTGCCACAAAGAAGGAAACCGTGTTTCACAGTTAGCATTCTGTGTGTGAGACTGGGTGCATGTATGTGTGTGTGTGTAAAGGCCACGGGTCAACTCTGGGGCCATTACTCAGGCGTTGTCCTTGTTCTTTAAGGCATCCTCCTGCGCCTCCTCCCCAGGGCCGGGATTATAAGCATGGGAGCTTTTTGCATTGATTCTGGGGGTCAAATTCACATTCTTATGCTTGAATGACAAGTACTTTACCAACTGAGCTGTCTCCTAGCCACCCCTCCCTCCTTTTGAGACAACGTATCACATCTCCCAGGCTGGCCTTGAGTTCTGTTGTATAGCTAAAACTGACCTTGAACTTCTGATTCCGTTGCCTCTACTACCCAAATACTAAGATTCCTGGTTTCCTGAGTTCCTGGATGGAACCAGGGCTTCATGGACGCTAGGCGAGTGCTCTACCAACTGAACTGCATCCCCATTTTAATTAATCTAAACAAAGATTAAATAGCTACCTGAGGCCAGATGCTATCAGATGGCATGGCCCTGGAGCATCCCAGGATCAGCTCAGGCAGACCATAGTCCTATTTGAGGACACACCCCACTTGGACCTAAGGCCCTCCCAACACAGTATAGACTGAGTACACCTCTCCCTGGCTCCGACCCAGGCCCCATGGGGGAAAGCAACTTGGTAGGCACTCAGACCTCTTTCACCACCCCAGTCACCCAGAAGAGGGGTGACCCTGGAGACTCACTTAGACTTAGAGCATGTGTGAGGGATGCAGCCACAACAGCCTGTTATCCTGGCACGTGGCAGAGCACCCCGTTTTCCTGTGTTCAACCTCATAAGCTCCCCAGCGTTCCTGTTTAGAAAGTGAGAGTCCAGATGCTGGACCTCCCCCCCACACTCACTTGGGGACCTTGTTGTCTAACCCCATGTCTCTGAGCCTCAGTTTCCTCTTTTGTCCCAAAGAAGAGCCTCAACAGGTTCTCAAAGGTTTGTGTAGGTGATGGGGACCTTGTGTGCCTCGAGCGACCGTGATGATGACACCCTGGTCACTCTGACGGGCTGTTGTTGCAGAACCAGGGTCGGGGACAGACAGCTTCTCTGCAGGAGTCCACAGCTGCCCTGAGACAGGAACAGGCCCGGCCCAGAGTAGGAGGCAGACTGTGGGTCTGGGGACCTCGAACGGGAAGCTGGAGGCTCTGGGATTGGGTGTGATTCCCCAATGTCCTGGACAAGGAGCTGATCTATAAGTCTCTAAGTTGACACACAGTGGGGGTGGGGGTGGTAAAGCGACTATGTTGAGGGTCAGGTGACTCCTTGTACTCTTGGGGTTCTGGGCTGCTCAGGCAGGCAGCAGCCAAGGCGAGGGAAGGTACGATCATGGGCCCCGCCTCCTCCCCCGTCTCTGAGGCTGTGAAGATGATGGAGGGCCGAGTGTCACTTTGGCCTGTGGGGCTTGGCATTTCATACCGATCACACCCATGACTTATGGCTGTCCAGAGCCATGATTCATACAGCAGGGCGCAGAGTGTCCAGGCGCCTTCACTCCCCAGTGACGAAGTGTTTCGCGGAAGGGGAGGCAGCTCCGAGCTGATGTCTGTGGGGGATGCGAGGCTCATCTATCACTCTCCCTGCCTGAGAACCTGGGCTGTGTTTTGCTGAACCAGCTGAACAGAGCTGAAGCCATCAGAGAGCTGAGCTAGCCTTTAGACAGGAGACTGGGGGTGGAGGGGAGACGGGAACAGTGGAGGCTACTGGACCTCCTAAGGTAGGCATCCACTCACATGTGGCAAAGAACATGTCACCCCACAGCCCAGAAAGAAGGTTTAGCCCCCAGGACAGGAGCACTGACCACCCAGGCATGTCCACAGTCAGCGCCAGCAGAGGGTAATTCTCTGCCAGCCCCATTTTACAGACAAAAACCTGAGGGTCAGGCAAGCAAAGTTGCCCACTCTAATCAAGCCCTCACTAAGTAGCCAAACCAGGCTTTCACCATGCCAGATTCCAGAGCTTAGCCTGTCGATACCAGGTCCACACCCACTGCCAGAAGCCCTCAGCCCTGATCATCGATTTCTGCGGAGCCTGCACCCTGGAGCCTGGCCTGTTCCTGCCACCTCAGCTCTCCGTGATGGAACTACTTGTGGGATTTCCCTCTAGGTGGGCGAAAGTATCTATTTACTCTGCCATGGAGTGAGTTCCCCGGCGAGTCTCTAACTAGCTAAATGCCTTGTCCTGTCTTGTCACAGGGAAGCCGCCCACTGGGAAACACGAGCCACTCTGCTAGGAGATGTTTAAGTAGTGTTGTCGTGGCACACACAACAAACAGGAGCCACCACCAGAGAGCCAACGGGATGCAGAACATAGGGTTGGGGAGTCTGTACCCAGCCTGGCTTTGACGTGGCTGTCCTGGGAGGCAGGGTGGGGCCTACAGCCCAGAACCCTGGACCCCCACGGTTCGTTATTCATATGTGGAGGTAGCAAGGGGCAGAGGAGGCCGCAGTCTGCCCTGCCCATTGGGATCTCGTGGGACCATCTTAGCCATGCAGGGGTGTCTGGGACAGGAGACACTGTGACCTCCAGAAGGGCTTGGACCTGTCCCTTCTTCCTAGGCACACAGCACTGTTCCGTGGAGGTCTGCATGCAGGAGGTATACAGAGACCACGTGAGCTCACAGAGACTGCACAAAGAGGCAATGAGTGGCCCCGTACTTAGCTTCTGCCTCGGCCGATGCTGACCACAGTGGGACTGGCCGAATTTGTAGCCTGGCGGGTGGGGCAGTGTGGGGCCGGCTCTTTCAGTGTGGAGGTGATCTCAGGCAGGGGCTGCAGATCCCACTCACCCTGTAACAAGAGACCAGGAGGCAAACAGACTGGAGGGGCCAGGCTGGGGGGCTTCCTCCGTAGCCACTTTCCACAACTCCTTGGGTTCTTGCCTCAAAACTCACCTTGTCCCAAGATGAACACCCCTCCAAGTCAGTCCTTGAGGGTCCCCACCTGGGGTGCCTGCCTCCCTCCCTAAGTTATTGGGATTCCTAGCTTGGAACTGAGAGCCACCTGTCCACTTCACTGTGTGCCCAAGGAAAGGACGGGAGACCCTGGGTGCAGGCTGGTGTGATCCAACCAGGATCTGACCATAACCAACAACATTCTGCACTGCTCTGGCATAAACCAGCTCTCCTTTTGGTGTGTTTGGGTTAGCGGTGAATCCAGCTCCCCGACACAGCCAGGAAAGACCAGTGCCCACCTCTCTGCTGAGCGCCTGTGTCCCCGGCCTAACACCGCAGGCCAGGTGTGCTGACCAGTGCTCTGGGCTAGCACTGCTGCTGCTGCTGGCTCTGCTGGGGAACAAATTAGGAGCTTTTAAATCCCAGCAGGCCTCGGAGAAGGAGGGAGAAGCCAGCCGGGCTGTGCGGCTGTTGTTGCAGACTGCTGGTTTCTCGCCTCCCCTGCCCAGCGCTTTATTTTTAGGCCCTGGGGAGGCTGCTGAAACCTGCTCACACACCACTCAGACAGGGCTGAGACTGGGAGAGGTGGCCTCTGCGGCCCTCCTGGCAGTGTTGTTGTGGGCTTGTCCACCTGCTATTCATCTGTCTGTCTGCCTGTCCTTTACCATCTGGTCATTTTCTCCATCTTCTGTGAGTGCTTCTGGAATCCTCTCCCCCCACCTAGGGTCCTCTTGCGGCCTGGGAAGACCTGGGTTTGGAGGTTCAAGCAGCAGAGCTTGTTGGTATTGGAAAAGAGTGAGTGTCAAGGGTGGGCCAGCGCACGCCGGCTGCGGTCACTACACACATACCTGGAAGCGCACGGCTGAAGACTTGTTGCAGTGCATGGAGATCGGGGCGAAGTTATACAGGGCCTTGAGCACCTCACTGTTGAAGGGGTTCCAGGGCATAGAGTCAAACTGCTCAGAGACGGAGGCCCGGGGACAGGTGCAGACCTCTTTGCTGTTGAATCTGGAAGGAGAGCTAATGGCTCAGTTTAAGGGGGCAACCGAGGGAGGCAGACCCAGAAGGGCTCCCAGAAGCTGTCCTCACACCACTCCTCCCCAACCTTGACTCCCCAGTTCATTTCCTAAGAAGGCCCGGCCCTGCCTCCATCTCTTCTGTCACCATTGATGTTGGTAATGACTGCTCTGGGGCTAGGCTGTTAGTTTGATTAGTGATGCCTGCCACAGGTACTTCCAAGGGCAGAGGGCCTCCTAACTTAGTGCCAAGAACTTAGCTTGAATTCTGCTTGACCTCCTAGCCTCCTAATGGGGTGTGGTGGGAGGGGCCTGTTCATGCTGGGTCCTCAGGGATAGACAAGCTTTTCACCTGTTCACCATGTGGAAGTATTTCTGTAGGAAGCCATCGTCCATCGCACTTTTGCAAAGCTCCAGCTGTGTCTGGGGGTAGTAGTGCACGTAGTTGACGCACATCTCTTCGTGGATCCCGAAGCCCCCCTGCAGGTGGGAGAAGACCCTGTCGGTCCTTGCCTTCTTCCTCGCGGCGCCATCCCCCAGTCTCCTTGTTTCCCGTGCTTGTCTGCTTGCAGTGGTTCAGCATCCGAGCCCGTGGGATGGAATCAGGAGGTTCCACCCTTGTGGGGTCTCCTGGTAGCCAGCGAGGAAGACAGAAACCCAGTAAACGTGCATCATGCAAGGACCAGGGTCTTCTTGTACCTGTTTTATCTCAGGGAGAACGGGACAAGGCCCTGTGGCCTCCTGCGGGAAATGACCTCCCTTCACACTGCAAACACTCATTAGCCACCAGTCACATTGAGGCTGCAGAGGGGACGGTGCCCAGAGACTGTTGCAATGGCTTCCAGTCCCCAGGCCATCCATCACCAATATGTGAGGGACAGAGCAGGCCATGTGCCCACCACTGGCTTCCTGCTCTCAGAGCCAATGAACTGGCCCTGATGGAGGAAGAGCCCCACAGAAGGGCCAGGGGCCAGATGAGGAGAGCGGGGCCCAGCCCTCGCCCTAGTCCTTTACCTCCTTCCAGTTCCTGGCTTCTTTGTGAATGTGATGTGAGAGGGAGCTTTTATTTGTCTGGTGGGAACCACTGAAGACAGCTAAAACCCTTTGTGCTTCATGGGAGACCCCAGGATAGCACAGAGCTCAGCTGACCCCTCTCTGAATGTCAGGACCTGGGGCAGCTCTCTGGTGGTGTGGGACAAGTGTACCAACAGCAGGGCAGACTGGCCCCTGTGCACGGGATGGGCCTCTGGCAGTGCTCCTGGACCGGAGCCCTCATTTCCCAGCTTCCGTAGCCTGCAGGTGTACATGGTCTCCTTCCTCCCCACAGTCTGCGCTGCCTTCTTAGACATGGGGAATGAGGATGGATCCTGGCTCTGCCTCACCCTCCTCTCTCTCCTTGAGAAAGAAGCTGTGCTTCCAAAGCCACGGTCTCTTCGGATCCACAGGTTGTCAGAGGTAAGAAGCTCACCGTCTGCCTTCAGGACGCCACGCCCTCTGATCCCATACGCAGCCACCCCAGGACATGAGCTCCAGAAGCCCAGATACCCAGCAGGGAACCTTGTCCCTGGTGTGTGGACCTGAACACCTGGGGTTTAATTTGTGTGTTTTTTGACTTGGTTTGTTTTGTTTTGTTTTTGAGACAGAGTCTCTGTGTAGCCCCAGCTGACCTAGAACTCGCTCTGTATATCAGGCAGTCCTCTATATCACAGAGATCCACCTGACTCTGTCTCCAGAGAACTGAGATTAAAGGTGTGCACACCACGCTCAGCTGGGCTCTCTATAGGCTATCAGCCTCCAACAGCCTGAGACAAGGCACCTGTTACCTGCCATGAAGCAGCAGCTCTGGCAGGGTGGGGGGCTCCCTTCCACTAATGACTGGCAAGTGCCTCCCCTCTCCTGGCTCTAGCAGATGCACCTGCAGGAGAGGGGCAATCCTGGAGGTCTCCACCTGCCTGGGCTTTGTCCCTGTGAACTCACTGCTCTGTGCACCAAGAGCTCCCTACCTAGAGGTACATCAGGGCTGCCACCTGGCCTGGGCATGGGCTGTCTGCCCCAGTCGTCACCTCACTGTGTCTCCTGGTGTAGTGCTCATAGGACCACCAGGCCCAGCATGGCACAGTGTGTGTCAAGCACCCACGTCTGCTGCGACTGTCACACACTGAACCCTCCTCCAGATGAACAAAGCACAGCTGACCTCAAGGCCAGGGCTACTCCTGAGTTGGTGACCATGACCCAGAGCAGTTGCCAGGCTTAACCCAGAAGCAAAGACATAAGGTATGGCAAGAGCTTTCAGGTACATCACCCTGGTGAAATCGCAGTGCAGGCCTTCACCAGCTGTGTGACTTTGGGAGCATTCCTTCCCTCTCTGAGACTTTGTCCCCTGTGAAAGTGCAGGAAAAAAGTGCTTGCCTTGGTAAATGGTGTGAACTAGGGCAGAATTAACTCACATGCTTGCCCATCAATGGGTAAGCGCAGTCACGTGGCCGTTTGGTGGGTGATACTGGACGCTGGGGTGCTGGTGTTTAACGCAGTGGAAGGGTGAGTGGGGTGTGGTGGTGCATGCTTCTAATACCAGCACCAGAGCGGTGGTAGGTGGATCTCTGTGAGATCAAGGCCAGCCTGGTCCACATATCAGGTTCCAGGTCAGTTGGGGCTACAGGAAGACTCTGTCCCAATAACTAATTTAAAAATGGAAGGACGCTATGTCATGTGCTTGGGCAGGAACAGACCTTGGAAACCTTAAGGAAAGGAATCCAGGCACCAAAGGCCACATATCATCTAATTCTGTTGATGAGAAATGTCCAGAATTGGGACTTGTAGGATGGAAGGGAGACCTATGTTCGCTGGGCTGTGTGAGGGGACTCGGAGTTTCCGAGCTGACTGTAGTGATGGTAGCACAGAGGTGTGTAAGTGCTTTAGGAAAACAAGTTACGCCCTTCGGCTGTGTGGTGCGTGAACAAATTTTTGCATTAGAGCTGTTTAGAGGAAGGGAGTGGTCCCCTGTGGAACTGGGCTGAAGACAAGGTCAGCACCACAGTGTAGATGAGAGTTCCTGGAGGTGCAGGGTGGGACAGGACCTGGGTCCCCACTCTTCGCCTCATGGTTCTTGGGTAAATCACTGAGTGTTTCAAGGGTCAGTGAAAAAGTCAGCAGGGTGGGTGAGCGGCTGACGTTGCAGGCCCAGAATCTCATAGGGTGTCGCTCTCCCTGCCCAGTGCCCAATATGTCTTAACAGGGTGACACATTTCTCACCATTCTTCTTGTGCCACCTACACACCTCACTTGAGAATGGTCCTCCCACTGAGTGCTCCTGCTCCTCCAACTGTCCACAGTCACGCCAAAACAGGACCCCGTCAGTTCCCCGGAGCTGCTGGCCACACCCACCTGCCCGGCCCCGTCCACGTCTCCTCTTCCCCATCCTCAGAAAGACCTTCATCCGCAGAGTCTTCCCGTGCACTGTCCCCTGCCAGAGCCTTTGTCCATCTCCCCAGAGCTCCTCTGTCATCTCTGGTTGTTGCTGATGCCCCAGCCAAAGCTTTGTAGCCCGCGTTCCCCACTGCCGTGCCTGTCTGCTTTTAAACTTTTTACCATTATTTTGTTTCCTGTAGCAGATATGGCAGGCCTGTCTCCCTAGGTGGACGTTGGGCCCCACAGTGGCTCTGGTTCCATGCCAGATACCAGGCACACACGTGCTAGTGAGTGCCAGAGGCAGTGCTCTCAAGTGAGAGGCTCATGAGTTGGCATCAACAGTATCACTGCATGTCTGGCTCAGGAGGCCAGTGCAGAGGTCTACGTGCTGCCTGACCGACAAGTTCCAGGGAGGATGCTTCTGAAATTGTATCTTTAGAACTGCACTAAGAGTGGCCGGTTGGTTCTGGGAAGCCAGGATGGACAGTTCTGCCTCTGGTAGCCTATGCTCTGCC
The DNA here is from genome assembly GCA_035773235.1 of Eospalax fontanierii. Lineage (NCBI taxonomy): Eukaryota > Metazoa > Chordata > Mammalia > Rodentia > Spalacidae > Eospalax > Eospalax fontanierii. The sequence goes on from CM069541.1 coordinate 61,597,197, forward strand.
AAGGTATTTAGCTTGGCTGCAAGAACCTCTTAGAAACCCTTAACCAGGCGCCAGGCCACCTGCTCCCTTGGGCAGGAGGCTGGGAAAGCCAGGCGACTTACCACGGTGGCCAGCTTCCTGTCTTCCGTGTTGTATGTACAGGAGGTGATGAGCACGTCCCCCTGCGGAGCAGGGGACAGACACATCAGCCACCGGCCAACCCAGGGCTGCCAGGCACGCTGTGGTGACCAGGCCACGGTGTGTGATGCCTGACCTCCGTGAGGAGCCCGGCACCCTCCCCCAAGGTTCACCGTCTGGGTGTCCCCTGGGGCCGTCACCATCCGTGGCTTTGTAGCCTGGCTGGCTATGTCACAGCTCCAGCTCAGCTCTGCGTGGGCACCACGTCTCTCTCTAGCACTCCTGGGGAGTGGCATTCTCGGGCTGTGGTTTGACTGAGGCTGGAGGACAAGGTCCCTTGTGTCCCCTCGGACACCCCTGGAGACCACGGGTTCACACCCAGCCCTGCTGTTCCTGCCCACCTGTGGACACTCCCTCTGCCCTCACTCCCTCCTCTGTGCCCCACCTTCTGGGGACAGCACTCCCCTGTCATCTGTGGACACTCACCGGGTGGACAGACACAACCTTCTTCAACATTCGGATCTCCTGGGGAGGGGAAGAGAGGCTGTGAGTCCCATTTCTGCCTCTGCCCTTCCCCCAAAGCTAGGCGTCCCCATGGTAGGAGCTCTGCCTCAAGCCTTCCAGGGGCATCTGGCTGGATAAGAACAGGTTCCATCCGGAAGGGATAAGATCAAGCCAATAATCATCAAGACTGTGTAATATAGGGCTGCCTCTGGGCCACGGTTCACCCCCAGACACAGAGGACCACCCCGAGAGACAGAAGCTCCTGGAGACCGGGAGTGGCCAGGTACCCACCTGGAAGTGGGGGCTGTAGTGGTTATCTCTGTTCACGATCTCTCTCTCTTGGCCGTCCCGGGCCAGCACCGTAACCACCTTCCTCCCGGTCAGGTGTGTGTGGAGCTGGGAGGCGAAGATGTGAATGCCAGAGTGTGGCAGGGCCTGTGGGCAGCGGGGAGAAGCAGAGTCTGGATCCTACCCGGAGGGAACTGACCGGAACAGGAAATGGAGGCGTTGTCCCTTGGCTTACCAGAACGCTTGCTTTTTCTAGAAGGTTCTCCCTGATCCCCATCATAAACCTGGCAGGGAGTGGCTTGTTTAAGAGCAGACAGGAGCCCATAATTTTGAAGGGTTAGCGCCTGGCAGGCCAACCAGGGCCTGTTGGGGCAGTTAGCATCCCTGTTCTTTGTTCTCTCTGGGGCCCCTGAAGACAGAGCACTCCTCTGAAGCCAGCAGATCTTTGAGGCCAGTGCCCTGTGGACTGGACGAGGCCTCCTTGCTCTGTGGGTGCTCCTCAGCGGTGCTCATCAGGCAGTGCACCTGTCTGGCAGGGCATTCCCCACACTGGGTCTGCCTCAGATTCTACCTGGCAAGAAGTGGGCTCAGCCCCGACACCAGGCAAGTGGTTACACAGAGACAGAGATCCAGCGGAGGCCAGCAGAGCGCCGCGGGCTCAGGTTAGGAGCCACTGCCTGGTTGTTCCAGAGGCTGAGGCCCCATCTGCCCCACCCTGCAGCTGCACTCTGCTCACGTGGCCTGGAGGCCCCGGGTACTTTGCTTCTTCCTTTAGGTCTGCCTGGTTAAGTACAGAGTCAAATCCCACACTGTGGAGTGCTAGGTAGCCGGGAAAAGGCGAATCCCATTTGGAAACCATGATCATTTTAAAACACAAAGCAAGTGTGTTTCCATGGCCTGTGAGGGCCTGTGGAAACACAAGGAGAAAGTTGATGTGGGAGGGGCGTGCCATGAAGGGACAGGGAGCAGTGTCTCTTGGTATGTGTGAGTGCTCCATGCTAACATTCTAAGCACATGCATGCAATACTTCCATAGAGGAAGTGTAGTTTAAATGGGATGTGAGGGGGCCAGAGAGACGGCTCAGCAGTCAAGAGTGCTTGCTGCCCTTCCAGAGGACCTGGACTCAGTGCCCAGCACCCTTGTCCAGCTTCATTGCTTGTAACTGCAGCTCCGGGAATTCAACACCCAATTCTGGCCATCTCAGCAAGCCCCCTCCCCCACCGCCAACACATATATACTCACACGTAGCATAAATAAATAAATACATTTTTAAAGTGAGTGCTGGCATGTGAGAGCTCTTGCTGGAAAGGGAGGGGTGAAGGCTCACACAATCCTGGCTCTAGGGCAGGAGGCCAAAGCCTTCACGCTGCCGTCCCCCAGCCAGGACCTGCAGCAGGGCGCGTGGAGCCCGGCCCACTCACCGGCCGCCGGCCCACTCACCAGCCGGGTGCACTTGTCTGTGCAGTAGCCGGTCAGGACAAAGGCATTCTCCTGAGGGGGGATGGCCATCACCGGCGTGTACACCAGGCCCAGCTCCATGATGCCTGCGTCGAAGCGCCGGAGGGTGGCTGTGTAGTATAGGCGGATGCCGGAGGCGTCATACCGACCTGGGGGGGGGGTGCTTGGTCAGCAATGGCCCCAAAGAATCCCTTGAGAACGGTGGGCCTGGTCCTTCTTTCTGATGGAAGGAACCGAGAGAGAGGGGCCAGGAGATGCTCACAGGCCACCTGTCACCTCCATGGGAGTTTTTCATGGTGAGAACCATTGTTCCCATTCACAGATGGAGAAACTGAAGGTGAAAGCTTAACCGATGACTCTTCTTGAGAAGCAACTAAGCTGGACCTTGAACCCAGGGCCAGATGACTGGGGTGCTGGATGCTGCTGTGGAGCCCCCAGTCACCTCATGCTCATTGAATCTAAAGATACCTTCTCTTGCCCTGGTGCACCCCCGCCAGCCCCTCAACATCCAAACTCAAACAGCCCCCTCTATCTCCAGGCTGATGACATCAGAGGCAAATAATAAAAGGAAGCAGCTATTGGTTAAAATTCAGATGGGGATTAAATAATGAGATAATTGTGGGATTTTGATATTTATAGAAAAGCAGCCCATCTCAAGACTCACAAAGTGACAGGCATGTCCTTATATTTGGCAAAGGATCCATAAATACAGGCAGATGATCAGGGAAGACAGAGTTCCCTGACACCTAAGGAGTTTTCAGAAATCCATTTGCTCTCAGGTTTAAATGAGCAATAAATCCCCTATCGCGCTCAAGCCCCAGCTGCCTCGCGCCTTCCCCTGCGAGCCTTCCCCTGCGAGCCGGAGATGATTCTGGAGGCAGAATCATCACTTATTCCACTAGGATGAAAGCTGGGCATCATTAGATGTGCACAGCCTGCATCCACAGCCAGCTGGAAGTGCTGGGTGCGGGAGCATCTCCAGGCCCCACGGTGACCCCATCTACTGGGCCATTTCTGCTCCTCAGTGGCACAGTGGCATTCAAAGGGGAAGGGAGGGAGAGACACGGCTGCTTTGGGTGGAGGACAAGGCATAGTGGAGAAAGGAAACACTCAGTCTCTGAGGCAGTGTCAGGTGGCAATCCGTCCTACAGGCCCGCTCGGATTGTCCTCCCAGGCGTGGGTCACCTGGTGGCACCCGGTCTCTGCCTCTACCTCCCACTTTCCTGCCGCTTAAGCTGCAGCCAGGCTGGACCCCCTGTGGCCTGCTTGTCTGTGAGCAGATGGTTTCCTCTCTCGGAAATGCCATACCCAGTGACTTCTCGTGACCTTGTCCTGAGGGTGTGGTAGCCCTCCAAGGTCGGTATTAAATGCTACCACAATGCCACCCACGTCACATGGGACATAGTCCTTTCACGCATCCTTGTCCTCATGTGTGTTCATGAGGGCGTGCACGTGCACGTGTATATCTGAGTGCAGATGTGTCTGGGTCTGCATGTGACTGAGCCCTCTCCTAGACGCTCTTGTGCACCTGAGATCATCTCATACAGCATCTCAGGCCCAGTAGGCCCTCATTAAAAACCTGTTGAATAAAAGCCTGTGAGCCAGGTTGGGGAACAGGAAGGGGTAGGCAGGTGTGGCCCTGTCCCTGGTACTCCTGAGCTAACTGCACAACTTGGACAGCCATCTGAATGCATAACCAGGACTTGAACAAGAGAAGAGCCTGGTCCAGGGCCATCAGCTCCTAACCCTATCCTAGATGTCCTGACTTGTCATCAGGAGAGGTCTGCAGGTTCAGTGGAGGCTTGGCTACTGCAAGGCTGCAAGACTGAGATGGACCAAAGTAAGGTTTCCTAGCATCAAGGCTTACTCATTCTGGGACTGAAGTGAGGTCTCATCACCTGTAAACATTGTGCCATCATCTGCACAATGGGGACACAGGAAACCTCTGCCTGACCTGTCTGTGATGATGGAGGTGGGAGGGTAACTTCTGGGACACCTCCACCTGGATGGCAGCCGGTATCTTACAGCAGAGAGGCTAGGTGTGAAGCTGGGCCCGACTATGCTGTTCTAAGTGGTGGGCAGTGGTCATAAAGACTTGCCACCAGAGAAGACAGACAATGAAGGTGGGACACGTGAGGGTTAGGGGCCGAAAGGGGTCAGGCAAGGAAGCTGAGGCTTTGGGGCAGATTCTACTCAGAGCCCAATTTCTTTCCTAACAAGCTGTACCCAAAGGCCTCCGGGAGAATGAGGCAGGAATGGGAGACACGCCCTCAGTACCCTTACCTTGAATCTTCAGCGGGTTGTGATAGTGAACTTCCAGTCGGAGATACCGAGATGACCCCGGGCCCCCGAAGGCGAGGCCAGCTTCCTCTGGGTAGTAAAACGCCTGTGTGGGACAGACAAGGGTCTCTGGGACAAACATGCCTGACTGCTGGGGCCCGAGTGGAAGGGGATCACATCCGTGAGTGGTCAGATTAGAAGGGTGCTCCCTGGGGCCAACACACAATAGGTCCCACCAGGTGGTCACTGAGCCCACTGAGCTTCCTCCCAGCCCCTCCAGTCATGTCCTCACCATCCTCTGGCCTGGAGGGAAGCCCTGATGAGACTTTTGGGCACAGCCTATTGACATCTTGCCTTGCCACAGGTGGCTCTGTGACGTGCTATGCACAAAACCCAGTGAGGGGTTCACACTTGTGGTCACATGCATTTTCATGGAGGGCTGGAAGGAGCCTGACTGCCCCACAGAACCATGGAGTGCAAGCGTTTGGGAGGCTACTGGGGCTGTTCAGAGCCTGGGCTCTGCTGGTGGACTTTCTTGGTTGTTAACTGACGTAGGAGGGCTCAGCCCACTGTGGGCAGCACCATTCCCTGGGCAGGCGGTCCTGAGCTGTGTAAGAGAGCTGGCTGAATGTAAGGCGGCCTGTGAATCAAGTAGCCTCCTTTGTTCTTACTGTGTCTCTCTGGCTGTGAGTGAGTTCCTTGGTGGGAGATAATGCCGTGTGGATCAGTAAGCAGGTCTGCCTTCAGGTTCCTAACGTCTTTCAGGACTGTGACCTGGAAGTCTAAACCAAATAGATCCTTTCCTCCCTCAAGTTGCTTCTGGCTATGGTGTTTGTCACGACAACAGAAAGGAAACCAGAGCAAGCAGATCAGCACGATGCGGGTACCTTGGCTCCCAGGGCCCACGCGGCCAGCACGTGGCGGCAGTAGTTGAGGCGGTCTGGCTTCATCTTGGAGTCGCAGGGCCCGTTGTAAGGGGGGATGCTCGGGATCTCGTCGGCGCACTGGAAGACTTCCATGTGGTGTACCAGGGCTTCGTTGCCCGCAGTGACAACGGCCTCGTACTGCAGAGAAACACACTACTTTGTGCAGGGAGCCTGGTGCCCGCCTGGTAACCCTCCCGCTATGCTGGGGTCCTGGCAGCTGGTTTCCATCTGCCCATCTGCAAGTGGTAAAGGCAACTTCAAGGCCCCACAGAACTACCAACCCAAAGCCAGGATGCACCGGAGTCCACGAGGCACTCTGGGGAAGAAAGTGGGGACCTATGCAGAGCATTCCTGATACGGTGGGGCTCGGAAGGCAGCCGTCCTTGTGTGCATGGGGTGACTTTTGGCTCTCTGAAGCTCCCTCAGGAAGCAGGGAGGCCTCTAGGTCAGAGGACAGCTACGCAGGGAGGCCACTCACATGACCTCTCTGGGGTGTACTTCCTTCACCAGCACAGGGACAAGTATCAGGTCCCGAGCACCATTGGAGACAAAGCCCTTAGGTGCAGCTTTAGAGTAACGGATTTCACGTGAGGGGAGGTAGCCAAAAGACTGTCAAGGTTAACACAGAAACCAAGACGTGTTGCTCTTCCAGGCAGGTAGGACAGGAGGCAAGGACCCTGAAGCCGAGTGTGAGCAGGGGGAGGGGGAAGCTGCTGCTGGAGGAGGTCAGGCCAGTGCAGTGAGTTCATGCAGTGAGAAGGCTGTGGGTGGCTCTGGGCCCAGGGATGACTGGGGCCTCCAGGGGAAGGAAGAGCAACCGACACCCCTCCGCACCATGATGATGTGGTGTCGGGAGAAGTCCTGGGGTAGCTTGCTCACGTAGCACCAGTATGTGGTCTCCTGGCTGGGGATGATGACGTTGGGGGCTTGGATCACCATGGTCTGTGTGTCCTCAGGCATGGCCGGCGTGGGGAGCTCAGGCTTTAGAAGCTGTACACGCTGCAGCCCCATCTGCAGGCCTGAGGTGTTGATGACCTCCAGCGACTGGAACCGTTGCTCCAGGATCCCATATACCAAGTGGACGGTGTCATCCTGTGGCCCAGACAGGACTAGTTGATGGCCCACTCAGAGCTCAGAGTGGGCTCCAATGGTGAGCTAAGGCGGCTGGGTCCCTGCCTATGCATTCTTACCAGATGAAGTCCCTCACTCTCAGCTCTGCAAATGAGGGCACCTTGATCTCTGCCTGGCCCCAGGCTGCCTCTCTCTGTATATACTCAGCATACATTTGACCACCACTGGTCCCACTGTGAGGCAGGCTGGTATTCTTCCATCAACCCCCAGGTCCCTGGGGATAGGGTGGAGGTCATTTCCTCTGGCTGGGCCCCCTGAGGGGTCAGCTTCCCCTTGGAAGTGAAGAAACCAGCCTGGGTCCCCGTGACAGGGAGCTGTGCAACAGAGTTGCCACCAGCCCTTGGACATAGACAGTTCTGTGGGTCAGTGCTATGCTGGAGGACCCAGACAAACCCACCCACCAGCACAGGCTGGGAGCCTCCTGAGCTTGTGGACGGAACCCAGTGGCCTGGCGTGGGCAGGCTGGGGAGGTCTGCTGCCAGTTCTAGGCAGCAGTGGTGGGCAGCCAGTGCGCTCAGGGCTGGTAGGAACCCTGTGGACTGTTCTTAGGGAAAGGCTCTTGCAAGTTCTATGCAGGGGCCCCCGTGTCCAGCACAAAGGCTCTTGGATGAAGCACTTGTGGGTACTGGCCTGCCTTCTTGCATTCTTCTAAAAGATCCTCTGCCTTGCCCACAGGAAAGGTGGGCCAAACAGGAAGGTGAGGACTCAGTATAGATGACCCATTTCCAGTGGGCTGAATCTCCCCTTTGCTCAGTGGGCTCCTGAACAAGTCTCATTCCCTGTCTCAATTTCGTCATCTGGCAAAGGACCATCAAGTCAGCTATTTTCTTAGATTCAGAATTTGTCTGTCTGACATCCACTAATCAATCATAGGGCTAAACAAATGGCCAAAGTCGCTCACCTCTTCCCTACACTCTATCCTGAACAGACGGAAAAATCACCGTCCAAACCCCACAGCACTGTGTGAGCCAGAATCACCACCCACCTTCTTTACCTGAGGCTCATGCTTCAGAACAGCATCTCACTTGCCCTAAATCACTCCAGAACCAGAACTTGTGCATGGAGACCACCCTGCAGCCTAGAGCTCTCAGAGTTATTCAAACGGATGCTTCCCAGACTTGACCTGGCCTTTGCTCCTCCAGTCCCAGTAGAACTCGTTGTCCAGGCTCTGTCCTCACTTCTACCTGGTGACTGAGCCTGGTGCTTCCTGTGTCCATGGTGGCTCCTCCCTGGAGACCCAGAATAGTCTCCTTCCATGATCCCAGCACCTCTACTCTATCTCTCAGGTACCACCATAAATTAAGACCTGGGCATGGACTGCCAGCCCCTGCAGATGCCACCTGAGAGGTTATCCATGGTAACAGAGGCCAAAGCTAGAGAATGGGAAGAGCTCTGCCATCAAAGGCATGGTGCGCATGGTGGGCAGAAACTACATAGGCCTTCTATGTTGGGGATTTGGGAGCTCACACCTTCATTTTATAGCTTGGAAGGTAGACTGAGGTCTGCCCCAAGCCTCAGAAGCCAGCAACCAGGTAGGTAAAAAGCCATATGTCCAGAATTCCACTTGATGGTGTGATGGGACCAGGACAAAAACACATCCCTGGGTGAAACGTCTCGGGACAAGACTTCGGTCTGGAGAACCAGCACAGACGGCAACCAGCAAAGCTGGATCCTCTCAAACAACTCTACCTCACCAGAGGCCTTTGGCCACCCTGCCTGGCTCTCTCCCTGTGCACAAGCCCCATCCCAGGCTCCCGAGACGGGGAGAGGCCTCCTCCTGGCACAGCAGAGTACAGGCATGGCCCAGACAGGCTGTGCTCCTGGACTGGGGTCCTACCTCAATAAAGTAATCCTTGGGGTCACACGTGGCAAAGGGCCTCTTGAAGAGCAGCAACAGCCCATCTGGGGTCCTCTGGGCCTGGAGCAGCTGGTAGTCCTGCTGGGTGTCCAGATGGATCTGTCCCTTCTGGTCACTCCAGGCATCCTGCAGAGACAGGCTCAGGATCTAAGCGAGAAGGATTCCACACACAGGGCAGGGGACAGATGCTCTCCCTGGCAGAACTCACACCACCACCTTGGTGAGGGCCAGTCCTGTGGGATGTACCCAGTGGGGTGGGAGCTTCGGGGTCTTACTGTCTGTTGGAGCCTCTCTGTCTCATTCTTTTCTTTTTTCTGAGTTGGGGACCAAACTTAGAGCCCGGTGTATGCAGGGCAATCACTCTACCCTTGAGTTGGGTTTCTAGCCCCTCGTCTGGCCTGCTATTACCTGCCCTGCTAGAGTCACACCCCATACAGCTTTCTTCTTGGGTCTGTCAAATGCGAGACAGGTGACTTGCCTGACACTCCCGGGGATGCTAACCCTGCAGATTTCCAGGTGACAGGCTTCTGCTAGAACTGCATACCAGGACTTGGAATTTGAGAACAGGGCCTTGGACCCAGAATGCCCCTAGTCCTCCAGGATGAGGCATGTGGACACAGCATGGAGACGGGATAGGAAGAAACAGGTCAGATTTAAGGTGGCACTCATTCTCAGGTGTCCATCCCTCTCCTGCATAACACTGAGAGCAAGAGCTTCCTTAATGACTCTATAACATGTTTACCTCATTTCCTTGGGGGGAAAATGTTCCCCTGAAGAAAGCAATGGAGGGAAGCTCCCGCTGGGGACCTTGCCGACGTGCAGCAGACACACAGGCGACTGGTGATGCTCCACCAGAATTTTAGAGTCTACTAGCTGAACATACTGCTCCAGCTCTGACATTTATGTTCCCAGGAGTTTGTTGTGCAAATGAACCTCTCAGGGCTGAAGAAGGGACGTGCCTGGCTCTGGAGGGCTTCAGGCAGAGTAAAGCTGCCCAGGAAAGGGTCAGTTCCCCCTCCAGGACCAGACGCACTGGAGCTGAGCAGGGCCCCTCAGCAAGCTCAAACAGGGTTGCCACCAGAGCTGCCGTGAAGCAGACTCTGCTCTATTACCCTGCCTGGCAGTTCTGAGCAAATGGCTTCACCCTCACTGAGACAGGAGGATTACCATGAATTTCAGACTAACCCAGTGAATGTGGGGGCAACTTCTGCCTTGATAAAGAAAAGCTTTGACGCTTTGTCTCTGTGGAGAGTTGGGTTTCACCCACACAGAGGCCCTGGGAGTGAGGTCCATCTGTAGAGGAATGAAGAGCTTTAACCTACAAGCTGGGCTCACCCCCTTCTCTGCTGACCCCATAGCTGATCGGGGGCCCTGCAGACGCTCGTTTGTAGGGACGCTTTCCTAACCTACCTCCCCCTCTCTCTACTCCTGCAAGCAAGATATATATTGAGTGGAAGGAGCCAAGAGCATCCTGCTGGCCCAGCTCTTGGGGTGAGGGTTGGGGCTGTTCCAGGCCTGGAGTGGTATCCGCACCTGTTCCCACCACCTTGACTACAGCACAGAAAGTCTGTGTGTGTTGCATCCTGGGCTGGTGTGCGTGCTGCCTACTGTACTAAGCCACATGCCACCACCTGGCCCATGACGGGTGTGCATGTACCGGCAGTGTGGCATGGGGTGCTTTTTGTAAAAGTGGGGTGTGTGGAGGGGTGCTCACAAGGTGCTATGTGGCATGTGAATGCTCCGTGCTCAGTGGCCTTCCTTGGGACTGCAGCATCCGTTATTTGAGGGTGCAGTCAAGGACCCCAGGAAATACCCACTTCCCGTTGCGTCCTCCAATCAGTGATCCTGTGATGCTCAAGGGGGACACAGGCTTGTCTCAGAGTGACCTCAGACACAGAGGCAGCAGTTTCTGGAGGGCACCGTAGGAAGACCATCGGCTGGAGGGTGAGGGCTGGAGGGTGAGGGGTGAGGGTGAGGACAACAGGGCAGGCAGGACTCACCGCAAAGTAGGCATTGTCCCCATCCGTCCAGAGCACGACGAAGTCTGCATTCTCCAGCTCACCGTGGTCCGACATCCCAAACAGGACCCCGGCCCTGAGCCCTCGCACCTGAAGCTGGAAGTGAATAGTCTCCTGGACGTAGCTGACGTTCCACGAGAGTTCCAAGACTCCCTCAGGGTCCAGGGGGATGCGGTAGGGGAAGGGGTTCTCTGACGGTTCCGAGCCCTGCAACGCGGCCACCAGGATGACCAGGAAGATGGCCACAGCCGTCCCGTACATGGAGGCCGCCTCCCGAACATTGGGGCTAGGGAGGCTGGGCCAGCAACTGCGGCGACTGGGATGAGCCTGCATGGCTGGGGTGACTGTGTTGGCCCTACTGGGCCATTTATGCCCGGATAGTGGGGGTGGGCTAGGCTGCACCTAATCACATTTGTCTGGTGGGGAATTCAATTGTCCCTGTGGCCCTCCCACCAGCCTGTGCCCCCAGGGAAGCACTTTGCTCTCATCCTCCTCTAATTGACGCTAATGACACATGGACATCATCAAGAGAATCGAAGCAGACTCGATGTCCTTGGACGTGTCTCTGAAGGCCATGGAAAGCGGCCACAGGTCCTGGGGACGTCTCCAGCCAGGCTCTACTGCGTCACCGTCTGCTAGGTGCTGTGCCCTCCCTGAGGGGTCCTTCCCCAGTGACTGTGAGAGGTGGGTTCCTGGCTGCTGATTCTGCAACGCTGGAGGATGGACCAATTTCAAACCAAAAATAAAAGACAGTCCCCAAATAGTCCGTGTTTAGACACTCCATGGCCTGCTGTTCCCACTTTTTCTCCTGTTTCCCACCAGCTCCAGCTGGCACCACAAACGCTCCAGAAGGAGTGGGTGCATTGCTGGGGTGCAGATAGCGAAGGGACACACCGGGGAGGACGGCACAGGGACAGGTAGAGAGGGGGGTGCCGGGAGAGATGGGTACTCAGCAGTGCGCATGCCGCAGGGACAGTTTTGGGGAAAGGAGTGAGAACCACACTGCTCCCGTCTCTCCAAAACTCAAAGATCTGGGACTTCCTCTGGCCTCTCAGGCCAGCTGTCCCCGAGCTCCCGTGATTACAAGGCCTTCGCACAGGTCTGACCACCATTCTGAAGTGTCAGCCTCCCTGTTGCAGTCCTGGCCCTCTGGTGAGGAGCTGCTGGGTGTGTACAATCACCTGAAAGAAATCCTACTTGGTCTGCTTTTCCCACACCAAGTCACACACCCACCTCTGCACCTGACTAGGCTGGCAGCTCTTTCCATCTGGCTCTGGCTCTGAGTTTCTCTCCTCTCTCTCTCTCTCTCTCTCTCTCTCTCTCTCTCTCTCTCTCTCTCTTTCTCTCTCTCTCTCTGTCCTCCCCCCCTTTCATCCATCTCCTCTCTCTCTTCTTTTTCTTCCTGCCCTCCTTTATTTGGAGAGAGGAAGCTTCCAACCTCAGGAACACATTAACGTGTCTGCCCAGTTTGAACCTGCGGGACAGCAAGGCCAATTCTGCTCCAAGATTCATTCCATAAAGAGCGAAAGGACCAAGGCCTTGCACACAGGTGAAATTTGGAGATAGGTGGGACCTTGGCCTGGGAAGCGGGATAGGCAGACCTCCAGGTGCTTTGCTCTGCACAAGCCAGGACAAGAGCCCCAGACATGGAGGTGGAGTGTGGCCTGGCACAGTGACAGCCTGGTTTTCAGTGAGTCCTGGAGACCTCCAGGGGCAGCAAGGCCCTGGGGCTCTGCTGCTCCCCCCAGTGCTCTGTTTGTTGGAGAAGTAGGAAGGGCCAGGAGTCCTGGGCAGGAATGTCCCCACAGTAGGTCCCATCTCTTCTCGGTACCGGGTGAGAGCAACAGTTGCTCAGGGCTTGGAGGAGAGGAGCCGTGCACTGCTCTTAGTAAACAGCAGAGTGCCACACACACGTTTATTTTTAACAGGATTCAAAAGGCACTCTCATTCTGCATCTCCCAACCAGGCTGGAACACAGGCCTTCCTCCGCGCTTGGCACAAATGATTCAGCCAATTTCAGAAGTTACAATTACTGAGTCCTGGTAGTTAGCAGGAGAGGCAGGCAGGTCTTCTTTGCTGGTTTTGAGAGACGGGCCTGTGATTGTCCCCATCTGATGACACACAGGCAGATAGAGCCGCAAAGAGAGGAAGCAATGTACCGAGGATCACATGGCCGTCCATCCGGGGCACAGAAGAGCCGGGCAGAGTGGGGCAGGACAGCACCCAGGAACCTTGAAATGAGTGTCTGTGAGAGGTGCACCTTGGCAGCCAAGGTCAGAAAAATCCCACAGGAGTCAGGAGGATGTGCTGACCAGAAGTGCATCCTAGGAGAAAGAGTGGGGCAGGGCGAGCAAGCCCCGGGATGCCTGTGCCTTTCCTCTTACTGATGGATCTTGACAAGGAGCAGTCTGGCCCTCCTGTAGGAATCGGGCTCAGCTTTTCTGCCTGTGTCCCAGGTGCTCTGAGCATCTCTGAGCTGATTGGACACACCTGGAGAGGCCCAGGGCTTGGCAGTGCCCTTCTCTCCTGCTCTTGACCCCCACCCTGCTGATTGCTCTGGGTAGGGGTGGACTGGGGGTGGCACCCGGGGTGTCACTGTCACCGCATCAGGAAATAAACTCCACACGTTCTACTCAGTGCCTGGCTGTGCTCCAAGGCTCATCGACGGCTGACCTCATTTAGAACCAATTTCAGCATTTTAATAAGCCCCTTGCCTTTCCGCAGCTCTCTGATGCTGGAGGCCTCGGGGAGCTGTAATCCCCCATCTGCTCTGCCACGTGAGGCCAGCTGCGGCTGACTTCCTGACCGTGGGCGGTGACTACCCGCCGTGGAGCCACTGCAATGGGGAGCGCAGAAGCTGGACTGCAGAACTGGGGCAGACCAGCCTTCGGTGATGCTCCCCAGCAGCAACAGAGCCACAGGACCACGCTCTGCCTCAGCCTGAGACCCGGCTCCTGGAGACTTCCTGTGCAGACAAATACTCAGGCTGACTGCGGCAAGCCCATCAGCTCATGACAGGCAGCGAGTCTCCCTTGGGGAGTTGGCTTCTGTCCCCTTGCACCCAGCACGGTGGTTCTGGTGAGATGATTGAAGGGGAACGTTCCCCATGATATCTCCCAGGGACAAGCATCAGGACAAATGCAGGCTGAGCCCGTCCATGGGACATCACTGTCTTGAGAGGTCTTGGACCTGGGAACCAGTGGCCAAGCAGGGTCAGGAGGGGCGCTCTGTGGGAGCCCATCCCAGCCGTGCAGGACCCAGGAACATGTGACTCCCTGTGGGGCCAAGGTGCGCCCCTCACCCTTATGCCGCAAACACACCCATTTCGAGGTCCCTGCGTGCTGTCCTGCCCCACTCTGCCCTACTCTTCGACGTCCCAGGTGGATTGCCGCGGTGGTGCCCAGCCACCCCGTGTGACCCACGAGCAAAGCCCCTGTGGTCTCTAGAGAGTATGTGACTTGTGTCCTTGTCCTCCTCTGCCTCTTTCTCTTCTGAGTATAAAAGGTACTGTGATGAAATGGGATGCGAATCCTCAGACCCAAGAGGCGCCTCTTTTCTGTCATGCAAACACTCACATGCATACAGACACATGCACACACATGCGTGCACTCATACACACACACACGCACACAGGCACGCACGCACGCATGCACTGTCCTCTAACAGCTCTGCCTCTTTACGAGGCCTCATTGAGCCTGAGGTCAACAGCTCAGTCTTGTGGAGATCACCAACTCTCCAGGAGTCTTTGACCCACTGCAGAGGAATTGCCAACCCAGAGATGATTAGCCAGATGGTGCCAGGCCTGGCCTCCCCCAGTCCACCTCTGCGGCTGCTTCTCACTTAACACTGTGCAGGGCCGGCAGCCAGGGCTCTAAGCCTAAGAGAGGACCAAGGAGACATGAGACTGGTCCTGCCACCACTGGAGCTGGTTACTCTCTGACTCCCCGGGGCCCAGGTGGGACTCGGGAACTCAGACTACAATGGTGACAGTGGTCCTGAGCAGGACCCGACTGTGCACCAGGCGGGTGCCCGGGGCATCCTCACTCAACCCTCTCTCAAGGGCCTGCCCTGAGGGTCCCTGGTATTCAAAACTCTATGAGGACCTCTGACCACCTCCTTGTGTACTTCACCAGTTGAGCCATCTTCCCAGGAGAGTCAGGGGCCCCTGGAAGAGGGTGATAGGAGGCCCAGAGCCAGGGCCTGAGACAGAGCAAGGCCCGGGAAGGGAACATCACTGGCGTGAAGCTGGAGGGACCCAGGTCAGGGAATATGGTGGCCTCCAGACACAGGAGAGGCAGAAACTGATCCTCCCCAAGAGGATCCTGCTCTGCTGACTTGCAGGAAGCCAGGGTTGCCCTAAGCTACAGGCGCCGAGGGCAACCTGGCTGCACATCCCCAGGCTCTGCTCCTCTTCCAGCTCTCCAGCTACCTCAGCACGGAGCTCCTCCTGGTCAGACTAGAACTCACAAGAAGGTAAGGTTGGTGAGGAAGAAGGTTGAGTGAAAGACAACCCCAGATTGCGTAGAAAGGGGTGAGCAGGAGACAGCAAACTGTGTGTGTGAGCCATTTCCCAAGGGCACCCTGGGGAGACTGGAGTGCACCCCAAAACCATCCTGAGGAGGACAAAGCCGAATTCTTCACCCTTCTCTTCTTCATGACAGAAGGCGGCTCCCAGGCATCCGTGCGCAGGTTGGGCCAAGGCTATCCCACAGACAAGTTCAGGGGCACGAGGAGGTGGTCAGAGGTCTTCATAGTGTTTTGAATACCAGGGACCCTTAGGACAGGCGCTTGAGAGAGGGTTGACTGAGGATGCCCTGGGCACCCGCCTGATACATGGTTGGGTCCTGCTCAGGACCACTGTCACCATTATAGTCTGAGTCCCTCACGCTTTCTGCTCAGGTCCATCTGCAGCCTGCTCAGGTCTGTTTGTATCTATGTCTGCCAGATGATGGTGTGGGAAGCTTCTGCATCTCCCTGTGCACCACAGGTAACAAATGAGGACACAGAGTAGATGCCCTCATCGATGGTCAAGGCCACGTGGACGTAGTGCGGCACTGGCCACAACTGGCTGCAGAGCATTGGCCAGGCATGGAAGGAGGAGGAGAGAGATGGAGGAGAAGGCCTTGCTGGGCCTCAGCTGCCCCTCATGGGTCTCACCAGGGTGGAAGAATGGGTGGACGAGGTTGACCATGGCCTGAACTGTGGACCAGTGATTGGCCCCCAGATGCCTGCTCAGAGTCCTGGGGTCATACTGCCTCTGGCTCCAGTGCTGGCTGCCATATAGCTTGTGACACCTGTGATGATTGCCACCAGATGTTGCCCAGCACAAGTGGCACAGCCTGGTGCCTCCCAGTCCAGGATCCCTGACTTACCCAACAGCCTAAGCGGAGACCGGCTCGGTTCCGGGCGGTCACCATCCCTAACCCCTTCCCAGCTCCCAGCTCTAGGGCAGATCTGATCAGGAAACCTGATCAGGGGAAAACAAGGCCGAGCAGAGCGGCCTCCGCAGGCAGCTTCCCTGGCCTCTACACCTAGAGGCAGAGGACAGCTGAGGTCCCACAGCAAGGCACGTCCTCCAGCTCAGTGCTCAGCATTTGGCCTTGGCCAGTGGGGAGCAAAGCTAACTCTTGACGATGAAATGAGCACTGCTGGGCGGAACAGGAGCTCACCTCCAGGACGACCTGGGGCAGAGGCAGGAGCAGACCAGAGCTGTGACCTCCCTGCTCTGGTCTCCTCCCGTAGGACGGTGATGGAGTCAGAATGGCAGGTACACGCGCCATGCCTCCACGAGTGAGCTTGGACAAGGCTGGGATGCACCTGCACTAAGGAGTCTGTCTTGTCGGCGGTCTGTCACAACACACCTGCAACAGGCTTCAAAACGAAGCCCCAGAATTCCATCTCAGAAGTGACAGCTATTGTCCTCAAGGTTCCTTTTCATTGTCTCACTGGGGTTTTTTGTTTTTTTGGTCTTTTGATACGGGTCTTCCGATAGCCCCTGCTGGCCTGGAACTTATGATGTGGACCAGGGTGGCCTTGAACTCACACAGGTCTGCCTGACTCTGCCTCCCGCGTGCTGGGACTAACAGCATCACCACCATGCCCACTCCTACTGCAATTTTTAAAATTTTTATTTATTATTTTTGTTTTATGTGCATGAACGCATCGCCTGCATGTAAGTGCACCTCTGTTGTGCAATGCACAAGGAGGTCAGAAGAGGGCATTAGATTCCTTGGAACTGGAGTTAGGATGGTTGTTAACTACCATGTGGGTGCTGGGAATCGAACCTGGGTCCTCTGCAAGAGCAGCCAGTGCTCTTAACCCGAGTCAGCTCTCTAGCCCGTTTTAATTTTTTTTTTTAAGACAGGACTCAGGAGCTAGATAAAAGAGGTAAAGGCCTTGCTGTGCGTGTGTAACACCTGAGCCTGAGCCCCAGACCTGAGTAAAGCTGGACACGGTACTGTGTATTTGTCATCCCAGAGCACCCATGGTAAGAAGAGAGATGGGAATCCTAACAAGCTCTGGGGCCAGATGACCTGTCACACACGACGTACGATGATGAGACCCTGGGGCCAGCTGGCCTGGCACAGAGTGTGTGACGAGACCCTGTCTCAAACAAGGTGGAAGATGAGGACTGGCATCCACAGTTATCCTCCGATCTCCCTGTGTGCATATGGCACGGCATATCCCTGTACATACATACACTCACATCACACACATACACACACACACACACACACACACACACACACACACACACAGGATCTCACTGTACGGCCCAGTCTGGCTTTAAGTTTATGATCCTCCCATCTCTTGTCCTCCATGTGTGAGATTCCACGTGTGCAGAGCTTTGACAGAGGGAAACTTCTCCATCATTTATGACTTATTTTCTGTGTTTATCCCATAATGCACTAGTTAGCATCTTGACTGTTTAAACACAGTCCAGGGCACATTCACGGTGCAGAACAGCCCCCACCATCTGTATCCAGAGCTCTTTTCTCGCAACACGGAAACTCTAAATTTGCCCTTGAACACCACCTTCTCGTCCTCCTCCTGAGGCTGGCAGCCACCCTTCTCTCTGTCTTTATGATCACCACCAGGTAAGGATTTCATGTAGGCGAATATCACAGCATGCTTCTGTGGATGGGCGTGTGTATGTGTGTGTGCGCATGTGTGCATGTGTGCACGCACAGGTTCATGCCAGAGGTTGATGTCTACCAGGAGCAGTCAAAAGCAGTCAAAATGGGACTGGAGAGATGGTTTAGGGATTAAGAATACTGGCATGAGACAAAAAATTAGTTTTTTATCACCAGGGAAGACAGTCTTTATCTAGGGCCATGCCTGGGAAGTTTTCTATTTGTTCATTGACATGGGAAAAATCAACCCTGAAAGTGGAGAGTGCCGTTCCCTGGGTTTGGGTCCCAAGGAGTGGAATAGGCAAGCCGAGTAGAAACACACACACACACACACACACACACACACACACACACACACACGCATGCATGCACATGCAGGCACGTGCACGATCTCACTCTGCTCCTGACTGTGGATGTGATGCACCCAGCTGTCTTGAGTTCCTGCCACTCTGAAGCCAGCTGTCAACTGGAACTGTGAGCTGAAATAAACCCTTCTCCCCTAGGCTGCTTTTTGTCTGGGTATCTTATCACAGCAGCAGAAATGAAACTAGAACACCATGTAAGCACGAGGACCCAGGTTCAACCCCCAGCACCATGGTGCATGCCTGCATGTCACCCCAGTGCTGAGGATACAGGGACTGGCAGTCTAGGCTGCTCATGAGTTCCAGGTTCAGTAAGAAACCACCACACCTGGCCCATTTCCACCTTAAAAAATTACTTATTTTTAGTTGGCTGTGGTGGTGTATGCCTTTAATCCCAACACTCAGGAGGAAGAGGCAGGCGGATCTTGAGTTCAAAGCCAGCCTGGTCTACATAGTGAGTTTCAGGTCAGCTGGGGCTACAGGAGACCTTGTTTCAAAGAGACAAAAAATTAGTTTTTTATTTATGTGTGTGTGATAGTATGTACATGTGTACATGTGCAGGGTGCCCATGGAGGCCCAAAGAGGGTTCCTGGAGCTGGGGTACAAGCACGCCATGTGGCCGTGGGGAACTGGACTCAGGTCCGCTACGAGAGCAGCCAGTGCTCCCAACCACCGAGCCGTCTCTCAAGCCCGAGTTAACATATATTTATTTTTATTTTATGTGTGTGAGTATTTTGCCTGCATGTATGTATGTGCACAGTATTCATGCCTGGTATCCGAGGAGGCCAGAAGAGGGCCTCAGATCTCCCTGGAACTGGAGTTACAGGTAGTTGTAAGCCTCTATGTGGGTGCTGGGAATCAAGCTGAAGTCCTCGGGAAGCAACAAGTACTCTTAATGCCCACGCCGTCTCTCCAGGCCCACTGCCATTTTTGACCATTGTGAATAACATGGCTTGAAGCTGGGTGCACAAGTGCCTGAATTCTGATCTTGGTCCTTTTGAGGTCGTAGCCGGAGGTGGGATTTCTGGATTATGTGGGTGACCTTTTATTGGGGATTGCTGGGGACTAAATCCAGGGCCGTGTGCATGCTAGATAAGAGTTCTGCCCCCGAAAGGTGTTCCTAGGACCACCTCTATCTCTTACCTGACCTGCTGTGTGCACTGTTTTAATGCTGGCTTTTCTGCCTCTCTTCCTGACAGATATCGAAGGCTCTGTCACAGAGCAGCTTGACTTCATGGAGTCGGCTCTCTGCGGTTGTCTGCTCCCGAATGTTCAGAGCTGGTGTCGACCGCCCATGTCCTGGTGCCAACCCTCACATGCTGGGTCCCTATGATGCTTTAGAGTCAATTCCCAGGGGAGGAGCTGTAGGGTCAGAGGCTTCTCGTCTCCCTACCAAAGCCAGTCCTCGGGCCCGTGGTCAAGGAGAATGTTCAGTTTCTGGCTGCCCTGCCACCCAACATGCGGCTGCTTACGGGTAAGTGGATTTCAGCTTCACTGGCCACAGTAGCTACTGGCCCAACCCGCTTCCCTCCGGGTGACAATCAGACGCATTATTTCCATAAACACAAATTCAATAAGGCCCACTGAGACTTGCCATCTGCCTGTCAAAGATGAGGCTTTGGAACAGAGCAGGTTTCCATGCCCCGAGGCCTCTGACATTCACGCAGCAGGAGTGGCCTGGATGTGTACACCCTGATCCAATTTCCTCACCGCTGATCGGGTTATGGAGAGACTCGGCTGGAAGCCCTGGGGAAAGGGCAGATTAAAATGACCACGCGGAGGAGCTTGCGTGGAGACGGAAGGGAGGTGCGTGAACAGGGTGCCGACGAGGACGTCTTCCTGGGTGACGGGCTGTCGAAATCTGGAGGGATGGGATGTCTTGGCAGGGCAGGCACTGTCAGATGTCAATGCCAAAGGCCAGCTCCATCTGACCAGGATTCTGCAACTCACCAACTTAGCCCCGGGGACTGCTGATCCATTGTGTGCTCACAGCCCAGGATCCCTGGTTCCTTTAGGGCTGTAGGAGGGCACCCCTCACAGAACCCCAGTGAGGCCCTCCTTGCTCCTGTGCTCATCCCGTCCCTGTGGCTGAACTCTTTCTTTGCTCCACAGCACTGTCCTAGAGATGGAAAGGAGTCTTCTCAAGTCAAAGTATCAGCTGTTTTTCCCACAACTGGGCAGACAGAAAGGTGCCTTGAGGGGCAACGGGGCTATGAGGCAAGCCAGACTTTAATCTGAGAGCAGGTGGCTCTGAGCCTGGCTGGTCATTGGCTGTGTTTGGAGCTTGAGGCCTTGTGTGTGGTTTCTGGTGGTCTTGCTGATCTCAGAGGGTTGAACAGAATCAAGGTTTTGTCTCAACACTCAGGTGTCACACTGACAACCGACAGCGGATCCCAGTGCTTCTGTAGGATCCCAGTGCTTCTGTAGGATCTGCCAGCATTGCCCCCACCCCTGGAGAGGGACTGCTGGGAATCTGTGAGTATGCCCTTTGGGGCATTGTGTACTCTAGAGCTTCACACAAATGACAGACTGTGCACAACCCACCTTTGGGGCCAGAAAGGAAGTCAGAAGAGCATTGGCTCTTAAAAAAAATGAACAAGTCGGGCTGGGCCTGCTGGTCCAGGCACACCATTCCAGCAGAGGCAGAAAGATCAAAATTTCAAGGACTACCTAAATACAGAGTGAGTTCAAAATCAGCCTCGACATCTTAGTGAGACTTTGTCGTCGAATAGAAAAAAAGTGTTGGGGGAGGCTGTGACTGCGGCTGGGGGTAGAGCACCTGACCAGCGTGCAGGAGGTCCAGCAACCAGGATCATGTGAAAGTCTTCAGCATATCAGACTCACAGACGCACATGGAAAACGGAGACCCAACCCATAGGAAAGACGTGAGGATTGCTGCAGTCACAACAACCCATGGTGGACAGTGGCCACAGGGTGAGGTGGACAGTGGCCATGGGGTGGGTGGACAGTGCCCCATGGGGTGGTGTGGATAATGGCCACAAGAAGGAGAGAGTAGTGTCCATGCGATGGGGTGCACAGTGGTCACAGGCTGAAGTGGACAGTGGTCATGGGTTGGGGATAATGGCTACAGGATGGTGCAGATGGTGGTCATGGAGTGGAGTGGACCGTGGGCAGGGCCACTGTTCTGCTACGTGTGGCTGTTGCTTGTTCCCAGCTGTGCTGGGCAGCCCTGACCGCAGGCTGAGGCTCCGAGCAGCTACTGTGGCAAGGTAGGGACTGGGCAGCACTGACGTCAAGGAAAAATAACGTCGACCCGCGGAGACAGCTGCATACCACCCAACCCAGCGGTGCGCGGTGACTCTGGCACATGTGGGGAGAATGTTCCAAGGCAGGAACCCCGTCTACCCACACACACACTCGTGATGGGGTCTAATTTATAAACCAAATACAGAAAAAGACTGATAGCAACTCATAAAGGTATATACTCTGACCATAGTCTGTGGTTCAATGTATTGCACCTTATGAATTGTTTATTTCTTCCATTGACTATTTTTAGACCAGGTTGACCTCTATGCTGATTTAGTTTTTGTCATCTTGACACAAACCTAGACACACTTGGGAAGAGGGACTCTTTACTGAGGAATTTCCTCCATCAGACTGGCCTGAGGACGTGTCCGTAGGGCATTCTCTTGATGGCTGGTTGATGTGCAGGGGCCCAGCCCAGTGTGGATGGTGCCACCCCTCGGCAGGTGGGCAGCAGCCTTCTTATGGTCTCTGCTTTGGTTCCTGCCTCCAGGTTCCTGCCTTGAGCCCTTGACTTCCCTTGATGGTGGACTCTAAAGTGTAGGATGAAATAAACCCTCTCCTCCCCAAATTATTTTGGTCATGGTGTTAATCACAGCAACAGAAAAGCAGATTAGCACAAAATCTGGTCCTTAAAACCACAGAAAGCTAGACTGCAGATAAGGGGCGACGGCTGAACCTCCCCACCTCGCATGA
Organism: Eospalax fontanierii; assembly: GCA_035773235.1. NCBI lineage: Eukaryota > Metazoa > Chordata > Mammalia > Rodentia > Spalacidae > Eospalax > Eospalax fontanierii. The sequence continues at coordinate 61,619,232 of CM069541.1, forward strand.
GAAGTGCAGAAACAGATAGGCAGTGGCAGACAGATGAACGGGGAATCTCAGCCGCAGAGCCGGGCACACTGCCCACACGACCAAACGTGTGAGCAGGAGCTGCTGAGAAAGAGACAGAGATGCGGGTGCCCGAGGAAGTGCCATCGATCGAATCCACAGAAGGGACTCTAAAATAAGTATAATTACTATCCTTAGAGAGATATGCGGTTATCGTATTCACGAAGCAAGAATGGGCTTTTATATAAAAGAACTAATTAAAGATTGCAGAGATTTAAAATAGTTGGTCTGAAAAGCAGAGAGAGACATCTGAGTAGCAAATTAGTAAGCTGGAGGATCGGGCAGGTGCCACCCGAGGAATTCAGCGCAAAGGGCAGAGGGGGCAAGGAAAGGGGAAAGGTGGGGGCCTGGAGATGTTCCAGAAGCCCCCACTCGGGTGACAGGCATTCCCAAAGGGAGAAAACTTAGCTGTCCCAAGCTGCAGGACAACACTGTCTTGTACTGATGAACCCATCACTGAGCAGAATGCACAGGACAGGGCTCCAAGACAGTGGCCCGTGCACAGCCCCAAGCAGTCTGATGTCTACAGAGAACAAGCTCATGAGAGGCTGAGTGGGAGTAAAATCGGGGAATGGCTGGCTGGAGACATGGCTCAGTAGGTAAAGTCCTTGCCAGGCAAGCACGAGGACCTGAGTTCAATCCCCAGAACCCCAGTGAAAAAGCACAGAGCTGATCGCAGTGGGGCTGTAATTTCGGCACCAGGGACTCAGACACCCAGCTCTGCCCTGCAATGTGCATGCACATACCAAGTGCGGGTGGGCACGGGAGATGTCCCTGCAGGAAACTGGAACTAACCCAGGCCATCTTCCTCGTGGTAACTGCATGCCCTGAGGTGAGAGAGCTCTATCTCAGGAAACCATACAAACACAGCTTTCTGGTTTCAAAGCAAAATAGAAATCAGGCTCAAATATTTTACAGCACCTTCCTTTCTAAAAGAACTACTCAAGGGTGTATTCTGATGAAACGAAAGACGTAACATAAGAAAGACACAGCCAAGGACAGTGTGCTGGATGACTTCAGTTGTCAACTTGACTCTCCTGGGGAGAGGGAACTTCAGCTGGAGAATCTCCTCTACAGGACTGACCTGTGGACATGTCTGTGGGGTATTTTCTTACCATTGAGTGATGTGGGAGGACCAGTGTCAGCTGTGGGCAGATAGGTGTGGGCTGTATAAGAAAGGAGGCTGGGGCCTGGAGAGATGGCTCAGTGGTTAAGAGCACCGGCTGCTCTTTCAGAGGACCTGGGTTCGGTTCTCAGCACCCACATGGTGGCTAACCACTGTCCACAACTCCAGTTCCAGGGAATCTGATGCCCTCTTCTGACCTCCTTAGACACTGCACGACACAGGTGCCTTATACACATGCAGGGCATGTGTATACTCATACACATAAAAGAAAAGTAATAAATAAAAGAAAGAAAGCAGGCTGAGCATGGGACTGGGACAGCCCAGTGAGCAGCGTTCCTTTAATCTGCTCTTGGAACTGCTGGGAGAGAGAGCTGTCACTTTCTTTGTTTTATGAAATGCTTCAAACATAAGAAAACTTCAGGGGAATGGTGTCACAAATACCTTTGGCTCCCCACTCAGAAACTTCATAGATCTGTTAGGCCATATTTGCATTACAGATTCAAGCAAGCCATGTTGGAACTTCTCAGATGGAATTAATTTTTTTAGCCATATTTCTTGAGCATTGGAAATTGACATAGGCACCAGTTTTTCTTATATTTATTTGTTTGTTTGTGTTTAGTGAGGTAGGGCGTGAGCCACAGCATGGTGTGGAGGTTGGAAGACAACTTCTGGGGTCAGTTTTCTCTTTCTACCATGTGGGTCCAGGGGATTGAACTCAGGTCATCCAGCTTGTCAGCAAGTGCCTTTTCTTGCTAAGCCATCTCACCAGCCCAAGACTATAATCTTTTAAATTCTCATTTATTATTTTTATTTATGTGTATGCCTACATGTCTGTAAGTGTACCATGTGTGTGCAATGCCAACAGAGACCAGAAGAGGGCGTCAGATTCGCTGTAACTGGGGTTGCAGCCACCGTGTGGGTGCTTGAAAGTGTTCTTAACTGCTGAGCCATCTCTCTAGTCTCAAGACATTAATTTTTAAAAAATGTTTATCTTGTATCTGTCAGCTTGCTGAACGTGCATTCATTTAAATTTATCAAGTGGAATTTCCCGAGTGTCAGCACATGGTCAGAGCTATTCAATACTGGTGTCTTTCATTTCTGCCTGTCTTTCAGACCCACCACTGTCCTCCCTTGCCATGGGGGGGGGGGTAGCTGTGGAGTGAGGACGCACAGCTCAGTTTTCTGTCCTGCACACTTCTGGGAGGCACCCACCTCCGACCGCTCCTGGATACCCTTTCACATCAACAGAAAGTTTATATCATCAGAAAGTGTCGACTTTGACGAACTGCTTCCTCAGTGTCCCTGAAGATGAGCTGAGTGTGGCCTTTCTGTCTGTTCCTGGCCCTGGTCCTCGGACACTTGAGTGCAGGACTCCTTCACCTTCCTAAAAAGTCTCTGAAGACGCTAAAGAACGTGCCTGTGGACTGCTGTAGAGTGTTACTCTCAGATGAAGAAAGGTCGCCTAAATAAAAATGAAGGTGGTGTTCTGTGCAGGGAGGGCAGGATTGCACGTGGGGTTAACAGCCTGTCAGGGTGGCCCTGTGTGCAAGTCTTACACAGGTAAACACCTTTTGCATTGGCTCTATTCTGTAAACAAGGGCTCGTCACAGATCGCTGGGCCTCACTTTCTTCCTTTTCTGGTTAGAGGTACAATAGTGATTTATCTTAAAAGAGACGGACATTTTGTTCCCTAGGCTCGGGCCGACATCATGACAACATGGCTAAATGGACTAAGAAGTCGGGATTGTGGGTAAATAGGGACCCGCTATGGAGACTGTCTCTGGAAAATGTGGGGAAAATTGAAATCAGCCAGCACACCAAGTATGCTTCCTTCTTCTGTGGCAAGACCGAGGGGGAGGGTCAAGCTGTCGGCACCTGGCACTGTGGTTCCGGCATGAAAACAGTAGCCGGCGGGGCCTGGACCTCCACCGCCAAGTCTGCCATCAGAAGATGAAGGAACTGAAGGACCAGTAGAAGCACTGCCATCTGGGATATCCCCAGCCTATCAGAAATGGGTTAATTCATGTAGGAAAAAAAAGGTGATATTGATTCCATATGTTCTCAATATATCATTAAGTCATTGAGTTTCTATGCTGATAAACTGTGTCAGCAAATTGTTAGCCCATTTTATAGGTAAAAGCTGAGGCACAGATTGCTCAAGCAATTAAGCTTACATAGTGAGGGAGCGACGGACAGAACCCAGAGTTCCTCTGAGTCTCTGCCATTTGGCTCTGCCCCTACATGCCTACATTTCTTTCAACTAAGTCAATCTTAAAGTCCCGGAAGGATTGAACCTTACACATCGATTCATAAAAGGTCATTCAGTTGACAACTGAGGGGGAGGAATGACAGAAAGATGAAGGACATTGGCCTGGGGGTATCAGCCTTCTGGGTATCTCTGCCCCACATAGCTGAAACTGTTATTTCTGTCATGTGTCTGTGAAAGGACAGACATGTGGGCAGCAGAGGGCCCAAGAACAGAGACTTGTGTGCACATCTGTAATGAAGGGTATGGCCGGACCCTCATGCACTCAAAAGAAAAATGTTACACTTCTCATTTGCATCTGGTCCCAAGATTCTCAATGAGTTGAGAAGTAATCACCAGGCTGGTGAGATGACTCGGCACTCCTGAGCACTTGATAATGAGCCTGATGACCTGAGCCAGATCCTGGAACCCACATAATGGAAGCAAAAAACTGACTGGCGTGAGCTGTCCTCTGACTTCCATATCCCCTCGTACACAGAGAAAGAAAGAAAGAAATGTAATCAAAAGGCTTTAAAGAAAAAGAAGGCTAAGAATCAGAATTCCACAAAGACTGGCAGGCAGACAAGTGGCCACATGCACCCTGTGCAGGACCCTAAGCAGAGGCGAAGGCAGAGGCAGCAGAGAGCCGCGGCATGCCTCCCGGAAAAGTTTCACATTCTGAACCAGGAAGAGCATCTGAGGACCAAATGGAGACGCAGATTCGGGATGGGGACCATGACCAGCACAGGCCTGGCATGAATTCCGAGCCTTGCTAACTGCCAAGCACACAAGATCAGGAGTTAAACCACAGGCAGTGCCCAGCCAGGGTATGGCGATCGTCCTTGCCCTGCGGAGATCTGCGGCCGGAAGGGCACACATCTCCCTGGAGGAGATGACTGTTCACTCAAACTAGGGTCCACTGGAGACCTTAATGAGAGGGGCTTTCACCACAGCCTGCACCAGGGGAGGAGGAAGTGAGAGAGGGCCCACCAGGCAGAACCCCCTGGGACACAGTGGGCACCCCTTACCTCCTCTCCCCGCCTCCCTCTTATGGACTCGCCCCCAGGGAGCCTGGAAGTCACAGCAGCCTCAGGGAAGCCCCCAGCCACACCTGGGCAGAAGGTGACCATCTCCACTTTATCTGGGTAGCCCCACCTTTCAGGAGTGCCCCGTTCTCAGGAACGGCAAGCTGAGCGTCAAAGTGACGGTGGGGTCTTCGGTGTCCAGCTGCAGGGAGGAAATGGACATTCCACCCAGGGAAGCCTGTCCTTCCTCAAGCTCCCAAGATCGCCCAGATACATCCTGGCTTCCAACAAGGACCCAAGGACAGTAATGAGCCTGCACTGTAGCGGTAACAAACCACCAGGCAAAGATGCAAACCACCGTGACTCATCTCAGAGCACTGGGTCTACCCCAACCTCTCAGCACAAGAAAATAAAACAAGAGAGGCCAGGGAGGGATCAGAAAAGACACTGCGCTGTGTGGAAAGATGGCTTCATGGTGAGGACGGCGACGGGGTTCCTCCCCAGCCAGGCGCGGCGCGGCAGGAAGCCCTGACAGAGACTCACACATGGACCAGGCTAACCCCTCTGCGGGGTGCTGACACTATGTCAGAGTGACGGGGTCAGCGTGGAAAGGGGTAGAGGGTGAGGCCAGGGCAGGGTGGGGCATTTATGACTGGCTCTTCACAGGCAGAGACCTGTGAGGTAGGTGTGGAGGGAGCATTCTATCTACAGCCAGGCCAGAGCTCTGCATGCTAGTCCAGGGCTCTGCGTGTTAATGCTCCAGGGCTCTGCATGCTATTAGTGCTTCAGGATTTTGCATGAAGGTGCTCCAGGGCTCTATACACTGGTGCTCCAGGGCGTGCCGTTTGCTGCTCCCCACCCCCAGCCTCCCAGGAGCCAGTGTTGCCAAGAGAAAGAAGAGAAAGCTCTCCCCAGGCTTGCTGAGGAGGGACGGCCCTGGAGGTTTGGAACCCATGGGGCAGGTGGTAGGGGCTACAGGCAGAGCAGAAGGCTATCCTGAACAGTTTGAGTCTCCCACCTTTCCAGGTCTACCACCAAACGCTGTCTGCCCAGGGTTCTTTCCTCCCCCCACCCCATGCCAATGAGCTTCTCAGCATGAGGCCACAGAACCATCAGTGGCAGCAGGGAGTGGATCCCAGGAGGAGGAGCAGGGCCAGCTACCTGTCCGCCTTGAACATCCATCTCTTCCTCCAGCTTGGGTTTCTGCGCCAGTCGGGTCCATGTGAGCCAGCAATCCCAAGAGCCAACCCCACCCCAACCCCAGAAAGGGAAGGGAATTCCTGCAGCTCCATGGAGCACGTGGGGAAATTTGAGACCCAGAAAAGCCAAGCAAAGAGTTTGTGGTAAGGGGCAGGTCTGAATTCCATTCTGCCTCCCTGCAAGCCCGCGTCACCCAGAGCCTGGCCCAGGGTGCGCTTCGTCCTGTAGCCACCTGCAGACCTCTCCTGACTGCAGACAGCAGGTCTGGCTATGGCCTTAGGCGACAGAGGGTCCTGAGAAGATGTTGTATTTAGCTTTGGCTGTTAGCACAGCCCAGAGTCCCCTGGGAAGAGGGACTCTCAACTGAGACATGTCCTCCATCAGACTGGCCTGCGGCTATGTCTGTGGGCATTTTCTTATTGACGTCGGAGGAGCCAGCCTACTGTGGGCGGTGCCATGCCTGGATAGGCGAGCCTCGGCTTTGTGAGAAAGGGCCTAGGTGAGCCAGAGGGACAGGGGTGGGGGAGGCACTGTTGCTCACAACCCACCGCTTGTCTGTGTGGCTAAAATCTAGGACCACTGGTACATGCTGGGAACAGTGCACATGCCACTACAGAGCCTCAGACAAATGCTCTTTTCTGTGAAGGTCTGTTTTCATTCAACAAACGGCCACAGAGGCTAGTGCTGGAATCCAGCAGAGAAAGGAGGCAAAGCTGCATCCTCATGGTTCTGCCATTCCCAGGAAGCACTGCGGTGTGGTGAGACTCAGACGCTGGGAGACAGGTGAGAGGGAAGCTGGGCCTGACATCTGTTCCTGGGCTTCATGGTGGTTGCAACGGGCCGTGCCTGCATCTCGACTTAGGCCAGGTAGGCCCCAGGCCACCCAGACTAGGGAGGGAGGCATCATCCAGAGCCAGGGAAACTCCATCTCATAACCCCGGACAGTCACAGAATCTGGGGCTCCCTCCCACCTCTGTCACTCATACTTGGTCTGCTATGCTTTATTCTGCTCCCCGGCACAATCCCACTGTTCCCCTCATCCACCTCCACGCACCGCCTCCTCTCGCCCCCATCCAGATTGTCAGTAGGCATCGAACTGGTAGTGGTGTTTGGTTTTGAGGGGAAACAAGTCCAAGTTCTCATTCTCTGTGCCTGAGAAGGGTTCCAGGTCTGGGAGGGGCAGGTCCTGGCAGCGTAGAGCCACCTGTGGGTGCTCTCCATGGAGACTCCATCCTGAGGTAAAGATCCAGTCTCTCCCAGGAGAAATGAAAGGGCTTCAGTCTGGCTTGTCATTCTTTTCGTGTCATGTGTGCGCATGTGTCAATCACAGAAGGTGTTCTGTGTCTTCTTTTATTAAGGTGAACAGTGTCTGCACGGGAGGCTGCTTTAACTGGGGGTTCACATAGTCCAAACTGCCAGACTAATTTTTTTTAGTGGGATAGATCAAAGGCCCCACCCTGGCACGGGTCATGGTTGATGAGGTCTTCAGAGGCTGAGAGCCAAGCTCAGCGGTAAAGGTACATGTGAGGAAAGACGCCTGCTTTCACTTGACCGGTGCCCCAGGTCCTACTTAAAGGGTGCTATCCTGTTAGCCTTTGAGAATGTCGCTCAGTGCCAAGCGCCTGCGATACAGGTGTTCTCACCCTGGTCTCTAGATACAAGGTGAAGGAATGAATGAACGCCCCATCTTGATCTATGTTACAGTGGGAAACAACTTGCCTGGGGCAATGAAGAATTGATCAGAAACCTCCCCCTTAAGGCTTCTCCGGAGTGAAAATACCCCAAACCAACAAAGGTCCAGAAACAATAAACCCCCTGGCTCTGCTCCCCTGCCCACCCGTGGCAGCGCTTGTCAGCCTGTGACTCACGCACAGAACCCCAGCCTGGGCTGATCCAGTTCGCTACCTCCTCACCGATCGTCTTCCACGGTCCCTCAAGAATGCGTACGTCAAGCTCCTTGTCACAATGTTTTAGGATGTGGTGGCTGTTAAAAACCATCATAAGTGCTTTCCCAAAAGATGAAGCCATGTTGAGAACCCAACCAAGCGGGGGGCACCCACACTCCCGGGGCTGCGCGCGCCCATGAACACCTCACCCTCCCCATTCTCTTGCACACTTGTCTAAATCTGTCTGACTCTCTCTCTCTCTCTCTCTCACTTTTATGTCTCACATTTTTTCTGGCCATGCCTAAAGTTGCCCAACCTAACAGCCTTCGATCTGGGACGTGGTGGTCACTCTGCCTCCCAATAATCCCAGTTGCTTAATATTGTCCAACTCTCTGTATATTTTTAATTTGTTCCTTCTCTGGAAGAATTTGACCTGAACAGATCATTAGGAGTCGAGTGGGCACATGGTTCTGCCACCTGGCCCCGTCAATCAGCTTCCAAGGCCCTTGTGACCAGCTTGAAAGAGCGAGACAATGGCTGGACAGAGCTAAATGGAGGAATGTCTTGAAGCCAGTGGAATGAGCCAGGGAAACAACCACTTTCATCATCTGGCTCATTGCCAGTGCCAGCGAGGGGAAGGAAGAGCAAGAAATGCAAGCCAGAGCCCCTGTCAGGGCTCCGAAATCTTCAAGCAGCCAAAATAGTGGCTGCCACGCATGCGGATCCAGGTTTCCAGGACAGAAAAGCATTCCGCCTGGCTCTCCTCTCATGTTTGGCCTTCGAGTGTTCCCCTTCCAAGGGTTCCGCAGAGCAGACTCGGAAAAGCTCCTGGCCATGGTTCTCTAGATCCTGGTGGCCTCCTTCCTTGAGGAGCTCGGTGCTCCGCTCTGCAGAACAACACCTGTGTTGTGGGCAGCAGCTGGGTTCACTCTGGGGATGCCTGTCACATGAGGTGCAGGTGATTGCATCTGTTGCTTTTCTTATTGCTGTGACAAGATACCTGGTAAAAGCAACTGAAGCAGGGAGGCTTGACTCTGACTCACACTTGGGGGTGCAGTCCATCGTGGTGGTGGGGCACAGCAACAGGAACATGAGGCAGCTGGTCACACTGCATCCACAGTCAGGAAGCAGAGAGAGATGAACGCTAGTGCATGACTCACTGTTATTCAGTCCAGGACCTTTGCCCATGGAATGGTGCCACCCAGACCTGCGGGGGAGGGTTCTTGTCTAAGTTAACCCAGTCTATAAACTCTGCTGTGTAGACTGTCCTCTGAGTCAAACAGCCACCACCTTTAGTTTTAGCTCTGCACGCTTGCAAAAGATCATCACAGCTCAGCTTGTGGGTTGTTGACCCTCATAGAAGGAGTGGGAGGTTCATGGGAGCCCCGTCTGAGGTCAGCCACAGCTCCCACATTGCATGTAGTTCTGCCCTAGTTGCTTGTGGCCTGGGGAAGAGCCAAAGTATACAGTCTCAGGAAGACCAGGGGGATGGATTCCATCTCTGCACCTGTGAGAAAGCCACCATCCATGCTGGGTGGAGACTTTCCAGTGCAGCCTTTGGAGTGGTGTATGACACAATGCAGGATGGACCTTAGCCAGGTCACCTGCTATGAGGAATAGAGGAATGGCTCCCGCGCTCTGCTCGGCTAGGTGTGAGGCCAGCTTCTGCCCAGCATCTGGAAAGAACCTGCACTGAGATGACCTTCCTGGGGACAGATTACTGGTGGCTGCAGTTGGGACCCCACTCCATAAGGCACTCTATAAGACCCCTGGCACTTCCTTGAATAAACTGAGTTTGGTTGCTGCTCGCCTTCCCATATTCCTGTAAGTGGTCCCTTGTCTATGCTCTTTAAGGAAGCTCAGTAAACTCTAGTACCAGGTGTGGTGGCACACGTCTTTAATCTCAGCACTCGGGAGGCAGAGGCAGGGGTGTCTGAGTACAAGCCCAACCTGGTCTACACAGCAAGTTCCAGGTCAGCTGGGGCTACAGGAAGACCCTCTCTCAAAAAAAGACCAAAAACAACAACAAAGAACTCATTGGTTCCCCAGGGTAAACTGTGGTGGGATCTTTGGTTTGTCACTGGGGAGAAGGGAAGGCATTAGTTACATCTCCCCCAGGGAAGGAATTTCAGCAAGTTCTTGCAGATATGCTTAGAAACTTGTCTCCTAGGTGATTCCTAGATCATGCTGTGTTAGCAGTATTAACCATCACAGGACTGCATCCTGTGCATATGACCAGATGCTCAGAGTCCCCTGTGGTCACTAGTGGTATTTTTTCTTATATACCCCTTTAGTCAATGCATCCCGAGTTTGGATATTTGCAGAACCCTGGGGAGAAATGCTTAAAGCTCCTGCCTCTGCTCAAGAGGATATCAAACTTCAGCCCCAGAGCCACCCTCACCTGTGAGCACACCCCAAAGTCCCATTTTCATGGCATCAAGCTGATCCTGCAAAGCTCCATTTGCCCAGAGTAGAAAGCAACCCATGTAAATGGCCACACCGTGTAAATGTGTGTTGGAGCTTTTCCAACAAACTCCACCATCCGCTGGACCTGACTTGCATCCACTAAGCTGTGTGTCCTGAAAATGCTGGTGATGGGATGGAGTTGCCACCATCAGCTGAAGCTGCTGCGTAACTGGAAAGGGTGCTGGAGTGGAAGGCTGGGAGGGTCCTGCCTCCAGGGCCGCTGGTCAGTCTGGAGGAAATGCATGGGGCCTGACTTCTTTTCTTCACTATTTCAGGAAACCTGATAGTGTGTTGTTTCTATAAAGCTGGACTGGAGGCGCCTCCTTAGCACTCCATGGCTATTTTTTGAAATGAATTTTTGCTTAAAATCGGGAAATGTGTTTGTATACAAAGAGCGAGTTGGGTGTTGACCACCAGCATCATCACCCAAATGAAATCTGCTGTGTGCATTTCCGTGTCTGTGTGGCCCTGAGTAAATCACTTCACTCCTCTGTTACTGTTATGGAGTGATGGTAAAGAAGGCGTCTAGGCTGTACAAGTATCTCAGTGGATAAAGGCACTTGTTTGAGCAATGGCCAGGTATAGTGGCACATGCCTTTAATCCCAGCATATGGGAGACAGACGTAAAGGCAAGCAAACCTCTCAGAGATCAAGAAGAGCCAGGTGCCTAGTGAACTCCAGGCCAGCGAGGGCTACAAGGAGACCTTGTCTAAAAACAAGAAACGACTTGTGTAAACATGAGGATCTGAGTTTGGATTCCCAGCACATACATACAAGCCAGATGTGCAGCATGTGCCTAGAACTCGGACTTATGGGGTAAGCAGAGATGGGAGCATCCTGGGTACTCGCTGGCCAGTTAGTCTAATCAAAACAGTGAATTCCAGGTCCAGCAAGACTGTCTCAAAAAATAAGGTGGATGGGGCTGGAGAAATGACTCAGTGGTTAAGAGCATGTACTGTTCTTGTAGAGGACCCAAGTTTAGTTCCCAGCACTAGCATCAGGCAACTTACAACCACTTGTCATTCCAGTTCCAAGGTTATCTGACAGCTCTAGCTTCTGAGGGCAGACACGCACGCACGCACGCACGCACGCAAGCATGCACACTTAATTTTAAAACAGTAAAAATAAATAATTAAAAAATGTTTAAGTGGGGAGTGAGAGAAGACACCAGTGTCGACCTCTGGCCTCCATGTGTACATGCCTAGGCCAGCACACACGTATACAGCACACACAAGAGGATGTCTGCTGTGACTCTGCAGGTCATGGTTTAAATTAAACGGGCTCCACTTAAGTAAGTTCCCATCATACAAGTACCATGGACACACCAAGAAGAAACTAGTGCTGAGAGCCCGGTACATAGCTGCTCAGACAGCTGCCCAGGGACGAAGGTGGATGCGGGAAGGATGTGGAGCTGGTGGGCAAAGGCAGGGTTTGGCGGTAACACTGCTTTGAAATTGTTGGCACAGATTTTTCCAGGAACTAAAGAGCTGAGACAGCCAGGAAGAGCTGGGTTGTCATGATCGAGACTATGTGAAAATGTTCATTTAAAGGATTCCGAAGCCGACGCCCTGGTGTTGGTTGGCCAGCTGGCTGTGTTCTCTTTCTGGTGCTTTCCAGTTCTCCCCAGTGCTCCCTGCCCTCCCTTTACAGAGAGCCATAGCTATCAGAGTCCATTGTCTTGGCTCTAAGGGGTTTGGGGTCATGAGTGTGGGAAACCTGCGGACAGACTGAGGAGTCAATGAGCCCCAGCTCTGGTCTGCTGCCAAGACCACCATTCATTCTCACCTGCAAAGCAGGGGAACAGAGGGATCTGCTTGGCATTGCTGAGCAGGCTAAATGAGCCAGCGTACGCGAGTGTTTAGCCTTGCGTCTGCAGTGCATCGAGCACATAATGAGTGATGTTTACTGAGAGATAAGTGCCTGGTGCAAGCGGGCTATGAGTGCAGTTAATTAATGAATCAAACACAGCTAACAGTCCGGGGGGAAATGAGGCAGGTGACGATTAATTATCCAGCTTCCAAGGGACAGAGATACGGCAGCAGGGGCCAACTCTTCTGGTTAGTTAAGTGGGATGAAGGATGTTTCCAGTTTGTTTTAAGGACACTCTCCAGAGCCAAAGACCTGAGCAGCTCTGGGGAGGGCCTTGGAAAGGACCCATCAGGGGAGTTGGCTGGTGGGATGCATAGAGGTGTCTGGCTGAAGCACCTGCTCGCTCCACCTTGTGGCACAACCTTGCAGGATTTGCTTGTCCTACTGTGCCCAGCCAGTATGTAATACAGAAAGGGGCTCTAGCCCACTGACTCCCTTTTGCCCCCAGGATGGGCCAGTGTCATTGGTCCCTCCACCAGGACAGAGCTTGCGAAGCGGAGCGTCAGGTCAATGGCAACACAATCAAACATTTATGGGGTACTCCCAGTGAGCCAGGCAGGCTTCTCAGAATGTGGTACCTTCTGACTCAAAGCCTCCCTCACTCCAGACTTCCCTGGGCTTGCAGTCTGAGGCCACAACCCCCTACTACGAATCTTCAGAGATGCCTCTGGGACACACTTCTCAAGTGGAAAGGCCAGAAGTTCTTCCTCATGTCCAGCTCAGATCTACCTTGCCTTCACTTCTAGTACTGACCTGGTGCTGTATTTGGGGACCCATAGAAGAGATTTACTTCTTTCTTTAGTGGCTGGAAACCTGTGGTAGCCACGGGCCCCAAACGCCAAATGGCTCAGTGCAGAATACACACTGCCCTCCGGTGCTCCGCCGGCCTAGCACAGGGAAGGTGAAGAAGAGCAAGGGCGAGCATTTATTAAAAACTTCAGGCGTGCCCTCTGACTGTCTTTCATTCTCAGACCACCCTTAAAGGCCCTGCTGTCAGTCACCCCAGCCCAAGGAGCGCCAGGAACTTGCTCCAAGGGGCAGGAGAAGCCCATATCCCTGGAGTCCAAGCGCCAGAGACAGACATGGGCTGGCGGAGTTCAGAAAGAGCCCCTAGGGCGCGCGCCAGGGTGCTGCACACCCCCACCCCAGCCTCGGCGGCTAGGCGGCAGCCCCGAGACCCGGGACGAGCCGTCAGCACCAGGGACAGCTCCCCGGCGGCTCCCGGCAGCCCCCGCCGACGGCGCGCGGGGCCGCAGCGCGCTCCCCCCCGGCTCGTGCGCGCGCCCTCCCTCCAGCGCGCGCCCCGCGCCCGGGACCGGGCTGGAGCCGCGCGTGCCGCTCGCAGCGAGGCAGCCACGCAGTCGCCTCCCGGGCTCTGCCGCGGCCTCTCGCGCCCTCGCCTCTCCAGCCTGGTCCCAGCAGGCGCCACGGCCGTGGCCTGGGCTGCAGCCGCCGCTGCCGGCGGGGCCCAGGACGGAGGGACGCCCGCCCCGTCACGTGCGCCCAGGTCCTCCGCCAGCCGGGGCAGCGTGGTTCCCATGGTTCAAGGTAAGGGCCGAGCGGGTGCGCGGGTCACTGTGTGGGAGCCGGCGACGCAGGCTGGGAAACCCCGGCTCTGCGTCCGCCTGGTCCGGAACACCCACTGCAGCCTGCCCCCCGGCCACCTCGTGTCAGGCCCTCTTCCCTACACAGGTGCCTGTGCGCGGCACCACCCATCCCATAGCGGCCCACCATCCAAGTGCCCCGAGATGGGGCAGTGGGAGAGGCGGGGGAACCCACTGCCCCAACTGCGGGAAGAGAAGCTTCGTTTCCCTCCAAAGATGGCCTGCCTTGGGGGCAGGGTTTTGGGGAGGGAAAGTTTGTCCAAAGACAGGAGCCCCTACCGACGCTTTCATCCTTTCCTGCCTGGTGTTGAGAACTCCAGTTTCCTTCAGCTCAGTGCTGCCTGCTTGACCCGGGTTGCCAGAGAATCCAGTCTGCCCAACCCCCATGCGAAGGGGTGAGAGGCCCCATTGGACAGATGCGGAAAGTGAGGCACAGACAAGTTTGGCCTCTTGCCCAGGGTTATGGTGGAGCCTCTTGCCCACCTTGCTTGAAACCTCGTTTTAAACAGTGAAGACTGTGGGCACAGCAGGCTGGCAGATGTGCTTTCCCAGCTCCAAAAGTCCAAGAGCAAATTCCCATTCAGCCTCCGGGCTCAGTGTCTTGTGTTTCCCAGAGTCACGTGGGTTCCCATGGCTTTGCCAGTGAGACTCGAGGGTCAAGTTCACGGACCTTTCTCCAGGCCCCGGCTTGTTCCTTTGTCCCTTCTCAGGAAGAGTTCAGGAAAGCTGCAGCACAACAGCAGCCCTCTCCTCCCCTGCAGCCCCCTCTTGGCATGCCAGCCAAGCTACTGGCAGGCTTCCAGGGACAGCAAGAATGGCCGCTTCCCCGTGATTCAGGCCCATCTTGAGGTAGAATTGGGAATGCCTGGTGTCCAGACTCTCCTCACCGGATGCCTCCAGGCAGGAGGCTCACTGGTGCTCTCTGTGCGTGCACACGTGTGTGAGCTATAGACTTGTTAAGTGCATGCAACTTTGTGTGCCTGTGAGAAGTCCCTCCCACCCCTGAGGCCAGGGGCTCCCTCCCTCCCATGCGCCCTCTCTGCCTCCTTTTGGTGGTCCTGTGTGGTACACTGGCTTGTTATATATATAGAAGAGACAGATACGGAAGTCTTGTGCTGAGGTCTTGGTCCCCCATCAACCAAGCTCCTGTGGGCTGACTAGCTGGTATGGATCCACTTGGAAAGCCTTCAGATGTCTCTTGAAGTGTCTAGGGTCTGGGGAGGAGCCACAGCTCCTAAACTGGGTGCCTGGGGGAGAGAGTGGGGAGCTGGGGAGCTGGGGAGCATCCGCACTGTCTGGCGCAGGCCAAACCCATAGGGTATCGGGGCCCAGAAAGTGCTGTGGCTTCTCGCCCTTTCCTCTCCAGCCAGTGGTCCAGGCTCCTGTGGGGCCAGTTCAGCCAGCCAGCATGGACAAGGGACTCAGGGAGAAGGTGGGCACAGATGGGGGGGATTCAAGGCTTTGCCCGGCTCAGTCCACCTTCCCGAGTGACCTTGGACCAGTCACTGTCCCCTTCTGGACCTCAGTCTCCTTTCAGGGCCGGGGCTCATGATCTCATGAGGGAGAACCTCTCAAGGAGAATCTTGCAAAGCAACTAGGCTGGGAGGAAACAGCCCTTTCTTGCCCTGGTTTGGAGAGTGTGGGATTAGCTTTGAGACACCCCCCGTCCCCCCGCTGCTCACCCAACCCAGCCCAGGTCCCCCATTCCTGCCAACTCCACCCTCCACTTAGGCGGTCACCCCAGTTTAGCAGGTTTGTGGCTGGATCTAAGTACCTGAGCCTGGTGCTGGTTCTGGGTGAGGTTACACTGCCTGCAGTGCGGTCTCCAACCTTCCCACGTGGGTTGGCCTGGAGTAAGAAAGCTCAGGAGTAGGGACTGCTCGGGAAGGGAGATATATTGCCTCTCAGTCAATTACACTGGACTCTAAACTCCCAGGGCGAGGGGTTGGGAGGGAGGAGGACGGGTGGCAGGTTGCCCAGACTGCCCACTTGGCTCCTGCCCTGCCACCACTCCTAGTGGTCCTCTGCAGTGGTGATTTGTGTGGTGGGGAGGTGAGTTCAAGGCCCAGGTCTTGGGCAAATCACTTGGAATCCTCATCTGCACAAACAAGGGTGCTTCTGCGTTCCTGTGGGAGCGTGGTGGCGCCTGCATAGGCGTGATGGGGGCTGAGGCTGCTGGGTCCTTCATGAGTGCAGTGGGCTGGGCTTCCTGCGTACCACGTCTCCTCTTGCTGTGCTTTCCCCAAAGTCTCAGCCCCTCTGGATTCTGTCCTGAGGGGATTCATCCGGGCCGGAGCCATGGCGCCTGCCGATTCCTCGCCTTCCCCTCTGAGGCAGAGGCTGAAGCCCCGGGGAATGCAGTTTCTCTTCCCAAGGCTCTTTGCTCCCCTGGGAATTAGGTCTCCCACCTAGGCCCCTTTGCTAGCTGCCCTGAAAGCCCGGAATTCCTGTTGTCCCGAAGCACAGATCGGCTGTGGCCAGAACCCAAAACTCGGGGAGATCAGGGTGGGAGCTCGTGGCTTCCTAGACTGTGATGTGCAGCCTGTGCCCCTATCTTCTTGGGATCTTGTAGGGAAGGAAGCTAGAGATGGGCTGGGGTCAGATCCAGGTGCTAAGCCATGTTCTGTGGGCTGGCTTTCTGCAGATGTCCGAGCCCATGAGGGCATTGGCCAGACCTCCCCCTAATGCCATGGGCTGTCATGTAGAGATTGGCTGAAGAGGGAAGGCAAGAAGCTGGGGGCCTCAGAAGAGGCTGCCTGGCCATCTGGGCCAGGACAGAAGGCACCAAACAGATGCCAGTCATAAGGGGTGCTGGTGAGCTGGAGTAGCCCAGGCCTGAGCAAACATCATTTTGGAAAAGCTCCTCTAAATGGAGTCCAGGCTGGTAAGCAGGCCCCAGACTGGAAGGAGCTGTGTGTGCCATGAGGAGGCAGCCCGGGTGGACCTGGAGGAGGTCATTTCTTTAGCACCAGGGTATCACCTGACTATGCACCATACCCCAGTGGGATGCTACGTCATGCCTTTGTCTGGGTGCTCCTAGCCCACTCGGAGCGACATCTGTGGAAGGAACCTGCTAGGAAGATGGCTCCATTGATAAAACACTTGACTTGCAAGCATAAGGACGTGAGTTTGGTCCCCAGAACCCATGTTTATTTTTTTAAAGCCAAGCATGGTGGTGAACACTTATCATCCCTGCACTGGGGAGGTGAAAGACAGCTGGATTCCTGGCCAGCCAGCTTCAGCAGCAAGTTCCAGGCCAGAGAGAGTCTGTAGACCATTTCAAAACACAAGGTGAATAGACCCTGAGGAGGAATGATACCCGATGTCCTTGGCCTAAGCAACACATGTGCAAACACACACACACACACACACACACACACACACACGGTATGTGGGAGGATCTTAAACTACTTCACCTATGATAGGTCTAGTTGGGAGGAGAGGAGGGCTGTACAGTGACCCAAGGATCTGGAAAGCGTTAGATAGCAACCTGAACAGGCTCCTAGGGCCACAGTCACATCTACAACCTCCCGTAGCTGCTCAGGGCATCAGGATGGCACAGCCTTTGGACCTGACCAGAGCAGTGCTCATGTCTAAGCTACATGTCCCTAGTGTGGTTACTTAGCCTCACCGGGACCCAGTTCTTTATTCGCCCTGTAGGAGGTGCCAGCTCCGCAGAAGAGGAATCCCATATTGCTGGGAAAGCCCTCAGCTGTGCTCACCCCCTGGCCCAAAAGGTAACTACAGCACAGACTGGAACTATACCTGTCAAACAGGTGTAACTGGGATGGACTCTGCTCCGCACATGGGCAAAGCCATCACCTCCTGTGGCTCAGCTCCTCCCAGTGAGCTCCAGGCTTCCTGCAGGCTGCTCTGGGGCTACCAAGCCCAGCAGCTGGGCTTGCACCCAGGTCTCGGGGTCTGGGCATCAGCCCTCGCTCTCTTGCTGTCATTTGCTAGTGTATCAGATAATCACAGGTCTGACACCCTAGGACCAGCAGTGTCAACATTACTCAGTGTGGGGGTGCACTTCGGCGTCCCCCCAGCCTGGTTTACAAGCTCCCAGGAGGCAGGAGGCTTATGCTCGATGTTGTAGAACTGTGCCGGCCACACAACAGGAGATGGTTCCTGATTGCACAATACGGCGACAGGTGGCTTTGTCTTATGCTGTGCACAGTTGCATGTGCACTTACCTAATATAAATTCAGTTTTATAATACATTCAAGTATTTTTTATTAAAAGAAATGTGTGTTTGCTGTAAAAGGAAAATCAGTTTAGCTTTTTTTGTGTGCAAGCTAAAAGCACTCACGTCTCAGCCTTGGTCTGTGCACTCCCCTGCAGTCACACTGGGCCTTGTAGGCCCTGACAGGCATGTTCCTCCATGCAGGGATGGGCTGCAAGCCCGTGTGGCGGGAGAAGGGGGCCAGTGTCACACAGAGGCTGGTCACTGCTGCCACACCGAAGGTGGGAAGACTGTCTGGAGATGCCGTATGGCTATTAGCAGACCACTGGAAACATCCCTAAATTTTCTTGGCGGGAAAGAGAACACCTCCTGGGTTCCCCTGTGACTATCTTGTTGGGTTTGAACCCTCAGAACCAGGGTGATTGATGTCCCCACTCCTGCCATCTGGTCGCTGTGCCAGGCCTGGGCAGGCTTCCTCACCTGGAACTGGCCAAGGGACCCTCCACTGCAGGCTGTACCACATCCCTGCCCCGTCAGTTCTGGGACCGTTAGACCATTCACCACACCTGGCAGCTACTCACCTTAGGATTCATTCACTTCTACTGAGCCAGAAACAGCAGGAGGGACAGAGGGCTGCAGGAGAGCTGGGCCGTGGGGAGCAGGCGCGGGGGTGGGGGGAGCACCGTTAGGAGCGCCTCGTACATAGCATGTGTCGGGGTCTCACCTTACAGTGTTTGAAATGCCATATTTACACTGTGTTTTCCAAATCCCTCCACTCTGGGTTGGCAAAGGCAGACTCACTTGGTACATTAGGGAACTCTCCGAAGGCAAAATAAAGATGTTCACATTTCCAGTTTAAAGGCAGACACCCACTCGGACTTCTTTTCTTTGAGCCCATCCCAGAGCCCCACAGTCCAGGCTGGCTTACAGCAGGTCTGATGCCACATCTTATCCCCTCTACGTGCGAGAGGGCTCCATCCCATTTGGGGGACCGGGTGGTCTGTGTCTCTCTCTAGAGTCTGTGCCGTGTGGTTGACGTGAATGCTGCCGGTGTGCACCTATGTGTGGGATTTGCTTGGTTAAAACACCCATTACTTGTGAGGCTCTGTGCAAACCCACGTAGGAAATTAAAAATGCAACCGACTGTGATTTTTACCCTCATGGAGCTTCCCACGCAAGACGCCCTCTAATTACAAAACAGATCTCTGTTACGGAAGATTATTCCACGGCACCATGTCTTAGGAAATTGCTCTTGTAGCTGTTCGTATGCCTGTTGGGTTGTATCTTGCTTTCTCCATGGGAGCCCCCACGTCACTGATCAGGAGATGGAGGGAGGGGAAGGACGACTGGGGGAGAGGCGGCATGGGAAAAGACAGGGTCTGCAGCCAGCCATGGCAGTTATCTAGGGCCTGCTTGTGAGTGTAGGCAGATCACTAAACTTCTCTGTGCTCCGATTTCCTGGTCTATAAAGACAGGCTTGGTTTCCCCTTCTATCAGCGGGGTGATCACAGGCCCCCTCGGGAGCATAGTGGAACATGGTGGTCCATGGGTCTGGAGTCCCTGGCGTGGGTCGGGGAGAGGGGCTGCTGACCAGTTCCTGTGGGTATGTGTCTGATGGTCTTTGCTTCATCCGGCCCTAGCCCTAGCTTGAACTCAGACCCTGATGAGACCCATCTCCCCAACCTCTGCTTGCCTCCCATCCCTGCTGTGCCGTGCTGGCTTCCTTCCATTTCTGGAACTCTCCCAGGCCCTTACTCTGAGTGTCCTCCCACCTGCTCCCCTCCACCTGCCACTGTCAGCTCTGTCCCCTCCTGTCCTGTCTGCAAGGAGGCTGGGAGGCCTGGAGGCCAGGCGACTGCTGACTGCATGTTTCCTGACTCCAGCAGCCAGTAGAATGCCTGGCATCTGAGGGGCATGAGAAAGGTGGTTTCATGTGGTATGAGGGCCAACCCCATCTGCTAAGAGTGCTTGTCTTACGTGCCCACCTGGGATACCCACCACTAGAACCAGAAGCAGCATCTGCCCTCAGGACAGACGGGCATT
The DNA here is from genome assembly GCA_035773235.1 of Eospalax fontanierii. NCBI lineage: Eukaryota > Metazoa > Chordata > Mammalia > Rodentia > Spalacidae > Eospalax > Eospalax fontanierii. Next base: position 61,638,936 of record CM069541.1, read on the forward strand.
GCAGAAGTGGCTGCAGCCCTTGGGACTGGACCTGTTGTCCCATCCCAGCTCTCCTGCCCCAGGGCTACTGGTGATCAGAGGGTGCCTCAGGGCTCACCACCAGGCCCTGGGTCAACACTGCCATTCCATGTTAACAATGAAGTTTTAAAGATCATTTAATCTGCAAGGTGGCCTCTTTCAATACACGTGCCTCCACTCACTTGAACAGCGATAAGCCTTGCTTTATTTTTGTTTGGTTTCTGTGTGGTTTTTTGTGGGTGGGAGGTGTTTTATCATGTAGCCCAGGATGACCTGGAACTCAAGGCAGTCCTCCAGCCTCTGCCTTGTGCTGAGATTATAGGCATGTGCTACCACACTCAGCCGAATTGCATGTTTTACATAGATGGGAACAACCCTGCAGGCAAGGTCTTGACTGAGCCTTGCTGCTCAGGGTCGTCCAGGCGGGACAAACAGCACCCGTCAAATAAGTGAGGGATGAAGGAGCCAGCGAGGCTGGGGTGTGCAGTGGTCAGACAGGAGGCTCTGCTGCCTCCCAGGTTTGACCCTGCAGGACACAGGAGCAGGTGGGGTCCTTCTTGGGACCTCCTGTTTGTACTTAGGAGAGATTTTGGAGTGACAAAAGGGAAGGGAGGAACAAGAGTGGGGACCTCACCATGTTTCTAGGGGCAGTGCAGCCCTGGACCCTCTGCAGCCTCACTTTGGAGACCCTGCCTAACTCCCGACTCTGCAGGCACGTGGCAGGCTTCTGGAAGATTCTGTGCCTTCTTGGTGGCCTCGACACTGCTACTTCACCAACATGGCTCCACCAGTTCCTAGGGCAGCTCTCTCTGGCCTCTGGGAGAGCCAGGTTCTCTGTCAGTTTTCACTGGTTGAGTAGCACAAAGCCTCTGGGATTTCTCATAGTCGCCCTTGCTTTAATCATCTCACATTGTACTTAGTGTTGGTTATGCCTTAACCTGAGACCCGGATGTATCAGTCAGCCATTGGCATAGTGACTGTGTAACAAGCGGCCCCAGCAATCCGCAACAGAGCAGCAAGCAAGATTTCCCCAGGTAGCTGCAGCTGCTCTGCCCACTGGTCAGGACCACACCTCAGGCTGGTCCAGCTGACAGAAGTGGCCTGAGAGTCCTGTCCCCAGTACGCCCCTGGGCAGGGAGGAGGAGCTGACCAGGCCCACAGGGCTCCTCCAAGCACCGCCACTCGGAGCTGCAGCTTTCTGGGCACACTCTGCGGATCCTAGGAATGCATGCCTCTGCAGGACTTTGCCTAGAGCTAGGACACGGTCCCTGTGGCCCATGCTTCGTCGGCTAAGTGGTGTGGCCCAGACCAAGATCACCAAGGTTATTCTGTCATGCCCACCGTTGTGCAAGTGCATGGCAGGAGAGGGAGGAAGCCTCCTTGGTATGCTTGCACGCAACTCCTAGGAGGGGTTGGGTTCAAAGGCTCCTGCTCTGGTATCATGCATGGGTCTTATGGAGCTGAGAGCTCATGGCTGGGTCTGCTGCCTGGGCTACCCCAGCTCCCCTGACCTGCGGTGATAGGGTGTGGACAGGGAGTGGTGCCCTCTCTCACCCCCACAACCTGAGCACTGGAATGTTCCACCTGGTGAACCCAAGGGGTGGCTCACAGTGGGCTCTCTAAATGCTGTGCAGTTAATGCTTCCATTGGCTTTCCAGACCTGACAGATACTGGGGGGGGGGGCACTATGTGAAGGAATGGGGAGCCTCCACACACACCTGGGTTCTGGCTGTCGAGGGCGCCACAGTTCTGCTGTGTGTCCACAGGAGAGTGAAAGGAAGGGGGAGGATCTCCCTCCCAGCAGAGCCAGGGCGTTTAAGGAGCAGGGCGAGAGAGAAGAGCCCGGGGGTGGGGATCTGCTCCTTCGGCTGCTCCAGAGGTGGGGCAGGTGGGCAAGAGGGCGAGAGGGCTCCCTGGAGGCTAGATCTGAGCTGAGACCTGAGGAAGAGCCGGAAAGTGAGGGAAGGGCCTGGGGCGCAGGCAGGCACCAGCCCTTCCGCTCCCCTGCCCAGGGGCCACCTCTGTCAGCTGGACCAGCCTGAGGTGTGGTCCTAAGAGGACCCTAGACTCATGTCAACCCTCTGCCGCTTCCTGGCGACTCAGGTGCCTGTTCCCGGTGCCCCAGCTGTGAAATCTCAGGGACTCTCAGGCTGATCTGTCTAGGACATACTAACTGAACACCCAGCCTAAGTTTAAGACAGGTGCTGCTCCGGCCGTAGAATCACAGTCCCAGGCCCTTCCCCATGCCTCATCCAGGGTCACGTGTAGGACTAAGGGGACACCCACCTCCGCACTCTGCACCTCTGTAGCCATGGAAACCACCAGTGACCTTGTGGACAGCTACAATATATTTTTCTGATTATACGATTTTCTTCTGTACACAGTCCTGAGTGACAGACAAGGTTGAGGACAAGTACTAGGATGAAGTCACTGTGCCCTGAATGCCTCAGCCCAGCCCCTCTGCTTGCTGTGAACACCTGAGTGCCAGGGGTGAGGATCTTCCAGGAGGAGAACCCCTGCAGGGCCTGGCCTCCCCCAGGATGCACAGATGCCCCCCAGCCGTATGGAGCTGAGTGCCTCCCACTGGACTGGGGGAGGCTGGATTTGGTGAGGTCTGAACTCCTAGCAGGAAGCCCCAGACTGGCCCACCTGGATACTGTCCCCAGGTTGGCCACCAGAGAGACAATGTCAGTCCAAACCCGTGTGCCCTGGCAAGGGGCTGTGCTGTGGACCTTGTAGACTAGATGGGGAGACAGTTCTGAGGCCACCCCAGATCCACCCTTCATTTTAGAAAAGATTTTTTTCTTTTCTGCACTTCCTCCCTCCCTCCCTCCTTTCCTGAACTCTAGCTACAGCTGTCCCACTGTCTTCTGTCCTCCCTTGTCACCCGCTAGAAACCTGCTGCCACTTTTCCGGTGTCCTAACCCTTCTGTCTGTTGAACAGACTTCTAATTGCTGGTTTTAAGAATCTGCTGTAACGTCCTGGCTGTTGTGTCCTCTGGATTTCTCCTGCTGTGGTTTGTTGAGCTTCGGGAGTCTTGGGTTTATCACTGTCTTCCAGATTGGAAATTTTCTTTCTTCTACTTTTATTTTTATTTATTATTGTGTGTGTCTATGTGTGTGCATGATGGGGACACATGTCTTGCCTTCCTGTCTGATGGGATAGGAAATATTTAGGGCTTTATTATTTTTTTAGACAGGGCCTCCTGTAGCCCCAGCCAGGCTGGAATCACTGTGTAGACCAGGCTGGCCTCCATCTCACAGAGATCCACCTGCCGGTGCCTCCCAAATGCTGGCACACCCAGCAAGGGCCTTATTTTTTTTTTTTTGACAGGTCTCTCACTGAATCTGGAACTTGTTAAGCTGACTGGCCAGGAAGCAGTGTGCCACCATGTCCAGCTTTTTATGCAGCAAGCACTTTACCAGCTGAGCTATCTCCCACCCTTAGAATGAACAAACTTTGCTGGCACACAGATCCACTGAGCCTCGCCTGCCTCCAGGCCTTTGCACCAGCCACGTTCTCTGTGTGATGCTGCCTTGCAGATCCCCTCAGCGTCCCTGCAGGGCTCAGCACCTGGCTTGCCCTCTTAGGGCTGGCTACCTGTCCTGCCCCCTCCCCGTTAGCACCCTCGGCTCCCCCTGCACCCCCAGCACCCTCCTGCCTCCTCCTGCCTCCTTCATCAGTATCTGCCCACACTTCCCGCAAGACTAAAAACATACAATGTCCAGGTTACGGAGCCAGGCTCAGGGCGCACTAGAACTCAGGGGGTACTTGCTGCTGGGCTGTGGGCAGATTATAAATGCCAATTGTATGCTGTGGACTGGAGCACCTCTGGGTTCCAGAAGAGGAAGCTATCTGCCGGGGCAAGGATCAGGAAAGGTGTCCTCAAGGAGCCTGCTGCATGACAGCCAAGATGAAGACACAGAGCTGGCGGGAATTCACGGCAGACACTGGTGCGGGCTCAGAGGCAGGAAAACACCAGGCTTATGACTGGGAGACCAGGGAACAAGCTCCAGATGTGTTCGAGGTGTGCTAGAGTCTGCTGAGGTGCCCAGCAGGGCAGGAGAGGGAGGAGGGAACACAGGCTGATGGCTGGAACCAGGGCACCGTGCTCAGAGACTGAGGGCATCTTAGGAGAAGGTGTGCAGGGAAGAGCGGAGTGCTGGTCTGGAAAGCACAGTTGCTGCTGACAGCGGGAAAGTGACAACAGTCCAGCAGCCTGTTCGTATGCACAGAGAAATGACCACCCTTGGGGTGGACCCCTTGGGGCTGGAGCACCCGTCCTGGAGCAACACCTGTCCCTTATGCCAAGTGAGAAATGAGTGTAGCTGAGACAGGCCCGCCCAGAGCTCAGACTCCTGAAAGAAATGGCAAGGGAAGGAGCGGGGTGCCACCTAGGCCACAGCCCTGCCAGACCGTGGCTGCACGTTCGACCTAGCTGGGGTGTATCTCACCTGCCTAGTACCCTGCTCCCTAGGGTACCAACAGGCAGACTGTGTCCCTGGTCATCACCAGATGAACATAGTTGAATCCAGCTCAGGGCTCGCAGCTTGCACTCCATAGAACAGGAAGGAGGGAGGCAGGCGGAGTGTGGCGTGATTACCCTGTCCCGAGGTGACGATCCAAGCAGGGTGTGGTGGCACACACCTGTGATCTGTGGGAGGCTGAGGTAAGAGGATACTGAGTTTGAAGTCAACTTGGGCTACATAATAGGTTCTAGGATAGCCTGGTCTATATAGTTAGACTCTGTCACAAAAAACAAACACACACAGCAGAACAGGGGATGGAGAGGCGGCTCAGAGGTTCAGAGCACTCTGCTCTTGCAGAGGACCCGGGTTCAATTCCCAGCACCCACATGGTGGCTAACAACTGTCCGTAACTCCAGTTCCAGGGGATCTGATGCCCTCTTCTGACCTCCTTGGACATTGCACAACACAGGTGCACATACATACATGCAGGCAATACACCCAAATTTAAAACAGACAAACAAAGCAAAAACACCAAGGTGAGGGACCAGGGCCTCAAGTCATCTTGACAGTCAGGTTCCCACCTTTACCCCTCTGATGCCTGGCAGACATGGGCCTGACCCTGGACTTCCTAGAGCAGGAGGCACAGGGAAGGCCTCTTGAGGTGCCAGGTATGGCTGGTGGCCGGGCGCTGAGTCAAACGGTCCAGGCCTAAAGCACATGCAGCTATGCTTTTGCTCAGCGCTGCAGGGACAAGTTTGTTTCCCAGCAGGGCTGGACCCTGTGACAATACTCCCGTCTGCCAGCGGATGTTGTCCTTCCCTTCCCTTGGCTTGACGGAAGCCAGCCTCCTCCCCGAAGCCCTCCCAGCCCAATGACTCTTTACCTTGACCAGGCTCGGCTCTCCCTCCGTGTGAGCCTGTTCCTACCCAGCCTCCCAGTGCATTCCCAGGTCCAGGCAAGACCCCACCAGGCTAGAGACTAGTGATCACCTTCAGTGAATGATTGGGACCGTGTCCCATGGCGTGAGAAGGAACCTGGAGTCCTAGGAGATGCCAGAGGCAGAGGCTGACCTGGGAAAAACAAAGTAACAACAAAAAACTCCCCAACCTAGCCCAGCCCCAGCCCCAGCTCAGCCCCAGTCCAGCCCAGCCCGGCTCTAGCCTAGTCGCTGTCCGTCCCCCACCTGAGCCTCTTCCTTGACAAGTAACACTGCCTCAGAAACCCATCCCATGTCCTGTAAGATGGGGCTGCTGACACCAGTTCCAGAGATGGTGGTGTGGCCTCAACGGCTGTGGCACTCTCCTGGGCACTAAGAAGGCCACATCAGTGCTGAAGGTGGGTGACTCGAAGCATCCTGAGCAGCAGGGTTTCCCAGTGGCACACAGCAGGGGAAGAGCAGAAGCAGGTCTGAAGGACTCAGGCTCCCAACTCCCCTTCCCTTTTGGGCATGAGCCCCTCACCACAGCCTTGAATTCATCTACTGGGTGTCCCATGTCAGCTCCCCTCAGGCAACCCAGAGAAGGGCTCCATTCTGAGCTTCCCAGAGTGGGGGGAGCTAGCTGGCTCTATCTAGCCCTTTCTCCAAGAGGAAGTCCTCAAGACACGAGCTGAGGATTTAGCTGGTGAGGTGCTTTCCTAGCAAGCATGAAGCCCCAAGATCAGTCACCAGGGCAGGCATAAACTGGATGTAGTAGTGCACACCTGAACTCCCAGCATGCAAGAGGTGGAGGCAAAAGAATCAGTTCAAGGTTGTCCTTGTGTGAAACCTTGTCTGAAAAAGAAAAACCAGCGGGCTGGAGAGATGGCTCAGCAGTTACGAGCACTGGCTGCTTTTCCAGATGACTGGGGTTTGGTTCCCAGCACCCACATAGTGGCTAAGACCACTCCTTAATTCCATTGCCAGAGGACCAAACACCCTCTCCTGGCCTCTGTGGGCATTGCACACACAAGTGCATTTACATACATGTAGATGAAGCACTCATATACATGAAATAAAAATCAATCCAAAAAATTTTTAAATATTTGTATTGAGTTTTTGTATATTTCATGTAATAGGTCTTGATCAAACTTAGACCTCCCTCCGCCATCCACACCCTGCATAACCCCCTCACCAGATTTCATGCATTCTGTCATATATGTTAAGTCCTATCCTATCTGATCAAGCATTTGTACCCAGATGTCCCTTGGTGCAAGTTCATCCACTGGTGTCTGGTCATCCTGCCTAGAGTCTCCCTGAAAGATCTCCTCTCCCTCACCCAGCAGTGATCAGCTGCCTACAGTTCCACTGCCTGTTCCCCTCATTCTCCGCAGCGTGGGTCTTGTGCATGCTGCCACCATTGTTGTGAGTTCGTATGAACAAGTTCCCAGTGGCCTGAAAGCCTGTTTCCTTATGTTCAAGCACCAACCCTGGCTCTTGCAATCTTTCCACCCTGTCTTCTGAAATGGACCCGAGCCATGGGTGGGTGAGGTTTAGTATAGGAGTCCTATCCAAGGACATGCATTCTGTAGTCTCTCAGTCTCTAAAGCTTAGCTAGTTGAGGCCTTCTGTGTGCATTGCCCTCTGATGTATGAGGAAGTTTTGCTGGTGAGAGTTGAGGATGCACTACTGTTCTCTCTACCACTGTTTCACTATGTTCTATGAGCTTTAGGTGTACAGGGTCCACTGTAGATGTGTCACTTAGGCCTGGGCATCTCTCAGACATACTCCATGTGTGACCAGTCATGGAACTCTGTGATAGCTTCTATCTGTTACAAAAAGAAGATTCCTTGGTGAGTGGTGTATGGTATACTTGTCTGTAAATATAAGGACCCATATTTAGCATGCAGTAAGAAATTTCATTTGTCTAAAGATATGACAGAGAGAGGGTTTTCTCTAGTGTCTGTGGCCTCTCCAGTCGTGTGTGTGTGGCTGTATTTACAGTACCACCCATGGGTTCTCTCCCACTGAGAGGCTTTAAGTCCAGTTACATAGCCGTTGATTACTCCCTGGGTAAAAGTGTCTCTACTGCGCCAATAGAGGTAGTTTGCTGGGTCAACTGTTGTGGTTATTAGGCCTTAGAGCTGGGTTGGAGCATTGATTGATTTTCCCCCTTAACAGCTTGCAGACTATCCTCTAGAGCTATGAGAGCCAGTCTTCAGGGAGAAGGCTTCAGGTCAGTTCCAGCTCCATTGCTTCAAGTCCTGTGTCCAAAGTATGTCCTATCTTCAGCAATATTGTCTAAAACTGTTTTTTAAAAAATCGAAGTTCCCAGGATGTGATGGCGCCCTCACTCCCACTCTATGCTTGGCTTCCAGAGGCCCTGCTTCACAACACATAGGCATTTATGAAGCACCCACTGTCTACTAGGATCTGTGAGGTGAGGCCATGGTGCAGCCCTTGAAGAGCTGGAGGTACTGGGGAGCAGGAGTTTGTACCTGGGCTGTGCAAAGGGGAAAGCCTTGCACACAGGCGCTGCAAGAAGAGACCTGGTCAGGCCTTTGAGATCAGAAGGAGAGAGCTAGCCACCAGCCTGCCCTGAGCTGTCCTGTCCGAAAGAAAGGGAGTTAGCCAGACCTAGGAGAGGAAGAGCTTGGACTCGAGGAGTAAGGCCTTTGTTGAGCAGGTACTCGTGGGCCAGACTTGCTCTGGGGGCTCCTTGTGTAGTACATGGGTCTCAGAGTGTAGCCCCTGGACTGCCTGCATCAGCACCCTCTCAAAGCTAGTGAGGAGTTCACATTTTCAAGAGACCCCAGGACGGAGCCAGCGACCTGGGTGCAGAGCCCTCCAGAGGGCACTCAGGGACATTTGGTATGGGAGAAGGGTTAGACAGACCTTGATTGGGGAATGGTTGGCAGAGTCCCCAGCAGGTGGCAAGCCAGGGGGCACTGGGTGTGCCTTGGTTACTGTCTCTCAGCTACCAAGGTGGGCGCCTCCGGAAGTGTGTCTCCCCACGCAGAACGGTGGTGCCTGGCTCACGATGGACACTTGGTCGTGAATGAGAAGGTGGAAGGGGACAGGGCAGGCCCCAGCTAAAGTGGAGTTGAACCTCCTGCCACTTATGAGGCCAGGGTGCATCCTGCTGCCCCTCGGCAGAGGAATGGTAGAGCTCATGGGGCTGCCTACAGGGCAAGTACCTGGAGAAAGTGAGGAGGCTCTTCAGGAGGCTCTAGGCCTTTGAATATCCAGAACACCCTCATCCTAGTCCACACCCTTCCTAGGGCTTTGCATGGCTCCTGGAGGCCCACATGCTGACACAAGGTGATGGGTCTCAAAGCCGGCCCCTGGGGTCCTGGGACACTTTCTGAAGGGAGGGGCAGCCCCCAGCGGCTCTTGGACCCCAGTTCCACACTTGTTCTGCGAGCCAGTCTGTACCCAGGGTCCCTTCCAGAGGGCCCCTGACACAGCCTAGGAGGCCTGGCTGTTGTCAGAATTCCAGGCCACCCTGAGATTGGGGTGTCTTTTTCATTTCCTGGGGCTTGGGAACAGGGGTAGGAGGGCAGGAGAGTCCAGTGAGTGTGGTATGTGTGGGTACGACTGGTCCTTCCAAGAGGATCGGAACCAGAGGTCAAGCAGGCCTGGAGGGGGTTGTGCGCCTGGTCTGTCACCCATCTGTCTCAGGCCAGAGTATGGGAGACTTCTGGGATGGAGGCCCACCCAGCCTGGATTCATTGCCTACACCCCTCAAGGTGATTCTCTTCTCCACAGCCATGTGGCTAAGGAGTCGGGAGCCGGGCCCTGCACCAGTCCAGGCCTCAAATCACTGAGCACTTGGAGCACATCTATGTGGGGTCTCAGGTCAGTGAGCGCTTTACTGAAAGTGGGACTGAGATCCGAGAGACCGTTCCTTTGTGCTTCTCTTTGTGAGGGCGTCCCCACGCAGCATGCTTGTGAGGGTTAGCAAGACGCGGGCACGTAGTACACATTAATAAACGGGGTGCTGAGGGTTTCAGCCATCGGGGCAGCTCTTCCCGTTCCTGAACTGGAACCGGGAGTTAAGCTGAGCTCCTGGGAGAGGAAGTTGCAAGAAGAGAGAGAGAGGGGGGGGGGAGGGAGAGAGAGAAGGGAAGGGAAGGGAAGAGAAGAGAAAGAAAAAGAAAGAAAGAAAGAAAGAAAGAAAGAAAGAAAGAAAGAAAGAAAGAAGAAAGAAAGAAAGAGGAAGCCAACCAACCTCAGTCCAGCAGCAGAAAGGGTTTTGGAAACCTCTACACCTCGTTAAGGGAGGAACCGCAGCCCCAGAAATCTCTCAAACAGCGTGGAGCTCCACTGGCCTGTGTCCTTAGCCTGGCCTGCAGCTCAGGAGACCCTGGGCTTAGGCAGATGAGTGCCGTAAGACCCTGCCTGCTCTCCCTGCTACCACACAGGGCCCTGCAGGGTTTGCCCCAAGGAACCCAGCCCATTCTGTTGCACTTATGTGACCCCCCACTGTGTGCTGCAGGACTGCCCCCTGGTGGCCGGAGGACTGCCAGCAGGTAGCAAGCCAGGTTTTTCCTTCCCAGGCTCACCTCTGTGAAGTGGGGTTGCCCTCTCACACACAGGTAACTGGGCTGGAGAATAAGGAGACAGCAGCTCTGGGGTCACACGACATACTTGCCCCTCACCCGCATCTCTGCTGTCGGCCTGCGTGTGCTTTTCTCCCCAATGCTGAACTTCCAGCTCTGTGAATAGGCTAATAACAGCCTTGCCCAATGCCCTGGGACTAAAGGAGATGGTGGAGGGTCCTGAAGCTCTCCTGGCATTAACCGTAGGGTGTGTTCTTACTGTTACCAGAAGACTCTGGGATATGAGCAGGAGTGTTCAAGTGAGCCAGTGACCTATACAGATGTTGGGGTTCGGGGAGCCTGGTGGAGCGACACATGACAGCAAGGCAGGGGATCCCTCAGGACTAGGAGAGTCTCTTATTTGTTCTTGTTTTATATATGAGTGTTTTGTGTGCACATGTGTAAGCGCACCCTTGTCATGCAGTGCCCATGAGGTCCACAAGAGTGCATAGGATCTCCTGGAACTGAAGTTTCAGACGGTTGTGAGCCACCATGTGGATGCTGGGAACCAAACCCAGGCCCTCTGCGAGAGCAGCCAGTGCTCTTAACCGCTGAGCCGTCTCCCCAGCCCAGTCGGGAATCTCCAGGCACCCTCCCTGTTGACAGGTGGTTATCTCAACATAGTCGGATCAGTGAGGTCAACCAGTGAAGGACAGACTACAGAGATGGGAACAGCCCATATGTGCACGTTCCTGGACAAGTGTGTGTAATTCAGAGACCAGGAGGCAGGACAAGGAGACGTCTGGGGATTGTCCGGGAGCTTCCCTGAGGTGCAGTCGAGCTTAGCTTCCAGAAGTGTGGCCTCTGCTCTGACCCCAACCTGCACCTCCTGCCACCCCCGGAGCACAGAGGCGGTTCAGCAAAGCCCCTCCTCCAGGGGACAGGGCCACGCTGTGCACGGGGGGTGGGCTGCGTGCCCTCTCTTGTGCCGCCGGACTCACCCCTGGAGTCCACTTGCGGACATAGCCGGACAGGGCCAGCAGCATTTATCTTCTGAGCAGGTTGTTCGACATGAGGGCCTCACATTGTGTGGTGTTCACACTCAGTGTGGAGGGGACTTCTCACCTTTCCCCCAGTCACATGCAGTGGGGAGCCTTGGAGTTCCCCCCACCTTGCCTCGCCTCTCACGTTCCCTCTCGTGTATATGTGTATGTGGTGTGTATTAATGCTTGTTCCCGTGGGAGCCAGTGAGCCCTGAGATCGACTGTCTGTACCCACACACACTGGGATTAGAGACACGAGGCGCCATACACTGCTTTTACGTGGATGCTGAGGGTCGGACTCAGGGCCTCGTGTTCCTGCAGCACGCACTCTACCCGTGAGCATCTCCCTCACCTCTCTTTCCCTCTCGCTCGCCCCTGCCTCCCTCTCCCTCAGGAAGATCTGATGGAAACTGATGCTTGGATCAGGCCAGAGCTGAGGTTTAAGACCTAATGACTCCTGGGGCGAGTCCCCCAAACAGGCAGCAGCACATCAGGACGCAACCATGCCCATGGGGGCAGCGGCTGCTCATAGGAGGCCCGGGCCAGCAGCAGCCTCAGCGCTGGCCTCAGTTTCCTCTGTAGCCTTCCTCTGAGCCTGAGCCTGAGCCCAACGCTGTGGTCCTGGGGCGCAGAGTGGATTGCTGAGGGTCCAGACCGGATAGAGGCCCATGCCAGAAGGTTTGGGGGAGATCTCAGGAAGTGGGAAAGCTCCTGCCCAGGAAGGCAGACCCCGGCTCGCTTCATTTCCTATTCTCCTACCTGTCCTGGCTCCGCCCCCCCCCCCCCCCCATCTCCACACTCCCCTGCCCAGCTCCAAGCCACGACTGTGCAGGCCAGGAAGGGCTGGGACTCCTGTCTGTGTACTTCTGTGGCCTTGGGCAGCTGGAGCTGGCCAGCACGTGGCCTTCCAGCGTGGACTCTGCACAGGCACAGCTGTCTTTGAGCTCCAAGGAGACTCCCCAGACACAAGGACACAGCATTGGAGTCCATTATGCGTCCGATTCTCTGCTAACTCTGTCAGTGGTTTCACCCCTCTTGCCTGTTTATACCAAGAGAATATGGGTCAAGTCATCCCTTTGCTAAGAGATGTGTGGAGGCCTGGGGTGTGGTCACTGGTACCATCAGGAACGCTCATCTGCCTAAGGGGAGCCATAGGGTGAAATGGGTTCAACCCACCAACATGCCCAGCACCACGAGGCAGGGAGAGCTCATGGCTATTCCTGTTAACCTTGACATCGTTGACTGAGGCCAGAGAGATGGAACTCTGCTCCTGTCACATCTACCCGAACCCCATTCCCCATCCTCTACAGTTCTGTTGGGTCCAGCATGGAAATTACCTACAGTTCAGGAAGACTCCAAGAGTGATTCATGCGTACGTTCTCCAAAGCACCCACCTTGGGCCCCGCTCTGGTGCAGTGACAAGGCTTAGTGCTCCAGGCTCTTCAGCTATGGCCTGGGAAGAGCCTCCATGCACTCATGACACCCTGGGGATGTCTGGAGGAATGTCTGGGTCCCGTGCTCCTTCTGGGGGATTCCCAAAGAGTCCAGGCCACCAAGATGGCAAGCTCAGGACAACCATGTTTTTCCTGGGCCAGTGTCTCTCCACCGTGGGCCTGGCTGCATTAATCTTGCCTTGGGTGTTTTCTGGGGTCCTGAGAGATTGGGAGTCCCTGGATCCTGCCTGGGCCCCCAGGGCTCAGCAGTGCCTGGGGGAGACATTCCAGCTCTGCAGGGAGCTGCTCTCCAGCCAGGCCCCTCCCGTCAGTCCTCTCCCTTAGGGTGGGCTCTGGGTAATGTCTCTGAGACCAATCCTGCCACACAGAGCTGCTGAACACTTCCCAGTCTATTTATTACCACAAAGGCAGGAATCTGGGAGCCCGCAGAGCGTGAAATTAGGAACAAATGCGGAGGAGGTCTAGACAGGAACTCTGCAGGCCCTTCTCCACTAGCTCAGGACCGGGGGCCCTTGGGCTTCCAGGTAGCAAGAATCCTTGTAACCAGACAGATGTGTTCAGGGAGGAGAAGGGTTCTGTTCTGAGTCCCCACAAGCCCAGACGCTGGCACGGAGGAGAGGCGGTGAGGCAGCCAGCCCAGGTTCCCAGCCAGAGCCAACCATCTCTGTCCCAGCCTCAGTTTCTCCATCTGGAAGTGAGCAGCAGTCGCGTGCTCACTGGACTGGAAGGGCCGCTGCTTAAGTCAGCAGGTTTCAGGGTCCCATGTGGCCTCACTGCAGCCTGGGCCACTGTGTGTTTGCCAGGACGTCGATTCTGGTGCCCTGCGGGGCTTGGAAGTCTGAGGGCCCAATGAGGCAGCTGGGCTTCTCCCTGGTTCCTGAAGGAACACTGGCCTCCACAAAGCCTCCAGTGGAGGCATGCAGTGCACCCTGTGAGGCACTGTGAGGGCTGACGTAGAGTGCAAAAGGCTTCCGAGGCCACAAGGCCTTAAGTGGGTGCAGTGGAGCAGCAGAGAGGGACGAGTTAAATACAGGATGCACGGTCCAGATGGCAGCTCCATGGGGCTCCTGCCAGGGGAGGGCGCTCACTGGGGAGGCAGGTGGAGGCGTCTGGTTCTGCTGCCAGGTGTTTCCTGCCCTGTCTCCGCCCTCACTGCCTGGGCCTCGGCACGGGAGACAACGAGAACTTGTAACGGTGGCCACTCTAGGCCAGCTGCCTAGACACGGGCAGTGGGAGGCAGGCTGCCACCCACCAAGGCCCCTCCAGTCACTGGGCCTGCGTGGCTCTCTCTCTCAGACTCCTTGCAGGATGGTTAAAAAAAAAAAAATTAAAGGGAGCTGGAGAGGTGGCTCAGAGGTTAAGAGCACTGACTGCTCTTGCAGAGGACCTAGGTTCAATTCCCAGCACCCACATGGCAGCTAACAACCATCCATAACTAGTTCCAGGGAATTTGACGCCCTCTTCTGACTCTGGGGGCATTGTACAACATGGGTGCATTTATAGACACGCAGGCAATACACTCAGATGTATAAAAAATAAACATGATAAAATGTATTTTTTAAATACATTAATCAAAGACTGAGGAATGGTAGAGAGCTTTGGATAAACTAGACTGAGGCCCTGGGGGTGAGGCCTCTAACCCAAGGTCACCAGTGAAGTGGGGGGAGGACCTTGGAGGTTGGAGCAGAGGGTGCAGCTAGGCAGAGTCCCAATCCTCAGGGAAAAGCAGAAGGAGAGCTCCAGAACAGCAGGGTGAGGGTGGAGGGACGCTGCCTTGGGTCTGTTCTCTCCCTCCATCCAGTAGAGGCCTGTGGCACAGACTCTTCCATCACTGGTGCTTTGCAAGTCTGTGGTCACACTGGAGAAGTTCAGGAAGGCTTCCTGGAGGAGGAAAACATATGCTGAGCTTTGAGGGCAGTGGGAATCTGGAAGAATAACATTCCGGAGGGGAGGTGGCAGGTGGGTGCAGCCGAGGGAAGCCTGGCCACTCTTGGGGCGGTTGGAGGTTAATGGTGGATGATGTCAGGCTGGGTGTGAGCGGAGCTGCCAGCGGTGTGTGCGTCTGTGCCGGGCTGGCTCTGGGACCTGGCGCCCATCGGAGGCGTGCGTGTATCTGCGAAGCAAGGCTGAAACACTCCAGCTGGATGGCCCTGGTGTTGGAGCCCCGGCTGCTGACAGCCCTGGGCACCTGGCCTGAGCTGGCACCCTTCCCATCGTGTCGCCAGGCTGCCTGCCGCTGGAGAGGACCCAGGCCCTGAGGAGTAGGGAGAAACGGCTTGGGCCCAGAGGGCCAAGTGGAATGAGGAATGTCTGCCTCTCAGACCAGGGAGAGCCTCAGCCGTGAGGGGGCCAGATCCCTCGGACTCACAGCATGACGTCACTGTGCCCCTCACAGAATCTTCAGTGCTCCCCTACTTCACAGCAGCGGGGACTGAGACACAGAAAAATGGGGGTCTCTCAGGGGCTCTGTTCTGGCACGCTCTCTGAAGCCTATGTCTCAAAGGGCCCCCTCAGCCTTAGCATGCTTCTTGCAAGCTCTGTACTCGCCTCAGCTCCAGCACAACATCCACAGGGCGCCCTTGACTAGGGCACACGCAGCCCATGAAACCTGGCCCCGGTCCCCACATCTGTCAGTGAGCCCCGTGATGGGGTGGGGCCTTGCAGAGCACTGTACTCTGACCTGCTGGCCCCTTGCAGCACCACGACCACCTCTCTGCCCCGGAGTGCAGTGCGTTCCCGGCAGCATGGTGGGCTGTGGGGCTGTAATGATCTTTCCCAGCCGTGAGCTCACCGAAGGCTCAGAGGGTCCTGGAGCTTCAGGAGGAGCTTCGCATCTCTGTCTATTTCTCCCTTGTCTGCAGCTCCTTCTGACTCTCCACACACATATGGCTGAAGACGCCAGCCCTGGCCACTTGTGTCTCCAGCCAGGCCATCGACCAGCAGGTGTGAGGAGCAGGTGTCTTAGGTCTCACCTCCTTTTTCCAGGAGCGGAGCTGTCCACCCAGCCTGAGGTGTGAACACCTCAACCCCCGAAGGCTGTGGCCTTAGGACAGCAGCAGGGTTATACATGAAGTCATCAGCCGCTTGGCTCGCAGGCAGGGCCCAGAGAGCGGAGACAGGGCAGGGCTGGGCAGCACCCCAAACTGTCTGCTGCAGTGTACGCCCCCACAAGGGAACTTGGGACTCAAGGCATCAGTGCAGAGGCGAATTAGGGCTCAGCAATCATGGGGGTGGGGCAGAGGACACAGTCCTACCCCAAGGTAGATGGAATTGGTAGATCTGGCTTTGGCCTGATCCTGACCCTGAGCCCTTTTCTGCCCGAGACTGGGCTAGAGCAGGCCCACTTCCCCACTCCAGGCTGTGGTTAATATATCATCAAAAGTAGGTGGCCATGGTGGCGCATGTCCAGTGTCAGAGGAGGACTTGTCTGGCAAGTGCCTTGTGCCTGGGAGGCACTGTCCCTCCCTGTCCCCCAACAGGCAGTGGGGCCCTCTCCCTGCTATAATGTCTTTTAGCCATAAGTGGGACCTATTTTCTAGACTGATGCATACGGAGCAGTCTCACTGTAACAGGACCTGGGAATTTGCCTGGGCCTCCCAGGTGGACCCACCGCTCCCTGGGCCTTGGTCCCTACCGTGGCAGGGTTCCGGTGTCTTCCCTGACCATTGAGGAAGGCTCTCTAGGGTTTCTGCTGAGGCTCCAGAAAATCACTGTTCCTTTTGCTCCAAAGGAGACGCAAGGGCAGGACGGTTGAGTCCCCTGCCTGCAGCGGCTGCCTGTTCACAGTCACCGCACTGTGCGGAGCACGTTGTGCACCCGGACGGTCTGCTGGTCGCCCCCAGCCGCCTCCACTGCACGCCTGCTCCCAGCTCCAGCTTGCCACCCGGCAGCTCCAGCAGGGCCAGAGGGCCAGCTGGCCCCAGCCTCCCTGGGAGGCCTGAGACTGGAGCTGCCAGGCAGAGTGCCCAGGAATGCGTGGGGTCTTTGGGGCTCCTGCTCTGCCTGTCTGTGTCTCCAGCGTGTCTACACCCTGTTGTCATGAATTTTGAGGCTGTCTGTCTGGACTTGCCTGTCTGCACCTTGGTCTATCTATTTGGACTTGTCCTGGTGTTGTGTCCCCTGTCTTGCTGCTCTGGGTCTGTCTGGACTCGCCTGTCTGCACCTTGGTCTGTCTATTTGGACTTGTCCTAGTGTTGTGTCCCCTGTCTTGCTGCTCTGGGTCTATCTGGACATGTCAATTTGGAATCCGAGTTCTAGTCCCAGAGCTGTGTCTGGCTCACAGTGGGGCTCACAGTGAGCTTCTTCTAGGTCGGACCTGTCTATGCCTCCCCTTTCTGTCCCCGGGACCCTGTTTGACCCTGCCCCAGCGGTGGGGTGGGGCATGGCAGAGCACTGAATTCTGACCTGTTGGCCACTTGCAGTAAGTATACCACAGCCTCTCCCTTGGCCCCACTGAGTACAGCAAGTTCCCAGAAGTATGGTGGACTGTGGGGCTGTATGAATCTGTCCTGGGTGTGAATGGCATCTCCACAGACTCAGAAGGACCCTGCCCCTAATCAGAGCATGACCACCGCTGGTTGATACAGCCAGGCCATTTGACCCTCCCAAGTCCAGTGGTAGAGCACAAGGGGGCGCCCCTACGCCTCCTGACCCTCCCCACCTCAGCCTGCAGTCTCGGAACCAAAACCCAGTCTGTCAATTGCTCTCACACATTCCTGGAAGAGGATTAATCGGCCCAAATTCCAGCAAGTCTTTGGCAAGCTTTAGCAGAGACTTAGCAACGCGCGTGCACACCACAGAGCTCTTCTCTGTTCCCCTCTACAATAGCAAAAAGCGGACAGTGGTGCCGATGAGGCTATTCCACGCAAAGGGGAATGACCTAGCTGTGGGGAGGTCGGGTGAGCTCTGCAAGGCCTCTGGAGGGTTCCCCGGTGGCGTTGGTCCAGACCACCAAGTGAAGCAAAGTGTCTACAATGCCAGACACGCTCTTTTAAAAGGGAAGGAGAAAAGTGCTTGCCCATGAAGAGCCTGGGGAGGGATACATAGAGCTAAGTCAGATTTTGTTTCCAGGCACAGTGGCTGAAGGTGGGAATACCAGCCAGACTCGAAATGCACCTGGGTTTATGCTCTGGCCCATGGGACCAAGCACTTTCTATAATTAACAAGCAGCTCTAGTTAATTTTTTAAATTTAAAACAAACCAGAAAAAAAATGAACATTAGTATAGAGTCGATAGGAAACTTTGGTTAAAATGGCTCCAGTCTTTTTTATTGTACTTTGTGCCCACCTGAGAAAGCACTGAAGAAGAGAGAGATGTCAGGTTCCTTTCAGAAGGCTTGTCAGTAAAATGCAGGCATTGTTCGTTCAGAATTACTGTATCAGGAAAGAGCAAATAGAGACCCACTGTAGGGAACAGAGGCCGTTATTGTGAAAAATATCAGATTTCAATGAGTAGAAACTCAGAATCCCAAATTTTAAGTAAAAATATCAATAGGTGTTCATGTTTCAGTTTTTCTCTTGCTAAAACATAAGAAGTGTTGACGAGGTGGCATCCGTCCCCAGCCTCAGCACTTGAAAGGTAGAGCAGGAGGGTCAGGAGTCGGAGACCGGCTCAGGCTGTGCGAGACTCTGTCCCCCCAAAATAAAGTAAAAAGTGTTGGTGGGGGGATGGCTCCGTGGAGAACTGGGCAACCATATGAACCTGAGTTTGGATACCCAGCACCCTTGTTAAAAATAGCCTGAGGGCTAGAGAGAGGCTCAGGGATTAAGATTGTGTTCTGCTTACTCATCCAGAAGAACCAGGCTCAGTTCCCAGCACCCATGTCAGGTAGCATACAACCACCTCTAACTCCAGTTCCAGGGGCAGTCCCACATTCTCTCTGGCTTCTCCAGGACCCACACACGTGTACAGATATCTTCACATAGACGCAGTTAAAAATACTAAAAAGAAATCTTAAATGAAAAGCTGGCTATGGCTGTACATCTGTAATCCCAGTGTTTGAGCCTCTGGGGTGAGGGGTCGCGGGGCAGCGTGGAGACAGGGGAATGGATAAAACTTCCAGCCTAGCCAATAAACAGTGAGCTCCAGGTTCAGTCATGGGTCCCGTCTCAAGGGAATGAGGCAGAGAGAGGCAGAGGTGGACGTGGCGTGTGGCTGGGAGGCTGTTCATTGGCACAGGTCAGACAACTCCAAGTCTGGCCAGAGGCACTCTGAGTGTGGGTTCCCTGAAAGCGGAGTTCACACATCAGGATCTCAGGCCTGAAAATCTCAGACGAAGAATTTATCCTGAAAAAGTCACCCAGGGCATCTCTGCCGAGCTGGTGGCTCCGTCACTCCCTGGGTCACTGGAAACATCTTTTTCTAACTTTAAATTTCTTAGACAAAGTGAAATTGGCTTTCAGTTTTTTGAGATGAAAAAGTTCTAGGAAGCAAATCTACTTAGTGGCACTGGACACTTAAGGATGGTGGCAATGGGGCTGAAGAGATGACTCGGTTGGTGAGGAGGTTTGCTGTTCAAGCACACGAACCTGCATTTGACCGCAGCACCCACGTAAAACGCCCGACATGGTGGTGTCTATTTAGAATCCCATCGCTGGGAAGGTCGAGAGAGATGAATCCTTGCATTTTGCTGACCAGTCAGTCTTAACCCCACAGGTCAATGAGAGACCCTGTCCAAAAAAAAAAAAAAAAATCAACTAATAAAAGCAGACAGAGAAAAACAAAACAGAACAAAAAACCCTCCAAGGCAATGGCAAGGTGGCCAGGCCTGATGACCTGAGTTTGATTCCTGGTATGTACATAGTGGAAAGGCATTGCTGACTCCTGCAGGTTATTTTCTGACCTCCACATGGTCTAGCCATATGTGCACACATGCACACACACAGTTATACACACCTGCACACACATTTATAAGTAGTGAAGATGATAAACTTAAACAATGTGAATTTTACCATCACTAATTATCTCAAAGAAAGAGGATTGGCCCTGTTAAGCAACGAGATACTAAAGAAAATGTGATGATGGGGTGAAGAAGCAGAAGGCTGGTTCTGAGGCTGACACCTGGGTGAACTGTGTTTGGGTACATTTTTCTCTTTTTGTTTTTACTGAGACAGGGTCTCGTGTATCCCAAGTTGACCTCAAACTCGTTGCATAGCCAGGTGACCTTGATCTAATTTTCCTGCTGCCATCTCCTGAAGGCGAAGGGGACAGGTATGTGCCACCATGCCCAGGCGTGGGTACATTTTTTTAAAGCCTGAGCATGCCAGCCTAGCCTGGAAGGGCGTCCACTATTTACCAAGAGAGTGCTAAACCAAGTCTGAAAGTCAAGCACAAGAAAGCTTTGCAAGGGATGGGGCGGTGGCTCGGTCAGTGCAGTGCTTGCCCTGCAAGCGTGAGGACCTGAGTTCTGCTCCCCAGCACCCATGTAAAAGCCAGGTGTAGCCATGCGTGTCTGCAGCCCCATCACTGGGAGACACAGACAGGGCCAGCCAGTCTAGCCAATCTGTGAGCTCCAAGCTCAGTGACAGACCTTGTTCAAAAACTAAAGTGGAAGGGCCTGGGGAGACAGTTCATTGATTAAGAGCATTTGCTGCTTTTGCAGAGGATCTGGGTTTGGTTTCCAGCACCATCAAGGTGGCTCACAAATGCCTGAAATTTCAATTGCCGGGGATCTCATGCCCTCTTCTGGACTCTGCAGGCACTGCATGCATACGGTGCACATGCATTCAGGCAAACACTCAAAAACATAAAATAAATAAGCTAGAAAACTATCAAGGAAGACACTCAGTGTTAACCTCTGGCTTCTATACTCATGTGTGCATACATTCACACACAGCACCATACATGCTTAGGAACACAAACACACACACACACACACACACTTTTTTGGCCTTTTTGAGACTGAGTCTCCCTGTAGCCTCAGCAGGCCTGGACTCACTATGTAGACAGGCTGGTCTTGATCTCACAGAGATCCACCCGCCTCTGCCTCCTGAGTGCTGGGATTACAGGTGTGTGCCACCAAGCCCAGCCAGCATATTAAGGGTGGGGAAAAGAAGTCTAGGAGCCGCTGAGGCGAAGTAGGGCCTGGATCTCCTCCTACCTGCCCGCTCCCGGGCCAAGCTCCACCTGTGGTATGCACACCCTGGTCTCATGGCATAGAATGGCAGTTCAGTGTTGAGGCACGCTGTGACTGGTGGCATCTGTTGCAGGCTGTTGATGGAGAAGTGGGCGGATGACAGCCGGGACCGTGGTCATCACTGGGGGCATCTTGGCGACTGTGATTCTGCTCTGTATCATCGCTGTTCTGTGCTACTGTCGGCTCCAGGTATTCCCGGGGGTGGGGAAGAGGACCGGGTTGGGGTGGAACCTGGGAGGTGGCTTGACGGAAGGAAAGAGGGAGTACCAAGGAGGCAGATGTCGGGGGCAGGAGGCGCAGCCAGGTCTCAGAGGAGAGGTCCGGCATGGGAGCCAGGCAGTGCTCTGTCTGCAGCTCAGTGTTGATGGCCAGCTGCTCAGCTCACATAAGACGTTAGCTAAGACTCGAGAAAGTACAGGATAGCCAGTAGCACACGGCTGCCCTATGGGAGATGCTGCCTGCCTCTTTGTCCGCACCCGCTGTGGAGCCTCTCAGGGCCCTACATCTTCCTGGGAGGCGGAGCAGCCTGTGTGCTAGGCAAACCCGTGTCTGCGACGACTCTGGGGTCTGACAGGACTTATCTAGGTCTGCCACTTTCAGGCTGCTTGTGCTTCTGTGCCTCAGTTTCCCCACGTGCACCAGCCTTGGCCCTGCCATGCGGTGAGTTGAGTGGCATATTTATTACAAGGAGCTGGACATGATACTAGGTGAAGAAAACCCTCAGTGGCGGTAGAGCACGTGGAGGTGACCAGCCGGCTACGCGGTGAGGTCGCCCTCCAGGGCGGGGGGTACAGCATGGTCACCTGGCACTCTGCCCACAGTACTACTGCTGCAAAAAAGACGAATCCGAGGAGGACGAGGAGGAGCCCGACTTCGCCGTGCACTCGCACTTGCCACCCCTGCATTCCAACCGTAACCTCGTGCTGACCAACGGGCCGGCACTCTACCCAGCCGCCGTCACCTCCTTCAGCCAGAAGTCGCCACAGGCCCGTGCGCTGTGCCGCGGCTGCTCCCGCTACGAGCCGCCGACCTTCTTCCTCCAGGAGCCTGAGGACGACGACATTGAGGGTGTGCGCAACGGCGGGGGCCGCGTGGCCTACAAGAGCGTCAGCCAGGAGGACGTGGAGCTGCCCCCGGGGAGCTTCGGGGGTCTGCAGGCGCTCAACCCCAACCGCCTCTCTGCCATGCGGGAGGCCTTCTCCCGGAGCCGCAGCGTCAGCACCGACGTGTGACGGTCCCCCACCCTGCCTAGGCGCCCAGCCCTGGAAGGTCCGAAGGACCATGGCAGCATACCCATGGCGCACCCTGGCCCCATGCCCAGACCCAAGCACAGCCAGGTCTTCCCTGTGTCCCTGTCCTAGGGGTCCCAGGCGTGGGGAGCCCCCAGACCCTCTACGAGGATAAGGCCCAGTCAGCCGACGTGGCAGCTGTGGCTAGGGGCAGCTGGCTCATGGCAGGAGGCGAGTCTGATGTGGGGACCCAGGAGAACAAGAGGACAAGGCAGGGCTGTGTTGGCACACAGGGGCCAGGTCCTGTTTCCTGGAGGTGGGAAGGTGGCCACTGTCAACCTCAGCAAAGAATTTGGCTGTCTCTGGCTTATGTCTTGCCAAGCCTTGGATGTCCTCACTGTTCAAGGGAGGGGTGGCCTCATTAGTTGCCAGGGACCCATCGAACACGAACCCTCTGTAGAGACTATGGACCAAATATTCTGCCCTCTACCCTGAGTTCCTCTCCCCTTCCCAGCCCCACCTCTCTTCGGCCCTCACCGAGCCTTCTCCCTGCTCTTTCCCCAGACTCCGGAGCCTTCTCCTTGCCCTTTCCCCAGACTCCCTTGTCTCATACCCTTGGCCTTAGGTGCCAAGCATGGGCCCAGGCCTGAGATGTCCATTGGTCTGAGCTCCTTGCAGATGGACCAGTCTTCCAGTAGAAGGCAGAGTTTAGGGGGCAGCGGTAGGGTGCTTGTTCTGCCCCGATCTGCTTTTTTCTGAGAGAGGAAGCAGAG
Source organism: Eospalax fontanierii (assembly GCA_035773235.1). NCBI lineage: Eukaryota > Metazoa > Chordata > Mammalia > Rodentia > Spalacidae > Eospalax > Eospalax fontanierii. The sequence continues at coordinate 61,661,514 of CM069541.1, forward strand.
GCTTCTGGGGTCACTGCTCCGGGAGGGATGACACTGAAATTTATACACCCAGCATCAGCTGGCAGGTACATCCAGCCAGGCTGCTGTGCCCCAGGGATCCTCAGCTGCCCACTTACCATGAATCTTGGGCAGGCTGTCGCAGCCCGGGCTTGTATCCCCATCAGTAAGTGGCGAGTGGCTGGCCGCAGACAGCCCTTTAAATTCTGGTTCTCCTTGGGACCCAAGATCCGCAAGGGAACCAGCTGCAGGTCACGCCATCCTGCTTCCTGCTTAAACAAGGCCCCTGGGCCTTGCTGTCCCTGTGTGGAGGCTTCATGTGCACCCACGCTGCTCCAGGTCCTCCACCAGCTAAGGAAAGTGTCAAGCAGGCACTCGGGGAGATGCCCCAAGCCAGCCCAGGTGCCCAGCTACCAGAAATGCAGCTCTCTGCCCCCAAAGGAGGCATCATCTTTTGGCAGCATGACCCCAAGGGCCCTCTCTCTCTCTCTGTCCACACCCTGCTGTGGAACCCCCAGGGGAGCAAGAGCCCTTTACAGGACAGTCCGCATCCTTAGAAGTGTGGAGTCCTCACTCAGGCAGCCGAGCAGAGCTAGTGACCACCGGCGGTCTTGGCATTGCTGATTTTTTTTCCTCCTCTTCCCTTGCCTCTGGCTGTTTGGTCTTGCTAATAGAATCCACCCTCAGAATCACATAAGCCCCAGCCCACCCCTTCCCGTCCACGTCTTTGTCCCATCTCACCCTCGAATTGCTCGGGTACGGATGGCGGCAGGAGAGCACTCCAGCCTGCTCTGTCTCCACCTTCCACCCTTTCTGACCTCTACCATCTCTGTATAGATTCACAGGCCTCTTTGAGGTGAAGTATGCTTCCATCCCTCCCAGCTCACTCTGCACCACCGTGAGACCTGCCGGGGGCCGTGGCACCCCGAGAAAAGTGAAAGCCAATAAATTTTGTTTCCCACACCATGGTTGCTTGTTTCCCATCTACTAGGTGCCTGTAGGCACAGACCTTCCCCAGAGCCTCCCAGTGCCGAGTAGTCTGCCTTCCCAGCCCGGATGGTGGGATCTGGCTCTACCCAGAGGGGCTGGGAGCAACTCTCAAGGTGAGGGCACCACAACAAGCCACTTTTGTCTTCTAGAACCCCATGCAGGACTCCTCAGATTGAAAGCCACCATCGTAATCCTACCAATCTAGAGAACATGATGGGCTGTGCTTCTTGGGACAGGTGGCTCACCATCCCTGGGCTTGCTTTAATGTCAGCATGAGGCAGTAACATTGCTTCAGAAAGGTGAAACTAATCAATGCTGGTAACCTGGTTCAAAGCCTGGACTAACTGGGTGCAAAATAAAAATTGATAGAAAGGAGTGTGAGGAGGGAGGAAGGGAGGGAGGGAGGGAGGGAGGGAGGATCAGGATCAGAGGAGAAGAGGAAGAGAGGCAGCCTGGCAGAGAGGTGATGATGGGGCTCAGATGTGGCAGAGGCCTGAGGCCTCTGAGATACAGACACTGCTCTTCCAAGCCCAGCCACATCCATCTCCAAACCTCTAACTTCTGGAATTTGAGGACTAGAAAATAAAAGCTCTAGGGCAGCTGTCTTGTCGCAGCCTGTCCAGCACAGGTACACCCAGAGGAGACAATAAGATGGGCTAGGTTGCCACCTCAGTTTACTCAAAGCCCTAAGTCCTTCATACGCACAGCTCTGTGGCAGATCCTGCCCTGGATCTCAGCTTGAGAACAGACTGACCCCAAAACACAGAAGGCAGCCACCAGCCTCCCTGATACCTGGGCCTGAAGAACACCTCAACGGTGTGGAGGCTGAGAGCCGTAGCCCTGTCCTCCCTGCCTCGCTGAGGCTCTGTGTATGCTGTTCCACATTCCTCCACCCAGAAAAGGCTGATGGAGAGCAGCATCTCCCACAGGCCCTGTGTGTCCTGAACCCACAAGAAGCCTTCACTCCTGCCCAAAAGTGACCACAACCCTGGAATACTGCCATAAATACAGCCACTTTATTAACATACACCAGTGAGTACTAAGGACAGAGACAGGGACATTGAGAAAATGAGGCCTGTCCCTCCCGTCCGGCACAGGAGCTCCAGGAGGGGAGGCACGGTGGCCCTGGTGCCTTGGGAGGGGGTACCATTGATATCGCCGAGGACGGGCAGCTTGGACTCCTCAGCTGACCCCGGGCTCCTCCGCACCCAAGGCAACCAAGAGAGGGAAGCCCTCTCCTTCCCGGGTCATCTACAAGTCACCTTGAGAGGGCTCCACCTCAGAGAAGGGCCTGGAACGTGGTATTGCCTACACTGGGCTCCAGGCTCCGGGCACCGGGCCCTCTGGGGTGGGTGCAAACACAGGATCCTGGACTGCATGTACAGCTTCACGCAGCAGGGCAACTCCGGCTGAGAAAAGGCTGGTGGGCATTAGGCGCTCTCTCACAGGCAGAGACATGCCGTAGCATAAAAGTCCCTTCAGCGAGGCTCAGTGTCACATCTTCGCAGCCCAGGATCCCCTGCAGGGTGGGGCGCTCAGGTCCCAGGGGCTGTCGCACCAGCCTCGGAGTGGGGGGGCCTGCAGGAGCGGCAGCAGGCCTTGCCATAGTACCAGTGAGCACAGAGGTTCACTTTGACAGCCAGTGCGCAGTTGGTGCCTGGCTGGTCCTGGCAGCTCTCATCTGGCGGAGGGACAGGGTAAAATGTCAGGAAGAGGTCAAGAGGGCGAGAGGACAGCTTCGAGGGTCCCCGGCCCTCACCACATGATCTCCCCAACAACAGGGGCTTCCAGATCCAGGGCAGCCAAGGAGCGGTATTGTGAACAGGTGGCCAGGTCGGCCCCTTGGCCCAAGCCCAGATCCAGGGACCAGAGCGCCTCCACACCGCCCCACCACCACTCCAACCTGCTGCAGGTCGACAGCTCTACCTCTCAGCCTCCCCTTTCTCAATGCCAGTCCCTTCCCAGGAACATCTGGATCCTACCAAGTGGTTGGATCTGAACCCAAACCCCAGGGGCCAGGATTTGGGAAGAGTTCTAATTCCTCCTTCCAAAAGCCCAAACACTCCTATGGTCCACGGGTCTTCCCGACTCAGAATCCCCAAAGCGGGTCACCTCTCCTGCATCTGGCATCTATGTCAGAGCCTGGATCCTTGTCCGTCTTGCAGTGGCCAAGCCAGAGACCCTGCCAGTTCCCCACTCCTGTCTCCCAGGGGGCCTCCACCTGCTGCTCAGGCCACATCATCCTGGTCCCTAGTCCCACGCTGCCCCCGTATGAGGTCAGTGCTTTATCTAAGGCACAGATCTCTGCATGGCCCTGAGTTCCAGCCAGGCCTCCCCATCAACTGGGCTTGGCCAGTTCAGGGGGCAGTTTTATGGAGACCTGCCTATGTCTCTAGCTGCCTCCGCAGACTGATGACTGCCGGTCCCTCAGGCCCCGGCCCCTCCCACACCTGCCTGGCCAGCCCCGGTCCTCCTCCTCCTCACCTGGGGGTTCTGTGGGGCAAGGCTGCAGGTCACAGGCCTGCCGGCCAACGGGCTTCACCAGCGGGTCACAGCCCCGGACGATGTCAGCTCCCTGATAGCACTTTACGTCTCTCATCCTCACGCCTACCCCACATGTCTTGGTGCACTAATGTGAGACAGACAGACAGACAGGCACATGACAAGACCCCCGCACCACACACACAGAACGACAGGGACAGCACTCTCCCTTCCCCAACCCCACCCACCCCACAAGCTGCCGAGTACAAACTGACCCAGGACACACCAACTCCTTGGAACCTAGAGCCCACAGCTGGGGCTGAACAGAGGTAACCTGAAAGAACACCAGCATCTCTGCCTCAGTCTCCCCAATTTCACAATCGGGGCTGACCCCTGCTGTCCTGACTATGCCCTGTTGAGTGTTGAGGTTCCAGCTGACCCTCATCAGTGACAAAAAGAGTTTGCTACAGGCCAGTCAACGCAGCTTCCAGAACCTCTGCCCCACCCTCACACCGAGGCCAGATGTTCCCCTCAGAAAACCTACGGAGCTGCCCAGAACTCCGAGGACATCTGCTGACCCCAGTTACACCCCTGTCCCTCTGCCAAGAACCCAGAGGCAGTGGTTCCTTGATGCGGTGACCCCACATCACCGGGCATGTCTGGGACCTGAGCTGGGGAAAGGCCCTCACCCTCAGCTCACCCCCAGTCTAATTACAATGAAGGCTGGAAGGAGGCCACCTGCTTGCTCACTGCCCTAAGGAGAGGACAGGCTGGATTGGCACAGGTGATCAGAGAATACTGTATGTTTGGCAGGTGTATGGGCCCCTGGCCCATCTTGTCCCTGAAGAGTGGATGGGACAGTGTGGCTGAAGGAATTAACACTGCGCTGGTGATGCGTGGCAGAGGGGCACTGCCCACGGGGACAGGAGTGGAGCCCACATGCCCACCATCCACGTGTCCCCACCGCCCCTCACCCCACCCGTGCCATCGCCTCGTGGGGCACCGCAGGAAGCACCCTCCCCACGGCCACCTTGGAGGCCCCTTCCTGCTCTCCTCCCATCTCAGTACTCAGCACGTACCCACTAGACCGTGCCCCAGAGCTGTCCTTCCACCTGAGACTGATGCTTCTCTCAGAGCACATGGTGCCCTGGGCGCCCCAGGCCCCAGTCAGGCCTCTCCTCCAGGTGGGCTCAGCCAGTCCAGAGGGACCTTCGCTCCCTCCGTGTGTCTCTCCATCTGCACCCTCACCCCAATGCCTGGGGTCCTCAGACTCTGACTATGCCGCCTTTGTGAAGTTTCAGCTCTGCCTGTGGGCGGGGTGCTTTGGTGGGCACCACAGAGTGCGTGTGGGGTGTGTGTGCATGCATGTGGGGGGGTGTGCGTATGGGTTTTGTGTGTGTGTGTGTGTTCTCAATCTTGAATGAGTATATGTGATAACAGGGCCCCCGCACAGAACCCTAAGTTGTTGAAAAAACTTGAGGGTCCCCAAACCATGCTTGAGAAGGGTCAGCAGCTGGGGCCTCACCACACCAACCCCTCGAACTCTCAGGTCTTAGGATCTGTAACTCACCCATCCCAGCAGCTGAGCCCAGGGAGGACCCATGTGTAGGAGCTTTGGGACATCACAATGAAGGCTTTCAGCTCCAAAACCATCTGGCACCCTCTGCTGTCTCTAATCAGAGCTGAACTGTGTAGGAACCAAAGCCAGGGGCAGCTGGAGATCCTGGATCACCCAGCCTGACCACAAACGTCCTGTCCTCAGATGCTCAAAGATGGCTCTGAAGTCTCCACATCCCCTCCCTGCCCCTCACAGCCTTCACGGGGTGAGTCTGTGGCTCGGGAATGTGGAGGACATGGTGTGTAGATGTTGTTAATGAAAGCTGACAGCTGTGGTATTAGGAAGGCCTGGAGTGCCGACAGGGAGCAGAATGGCCTCTGCAGGTGGGGTGGAGGACAGCTGAGGCACAGTCATCCTGTTTTGCTGATCAGAGGCTTGGCAGGGAGGTCCATCCTCACTGCCTCGCTGCCTGCCCATCATTTGCCTGTGAGTCGGGGCCGCTGGTACCTCAGAGCTTCCTGCCCTGGGCTCCTGGGGTGGGCTATCTTGGGGCCTCTTTCCATTCGCAGAGTCCTCAGCCCCCGGCTTTGACTTGGGCTCCCATGTCTAACACGCCCCAATAACCACACCCCAAGCTACCCCAGATCAGAGAGCTTTCTCAACTTTGACTTCTTCCCCCGAGAGAAGTAAGTGGGAAAGGGAGCCCCTCTCTGAGAGCCAATAGGAGGGAGAAGACCCAGGGAGCGTGCTGAGCCCTGGCTAGCCTCAGGATCTTGACAGCAACAGGTCGGGCCTCCTTTCCAGTGCACAGAGGTAAGCTCTCGGCTCCTGCCTGTCCCTTCCGGTGTACAGAGGTAAGCTCTCAGCTCCTGCCTGTCTAGCATCCAGAGAACCCAGCAGGGGCCAGGCCAGTATCAGGGGAGCTACTGTCCTACAGCTGCCCCAGTGTCCTGCCTCAGTGTCCTGCCCCAGGGCCCTTGCCATCTGTATCCCCAAGTCCCACGTCCCTGCTGTGGCAGAATCTAAGCCCACTTTACACTCAGAGTCTGCCTGGGGTTCACCTGGCCGTTGGAGAGTGTCAGCCATGCACACTATGAAACACATCACTGAAAGTTCACTGTTTTAAGCCAGAATGACCAGGACAAGAGCTGCAGGGTCACCAGGATGAGATCAGAGGAAGCTTCTAGGCAGTGCTGGCTCTTTACCAACCGATCTGAAAGCACTGAGAAGCTTTTAAGGACAAGCACCCTGGCTGACAGGCCTGGAGGAAAGCTTCCTGGACACGAGGGTCAAGAACAGGGTTCCCTAGTAGGACCAGAACCAAGGCCCAACGTGAGGCAGCCTAAGGGGCCTCCCAGGTTCCTCACCTCCGACCAGGGGCTGGTGTACCACTTGAAGCAGGGCCTCTCGAAGCATGTGCTCTCCTCAGGGGGCTTCCCCGCCAGCCCACACTCGGGGCCACTGCGCGTCTGCGGCTTCCCATTGGCCAGCTCCATGCAAAGAACCAGCCGCTTCTTCACGCCACGCCCGCAGGTGGTATTGCACTGAAAGGTGCCAGATGGCACAGGTCAGTGGCCAGAGCCTGGAGGGCCAAGACCCCGGCCTCTGCCTCTCCGGTGACAAAGGTTAAGTCAACAACACTTGGGTGCCAGTGTTCAGACTGAGAACTTTCTGTTTGATAACCATTTGGTTCCGTGTAGATTTGATCAAAAGCAATTAGGCCCCAAACCATCTGTTTTGAAACAAATTGGCTAATGCAATTTGGCCAAGGACGATCTGGCCAAAATCAATTCAGCAGAAAGCAATTTAGCCCAAGATTATTTGGTTAATAGTCATGTGCCTGAAACCATTGGCTGACAGCAATCACCTGAAATGGCAAGCTGGTGAGAAGGACAGGTCGGGACCAAAGACAAATGAGTCACTACAGTGAAAGGTTATCAAGGCCCTGTGGGCTGAGACTGCATGTGGCCAACAGGCCCTGTCTCCAGTTTTAAGTCCACTGGGAACTGGGGACTACAGACATCACTAGGTGCTGCTGCTAGATTCAGGAGACAAAGTTTTTTTCCTGCCTTTTCTGGTGTTTTTACAAATTAATTTTTAGTCAATTGCTCTCATAACTTACGAGTTCCTTACTGTAATCAGCCATTGGCTCTCAGGCAAATTCTGTCCGGTACCCACGCTATCCAGGCCCTATGTGGGCACCTGGGCACTCACCCGTTCCCAGTCCTGGGCCAGCCAATGTGCCGGGCAGTTTTTGTCCCCACAGGGATGGATGGCCAGGGGTTTGGTCTCCGTCTGGCACTGAGACTCGGGGACTACCCGTCCATCGCTGGTCTTACAGTACACGTGTCTGATGGTGCGGCCCTGTCCACAGCTCCCGCTGCACTACAGGAGGGGACAGCAGGGGACATGGAATTAAGGGGCCATTCCACAAGCCCCCGACCCACGTCATCCCCAAGGAAGAGAAACAGATCCCAGGGCCGTGTGGGGAAGCAGTTGCTGTGGTAACCACTTTTTAAATAACATTTCTGTTCTAATTAGAGAAATAACATGCTCAATGCAAAATGCACACAGAGAAAAGCTCAGTTAAAAGGTCACCTGAGCCCCTACCAGCAGAGGTGACCCTGCCCAGCACTAAAGAGCCCTCTTCCAGATGAGAGGGGACAGCGACGGGGGGGAGGGCATGGAGGGAGGCAGAGAGTGAGACAGAGACAGAGACAGAAAAACAGAGTGAGAGACAGAGACACTGAGAGACAGACACACACAGACAGAGAACAGAGACAGAGACAGACAGACACACTCATACACACACACAGAGAACAGAGACAGAGACACAGACAGAAAGAGACAGACAGACACACACACACACACACAGAACAGAGAGGCAAAGGCAGACAGAACTAGGACAGAAAACAAGGAGACTGTGATAGAGACAGAGAGGGAGAGGGACACTGAGAGATGGAGAGACAGAGACAGAGAGATAAAATAGATAGAGACAGGGAGAGGTGGATACAGAGAGGTCAAAAACAGGACAGTGATGCTGGGGCTTGTTTCTGGACAGGAGTCCCAGTCCCTGAAATAGAGAAGCCAGTTACACTCTCTTCCTTCATGGCTTTGCTCCAGGCAAGACAAAGCTCTCAGGTTCCCTTGCTAGCCTCATGCCCCAAAACCTGCCCTCACCGGTCCCCAGTCCGAGACGGTCCACTGGCGGTCACAGGGGGGGCCCGTGCAATTCTTCTCTCCCACAGGCCTCGTGCTGGGGTCACACAGCTTCTCATCCTCAGAGCAGCGGACGTCCCTGGTCACTGTGCTGCGCTCCCCACACTTGGCTGTGCACTGAGGAGGTGAAATGTGGGGAGGTGAGGCCAGCATGAAGCATCTGTGCTCAGCCCCCCCCCGACCCCCCGCCCCAGCCTCTGCAGGCTCTCACCTCTGACCACTCTGACATCTCCCACTGTGGCCCGCAGGCCGGGTTGCGGCAGGTCTTGCGTTCCTCCGGCCGCACGGCATCGGTGGCCTCACACAGGTCACTGTATACGGAGCTGTCAAAGCCGGGGGACAGCATCTTCCAGCAGCGCACAATGCGGAACTGCTGACCCTCGCCACAGGTTCGTGAGCACTCACTCCAGCTGCTGGTCTCCCACCTACCACGGGGGTGAGGACAGCCCTCAGTGGCCCCATCAAGTAACAGGGACCCTTACTCCCCAAAGACCCCAACGGACACATACCAAACCAGACAGGAGGGAGTAAGACCCACCAGTGGGGACTGTACCCACAACAACACCGTATCCTTTACTTAAGTGGCATGGTGGGCCAATGCCCTGAAGGTGCCCATGGCCTGCTGTGGCCTGACCACCTCCACCTGCTGTCACCTCCAGGACAGAAGACTTGTTCTCTGTCCTTTCTGCTCCCTGCTCCATGTCCTCCCCACCAGCCACCCCTCAGAACCAGACTCCAGTATCTCACAGCCCCAGTCCCCTTTTGACCCCCACTGGACTCTGATTCCACATGGGCGATGGCAGAGTGAACCAGAGGTATAGGTCTGGCTTTGCTAGTGGGGTTACATGAGAGACCCAGGTCCTCCTCGTAAGGCCTCTGAGAAGACAAGCTTGGAGTAAAATATCTAAAGCCCGTGGGGATTTAGCGGGAGGTCAGGCCAGCTATGAGGTCCCTTGCTCCAGAAAGGGGTAAATATCCAGGATACAGCAGGCTGGAAGGAAAGAGGGATTGTGGCCTCGTTGGAGCAGGAAGTGCATGACTCCTGGGAGGCAGCGCCTGGGCTCTGCCTGATGCGATGAGGGCTCTGCCTCTACCTTGAAGACAAGACAGAGGATCAGAGGGCTAGAAAGATGGGCTGCGCCTACAGCCAGGCAGTGATCCCCATTAGCTTATGAAGGACCTAGCTGCACATATCTGTCTGGGGCAACAGACCTCCAGGAGAGAGTGATGCAGAGGATGTTCCTAAACCTAGAGAGGAAAGTGTTTACTGAGTACTCCGGTGTGTCCTGCTCCCTCCTTCCATAAAGCCCCACAGCCCAGCTCCGCAGAGCTCCAGTGTGAGCGTGGCTGTGCACACACATTCACCCACTATTATACCCAGTGGTGCTCGGGGGAGGTACCTGGGCTGGCATTCTCTCCCGGCGCAGAACTCATGGACAGGCTCAGGACGGGTCAGGGCGTCACAGTAGCTATCATCCACCTCGACACCGTCATAGCGAACACACATGGCGTACGTGGACATGACTCCTAGATCAGGGCAAGGGAAGGGTCTTTGAGATGAGCAGTTAACAAGTCCCTGGTAAACAGTAGACAGGTGAGACCTGAGATCCAGGAGGGGTCACGTGACTACTCAGAGTTGGGCTTCTCAGGTTGGGGTGGTAGAGGCCTAACGGGGGGAGGGAGCTCTGTGGGGCACAGCCCTCTGCCTCCTGAGTCTCTTTCTTTGCATCCTTTTCCTGTCTTCTCCAACCCAGGCCAGACATCAGCTCAACTGCCACAAACCCAAATGGGCCTTGGCAGAGGTAGAGGCGGATATGGCCAGGTACCCTGAGATGCATTCACCTGACAAACCCCATTTGAGAGAGAACAGGGAGACGTGGGAAATATCCACTGCAGCCCTTGGATACTAGACTAGACGCCCCAGCCCCTGGTAAATGCCAGCACCCCCGAGTGTCTTTAGCTCTGTGTGTTTCTGAACTCCCTGGACTCTGAAATCCCATGGGGATGGAAGGGACGCAGATGTAAAGGACAACGCGTCCCCTAACCATAAGAATTCCTCAGCTCAGCTCCTTGCTACACCTGACCATGAGCTGGCATGTGGGCTCCCTAAATGACGGGCAGCCCATGCCGGGGACCAAGGTGAATCGGGGTCATCCTGAGATGGGGCAAGCCAGTGTGGGGCTATATGTAAACAAGAGACCAAGACTCCTGGGGTTACTCAACCTCTACCTTTCCACAGGGTGTCTGAGTCCCAGCAGCCTCTGCTGCTCCAAACCCAAGTCCTGGACCGAGCCATGGAGCTTGGGAAGCAACCTTACATGTGGATTTTTTTTTCTTTTTTTTCCATAAAAGCCAAGCCAGGCTGCAATTACTGGTCTCTCTCCACCAGCACCAGGCTGTACAGCCTTCAGCCCGCTGGAGGAGCAGGCAGCTTCCTGGCCAGGTCTACTTGGAATGTTTCAAGCCTCAGAGACACTAGCTCTGGGGCCCAGGGAGGTACGGACGGAGCTGGGGATGCATACAGCTGCCCCAAGTGCCTGATTATTTGTTGGCTTCTCATCACGGAATGGAAACACACAGACGGGAATTCAAGTCCCACCTGGCAGGGCCACCAGACTTTTCATGGCCCCAGCTTGCTCATCTCCGAAATAGGAACCTTCCACAGAGGCTGGGAGAGTTAAAATACTGCCTTTCTGGGCGTCTTGTCCTTATGCTTGTCTTGAGAACAGAGCTAAACAAAACCTGTTGGCCACAGGGCCATATGTTGAGCTAAAGTGAACCCAGCACCCCAATATGAAGCAAACGGAACCAGCTGGCCATCCTCAAGGGGTCCCTCCAGCATCTCTGACCTGGGAAGCTTTGCTGTGCCCCAAGGGGCTGAGGGACAGTCTAAAGGCCGTCCCCTAAGTCCCAAACTGGGTTCAAATTCATCTAACAGCAGTACTGTTCCTCATGGGGTGGAAGCTGGCAGAATGAAAGAACTTGACCCCATGGCCTGGCACAGCCTCAAGAACAGGTTCTTGGCCTGAGGGGGCTAGGGACTGCCATGTACCCATGACCCTTTACTGGGCACCTGCAGACACCATGTGCCACCCACAGCTAGCAAACCCATATGCCCCCGGCCTAGCCTCCGTACACTAACATGAGAGATTCAGCACAAATGCAGCTGTGGACATCAGATGCAATCCCTGGGAGTAAGCGGTCTCCCGAATGCATTTAGTGAGGTTAGGCCAGGAGGGGCTGAGGCCAGAACTGAACACAGTGTGGTCATTGCTCTGTCCCTTCTGCCATGGTCACTTAGATGACCCAGTGCCCCATACAGCTTCAAGGGCCCCTCTGCTCCTGACATCCTTTCTAAGGCAGAGCTTGCCGCTTCCCCAGCATCCAGCCTATCTTGTCTCCTTGTCTACTGTAACCTGCTCTGTACTGTGGGACACATAGAACAACACTGGTCCCTGTCCTGACACTCTCATGTTCTCTTGGAGATGTCCACATCAGGCCCTTTGCCAACAAGACTGTCTCAACCTGGCACATCTAAAGTGATGTCACCTGAAGATGCTTCCAGAAAGTTTCCAGTCTCAGCACACAGGAAGTCTGGAAGAATCCAGAGTACATCCATACCTGGCTTCAAAAGGCTGAAAGAAGCTGAGAGGTCTCAGCACCCGTCATCAGGTTTGGCCCTGGCGAGGCAGCCCCAAGAAAGGTGAGTCACACAACTTGTCTGTCCATAGGGGCCAGTGGACTGGCTGCACCTGGGCTTGAAAGCCTTGTATCAGGGGCCAGCAGCAGACAGTTTGAACCAGGAAGGTTGTTTCCTTCCAGTGAGCTCTCAACCACCTTTGCATGCAGAGAAAAGAAGCAATTCGCTGAGGGCCTGGAGCATGGTACAGCAGGCAGTGTGGCCTAAACACGCGCACTACAAAGTTGTTGTCCTCTCCAAAGTGCCAACTCAGAGCATCCGCGTTTGCTCAAGGGGGTAGAGGACAACATGAGCAGACCCTCAACTCCATCCTCCCTCTCAAAGGCCTCTCTCCTAAACTGTCATCCAGACTGCAGAGGTACAACCCAAGCCCAAGCTACCCAGCACCCTGACTGTGCAGAGAGGGCCAAATCCAGCTGAGGGGGCAGGGTGGCTCAGAGCCTTTACATGCTTTGAGGGGGGCCCTGGTGTCATTGTAGTCCAAACCAAACACAGTGTGATTTCTGGTATCTTCCTACAATACCCGATGCCTTGCTGGCATCCCTGTGCCCCGTCCGGGTCTGACATCTGACTTGGCAGGAATACCAGGGAGGGGACCAGAGTAGCAGCCAATGCCACTGTAGTCTGTGACGGCTGAGGCCTGCATCAGTGCCAGGCAATTGGCTAGATATGCAGGACCCAAAGCCTACCTTCTCTCCCACCACCTGGATGTGTGCACCTGTCTATCCAGCCCTCCCCAACATCTCCCCTGCTGACAGGGTTCTACGCTGCGGTTCACCCCACTTCAGGGGTGTCTAACTTCTCCCCCTGTGCTTGCTGTGAACCAAGGCTTCTCTCAGATCACCAGGACAGCTGCCCCAATGAGAGAGCTACAGGTGACAAGAGGTCAGAGAGTATTTGGTGATGACCTTTGATGATGGCTGGAGAACCCTGGTCTGGACTATGGTCTACCAAACTGTGGGAGGCCAGAACGCTGTGTGGGTTAGTTTTTGACAAACTAGAGTCACTTGGGAAGAAGGAACCTCAACTGAAGAATTGTTCAGATCAGACTGGCTGATAGTCATGTCTGTGAAGCATTGTCTTGATTGCTAGTTAATGTGCGGGTCATCCCTAGGCAGGGGGTCCTGGGCTGTATAGGGAAGGAAGCTGAGCAAGCTGGGGGAAGCGAGCTAGTAAGCAGAGTGCCTCCATGGTCTCTGCTTCAGCTCCTGCCTCCAGGTTCCAGTCTCGGGTTTCTAACCTGACTTCTGTTAGTGATGAACTAATGTAGGAGTGTAAGCCAAATAAACCCTTTCTAACCCCAAGTTGCTTTTGGTCATGGTATTTATCAAAGCAACAGAAAGCAAATCAGGACAGATGACTTTGTGACCCCAAACTCCTGCTACTCCATATCAGGAAGTGGTACCAGGTCAAGAAGCCTCCAGACAGACTGGAGAGATGACTCCATAGTTAAGAGCCCTGGCTGCTCTTGCAGAAGACTGGGGTTCAATTCTCAGCACCCACACGGCAGCTAACAACCATCTGTAACTCCAGTTCCAGGGAATCCAGTACCCTCTTCTGACCTCCAGAGGCATAGCATGACACAGGTGCACTTACACACAAGCAGGCAAATACACTCACACACATAAAAACTAAAAATAATAAATAAGATGTTTCTAAAAAGAAGCCTCCAGGCAAACCCCCTGGGAGTGCTTGGGGCTTCAAGTGAGTGGATGGCCCCCCAGACCAGCTCCAGTAACCGTGGAGGCAGACTGTGCTGAGTGGATGGCCCCCCAGACCAGCTCCAGTAACCGTGGAGGCAGACTGTGCAGTCGGTCCCTGCTCAGTACCTGTGATGCACGTGGCACTGCAGGGCTCGTGAGATGAGAGCTTCCACCGATACATGTCAGCTGGGCTCACGCCTTGCTTGCGAGCCTTGGGCCTGGTCCTGAAAGGCAAGCATAGAGGGTGGTGAGAGAGCCGGGTGCTTGAGTGCTCAGTCCTCGGGCGGTCGTTTCCCTCCAAGGCTGCACTCCTCTTCACCATACCCAGAGCTCCAGGCAGTACCCTGTGGAACACACAGGGAGACACATACATTGGTGCTGAGCAGACATGGGCACTTCCCATCTCAACTAAGCAGACTGTGTGACAGCCCTGTCCTCCCAGGGACGCACTGAACGAGGGACTCAAGGCTTCCAGGGTCCTCACTATCTCTTCTCACGGTGGTCAGCTGATTCCTTCTTCCTACCCCTGAAGGAATCTCAGAAGGGCTTCAGTGCTCCAGGATTCTCCCGTTACCTCCCTCAGCTGGGGATCTAGTACATGGGCACCGGCCATTCCACCTCTGATTATCACATCATGAAGCCCCACTGTGGGCAGCAGAGCAGCCGCATCTCACACTGCAGCTCAGGTCCGTGAAGGCTGCTTAGGCCCACTGACAGGAAGAGGCATGCTGGGGCCCAGCCAGCCACTAGCTATGATGCTTGGCCAGAACTCTGGGTGGCCACAGCCAAGTATTGTTAGGACCACTGGCTTCTTTGAAGCAGCCTCAGCATCCCCTCTGCAGGCTGTTTGGGACTGGGGGGCCAAGGGGGCTGAGTTAGCAGCTGTTCCCTCCACCCCGGGTGTCTGCTTCAGGACCTAGCCACACGAGCAGGAACATAGCCCGTGGAGTCTTGCAGCCCCCAGAGTCAGAAGACGGCAGTTTGAGAGCTGGCCCCATTGACAGCGGCTCCCCCAGGCTTCACAGCCCAAGTCCACTTTCCTGGGGACCAAGAGGGCTATTTTAAGGGGGCTGTGCAGTGCCACTCTTCACAGGCCTTAAACTAGGGCCATTCTCTTTCCTGGGACCAGTCACTGCAGGACTGTGGGTGTTATGGAGCTTTACATTATGAAGGGCTTTCTGGCTGGCTCTGTGGTAGACATCAGCCTGAACTAAGCAAGGATTTTACTGTTTTTAGTCAAGTGGGTAAGAATTGCTCTTGTGTTCTTCTCAGATCGGCTCATGTTTCCCAGGGGAGTGCTTTGGGGACGAACACTGCCCTGATAAGACTTCATGCTCTAAGAACCCAGGAAACGATCTACCAACAGGAGCCTTGGTAATGAGTTTACTGATGTGATTCCATGAGTTCTCGGAGGGAGGAGAGGGTGCGGCAGAAAGGAGGGAGGCTGGGCGTTGGGCCGCCTCTCCTGAGGGCTCAAACCAGCCCCTGCGCAGGGTTCTAGGAAGGGGAGATGGTCCTCCTCCCTGGTTACAGATGAAAGGAAACTTTAACGTGGGAGGGGGGCTTCTGACCCTTCATCTCACAGCAAAGGAGGTCCCAGTGGGACCCACTTAAAACACCTTCTCAGGGTGGACCAAATCTCTCAGAGAAAGAACTGAGGAAAACGGTCCTTACAGGATCCAGACAGCCCCATGGAGCTGCCTGGTTGGGTCCTCCACCCTGCTTTCAACAGCTTTAAATTCTCCTCAGGAGCAGTGAAGGAGGAGAATTTGCCATTGGTGCTGAAGCTCATCTTTAGATAATTACACACTTCTCAGCCACAGGCTGTGTGACTCATTCCTGACTCAAGAGCTAGCCACCAGGTTCAAAATAACCCTTTGGGTTTTAAGCCCTGAAGGTATTTCTAGAGGGGCTGTCTACACCCACTCTTCAGCACATGTGGGGTGCAAGGTGTGGGCCAAAGCATATGCTACGTGAATAGTACCCTGCTTGTAAGACACAACAGTGCAGCACCTAACGAGTTCTCTCATTAGAAGGTGCACCAAGGATTGCAAACATCCCAGAAACCACCCCATCTCCCAATGGAAGGGACCCTATCCCCCTGCCCCCCCGCCCCCGGCCCCCCAGCTCCTCTGCCGTGATAGTCTCCCAGTCTCCGGCCACTGCTTTGAGTACGCGCCTGGTGCCCCGGCTCCTGAAATCCCCCAGGCAGAAGACGCTCTGAAACCATTGTGTTTGTTTATAAATGAACCAGAAACTCTCTCTTCCTTTCTTCCCCCCAAGGCTTCAGAGAGGGATGTGTGCCTCTACGCCCTAGACGCCTGTTCCCAAAGTCAAATCTGGTGACAGCCCCTCCCTGGATTGTTTGAAGCCTTTCTGGAAGATGAAAATAGCCCTTCCTTTCTGGGCTGCCCCTTTGATTTCGCCTGCTCCCAGAGCAGACACGACTTCCTGTGTTTGGACAACGAGCTGAGACATGGCTATTTCGGCTTGGTAGTTTCCCCCTTGGCCTCCCTGGGCCTGTTATCTCCCCAGACCATCTTTGGTCCCTACTGGTAGCATCCTTTGATGGTGGCCAGCCAGGCATCTCACTGAGCTGGGTTTCTCTGAGTGCTGACAACCTACTTTAATGACTGGCTCTTAGAATCCGGTGTGTCTCACAGGGCCAGTGAGAGGGTAAGATTAGGCAGACTGAAATTCATCTTGGGGATTCTGGACCCTAGAGATCCCGGTAGGACCCACTTAGAACAACCACTCTAGGTAGAACAAATCTCTCAGGGGAAAGAACTGAGAAAAACCAGTCCAAACATTGGGGAACTGCCAGATTGGGTGGGTTCACCCTGCTTTCAATGGCTTGTGTGGACCTTGGCCTGGGAAGCATTGCATATGTGAGCTGTTGGACCTCTGGTAAGCCCCTCACCGACAGACAGGGAAACTGAGGCCCCGACGAGAACAGAGATATATCCAGGTCCCACATTGTGAGCTGCCTTTCACAATACCACACAACCACCCAGAGAGCCCTCGTCATAGCCAAACTAAGGAGAGGGCCTTGTGCTACCTGATGAACCTACGCAGAACAGTGGTGGCCGGGTACTTCACCCTTGGCTGTGGGCCCTGGAAGTTCCTCCAGCATACCTCGGAGGCTCATGCTTTCCTAGGAGCCTCCATCCCTGGGGCTGCTGCAGCCCTGACATCTCTGTTTCTCTCGGACTGGCAGCCAAGACACTGATCAGGGCGGATGCTCCTGACTCCAGTGCCTCCGCTCATTGCCATTGGCCGTGGTCTCTCTCAGCCTCCACTCCCATGTCTCCAGGGAAAGGCCTGTCACTCCCTGCCAGCCACTAGGTCCTGGAAACTAGTCAGAGGCCCCGGGGAGCTTTGAGAATGCCAAAGTCAGGGCGAACAACCAGCCCTGTGCAGCCCTGGGATGAGAGCAAGAACCCCGCCCGGCCAGACCCTATCGACAGGGCTCCTGGAGTGCACATCGCCCTCAGGAAGGGGCTCAGGAGGCATGTGAGAGAGATAGCAGTACCAGGGTTCCTGGCTTGACTGTGCGGCCCTTGGTCCCTGGGGATGGGTGAAAGGGCGACTTAAACCCGGTCCCCTGAAGGATGACAGTCAAATCTTCCATCAAACCTGATCTCATCCTGCCCGGCTCTGACTGGAGTTTGGGTCAATGTTTTGGATGGGATCCCAGAAAACACAACAAAAGCCAGAGGGCTGGTTCCTATCTTCAGTCCTCACTCACCCCTAGAGACCAGAGAGCCTGGACCTACTGCTCACACAAGACCGCCAGTCTACCTGGGCTTGAAGAAAAAGAAATTGTCAGTATGGGAGAGGGTGGGCCCTCAGTGCAACGGACTGTCACAAGGGATCATCCTCTATACTGCTATCAGAAAGGCTGAGGTCACCTGATCCCAGACAACCCTGACCCAGGGAACCTGGGACCTTCGGCCTCTCCAGGCCTAGCCCTGGCTGTCCCAGGGACCGCTAGGCCTGACTATCAGGTGTCTCCAGCCTTGACTCTCTAGACAGGTCTCCGCAGTCATCGCTGCTTCACCACCCTGCGTGCACCTGGCTGTGACCCTGGCTCACTCACAGACCCGTCACAGCAGCAAGTCCAGTCTCTTCCTAACCCCTGATTCAGGGCCTCCCCCTAGGGCGAAGAATCCCCAGACTATCATTCTCTCGTCTCCTGAGGTAAAGACTGGTGCTGCTTCATGCAGAGTCCACTTCATGCCCAACAGCCATGTGTTCAATGGATGTCCAGACATAGCACCTAGGACCTGGAGCCTCAGGCCCTGTGAATTGAGTGTGCTCCCAGGAGCCTAACACAAAGGGGAGCTGTGACTATTCCCCAACCTCTGCATAGAAGATGCTGAGCCCAATCCATCCCCACCTCAGGAGGCTGTTAGCAGTGTGCCCCCAAAGTCAGACCATGAATTGGTACAATCATGGCTGGGGGGCTTGGGCTCACGGACCTAATTTTCAGGACAGACATGTTGCAGTTGAAACGTATGACGTCATGTCAGATTCACAAGGTGTCAGTGGGGTGGAGGACACCCTGGAAGAAGTGGTCCCTTCCCACTCACTCCATGTTCCCTCTGCCCTTCTGCCTAGATCTCCTGTAGTGACCCCCAAGACAGAGAAGAGGAAGTTCCTCTTACCTAGCCTTGTGAGTCCTGTTCCCGGCCAAGGTGGGGAGGCTGGCACTGGTGTTGGGGAATGGGGCCTCAGAGGAGGTATTGGTGATCCTGTCATTGCTCAGCTCCAGGTAAGACCCATTGAGCAGGTACGCAGCAGGCCCTTCGTTCTCCTCATAATCCACATACAGGCTCTCTGCTGGGGAGCTCCTGGGGGCACCCTGAGTAAAGATGCTGTTCATGGTCTCGTTGAGGGAAAACTCTTTTGAGTCAGAGCCCATGCCCAAAAGCTGGTCAGAGATGGCATTGGCCGAGAGGAGCTCCTGGGAGTTGAAATGGGCGTCTACCTCCTGGTCATCCTTATCCCCTGAGAGAGTTGCCCCAGTGGCATTGCGGTCTGTAGAGAGACAGATGTGTCAGCATCCAGTGGCTGCTAGAATGCTCATCTTCACTGCCTGCCTCCTTCACCCTCCTGTGAAATAGATGAGTTATGATGTAATGAGGATGACTTTGTGGGGTGCAGAAAATAGGAGCCCCCAGGATTTACTTCCTGAGACCACAAGTTATCCAGCATCATCAAGGGGGTGAGAAGTGGGTCTGATGGCCACTGCCAATGATTGGCTAGGGTTCCCAAAGCCCATGCCTGCCTGGAACCTCAGTATATAATCTGTTTTTTAAAAAGGGTCTTTGTAGGGTCAAGAGATGACATAACCTAGATTTAGGGTGAGCCTTAAATGGCTAGTATTTGTTTAACAAGAGAGAATGCAGGCACACAGGCCAGGGGAGAGTCCATCAGAGGAAAGCGGCATGCATGGGGCTGCCAGCAGCTCCCCTCCCCTCTGCCCAGTGCTCCCCAAGGGGAACCACGGGACAGCCCAGCGACATTTGACTCCTAGATCCCATGGGTGGGTGAGGTGACCAGCCACCTCCTCACTAAGCCTACCTCCTCCCTCAAACTCAGATAACCATGTATGGTCACCTCAGGTTTGGGGTTCCCATCTTCAGACTCAGAGACTGGAGGATCAAAAGAATTAGGAAAAGAGTTGCATCAATGCCAAACAGATCAGGATGACTAATATTGATCAACAACCACCTAGATCACCTAGAATCTGGGCATGGGTATGAGCTATTATCGAGATTAGATTAACTGATTATTTGATTAATCCTGTCTATGGGCAGCACCATCCCATGGACTGGGGTCCCAGACCCCATAAAAAGGAAACAGTGGCCAGGCTTTGTGGTGCACACCTTTAGTCCCAGCACTTGGGAGGCAGAGGTAGGTGAATCTCTGTGAGTTCAAGGCCAGCCTGGTCTACATAGTGAGTTCCAGGCCAGCTGGGGCTACAGGGAGACCCTGTCTCAAAAAGACACACAAAAAAGAGAGAGTAAACACTGGCATCCATGTCGTCCTCCACCTTCTGACTGTGGATACAATATGACCAGCTGCCTCTGCTGGACTGTACGCCGGGAGCCAGAATAGACTCTCCCTTCCTTAAGTGGCTTTTGTCACAGCAACAAGGCAAGTAACTAACCCTGTCACCTGTACAGACATTGAGCAATACCACAACTATTCACACTGTATACACACTGTGTCCAGTACTGTACATCACCTGTGACGATTCATGGTACAAAGAGGATGGCGTAGGGTCTGTGCACATGCACCACTCTATACAAGAGATTGAGAAGCTGAGAATGTTGATATCCAAGAGGATCCTGCTAGTCAATCTGCAGATAATGAGCTACAACTGTATATATCAAAGAATTTACACAGAGACAATGCAGAGAGAATGTGCAAGTAACTGATAATTCTTCCTAACTTCTGGAGACTTCAAAGGGAGCTGACATTGCTCAGCACAGGCCACCACACCTGGGGAGGCCCAGCCCCGCCGTACTGACCACCCTCCCCGCTTACCTTGGAAGCCCTTGTTCCTGGGTGGCCCCTCACAGGCTCTGCCGCTGGCCTGCTCGCATACCTCATTGGTCTCCTGGCCTCTACTTGGGCCCAGTTCCACCTCAGGGCCTGGGGGGCCGAACAGCTGGTTGTCCAGGCCCAGTCGCTCTGAGGAGGCCTGGTGGTAGAGCGAAGCATTGTGCTGCATGAAACCCAGCAGCCCGGCACCATCCAGCTCCTGGCCCTCAGTGCTCTCTGCACTCTCGGAGAAGCTGTAATACACAGGCTGCAGGCGGTGCGTGTGTGGAGGCTGCAGCAGTGTATACTCAAAGGTGATGGAGGGGCTCTTGCCATTCTGGTTCCACACCTAGGGAAGGAGAAGAAGTGGGAGCCCTGCCCTTCCCTCCCTCCCTCCGAGCACCAGAAGCCCTGCCCTTCCCTCCCTCCCTCCTGCACCAGAAGCCCCTCAGGACCAAGCCGCCCTGGCCACAGCCGAATCCTCCCCAGACCATCACACCTGATCCAAGAGCAGGCCTCATACAAAGGCCCTAGGCAGCCATGTCCAGAGACTGTGAGCAGGGCCACAGAGAAGTGTGTCACTCCTGGAGTGGGCAACAGGGGCCACAATGCATACCACTGTCACCACAGGCCAGAAATCCACAGGCTGTGGCACCGGTGGAAGCCACAGCAGGGTGCTAAGACCCAGACCTTGCCATAGTCAGGACAGCAGGGTCGAGTGGCCACAGAGCTCTTGGGAGATTGTCAAGGCCTCTTCAGGGACCACAGGGCAGAGTGACCTTGGCCCTGGACATACTTCAAAGCCTTTGTCCAGAGCCACCACCCTCAAACCTAGCTGTGTCCCTTGAAGCAGACACTAGTGGATTTGGCAACAGGATCAGCTGCTTATAGCGGCCGCCAAGCCATCTGGTGGCAGCAGGAGGCCCCAGGACGGCAGCAATGAACTGTGGCAGGCTCAGCAGCGCCCAGACAGCCAGGGCACACCAGTGGGAGAACGTGCACTGCTGGGACAGCATCACAAGGGTGGCCGAGGACAAGGATGCCAACTGTGGAACGCATTGCCCTGGAGCAAGAGGACAATGGGAGGGGCCGCCATTTCGAGCTAAGCTAGAAGCCAGCAGGTATGGCGAAGAAACTCTGACAGGTTGAAGGCAGAAAAGGCAAGAAAGACCCCAAGGGCCTGTCCTCACACCTGCTGGACTGCTGCACCTAGGAGACTTGGAGCTGGATAGTGGGACCCTGCTCTTGAGCCATCCATAGGGAGCTAAAGCAAGATGCTCAAAATGGTGAAATCTCAGATTGTCCTCCATGGTCTGGGCCTGGGAAGGGGCCCAGCTTCCTAGAAAGCTAACACTCCCTCAGGAAAGATGACGTGGACAGCTCCCACTGCTGCTACTGGGATATCTCTGGGCCTTGCCTGGCCTGCTCCCCTGACCACCAGACCAGGTCAGATCCTAGTCTGGAGAAGAGACTGTACCCTGTGGACCCTCAGGACCAGCACAGTCTCTGGGAGTGTTCTCCATCTCTAGAAAGACATGCTGGCCTGCTACCAGAGTGGGCAGAGCAAAGGAAGCCCACACGGATGGCAGGTGCAGGGTGAGGGTCGGTGGGCAGTGCATGGGGCGGTCAAGTGACATCGAGGTCATTCAGGGGGACAACATGAAACATCCTCACACTCCGGGGCTGTGGCAGGAGGTGCTGGTATAGCTCCAGACTCCCCAGCAGCCAGGTCCCTGAGTTAATGAAGGTGAGCAGCAGAAATTAGTAACAAAGGGGCGTGAGCACATGCTGCAGCTACATGAGGTCCTGAGCGCAAATTCCCAACACCCGTGTAAAGCCTGGTGTGACCAAGCACCTTTGTAACCCCAGCATTGGTATGCAGAGACAGGCACATCCCTGGAGCTTGCCAGTCAGCCAGCCTAGCTGAGAGGGTGAGCCTCAGGTTTGGCAAGACAGCTGTCTCAAGGGGATAAGGCAGAGAGCCATAGAGGACACCGGAGTCTTCCTCAGGCTTCTGAATGTGCACATGAGCAGATACACACACACGCACATGCACACACACACAACACATACACACACACACACACACACACACACACATACACACACACATACTCCAGCAGCAAGGCAGACACAATACTTCCATAGCAGGAAGTGAACATGTAACTGCAAGAGCGTCAGGACAGCTGTCAGAATAAAGGACCTCCTTGGGAAGAGCTGGATGGGCCCAAACTGAGCCTTCTTGATTGGCATGCGCAAGGCTAAGGGAGGAGGCTGAGAGAGCTACCCGGGCAAGGTTAAACCCTCTCCCCAATTTTCCGAGCAACTTTTCAGATCATGAATCCTCTGGATGAGGGGACAACCAGGTCCCACAGTTCCCCCAAAGGGCCAACATCTGTGTATGTGGTTAACTGTTCCCTGGGCCTGGCCTGGTGGTGTGCATATTTAATTCCAGCACTCAGAAGGCAGAGGCACGCAGATCTCTGTGTGTTTGAGGTCGGCCTGGTGTATATAGTGAGTTCCAGGCCAACCAGCGCTACACAGTGAGACCCTGTCTAAACAGAAACAGAATACTGTTGCCTGAAGAGAGGGGATGGACATTCTGGAGCCTGATCTGAGTTGTTACCATAGGCTGGGGACAATACCGCCATCGTTACCACCATTGTTTGCTGATGGGTAACAACTGGAGTGGAGGCCCAGACCTGGCTCGCAGCATATCCACTGGGTCCCTCAGCCCCAAATGCGTAACTGGTTGTTGGCACAACTCTCACTTTTGAGATCCCATCTGTCACTACAGACGGGGCCCTGCCCTTCCCCATCCCAGAGAGCAGACGTAAGATATCATCATCTCCTTGGGATATCAGAGAGGTCCATGCCATTCTTCATGACCCAAACGATGCAGAAGCAGGTAGCCCATCATACCCCACACTTGGCTCCTCAGCTAATGCTGCCCTGACAGTAACAGGATTATGCTGGAGGACCTGTCAACAGATCCCCTGCAGTTAAGAACAGTGAGCCTGACCAAGCAGCGACCCTTGTTGAGCTGTGTGACAGGTACAGAGAATGAGCAGATTAACATGGCCCTGGATGTGAAAGTAGTCTGTTTCCACCTCTCCCAGAGCCACTTCCATCTCCCTGGGTAGACCACAGTGTTCTTGCACAACTATGACCCAGGACTACATTAGCTGCCTTCTCCCCAGTACCCTACAGATCAAAGGGACTTGACCATTCTACAGGACCCTGAACTGGTTCTTTAGGGGGAAATCACTAAGGCTCAAAGCCTCTGCTACAGGAAGGAATTATGGAGGTATCTCATGCTATATCCAGGAACACTGGTCTAACCCGCCCAGTGAGTGACTTAAAAATCTGCCTCCATTGTATGAAACAGCAGAGAGGACTCTGAGCAGGCCTGGGGAGCAGGGCACACAGCCTGCCCAGGGGTAAGTGTACAGAGGATACCCGGGGCCACAGGAGCTACAGAGATGATTATTGGTGGTGGGGGCAGTGAGTGCCATGGAGTGTCTGTATGCCCCACTGAAGTCACAGCACAGACCCTCAGATCATGCATCTGCAGCCAGGAAAGATGGCTTCAAGGTTGCTGCTGTGCCCACTGTAGATGGAACCCTTTAATTCCAGGATAACCCACAACACTCACAGCTGGAACTAAACCTAACCCCATGAGTCCTGTCAGCCCCACTCAGTCACAGGATGGGAGGGATCAGCAGAAGTCTCTCATGGGACAGGCATGCTACTTCCAGAAACAGCACAATAGGGTCAGACAGCACAAGGCAAATTGCCGCCACCCGAGACTCTTGCACAGGATCTCCGAGCTCTCAGCAGGGGCTGTACCCTAGAGCACGGAGGAGGAATGGTTCCTTAGTGACAAGAAAAATGGGCAGACTTGATTCAGGAATGTTCTGTTTAATATCTAGGCGCAAGCTGAAAGTGGACTCCACCTCACTAAGGCCACATTCAGGAGTGGCCTCGAACCATTACAGCAACAGAAAACCCACATAGTATGATCATCACTTTTGTGTGGAAAACACTGCAAACAAAGAGGCATCCACTTCCAGGATGTGCAGAGGGCATGGGTGGTTGGTCAGAAGACCTAAGAGAATCCTGCAGAGTGGGAGGGAGGCATAAGAGGGGACCCAAGGAATAAAGAAGTGACATAAGCTTTGGAGCCCTGGTCTTGCCTGTTAGTGCCTGGCACAACAGGAACCTTCCATCCTGCAAGAGGCAGAAGAGGCCTGGTCATGGGTCAGCAAGAATCTTCTTAAAATGCAAGCCATGGCCAGGCCTAGAAGCACAGTCTGTAATCCCAGTACTCAGGAAGCTGAGGTGGGAGGATCTCGAGCCTGTTGCAGGCCGCGCTGACCCAGGCCAGCCCCTGGGGATCTGATCTACTGGACCAGGGTGTCATATGAAAGTGCAGGAGACGTGGAACCCACTTGACAGCCAAGGAGGCATCACTCCAGGCGCCTGCAGATGCATCACCCACAATGCACTGGTAGCAAGGGAAGGGGAAACGGAGGGCCAGCTTCCAGAGCCGTGCCAGGGGACAGTGGGGTGCTGGGGCACTGCACCTGAGAGACGCCTAAACCAGTCTCCACGACAAGACTCTGGGTCCCATCGCATAAACTCCATGGAAGCAGGAGTCAGAAAAGACAGGAGTAGCATTTATTCCCAGAAGCCACTTGAGGATTTTTTTTTTTGAAACAGAGTCTCACATAGCCCAGGATAACCTAAAACTCACTGCGCAGTTGAGGACAATCTTTAACGTCTGACCTCTTGTGTCCACCTCCCAAGTGCTGGCGATCAGATGCAAGACTTGGCAAGCCTCTATCAACTGAGCTACAGCCCCAGTCGCACTTGGGATCTTTGAGTTTGACACCTCTGTGGCTCTCAGACCTGTATTCTAGAGGCCCCAATTCCAAGGGGAAAAGGGACACTTCCCCCAAAAGACAGAATGAGAATGTCCTTAAAATGTAAGCTACGGCCAGGCCTGGTGATGCATACCAGTAATCCCAGTACTCAGGAGGCTGCGTGGGGCAAGAAAACCTTAAGTTTATCAAGGTCAATCTGGAGCTTCAGGTAGGGGATCAGGAGTGGGCGGGAGAGAAGGGATATGTGTTATTTTAGCCCAAGACCAGCAGCTGCTTATCCACCAGGCTTCCAAGAGAAATGAAGTAGGGCTCAGGAGGAAAGTGCTCTGCGTGGAGAAGTTCATCACACCAAGTGTGTGGGTCCACACAGAGCAAGGGGAGCCCTTCTTTCCCCCAGCCCAGCATCCCTCCTTTAATGGGCTGCCTGGAGAGAACCCCATCCCAGGCATATTCCTAGCCAGAGGGAACAATCATCGAAGGTCAACTTCACCCCTAAAAGCAACTGTCCCCAGCAAGGATAGAAAGTCTTTTTTCTAGCTTGAGTTAATGCTGACCTCTCTGACCCTGACATCCCCGACTCCCAGCCATTCCTGAATCCAGGGCTGTTCCTGAGACCCCTCAATGCCTGTTTCTTAGAGACCCTGACCTGCAGCTCAGCCCTCCAGCCAGAGGCCAGGCTGACCAGGGGACAGATCCAGGGAAAGTCAAACACAGACAGAGAAGTTTCAGGCCCTGAGATGTTGGGGCCATCAGAGGAGCTGTCAGTCTGGCGGCAGTGTGGGGAAGGAAGCATCCTGACCCAAGATGCCTCCAGCAGAGTACAGGCAAGTGATTCAGGCTCAGGCAGAGAGTCTTTGAACCCATCCTGCAACCTACAGGTAGGTGACTGGACAAGTCACTCTCCCCGCCAAACCTACAGTTCTGCACCTAAAGTCACAAAGCTCACTATAATGGGATCTAGAAGTCTCTGTGAGAGCCAGCAAGTCTTGGAGAATGCGCAGACCGCCCATCTTGATGGCCCTGATTACAGGTGCAAGGACTCTGTGTGTGTGTGTGTGTGTGTGTGTGTGTGTGTGTGTGTCTGTTTCTGTGTGTATCTGGGCACCAAGCTGCAGCAGCACATGTGTCTTGGTGCCAACAGTGAGAAAATACTACCTTGTGTAACAAGTCTAAATTCCACCCTGCCTGATGCCCAAAGCCCCCAGCAACCAGGAGAGGAAGGGTCCACAGCACTGCCCTGGCTCCCCCGGTCTCAGGGACCTGGTACACACACCACAGAGTCACTGGAGACAGTATAAAGTAGAGAAGTCCAGGCACCAAGTGAAAACTGGGAAGTGGGTCCAGCGCCCCGTCCTTCGCGCCCTGTGAGGCTCCCAGTGAGCACGGAGAGTGCAGGTTCAAAGCCTCCCAAGAGGGTGTTACAGCAGTGCTGGGTGCCCAGTGGATGCATGAGGCGGGGAGGGACGGAGGGAGGGAGGGAGGGACGGAGGGAGGGAGGGAGGGAGGGACGGAGGGAGGGAGGGACCGAGGGAGTAGGCAGCAGTGATGCTGTCCTGTGTACATACACAGGGCTCGAGCCCCAACCTTAGCTGAATTTTGGCCCATGGGCCCCGTTGTCCCCAAAGCCCTCAGCACACGCACCATAACGTTCAGGCCCTGGTTGGTGGGCCCCTGAGCTACAATGTACTCGATACCGGTCTCATAGACATCCATGGGGCGGCGGTACTTGACCACGGTGCCAGCAATGTTGAAGTTCTTGGGGCTGTCCACCTTGTAGTTGCCATTGAAGAAGTAGAAGCCGGCTTCGTCTGCAAGAGCTGAGAAAGCAAAGCCACGGGATCAGTTGGGTTAGGCGGGCCAGAAGGGAGAGAAGGAGGAGCCAGCACACCGGCTCCTGGAGTAGTGGCCAGCCTACCCTCCCTCTCCCAAACAACCCAAAGACCGGAAGCTCAATGTCACAGGGAATCAGACAGACACTCTGCCTGCGGCCAGCATGTGGCCCTGGCCAATGATGGCCTAAGAAATGCAGACACACTTTCCTATCAACCTAAAATAAACAACCACAGGCCAGTCTGGGCAGGAGGAAGAATTAGTCGAGAAGCCTGGCCCTGCCTTCTAGCAGCCTCCAAGGAGCCGAGGGATTGCAAGGTAACGAACCAACACTATGGCCAAGCGGCCAGTCTGGACCAGAAGGGTCTGCCGTCTGGACAACAGGTGCCAGCCGGATATTAGACTGGGTGGCACAGCCTGGAGGTGAAGCTGGTTAAGGTTCCGTGTTCAGCTCCCCCAGCTCTGTGTAAGGAACGGACTGTGGTGCTAACCCCACAGTGGGTGACACTCCAGCCTGGCCTGACTGATGTGGGGCACCACCAGGCTGACCAGCCCTGTCCTCTCATTGGAAACAATGGCATCCAGCAGTCTGATTTTGATGTCACCCAACTCATCCATCCATCTCACTGAGCTGAGCACTGACCAGGGGCCAATCAGGCAAGAGGAGAACCCTCTCCCTGAGGCAGGTATGAGTGGACCCTTCCAGAGCCCAGCTAGAGGCAACCGGAAGTCAGAAACAGGTGGGTGCAGTGTCATCCCAGTAGCCTTTACCCTGCCTCCTGGGAGCCAAACGCTGGCCTGGAAGCTGGTCCTTTCTGGGGCTGCGGACTAACACTGAGCATCCAGGGCTAGGGAAGGGGGAGGAGGCAGTCTCCGCACTGGAGAACATTCTGTCTTCCAGAGGGTTCCAGGAACTGGCCCGCCAGAAGGAGAGCTCAGCTTCCAAAGTCCCTGATGCAATACAAGCAGAGGAGCCGGGGCAATTAATTTATTATCAGACAGACGCAACAAGCAAGACGTGTCTGCTTGAATAATACCCTTAACGTAACACCGTCAGAACACAGCTGGGACTCCGAGCACTGCCGGGCCTGGTTGTCCCAGCTCAGCTTCCAGATCTTTGCCACATCCAAAACCTGTTTCCTGACAGTGAGGACCTTCCTTCCTGTGGCTTTCCCAGCGCTCCAGGCTGCCCTTGGTATTTCCAGCTTCAAGAATGAGAGCTTTGCAGCCAGCTCAGAGAACACGGCGTTTCCCAGCCTAACTAGTGGGTGGCAAAGCCACTGGCCTGGCCAGAGGCCCAGCTCTCTATGCTCAGCCCACAGATGTCCCCCTGAGAGTGGACTTGGGGCCTTCAAATGCCCTGGGGGGCCTAGCAGGGGGCAGGAGAGCCAATGCTGGGCTCAGCCTGAGGACCTTCGATATAGCCTCTCCTTTTCTGTATCCCTGGAGTGGGGATATGGCAGGCTCAACTACCTGAGGCACGAGGAGGACAGACAGGTAGAAGTGGAGGGCAGAATCAAGGTCAAGGCTGGGTTCATTTTGGAAAACTGCTCTCCAGTACTGCCTGGGCCCCTGACGTGTCCCATGAGGGCAGGGCCAAAGGCAGAGTGACCTGTAGGTACTGGCACCTGCTCACACGGAGCCTTAGCTACCAGGTTACACGAGCTTCCTAGCTTCCACACTACCATCCAAAGATTGTCACCAAGGTGGGGGCCTCACCACCTCGACACTGAGCAATATAACCTGAATATGCCAAGGTATAGTAGAGAGCCACCTTCCCACTGCATACTGAGCGGGATCTGTATGACAGTACAGACAGACCTGTGCTCAGATCCTTCCTCTGCTGTTCATGACCTAGGACTGGCCACTTATCTGCTGTCAACTCCACCCTGGTCCATCACCTCCCAAGACATTCTTCAAAGAGACCCTACCTCTGGTTTCCTGACTTCAGCCTGGGCCGGGCTCCATAGTGCTGGGGAATGTCACATTCTCTCTGCAGACAAGGACCTTCCAGAATGGGATGAAGTGCATCCCATGATCACACACACATGCAGCTGGCTGCATCCCTGGCGTCTGTAGCTATGCCCTTGTCGCCTGGCTTGGCCGTCTCCCCAAGGACGCAAGCAAAGGTCGAGCCCCCTTCTCCACCCACCCATGCCAGCCCCAGTTCTACCCACGCACCCAGCACATCAGCTGACTTCTTCCTCTCCACAATCTGGATATCTCGGGCACCCGCCGGGATGTGGGTCACTAGGGAGTAACCTGGGGGACACAAAGACATCTATGAACAAAGCCAGGCCAAGTAGGGCACAGTAGGTGGTTGCCACTTGTCCCTGTAAAACCACCCTGGGGTGGCAGTGCCATCTGAAACTCTGGTTAAGGGGCACATGCCGATCAGACTTGCCCAGTCCTGCTGAAATCCCCATGCCATTCAGGAGGCTGACTCTCTTCTCGGCCCCTACTCAAGTTCATGCTTTCACACCAAGGCCATGGGGCCCCAGTTCTCCCCCAGGGGACACTGTGGACCACGGGGACCGTAAACATGCCATGCCCAGTTCTCCCCCAGGGGACACTGTGGACCACGGGGACCGTAAACAAGCCAGTACCCACAGACTTTGGTCATGCCCTGCTTTATCATTCAAGAGGCTGTGGGCCTCAGTTTCTTCACAGATACAACACTCTGTGCTCTGGGTGCCAATCCCAGCACCACATCAACATGTGATTTTCCTGCCTCGACCTCCTGAAGTGCTGGGACTACAGGCGTGAGCCATCACACCTGGCTTTAATTTTTGAATTAGCAAGTAGTTCACAAGAGTCCTCAGCAGCTAATATCACTTCCTATAGGCTTCAGGACATGGTTTGGCCTTGAACATGGTTAATGAACACAGACATGTCAGGGAAGGCATGTGGCTCAGAGGCTGGAACCACAGACACAGGGCCAGGCTGCCCAGGGTCGGAGTCAGGGCCTTGAGACCTCAGGTTATCTCACCATTCTGTTTTCTCTGCCTCACAGAGATGTCCTTAGACATAAATCAGTTAACACTGGTCAGTCCTGGCTCGGTGCCTGATCCCCTCAGCAGAGTTAAAGTGGATCATTTTCACATCTGCCCCAGCCCTCAGCCCCAGGAACTCCACCAGGACAACAGCTCCCATCTGGTGGGCCTTGCCTTGTCTGGTAGACCATAGTGCCTGGTATGTCTAAAACAAATGCATTAACAGACTACTGACCCCTAGCCCCTGACCTCCTGACCCTTGACTCCGTCTCTCTGCCCTGAGTCTGGCAGAAAGCTGTGCAGGCAGGTGTGTGGAAAGGAGGGACAGGCACACAGTCCAGCTTTGTTGGCCCCACCTTTAGCAAGGCCTCCAAAGAAGGGGCTTGTCTGGTGTGCCTGAGAGCTACTCAGCATGCAAAATCACACTCCCGAACCCCCCACTAACTCTGTGATTGTCTCTCATGGAAGGTTATCAAGACTTCTTAGCATCCTGGGTCCTCCAATGGTTCTGACAGGACTCCTCATGGTCAGACCTTAAGCAGGCAATTTTCCACACTGAGCCTCAGTTTCCCCATCTTCTAAGTGGGTTTCAAGCTTCCCTCCCTTCATCTGTGTTAGCCTGGTTCAACCCTATAGACAGTTCTCAGGACATACGAGTACATTCGACTGAGCGCTGACTGTTACACACAACATCCTTCCAAAAAATATGAAGGCCTGTCACATGCACAGACTCCTAGACTGAGGGTCAGGCCAGAGCCAGACACAAACAGGAGGCCAACAAACCACCCTAAAGAAGGATGAGCACCCTTCCAGGAAGGGAGCCTCAGGAAGGGCCCGGAATCCAGCATGTCCAAGGTCAAGTATTCCACACTCTGAGACCCGTGCCTCAGCTTCCCCCTTCTGAAGGGTAGCATTCGACGCTCCCTGCAGGTTACCTCAAAGGTATAATTAAGTGCCTTCTGGTTTGTTGAGCACATGCTCAACAGAAAGCTACTGTAAATAAATTTTTTAGTTATTTTTTTATGTGTATGAGTGTTTTGTGTGCATGTGTTTACATGCACCTATGCAGGCAGTGCCCACAGAGGCCAGACAGGACATCAGATTCCCCAGAATGGAGTTATAGACAGTTGCTGGCTGCCATGTGAGTGTTGGGAACTTAACCTGAGTCCTCTCCAAGAGCACCGAGTGCTCCTAAGTGCTGAGCTAGCTCTCCAGTCCAAGAGTCACTTATTGCCAGTGGGATGGACCCTTACACTGGTCAGCCTGCTGGGTCCGGGTGGAGAAGTGGGGATCCATGAGAGAAAGGCACTGCTCCAGACCCCCTGTAGGTGGGAGGTAGGGACGCCCTCCTTACCCAGGTGAGTGTCGCCCTTCCGGTAGTTGCCGGTCACGTGAGTGCAGCTGCTCCCGTCTCCCTGGCAGACACCGCACTTGTCCAGTGTGTGGGTAGAGAAGAGCACTCCGTCACAGCCAATGGGCTGCAAGAAGGGAGGGGAGAGGCTGCTGGGAGGGCGCTGTGGCTGGCACGGGGGCACCCTGCCTCTGAAGGACAGGGTGGCCAGCTCAGGAAGGACAGACATACTTTTGCTACAATGTTTAACAACCTCACATTTTCCAGACACGCAAACCCCTCTCAGGTCGGTCAGCTTGCAGGATGTGCCATCCCGGGCTGGGACCATGAGCTGCCGTTGGCCATCAACAGTGGTACAGTGTAGGTCACATGGCTTGCTAGAGATGTGGACATAGTCATCTAGGGGATGAGATGGAGGGTCTCAAGGGGAGGGCTACTGAATTTGCCCCCTCCTACTGAGACGTTGCGTAGATGAGGAAACTGTGGCCTGGAAATTCTTGGTGGCAGAGTGGAACAAGACAGGGCATCTGGCCCAATTCCAGCCAACTCTAGAAGCTGTGAGTTCCAACTCCTGTCTGCTTCTGAGAGGATGTCACACCCGAGATCCACTCGAGTTTCCCACTGCGGAGGTCTGGATAGTCCAGCACTAGAGCAGGACTGGGCGAGGGCAGCTCACTCACTGTGCCCAAACGACTTGTTTCTTCTTCCCATGGGCAAAGACAGTGAGAGTGAGAGAGAGCGAGAGAGGGCGAGAGACAGAGAGAGTGATAGAGAGAGAGAAGCAAGCATGCCCTGGGTCCCATGGGATGGTGGCCAGCCCCCAATTGGGGTTGTCTGGGCCGGTTCCTGTCCAAGCCCCAGAGCCGGTCAGTGGGAGAATCCTGACCTCAGAGGACAGGCCCGTAGGAAACTCAGCCCTATAATCTGTCCTGGTGATGTCATGGGTCCTGGGGGTGGGGATAGACCTCCAGGTCCTCTCCTGGAGAACTAGGGTCTGTTCCTGGCTCTGCAGATGACCACAATGACCTTCAACAGGACCCTTCTCTAAGCCTCAGTTTCCCCACTTATCCACCTATAGGGTTCTTTCCTGAATGTCGAGAGGCCACCCCACCGTCTGCCCGCCTCGAGGCAGTTCTCCAGGCTCAGGTACCCGGGTAGAGGGGTTTCCAATGGTACGTCCGGCCGTCGTACACACGGGAGTTGAAGGAGACGCACTGCTCTTCTCGGAAACTCCTCCCGTCCGGTGGGCACTCCTGGCAGAAGAGGGCAGACGGGCTCCAGGAGAGGCTGGAGCTGTACCTGGATGACCCCTGAGGGGCCACAGTCCATGGTGGTCCCCCATACTCTACTCTGCCCTGTTCACTATCAACCACTCAAGAAGACAGCAACTGTTCCTCCAACCCCTCTGGGTGCCAGCCCCCTCACCCTGGACACTCCCTCTCTGGCACCTCCGAACGTGATGCAGTCAGTCCCAGAACACCATTGCTAAGTGACGGAAAGGACAGAACACTCGTGCCTTCTCTCCGTTCTCTGGCAGGCCTTGACTGCACATGCATATCTCTGCATGCATGCATGTACCACTGACATGCCCACAGCAAGGCCGAGAGGCAGGACTCCATAAAAGAGGAACCCTGAAGTCAATGGGGGATTGTGAGGTGCCTAGTCGTGCTGGGGCTGGAGCCCAAGCTGTGTTAGGGTCTGAGTCCTTCACGAACCCTGACCCTCACTGTCCCGGGAGGGCAGGTGGCCACTCACCTCCCTTCAGTCCCAGCACCCCTCCTGAGTGCACACACGTGCTGCAGGTGTGAGAAGATAGGCCTCCAGCAGCTCCACCAGGTGAGGTGAGCCAGGCTGGGGGGGCCAGCATCCCCATCTCACATCCCGGGGATCCTTGGACAGGCGTTAGCATTTCAGACTGACTTTGGTCCCATAAAGCACAATCCTTACAACCGAGCCAGAGTCAGCACCTCCTCCCCAGCCTCCTTCATCTTGGTGTGTAGCCCAGGCTAACAAAACAGTGCACACAGGAACACTTGGAGCTGGGGCAGGAAGGACCTGGGACGGAAGACTGATTCTTTGGTGGGAAGCATCCCAGGCGTGCATATATGTCCCAGGCAACCGGAGGCTACAGCAGGAGACCCCAGCGCTTGAGGCCACACTCGGGGTTCCAGGAGAAGTGAGCACACCCATTCTACCACACTCAACATGCAGAATAAACTGTGGTCTGATGCCTGAAGGGTTCAGGGTGGGCCTGGACAGCAGCCAGCCCACTTGGGCTCTTCCTGAAGGGACTGGCTCAGCAACAGGATGTCAGGGATGGAGGGATAAGACCAAGGGCCTCAGGGTGGGGACCTGCCTCAAGATGGGGAGGCAGGCAGGGTCAGGGCCACAGTCAGCCGGGCTCACCTGCACTCTGCAGAGCTGGTACCGCTTGGATGTGCCCACACAGGTTCTGTTGCCTGCGCCTGGGACAGCCTTCCTCCTGGGGGGAAAATGTGGTACTGAGCCAGGGCTAGAGCAAGAGCTATGGGCCCTGGGATGTGCTGGTGTCCAGAACCTTCTCTGACTTCTTGGGATAGCATCTGGATCTCCCCTTCATCCCCAGCACCAATACAGGGTCTTACTGTACAGAGTCAGTAGCGGGAGCAGCCATGCTTGCCGAGGTAAGGGCTAACATGCAGACACACATGGTGTCACATGTGACCTGATATCTGGAGAGGGGCTTCAGCTACGTCTCCATGCCAGATGAGGAAATTGGTGCTCAGAGAGGTTAAGTGCCTTGTTCAAGGTCACACAGCTTAGAAGTCCAGGTCTGTCTGAGAGCAAAGGCTCTTGACCCCTCGCCTGTGTTCCTTCCTGCTCCCTGCACCTTTGGCCTCAGAAGACAAGGCTAAGGGGTCTCATCTCTCAACGGCAGAGCCTTCAAAACAGACCCTACTCTCTGATATTCCCTCTCTGGCACACATGAACATGATGCAGGCCCAGAACACCATTGCTGAGGGGGGCCCATGGGAAGAGAACGCTGTGCCATACCAAACCCAAAGCCAGGAGAGCCTCTACCAGGCCACAGGCCGGGCTGCCCATCCCCACACCCTTGGATCTGCCCAACTCTCACCTCTGTTGCAGGCAGTGACGCTCCTGGGACGCCACCCCACCCCCACAGCTGCGGGAGCACGCCGTCCACTTGGTCCACTCGCCCCACCAGTAGGCAGTGGCATCGGCACCCACCTCCAGGCTGTTGGACGAGGGGCTGGTGTCCTGGGGGAGGAAATCCCAGACGGTGCACAGAAGGGTCACCCAGCCCACAGGAAGACCTGCCCCCACCCAAGTCCCAGGGCATCACTGGCGGCCAGATGGGAGGATGCAGCCTATTGAAGAGGCTGCTGGCTAAATCGCTCAGAAACCAGGGTTCAGGTCTCTGGTGGCCTGGAGGGCTCTCCGTTGGTGCTGGGACCACGGGTGCCCACCCCCATCTTAAGATAGGAGCATCTTGAGGGTTGGCAAACTCCTGAAGCACAGCCTGGGCTACATCTGCACCCTCAGGACTCACCCCCCACCTCCTGTCCACACACCTTCCTCTTGACCCTCGCTTGGCAGAGAGGTACTGGCCACCTTCAGTAGCTGGGCAGGGGATTTGGAACAGTCAGAACTCCAGGTCAGGGGCTCATCTGACCGGCTCTGTGAACAAGTTCCTGGGAGCCAAAGAGAGCCCAAGACTCCTGGGCACATGCCGCAGCCTCGCTACACAGCCCCTCTAAAGTCATCCCACCTGGACACCTGGTAGAGCAGCCAGACTGAGGACACTGGACAACGGCATGCCACTCACCGAGGCCTGAGTAGACACTGTACCCCCAGCCACAGCCACCACGGCCAGCAAGGCCCAGGCCCAGCGTGAATGCTGCCATCTGCCATCCATCCTAGGAAGCAAGACCACTGTCACCACCAGGCCAGGCCCTGCCTGGGAGACAAGCTCTCAGGGTTTGCCCAGTGCCCATGAAGTGAGTTTATCTGGGATCCTGTGTTAGTGGCTGCTGTCTGGGAGAGACTAAGCCATCCATCTGGATTCAGCAAGCAGTTCAGTAAGTGATTACAGACGTCTGCCCAGGCTTAGGCACAGATGGATGATACGAGTGCCAAGTCTGGGAGACCCTTCATCTGAGGCTTCTGCCAAGCTTTGCCTTTGTCTATCTAAGCCTCCTGGAGGGTGGCTGTGGAGATCAGGGGTAACTGAGGAGGCTGTAGACTTAGCAGGGACAGGTCATTGTGAATTGATATGGACTAGGCTCAGTCCATTCGTGTGTTGTCCAGAGTGCCCTGGGAGTTTTACCTGCTCAACACTTGCAAGCCTCCTGAGAGACTGACCTTCCCCCAGATCCCACGAGAGACAGAAGAGTGCCCATCTTCCTTCTCCCTGTTTTAGCTTGCTGCCCTCAGGGTCCTCAGGTAACCGTACTTGCTTTCTCAGAGGATCAACCTTGGGGCCAGACATCTAGCAACCTGGTACTCAGGTGAGGCACAACCCAGGGGCCTCTTGAGAGAACATGGACGGGGGTGGGTAGAGCTCGTGCCTGTGTGTAAGCAGCCCAGGGCTCCTTCTCCGGTCTCCTCCCAACAAGCCAGCACCTTAAGCTCAATACCCACCAATCAAATGGAATCCAGGACTCCCAGAGCCCCAGGGACCCTTAACCCTGCTCCCCTGACCCTCAGCACAGACCCTGCCTTAGAAGAGAAGCGAATGGCCTCTGTGAAAGGTTAGTCTCAGAGAAGTATCATTAGCCAGTGAGTTAGAAAGTGGGAGGAGGATTAGAAACCACCAAGCCCAGAGGGGAACGTGGACTTGCCCAAAGCCACACTGCACACCCCAGAACAAACTCAGAGGTTAAGCCTTTTACCCAATAATTCCAAAGGAGTCAAGTCTGGATTGCCGGCACCCTGTAGCCTGGAAGCTAAAAGCACAGCTGCTCCCACTTCCTCTCCATCTCTGTCTCTCCCTCCCGACTTCATCCCTTTCTCCCTAAGCACCTGCAGGTGTGTGGGAGCTAGGCCAGCAACACCCTGACACCCAGATGCACCCAGACAGAATGTGTGGTGATACTGTACACCCCCAAGTGCAGAGACCTCCAAGCCCACCAGCTGCCCGCTACCTTCCTTATGCCAGCTGGCCACGTCTCTCCTGGAGGTCCCTATCTACACCTCCATTTTCAGCCCAGCAGAGAGTCCCCAACCCACACAGTCTCATTGGCTCACCTTCCCTATGCCAGCTGGCCACTCCTCTCCTGGAGGTCCCCATCTACACCCCCAATTTTACTCCAGCAGAGAGTCCCCATCCCACACAGTCCTATTGGCTCAGAGGTGCCCCAGCCCCTGCTGCCTACCAAAGACAGGTGCCCAGTCAGTCTCACACTTGGTTTTCATTAAGGCTTCCAGACACTGCTGGCTTCCAGCCAGGTCCAACTCAAACAGGATCCATCTCTCCCTGGAGCCCAAAACCCTCAACAGCCCAGCAGCAGGGGGTTTGCAGTACAGGCTGCAGCTCCAAGTTCCAAGGCTAGAGCCTCAGGGCCACCCTGCTACTGGACAGTGCAGATCACCCCTCCCCTCTCCTCTGTAAGTGAACATCTGCCCCCCAGGGGCAGGACATCCCCCAGCCCCCTTCTGGACTGCTCGCTGACCTGGGGAGGGCTGCATTCACACCCCCAGAGGCTGCAACATGAACAGGGACGGCGGCCTACCTGGCCCCGGGGTCAGCAGGTTGATCTCCCAGAGAAAGGGGTGAGAGCCGGCTGCCAGGTGCAGCGTGCAGGGAGGCACGGACAGGGGTGTGCGGACTCTGCCTGTCTCTTGTCCTGCCTCCCCAGCAGCCTCCCTCTCCCACTTCAAAGAGCATCCAAGGGAGGGGGTTCCTGGGAGGGGAGCGCAGCCCAGTGGCGGGCTCTGTGGCCGTGCCTGCCTTTATAGCTGTCAGGCAGACGGGGAGGAACTCACACTTCCCACCGGCTGCTCCCCCGCCCGGCCTGCAGGCGGACGGCCTGGCGCACACTTTAACCCGCTCTGCGCCTCTGGAGCCAGGCCAGCCCTGCTGCCTGCTGCCTGCTGCCTGCTGCAGCCACTGTCCAGGAGCAGGGAGTGGGTGGGGGCTGGCCTGCCTGGGTTCAGAGAGACTGACCCCATGCAGCGGTGGCTAGCCGGAGGTCACGTGGTGGTTGGTGGTGGCAGAGCCGAGCCCCCTGCCCCGCCCATCTGATTTCTGCTCCCAGAGGGGGCTGGGAACCACGTGGTGTCCTGGCGGCCAGCTCCTTTCCAAAGGGAAGACACTGAGGTCTGGAGGTCCCTTATGTCCAGACCACGCACCCTTCTCAGAAAACCAAAACCTGAGCGACTGAAGTACTAAGGGAGATCCAGGTATTGCCCAGTCCAGAGCTCCAGGGACAGGAAGAGGTGCCCAACAGCCCGCTGACCAGATGCCTAGGAGGACCAGGGTGGAGGGGAAGGAGGCACGGAATTCTGCAGATGTTCAGCACCGGCTTGGCTAGGCCCTGCACCAGCTGGGCAGCCACTGGCAAGCAGACTTGGGCTCCAAGCCTCTGGTCCTGCTGAGCTGAAGTGGAAGGTACAGGGGCAGGCCTCCATTCCCAGCCTTTCCTGCGAAGTCCAGCAGACCTCGGATGGTGGAGCACCTGCCCGGGCATTTCAGGATAGAGCACACCATCCTGGAAAACAGGCACTTGGAAAGGAGCAATGGAGGTTGCCATCTCATAAGATGGTTGAGCCAGCCCACCCATGGCCCTGTCTGCAAGATGGCGGCCCAAGGCCCTCAGCACTGACAGCAAGGCGGTTCCCTTCCTCTCTCCCTCCTTCCCTCCCCGGGGAATGGTGAGTTTCTTCAGCTCTTTGGCCGGCTAAGGTTGAACCCTGTGTACTGCCCTGTGTCTGACCACCAGATTGAGTTCAAAAAAGAGCGGCCAGTAATAATAAAGGCCTGACTCTGGTGCTGAGCACGGCACTGTGAGTCCACACCTTTGTTCTCTGAGGCTGGGAGACAGAGCGGCCTGCCTAAGGTCACACATCAAAGATATGACAAATGGGGGGGCAAGCTCCCAAGTAGCACATCCTCTCCGTGTCAGACTTTTCAAAGGCACTGCCTCTTCCTCCTTAGACCCTGGGATGGGGGTGGAGGCAGGCTGGGGATCGGTCAGGTCTCACTCTCCCCATGTTATGTAGCAACTAAAGTTAGGATCTTCAGTGCTTGCTCCCCGCGCACGGAGGCCGTTCCCGAGACCCCTCCCTGACCCTGACCCAGGCCCACACTGTCCCCTGGGGCCAGTGAGCTGAAACACAGACTTTGTAACTTGTCCTGCAGGATCACACATGCACATAGGCACATGCACACACGCATGCACACATGCATGCGAACCGTCCCACTCACAGACATAGATCAGATCTTGCTCATTCTGGAAGCCTCTGCTAGTGTTCTCCTCCCCTCTGGCTGACTGCCAGACCCTGCACGTCCTGGCACAGACCTGAGCTCTCCCGGCACTTCTGGCTCCCACTTGCCCCAGCACCGGGGTGACTAATGGTTTCCCTTGGGAGGGACTCCACAGCCAACCAACACAACCACCAGCATCTTCTCTCATCCTGGAAATACACAGACCACAGACTGGCCACCTGGAGGATAGTCCAGCAACCAGAGTCTGGACTGGCCTTCTCTGGTAGGTCCCCTCTTCCAGCCCCAGCAGAGGCATCCACTGTTGTGATTTCTGCCTAGGCCTGACCTCAGTAGAGCTGGTCAGGGAATGATAGTGTGCACACTTCTGGGTCTGGCTTCTTTTGCTTCGCCTCTGGGATGCCCTGAGCACTGTCTGTGCTACCACACAGGCCGGTTCCTTCAGTGGCTGCCTGGATCATATTTCCTGTAAGGCTATTCCCTGTTTCTCTGCCCCCTGAATCTTGGGGTGTAACAGGTTCAAGGACCAATGCATCTCAGGAGCTTCCTGTAGGAGAGGCTGGGGGCTTCCTTGCTCTTTGAGGCCTGGGTGCCCTGCCTCCCCTAGGCAGTCACCTCCCACATCCCTTTCTGTAAGCCCCTTGTCTGAAGTGGGCTGGGGCCCATTTCTGCCATTCCCAATGAAATATCCAGCGTGAGGCACCTTCAGTCATTCTTTTGCCTCAGACCTTTCCAAAGTGCCTCCACGCCTAGGGGAAGCTTACTCAAAGAGACCTCTAAACTGCCCACAGCCACACCAAGGTGCACATCTCAGCCCCTGCATATGCCAGAGTGCTCCCATCAGATGCAGTTTTTCTCCCAGCCTCCCATGTAGGACAGCGCTTCTCACTAATTCCTTGTCCACACCCAGCTTGGACAGTGTGTTTGAAGGGAAGCCTTCTGTGACTGACAGACTGAGCCACGGGGCTCCTGCTCCCTCTCCCCACCACTGGATCCTTCTATCCTGGCACCCACCACTCTGGTAAAGATGCTGGTGTTGAGTTGCTTGGGTCTGGAGCAGGGGGATCTGTCTGTCTGTCTGGCTCCCTGCCCTCGCCCCTCCAGGCCCAACCTAGTAACTTCATGGGTCTTCAACAAATACCAAAGGAATGAATGAAGACCCGGGGAGGCGGGGCTGAGTTCAGTCTGGCTTCCTAGGGGCAGGTTCCCTTTCCAAATGGGAAAACCAGTCCTTGCTGTGTGAGTGGGGCTGATGGGGGCTGGGGAGGCCCACGACTGCCCCAATCCTCAGGCTGGGTCTCCCATGGCTCCTGCTCCTCCCTTTACTGGTCCATAGTTCCAGCTCAGCGCCAGCTCCTGCGCTGTACCCCCAGAGGAGTAGGAAATGGGATGGGAATGGAGTAGATGTCAGGTGCTAGGGGAGGTGGCGGGAAGAGCACGCCCCACAGTCATAAACCCCAGAAGCAGGAAAACATTCCACAGTTGGTTTTGTGTGTGTGTGTGTGTGTGTGTGTGTGTGTGTGTGTGTGTGTGTTGCAGCTGTGAACTCCAGTTCAGGCTGTGAGCTTTGGGAAGGGAGAGGGAGAATGAAATAGAGCCTTTGCATATGTTACAGCCATTAAAGAGGAAGGGGCCGAGGAGGGGACGGCCCAATGAGGGGAGACAGGTGGCTGGGTCTGGGGCAGCTGAGGAGCCCCCACACAATGTTGGATTGTGAGCTGCCCTCTGAGGAGGCGGCTGTGTGTGGCTCCCATCCCAGCCTGTCCTCCTGGCCACAGACCAGCTGACTCTGGAGAAGGCATCCAGCTCTGAACAGGACTGAAATGACCCTTGGGTCTCCTGGAGCAGTGATTTGCCTGGGGCACTGGGACTGGGGGAGGTGTGGCTGTCTCTGGAGACTTGGAGAAGGGGTCCGGCTCCACCTGGGCAGGCTCAGGGCCAGCAGACATATGAATGGGCTCCTATACTTCCTACCCTCAAAGCCCCCTCCTGCCAGATCTCCACCTGCTCTGGGTTTCAGCCTACCAGACCTCCACAGCTTTACCCTCAAAACATCAGTCTCTGAGCCTTCTGCGGGACATCGGCCTGGTTCACACCTCAGCTTCAGCCTCCCGGACGCTGGGGGCACACCGTTTCCCCGTGGTGCTCTGTATGTACACGTGTCTCGAAAACCACTCACATATACACACAGGGTCTGTCCAGTGCTGGACACATGTCAAAGGCTCTTCCCACTGTACTCCAAGGGCCTCTCGGCAGCAGGCCAGTGCAAACCTCTCCATGTCACAGGGGAAGAGACTGAGGCCCACGGAGGAGCAGAAACTCAACCAAGGCCACCCAGCCATGTCAGACCGCTTTGTCCTGACACCTCTGCTCCTTTGCTCTGTGAACCTGGGAGGGCCAGAGCTGTCTCCTTCACACGTTCCTTGTCTGTGGGCAGACCCAGAGGGCTCTTGGCATGACCTGGTGCCTCAGGTGGCACCCCTCCTCTGCCCAGCAGGAGGGGTTGGTCCCAGCGAGATTGTGCAAGGGTCAGTGTCTAGGCCACAACGCATGGCATGACCTGCTGGTTCCCCCTTCCCTAGCCCCTCAGCCGAGGGAGCGGCGGTTTTATGGAGGTGCTGACATGCATGGAATGCTCATGCTCCGCCTTCAGGACAGCTGTCTGTCTGCCCAGCCCAGGATCACTGTGCCAGCTGCTCCATTGGCCTCCTCTGAATTTTGAACACCCGGCTCACAGTAGTGGGTCATCCCAGAGCAAGAGGCCTTTTTGCTCTGGTTCTTGTGTGGGGTGCGTTGAAGTTACCTGAGGAGAAGGAACAGGCTTTGATGGTCTCCACAGGTCTGTGTTGCCTGTGTGCAGCCCTGGGGTGGTGATCATCAGTGCTCACGAGTAGCTCAGGACAGGAGGGCCAGACCAAGGCCTGTGACTTCCCGGTGCTGGATCCTTGGCCCCTCTACAGCCTGTGAAGTTCTGTTCGTCTGGAGCTCATGAGGCACCTGCCTCTGGGGTTGCCCTGAACCCTGGCAGCACACAGGGCTGAGGATCTCAGAGCAGACCAGCCTCTAGTACAAGGACTGTGTCATCTGTTCTGCACATGGATGGGTCCTCTCCCACGAGGGCACTGGCTACCCTCTGGACCCGGGTGCTGGGGCATGGCTAGGATTTGAATCTGGGATTCCCTGTCATTACCTGCTTCTTGATGGCAGCAGTGCTGGATACCATCTGGCAACCGTCGTTTATGAGTGTGGCCAAAAGGACACGGTCACACATGGGTCAACGGCAGCCACAGCCCAGTTTCTTCTGTCTTCAGAGCTCCTGGGCACAGGCTGGTGGTGGAGGAGTTGGTGAGGACATTCTCGGGTAGGGGACCTTCTCCTAACTTTGGGGAGAACTGGCGATGCAGCATTAACCTCCAGCTCCTGACCAACAATGGACCTGGTGTCCAGCATCTCAGCTTTCCAACTGCAGAGTGACATCAGCAGCTTGCTTCTAACTGTGCGAGGGCTTCTAAGCCTGTTCTTGCTCAGATTCGGGTACAAAAGAGCCCCTTCCTTGTGGAGTCTCACACTACCATGGCCTGAGCAGCCTCAGCCATCCATAGGCCTGGCTTTCTCAACTTGAACTTCATGCAGAGGTCTCACGGAAAGACCAGCAATCCTGGCTGGGATTGAAGGTGGGGGACTCAGACATCTCCTTGGTGGGCTAGCCCAGGACATGCTGCTTCTTACCTGCTGGTCAGGAGTCTGCAGCCCCCTCCCTGTGTAGGTTGCAGTAGGTAATGAAGCAGTGACCCAAGAAGGTCTGCCTTTCAGCAGTTGGCTGAGCCTCACAGGGGGAGGGGTGCTCAGATAGAGATCAGAGAGACCATTATGTGCAGTGTTGGGACCCTGAGGGGCTTTCTAGAGGAAGTAGCCTCAGAAGAGCATGTTGGGAGGACTGAGCATGTGGTGTTGGTGCCATGATGGGGCTCTAAGGGGTCAGACAGGAGACCTGGTGTCACTGGCTCCTTCAGTGACTTTAGGCCACCCTGGCTCCTGGTGCTTGATGAATGGTGTGGAGACGAGGCTAGGACATAATGCCCACCCCCCCGGCCCCAGGCTGCATGAACTGCAAAATGCCCTGACTCAACAGGCAGAACAAGGCTTTCTTCTTATCAACGTGCATCTTTTTAAAAAAAAAAAAAAACCAAAGAAACAACTTCTGTTTAACGCACTACCATTCTTTGGGTCAGGGACACTTAACAGTTAAATGCCCGCAGATGCTAGGGAAGCAGCTGTCACTGGGTCAGGGAGGAACTTGAGAGGGACAGCCTTTGAATCTCTCTGAAGTTCCCATACCAGGTTATGGCTCTCCAGTCTAGAGGCTTCTCAGAGTTAAGGGTGGGGAGGTGAAGACACAGCTGACGCAGCGATCCGGGGCCTAGGGTTTCACACACCTGTGGGTGAAACCAGTCTTGGGGTACTGGGAGCGAGCCCTGCAGCAATTGCACATGTGTTGTATGCACCTGCCAGAGCCCATCAGACTGGGTTTAAACCCTATGTACAGTGACAACATACAACTGCAGTAGAAGCTGTTTGGCTGATCACAAATCTATCCAGAGAGTCTGCTTGGGAAGCTCAGACCACACACCCATTGTTCTTTGGCTGGGGGGCAGAGGGGACTGAGGGTCCCCTGCCAAACAGTTCCCCCAAGACATCTTGCAACAAGAGAAGATAATTTCCTAAAGGCCGGCCAAGAGTTGATGTCAAAAGAGGCGGGAAGGAAAACTTAAAGGCCAAGCATCAGCCTTGGAATGGAGAGGGTCCTGTCTGCCAACAAGGTAGAGAAGCCTATGGCCAAGCAGATGGGTGCGGAGGGCACGTGGGCTAGTAAAGGGTGAAACTTATCTACAGGGTGAGCAAGATTGGTTAAACTAAGCTCTTTCACCTCCTGCAACCCTTGGACATGTGACCTAAGCAGAAGCGCCCATGGCGTATTCATCCTGTGACAAAGACCGGGGTGGAAATGAGCAGGTACTTCCCCAGAGAACACTGCCCCAAAGAGAAGAACTATGAATATGGAGATATGGCCTCCGAGAGAGAGAGAGAGAGAGAGGAGAGAGAGAGAGAGAGAGAGGAGTGCTGACCACGTGCCACATCAGCTGTTGGATCTTCTCCATGTGTCGCTGGACTTGCTGGCTCAGGGCACTTAAGCCCTCCTTGTGGGCGCTGCCGCAGCTGCCATCAGGGTTGCTGGACGAGTGTGCCTTCTTTCTCCCTTAGTGTGTCTGGCCCTGGGGACCTCTA
This sequence comes from Eospalax fontanierii, assembly GCA_035773235.1. NCBI lineage: Eukaryota > Metazoa > Chordata > Mammalia > Rodentia > Spalacidae > Eospalax > Eospalax fontanierii. The sequence continues at coordinate 61,705,504 of CM069541.1, forward strand.
CCCTCTTCTCCCCAGCCAGTGCCTTCCTCCTGGTCCATGGGGGCAGTTGTGGCCAAACTGCTTCTGCCCACCCTCAGCAGCCTGGCCTTCCTCCCCACGGTGAGCATCGCTGCCAAGAGACGCTTCCACATGGAGGCCATGGTCTATCTCTTCACCATGTTCTTCGTGGCGGTAAGTGTGGGGCCTGGAAGGGGACCCCATGAGGAGGGAGGCCCCACAGGGATCTCTGCCACTGACCTGTGCCGGGTGATGGGGGAATAGAATTTGGAAGAGAAAGGGAGACTCCAGGTCAGGGTCTGGAGGCCGGAGAGAGGGGATTCCTGGAGCCTGTCTTCCTCTCTGGATCTCAGTTTCCCCATCTGAGCCAGGAATCTGGGGGCAGTGGGGATGGCTGACATGTATGGCCAAGTCCACAGTGACCCCATGTCAGTCAGTTGAGAACCAGCCTTGCAGGTTGCTACTCCTGTGGACTTCCTGGACCCCTCCAGCTTGGTCCAGCTCTGTCTCTATCAGCTTTGCTGAGCCAGGGTGAAGATGAGCCAGAAAGCTACAAAGTCACCCACTGGGTTCAGAGAAGGTTAGGGCCTGGGGAGGTCTGACCCCAGATTTCAGAACGGCCCCGTTGAAAAGGGTCTGCCTGTCTCTGGGTCCTTCTTTCTTCTGTTGTGTGTCTGGCTCTCGGTTCCACTCCCCTCTGTTCCTAGGTAGCCATTCTGGGCCAAGTTCTCCGCCTTCAGAACACCTGTCACCTGGGCAGCTTTGCGGCCCTGGGTCTGGGCCTCTCCTCACCCCCTGCCATGGGTCCCTGTCCGCCATTTCTCTCATAGGTTCTGTGTCTAGTAGTTCTCTCTCTCTCTCTCTCTCCTCTCTCTCTGCCTGGCTCTTTTGACTTATGGAATTACATCCCCATGGAACTTACTGCCCTCTTCCCGACCCTGATCTGCCTTCTCTGCTTTCTTCTCCTGACCCTCCATGTCTCTCTGGCTCTGTCTGCTTATCATCTGCCTGTCTAATCCATCCTCTGTCTATCCACCTGTCTTTGTCTTGGCTATCATCTCTTCAGCTACCGTCTGTCTCTGCTCTGTGCATCTATCATCTATTTGCCACCTGTCTAACCAACCATCTCTCCCTGCCTATCTATCCATTCTCTTTGTCTTAAGGTCCTCCTATACTCTTCCTCTGGGTCCCTGAATCTCCCCACCCCAGCCCTCGATGCTGGCCTCCCATCGTCATGGCTTCCCCCAACTCCCTTGCTCTCATGACCTTTGCTCCTCTCCTGACTTACCAATCCCTGATTCATTTGTATGTGACTCACGCATTGGCAGATGCATGTTCCGCTCAGGTGAGCTGTCTACCAGCTTCAGGGCAGAGCCAAACCTGTGTAAAATGCCATTCTATCCCCAAGCTCCTCTCCAGCAGCAGAGCTCCACAGGCAAGAGTGTCAAGTGTGTGTCTATACCCTGCCAGCCCTGAGCACATAAAGCCTTGAGCACATGCGTGTGTGCTCACACGAGTTCACTTACCCACCCAGCATCCTGAGTTGGTCGGGATGACAAGCCATCAGTGCATGTGGGCTGAGAGAAATGGGGAGGGGTCGGCACACACCCACTCCCTGGTCCCAAGGGAAACAGTGGCCTAGGACAGGCTCTGTCCTCCAAGGAACTGGAAGCCCTAGGGCTCTGAGTCTACTTTGGAGCACAGAGGGACATCGGGCCAATTATCATGAGCCACAAGGCTGTATCCAGGGGAGAGGCTGAGTGATTTCAGTGCCTCTCAGGAGCCTACCTAATTCCCAATTGATAAAGGAAGAAACTGAGTCCAAGAGAGGTTGAACCACCAAAGGGCACCATACCGAGCACCCAGCCCAAAAGTGCTGTGCCACATACTCTGCTCCTCGTTGGCACTGGCCAAGGCCGGGGAGGACATTGGCAGATGAGAACCAAGGTCCAGAGCCAAGACAGGACCCCCAAGGCCAGGGAGAGAAGTCAGGGTCAGATCCCCAAGGTCCGTGTTAGACACAACCTAACAAACCGATGGCCCCAGTCAGGCCCCCGCTCCCAGCATGAGTCTGGACTGGCCCACAGCTGCCTCTGTGGCCTGCCTCAGAGGTCCGCCCTGCCCCACCCGACTCCAGAGCGGCAGAGCCAGCTGTCTCCTGTGACACATGTCCTCCGGCCTCAAAGCCACACTCTGTGCCTCCTAGAACTCTGCCTTCCACATGACTGAATAATGACCACTTATGTGGGACACAGTGCTTGCAGTTGACCATCAGGGTATCCTCAAACAGAACAGGTGTTGTCATCCCATTGGACAGGGGAGGCCCTGAGAGCTCAGCCTCTCGCCTAGGTCCCCTTCAAAAGATCTTCTGGGTTGGAGCTGAAGAAATGGCTCAGTGTTAAGAGCACTGACTGCTCTTTCAGAGAACCCAGATTCGGGTCCCAGCACCACGCTGACGGCTAACAGCCATCTGTAACTCCAGTCCCAAGGGATCCAGTGCCCTCTTCTGGCCTCCATGGGCATTGCACAACATGGTGTGCTTACACACGTGAGGCAATGTACTCATACACATAAAATTTTTAAATAATAATAAAATATTTTTTAAAAAGATCTTCTGGGCTGACAGCAAGGTTGACACTCTTGCCACACCCAGCCGCACCCCAGCCCAGCCCCACCAGGCCGGTTCCACCCATCTCAGGAGAGGGAAGGCACTTACCACTGCTCCACCCCTGCCTCCTCAGAGGGGCAGTACCCAGGGGAGCTCACTGTCTTGCAGAGTGCATTCCCAGGAGGACCCTGGGGCTGTGGGAGAGGCCCTCCTGATCTGCACAGCTAGATCCCATCCTGATTTAACCTCCCACCCCTACCCCCACTGGCACCAATCCCCCACCTGCCAGGCGTGAGGAAGGGCACTCACAGTGATTAGGTCTTAACCATTCACAGGGGCCTCTGCTTTGAAGGGGAGTGCAGAGATCACAGATGGTGGGGCTCAGGTGGGGCTGAGCGGGGAGGTTCTACAGGGAGTCAGGAGAGCAGGAGACTCACAGAAGTCTTTCCTTCTCTGAATGCCTGGGTCTGGCCCCATCTGAAAAGTGTCTTCCCCTGAGCTAAACACTTACAGTTCACACCTGTTTGGTTAACCGCCTCGGTGCTAATGTCACCTTTAAAAAGGTGACAAAAAAAAAATTAATGGAGAGAGGAGCTGAAGAGACCTGGGTTCAAATCCCAGTACCCACAACCACGTCCGTGACTCCAGCTGCGGCATTAAAGCTCAACACAGCTCTCTAGGTGGGGCTGACCCAACCTCCTTCCTTGCCTGAAAGCTATCTCTAAGGTCTCTGGGTACAACTGCAGTCAACAGGAGGCCTTGAAATTTCTAAACCTGAGGCTTGCTGGACTCTGCACCCAGGCCCCTGCTCCTGATGGCGCCCCTGTTGCCCCTAGACAAGTGCTGTTTTCCAGCTGCCTGCTCCCTCCTGCTGAGCTGGGCTTACCAAGAGGCCATTGTGCTGGCTCCCAGGCTTGTTTGCGCCAGTCGCACTTGTCAAAATAATTATGTCATGTAATTAAATATTACTTAAAATGATGAAATATGAAGCAAAGGAGAGAGTTGCTTTAAGAAATAAGCCGACTGCTTGGAAAATAGCTTCATACAAGCCTCTTGCTTTAAAGCGTGCTGTTCAGCCAACTGCAGGGTATGGGGCCAGGAGCGGGGATGAGGATGTCGGAAACAACCCTTTTCAGGGGGTGTCTAAGGAGTTCCTCCTCTCAGAAGAGACGGTGAAGAGCCTAGGGACCATAAAGTGCTTCTCGTGCAGGTATCAGGACCTGGGCCCACCTTCCTGGAAGCCATGTGGCAATGTCAGGTAAGGCGGTGCCATGCTGCAGGCCTGCAGTCCCAGTTCTGGGGAGATAGAGACAGGAGGAGTGACAGAGTGCTCCAGATTTAGTGAGAGACCTCGCTTCAAAAACAAGATAGACAGGGCTGAAGAGACGGCTCAGCGGCTGAGACCACTGATTGGGTTCCCAACACCCATATAGCAGCTAACTATCAGCCGTAACCCCAGGTCCGGGGAACTCAACATCCTTTCCTGGTCTCTGCGGGCATCGCGTGCACAGGTGCACCTACATGCAAAACACTCTTACACATAAAATAAAATTTAAAAAATAACACATGTGCATGGACATACACACACACCACACAGCTGAAAGCTTCTGACCAGAGGTTCTCAAAGTGCATCCCACCAGCCTAGGGAAGCTGTGGAAATGCATTCAGCCCCCGCACGGGTCTACCTACCCTGACCTCGCCCAGTCCTACTCTTTTTTTGAGACAGGGTCACACTGGGTAACCCTGACTGGTCTGGAACTTGGTATGTAAACCAGGCTGGCCTCAGACTCCCAGAGATCTGCCTACCTGTGCCTCCAAGTGCTAGGACTAAAGGCATCTCCACCGTGCTCAGCACCAGCTCCACTCAGGTGGCATCAGCAGCCTGTACCTTAAAAGGGCCACCCAAACCCGAGAACACTGCCGGATGTAGACTAGTCATTGTCGGAGTGGTTTGGGATTTGGAGGAGGAAGCCCCCAGACCCTGAAACACAGGTTGCATTCACCAAGAAGGCTCTGGTCTTGTGTCCAAAGACCAACCAGGGACTATGTGTGCACTTTTAAAATTTTTTTATTGAATTTTTGTATATTTCACACAGAACATCTTAATCATCTTTGTGGCCCCTTCTCCATTGGCACCCGCCCATAGCCCCCTCCCCACTGTCATGTGTGTTAAGGCCTCTCATGTCAAATTAGTGTCCCCAGACATACCTCAGTGCAAGTTCATCCACTGAAGCCTGGTCACCCTATCCAGAGTCATTCCCTTTAAGATCAGCTCTTCCTCATCCAGCAGTAATCAACTGCCAATGATTCTTCATCTAAGATTGGGGTCTGCTGCCCGTTTCCACAGTCCCATGCTGGGTTTTTGTCTGCTTGAGTTTGCATAGGTCTTGTGCATGCTGACACCATTGCTGTATGGTATGATCGGGGTCCCAGGAGCTTGTAGGACTCTGTTTCCATATGGTCATGCACCTCCTCCCTGATTCTTAGAATCTTTCCTCCCCGTCTTCCACGGTGGTCCCTGAGCCCTGGGTGGGTGGATTCTAATACAGGAGTCCTGTCCAAGGACCCACACTCAGCAGATTCTTATGCTCTGTGTTTTGGCCATCTGTGGCCTTTTGTGTTTATGGACCTCTATTGTGTGAAGGAGCTTCATTGATGAGAGTTAGGAGATAGATTAGCATTCTCTGTACCCTTTGTTCTACTATGTTCTGTGAGCCTTAGGTGTAGAGGTTCCATTGTAGATGTGTCACCTAGGACTGGGGATTTCACAGACAACTGTGAGTGAGTCCAGGGGCAGAAAGTGTAGGTGGATGGCATTTCATGGTCCTCCCTGGGCAGGCTTCACCCGAGTGAATATCAACCTCAGCCCAGTCATGCCAGAGGGAAAGAAAGTCGCAGACATGTTATCTACAGGGTCCCCAGCAGTCCCCAGCCCTGAGAGCCTCACGTGTTTAACCCCCATGAGACCCAGGAAGGTGAGTACCTGTTGTTACTTTCTTGATTATATGGGGAGACTGAGGCATTAAGGCCTCACAGTTAGAAAGGGGCCTGTGGCCCAGGACAAGTTCTCACCCACCCGTTGGCCCGTACCAGTGCCATGGCCTACTCATCATGTGTGGTTTCCCAGCAGCTCTCCCATGCCTGTGATGGGCCTGGCCTGTCTGTGCTGTGCTTCATGCAACGGGACATCCTGGAGTATTTCAGCATCTACGGGACAGCCCTGAGCATGTGGATCTCACTCATGGGTGAGTGGCCGTCTCTGCCCATGGGTGGGAGCCATCCTCTACCACTCGTCAACACCCAGCCCACCCCTGATACCTGCTCCTCCCTGCTCCTCTTTTCTGAATTGCAGAGCCAGCGGGCTTAATTTAAGGCACTTCCTAAGCACCTGCCTCTCGCTATTTGCGTCTGTTTGACTCCTGTAATAAGCACCTGGGACAGATTTAGAGAGCAAAGGTGCATGCAGAGGAAAAGGCAAAGGGGCTCTACCTTGGCCTCAGGGAGCAGAAACCACCGCTGCTTTCAGTTCAGGGCTAGACCTCCCAGAAAGTCCTCAAAGCTCCGAGTGTTTGCTGTCATGGGTCATCTTCAGTCTGGGTTTTAGGAGGACAACACCATTTAGAAATCCTCAACTTGGGCTTGTGGATACAGTACAATAGTAGAGTGCTTGCCTATATTGCAACAGGCCCTCAGTTCCAAGTCCAGCAGAGCAGAAAGTTTGAGAGGGTGAGGCAAAAAGATAGAAGGGAGTCAGAAAGACGGGGCCAGGAGTGGAAGCACACACCTTTAATGCCAGCACCTGGGAGACAGAGGCCTATGGATCTCTGTGAGATTGAGGCCAGCCTGATCAACACAGCAAGTTCCAGGCCAGCTGGGGCTCCAGGGAGACCCTGTCTCAAAAGAACAAAAAAGGAAGGAAGGAGGAAGGAGAAAGGAGGAAGGAAGGAAGGAGGGAGGGAGGGAGGAAGAAGAAAGGAAGGGAGGAAGGAGGGAAGGAAGAAGGAAGGAAAGAGGAAGGAAGGAAGAAGGAAGGAAGGAAGGAAGGAAGGAAGGAAGGAAGGAAGGAAGGAAGGAAGGAAGGAAGGACCACACTCAACCTTGGCCTCTTAGATGGGGGCATAGACAGGGCGATGCTCCTACAAGCGAGGTGATGCTGACACAGGTGGGCTGCGTGGCCTCAGGGTCCTTCCTGTGATGGAGCCTCCTGGGTACCACTTACATCTTCCCTCTGGTCTCAGTTATTTGTACGCCAGCATTCCCAAGGGATAGCGATCATTCAATCTATGCGCGTGCTGGTCTTCTAAGGAAACGGGGCTGTGAGCCATTTAATGCCAGCGACTGTGCCTCAAAGAAGCAGCAGCCCCCATTTCTTCTAAAACTGTCCAAAACTCAGACCTCACAGGAAGCAAGCTGGGCCCCTAGGTCCTGCTGGCTGAGAGCACACTCCCTGGACCCGTGGGGGCGGAGGCACAGCCGGATCAGGAAGGACGCTGCTCACCACTCCTGTGTCTCTCCCCAGCACTGGCCGACTTCGATGAGCCCCAGAGGTCGACCTTCGTGATGCTGGGTGTCCTGACCATCGCCGTGCGGACCTACCATGACCGCCGGGGCTATGGGGTGTATTCGGGCCCTGTGGGCACAGCCATCCTCATCATCGCTGTAAAGTGGGTATGTACTGTGTGCCCCTAAGCAAACAGGGCTCAGCCTGCCGTGGTCCTCCCCTGACCCTGTCTCCTCCTAAGCTGGAGTTTCTATGCCTCCTACCCTTCTGACATGAGGATTCAGTCAAAACTCCCCAAGTTCCTAGAAATGGCTACCCATGACCCAGCTGGCTCATCAGTAATTACTTGTTCTAAATGAAGCCAAGGCTCCTTTCCTCTCAACCCCTGCTCATATCATGTGTGTCCAAACACACACAGATAATACATCTAAACATTGGCACAGACCTGGCTTTTAATGTGACCAAAGATAAGGGGACACTCATGATCACCATCACTATTATCACCACCATAACTGGCATCACCATCATCATCATCGCCATTACAATTCCCATCATCATCACCATCACCATCATCATCACATCACTGACATCATCATTATCATGCCCATCACCATCCCCATCATCATCTTAATACCATCATCCCATCACCATTTTCACCATCATCATCACCATCCCCATCACCATCACCATTTTCATCATCACCATCACCATCATCACTGGCATCACCATCATCACCATCGCCATCACCATCCCCATCACCATCACCATTTTAATCATCATTATTATCGGCACCATCACCATCCCCATCATCATCTTAATACCATCATCCCATCACCATAATCACCATCATCATCATCATCCCCATCACCATCACCATTTTCACCATCATCATCATCATCCCCATCACCATCACCATTTTAATCATCATTATCATCGGCACCATCACCATCCCCATCATCATCTTAATACCTTCATCCCATCACCATAATCACCATCATCATCACCATCACCATTTTCATCATCACCATCACCATCATCACTGGCATCACCATCATCATTATCACCAGGACCATAATCATTATCATCATGAGAGGAAATGGTTACTTACTGATGTAACATCAGCTTGAGGAGCCCCTGGTTAATCTGGGGATCCTAACTGAAGGAAGCCAGCCTTGGTCTTGGTTCTCATGAGGAAGGCAGGTTTGGGGTAAGTATGAAACAGAATTTCCAATAGGACAACCCCAGGAGGAACACTTGGTGTTTGGTATCCACCCCACCCTATAGGATCCTGCCCCTCTACCCAAGTCCCGCCCACCTGCAAAGTCTAGCATCTACCTAAGCTGGCCAACATCAACAAGGAAGATCCCAAGGGCAGGCTAGCCCCAGAGGTATCCACTGAGTCCCATCCAGAGTAGCTGGGACTAGAACTCAGACATGGAGGTGGAAGCTCGGCCCCAAGTTCACGCCCCTCTGCTGTGTTTCATCTCCTGTGTGGCCTCGCCTGGTATCTTGGTGCTCCCCTGAATAGGGCCCTAGCTGGGCAGGGTGAGCAGGGAACCAGGGCAGTGCACCCAACCCCAGCCTGGGGTGCAAGTAAAGTCCCGGAGGGGTCACTTCAGAGTCACGTCTGGCTCCTCTGGGCAGAGCCCGGGCTTTCTTTGCCTTTTAGTTAAGTATTAAACTAAGGCACCCTGAGGTCAGCAGCCAAACTCAGGGCCGCAGCACGGCGTTGGCAGATCAACTTCACTGCCCAGGAAGAGAGGAGGGGTTCTGTTTCTCTCTAATTTGGAGAGGCGAAGCTGGCCACGTCTGACCCCAGAGGTCAGAGCCTCCTTGCCGCAGAGCTGTTGGGATCCAGTTAATTAGTACACTGGAATGCACAAAACGTGGAGGCTCCTTCCGATGACCTACTCCGTGTCCTACTCAGAGCGGCCCCTCTTCGGCTTTGGCAGAATCAGGGTCTGACTGGACTTTAATTAGCCTGTCTCAGTGGCCTCACTAAACACCTTCCGATAACCTACTCCGTGTCCTACTCAGAGCAGCCCCTCTTCGGCTTTGGCAGAATCAGGGTCTGACTGGACTTTAATTAGCCTGTCTCAGTGGCCTCACTAAACACCTTCCGATAACCTACTCCGTGTCCTACTCAGAGCGGCCCCTCTTCGGCTTTGGCAGAATCAGGGTCTGACTGGACTTTAATTAGCCTGTCTCAGTGGCCTCACTAAACACCTTCCGATAACCTACTCCGTGTCCTACTCAGAGCGGCCCCTCTTCGGCTTTGGCAGAATCAGGGTCTGACTGGACTTTAATTAGCCTGTCTCAGTGGCCTCACTAAACACCTTCCGATAACCTACTCCGTGTCCTACTCAGAGCGGCCCCTCTTCGGCTTTGGCAGAATCAGGGTCTGACTGGACTTTAATTAGCCTGTCTCAGTGGCCTCACTAAACACCTTCCGATAACCTACTCCGTGTCCTACTCAGAGCGGCCCCTCTTCGGCTTTGGCAGAATCAGGGTCTGACTGGACTTTAATTAGCCTGTCTCAGTGGCCTCACTAAACACCTTCCGATAACCTACTCCGTGTCCTACTCAGAGCAGCCCCTCTTCGGCTTTGGCAGAATCAGGGTCTGACTGGACTTTAATTAGCCTGTCTCAGTGGCCTCACTAAACACCTTCCGATAACCTACTCCGTGTCCTACTCAGAGCGGCCCCTCTTCGGCTTTGGCAGAATCAGGGTCTGACTGGACTTTAATTAGCCTGTCTCAGTGGCCTCACTAAACACCTTCCGATAACCTACTCCGTGTCCTACTCAGAGCGGCCCCTCTTCGGCTTTGGCAGAATCAGGGTCTGACTGGACTTTAATTAGCCTGTCTCAGTGGCCTCACTAAACACCTTCCGATAACCTACTCCGTGTCCTACTCAGAGCGGCCCCTCTTCGGCTTTGGCAGAATCAGGGTCTGACTGGACTTTAATTAGCCTGTCTCAGTGGCCTCACTAAACACCTTCCGATAACCTACTCCGTGTCCTACTCAGAGCGGCCCCTCTTCGGCTTTGGCAGAATCAGGGTCTGACTGGATTTTAATTAGCCTGTCTCAGTGGCCTCACTAAACACCAGGAGGCCTCCCAGGTCCCCTGTGGGAATGACAGCAGGAAGGGCTGAGGCCACCCTCATCTGGAGCTCAGATCGCGCCTCCTAGACACCAGATGTACAAGGACTGCTTCCTGGGGGCACACTGCTCTCCAGTCTCGCCTTGTAGGGGAGAAGAGTGGAAACAGCACTTGAGGCGTGACCTGGGCAAGCTGGAAAAGAAGAGCCCTGGGCCAGGTGCATGGATGGTCCTGCGTGTCCCTTCCCTTGCTGGGGGCTCAGCACTCCCACTGTGGGACTGGCCACAGAAAGGCTTCCCAGATTCTACCACCTGCACCCAGGGAAGGTCCTATTGGCTCCTTGGCTGTACCCACAGCACCAACACCACAGTTACCAGGACTTCAACTCCTATTGGCAATAGAAAGTTCCAGAACACTAGAAACAACACCACATGCTATCACTCCTGCAGGGGCAAATCCTGCCCCAGGCAGCACAAGGCTGTTAAAGGCCTGCACGCCTCTTGGTGATGTGGTGGCCAAGGCTATGCACCCAACAAGGTTCGTGTCGGTTGCATCTCCTGAAATCTGAGCCATCCTAAGTCTATAATGCCTTCCAGCTGAGAACGCATGGACACCCCCCCCCCATCTTTTCTGGGTATCGCCTCATCTTACCAGGTGTGAACACACACTGGAGCCTTTGCTTGGTGCATCAGGGCCTGACCAATCGGGGTTAATTGCCTATAGGTGTGTCTAATAGCATTCTGATGGCCACTTAGCTGGTAATGCTAAACCTTCCTGTATGCTGAATGAAGTCACAGACCACCACGCAAGCCACCTAGGGAGAAGCACAGAGGCTGGTGGGTCCAAAATGCATTAATATCTTTTTAGTATTAATAACACCCCCGTGGGGCTCCTCTGTGTCTGGGAGAGAGGAGTGCAAGGGTGGCCTGGTTGCTTCCCAAAGAGCCAGGCAGTGAGGACCTGGGACAAACTGGTCCAGAGCTGCCCAGCCAGACAGCTGCCCCGTCAGCCAGACAGGAATCCCGCTGTCCTGCTTCAGAAGCCCAGGCCCTGGGGAGTGGGCCGAGCCGCTCAGGCATGCAGAGAGAGTTGTGATGGGGGGGTCTCCTACAGCCTAAAGATGGCAGAGGCCAGCAGTATGGGCCACATCCAGTCAACCGGGGGGCCTTCCCTGTCCTGCACACCCCAGGAGCTTCTCTGTCCTCACCCTGCCCCCACAGCTGCAGAAGATGAGGGAGAAGAAGGGTCTGTACCCCGACAAGAGCGTCTACACCCAGCAGATAGGCCCTGGGCTCTGCTTTGGGGCTCTGGCCCTGATGCTGCGCTTCTTCTTCGAGGTACCAGGCCTGTGGGGAGGGGACTGGGCTTTCTGGACCCTCTAGACATGGTCCAGCTTAGCGGGGAGGATGGCCGGCTATATTTTCACAGGGAGACTCTAAGTCACAGGCCAGACTGTCACAGAGGGACTTGGAGGTGGTGCTGTCCAACTCTGGTACACATCACAGTGGTGTGGACCTGAAGGTCACACCGAGTCAAGGTCAGGGAAGCCTGCACCAGAGATAACATACACATCGTGGAAGTGGCCAGGGTTTGGTGCCTAGAACCTAGGGAAGGGGGTGGGGACAGAGGACGGCAAGGAGCCTTCCTGCCGCACTCTCAGTGACAGCGATGGCGGGCAGAGGAGAGGGGCTCAGATGTGGGAGGGCTGCGGTCTCAGACTGACTCACTCCCCTCCACAGGAATGGGATTACACCTACGTCCACAGCTTCTACCACTGCGCCTTGGCCATGTCCTTTGTCCTCCTGCTGCCCAAGGTCAACAAGAAGGCTGGAAACGCAGGGGCCCCAGCCAAGCTGAACGTCTCCACCCTGTGCTGCAGCTGTATTTGACTGTGACCCTCAGCTCCAGGCCCCTTGCCCTCCCATCAGGCAGCCCCTCAGTCTCTCCCAAGGTTCTTCCTATCTCCCCACATGCTGTCAAGGAGAATGGTCTCTTCACTCTGAGACTAGCAGCTGGTTACACTGTGCTGAAGGCTTCTTAGGAGCCCACTAGCTCTACGTTCACCAACTGCTCTGCTCTGTACCAGAAAGAATTTTCTCTTCCAAGGTCTCATAACCACAGGTGTACCTGATGGAGCCCTAGACCAAAGAGAAACTGGTTATTGTTGCTTCTGTCTTCTCTCCAAGGTCTGAAGGCCCCCATTTAAGAAGGTAGGGTCACTAAAGCCCATTCTCACCTAGACCCAAGCATGCCCCTGCCTTGGCCCCATCTCTAGAGCTGGGTTCTGAACCCAGTGATTTGCAGGAACAACTGATCAGGAGTGTCACAGTTCATCAACCTTACACAACACCTTACATCCTGGAGCAAGTCTATGTGCCAAAGACACAGTTGCCATCCTGGGGGAGTGTCTGAGTTTGGGGTAAGCAGGTCACTCAAGGCCAGGAGCTGGTGGCTGCTGCTGGCCTAGGCACCTGGGCTGGAGTCAGGATACTCCACTTGTCTTTGGCTTGCTCCACCGCCCTCCACCCACCCCCACCTCACAGGAAAGACGGTGCGGTACCCTTGGGCCAGGGTTTGCTGGGACCCTGCCATGCTGAAGGCAGTCCTGTTTGTGACAGCCTGGGGGACAGGGTGTGGCCACTGCAGCCACAGCTTCCAGACATCACCTCACAAGCCTGATCCTCCCCGGCACCTCGGCCACCCCTTTCTCCAGTGACCCAAGGCTCGCCCACCAGCGGGGAGTTACCTACACCTGTCTGGGACTTATTTTTGTTTCCAGATGGTGCCTCTGCGAGGGAGCAGCCACCCACACCCCGTCCCCACCCAGTGGGGCAGCTGGCAATCTGTCCTAAAGTCACTTCTTGTACTTCCCGAGGGAGCCAGTTCCACCCCTTGGCTTGGGTGCTCCGTGGCCCTCTCAGCCTCCTCTGTTCGCGGCTAACCCCTCATTCACTCTGGCCCTGGTGTGTTTATCTCCATGGTGACACAATGCCTGTGTCTTGGGCATTCCTGCCTGCCCCTTCCCAGCCTCTCCTATGGCAGGCATAGGTCATTCCTTTTCTGGCCCCAGAGCCTTTTAATGATGGAGTAGCCTGCAGTATCATGAATATATCAAAATGTTCAAACCTGGCTTCTGAAGGTCAGGCCTCATTTTTCAGGCAAGGAAGCTGGGACCCCATGGTCTCTGGGGACCCCATGGCCACTCAAAAAAAGGAGTAAAGTGGGGCCAAAGACACCAAGATACAAGGCTGCTATGCCCTCAGCAAAGACGCATACAGACACACACCTCACAGATGTCACACTTGCATGTGACTATAAGTACATGTACACACCTTTTGCACACACATCGCCACACACAGACACAGACACAGACACACACACACACACACACACACACACAGAGGGAACTGGATATCCTTCCTGGATCCCAGTATTCCCATTGAACCATCTCTTTCTTCCAGAGGCCAGAGTGCTGAATCAGAGCTGGACATCCCAAGTGAGAGGCAGAGATGGGAATGGGCAGACGGGGCCAGTATCTGCGGGCATCCCCAGCCTATCCCCTCCGCCCTTCCTCCCTCTTCTCTCCCTCACCCCCAGCAAGCAGCCCTGCCTCTGACTTTGCTGCATCTCTGGGAAAATAGGAGACAGCAGGAGACTCCTGAACAGGGAGGGCCACGGGTGGCCCAGCCACAGGGACACACTGACAGACTCTCCCCAGGGTGGTGCTGATTTATGAGGGTCTTCCGGGAGCCCAGCCAAGTCTGTAAGTCATGGAGAATTAGGAGGCGCTCTCTGGCCAGCTCCAGACTCAGCCTCCCCGTCCCCACAGATGTCCCTCGGGGGGTCCGGGCACAGTCCTGAGCTCAGTGTTCTGATGAGGACACCAAGGGCCAGGAATGCTGGCAGCATGGACAGCGGCTGATGACTTGGCAAGGGTGTCCGAGGCTTCTCCAGTCACGCCAGCTGAGGACTGCGCCTATAACCTTGGGTAGAAAGGCCCACTTGACATCTTGGGATCTTAACCAGGGCCGGGAGATGAAGACAGGAAATGAGGAGCCACCCGGCTCCCCAGTAACTGACCCTTCGAAGCCAGCGAGAGAGCCAGCAGAGCCTTTAGATGCCAACGCCTGTGAACCTTCATGCTGTGCGGCTCCCGAGGTCTCTATGTCTCTGTGACAAAGAGAGCCTCCACGGTCATCCAGCTCCTTATGGCTCTGGGTAGAGCATCTTCTCCCATCATTCTTGATCTGGGAACCCAGAAGCATGCATCCCCACACCTCCTTCCATAGAGTGCTTAGAAAAGCCACTCTGGGTCTCCTAGAAGTTGGAGAGGGACTGCCCAAAGGGACCTGCATCAGGGGTGCAGAGGCACGGTGCTGGGCTGCGCAACAGCCAATTGCCCCTCGGGCAGGAGCTGAGTGCACCGAGGCTCGTGAGTACAGTCAGATCTGCAAGCAGGTAGCAACTTTAGTTCTTTTAAGTTGAAACAGCTATGTGCAGGATTGCAGGTACCAGGCAGGTCTGCGATCTGCAGAGAATTAGACAGTGCCAGCGTGCAGTGAACACCGTCAAGGATCAGTGGACATGAAGCACATGCACTGAAGAACACAGTTCTAATGGGGATGAGACAGCGCTGAGAGCCGTTCAGCTGCCTTGCCCCCAGCAAAGAAGGCACAGTTCTTTATTCCCATGCAGGAGCGGGTAGGAATGAGTCAAAGTAAGATGCTGGTCCTGTGCATGGCTTTGAAAGATGGCTTTCTCAGGTACGCAATCTAGCCTTGAGGAGGCCAGCGTAATCAGAAAGCTGCCAGATTTGGTCTCCAGGTGAACACAAGGCCTGTAATAAACTCAGACCACTGAGGTTGTTAGACAGTACATGAGAGGTGTGGAGGACACTCTGTGCTGTCCCGCTGCCCTAGAATTTGCTATGTAGACCAGGCTGGCCTTGAATTCAACAAGATCCTCTGTCTCTGCCTCCTGAGTGCTAGAGGTGTATGCTACCAAGCCAGGTTTATACTGTTCTCTTAGTGGGTAGCCTGCCCTAAGTTAAGGCCTGAAGCCTGAACCCACCCTTTATCCCTGTGCGCCTCTGTCTCTGACGTACTTACAGAAATGTACTGCAAAGTAAAAAATGATCCGTTGCAAATCTGAAGCTCGCCTTGCACCTAGTATCCTGTGTCTTGTCTGAAGCCCTGTTTCTAAGTTCCCTGGATGTCCAGGTTTGAGAAATCCTGGGGAGGCTGCCACTCCCAGCTCTGGGGCATGGGTGGGAAAGTATGACCCTCCTCCCACTCCATCCCTTCTAAAGCTGGGAAGATGAGTGGACCATAGACCCACCACAGCCATCCTGAGACCAGGCATGGTCATACCCATCTCAGTGTCCAGGGCAAATGTACTTCGAGCCTGGCCTCAACCAGAAGTGTGCACACATCCACAACCCTTGGGGCACAACCCCCTTTCCTGGCACACCCCCTCAGGGGACCCGCTGGGGTTGGGGATGGCATAGCCAGCAGGGGAGCAGTGCAAATGGGGAGGGATAGTGTAAACATTTATAACAGCGTAGACACAGCAGTCCGTGTGGCAGAGGCCTGGCCTCCCCCCAGCAGGGGAGAGGCAGTCGGGGCTCAGGAGCACTCCTGGGCTCCTGCCAGGACCTGCACACCGAGGTGTTTTCGTCTGAGGCAGTCTGCATGCCGCCCGCCTGCCTCTGTCGTCTGCTACTGAAATTTCCTGTCTGTTA
This sequence comes from Eospalax fontanierii, assembly GCA_035773235.1. Taxonomy (NCBI): domain Eukaryota; kingdom Metazoa; phylum Chordata; class Mammalia; order Rodentia; family Spalacidae; genus Eospalax; species Eospalax fontanierii. The sequence continues at coordinate 61,721,452 of CM069541.1, forward strand.
TTCTCTTCTCCAGGAAGAGATCTGAAACCCAAAACTTTTATTGCTCCTTTTAAAAGGCTTTATAGCTCCCCACCCGCTTCACAGACCGTCCTGCTCAAAGAGCTGGGATTGTGGTTAGGGGCAGCGTGCTGGGTACTGGGTCTCCTTGGACATGCCAGCCCCTGGGTCTTGGCTGAGGAGGACCAGAAGGGAAGGAAAAGGAAGAGGAGCTGGGGAACTAGGGTGGCCCAGGGGGACCACCGTGGGCTAGGAGCACCCAGCGCCCACTTGCTGGCTGGAGACCTGAGTAGAGGTGGACAAGAGCACATGGACTGAGGACCACACACCCCCTCAACTCAGCTGACCTCAGTCCCCTCTCCTACCGCTGCCCTCTTTCCTCATCTTTAACAGGGTCAGCACCTCACCCAGGTGTTCCTCGGGCTGAATTAAGTCAAAAGCAGGCTGCACCAGAGAAGTGTTAGGAAATTAAAAAGAATTAGAAGGTGGAAGGAACGGTGGTGCGGTGTAGACCAGGAGACAAGCTTGGTTGCCAGCCCCTTCTACAAACTGAGGCGAGTTTTGTGGGCCCTCTCAGCCTCAGTTTCCCCATTTTAATCATGTCTAACTCATCTAGATCCTGTCAAGATTAAATGAGACAGGTATGGACGGGGAAGCAGAACCGTAGGCTGGGCTCTGCTCCAGCACCCCCACTAGAAAATAAAAAGTAAAATAAATGAGAAAGGTTCTTACAAAACCTTAGTGCAATGTTTTTTATTTCTAGATTGCTTTATTTATTTATTATTATGCTTGTATGTGTATGTATGTGTGTGTATGATGTGTGTGAGAGCGCAGGCACACACATGCCACAGCACATATGTGGAAGTTGGGGAGACAAGTTTGGGGAGTCAGTCCCTAGGGGCTTCACAGGCTGTCAGACATGCATTTTACCCACTCATCTTGCCAGCACAAGTGTGTGTGTTGTTTGACTTACAGGGGCCTCACTATGTAGTTCTGGCGGGCCTGGAACTCACTATGTAGACCAGGCTGGCCTTGAACTCAAAGATACATCTGACTCTGCCTCCTGAACGCTGGGATCAAAGGCGTGTGCCCCCATGCCTGGCCTAGAGCCACATTTTTAATGACACTTTACAAATATTTGTTTAGATTCTGGAAAGATGTCTCAGCAGTTAAGGGCATTGGCTGCTCTTACAGAGGATCCAGATTTGATTCCCAGCACCCACATGGTGACTAACAACCATCCATAACTCCAGTTCCAAGGTATCTGATGCCCTCTTCTGACCTCCGAGGGCATTGCAGACATAACACTCATACACATAAAATAAAAATAATAGATAAAATAAAGGAAATATTTGTTTAATCTCTGTGTATGCGTATGTGCGTGTGTGTCTGTGCACACACACACACATACATGTGGAGGGTGAGAACAACCTTGGGTGTTTGAAACAGGGTTCCTTGGTCATTAGCTGTCTCAGACACTGGACGAGTCCATGAGCTTTCAGCACTTCTCCTGTCTCTGCCACAGGAGCACTGGGATTGCATGCGCCACTGTGTCCAGCTTTACAGTGGGTTCTAGGGATCTGAACTCAGGTCCTCACGCTTGTGTATGCAGCACTTTACCCACCAAGCCTCTAACAATATTTTTATTTCACGATCATTGTCAAGGAGAGGAAAAAAGATTTTTAGGATTTAATAGAGCATTCCTCCCACAAAAGCTATCACCCTAGTGGAGGCACAAATTACCCCCATTGCCAAGGAAGCACAGTGCTTGAAATCAAGAACTGTAGGTTGAGAGAATAATCTAGGAAGGCTGCCTGGAAGAGGCAGGTTTAGACTAAAACTAGGAAAACAGAACAACTGAGTGGCATGTAGCTTGCTCACCGGGCTATGCTGGGTAGAGTGGGCGGGCTGGGTCTTGGGGTCTCAGGTTTCAGAGGGGTTGGCCAGAGTGAAGAGATGGAAAGAACTGGCCTGGCCAGCTGCTGTCAAGCAAAAGGAGGCCTGACAGGGCAGACACGGGGGCGTGAGAAGGTAGAAGGCACTCCGGCCCTCTGCTCCCTGCCCTATGTTGCCGGTGACCCTTGAGAAAGTGTGTCTGACCGCAGTGTCTCCCGCAGCCTCCCCCCGGGTCTGCTGGCGCTGTTCTGTTCTGTGAGAGCTGCTGAGGCCAGCTGTCCCCAAAACTTGGGGGGTGGCTTGTTTATGAAGCATTAGAGTCACGGCCACCCCATTTCCTTTTCTTTTTCTCGCCTGCACCCTGGAGGAGCATGGACAGACAGCTCAACACAGGGCACCAATTACATCTCACAGGACAGTGCATGCCCCCTGGGTCTGGGGATGTTTGAAATCCTAGAATGTCTGAACACCTGGCCTCCGAGAGTGCGCCCTCTCAGCAGCATGTCCTACTCCAGTGAGACATGATGGGCACAGGTGTTTGGTGATGGGCAGATGGACTCTCCCCTCTGCCTTGATGAGGACAGTGTTATACTGAACAAAGCCCTTCAGTGGCCCCTGCTAGCGCTGCTGGAGCCACCCAAGAGGACAACTGAGGTAGAGGGGCCACCCCGCCACATCTGGAGAACCCATCCTCACCGTGGGCCAGAAAGACCAGCAGAGGCACATGGGACCCCAGTGCCATACTGTCCAACTGTATTGTGTTATAAAGGCCGTCTCCCCCACGGGCACACACTGTGGAGCACAGAAGGGAGGAGGGCTCTATCCTTCCCACGAAGGAGCCCTTTGGTAGGAGCTACCAGCAGACAGCTGAGCACCCCAAGTTCGGAGTCAAGTGGATTCCTGACAAGGCAGGAAGTTGCAAGGAAGGAGAACAGAGGTCAGCGGCGTTTGACCTGACCTGGCCGGGCCTCCCTCCTTTCCTGCCCCTTCCCAGAAGCTGAGCCTTCCTTGAGTTTTGTTTTCCTAACCACTTGGCTAGCTGGAGGCTACTGGCTCTGGGCCCCAGCTGGAGCCAGGCTATCGGGTGACGGTGGCCACATCTGGAAGATGTTTGGGCAGAGATATCCCACACCCCATCCCACAGCAGCAGCTGATAAGCACCTACTCCAGGCTCCTGAGTCCACTGAGAGCAAGAGGGCAACCGCCAGCCTCAGGCCACCAGCGGATTCCGGAAATCACAGAGTAGAAGTGGAAGATGTCCTCACGAAAGGCAGACCGAGAGGCCCTGGAGGTCTGGCTCATTGCTCCCCCTGCCCAGCCACACCGGGCCCCCCGTAGCCACACCCTACCCTAGGCCCTGCCCTGCCCTCCCTGCCCTCTCTGATGGACTGCATATCTGAAGGTGACCTCCTCCTGTGACTGCCTGTGACCTCATCGGGCATCTCCCCCATCTTGGCGATCCTGTTTCACGGGAAACAGGATCGGTGAGGTACTGTTGCTGACACCTCACTCCAACAGAGCTTTGGGGTCTCCTAGTCCTGGGTTGTGTATCCTGCCCCTTGAGACCTCGCTGGACCCCTGTTCTGATGACAAACTAAAGACGTCACCATGTCCATCCAAGCTACAGGGCACTGCTTGGCGAACAGAGGGCGCTTGGGGAACTCGGCTGGTGGGGTCCCGTAATCTGGGAGATGGCGTCTCCATATTGGACAGCAGCTCTGGCAGCTGCCTCCAGCCTGGCACATGACTGGCCACACAGGCAGTGCCCTTCAAAGACACAGGTGCATGGACCAGGAAGGGCACAGCAAAGGAGAGGCGAAGCCGCAGGGAGGAAGGCCCGAGTGGGCCTCTACCCAGCCTGTGGTGCCACAGCAGACAGTGCCTCTTGGGTCTCCCAGCTCCCTAAGGGACTAGAGTGGCCCTGCTCTTCATGTTCATGGCACTGCCTTCCTTTTCAGTTTGCGGTAAGACGTTTATCCCTGCTGTTACTGACTTTTCTAACTGGGACTGACGTCTGAGAACAGTCTCACAGAAGCCAGTCTTTCAAAATGGGCTGACCTGCTTTGTGATCATATATGGCTACTGCCACAACTAGCCATGTGATTCCCCAAAGGAAGTCTTGTTCTTTTATACACTAAGATTTACTTTTGTGTGTGTGTGTGTGTGTGTGTGTGTGTGTGTGTGTGTGCATTCACAGTTACCCACCAAGGCCAGAAGAGGGCATCAGATCCCCTGGAGTTAGAGTTACAGGTGGTTGTGAGATGCTGGATATGGTTGCTGGGAGCCAAATTTGGGTTCCTTGCAGGAGCAGTGTGCACTCTTAAGCCCCAAGCTCTCTCCCGGCCCAGTTCTTCATGGTCTGTGTGAGGCTCTCACACCAAGCTTGCTGCTTGTGCTGCTTAAATCTACCACTCACTCTCAACAAAAATGCCTGCCTGCTGTCCATGCCTGAGGGAGGCTGGAAGGCTCCCTGCCCCAGAAAGAAGAGCCTTTAAAACAAAGGAGGCTGAAATGAAATAAGTGGATGTCCATTTGTAAAAAAGTGGGGGACATGCTGGTCGTGGTAGCACCCATCTGCAGTCGCAGCACTTGGGAGACTGAACAGGGTAACTTCAAGTTTCAGGCCATCTGGGCTACATCATGAGTTCCAGACCAGGCTGACCTACATAGTGAGATCCTGATTTTTAAAAAAGAAGCAAACGGGGCTGGAGAGATGACTCCAAGATTAAGAGCACCTGTTGTTCTTGCAGAAGACCTGGGTTTGATTCCCAGCACCCACATGGCAGCTTACAATTGTCTGTAGCTCCAGTTCCAGGGATCTGACACCCTTTTCTGAACTCTGCAGGTACTGCATGACACGGGTACACTTACATACATGCAGGCAGTACACTCATACACATAAAATAATAAAACAAAGAAACAACTAAGAACAGAATGGTAGCTAGAGAGATGACTTGGTAGCACCTGACTTGTACGCAAGCACCTGAGTTTAGATCCTTAGCACCCACATAAATGCTGGGCATGATGACACATATCTGTAACCTTAGCCATGCGGAAAGGCTGCAAGACAGGCATCTCCAGAGCCCTCTGGCCAGCCAGTTTAGCCAGCTGGTGAGCTCTGGTTCAATGAGAGATCTTGTCTCAAAAAATAAGGTGGATAGGATTGATGAGATGGCTCAGTGGGTGATGGCCCTTGCCACGCAAGCCTGAAGACCCAAGTTCAATCCTCAAATCCACATAAAGGCAGAGGGAGAGAATCAACTCTACTAACCTGTCCCGTGACCTTCACACTTGTACAGTGGCAGGCACCTGCACACATCATGCACACACACATACACACTAACAATAAATAAAAATTTTTTAATAAAGTGGAGATTATGACATCACATTCTGCCTTCCACACACATGTGCACATATGTACACATGCACTTGCGCATACCTTGGCACACATGAACTTTCTCACACACACACACACAATTTTAAAACAGGAAGAACTCTGTGGACTTAGATTAGGCAAAAATTCCGAGATAGGACACCAAAGTGTGATCTTGCCTTGTGGCACCGTTCCTGGGGAGACGTGAGCCACATCTACTCACGCCAGTTAGGGAACCACCACCGAAGTTTAACTTGGAGAGCCAATGAGTCCTCCTGGGGCTACTTACAGGAATGTGGGTGAAGGGTTACTTAGAGGAGCATCACCTAAAACCCACTCCAGCACAGGTGACCGCTCAGGAAAGCAGGAAAGCTGGGGCACACTCTGCAACCTGCAGGCACTCAGCAGGTTGGAGCAAGTCCCTTTCAGGCAGTTCAGCTGATCTCCGCCTCTTCAGGCAGCTGGTCTGGTCTGAGGAGGTCTCTCTCACCAGCCTTTTCCTCTTACATGCTTGGGAACTAGTGAATCTGATCAGCTTCACGGACTTCCTGAAGCTTTTGAGTTGTTTACTCCCTGAGTTTAAGGAGCTTCCCTGGGGGGTCGAATGTTTCACATCCCCACCCCCCAGTTTAGAACATCGGATTCTTAGTAAGCTTCCCTCCAAGGTAGAATGTCTTATCCAGAGGGAATTGTTACACAACAGATCTATTGAAGAAAACACTGATAAACTAGGCTGCCTGTCTGTACTATTTTGTGTGTATGTATATGCTGGGGGTGGTGGTATATGTGCCACAGAACAGCGGAAGTCAAAGAACAACCTGCAGGAACCGGTTCACTCCTCCACCACACGGGTCCTGGACATCAAACTCAGGTCATCCAGCTTGGCAGCAGGAGCCTTTACCCACTGAGCCGTTTTGTTGGCTCTTAACAAGACTTTTTAAGGGACATACAATAGGACAGGAAGAATACCATCTGCAAAACACGTATTTGAAGGAGTTCTATCCCAAACATGGGAGGCAACTCTCAAAAATCAGTGATGAAAGAAACTCAGTCAAAACACAGGACAAAGGACTGGAGAGCTGCTCTTCCACAGGATCCAGGTTTGATTCCCAGCACCCACACGACAGCTGACAACCACCTGCAACTCCAGTTCCAGGCAATCTGAAGCCCTCTTCTGACCTGCATGGACACTGCATGACATAGGTGCTCTCACATACAGGCAGGCGAAACACCCAAACACATATAATAAAGGTAAATAAATGTTTTTTAAATTTTTTTAATGGGGTAAAAGAGTTCAGTAGCCTCTTCAGCAAAGCTAACCAGTGACCCGGCACGAGCATGTGGAGTAGGTGCTGGGACTTGGGGGGTTGTGGTACTACGGATAGAGCCTAGGGCTTCCTACATGCCACCCAAGCACTCTGCCACCTAGCCCCTATGTGCTCATGTATGAAAAGATGCCCAGCATCCTTACTCACTGAGGACCACACTGACATGCAAAACTGTGATCAGAAAGACCATCTTCTAACAGGAAGAGCTGCAGAGACAGACACAGAGTGATGGGTGTCAGAGCTGCACATGGGCTCAAGAGAATTTCTGGGGGTGATGGAAATGTCCTGACACTGGGTGACAGCCAGGGTTGCCTAGGGATACAAACTGACAAAGACCCAGCCATCTTAAAGCGGGTGAGCCAGACATCTGCCTTGTAAATTGGTCTCCCACCCTCACAATGGATTGGGAAATATCTCTCTGTGGTTGTGCCAGACTTTGCCATACGTATTTTGAGGTTTTGTTCTTAGGCACACTCACGGTAAGAACGGTTATATTTTCCCAATAAATCACCTGTAAACCAAGCTGGCCTGGAGCTCACAGAGATCCACCTGCCTCTGCTCCTGGTGCTGGGATTAAAGACCAGAAGAGGGCATCAGATACCCTAGAGCTAACGCAAGGGGCAGTTGTGGGCCTCACAACATGGGTGCTGGGAATTGAACTGGAGTCTTCTGCAAAGCCAGCTAGTGTTCTTATCCTCAGGCTGTCTCTTCAGTGTAAGATGTCATTCAGCCCTTACCTTCCCTTTCCCTGTTCGATTCTTTTCCCATCTTCCTTTGCAGTAAGCTGTGAACTCAGCTCTCCTATGCTGCATTAGACGTATGTACTGTTTCTCTTTGTTGTAGCTACAGTACGCCTGGAGCGATGGTTCAGCAGGCAAAGGCATCTACCACCAAACCTGACAACCTGAGTCCCCCACTTGTGACCCATGGGATGGAAGGAGAGATCTGACTTACACAAGATCTCCACATGTGTTCCACGGCATGCGCATGCACACACACACCATCAGCCAGTGTTTTAAAAGGAGGTTCGTGTGTTCAGAGCTTATAAACGACTACCTGAATCCCGCCGTTCAAAGACGATGCCCAGCCTTGCAGAGTCATAAATAAAACTGCTTGGCTTTCAGTTCTCTGAGTTTTCAGTGCTTTTAGTATAAAGTAAGGATCATTGTTTCTCGCAGTTCATAATCCCGCCAAAAGGAAAAGTAGGTCTCATTTGATTACCTCTTGGAGTAAACGCTCTGGATCTCTAATAAGAGCTATTTTGTTCTTAATTGGGCTTTGGTGTTCTGCGACTCTATTCTGATGTACTTTGGTGTGAAATCCTTCCTCTCTGTCTCTGATATAAAACCTTCCATCTTGGAGGGGAGCTGCTTAAGACACAGGATGGCCTGGGGGCGGGGGTGTGAAACATTCCATCTTGTTAGGAATCCCAGTGCTTGAAGGCAGAGGCAGGGGGATCTCTGTGAGTTTCAGGCCAGCCTGGTCTACATAGTGAGTTCCAGGCCAACTGGGGGTACAGGGAGACCCTGTCTCAAAAAGAAACAAAGTGCTCAGGAGGCAAACAAGTCCTGAAACCCACCAGCCTCACTAGGTGGTCCTCCCTGCGTTTATGTAAGCAGAAAGACTGTTGAGAGACTCTCAGACTCCTAGAAGAGGGACAGACCAGCGGGCTCCTGGAAGAGAACTCCAGCTCGCTAAGTGGCCTTCAGGTTGTGCCCTGCTCCAGGCTTCCAGGTTTCACAAGCCTTCACCGGTGCTCTTCTAGCATTTCTGTAGCCCCTCCCCCATACTCCTGTAAGTCACTCCAGTCACACTCACCGGTTCACCTTGTTGAACTTCGGTGCTATCGTTACTCTGGTCTGTCATCTGTTCCCTCTCTGGCATGGATAGGCGCTTGTTCACATCTCCTTAGGAATGGTGTCACAGAACACCCTTAAGACTCACTCGCTCAGCTTCTTTTATGTTTTCCTAAGACAGGGTTTCCTGTAGCTCAGGCTGGCCTCACAATCACTATGCAGCCAAGGATGGCGCCCTCCCCGACCCACCGCCTCTGCCTGTTATGCCATCACATGTGGTCATCTTATGATGCTGGGCTGTCAAGATTATAGGCATGTACCGCTACTCCAGGTGTATGCAGTGCTGGGGATCAAACCCAGGGCATCACATATGCAAGGCAAGCGTTCTGTCAACTGAGCCACATCCCCAGATCCCTGATTTCTTTCTGCTACAGTTCATGGAAATGCTCTCTGGCAGTTTCTAGACTATTGCTGGACCACCTTCAGAGTTTTTCATTTCAAGTATCATTATTTTTATTATGTTTTTTTCTTTGTTGGGGGTGTAGTCCCATGGGGGTGTGGAGGCAGAGATCAACGTATGGGAGTCAGTTCTTCGCTTCTACCAGGTGGATCCCAAGTGTTGAACTAGGGCTGCCAGCTTTGGTGCCCTCACCCACTGAGTCATCTTGCTGGACCTATTTCTTGTATGAAATTTCTTCCTCTTACTTTCTTGTTTGTATATTTCTGATATCTGAATTTTTATCTAATTTTACCATCTACTATTTCGGTTGCCCCGTAGCCCTCATGGTACCTTGCCTCGAGGGGCTGATGACGGGACACTGAAATGGTTTGCTGTGATACTTTGTGGAAAATTTTTTTGTGGCCTGAAGAGAATGCAGATTCCTTTAGGGATGCTTGTGTTTGTTTCTATCAAACTAGAGTGCTTTTAGTCTGAGAATCTGCTGAACCAGCATTCTTTCCTATAGATATTTGAGGATAGTTGAGGATATGTGACTTCAGGCTATACACACACATATACATACACATTCACATACATATTCCATCACACACATTCATATATTCATACACACATATATACACTTATACACTCATAGTCACACATACACACGTTCACACACACACACACGCACAGGCACACGCTCGAAGGTCAGCTTGTTACTATTCATCCTAGGGAAGATTTTTCCAGTTCTGCCAGCCCCAGAGCTTGGCACAGGCATCATCACTGAAGTAACTAATGAGCAGACGGACTTTCCTGTTTACCTAGACAGTAAGGTAAGCCCCCATTGACGGAGGTGGCTGCGCTAGACCGCCTGACCTGGCTGAGCTCTACATTTTGCCCTCTGCCTTTCACCCCAAATGTAGCAAAAACCACGATGCTCAAATTTATCTGTGAGAATGGGTAAGAGTGTGAATTCTCCACATTCCACAGGAAAAGCCACAAGTGAACACCAGGCCAGCTCCAAGTCCATCCCAGAGGACCAGTGACAACTAACTTCAGTCCGTCAGCCTCGCTCGCACTCTGGGAGCTGGGGTCCTGGGCTGCAGGTCTACACGTCCCCACATTCACCCCAGCCCGGAAGCTTTCCTCCCCATCTCCCTTTCCAGTCCATTCTTCCTGGCCAGCTCGAGAAGGCGTAGAGAATGTGGATAGCTTTTATTCTAACTTGGAGAGTCTGCACTTTGGGTGAGGAGTAAGTGTTGTGGGGTGGGTGCTCTGTCTCCGAGTTAAACCTCCAAACCTTGCACAACTCTACTGGCTGTGTTAATAGAAACAGGAATCTTCCACTATTAATTTACACATGAGGAAACTGAGGCACAGGCCATTCATTGCCTAATTCACTTAAAGCCAGCAAATGATGCGTTCAAATCTCAGGAACCAGATGGCCTGACTTTAGGCTCTTTGATCTCCATTTGTGCACGCATGCCCAAGGCAGTGGGTGCAGCCGTGGGCAGATGGATCCTTGGGAAGAAGCTGCCACTGGATCCCATCATTGTAGTCAAGGGGACCCAGAGTATAGCTGGTCTTAGCCCCAAGACTGAACCCTTCAGATAAGTCCCCTGAGACAGAGTCCAAGTCCTTGGGAGGCAGCCAGGTGGGAACCCCAGAGCTCAGAGACAACTTGCTTGAGACTTGCCCGTCTGTCTTCTAAGGCAGATGTTAGACTCAAGGACGAACTCTGGACAGAAGATCCCTTTCGGCATGCAAAGAGGACAGCGGTCCAATGCCTTTTCTCTGCTGTAACCTCAGAGGGCAGGACAGAGAGTGACAAGCCTGTCTGTGGGAAGACAGGCCCTTGGCTGACTTCACAAGCCTGAGCAAAGGGCGCCCTATCAAAGGCTGCAGACAAAACTGAGCCCCAGAACCCTGCCCCAAACTCTGCAGGCCAAGACCTCTTAGTGTCTGTCCTCTTACCTAAGGGTCATGAGTTCCCCAAATGGGCCCCAGCACCTGTGGCAGGGGATCCCTTGGTCAATAGAGCTGTTGAAGAGGAGCTTAACCTCTCCCACTGTCATTCAGAGAACAGCTGGGCACAGCTGCATCTGAGAACACTGCCCCAGCCCTGCCTGGAACACAGGGTCAGACGCTATTCCCTTTGTGGGCCCTGCTCCAGCAAGCCAGGCCAGGGGACGCCGTGTCCTGGGGCTTGGCTGGCCCCAGCCCAGCTTGACAAAGCTGTCCCCAGCCTGTAGTGGGAGGATGGCTCCTCCCCAAACCAGAGGAACGTGCATGCCTTTCTCTGAGGCCGTCCCAAGCTGGAGGCCGTCTGTGAGGCAGGAGTAAGGTGCTGGCGTCCTCCCAGAGGGACTGGAGGACAGCTAGGGAGGCTTGGAAGCAACTAGAGCCTCGCTGTGGGAATTTAAGGAAGAGGTGAAGCTGTCCCCAAATCCTGCACGCTTCCCACAAGGCTGAGCCTCCCTTTGCCTGAGCGCAGTCTAGGGAAGCTGTTCTCCAGCCCTGTACCCCGAGGGACACGCCAGACACCCATCCATCCTACACTCCTGTTCCCTACGTGGAATGTCCCTGCAGCTCGCTGCTGGCCCACTCAAGCCTCAGTGCTTCCTACAGGTGGCCTAACCTGCTTTCCTGTATGGGCTTCTTCAGGTCCCACGCCCTACCCCTTCCCCAGGAATCACGCACTCCTGACTCCATGTGTGTGTACATGTGTATGTATGCACATATGTTGTACCTTGCCTATCATCTGAGCTCTGCTCCCTACCTGTTTGAAATCGTATGGGCCCAAACTCCCCCTCTGTCTCTTCCCTGACCCCAGCTCCCCTTGTATGATCTCCTCCCTCCCTCATCATCATCCTAGAAGGTGTCTCTCCATCTGGCAGAGTCCTGAAGGCCAGAACCCAGAACCACAGACTCAGTTTCCCCTCTAGCTCCTCAGCTCTGTGGCCAGCAGCCATGGATCAGAGTGGGATAGATCAAGAGTTTCCAGGTCTAGGGGCTGGAGGGATGGCTCAGTGGTTAAGAGCACTGACTGCTCTTATAGAACAGCAGGGTTCAATTCCTAGTGCCCACATGGTAGCTCACAACCGTCCATAACACAAGTTCCAGGGGATCCGACGCCTTCTTCTGACCTCTGTGGACATCGCATGACACAGGTGCACCTACACTCATGCAGGCAACACATTCATAAATAAAAATAAATCAAAAATTTAAGAGGAGTTTCCAGGTCTTTCTTGCTGGTTTGTACCTGTATTCTTATTTATGTTGTGTGCATGTTCTATGTACATGTGTGCACTTGTTCTATGTACATGTGTGCACTTGTTCTATGTACATGTGCGCACTTGTTCTATGTACATGTGTGCGTGCTCTATGTACATGTGTGCATGTTCTATGTACATGTGTGCACTTGTTCTATGTACATGTGTGTACTTGTTCTATGTACATGTGTGCATGTTCTGTGTAATGTGTGCATGTTCTATGTACATGTGTGCACTTGTTCTTCTATGTACATGTGTGCATGTTCTATGTACATGTGTGCGCTTGTTCTATGTACATGTGTGCACTTGTGTGCTGCCTGTGCCTGTACATGTGAAGGTCACAGGTATCCTCTACTCTGCACACTACTATTTTGAACAGGGTCTCTCACTGGAATAGGGCTCGCTGTTTGGCTGTGCCGGCTGGCCAGAGAGCCCCAGGGACCTGCTCTCTGCTCCCCATGGCTTCCAGACACACACTGCTGCGCCCAGCTTTTGTGGCGAGAGTGGGGTCAAACTCAGGCCTCATGCTTGTACGGCAAGCACTTCACGCACTGCACTGTCTGACCAGCCCATATTCAGGTTTTGTTGTTACTTTTATTTGTTTCTGACTCACAGTAGCACACAGGTCAGTGATGATTCTGGGGTCAGCCGAGACACTTCCTCAGTCACTCATATGCGGTAGAACATCCAAGCACAGAGATGAGCAAAAGGCCACCACAGGGGCCCAGGACCCTGCTGTTGGTCTCTGTAGTCACTTCTGCTTCCAACCCCACTATAGGAAGCATCCCACCTGGCTCCCAGCTGGTCCTTCCGGGCAGGTTGGGCTGCTGCCCCATTCCACAGCAGAAACTGGCAAGACAGGAAGTCGGGTGTTGTGCTCAGAGTCAACAAGAGTGACAAAAGTCCCAGCAGCAGGCTCCAGGGCCCACGGTCCGAACCATTGCACCCCATACCCCTGTCCTATTCCAGAGAAATCTCTGGGAGCCCTGATGTCCTTGAAGCATGATCTCCCATGAGTGCCAGCTCGGCCAGCCACACGTACTTGCTTCACATCCGTCCCTTCCCAGACTACCGGGTCAGCCCAAGCAAGAGAGGCAGACAGGAGCTCTCAGGAGAGGCCCGTCTTGCAGGACCGCACACCCTGTACCTCGGCCAGGCAGCCGCGCCGCAGGAACCCTTCCTGGAGGCCTGGCTGCTGCTCGGCCTGGCTGACTGGAAGAGTCAAGGGTTTCTGCTCCCGCTGGGGGGAAGGCCAAGTCAGCTGCAGCTGGGCTTCCCAGAGGCTAGGATCTTGTTCCAGGTCGTCGATCTGCACACCAGGCCAGCCAGCTTTGGGCGGGAGGGAGGGGGAAGGGACCGCGCCTAGACCTGCAGATGCGTTCACCACATGAACAACAGCAACCTGAAGCATGTGGCACCTGAGGTAGATTAGAGGGAGCACTGGATCGGGGGTTGAGGAGCCTAGATATCTGAGAGAGTACTTCCTGAGCTTCTAAAAGGCCATTGGGGAGGGGGCTGGCCCTCATCTGGGAAGCTACAAGTTTTGAAATATAAGTCATCCAGAGAAAATGTAGAGCTGGCTCTACCAGATCTGGGGGGCTCTTCACATAAGTCCCTCATTCCAAGTGCAGCTGGGATTTTTCCAAGTCAGAGTGCCACCGATCAGCAGGCCTCCCTGCCTGGTCACCTTGGGGCTCAGCCTCTCTGGTTTGATGTAGATACGTTGACTTCTAAGCAGAAGGGAAGAGGGCCTGAGTTGGAAGAGCAGTCTGGCTAGGGACCCATGTGGCAGCAGAACAGGCACTCTTTTCGGAGTCTTGTGGGGAAGAGAAGAAGGAACAGGAGAGAGGACCATGAGTCTGGGCCCTTCGTCCTGAGTACTCAGCAGTGTGTCTCTGCTAGCCTGCACCAGTATCTCAGCGGGCTGAGGGAGCCACCTTCCAGGCTCACCTCAGAGGCGCCCCCTGCTGGTCAGAGCTCCCTGTGTGGGGCCCAGTTGTGTGTGAGCGCGTGCATGTGTGTGTATGTGTGTGTGTGTGCGTGCATAAGTGTGTGTGTGTGTGTGTGTATGGTAAGGCCCCAGGATTGCACGTGCATACATACACACCCAACAGCCCCTGCACACTGGGAGCGCCTCACTCAGCAAGGCTCTTCCTTAATAGCACAAGGTGGCCTGATTTTTGTCTCAGTAGATGTCCAGATGAAGGGGACTCAAGAAAGGACAAGGAAAGTACGAGATGCCCCTGGACAACGTGGGCAGTGACGGCCCGGGATGGCCGTCAAAGGACCTCCCCAGACTCATGACATATATAGTTCACTGAGGTCTCCAAACTGTCAGCTGTACATGCAATAGAACAGAAACACACAGACACACACATACAAAGAGACATAGGCATACACATACACAAACATAGGCATAGATAGACACATACAGAGACACAGGCATGGACACACACACATAGAAACACAGACAGACAGACACACACACACATAAACACACACCACCACCACCACCTGCCCCAAGGCCAGAGTTGAGTTGAGCGAATCAAGGCTCTCCATGTCAATTCAGGCAACCAGCCCATCTTTTCCTCTTCAATGTATGTTCACGTAGACATCACTCACCTGGCACATAAGGAGACTGGAGGGACTAGGCCAGGCAGTCAATGTGTATAGGCTACTGGCCTGGTGGATGTAGGCTTGTGTCTCAGCTCTGGAGGCAGGATCCCCAGCTCTTTAGCCTCCTCCTGACACTGCCAACAGAGAGACTGAGTTCCCATGGGAAGAGTCCCAGCCTACCCAGAGCCCACCCCATCCTGGAACTGCCCCTGTCGTCGACCTGGGCCTTGTCGTTCTCACAAACACCAAGTCTGTGGTTTCTAGGAGGCTGTAAGTGCAGATGAGGGACAGAGTAGTGGACTCAAGATCTCTGTCCTAAGATCTCTGAGTCCAAGATAAACACTGAGGAACAAGGGACCTCACAAAGCATGCCCCAAAGGCACGTGTCCCCTTGCCCCAGCCCCAGCCACTGCCCGTGCCCCATAGCTGATCTCCAAGGGATCCAGCAGGGAGTGCCCCGATGGGCTGAATGGAGCAAGTGCCCAGCAGTGGTCCAGGGCCTTGGTTCAGCCTGGGCACTAACTAGTGGTGGTGCAAGCTATGCCAGGGTACCAGTTCCAGGGTTGCCACTTCCTCACTATGTGTGAGATCACAAACCAGCTCCTAGCCCCCCCAGCTCCCAGCCCCCCAAACCCTGTGTTCCTTGGGGTTCTAGTGGCGTAAGGATGCTTACTAGAAGGGTCCCTGGGGCCAGCTCCCTCCCACCACCAGCCAGATAGGCGGTGCCATCCACCTTGACCTTGGAATCTACTTCTTGGCCAGCACTTGGGCAACTCGCAATGGGGTGGACAGAGCAGTCGAAGCCAGCAGTGTAGACATTCAGAAGGACTTGCTTAGATAGGCTGCCTGTCTCTCGTCTTGGTTGGCTGGTAAGAGGGGAGCCATGAGGGCAGGCTCTTCCTGAGTCCTAGGTAACAGGGGAGCTGTGGGAGGTCAGGTTCTGCCTGATTCCTGGAGGAGGGCTGTGGGGCAGGGCCCATCTGGTCCTTCTTCGAGCCTCCTCACAGCTTACCCCACAATCCTACCCACAGGCAAAACAGCAACCTTAGCTCCAGGGCAGAGGCTGGCCTTCCTGCCTTATGGTTCTGCAGTGTGGCTGACTCCTCTGCTGCCGGTGGGAGGCGATGCCCCCTGCTGGTACCGGACAAAGAGAGGGCGACTGGTCAAGTCACAGCTATAAAGAAACAGACCTCAGTTGCCCCGACCATCCTCCATCTCACCAGCCACCCAGGTCCCTCCCAGGGGAGCCTGTGCTCCCACCTCTCCTCCCAGCAGAACATTTTTGACATATTCTAAACTGTGGACAAAACAAGACGAAAGTTCAGTAATTGCTTTTGGCTAGGAGTGCATGGGCCAGCTACAGCCAAAACAACCCAAAGGCAGCGTCCCAGGCCACCTGCAGCCCCAAGGGCTCCATCTGGGCTCTGTCTGAACATGGAGCAGGAGGGGTCTTGGCCTGACCTGGCACTGGCTGACCAGGACAGCGGGAGACAGGCGGGAGCGGGGGAGGGGGGAGCTGAGGGAAAGGGCACGGCAGGGCAGAGTGAGGCTGTTACTCGGCCGCTTCTGGCCAGGAAGTATCCGGCCATCCGAAAAATGCAATGCCACACTTCAGCAAGAAAAGCAGCTGTTTTACTATTTTGTGGTCACAAAGAGTTGGCGATACCCCAGAAAGGGCGTTAGCTGCGGCTTTCAGGGAAGCAGGCGCCAGGCTAGCAGGGCAGGTATTCCTCAGCTTTCCACCCCCGACCCCGGGGCTTTTTTATAGATGAGGAAACAGAGGGAAGATCATACAGTGAGGACTCAGGCCTAAGCCACCTGGCAGGGACCCCCAGAGCAAGAGGAGCTGCCCACGGGGTCCCAGGAAGCAGTGCAGGGGACAGTGGCCTCCCTCTCCTCTGCCTGTGCCTACCTAGGATGTACCCTATGACCCATGAGTGGGTTGGAGTCTCACAAAAGGGTCAAGAGTGATCAATGGGACATGCAGCAAAACAGACGGAACCCCAGGACAGATCTGCACCCAGCTGGGATGACCACAGCCACCCAGCCACCTGCTGGGATGACCACAGCCACCCAGCCACCTGCCTCCACACCGCTGTCCATCTGCAGTCTATGTGCTATTTTTCTGTCCTTCCCCATCCGTCACCCTATCGCTGTCTCTCTACAGTCTCTACCCCAGCACCATGAGGGAACCCCCTTCTTACCTCACAGGGGATACTGAGGCTGGAAAAGGGATGGTCAAAACCCCAGGGCTCTAGGTGGTGCTTGGTATCATATGACTGGGTGACCTAGACGGCACTGCCTACCTCCGTGGTCTCAGCTTCCTACCCAAGACTGCCTGCCTCCCGCCCCTTCTCCCTTCCTCCTCCTCCTCCACCTGCTCCTGCTCCTCCTACTTCACCTGCTTCTCCTCCTCCTCCTCTTCCCATTCTTCCTCCTCCCGCTCCCGTTCCTGCCCCTCCCCCTCCCGTTCCTGCTCCTCCTCCCGTTCCTGCTCCTCCTCCTCCACCCGCTCCTCCTCCTCCACCCGCTCCTCCTCTTCCTCCTCCTCCTTCTCCTGTCCCTGCTCCTCCTGCTCCTCCTCTTCCTCCTCTTCTTTTTCCTCATATGTTAGCTGAGGCCCCTCTAGAGAAGTGGTCAGACAATCGCACAGCCAGACTGTCTTGAGAGCCACTTCTGCCTGCCTCTGAAGACAGCAACGCCATGTCTCTCTCAGGGTGCAGAAGTACGAAGGGGACTCAGCTCTGGAGCACACCACGTGCACCTTACAGTGCCCAAGCCCCTTATCCCAGGTGAGGAAGAAGTCAATATCCCATGCCCATCAGATTAAAAAGCCCAGTGTGGCTCCACCAAGAGCCTAGAGCCAACCCTGCCCACGAGTTCAGCCTCCACTTCCACCGTGGAGAGCCCACTGCAGGACTGAGAGCCTGTCCACCTGCCTTCAGCTGCTCTCCTGAGCAAAGACCGAAGCCGCCTCTGCGCAGAGGAGCCTTTGACCTTGTGCCTCTGTAAGCCACTCAAACCCTGCCTTGCAAACATTCACTTGCTTTTGACCTGCCTAGGAGAAATGGTGCTGGTTTCAGTCCACACCCAGATCCTGAAGGGACCCACAGGGCTAAACAGATATGCCCCACGCATACTCAGCACATAGACCCATGCACATATGCATGCACGCATACCCACACGCACACAGACATGTATGTTTGTACACACACACACTGCATCCACACTCTAGCTGCCTGTCCACTCTCAACCACTCTTTGACAACATCTGGAAGACACCCCTGCCACCAGTTCCACCCTCAAACTCTCTGGTACAGCTGGTATAGTCCTCAAGTCTGTCCTGTCACCCTTTGCAAACAACCAAGCCACCAAAAGCACATATTTTCCTAACCTCAGGCGTTTGACTGCCCATGGAAGAGGGGCGGTGGGAGATGGGCAGGAAACCCCGGAGCAGAACCGCAGTGTTTATACAACGGGCCACTGAATTATACAAAACAAGATTTTCCTTGAAGAGGCAATTTCTTCCTGGCCTGAACTCGCACCAGGTACTTGTGGCAAGTGAGAACCCAGTAGCTGACCGGATGGAGGGAGCTGGGCATCTTCACAGACCCCCATGAGCAGTGCACACGCACGTCCTGGCCTGCCTGAGCTGCTCATTGGCATGGGGCCTGTAGGGAGAGCCCAGACCTCTGGCAGCTGGGCCTACAGGGGTTCCGTCCCACTGCCCAGCTCTCCCGGGCCCCCTTGCAGTCCCCAGCCTTCATGGCTTCCTGGCCACTGCTGGAAGGTCCCTACAAGGGAGCTAAAGGCTAGCAGAAATGGTGCCAGGCCCGGTTTGCAGGCCTGGTCTCAGTGACTGAAAGAACAACTGACGTTCTAGCTCTGCCTCTGGTCGCCTTTGAGAGGCTATGAAGAGAGACCCTGGCTTACCTGGTCCAGCCTCCAAAGGATGAAAGTAAACACCTTCTTCCATCCAGGCTAGGCAGACCACTGCTCCTGTGCGGTGTGGACACCCAAATCCCCACACATATGGCACAGCCGCTGTGCTCTTAAGAGGGCTTTGTTCCATAAGAGATGGTCTTGGAGTCTGAAGATCCGACCCAAAGACCAGCAGTACCTGGAATACCCCTGGGGCTGGGGTTGACGAAGGCAGGGCACCACGTCCTGGAAGGACTTGCCAACAGTACACCCTCACACAGGGCAATGAGATTTATGTTTATTCACAAGCTCAAATTTTCACACCTTAAAAAATGAAAATCCTGGGGACTGAGAGATGGCTTAATGGTTAGGAGCACTGGTTGCTCTTGCAGAGAACCTGGGTTCAAATCCCAGCACCCACATGAAAGCTAACAACTATCTGTACTCTAGTTCTGGGAGATCTGACGTCCTTTTCTGTCCTCCATGGGAATTGGCATAGGTGCAGCTACGTAAATGCAGGCATAACACTCAAATACATAAAGTAAAAATAAAGTTTTTGTTTGTTTTTTAAAGAAAAGCCTTTGCCCAGCCAGGGACCATTCCAAGGGGACCTCGGTGCACATGCGAGTCTACCCTGGGCCACCAGGTGGCAGCCAAGACCAGTGTATCCTCCATGCCTCGGCCTCTCCTGGTGGGTTTTCAGGGTAAATGGTATAGATTGAGGGGCTGGCACACTGGGAGAGTGAGAGAGAAGTCCACGGAAAGCCTACCTACTAGGGCCCCTCTCCCTAAATGCCAGAAGCAAGTTACTTTGAAGACTGAGGAAACTGAGGCCCAGAATGGAGAAAAAAGTTGGCCCCCAGCACACATGTCCCGCCCTGACAGGAACTCAATTCCACTCAACTACTCATTTCACAAATATCTGGGGTCACTCAGCTTTATCTGCATATCTGTATCCAGCATAGCTTTCCAAAGTTGGGGAACACAGACAAAACCAGGCGGCGAGGGAAGGTAGGTGGGCTGAGCCAGAGCTGCCTGATCTTACGGACCCAGGCTTGTAACCCCACATTAGCTTCCTGCAGCAGCACCATACAGCATTGAGTACCACTGGCCCGGAGTGGGCCTCCAGCCCACCTGTCCCATTGTTCCCACCCAAGAACCTACTTAGCAGGAGGCTTGGCAGGGACACCAGGTCAGCCAGGTAGACATCAGGAGAAACAGGAGGATGAGGGCTGCGGCCAGGGTCACAGAGAGCACCAAGTCTGATTCCTCTGCTTCAGGAACATCATCACCGGGGGCCTCTCCAGGGGCACTGGGAGCCCCCGACAGCTGGGTGCCAGAGACCTTCTCCTCTGGGGGCCCTGGGCGGCCCATCTGTGGGAAGGGGGGTTGAGGGTAGAACCCCACCTAGGTGGGCCCCATTTGTTTACTCTCCACCTGCTCTTCTGTCCAAGGGAGGCCTGCTGGGGTCACAAGCCGAAGCAGGGCCCCAAGGTGCCCCTACGGCCCTAGACAGTGATCCTGTGCCTCAGTTTCCTCTTCTGTAAGGAGGCTATTGAAGGCTCCGGGAGGGCAAAGCTCAGATGACCCCTCCTCCACCACCATCACCACTATCTTCAGCATTACTGCTGGAGACCTTAGCCCCAGTGCCTAGGTCCCGGAATGCCACTCTGCCAGTTCCCCAGGTCCTGGGAAGCTGTCAGGCTGGTCTGGAAGGAACCTGGGGAAGCCTGGACGGGAGAAGCACACAGTACCAGGGCTGCTGTGAGGTGGCCACTAAGTCACACCCATCTTACAGATGAGAAAAGCGAGGTTCAACCAGCAGGGAGGCCCCAGAAGCCCCAGGAGTCTACAAGACAGCCCCCCAAAGAGACCTGGACTGTGGCAGGTGACTTCCAGGTAACTAGTGTCCTGGGGTGCCCATGCAGGAGGGTGGGGGAGGTGTTCTCCATCCTGAACTTCACTCCCAGGACTGTAGCTCCACCCACCCAGGGCCCTGTGCCCTCTAGCTCCCCAGCATGGATTCCCCACAGCCGTTGCCTTCGGGCCTTAGGGTTTCACATCCTGGGAGAGGCCACCCCTCCACTGTTGCTGCCAAAACAGACCCACCGGCCCTTGTACAGTACCCACCTCTGGGTGCCTTCCTGGGTAGGGGCCAGAGCTGAGCTAGAGTAAACTGGGGATCCAGCCAGGTGCTGCGCCTCCACCCTCGTGGGTGTGTTCACAGAGGGGCGGCAATGTCTCGGGCCACAGAGCAGGGCCAGGGCCCCTCCCAGGCCAGCCTCCTTCACTGCCTGTAACCCTGAGTCTCTCCATGGGGAGTGTAGATCAGGAAGGGGGTGGAGTCGGAAGTCGGTAGATCAGGAAGGGGGTGGAAGTCGGTGGAAGCGGGGAGAGGATGGAGGAGGGACAGGTCTGGAGAAGGCCCCGAATTCAAGTCCACAGGGGCTGTGGTGCCCAGAGGGAAAGAGACCCCCACACCACCCAGGCAAGACCCCCAGCAAGAGAGTTAACAGAGCCTTGAAGATTCTTGCGGATGACAACATCCTTCAAGGACAAAGGTGCCTATCACACTTCATTTCAACACAGAAAGCATTTGAAGCAGTATGAATGGCAGATTCATCACTTGGGGCGCAGCTTCCTGTTAGCCCAACCCAGACACACCTGTCCATCAAAAGGTGAGTGATCCAACTCCCATAGGGCACTACGCTGTAAGCAAAGGTTTTGGACAAAGCTAGAAGACCAGAGCACAGACATGTGTACTGTGCTCACCCGCCGACTCCCACTCAAGAAGCCAGAGCCAACAGGCATGGGTCAGCTAGAAGCCTGTGAAGGCCATCTAACCTGCAGTCCCAGAAGCCAGAGGAGGGCAGGTGGGAGAGGGAGGGGCTGACTTTGAACTACTGAAGGAAGCTTCTGAGACCGCAAGAATGTTCATCTTGACTGCAGTTGCTCCCAGTTGCCAAAACTCAACAGATTCACTGAATCTGAGTTCCTTTTGTTTCCTGTAAATTACACCTTAATAAAGCTCGTTTATATTTATATTTATATTTATATTTATTTTGTGTGTGAGTGCCTTTCCTAAATGTAAGGACACCTAAGTCATGCAATGCCTATAGAGATCAGAAGAGGGAGTCTGATCCCCTGGAATAGGAGATGAAATAACAAGGCCAAAGACTAATAGGATTGGTACTGAATTAGATAGCCAGAACCTGTCTCCACCTTCCTTTTCTGGAGGGGCATCTTCATCTCACAGATAACTACAGACTGTGTGATCCGGAAAGCCAAAGAGATCAAATCCAGGAGTACGTCAACGGCCAGCTTTGGGGTATTACAAGGTGACTGGCAGTTAAAAGCCCATAACAGAGAAATGTACTGACGTGGGGATGAAGTCCTGCTCAAGTTCCAGACCAGAGAAAAGCATTCAAGCCCGTTAATCTGATTACACTGGGGGAGGGGGGCTGTGGTCAGCAACCCTAGCATGTTAGTGTTAGTGGCCCACACTCAGGCTTTGATGGGGAGGCCTGTTCACAGGAAGGTGGAGTGAAATGTCTGTCACCAGAGTCCCTTTGGTGGCTGTTTCCACAAGAGTCAGAGACCAGTTGTATGGGATCCAAGAACAGACTAGTGGGTGTCCCTGTTGTGGAGAGAACTTGCTGTCTTATCAGCAGCTTCCAGATTCACCCAAAGTCAGGTATGTTGACACATGCCTATGATCCCAGCACTTGGGAGGTGGGAGGTGGGGGCATGAGGGACAATCAGCTATCCTTGACTACACAGTGAATGGAGCCCAGCCTGAGCTACACAGGGCTCCACTGCATGGGTAGTGATGGAGTCAGAAGCAACTGGGGTCCGGGGCTTTCTCATTCCCAGAGCAATGTCCGAGGCTCTGTACATGCCCCTTGATTCTCAGGGCAGTAGTCCTTCCTACTTTGCCACACTAGGGCAAGGAGTCTTAGGAGAGTGCCCGATATTTGGGCAATTTCTCTTCCACTGATCTGTCTGCCGACAGACATAGCGTCTACCTGCTAGTTCACTCGCTCCACAAGTGAGAAATCTCGAGCTGCCCTATCTCCCCCACAGCTCTAGCCCCTTCTCCCCCTGTTCCTCCTCTAGACCCAGGTGATAGATGGGACTGTTTCCCATGGGATGGTGTCACCTACATAGGGCCTTCCCACCTCAGTTAACCTAGTCTAGAAACTCTCACAGACATGTCCAGAGGTTTGTTTCCATGGTGATACTAGATCCTGTCAGGTCGACACTGAGATTAACCATTGCACCCTTCTAATGTCAGGAACAGATTCCATAGATCCTGTCCCAGAGAAGGATTCTGCCTTCAGAAAAAGAGGGTTCCGTCAGCATGCACCATCGCACGGCCTCCTCGCGGTGTTCTGGAAAAGCGGCAGAGTTTGCGTCAGGCCCTGAGTCAACTGTTACAAGCTATTGGTCATTTCTTGCTAACAGTTGACTTAAACTGTCTGGTGGCATTGTTTAGAGAAAGCCAAGTTAGCCTTTCTTTATAAAGTTTTGGGGTCAGATTTGTCCCATTATAATTACGTGCATCCAAGAGGAAAATCAATGGGAGCCGAAGGGTAATTTGCCCAGAAGCTGGGAGCCAGAGGTAGCACGCCCCTCTTGAGCCTGAACTGACCTTGACCAGCAGGGAGCAAGCTCCCTGAAGGATGGAGGGCAGAGTGCACAAGTTGTGTGGAATCAACAGCATAGGGTTACTTCTATCAGCGAGGACTTGGGGATCAGGTGGCACTCTCCACCTGATCCAACCTCTGTCTTAGGTGGTAGGGCCTAACTTGCCTGGCCACAGATGGCCAGGATCCACAAGTTGCCTGGAAACCTTAGCTAGCATGCTCCACTTGGCGCCAAAGTTTGATTGACAGGGATTAAGCTTTAAACACCACACACACACACACACACACACACACAGTCACAGTACTGCTATTTTTTTCATATACAGCATGAATTTCCTTCTTGTAGGGACCTGGAGAGACAGGGAAAAACCACAGAGCTGCAGGGCTGGAGAGATGCTCCACGGGGAAAACACTTGCCTCACAAACACGAGGACCTGAGTTTGGATACCCAGAACCAATGTAAAACTGGACATGGGTAGTCTACATTTGTACTCCCAGCACTCCTATGGCGAGTGCAAGAGAGAGGCAGGAGAGTCCCCAGAAGCCCAAGGCCAGCTGAGGATACACAGAGTTGAAAAAAGGGAAATACACCGACTGTATCCCACGGCAGTGGGAACACCCAGTTCACGCCCCCTTCTGGAAAAAAGTACCCTAGTCGGGTTCGCATAAGCATAGCAGGAGACAGCCAGACAGCCAGACACCGGGAGCAAAAGGAAGTGGCCAGAGGCAAATGGCCTAAAACAGGAAAGTAAGGGAGATCCCGTCACCAGCAGAGACGTGTGTATGTGGAGGGGAGTCAGAGGCAGAAAGCTCCATGATCTGAGCCCAAAGGAGGATAGACCATGATGAGGAAGGTCTGATCCCAGCTGGGTGGGAACAAGAGAAGTCGTCGCCAGCTCATGCCTTGGCTTCCCTATCGATCCCAGTGCTCCGATTTACAACAGTCCTTAACTCCAGTTCTGCCCTCTTCTGACCTCTGCAGGCATTACATGACACAGGTGCACTTACACGCATACAGGTAATACACTCACACACATAAAATAAAAATTATAAAGAAAATAAAACATTTAAAAACAGAAAAAGTACTTGGACTGGCAATCCTACACACCACCGTGTGTGGTAAAGCAGTGCCAGGACCTCTGTTTTCAGTTGTGGATCTCATTGTCCTCCAACTGCTGTTTGCACCCCTTTGTCCCCCTAAATTTGAGCCAGGGTCATTCTGCTTGTGGGAATGGTGGGTGAGGGTAAGTCAGGAAGAGGTGAGAGGAAGTTAAACTGTGTAACCGGTCCACAGCACTCCTCACCCGGCTGGGACACCAATATTTGCAGTCTTTTTTCTCACTATGTAGCCCTGCTTGCCTTCAAAATCACAGAGATCTGCCTGCCTCTGCCTTCCGAGTGCTGGGATTAAAGATGTGTGCCTCCATGCCTGGCTAAACATTTTCAGTCTCAGGGAGGGATTAACTATGATGCTTTCTTCCTTAAACTCAGTGTGTTACCAGAGATTCAGGAAGTGGGGTCCAAAGATGATCATGTGAGTGGGAGGGGGACCTATCCTAAAAGACCCCAAGGCTGCTAACATCTGGCTAGGTACTTAACAATCTCAGTTGCTCGGGAGATGGAGGCAGGAGGATTGAAAGTTCAGAGCCAGTTTGAGGAACTTAGAGAGACTTGTCTCAAAATAAAACAGTGGCTGGAGTGTAACTCAATTGGTAGGGAGCTTGCATGGCATGCAAAAAGCCCTGAGTTCAGTCTCCAGCACCGCGTAAACCCAGGCATGGCAGTGCATGCCTGTAATCCTAGCACTTGGGAGGCAGAGGCTGAAAGATGAGGAGTTCAAGACCATTCTTGGTTACACAATGAATTCAAAACCTTGGGCTTGGATGTAAGGTGGAACACCATTCAAAGTTCACCCCTCCCCCCACCACTGATTGACAGGTGAGGGACAGGAACAGAAGAGAACCTGACAGGGAGGGCTGCAGGTGATGGGTGGTTTTCCTGATCTCTACTGTCCTATGATAGTTGTGTTCCTATTATAGGAAAGGGGAACTGAAACTTCTAAAAAAGCTTCATTGCTTTAATAGCTAAAGTTTGGAGACACTCCAAAGACTTGAACACTAAGGGCCGGCTTATAAACGTGGTAGAAACTATCAGAAGAGGAAGCAGGTCCACCCCGGCTCTAAAAAGGTCCAAAGGGAGAGATAGGCGTCTTAACCGAGGCTGTTCCCCCTCTAGGACGGACTTCCAGAGAAGTTTCTGTTTCAGTTTTTATTTCCGTTTTTAGACCAGTACTGAACTGGTTTTCAAGAAGTCCAACCTATTTCAATAACCAGGAAATCCCAGGGACTGGGACTGGAACTCGGCGGTAGATTGTCAACTTGGCAAAGAGAGAAGCAGATACACACACACACACACACACACACACACGCACACACGGTTCCATCTGCAGCTATACACACACAGACACACACGTTGGAGGTGCAAGTACAGGTCACTTGCTGAAGTCGCCCCTAATTCTCTCTCCCCTGCTCACACATCCCTGGGGCAGGCCAGAAGATCCAAGAGAGAAGGGGTCGGGGAGGGGCAGAAGTGACACCAGAGGGTAAGATCAGGAGAGACAAAAATTCTCCCTGTGACCTTGGCGACCACGCTGCCGCTCCGGACTCTCTGCCTGCGCGGCCCCGCGGGTTCAGAGCCGGCCGGGCCGAGCCGGGGCGCGGTCTCCCTGCAGCTCCCGGGCCACCAGGCGGGTGTGCGCTCTGGGCCGCGCCCCGGGGCCGTGCGCCCGGCCCTGGGGAGCCGGTTTCCCCGTAGAACCCGCGGCTTCTGCGCGCCCGCGGCGGCCGCGCCCCGAGTGCGACCCGCATCCAGCATCCGGGAGGCCCGCGGCCGTCCCATTGGCCCGCGGGGCTCCGCAGGGCCGCCCAACAGCCAATCGCAGCCGAGGGGCGGAGCCTCGCAGGTGCGGTCCGCGCCCTGGGCTCGGGCGGATGCTCCAGCGCTGCGGTCGGGTCGGGTCCCGCGGGTGCCCGAGCGTTCGCGTGCCGGCCATGCAGGAGCCGCTGCTGCGGGCCGAGGGTCTGGACTATGACACCTTCCCCGAGACGCCTGCGTCGCCGGGAGAGAGGACGCGGGCCGGGTGAGAGTCGCGGAGGGTGGGGGAGTCGCGGGGAGTGGGGGTAGGGGTGCGGGGGTTGGGATGGCCAGTCTCCGCCAGCCTGCCCTGCGCCCTGGACCGCCTCTGACCTCTAACGAGCGGCCACCTGAGGTCTTCTGGCTCTTTCTGGCCAGTTCTTTTCGGGGGCTAGTCCCCCATAGAGAAGGGACCACCAGGCCGGGTCTCCACCTGTCATAGATGGAGAGACAGCAGCCCAGAGAGGGTGAGGGGCTTGCCTAGAGTCACACACTCAGCTTTCAGCAGTGGAGCTGGGGCCAGAACCCTCGACTCCCTTTCCGGAGAAAAAGGCCTCCACCCTCGACTCACGCCCTGGGAATTTCCCAGGGACTGCTCAGGCCTTAACGAGGTACCAACTTGAGCTCTGGACCCAGGCTTTCTCCGTGCTATTTACTGAGATGGGCAGCCGCGGGGCTCAGGGAAGGCATCTGTCTGGGGACCCAGAGTCCACTTAGAGAACCTAACCCTGATCCTTTTGTCCCATCCAATCCCCTACCAGAGCCTTGCAGAACAGAAGGGTGTTCCTGGCCACCTTTGCTGCTGTGCTGGGCAATTTCAGCTTCGGGTACGCCCTGGTCTACACATCTCCAGTCATCCCCGCTCTGAACCTCTCCTCAGACACTGCTCTGCACCTGAATGAAATCCAGGCATCCTGGTTTGGGGTGAGGCCTGTGCTCTGAGCTAGAGTGGGTTATGGGGTCATGGATCCACTGAACCTGTCTATCAGAGGGGACTAAAATCACTCAGCTTTGATAACCCCCCTGGGGGGTGGGGTCCTCCTCCTTCACACATGCCTGTCTGCTGGTGGTGGCCAAGCCCATGGGGAAGTGACATCCAGCAGAAAGGATGTGGGGAGGGGCTGCTGGGGAGATTTCCCAGGTCCCTTCTTCTTGTGGTGGAGTGTTCCTCAGACCCCATACCCAAAGCCAGACTGCCACAGCAGAGCTAACATCCTCCTGCTTTAGGGGCAGAAGCACTGGGTGCCAGAGGGACAGGATGCCAGCTAGGGAAGGGCAGAGAGTGGGTAGAGAGAAAGACTCCAAGAGCCCAGGACTCTAGAAATAGACTGTCAATGGCCTGTGAGTTAGAATTATTGACGGCTAAGCTGGAAATGCTCACAGTTTCCTGAGCACTTCGAATGGGCTAGGCAACATACAGAGCACATGCCAGGCACAGGCCAGCACACTCTGATCACACACCAGGCACTTGTGGAAGATGTTCACTCCTGGGTCAACCCCCATGACACAGCTGAAGAAAGGGAGGCTTAGACAGGCAAGATGTGTCCCAGCCCCACTGTTCATGAGTAGAAGAGTACAGGCAAATGGCTTACAGCAACTCCAAGGACTGCGCTAAATCATAAGGTCCCAAGGCCTTCAAGCCACAGAGTTCTGGGTTAGTATATTAGACGTGGAGGCCAGGTACAGTGGAGAATATGCCTGTAATCAAAGCACCTGGGAGGCTGAGACACAACAATCGTGTGCTCTAGGCCTGCTTGACTCAAAAAAATTAGACACTGTGGGTGTGTGGTCCTGCCACCTTCTGGGGGCAGGACAGTAGTCACGATGCCCCGCAGATAGTGGCCCACATGCTGCTATGCACCTCTGCAGACAAGAGGCTCTCTGTCAGTGTCCTCATGGGCCTAGCTTCTGGGTCAGCACTGAGGGAGCAGGTACTCAGGGCCATCAAATCTGTCTATATCCCTGCAGTCTGTGTTCACCTTGGGCGCCGCAGCTGGGGGCCTCAGTGCCATGGTGCTCAATGACCTCCTGGGCCGGAAGCTCAGCATCATGTTCTCCGCTGTCCCCTCTGCCATCGGCTATGCATTCATGGCCGGTGCCCAGGGCCTCTGGATGCTGCTGCTAGGGAGGATGCTGACCGGCTTTGCCGGGGGACTCACTGCTGCCTGCATTCCGGTAAGGTGGGATGTCCCCAGTGCTGCTGGGCTGTGCTGGGCCGCCCTTAATTGAGGCCTCCTCTGGGCCTTTGCTCAGTGACCCTGTGTTGCCCAGGAAACTTCAGCAGCTCCTCCTATCAAAACAACTGACATCGGTATCCCCAGAAACTTCCTACACTGAGTTTTGACCTCAATCCGATGCATTGCTCAACTGGAGAAAACCCACTTAAGCAAGGAGGGTAGAGGGAAGTCCCCGCCCTGCCTTCCCTTAACTGCTTACCTCATTCCCCCCCCCCCCCCCCCCCCGCCAAGACCAGAGAGGGGACAAAGACTGCTGAGTCTTGGTTGGCTCCCAGCCTCACAGTCCCCCTGTCAAAGCGGAGTGCATCTGCCCACTTCTCAGCTAGGGAAAGTGAAGCCAGAGGGCCTGGAGAGTCGTGGTGGGAACAGGACCCCTACCAGCTCCCCCAGGTTCCCACTGAAGCCCCAAGGGGACCATGTGTCTTGCAGGTGTATGTGTCTGAGATCGCACCCCCTGGTGTCCGTGGGGCCTTGGGAGCCACACCACAACTCATGGCTGTGTTTGGATCTCTGTCCCTCTATGCCCTTGGCAAGTACCACCCTGCACCCCGGCACACAGGCTCTAGAGATAGGCAAGGACTGGAACTGTCCCTGAAGGAGCCCAGCACTGAGAGGCAGGATACCAGCTCCCTGGGTACCACCTTGCTGTGTCCCTCCAGGCTGTGTTCTGCCCTCTCTGCACAGTGAGGCCTGTCCTTCAGCAGCCTCAGACCACCTTTCCACAGTTGACAGCTATGTCTAGTACCTTGCCAGTCCTTGAGGGGAAACTATGCAGGAGATTCCCTGCCTGGGTGAGGGTGGTGGGGGCCCCAGGCCAGCCCCTCACAGGATCTCCCTCTAAGGCCAAAGCAGGGCCATCCCTGCAGCCCCCGCTACCTCGCTGCAGAGACTCGGGCAGTCTGGGGAGGCAAGGCTGAGAAAGGAATGAGAGGGCTCAGAGGCCCCAGTCCCTCACACCCAGCCTTCTGCCCTTCAGGCCTTCTGCTGCCCTGGCGCTGGCTGGCCGTGGCAGGGGAGGGACCTGTGCTCATCATGATCCTACTGCTCAGCTTTATGCCCAACTCACCTCGGTTCCTGGTCTCTTGTGGCCGGGACGATGAGGCGCTGAGGGCGCTGACCTGGCTACGCTCAGACTCTGACGTCCACTGGGAGTTCGAACAGATCCAGGACAACGTGCGAAGACAGGTGTGGCAGGGGTGTTGTTGGCTAGTCACACCCCAACACCCGGGGCTCTGTGGGGCCTTGGACATTCCCTAGGCCTCTCTGGGCCTGGTTGCTTTTCCTGAAACAAGTGTTTTCTGTTAGTCTGGAGGGTCCACAGAGCTCAGGGAGTTTGGGGTGGCTAGGTCTGTCTCAGAGGAGGAAGGAAGGAGTCTTCCCCAACCCCACAGGTTCCAGGACAGGGTGGTTGATGCTGGAGAGCCTGGCACAGCCCCTCAGCAGCAGCCTTGTGTTCCAGAGCAGCCGAGTGTCATGGGCAGAGGTCCGGGATCCTCATGTATACCGGCCCATCCTCATCGCCGTGTTGATGCGCTTCCTGCAGCAGCTGACGGGCATCACACCCATCCTTGTGTACCTACAGACCATCTTTGACAGCACATCCGTGGTGTTGGTGAGAATCCCCACCCCCAGCAGGACTGCCCAAAGTCCCAAGAGACTATTCTGGAGAACACAGGCTAGGTGGCAGGGAGCTAGCTGGCTGACGCTGGGGACGCTGACCCCAGCCCCCGAGCCCTGCTGTGGCAGGAGGCTAAGCTTCCAGGTCAGATCTCAGAGGGTGCCAGCTTCTAGGCCATGCCCCCATTTTCAGAGCTATGTTTTCTTCGGGGGAAGCTTAAATATTTTTAAAATGAAGTATGTAGAATAACAAAGGAAAACAATTTAATAGAAATTTAGAGCTCTTGGAACCATGGCCCCAAGCTTAGATCCCAAGTGGAAACTGCCCGAGAAAGCACCCTGAGATCCCAGACTCCATTTGCAATGAGGTTTGAAGATAAGAACATAGTTCAACCATGTCTGCCCAGCCAAGATCTGTGCCCCTGCCAGGAGCGCCACAAACAAGGGCAGGGTGCAGAGGGCCCAGCCTATGTGGTTCACAGCATCACAGACGGTGGCCCTGGATTTAGGCCTGAATGCTCTGCAGTACCTTGGGATGAGGTACCTTGGGATGGGGTGGACGTGGAGGGGGATCTCTCAGCCCTGTGCCCCAACCCACAGCCCTCCCGGCAGGATGCGGCCATCGTAGGTGCTGTGAGGCTCCTGTCTGTGCTAATTGCCGCCACCACAATGGACTTGGCCGGCCGTAAGGTTCTGCTCTATGTGTCAGGTGAGTGTCCTGCTCTGATGTACTTTGTTCTTTAACTACTGTGTGTGCTACAATGTCTGGGCCACACTCAGGCTTCCCCAGAACAGGGCTCAGGGCCTGGCTGGTGGTGGCCAGGAAAGGTCTTCTGGGGCTGCAACAGTGAAGGAGCCCATCCATCCAGCTCAGGGGCGTGGCAGGAGTCCATGCTTCTTGCTGGAGATCTTGAGCTTGCCGTTCTGTGGTATTGGGAGGGGAGCCATCTCTGCTGCAGGCTAGCCTTGCCATGCAGCAAGCGGTGCCGTGGGCTTGGAAAGGACCTCTAGGGAGCCTCATCTCACAGGGTCCTGGCCCCGAGGGCCGCCCATGTGTTCACAGCCTCCATCATGTTTGTTGCCAACCTGACTCTGGGGCTGTACGTCCACTTTGACTCGAAGCCTCTGACCCCCAACAGCACCGTGGGCCTGGAGGTCTTGCCCCTGGGGAGCACAGAACAGCCCCCGGCCACAGCTTTCAACTACCTCACCTTGATACCTCTGCTGGCCACCATGCTTTTCATCATGGGTAGGGACTGGGCACCCTGGGAAGGCTGGCCTGGGTTGTGGTCTCTTGCTGTCCTGGTTTGCTTGGCAGGTGGGGGAGCACAGGGCCTCCTGAGAGGCCCAGAGATACAAGCAGGGTGGCCCTGAGGATACCCAGGGCCTGAACCCATCCACTCCCCTCTTCTGGGCAGGCTATGCTGTGGGCTGGGGGCCCATCACCTGGCTCCTCATGTCTGAAGTCCTGCCCCTTCGTGCCCGAGGTGTGGCCTCGGGGCTGTGTGTGCTGGTCAGCTGGCTCACGGCCTTCGTCCTCACCATGTACTTCCTGCAGGCAGTGGTGAGTGCTCAGTCCCAGGACCCCAGTCAGGCTTCTTCCATTAGGGAGTCTCCCTTCAGTGACCTCAGGAAAGGAGCATATGACCCTACACAGGCTGAGAATAGCCAAGTGACGGCACAGCCAAGGCTGTTACAAGCAGCAGTAAGTCTGGTCACTTCCCAGAGGGCCCTGTTCAGCTGCACTGGTCTCTGACTCTGCTCCATCTCTTGGTGAAACCCTGCTGCACCTGTTCACCCCGTACACGCCCAGCTCCCAGCCCTACAGACCAATAGGCTCGGGGAACACCTGACTCCTGGCCCGTCCCAGACTCTACCCGGGGAATCTGGCTGGGGCAGCACAAGCCAGGTGTCAAGGTAGATGAAGGGCAAACATTCGCCACTGCCCACCAGGCCCTCAGGAAGCCTAGATCTTGGGCTTGGAGGGGCGTCTGAGCCAGCCTCCAAGATGGCTGAGAGTCAGCCTGGGAGCAGTGGGAAGCCATGGGAGATCTCAGAGCAGGACGGTGGCCAGATGTAGGCCCCACACACTGGCTAATACTAGCTGAGCTGATGAAGCTCTGGCTAGGGCCCGCTTCTCCTCAGTGACACCGCCCTCAACTCCCCACCACAGAGTGTCTTCAGCCTCCAGGTGCCTTTCTTCTTCTTCGCGGCCATCTGCCTGCTCAGCCTGCTGTTCACAGGCTGCTGTGTGCCTGAGACCAAGGGCCGCTCACTGGAGCAGATCGAGGCCTTCTTCCACACCGGCAGGAGGTCCTTCTGGCGCTAGTAAGGGCCTGCCTGAGAGGGGCCAGACCCTATGTGTGGGCCATAAACTCACACCCACAACCAGGAACAGCAGTAGCCCTGCCATCAGCCAGAGCACAGGACCAATCAGAGTGGGCTTGTGCCTCAGCACAGGCAGTTCACCAGCCAGGGGGTCCCAGCAGCCCACAGTGCTGTACACACTTCCGTTGAGATCCACAGGGGGAGCAGATGGCCCAGGCCCCAGGAGAGCACAGGTGTGTCCAAAGACAAGGTCCTTCCAGGGGACCTGGGACCTAGTTCCTCACTCAAGGGACCCTGCCCAGAGAACAGGGCTGGAGGTGGCAAAGCGGCCATGCATGGAGACATCGTCGGGTTATCCCTGTTCTGATCACTTGGCAGTGGTGAGGGCAGGCCCACAAAGGTCTGGGCAGTTTGGGGAATACTGTGGACTTCCAAAGGGCACAGGAGCTGGTGTTGTAGCCCGTCCTGTACCCCAGCCCGACTATGGGATGGCTCTAGTCTGCAAACTGTGTTCACTGTTTATAAAAATAAAGCAGTTGGGCTTGCAACCCCTGGGAGGAAGGAGTGGGATCTATTGCAGGGGGAAGCTCCCCACCCCATCAGCCAGGCTACACCTAAGCTCAGCCCCAGGCTGCCAGGGCATTCCGGGCTACCCACAATGAAACACGGAAGGCAGCAGCCACTTCGGGGAGCCTGCCAACCTGTCTTCCGTGGTCAGGCTACTCTCTGTTTGGGATCCTGTTAGCAGATTCAGGCCAGGCCCACTTGGCAGGGCCAAGGCCTCTCTGCTATAGTTGTAGGCGATACAGACAGGTGACAGAGTACATACACCAACTCCAGCTTTGCTTTACTTCAAGTGCAAGCCAACTGTTAAACAAGGACCAGGCAGGCAAAGAAAGCCTCAGAAGACAGAGCCAGACAGGCCAGGGAGGGGCCTGGCCTGGCCTGGGCTGGACGGTGCTCATGCTGAGAGGCAAGTCAAAGGGCTCCAGACCTACTCTGCCAGACTTGCTGGGACCCTCAGCCCAAATGCCTACTCTGGCGTATGTCTGGGGGCTTCTACCACTATATCCTACCCCACATCTGCCCACACTTCCTAATTGGGGTATGACCTTCCCTAAACACGACCAGTTTCTCCCTTTTGTGCTTGCAGCCACTGCCAGAGACAGGTCTCGTTCCTGCACAAAGGACCAGAGGGGCAGGTGGGCCCTTGCTCCTCCTGGGAGGTAGACAGGTCTTACCACGCACACGCACGCGCACACACACACACACACACACACAGCCCTTTGAGCCCAGCAGTGGCCTGAGGAAGACAGCCCCAGAGAAACCCTGAAGGCACAAGTTCTACCAGGCCAGCTACACTGGGACATCTCTGCTACTCAGCCTGGCCAGGTTCCCCCTGCTGTCCAGAGCCCATAGATCAATGAGCCTCTATCCCAACCTGAGCACCCACTGTTTCCGGCCCTACAGGTCTCCTGGGAGCCAGGCTTGGGTACAGCTCTGGGGCTGAGGGTGCAGAGTAGGAAAGAGGGCCGAGCATCTTATGTGGCCCCACCAAGGCTCAGCCTGGCCCCACCAGACCAGACCTGAGGGCGGAGAACCGAATCTGCCACTGGCACCGTGGTCACATGACAGTGGTACAGAGGCAGGAAGACGACCAGGGCACGTCCAGGAGGGCCGCTCTCCAGCTCCTACCCCAGCGCTCGCTCCACGCCTGAGTCACGCAGGCTTACTCGCGGCCTGACACTGGGACGGGGGAGTGGCTGTGGCATCTGCCCAGCTCTCCAAAGGCTGCAGGTACCCAGAGGCAGGCTAGGAGGAACACCTGAGGGGGGTCAAGCCTAGCCTATGCTACTGGGGAGACAGCCATCAGACACAGGGAGGATCTCACTAGAAAGGGGGTGAGCACCTCTCCAACCACCTCTCTCCCACCAAAGCCTGAGTTGGGGGAGGGACAGAACCTGTGGGTTCAGGGCACCGCCCATGGGAGATGGAACTGTGGGGGTGTCCTGAAGTAACCTGCCCAAGGCACCAGGAAACCAGGGACACTTCCAAAGCTCAGCCCTCTGGCCGCTGCAAAGGCTGCTCTTCTGGCCGGGAAGCTGAATCCTAGGAACACTGGAATGGCCATTTCCGCTGGTGGCAGCAGCCAGCCTTGGGGTGCTCTGCTTAGCCTCTGTTGGGGACAGTTGCATCAGGCACGAACAGAATCCCACCTGCCAGGAAAGCTGCTGGGTAGAGCATCCCTCTGCCTGACCATGCCAAGCCTTAGGAAGAGGGTTTGGAGTGTCGGGAGCCCAGATAACGGGCCTCCTCAAGTGAGGCCCAGTGTGTCCAGGGGAAGCTGCTTGGAGGCCAGGGGAGGATCACTAGTACAGGAATCCTTAGCACAGGCTGACGGGAGTGGGCCTGGGCACCTGTGCTCCACTCTGTCCCATCTGTGTCCTGTGGCCCAGATCTTCAGCAGTGGGGGCAGGGACTCTTGGTTCAGTGGTCCAGAGAACAGGGCAGGCACAAGAAGACTGGAGGCACAGGGACTTGTGGGGGCTCCTCTCCCAGTCCATCTACCAGAGTTGATAACTCAGCTTTCTCCAGAACCCACACAGAACCAGATGATGGCAGGGAACGGGGGAGGGTCACCCTGCCCCACCTCACAGCTCTCCCTCCAGAGTCTCAGCCAACTTCTCCTCATCTGCCTGCTGCCTCTGCTGCTGAATCCGGGCATAGGAGATGGCATCACCCCTGGGGAGGGAACAAGCAGATGGTCCATGGGCACAAACCTCCCACCACCACCACTCCTGGGTTGCAACCAGGTATGACCTGCAGACAGATCCCACCAGGCCTATGACTTCCCACAGGGACCACCTTCAAGGGGATAAAGGCCTTGTCACTCTGAGAGAGGCACATACTGCCTGGCACTGAATGGGCTTGAGTGGGCTTGACCCTGGGCTGGGATCTGCAGAAAAGAGTGGCCAACGCGCAGATCATAGGAAGAAGCCAAGCCCCAAGAGGGGCCACCCCAGGGGTCTCCTGAGTTCTCGCCTCTATCCCCGAGAGCACAGATAAGTCACAGGTTGCCACCATGCATAGCTAGACCAAGAGTCCAGCTCAGACCTTGCCCATCTGAGACCAGGGAAGTGGGGACAGAAGGCAGGAGGGAGGGGCGTGAGGAGTGGAGGGGAGGCGCCACCCTGGGGCTGGGGTTACAGACGCACTTTTTGCCCAGGGCAGACAGTCCATACAGCACCCCCGTGGCAAAGGCGATGGCGTTGCCCAGCAGTGTGGTCAGGGTCAGGCTCATGACGATGGGGATGACGGCCATCCTAGGAGAGAAATAGAAGTTAAGGGCACATTCCCACCACATGCACCACCATGCTGGCCTCAAACACCCGAGATTCTGTCTTTCCTGGGGTCAGAATCCAAAGCCACATCAAGTCTGTAAGACAGGATCAGACCCACAAAAGGCTAAACAGTAAGAAGCTAGGTCAAAGGACCTACTGTTCATAAAAATTGAGAGTGTGGATCCAGGGGGGCTGGGATGTGGGAGCCCCAAGATCAAGTCAGTCAGCTTCCCAAGGTTCTCTCCACAGTAAAGCGGAGTCACACCCAGGATTCTGATGCTGGGTAAGGGCTTCTGGTCGCTGACCCCACTCTCGCAGCACCACGGATGCTGAATGAACGCTTGCAGCACGGAATCCTGGGCCCACTGTGTCTCGCCAAGCAGGATCCCAAACCAAACCTGCCAGAACTGAGCAAGGCTGTGACGGTACAGCAGTGGTCACCGCCTCACGGCAGATGGACTCCACCTTAATCCCTGTGGCCCATTCTTGACCCTGGCTGCATTTTCTAGTATCTGGCAAATCCCAAGCAGATGGAGCCAGCCCCAAGTCCAATCACTTCCAAAGAGAAGGCTCCCCACACTGCAGGATGAAGCTCAGCTTGCATCCCACCTGGATATCTGTTCTAGACTTTTGTAGCAAAAATGCTTCCAAGTAGAGGGTCCCTTATCTAGGTTTCTTGTACATGTGGTTTCTTCAGGATAGCACAAAAACCCCAAGCATTCAGCAGACATCGTAATAAGTCCTGAGCTTTTCTCGGGCTCACGTACATGGCGCAGCATTACCTCATGAGGCCCAGCATGGGCACAGTGAAGGTCAGTAGCAGAGCAGTGTGGTAGGCGAGGTGCACCAAATGTATTTTCAGTAGGATATTTTGACCCATTGTTGTTTTCTCAGAATGGGAACCCATTCTAAGTCAAGGAGCCTCATACTAAAAGACGGGTGTAAACCACAAGAGAAAAGATCATAGGCGGAAAAAGCCATCAAAGCATAGAAAATACAGCAAAGGAGCACGAAATCTTTAATTCAAAAACCACACACGGCCTGCAAAGTTAGGTGTTTGTGTTCTCAAAAACTGGAAAATAAACCAGAAATATTTCAATAAGAAAATGAATGAGAATACACAGGATACACGTGGCGGGGCGTGGAGGGAAAGCAAGAGTCACGTATGTTAAGATCTTTTTAATGACCATAACCCACTGGCCTGGTAATTCCTCACCTGGAAACATCTACCACAAACAATAAGTCTACAGAGAGAGATGTTCACCACGGCTCTCTGACACCAGTTAATAAGAGGAGGCAGTATGTCCAGGTGCATGAACATTCCCACCTTCGAGAGGGACCTCAAGAGGTCTTGGTGATAAAACTGAAAATGTTGATGTTCTGGTGGGTAGAACCGAAGATAAAACATACATACAGGTGATTATCACATCAAAGATGAGCTTAAAAGAAGGTCTGGCTGGATGTGATGGCACATGCCT
The DNA here is from genome assembly GCA_035773235.1 of Eospalax fontanierii. Classification (NCBI taxonomy): domain Eukaryota; kingdom Metazoa; phylum Chordata; class Mammalia; order Rodentia; family Spalacidae; genus Eospalax; species Eospalax fontanierii. The sequence goes on from CM069541.1 coordinate 61,758,649, forward strand.
TAATGCTAGCACTCTGGAGGAAGAGGCAGGTAGAACTCAGAGCTGAGGTCAGCCTAGTCTATACAGCGAATGTCTGGCCATTCAGGGTTAAATAGTGAGACCCTGTCTCAAAAACAGAAAACAAAAAAATAGACAAAGTCTGGATTCAGACTGGAGGGACATCTGCCAAAGGTTAATAGGTAGCAGAGTTTGGAGAGACTAGTTTCTATTTTACAAAGGACTTTTGGTGAATGTATGTTACTGTGAGAATCTTGACAAGGTATTTTTAAAACCCAAAGGAGGCCTGGCTAGTGGCACATGCCTTTAGTCCCAGCATTATAAAGGCAGGCAGATCTCCATGAGTTCAAAGCCAGCCTGGTATATAGTATACAGAGTGAGACACTTTGTCAAACAAACAAGAAAATGACAAAAGAAAAAAAAAAAAAAAACCCCAAACAGGAGTTGGGAGAGATGGCTCAGTGGCTAAGAGCACTGGCTGCTCCTGCAGAGGCCTTGATTCCATTCCCAGCACCCACATGTAGGCTGACCACTGTCCAAAGCTCCAGTTCCAGGGGATCCGACGCCCTCTTCTGATCTCCAAGGGCGTTGTACAACACAGGTGCATTCACACACCGTGCAGGCAGTACAGTCGTATACATAAAATAAAAATAACAAAATATACATCTCCCAAACACAGCAAACAGAAAGGGCTAAGGAGATGGCTCTGTTTGTAAGGTGCCTGCTTCACAAGTGTGAGGACTTGAGTTCACATTCCCACACTCACACATAAGCCAGGCATGGCAGCACACATCTAGACCCAAGTGTGGGGGAGTCAGGAGGTGGAGACAGGGATCCCTGGAGCTTACTGGCCAGCCAGTCTAGCCAAATCGGTGAGCTCCAGGTTCAGTGAAAGGCCCTGTCTCAAAGAGTAAGTGGAGAATGACTGAGGAAGGTTCCTGACTTCCACATGCATGTGTGCGGGCATTCACACACACACAGACACATATGACACATGCACACACACACACAACATCATACTGCACACTGATAAGAACTTTGTGATCCCTTGAGATAGAGACACAGCAGAGAACGGACACTGTATTTCATCAGAGCCACTGGGTCTCCACCACGCTTTGTTCTGACCTGATCTGATAATATGGGCAACAATCATAAATATCTCAGCCGTGCTGGCTCCTGTGCAAACCCCTCTCTTGAGGCCTCCCGGAAGTGGTGCAGTCTTGTGACTGATGTGAGGTACACGACACTCTTGTCAGACCCAGGAGAAGGCGTATCTCGAGGGCAAGAGTGTTTCTTCTCTGTGATTTGCACTTCTGCTCCTGGTCTGGACCTCTTGGTTGGCCACACTGCCCTGCCAGGCTGCACAGCACCACACCTAGCAGATCCCCTGGGACCTGCTGGCAGCTCCCAACCCAAGGAGCAAAGCTCCACCTGCTTCCCCAGCACACATCCTGCAGCCAGGACCAGAGCGCTCCAAACGCTTGGCTGTGGCTGTCATCTAAGCTCCCAGATGCGGGTGCTCAGTCCCATTCTCTAGCAGTTGGATGAGCCAGTCCCTGCGTCCAAAGCATGCGAGAGGGAAGCAGGTATCTGTTCTTGCCCTGCCCACCTCCTCGACACCTGCCTTTGGTTCCCTAACACCAGCAGGGGTTTGGGGAACTGTGCCATGGGTCCTGCCCAGTGGCCCCTCACCCGCAGTAGAAGACAGCCTTCTGCCAGGAGCGCAGCCGGTCCACCCTCTCAGCGACTGTGTTTGCAAACTCCACAAACTGGCAGCAGAAGGGGGCCTCGCACAGCAACAAGATGAAGGCATTCATGCTGCAGGGCAAAGGCAGAGAGGAGAGCGGTAGGCGACAACCTGGGACTGCAGGAACACTACCCTCCGTCGTGCCCGCCCCTCGGTAGGCACCTGGCTGCCCCAGAGCACCGGTTTGGGCCCCAGTTTCTACTAAGCACTTCAACCTGCCCACACAGGAGTCATTGCCTGACTAAGCATCGGAGAGAGAGGAGCCTTGTGTCTGATCTTATACTTCTTAGCTGTGAACGTGAGTACCAAGACCCTTGTCCTGAGCCAGCAGGATAGCAAGTGTGAGGGCTGGCCAAGCCACCCAGTCACTGAGCACTGATCAGGGCCTGGGAGCGTGGGAGTCAAGCAGACTCAGGGCTGTGGGCAGCCACACTGGGGAGGAAGGTGCTCAGGAACCCTCAGTCCTGGTCCCGCGCTGAAGCAGTGAAGCTGTGGGCGGAGAGGCTTTGCCTCTCAGTCATGAGTCAGGACCCCGCACTGTGCCCTGCCCCCAGGCCTGGAGAAAAATACCATCAACAGCCCGATTATCAGACATGGGCTCCTACACCCCGAGTGCTGCCCAGTCTCGCCCGTGCCAGTCCTCCAGACACCATCTCACTGTTTGTCCAACAATGCTGTATAAGACTGTCCTCTGACAGATGCCATCTCCCCAAACTCAGTGAAGCCCACCTGCCTAGGATCATCACAACCTGCTTGTTAACTGTCACACCCCCACAAGAAGGGAGGGGCTGGGGGAGTCCAGCCATACCTCTCAACCAGCCAGTTAGCCCTAGCTGCACATGGCCTGGGGGAGGAGCTAAGGTTATATAGGCTGGGGAAGCCTAGGAGAGGGTCTCTGGCCATTTTATGTGGCTGTGCAGAAGCCACCATCCATGCTTGAAGACTTTCCAGTGTGGCCTTAAGGAGCGGGGGAAGTCCCCACACTCCTGTAAGCCCTCACTCACTGCTCTGTAAGTAAGCTCAATAAACTCACTGTAGTTTAGTGAAATCATACCTTGGGACCAGGCCCCTCCACAAGGGAATTCTATTTATGCTTTACGCCTTACACAGCCCGGACAGTCCCTATTCTTGCTGCTGCCTTGGGCCAGCACAGGCCACACTGCAAGGCCCCAGTCACCCCACCCAAGGTCCAAGGGCAGGACCTACCTGCACCTTGCCCTGGTAAGACTCTTGCAGCCCCATGTGGACACCAGCACACAGTAGTGCTCAATGCTTCCCAGGTGCCTTGAGTGGGCCACACTTGGTAAGAGCTGTACTGTCAGTCCTCCCTCTGGCACCCCTCTCTCTGGGATCCAGCTGCTCTGGCAGGGGTTGGCAAGGGGCTCACTTGAGGCTGCTGCAGCCACCAGTTCCCCCCACATCTGCCTCTCTCAACTCTGGCCCTGCTCACCACCTCACAACTGTCTGCTCTCTTTTCTTCCACTAAGACCCCCACTCTGTCCTCAGCAACCATGACAGTGGACCTTCCACATCATGGCTCTCATACTCCAAAGGGAAGAGCCCATCATAATAGACAAGGATCTGAATGAGCAGAGCCTCAAGGATTATGTGTTTGTGACCACTTTTTCCCAAAAAAGGGTCTCGGGCCCCACATTAGGAAACCTGAACGTGGTGGGAATAGGAAGGGGGACGAGACCAGAGCTAGAAACCCACAGGCCTCAAACCCCACCAGACAGGACGGCTGCAGCTACTCACATCATCCAGACGCCAGCTGCGATGTTCAGAGGGTAAATGGTGATGCAATTGAAGAGGCCAGAGATGGCGCATGCTTGAAAGCAAACACAGAGGCAGGAATTGGAGGACGAGGTAAAGCCTGTCGAAGGCTGCCTGGGCAGATGTGAGAACTCCAGAGGATCCCTCCGGACACTCAGTACTGGGGCTTCTCTCGGTAAACCCCTGTCATCTGAGACAGCTTAAGAGGAAGGCTGAGAGAAGCGTGTGGCGGGCCCCACCTCCCTCAGCCTCCAGACCTCAAAGCTGGCCCTTTCACACTTAGGAGACTGTCAAGGCATAGCCCCTCTCCATCCTGGGTTCACATGAGCCAATTCTTGGTCCCCAGCTGTGTCAACATCCATCTCCAGGGATCAGGCCCATGCTCTGCCCTCAATGAGAACCTGTCACCATCCATGAGGCGGGTCACACAAGAAGTCCTCTGACTTGGAAAGTGAGACAGGTTTTATTTTGGTTGTTTGGTTAGTTGCTTTTTTTTGTCTATGGGCTTTTAAAATTTTTAGTATTTTTATTTTATGTGTATGAATATATTGTTTGCATGTAAGTGCACCTGTGACATGCAGTGCCTGTGGAGGTCCAAAGAGGGCATCGGATCTCCTGGATCTGGAATTATAGACAGTTGTTAGTCAAAATGTGGGTGCTGGGATTTGAACCCGGGTCCCCTGTAAGAGCAGCCAGTGCTCTTAGTCATTGAGTCATCTCTCCAGCCCTGGGTTTGTTTTCCTTTTTGTTTTTAAATGTCTGCTTAGTTGGGATTGTTTTTCATTGTTTTCTTTTTTCCTTCCAAGACAGGCTATTGCTCCTCAAACTCACAATCCTGCTTCCTCAGCCTCCCAAGGACTGGGACTACAGATGTGTGCCACCATGCCTGGCTGGGGCTTCGATTTTGGTTGAGACAAGGATGCCTCTTGTGGAATCTAGAACACTGTAGGGCACCAGGTACGACCCAAGTGGCAGTTCCACCTCTGAAACGCTAGCTGCTCCCTCTCTGGTTTCCTTCTCTCCCAGGCACGAGGCACAGTGGGCCCTAGCCTGAAGAGACAGCGTGAGAGGGTGTGTCCTCCTCTACCCTGAACCTGATCACGACTGCACCTTAGGGAAGGAGTCTGCCACACCCACCCCACAGCATGCGGCTGGCTTTACCAGGAAATCCCTCATCAGGAACTCTGGGAGTCTCTAAGGACACATTCCAGGGACTGGCAGCACAGACGCCCAGCTGCCGCCAAGTGGGGTGGGGTGCTGGCCCTCTGTGGCTGCAATTAGCCACCACTCATTAAAATTGCAGCAACGCTTCTGCACCTGATCCCTGCGCTGGGCCTGGAATTCTGCTGTTTTCCGCTTTCCTGTGTAACTCTATGCAGGTGGAGCAGGAGCGCTGGTGGACGACCGGCCCTTCATGGCACGGTTCTGTACAGTCGTCTTCTCTAATGAAGGATTCAAGGTGGCACTCATCCTCAGCGTCCTTAGGAACATGTGGGTCTGGCAGCACAGCTCCCAGGGTCACAAACCTGGAGGACTGCCTACCTCTTCCTGTAGCCAGGCCTGGTCTCACTTGAGGAGCCTGTACTCCAGCTGTCAGCATTCCTACAGCCTCCCCGCTGTGCCCCCGACACACACTGTCCCACACCGCCAGCCCTGCGGAGGACCAGGTCACAACCTGGAGTCCTTCGACATCCAAAGGCTTGGAAATATCCACTCACTGACACGAATGCTCACATTACACATAAGGGGGATGTAACCACGCAATCCTCGCTTCTTCCTAACTATGGCCTCCGGATGCACTTGGGACCCAAAATGAATGAGTCCACAATCCCTCACTCCAAGAGGGCAACCCTATGCCAAAGTGATGTTTGGCTAAGACAGCACTTGGCAGAACCCCCATCCGTCATGGTTTGGGATTTTTTTCAGGGGGAAGGGTAGGTGGGAGAAAGGCTTGTTTGTTCTTTTGCTGTACAGACTGGACTAGCCTTAAACTTGGAGATCTGCCTGCTTCTGCCTGCCAAGTGCTGGGATTAAAGGTGTGCATACCACATCTGGCTTCTGCCTCAAGTGAATACTTTTCCCTTCCACCCTGCAGTATGCCATTGGTACTCACAAACTGATGCCCACCGCCCAAATCCGCAGAGGCAGGGGACAGTTCAAGGTAGTACACAGGTCTCTCCTAAGGCTTCACCTGCGGCTCAACACAGCAGGGAGGCCTCCTGGAGGGGTACAGACACCCACTTTAGGATGCATGGGACTGGATGGGACTCCAAGGTCAATCTAGGAGTCAGCTGGGTCACTGATGAGGTCACCAAGATGGGGAAAGGGTAGCAGCCTGAAGGTCAGGCCTTTCCTTGCCCCACAGCTGACCTACGTGCCTGGAAAGAGCTAACTGCACATGAGAGGACTTAACCTCAACCTCACCAGACTCTGTCCTGAGCTGCCTTACCAGGGCAGCACCTACCTAGTCCCACGCTATCCTGTGAACTTCCTGCTGGATCACCTGGACTGACTGATGGAGCCCAATGTGCCCCAGGTGCCCCTTTAGGCAGTAGAGCCGGTGGGTCTGCCCACTGCCCAGACACCCATAGGGTCACCTGTCTGCCCATTGTCCAGCGACCTTTAGGGTCATCTGTCCGCTCCCTGCCCAGCTACCCTTAGGGATCATCTGTCGGCCCCCTGTCCCGTCACTCTAGGGTCACTTGTCCCCAAGCACCACCCGACCCTCAGTAAACTTCACAGCCTTGGCTTCCAGTCCCACTTTGGATAAGCCTGGTCCTCCAATCAGGGCCTGGGCAGCCCCACCCCCGTCCAGGTGAGCATCACCCGGTGGGTCCCGCGGTGCAGGCCGGAGGCCGGGAACCATGGCAACCCCGGGGAAGCCCGCCGCCTCGCCGGTACTCACACACGGCCCCCAGCACGCCTGCCAGGCGGCACAGCCAGCGGTACCACCACGTCATGCCCTCCTCCTGCGCTGGCGGGGCGGCCCCGGCGGTCGCTCCCGCCGCGCCCGGACTGCTCATGCTGCTGGGCGCTGGGCTCCGCGCAGCCCCGGGCGCGCACAAAGGGACGTGTCGGGCCGCGCGCGGCCTTGTGGGAGCCGCTGTGATTAGCATAGGGGGCGGGCCCGCAGGGGGTGCAGCCCCGGGCCGGAGGAGGGGCTTAGCGCCAGGGGCGGGGCACGCGTTGGGCGGAGCTCTGGGGGGCGGGGCATGCTCGGGGGCGGGGCTCCGCAGGTGCGTGTCCCAGCCAGTCCTTCTCCCTGGCGGAAGTGGCCTACCTGGAGGTGGCCTGGAGGTGGCCTGGAGGTCTTGCCCAGGCCAGGGTAGGCCAAACACCGCCCAGGGATGGCACGTGGCGGTAGGATGGCTTTCCAGGCTAGGCAGGGGGTGTTATAGAGGGAAAATGACAGTCAGGTTCTTGTGTCCTTTATTAACTGAGGGGCTGGGATTGTTTTTCTCAGTCTCCACTGCCCTAGGCCTTCTGATGTGGGAAAGGACCCCAAAGCAGGTACCCTAGGATGGGCCGAAGTTGGAATGTCTCAAGAGACTTGAGTTGCAGCCTCCAGGGCTGGCCACTTCAGGGTGAAGTTACTTCCTTTCCTGTCCAGAAAGCTAGGGTAGGGCCAGGCTGTTGTCCTCTTCCAGTGTCCTCGATGGGAGGGTCCAGTACTGGCCCTGTAGGTTGACCCGCGCCTCCAGGAAGCCTGGACTAAACTCCACCTCAGCCTCACTGCCATCTGACTCCCAGTAGAGAGCCTGCTGCCCTCGAAATGTTGTGGTCCTCAGGCTGTGGAGATCCCGGATCTGGGGGATGGGGCCCAACCCAAAGGTCAGACTTCAGTAATAATTATCTAGAATTCATAGATGCCTGGTGTGCAGGTTAGCTTTTGTCAACTTGGCACCAAGTAGAGTCACTCGGGATGAGACAACCTCAAATGAAGAATTTCCCAGATCAGACTGGCCTACAGCCATACAGCCATGTCTGTGAGGCATCTTCTTCATTGCTAATTGATGTAGGAGGGCCCAGCCCACTGTGGGCAGTGCCATCTCTAGGCACGTGGGCCTGCGCTGTATAGAAAAGGTAGGTGAGAAGCAAGCCAGTAGCAGTGCTCCTCCTGTCTCTGCTTCAGTTCCTGCCCTGACTTCCCTCGATCAATAAACTGTAATGTGGAAGTGTAAGCCTCGCAGCAAGTTGCTTTTGGTCATGGAGTTTATCACAGCAACCGAAAGCCAACTACAACACCTGGACATACACTGTGTATTTGTTCAGAATCACGTTCAGTCCTCACAGGTGCTTCTATGAGGAACACTCTGTTCTACCTAGGAAACTGAAGCTCAGGGATACTGCACTCCTTCCCCAGGACACACAGCCAGGTGCGAGGGCTGGGATCCTCCTAGGGCCTGATTCTGAGGCCAGGCTAACTCCTCTGGGTGAGTTGATGCTGTGCAAAGAATGATAGCTTTCAACTCAACCTGTGCTCTTCTGCAGAGAATACCAAGCTTGAATGTGACACTTCCACCCTAAGTTAACAGGCAGAGTCCCCCAGAAAAGGCCTTTCCTCCTTCTTGTAGGTAGCACAATCAACATTTGCTGGTTATTGAGTGGCGGAAACCCTCCTTTGCATTCTTTCAAGTGATTTTGAGGTTTTTTTTTTAGCCTAAAGCTAAAGCTCAGCACCCATATCCACCTCACGCACACCTGTCCAGAATCATCGCAAAAGTCAGCCCTCTTCTGTCCCCATCCTGGTGGCCTCACCGAGATGTAGCTGACATTGGTCCCCTCAGTTGCAGTGCCCATGTCAGTGGCCAGGGCACGGATGGCAATGCGGGCATGTGGAGCCACAGTGATGAAGACTCGGCAGCTTCTTGCATTCCTCCTGTCTGGCCCTGGTGAAGGGCTCAGAATTTGACCCTGGGGTCCAAAGAGCTGCCTATCACATTCTGTGGGTAAAAACAAGTAGACTGGGTTTGGCCCACCTCAGGGACACAGGTGCCTGGGGAGATTGCTGACACCATGGCAGCTCACAGCTGAGGGGCATATCTGGTCCAGGTCAGAGATGTCTGGTGGACCCCCCACCCCACTGAAACCACTTTTTCTTTTGTCTTTTTTGAGACAGGGTCTCCTTACAGTCCCCGCTGGCCTCAAACTCGCTATGTAGCCCAGGCCTGCCTGGAACTCAGAGATCCACCTGCCTCTGCCTCCCAAGTGATGGGATTTTTTTTTTAAAGATCTGAAAGGCTGAAAGGCTCCAGCCTTTGGTCCTCTCCTCTGTGATTCAACAAACTTAGGCTACAAAGAACATAAAGTGCCGTAGCGATGAGAATGGAGCCCACGGCCCCGCAGCAGGACCCCGCAGCCCATGCCCAGCCGCACGCTCAAGGCTGTGCAAGATGGGGGAGGAGGTAGTGGCCAACGCTCTGCAGAGGCCCCTGTTGTGCTGCTGGTGTACGAGGCCTGGGGCTGTAGAGACCTGTGGAACTGGCAAGGAAGGCATCTCCAGCCACCTTGGACTTCTGGGAGGCATCAAACCTCTGGGATGACCGAGAGGGCTCTTAGAAGGTACTGTCTGTGCTCTGAGTAAGGCAGGGGTCCTTGAGATACCCTCACTTGTCTGAGGGGTGTGTGGTACAGGTGTACTCGTGGGTGCATGGGAAGCAAGCCAAGGAAAGTGGCTCACAGAAGGTCCTAAGAGAACCTTGAGCACTGGGACAAGGGCATGAGGTAGTGGCCTGAGAGACGGAGCGGGGACACGGACCACTCCAACATCCACCTTTCTGGCTTCATGGCTGTGGAGGAGCTCCATCCTGACCAGGTATGCAGAATACACTGACTATCGCCAGTTTCCTTCAGTCTTCGCCATCTCTCCTCTGGCCTGCCTAAGGCTCTGCTGAAGCTGCCCTGTCCCCAGGCACAGGCACAGCCACCCAGGGGAAAGGTGGGAGGCCCAGGCACCAGACCATACCTCTGTAGATGGTCCCTGGGGCAGGCTGGCTCCAGTACCGCAGCATTACTCCACCTCCTGAGAGCATGCGGTACTGCCGTACCACGAGTGTGTTGGTCTTGGTACTGAAAGTCAGGCCAGACAGCCTGTGACATGTTTTCCTCCATGTGAGCCTACCCCACAGCAGCAGCAGCTCCCCTAGAAGGAGCAAGGCAGTGAGGAACCAGCACCCTACTTTGGAGTAGGTCCAGGGAGGCCTGAGCTGAGTTCAAATCCCCACTCTCCCCTTTCCTAACCAGGGCATGTAACTGAAGCTCCGATCCTCCTGTGTCTGTCCTTATCTGTAAAACGGACAACCCCACACCCCAATTGAGATGGCCGTGAAAATAAGTGGGAACACAGTGGGGTTCCCTGCTGGGAATGGGGTGCCCTGATTTGGTGCGTCTGGACATACCTGCGCTGCAGTTGAGGGAGCTCTTAAGGATCTGGAGCATCACCACCTCACCCAGAGGTCGCCCGATGGACACTGCACAGTCTGCCTGCCCCTGACCTTGCATGTCAATGGTTCCCGTGGGCTCCAGGTACTGCCTCCCACAGACACCTGTAGAAGATGCAGGGAAGGGAGCAGGGCCGGGCTGGAGGCTGGGCTGCCCAGAACCAAGTGCCAAAGGAAATGAGCATGGTGAATGGGCTTTGGGCCGCACAGACTGAGCTCCCAACTCTGCAGCCTTCAGGTTGGGCAGGGCAACAAAGGGAGGCTTCTAAGCTGCAGAGATGGCTCAGTCAGTAAGGCACTTGCCTAGTGAGCATGGGGACCCCAGAGACATGTAGCCTGTTTTGTTATTGTGTTGCTTGCTTTGTTTTTATATTGTACAGGAAATCACAGTTAAGAGACTTAGGATTATTTTATACTAATAAAGTATTGGAATTTTGAAGAACTATGGGACTCTTAAACTTGTACTATGTTTGGTATTGTGATATTACTAATAACATGAAACACTGGGAACAAGAAATGGAAAGGTTACAGTTTAAGAGTCATGTGTCTGTGTGTCGAGTTGACAAGGAGTCAGTGTGCTGGATAGTTTCAGCTGTCAACCTGGCACATCTGGGAGGAGCGAACCTTAACTGAGGCATTTCCTCCATCAAATTGGGCTGTGGGCATGTCTATGAGGTATTGATGTGATGCCACTGCCAGGTGGGTCTGGGCTGCATAAGAAAGCTAACTGGGCATGGTGGCGCACACCTTTAATCCCAGGACTCCAGAAGCAGAGGCAGGTGGGATCTGTGAGATCCAAGCCTGGACTACATAGCCAGCTGGAGCTACAGGGAGACCTGTCTCAAAGACGGAAGAAGGCAGAGGAGGCAGGGGATGAGGAGAAGGAAGAAGAGGAAAGAAGGAAGAGAGGGAGGGACGGAGGGAGAGAGGGACGGAGGGAGGGAGGGAGAAGGGGAGGGAGAGAGAGAAGGAGGAGAGAGAGAGGGAGGAGGGGGGCAGTAGCCAAACAAACCAGAGGGGAAAGCCAGGAAGCAGTGTTCCTCTGTGGTCTCTGTCTCTGCTTCAGTCCTCTCTCCCATTCCTGCTCTGACTCCCCAGTTGTACTGTAACCTGGGATATAAGCTAAACAAACGCTTTCCTCCCCAAGTTGACTTTGTCAGTTTCATTTTTTTAAATTTAACACTATTTTACTAGTATTGCTTTCTTTAAGAGCATGGAGGACTTCCTGATGTGGGTCAGTGTTTTAACACAGTAATAGAAAGCTAGCTAAGGCGGCTGGTGTACACGTGTGAGCCCAACGCTGGGGAGGTCGAGACAGAAACTTCTGAGTCTCTGAGGCTGGACTCTGTAGAGACAGAAACTTCTGAGTCTCTGAGGCTGGACTCTGTAGAGACAGAAACTCTCTGAGTCTCTGAGGCTGGACTCTGCCAGTCAACCTAGCCTATTCAGGCGAGCTCCAGGCCAGTGAGAGACCCTGTCTAAGAACAAGGTGGACAGCTCCTGAGGAATGACACCCAAGGTTGTCCTCCAGCCTCCACAAGCACTCATACACATTCGAACCTATACACACAAACACACGCATGTAGAAAAATTGAAAGTGTGGCTTCCCTTTGCTAGACAGGAAAGGGCCCCTGAGCCCAGTGGTACACGGCCTAGTGTCTGACCATTTGTCCTGAATCTAGCTGGAGGTGCCTATGTCCACCCTCCTGTGGCCAGCCTCCCCGACAGGAGGCAGTAAGGGTCCTAACCTGACTCTGCCAGGCTTTCCTGGGGTCCCAGAGGCTGAGAGGCTGGGAAGAGGGGGTGGGCCTGGGCTCTGGGCTGGGGCCTTTCCTGAGAAGCTACAGCAACAGCAGCAAAGGTCTGGCCTGGAGGCGTGGCTTCCTTGTGGCATGCTGGGCGGGAGGTCCCTTGCCCTGCACAGGGTCCAGCCCAGCAGCCCCGCACTGTCACTGGCTTGGGCAGGTGCTGACAGGATTTGGCTGGCACAGGCACTTGGGCTTGGGGTCCAAGGCAGATGTCATGTCGGTGCTGAATGCCATCCCCACAGGAGACAGAGCACTGTCAGGAGAGAAGTAGGAGATCATGGAGATCCTACCAAAGAGGGCCAAGGACAGACGGAGGACAGGCTACACACCCTAGAAGATAGCAGGTGTTTCTGCTCCACAGATGAGGAAGCTAGCGCTTAGAGAGAAGCCTTTGTGGGGTCATACCTATAGTAAAACCTGCCAGTCATCTCAGTGTCCTTCATCACTGACAGCCTCTCTGTCCCTTGGAGTCTCATAGCAGAGACCAGGGTGAACTTCTCTGCCCATAGCTCATCAGACTTTGTAGTCCAGTGTTGGTCCTGCTGGTCACCCAGACAGATGCCCAGGGTCCTTCTGACCAAGATGGACGAGGCATGGGACAGAGGTGGGAAGCAGGCCCTTAGGGACTGCAGTTTGTCCTGTCTGCAGTGTCTGTGCTGCCCACCATTGCAAACGAGCTCCTCCCGGGAGGACTAAGCTTTACTCGCTTGGTCTTTCTGGTGCCTCGCCGGGTGCTCGGCACAGGATGACACTGATCTCTGCGTGTGATGTCTGCCTGCTAGCTTCCAGTGTCTGCAGAGCCTAGGCCTTTCATGACCGCAGCTGCCCAGGTCTCCACGCCCTGCTGTGCCCCTGGTTGTGAGTCCGCCCCAGCAGACTCTCCCCTCCTTCCAGGGGACCGGCATGAATCAGCACCACAGGACCCCCCTTGCACAAAGACCCACTGCTGATGCTTTCTCAGCGAGAAGTCCCAGTCCCAGAAAGACTCTTACTTCGGTCCAGGCGCTGACATGCCACCGGTAGGCACAGTCAGCAGTGAGGCAGGGGACGCTGGACTGAGGCTTCACCAGAGCTGTACACAATGCCTTGTCCACCTCCACGTCCTGGCCTCCATCAAGCTGCATGCAGGCCACCATGCGTGTGGCAGTGCCAAGGCCACAGCTGGCTGAGCATGGACCAAGAGACAGGACTTTCCACCTGCAGAAAGAGAAGAGGCCAGAGGCTGTAGAGTTCCACAGGGACTCTGCTCTACACTCACCTATTCCAGCCATAGTCTGAACACAACCCTGGCCACTGAAACTCTCGCCTGGTCGTGGGTCTCCCAGGAACTGACAAAGTCCTCAAGGGTTTTGCAGGAAGGAGAACATGTATCTTCATCATTTAACACCTGCTCTTACATATAACTTCTTGCTATTCAGTGAGCAGGGACAGAAACTGATAGCCCAAGGTGGGAGGAAAACGGATTTCAACATACGGTGACTTGGAGGGAAGGTGAAGGGTTCTTCTGCCCTAGATCCTGCCACAGCACTCTGGAGCCATTTCACAAATAGAAAGGGCCAGCACACCTTAGAACTCACACACGAACCCAGGCTGCCTGAACCGGAGCCTGCGATCTGAACTGCAGTGCTCTGCTGGTCTCATGAGCTGCAAAGCATGCCTTCCGCTGCATGCTGTTCTGGGACCTGGGACAATGCTGTGAGCCAGACCAAGACCCAACATCAGGGACAAAGGTGTGCACCTTGCCACCTCTGGCATCTGAGCCTGCATGGCCCTGTGTCCTGGGGGCCTGTCCTGTGCTCTCCCGAGGGGGTTGGGGTCACATGCTCAACTTCTGCCCACCAGGAGAAATGGCAAATCTCCACAGTTGTGATCATTAAATGTCTCCTGATGCTGCCATGGGCCCGGTGAGGCAGAATCACTCCTGGCTGAGACAGCACTGCCCTAGAAGGAAAGACCTTGAAGACCACGAGGGTTGAGTGGCTAATGAATGCTCTGAAGGAAAGCCCAGTGGAGTGAGGCATGTGGGGCACGCTGAGCAAGCCAGGCTGGAGGTGTCAGGAAAGACCCCTAGCTGGCCAGAGTGAAGCCTGGGAAAGGCCACCCAGAGCTTTGAAGGTATCCAGAAAAGACCCCAGGCAAGTTTCAGCTGAGAGCAGGCAAAGGGAGAATCCCTGGAATCTTCAGAACAGTACAGAGAACAGAGTGGCCACAGCACTAAACTGGTAGCAAGAACTCATGTGTGCATACAGTCTCTATTGATAGATAAACAGATCTAGCCAGGTGTAGGAATTACATGACTGTAATTCCAGCTCTTAGGAGGTAAAGGACAGAGGGTCAAGAATTCAGCCTCGGCTACATAGAGAGTTGAAGCTGGCCTGGGCTACATGAGAACCTGTCTTAAAAACAAAGCAAAACAAAACAAGAAACCAAGGGCTGGAGAAACGGCTTAGCAGTTAAGAGCACTGTTCTTGTAGAAGACACGGGTTTGATTCTCAGCACCCACATGGTAGCTGACAACTGTCCATAACCCCAATTCCACCCTCTCTGACTTCCGTGGGCATTGCATGACACGGGTGCAATACACTTATATACCTAAGATAGTTAAAAATTCATATCCTCTATAATTGCAATGTGGAGAAATAAATAGGTGCATGGCAGGGATCTTTAGCAAAAACAGGAAAACACTTGTCCTGTGGGGTAAAGTGGATTCTAATTTAAAACTATTTGATATGGAGAAGGAAAAAATACAACAATCTGATAAAAAGTCTGGACATGCTGTAGTGGCACCAGCAACCCACCCTCCCCATCCACAGGGCATCCCAGGCCTCCCCTCAGCTGAACCTGTGGAACTGAGCCTATAGACTAGAGCCCCCGACCCCAGCCCTGCCGACTTTCCCAGCACAGTTGGCTCTGTGGCCCCAAATGCTGCACATCTTCCTGTCTTATTCATTGTCTGTCACCCTCCACCTCCCTACCACCTCCCCCCGCCCTCCACATGTCAGTTCTGTTCCAGGAGAGCCAGGACAGCTGTTTATTTTTTTTTTTTCACTTTGTCATTGCTATGCTATGTCCTAGGCTACAAACAGCACCTGGGCATAGTGGGTGTTCAGTAAAAAGTGGGGGAGATGCAAATGGGCCATCAGCACATGTGCTCTGTCATCCCAGATACTTGGAAAGCTGAGGCAGGAGGATCACCCATGCAAGACTTGCCTAGGCTACAGTGAGTTCTGGGCTAGCCTGAGCAACTTCAACTGTGAAAGCAAAAAGAGGGCTGGGAATACAGCACAGTGGTAGAGTCTACGTGTGCGTGTGTGTGTGTGTGTGTCCGCATCCCAGGCCTCACAATACACAAAGCAGGGTTATTTCTTTAAACCCTACAGCTTCCTGGAGGCTTTAAATGACCCACTTCAACAATGAGGATCAAGAGGCTGGGCCTGAGGGGTAATGGCAGCCAGGGGCTCACCTAGCAGGGCAGGGCTCAGTGCTGCAGTCTTTAAAGGGCTCAGGCTGAGGCACCGGCCAGCACTTGGAGTGAGGAAGAGCAACAGGGCGGCCATGGTCCATCTGGACACATCGAACAGCCAGGGGCACCCGCCCTCCTCCACAGGTCACTGGGCACGGTGCCAAGGCTTGGGCATCCCATCTGCAGGAAGAAGGCCAGGGCATCATGGGAGACCACTCATAGGCCAGATTCCCCCACCCTGCACTCTCCCTCAACCACTCACCGAGCAGGACAGGGACCAGCCCGGCACACCTCCCACCGGCTAGAGGGCTTGCTAGCCAAGTCACAAAGGTCTTCCTGGACCGGCATCTTGAGGACAGAATCCACGCACAGGAAGTTCAGCTCCATCATGCCTGCCAGAAGCAAGCAGGGATTGTCCTTGATCCAACAGGCCAGCTCAGCCAAGAACACAGCATTTGCTCCATGGTCAGCTCTACTAGGTAAGACCTATGAGTGACTGAGTCCTGGCTCCGCCACACACCAGTTGTGTGTACTTGGACAAGTGACTTAATCCCTCTGAGTCTCGGGTTTCCATATAACATCAACCTAGCAGAGTCATTTGCAAAGTCTGAACAAAGGGGTCAAGTGCCTTCTGGAAGCTGCTGTTGTTTATTGAGATGCATGGTAGGAATTGCTGGAACAATCTCTCTCCTCTCTCTCTCTCTCTTCCCCCCCTCCCCTTTTTCAGACAGGGTCCTACTATATAACCCTGACTGGTCTGGAACTTGCTATGTAGACGAAGCTGGTGAGGAGATCTGCCTGCCTCTGCCTCCTGAGTGCTGGGTCTAAAGGTGTGCACCACCACGCCCAGCCCAACAGTGTCTCTTGACCTCCACCCATGCTCATGTAGGCAGCCCTAGTGTGTGGCTTAGTTTTTGTCCACTTGACAAAAAAGGGGGAACCTCAACTGAGAATTCCCTCCATCAGACTACTCTGTGAGCATGTCCATGGGCATTCTCCATTGTTGGTTGGTATCCAGGGCCCAGTCTACTATGGGCAGTGCCATCCTTAAGCAGGTGTGACTGGAATATATAAGAAAAGTAGCTGATGGGGCTGGAGAGATGATTCGGGCACATTGACTGCTCTTGCAAAGGACTCAGATTGAGTTCCCAGCATCCACATGGCAGCTAACAACCAGCTGTAACTCCAGTTCCAGGGTATCCAACGCCCCCTTCTGACCTCCGTGGGCACTGCATGACATAGATACATATGTGCAGAAAATACACTCATACACATAAAATTTTCAAAAAGGAAAAGAAAATGTAGTTGAGGGGGCTGGAGAGATGGCTCAGTGGTTAAGAGCACTTGCTACTCTTGCAGAAGACCCGAGTTGGTTCCCAGCACCCACATCAGGCAGCTCACAACCACCTGTAACTCCAGCTCTAGAGGATCTGACACCTCCAGGCTCCGCAGGCACTGTATGTATGTACACGTATCCATATCAGGCAGTTAACCATCACCTGTAACTCCAGCACCAGGGGGATCCGATGCCTCCAGCCTCCACACACAGGCACAGTATTTGTGTACATGTACCCACCCGCAGGGGCACACACATAGTTAAAAATTAAATTAAAAATCAAGAAAGTAGCTGAGCAAGCCAAGAGGAAGCGTTCCTCCATGGTCTGTGCCTCAGTTCCAGATTCTGCCCCGACCTCCTTCAGTGATAGACTGTGACCCGCCAGTGAGAGGAAATAAATCCTTTCCTCCCTAAGTGGGTTTTGGTCAGTGTTGTATCACAGCAACAGAAACCAAGCAGGACACTTAGTTAAGCACAGTGGGCCACAAACAGATAAATGACAGCAGACACAATAAAACATGAAAGTAGCAGTGGATGTGTTGGCGAAAAGGGGATAAGAGAAAAAATGGCAGGAATATGATCAAAGTACATTGTGCATGAGTGTCTGTGAGTGTGTGTGTGAGTGTGTCTGTGAGTGTGTGTCTGTGTGTGTTTATGTGAGTGTGTGTGAGTGTTTGTGTGCATGAAATTGTGAAAGAATAGATTTAAGTGTTTTTATTTATTTCGTTTTTATACGTTTATGATATTAGGAGCACATGTGTGTAAGTGCACCCATGTTGTGCAATGCCCTTGGAGGACAAAAGAGGCATCAGATCCCCTGGAATTGGAGTTACAGATGGCTGTTAGCTGCCATATAGGTGCTGAGATTTGAACCCACGTCTTCTGAAAGAATAATCAGTGTTCCTAATCACTGTGCCATCTCTCCGAATAAATACTTTGGTTTTTAAAGAATGCCTATTAGCCAGGCATGGTGGCACACAGCTTTAATCCCAGCAGTCAAGAAGCAGAGGCAGGCAGACCTCTGCAAGACGGAGATCAGCCTCGTCTACATAGCAAGTTCCAGACCAGCTAGAGCTACAGGGAGGCCCTATCTCAAACAAACAAACAAACAAAAAAGTACATGCAAAAAGAGAAGACATCTGAGGGCTGAGGACGTAGCTCACTTGGTTGAGTGCTTGCCTATCATGCATGAAGTCCTGGGTTCAATTCCTAGGACCACATAAAAACCATATGGTAGCACACAACTGTAATCCCAGCACTCTGGAGGTGGAGGCAGGAAAATAAGAAATTCAAGATCATTATTGGCTACTCATTATAAATGTTATTTTGCTGGGCGTGGTGGCACACACCTTTAATCCCAGCACTCGGGAGGCAGAAGCAGGCAGATCTTTGAGTTTGAAGCCAGCATGGTCTACATAGTGAGGTGTAGGCTAGCCAGTGCCACATAGTAAGACCCTCAAGGAAAATCATATACATTATACAATATATATATATATATATATATATATATATATATATATTTGTGTGTGTGTGTGTGTGTGTGTGTATATATGTTATATCTCCTTAGGGAATCTCTTTCGAGTCTCAGTTCTAAACAGGCAGAGGTTTGACTGAGCAAGTGGTAGGGCTGTAGTTTAAAAACAGAGCATATGGGGCTAGAGAGATGGCTCGGCAGTTAAGAGCACTGGCTGTTCTTGCAGAAGACCCGGGTTTGCATCCCAGTACCCCCACATAGTGACTAACAGTTGTCCTTAACTCCAGTTCCAGGGAATTTGACATCTTCTTCTGACCTCTACAGGCATTGTACAACACAGGTGCACTTACACACATGCAGGCACTCATACACATAAAATAAAAATAAATAAATAAAATTTTAATTTTAATTGAGTATACGGGCTGCAGAGACGATTCAGCAGTTAAGAGCACTGACTGTTCTTGCAGAAGACCCAGGGGTTCAAATCCCAGCACCCATATGGCAGCTAACAACCCTCTGGAACTCCAGTTTCAAGGGATCCAATCTTTGGTCCCCCATAGGCATTATATGACACTAGTGCACTTACACACATGCAGGTATAACACTCATACACATAAAATTTTAGAAAGGAAAAAAATTCAAATACTGAGTATAGAAGGATAGAGAAATGGCTCGTCAGTTAAGAGCATGCACTGCTCTTGCAGAGGACCGGGTTTCAGTTCCCAGCACCCACATCAGACAGTTAACCATCACCTGTAACTCCAGCTCCAGGGGGATTCCATGCCTCTGGCCTACATAGGACCAGCATACCCATACACAGACACACGCACACACACATTAAAGGCTGTATCTTCTCACACCCTTCTTAGTGCTACAGAATGGCTACAAACAAGTTTGAAAACTCAAAATAGTAAATGCTGACAAGGATATAGAGAAACTGGACTTCTCATACCCTGCAGGGATTCTGCAAGAATTAACGCTAGCATGACAGTGTGACTCCATAATCACCACAATTGAAGGCAGGGCTGGGGAAATGTTCACAGGCCGCTGTTCAGAGCACTACGGCTAAAAAGAGCTGAAAGGATAAACGTAGTCACGTGTCCACCCATGGACAATGTAAAACAAAGTGTGGTCCAGACCACAGCAGAACACATCTCAGGGTCAAGAAGAGATTCCCATGGATGAACCTGGGTGACAGAAGCCAGTCACAGGGGACACGCCCTATAAGAGTCCACATAGCTGAGGTCTGTAAGAATCAAATCCACAGAGACAGAAAGTAGAATGCAGGTGGCTGGGGATGTGGAAGGTGATGGGATGTTGGTGCTTCATGGGGTTCTAGAGATGGTTGATGATGATAGCTGCACAAGGTAAATATGCTTAATGGTATTGGGAAGAACGCTTTCTAAATTTTTTTCATATCCTTTTAAAATATTTTGTTTATTTTCATTTTATGTATATGAGTGTATTGCCTGCAAGTGTGTAAGTGCACTCATGTTGTGCAATGCCCAAGGAGATCAGAAGAGAGTGTCAGCTTCTCCTAGAACTAGAGTTACAGATAGTTGTTAGCCACTGTGTGGGTGCTGGGAATCAAACCTAGGTCCTCTGCAAGAGCAGTCAGTGCTCTTAACCGCCGAGCCATCTCTCTGGCCCCTGGGCAGAGCTCTTAAAAATCATTAAGATGAGGTCTGAAGAGATGGCTCAGTGGTTGAGAGCACTGGTGCTCTCCCAGAGGACCTCAGTTCCATTCCCAGTACTCACATCGTGGCTAATAACCTTCCTTAATTCCAGTTCCAAGGGATCCAGCACCATCTTCTGCCTCCACAGCAACTGCACACACGTGGCACACATACCTACATGTAGGCAAAACATTCACACACATAAAATAAAAATAAATTTTAAAAAGGTTAAGATTTATGCATGCATATTTTCCACAATAAACACTAGAGAGACAGAAGAACACTTTATCTTAAAATTGACTCTATTTTCAGTTTGAGCACAGCCTGTGAGCCTCTGAGCCACACCCACTTGGATGTCAGTCTCTCCAGGGAGAGCTATCTTTCTCCATCTTTTAGTCAATCACAAAACCTATTCAAAGTATGTGTTGGGTATCTTGTCCTGTCTCCTGAATGTGCCGCTCCATGTGTGCTGTGGCCTTCTATAAGCTTCCTCCTCCAATGTTCATTAGATCTAGGAAGAATGCAGACAGACGAGGGATGTACTGTTTTCAGGAACAACCTCAAGGTCTCACCTCGCCCACAGGATACGGAGCACGGCCCCACCAAAGGAGTCCACACTAGTGCCGCCTGAGCCTCTGGCTTGGGATGGCCCACTGTGGATGGAGGTTCCACTTCTAGAGACACAGTGTCTACCTGCTGGGAAAATAACAAATCAGGTGAGTCTGGGATTCTCACCTCCGCCCCCAGTCTGGCCTTTTCAGGAGGGAACAGGGAACAGCCCGCACAGACCAAGGCTCCCTCCCTGCTGTTCACTGAGGGGCCTGTGCACCCCCCCCCCCCAGTAATGCCCTTACCATGCACCTGGCTGGCCTGTGCAGGCTCCTCCTCACTGGAAGTGTTCTTTGTGGGGGGGGACTGAGAGCTCTGGAGCAGGAGGAGGTTTGCACACTTGGCCCTGCAATCCCTAGCCCACAATAATCCAGGACCTACCAGTTCCTGAGAGCAAGGTCACAGCCTGGAGCCGTGGTGGCAAGGAGCTAGAAGAATTACTCTGCATGAGAGCTGGCTGAAACTCTTCCCTTGCCTTAGCTGACAGAACAAGCCTATGATCCCATCAACTTGAGAGGCTTAGGCAGGAGGATTGAAAGTTCAAGGACCACAGCTTGAGTTTAAGGCCAACCTGGGCAATGCAGTGAAATCTGTCTCAAAATGTTAGAAATACAAAGAAAAGGGCCATCTTGATGACAGAGTGCTTGCTAGCATGCTGAGGACCCTGGGTTCGATCCCAGGACTCCAATGACACAACAAAAAGGGATCCCTCCTTAGATGCCTCTAACAGGGTCTGTACTCTCAGCCTAGTTTACCCCATTCCATAGGTGGCCTAAGTGTGTCCTCTGTCAAGGTGGAAACCTCACTCTGGCCTGCAGGAAAAAGGCAGGGAGGGGCCCAGGAGTCCCAGCCACATCTCCTGCCCAGGCCACTCACCTGACCCCAGCCCGGAGGGCATGCTTTCCTGAAACAGGGCTCCAGGGCAGATGCTGTCTCATTTGTGAGGCAGGGCCCTGCAGTTGCTGACTCTTCCAGGTCATGAGCCCCAGATACACATGTCCCATTCCTCAAGGCCAGATCTGTTCCACAGTCGGACAAGCAGAGGCTGGCGTCTGACACCTCCCATCTGAGGATAGTACAGTACTGTAGGCAGACTGTACCTCTGCTGCTTAGCTGGAGGTGCAGCCTAGCTCCTGAGGATAGGATGGGTGTCCCCAATATCTTGTTCCCATGAAGAAGCAAAGCTTAGAGCTTTTCCCTGAGTGCTGAGTTAACTGTTTTCTTCATTAGGCCTCAGGTTTTCCCCCACAAGAACCTTGTGTTATCCTGGAGAGATGGCCCAACAGATAAAGGCACCTGTCCCCAAAGCCTAATGACCTGAGTCCCATCCCCAAGACCCACATGGTAGAAGGAGAGAGCCAATTCCTGAGATCTGTCCTCTGAGCTCCAATCTTGACCTCCAACGGCATGTGTACACTAAATAAAGTGTGTACATACACACTAAATAAATAAATAAAATGTAATTTAAAGATTAAAAAAATAGTTTTGGGCTGGAGAGATGGCTCAGCAGTTAAGAACACTTGCTGCTTTTGCAGAGGACCCAGATTCAGTTCCCAGCACCCACACGATGACTAACAACCATCTGTAACTCTAGTTCCAGGGGTCTAACACTCTCTTCTGACCTTCATGGGCATTGTATAACATGGACACACTTAACATACATGTAGGCAAAACACTCATATATGTGTAATAAAAGTAAATAAAGAAAATATTTTTAAAAATAGCTTTGTGCAAGCTCAGCATGGAGGCACATGCCTTTAATCCCAGAGGCAGGTGGCTCTCTGTGAGTTCAAGGCCAGCCTGGTCTACATAGTGAGTTCCAGCTGAGGCTACAGGGTGACCCTGTCTCAAAAAGACAAAAAAAAAAAAAAAAAAGCTTTGTGCTGTATGTGGCCAGGGTACAGGAAAATAGAGCCCCTCCAAACTGCCTTGCAGAAGGGAAGGGAGATCCCCAACTCACAGACAAGAAGAAACAGGTGTCACAGGCAAGTGAAGTTCAGTTCAGGGGCAGCAAAGGGTTCACTGAAAGCCAGCCTCCCACAGAGGCTGTCTGGAGCATCATGCCAGAAAGGATGCTGAGTCTGGACCAGAACTCAGCAGGCTAGTGGGATTGCTATTTCAAGCATTCAGGAGAGGGGAGAAAGGGGCCAGGGCTGTGGGTAGGCCACAAATGATGGAGGCCTGGTCCCTCCCATGGACAGATAACAAGCCTGGGGACAGAGAAGGAGGAGGCAGCTCCTACTGGCCATCCAGTCAGTTCGTAGCAAGACACAATGATAAGCATGTTGGTTTAGATGTGAGGGTAATAAAAGGCAGCCACATGGTCACCAGGGAAGAGATGACCAAGACAACTAATGACAGGTACTTCCTATCCACAGGGTCACCTGTCCTCATAGTGCTCCGGGATGAGGTCTCATCCCCGTGTTACAGCAGAAGTTGGAAGTTCAAAGAGAGATATGAGCAGTCCAGGACCTCTTGAATAGTTAGGAAATGGCATTCATAACACTGGGCACCACTGTCTGTCACTAGAATGGCACTGGCCCTCAGAGGACAGTCCACAGAGGTTGGACTCAGTGCAGGGACAAGCCCTGCCAAGAAGGCTTGCTGTACCACCCCTCCACATGCTTACCTGGAGGGACAGGGATGGGAGCTACAAACTTCCACCTCTGCTTCCGGCTGCTGGGCTACCACTCTGCACCTGGCTGCTGGCAGCGCCCTTAAGAAGCCATCCTGTGCTTCCATACAGTGCACCAGCCGCTCCCGAAGCCCTCCCCCACAGGACACGCTGCATGGGCCGAAGTCTCCAGCTACCCAGCTAAGAAGAAGGACATAATGTCAAGTACCAGGGCCAGATCCCTAATTTGGCTCAGGAGCACAGTATCAGAGGCAGACAGGTCTGTCCTACTGAATCTGGCTAACATACTTCTGATCATACAGGCATATCCCTGTGTCCCCAAGCTGCTCTTCCAAGAATACTGCCTTGGAGAACTACCCTAATACACATCAGAACTTGAGGCCAGGTATTCGACAGTGCTGGCCAGTTATCACCCTAGACCTACATTTTGCAAGGACAGCCTTGTTCTAACAGTATTGTGCTACTGACTGTTTCTGGCTGGGGCCAGTGAAAGCCAGGCGCTTCCTGCCAAAGCCTCCTACCATCCTCCCAGGTAGAGTGTCCACCTGGTATCTTGTAATGAGCACTTGAGCTCAGAGAGGCCTTGGGTCACCCAGATAGGGTGGCAGCAGGAGATCACGCACCAGGCTGCCACAGGGACTTGTGTGTATCACAAATCTCAGCGTCCTCATTCACAAAACAGGGACACTGAAAGAGCCCAGCCCACAGAGCTGCAGCTAAGAGTGAACAGAACACACGTAGGTGCTTCTTAGCCTGCCCAGGCCACAAGAAGCCAACAAGCTAGGTTGCCATCCACCTCAGTACTTACTATGGGGGACAGGGTGCAAGGACACAGGGCTCTGGCCGTGCAGGTGGCTGTGGGCTCCCTTGGCACTGGGCAGTCTCCACCAACTTGTTTTGGTCTTGATCCAGGCACTTGTAGGTCACCCAGCACAGGCCTGGGAGGGCAGAGTGAGGATTCAGAAGAGGTGACATCCAGGTGATGTCCAGAAGAGCTATGGGGGAGCCCTGTCCCAGGCCTCACCTGCCCCACAGCTCACCGAGCAGGGCCCACGCACGGCGGCCCACACCCAGGCTGCCTTTTGCTTTGGCTGGAAGTAGGTGAAGATGATATCTGGGCGTGTGAGGTCCCCATATTCGTCCCCATATCGCCTGTACACCTGCATGAGGACAAGTGAAAGCTGGAGTCCTAACTAGGGTGCTCTGCGGGGTCTCTGCGACAGCCACACGTCCCAGGAAGCTGCCCAGTTCCATGTCCCTGGGCTCCAGGCAGGAGACAGGATCTGAGTGTCAAGGAGCTCTGGGTGAGGCGGAGCAGAGGATTAGGGGATAGGCTGGTGGGGTCAGGGACAGACTACAATCAAGGAGTGAGCTGCAGAAGATCCATAAGCTC
This sequence comes from Eospalax fontanierii, assembly GCA_035773235.1. Lineage (NCBI taxonomy): Eukaryota > Metazoa > Chordata > Mammalia > Rodentia > Spalacidae > Eospalax > Eospalax fontanierii. The sequence continues at coordinate 61,783,000 of CM069541.1, forward strand.
CAATATGGAAGCAAAAAGCAGAAATCCCTCAGGTGGCCAACGGGCCTGAACCAGCGGACTGCCCCACTTGAGCCTTATCAACAGTCACCCTGAGGACTGAAGGAAGCTGTTTATGGAATCACTTTGTCTCCTTTAGTGCCTGAGACTGCTAGCCTATGGTGCCTGAGAAAGTAATCTTGAAAGGGAGACCTTCAATCACCCAAGGACTCCAGACCCTAGAACCAAGTAAATTCCTGCAGCTGTGCTCAGCACAGTCCTGGAACAGTCCAGATCACCCCTCCCTTTGATGCAGATGCCGTATTTCCTTGGAAAGGCTTCTGTCCTTCTCTGTGATATCTTGAACCAAGGACACACTCCTTGCCTGTTGCAGGTCTGGCTCTGACTCTTAATTCTAAACTCTGTCTTTTCCTGCTCCCCACATCTAACAGGGAGGTCAGGAGCAGGGGTGGTCCAGCATGGGGTCCAGACCAGGGTACAGGGTAGGAGCTCAGGCCAGGTCAGCTTTGGTCCACCATACATGCCTTCCTGAAGGGGACACATACAGGTGATAGCCTCTCTTCAGATACATACACACATGAAGCCTTCCAGGCTTTGCCTCTGCCCCAGAGAAGCAGGAGGAGCCAAGTTCCATGCCGAGAAGGGCCCCATACTCCAGCTGGTGCAGAGACACTCGCTCGGCCAGCTCCCCAGTGTAGAGAAATGTCCTTGGCCAGTCCTTAGTTCTACCAGGCTTTCCTGAGGGGCCTTGACTGACTCCTGCATGGGTCTACTTTCCCTCTCTCACTGTCGGACCTCTCCTGCACACCCTGGACACAGGCACGTTTTTATGCTGATTCACAACACACTGAGCCTGTAAGCAGCTCCCGTTGCGTTGTCCTCTCACAAGCCCACTTCTAGTAGACCCCAAAATGGCTGCAAGAACGAAGGAGCAAGTGGATAGATGATAAGTAAACAAACACCCAGAGCCACCAGAAGCCTGCAGGTTTTCCACTGTTAGGTGACCTGGATCTCCATGTCTTCCTGGATGGGTCCCCGGATGTGGACCTCCTCTAGATGGGGCAGCCGGTCTCCAGTGAGAGTCACTCTGTATTCCACACGGTGGTCCTCCAGGACAGATGGGTAGGTAGTGCTGGGGGAGATGCTGGTCTTCCCCGCCACAACATAGCGGCCCTGGATCCTCACGGCTGAAAATCAAGGCCGTCAGCACTGTGGGGTGTTACCACCCCTCCTCACTGGTCAGCGGTCTGCTGAGTGGGATAGAACCACCGTCACAGGAATTGCTGAGAGATGCAACAGGACATGGCACAAGAGGGCCTCTGCCCACACCATGGCCCTGGTTTCCCCCAGGGTCCCACACCTGCCCCTATAGGGCTGGCTGTCCTGGTCTCAGTCCAGTGGCTTGTTCATTGAGAGAGCCCTCCCCTGCATGCACACCTCTACAACACACACACACACACACACACACAAAGTGGCTTGTTCACTGAGAGAGCCCTCCCCTGCATGCACACCTCTACCACACACACAACACCCTCCCCAGTTGTGGCTCCATGACTTTTTCTGGAAGCTGGTAAGTGCTGCGACCTCTGCCCTATTCAGTGTGCTGACACACAGGCTCCAAGCTCAAGGACCCTGGGACAACATCCCTTACATAGGTTTAAAGGTCAGAAGCAGGCAGCCCCAGGAGAGGGACCCACAATGGCACTAAACAGGACATAGCTGGCTTCTGAGATGAAGCAGAGGGCTCATGGGACAGGGTCTTCCAGGAAAGTCCAGTGAAAACTCAGGGGCCAGCTTCCCAGGCTGGCCATACTCTGGCCATGTGTCATGCCCTGTGCTGGAAGCTACCATGTTCCTGGGACTTGGAGCTGTCAAGCTTGAACCTGGGTTTTCTTCAAGAGCAGCCAGTGCTTTTAACCACTGAGCCATCTCTCCAGCCCCTCTTCAGGTGATTTTTAACCTGCATCCTTCCCTTCCCCTGGGATGCGCTCAGTAGCTCTTAGTGGGTTCTGGGAATCCTCATTGAGAATTAGCTAACTTGGGTAGCTTGGGGAACCCCACAACTTGTGAGGGCATCTTAGAGACTAAGGTGTGTGTAGCTAAGTACAGGTCAGGGTCGTCTGGTCAGCTCACCCAGGTGTGTGAAAAGAGGCCTCCTGTTGACAACGTGCACGCTGGTCATGTTGGGCGTAACCGTCAGGAACGTGATATACTCTAGGGAAAAGCAGAACAGGAGGGCTGCTTGGACCTGGTGGTCACCTCCCTACCGTTGAAGAGGCAATCCCCGCTGGGCAGAGAGCTGAACCAGCCACAGGGCTGCTTCTGGTGGCAGTGAGTCCCCACCATGGGGAAAGGTCAGGACCAGGCTGGAGGGCCACCTGCAAGGACTCTGCCTTAGCCAGCAGCAGGGACGGGGTTCAAGTGTTCTCAGCCACCCACACAGCTGAAGAGGCAATGCTCAAGTTCCCTGTTGACCATGGACCTGTGCTGGCAATGATGATTTACTTCTCTTTTCAAACAGATCAAAGCCAAGCAAGTGTCCTGTTTTCTACGGCATCTTCCTGCTGAACTTCTGAGTGGGAAGGAAGAGATGGTCTGACATAGTTTGCAAGGTCTGATCTGGTTTTGAATCACAGCTACAACTAAGGAATTACTAGGGTGTTACAATCCTGGTGGCAACGTTGCTGGGCTCTGAGCCTGCCATCGGGGATAACAAAGAGGGAAGACTGAATTGAGACATGTGGGAGGGTGCCCGGGGCTGAGCTGGCCTGTGGGTGCTGTGACCTGTGCAGCCCAGGCCGAGGCTCTGGGTCCCTGAAGGCTGCTGGGAAGCCTGGCCTCCACGTGAGAGTGGTCCCACCTCCAGCTCTCCCAGCCGTGAAAGAGCCGTTCTGTGAGCTGCATGTGCTGTTGTCTCCTCCACACACTTGGCACACATCTCGAATCCGCTGGGAGTCCATCCTGCCATCACAGCCAAACATCTGTGCAAAGGGGGTGTTGGAAGACTCTTGTCATTGGGGTGCTGATCTTCCTACCCACCTCAGCATCCCCGCAGCTCCAGACATCTGCACAGCAACAGCACCTACAGGACTTCCATGATTTGCCCCAAGGTTACAGCTTAGACTGTAATCTCAGCTGACTCCCAAGTTCCAGCCTGTTCCCAGGAGACCACATTCCCCAGCAGACCACATTCCCCAGCAGACCACAAGAAGCTCCTTCGAGCCAGCCCCATAGACTGGCCCCCCAGGAGCCTTCTACTATGATAGAAAGGCCTTGGGTCCACAGGGACAGAGGGGCACCTGGTCTGTCCACACACCTACCCTGCAGCTGCCGGACACACACAGGTTCAGGGTTCCGTCCTCCTGAAGGCCACTTGGCACACAGCGGGTCCCATCCAGGAAACTGTCACCGCGTCTCACAATGAAGCTTTCTCCAATAGCCCAGCACATGTGTCTGCACAGAGTGTCCCCTGGGAGGGCAGAAGGACAAGGAAGCCTGATGTGTGAAGGTGGGCAAGGAGGATAGCGAGCTGGGATGGAAGTCTCTGGAACCTGCTGCAGCAGCTCTGCCAGGCAGGGCCCAAGCAGGCTATTTTCCTACTGGTCACAGCTAGCTTCACGCTTTGTATATGTGGTCAAGATAACCCCTGTCCCACTTCCATTCTAGTCTCATAATCATATCTACTGGGTTAGCAGCCAAGAGCACACTGGCCTTTCCCTTGAAATATGTCCCTCAGTTCCTCTAGCAGGGCCAGAAAGAGCTGCTTCTGAAATGGGATCTCTTTGCTTATCTGCTGGGAAGGCCAGGCCAAGACAAAGAACAATGCATGAGCCAGAGCCAGTGTGCAGGTCTGGTCCAACCAGCACTGGAGTGATAGAGGCTGTGATGGTTAATACTGGTTATCCACTTGACAAGATCTACAGTCACAAGACAAGCCTCTGGGCATGCTGGGAAGGGATCATCTGGGTTAGGTTAGACTCCGGCCATCCTGTGAGGGGTTATCCTGATTAGGTTAACAGAGGTAGAAAAGCGCATTCTAAAAGTGGGCAACACCATTTCATGGGCTAGGGTCCTGTACCGAATAAAAAGGAGAGAGTGTGGGAGCTGGAGAGATGGCTCAGTGGTTAAGAGCACTAGCTGCTCTTGCAGAGGACCAGGGTTCAATTCCCAGTGCCCACATGGCAGCTAACAACATCTATAACTTCAATTCCAGGGGATCCAACGCCCTGTTCTGATTCTCATGGGCATTGTACAATACCAGTGCTCTTACATACATGCAGACACATAAAATAAAAATAGTCATTTTTTTTTTAAAGGAAAAAGCCGGGCTTGGTAGTTCACACCTTTAATCTCAGCACTCAGGAGGCAGAGGCAGGCAGATCTCTGTGAGTTCCACGACAGCTGGGACTATAGGGAGACCCTATCTCAAAAAGACCATAAAATAAAAAATACAAAAAGGAGAAGGTGAGCTGAACACAGGCTACAGATGCAGGGTGACCATCTGTCTCTGCTTCGGCGGCCATGGCAGACTGTGGGCCCAAATAACCCTCCTTCCTTAAGCTGCTTCTGTCAGGGTATTTCATCCCAGCAACAGGTCAAGGAACTAAGACACTGGCCAACCCCAAAGGCTCCGCCCAGCAGATGGCTTCGTTCCCCACTCTCCACAGCCCACCATGACTATACTGCACGGCAGCGGTCCAGCGGTAGAGAGAGGAGCTGTCCTGGGAGAGGCGCAGTGGCTGTCTGTCTGTCTGGGCACACTGCTCCGACATGAACTCCAGCTGTGTCTTCTCACAAGCCTGGCCGGAGGAAGCAGAGGACAGGTACAATGGGGCTCTTGTCACTTCATGCTCCCTACATGCAAGGTCAAGACACGGGGATGACTTAGTCCCAGGGTGCAACTCAGCTCAGCTCTGAAGACTACAGTTGACCAGGCCACCACCTGCCTCTCTCTGCAGAGGGGAAAATTCCAGAGAATTTGTAAAAGACTCAACAGCAGCAGGGAGGAAAAAAAAAGAGCCCTGAACCTGAGGAAATGCTCTGATGGGCATAGAGGGCTTCACTACCTGAGCCCCTTGCCTCCAGAAGCACTGCACTGCCAAAAGGACCAGCTGGGCAGAGCAATGACCACGGCCACCCTCCTCTCAGGTCAGGAGAGGCCTTGGACATGGGCCTGAACAAAGTTAGGACTGAGGCAGGGGTATCTGCCACAGGCACAATGTCACTGCCATCAACAGCCATCTGCAGCCGGAGACAGATTCTAACTCAATGGGAAAAGAATAATTCCATCGCCTCATGGCACCCAGGATGGCTAGATATAAAAAAAAACCAACAACAAAGCCTGTGCAGGACACGGAGACAGTGGACCCCACACACTCTGCCACAGGAACAGAAAATGGCAAAATGGTTTGGTGTTGTGAGAAATTCTTTGGTTAAACATGAAACTGGGCATGTCGGTGCACATCTATAATCCCAGCACTCAGGAGGCTGAGGCAGGCAGAGCTCTGTGAATTCAAGGCCAGCCTGGTCTACATATTGAGTTCCAGGCCAGCCAGGATTATATAGTGAGACCTTGTCTCAAAAGGGTGAGGATGGGGCTGGAGAGATAGCTCAGGGTTTAAGAGAACTTACTGCTCTATAGAGGACCTGTGCCCCACATGACAGTACCAAGAGTGTGACCTTGGTACTGATGCGGTGATGAGATGAAGGGCTCCGTTCTCATGACTAGCATTGCAGCCTTATAAAGGGCTGGAGGGCTCTACTGCAAGAGTTCCTTCCCTTCTGTTCCCTGTACCATGTGAAGGCCCAGAATTCCTTTCCTCAGAGGACTGGGTAACAGGTGCCATCTGGGCAGCAGAGAGCAGCCATCACCAGACACCAAGTCTACTGAGAACCTTGATCTCAGGCTTCCAGACTTCTAATCATGAGAAATACGTTTCTGTTGTTTATAAATTCTCTGCCTGTGGTGTTCGGTTCCAGCAGCCCAGACTAAAAGAGGTAAATAGCCAAAGGGATTGAAGACAGAAATCCCAACAAGCATGTGTTCAAATTCCTTCACAGTGGCTGGAGTTGCTGTAGCCATAAGAGGCAAACAACCTAAAGGTTCATCAACAGGTGACAGAAAAGTAAAGCTATTGTGTTCCTACCACAGAAAGCCCATCAGCCCCGGGAGAGAATGAAGCACTGACTCATAGCACAACACCATTGACCCTTGGACCTGTACCACTCTGAACAGGGCCAGGTACAGGATGCTGCCACTTACAGGAGATGATCAGAACGGGCAGCCCCACAAGCAGGTCAGGGCCTACGGGACGGAGAGGGGCCATTGCTTACTGGTGTGGGGTGTTCCTTTGTAGGAACCATTTAAAGGCAGTGACCACGGGACATTTCCAGCGTGCTAACCATCTCTGCATATTACACTCTGAATGGTTGACCAGGCAATTCACATCAGCATATAAACAAAAGGATGGTTCCAGCTGTGCACTCCCAGGCCACACCCCCAGAATTAGTTCTCATCACAAAGATGTCATTTAGAGGATGAAGTGACTCTCTGGGAGGGAAGTGGACACTTCGGGGTCTGTGCTGGCCACCAGCAGGACTGTCCTCCCAGTGCCCTCTCAAAAGGGAGGTGTGAACCCGCAAGTCAGCTGCTAACTCCCACCACCTACCCGGCTTGGAGGTCGGCTTACCTGGGTGTTGCACATCTCGGCCTGGATGTCAGTACCCATACACGCACGCCCCCCGAAGGCAGGTCTGGAGACGTCCAGGAGACATGTAAACAGAGAAGGGGGTGTGACCACCTTCCGTGACTTGGGAAACCAGGCTCCATCCACCAAGTAGGTACCTGGGGTTATTGCACCATCGCCTCCTGGTGACCACACCTCCTCCACAGGAACGAGAGCAAGGACTGTGGGGGCCCCAGCTAGACCAGTGTCCATGTACTGCCGCCACAGGGGCCAACTCCGCCAGGGAGCGGCAGCGACCCTTGGAGCACCACTACAAGGTAAGACAGCTTCATTTCTCACTCCCTCCGGGAGTGAGAGACCCCAGCACAGAAAGGATGCAGCCAGCATGCTCAAACACAAGGACCCTCATCACACACAGGGTCCCTCCAAAACTCTGCTTGGAGTACAGAGCAGGGGCTCTGGGTTCACACACACATACATACACAAACACACATGCACACACGTGTGCACACGTTCACACCAACCATGCACATGCACATATACACACATCCACATACCCATATATACACGTGCACACATACACATACATGTACATGTGTGCACACATTCACCCCACGCGTGTGTGTGCACGTTACCACATGTGCACATGCATGCTCATGCACATTAACATGCTCACACACACATATACACCCATGCACATACATACATATACATGCACACGTGTACAGATACGCACATATTCACATGCACACACGTACAGATACGCACATATTCACATGCACACATGTACAGATACGCACATATTCACACGCACACATGTACAGATGCGCACATATTCACATGCACACATGCACATACGCACACATATACATGCACACATGTACAGATGCACACATATTCACACGCACACACGTACAGATACACACATATTCACATGCACACATGCACAGATGCGCACATATTCACATGCACACATGCGCACATATACGTGCACATATGTACAGATACACACATATTCACATGCACACATGTACAGATACACACTCAAACACTCAGACTCTCACATACACACACACACTCCATCTTTCACAACACCCTAACCTTTTCCACACCGCATTCTGTTCCATCCAGAAGAGGAATGAGGAGGCGGCTGCAACTGCTTTGGTCCAGAGGGTCTGTGTGGCAGGAGAGAGCCTGGCACATGTCCTACAGGGGAGACAGATGGTCCACTTGGGGGCTGCCTGATCAGTGTCCCTCCCAGACCACAGAGGGCTCTGAGACAGTCAACACCCTGCTCTGGCAAGTGGCCTGAAAGGACAAAATATAGCCAACTCATGCATCAAGAACAAGAACCCTTGCCAGGGTCCACCATGCTTCTAGGGGGTCCATGAAAATGTCTCAATTTCTTTTAAAATCAGATGAAAATTTAAATAATAATAAATGTTCTAATAAATAAATAAATACAGTAACATAGTTTTTATATTTTATAAAAATACTAAACATAATTTGGTTTTGGATACAGGGTCTCTAGCCCAGGTTGGCCTTGAACTCCCTATGTAGCCAAGGGTAACCTTGAACTTGTGATTCTCCTACCTTTACCTCTGGAGTGCTGAGATTACAGGCCTGTGCCACCACACCTAGTTTATGTGGTCTCGAAGATCAAACCTGGGGCTTTGCACATACTAGGCAAGCACTTTACCAACTAGGCTACATCCCCAGCCCCCTAAACACAATTCTTAATGTGGAGGGAGGAAGGGGCAGGGGGGAGGGGAAGTGGAGGGGGAAAGAGCTCACCTTCCCCCCAGGGAGGAGTTCCGCCTTGGGGGTCCCTGGCCTCTCAGGCTGCTACCTCTTGTGGCTCACATTCCTACTCTGGGTAGAGCTTGGGGACTTCTACCTCCTGGAAGCCCACTATGCTGAGCCTACCCATTTAGGGTGGACACTGAGCCCAACAGATTATGCCAGGAACAATAATACAATCTGTGGGGCTCAGTCCAACACAAATGAGGGGGCTTTTGTTCAAAGAAGTTTAAGAATTTCAAGAGGCGGGTCGGAGAGACTTTGCAATGTCAACCTGATGACCTGAGTTCAATTCTCAGAGCCCACAATGAAAGGCACAGACTGGCTGTCAAAAGTTGTCCTCTGACCTCCACAAACACACTATGACACGCATGCACATGGATGTGTGCACACACACACACATAAACACAAATAATAAAATAAAATAAAAATCATTTTTTTCAAAGACTTCTAAGAGGTGGTATTGGCAGCATACTGCAAACATTAAGCCAAACAGACCATGGTGTGATCTTTAGCTGTGCCTGGCAGACAGGGTCAGCGCACGGGGTGGGGTGAGAACATGAGGGTGCTGGACGCTGGTGAGGTGCAGACTCACCAGACCCTCCCTGGAGAAGGTGCAAGCCACAACCCCAGAGCCAAAAGCAACACGGCATTGATCGTCCGCACTGTAGTAGAGGCCAGGCATGGCAATCAGCTGGTGCTGTGTGGGTCCCGTCTGCAGGCTTGGTGGGTCCCACATGCAATTCATTTGCCCTGTGCTGCAACAGATCAAGGTTCAAGACTCACGTGGTCACCAATGGGGTCAGGGTGGAGGAGATGACACAGGGCTAGAGACTATTGGCAGGGAAGAGACCCAACAGGTCAGGTCTGCCAGTACGTGGAAATGGGTACAGAATGGAGCAGATGGACAGCCAAAAGAGGAATGGAGGAGGTTGTTGGACCAGCGGGACGGAAAGGTAGAAGTAGACAGTAGGCTGGGAATAAAAGGAAGTTAAGGGATGGGCCAGGACTGGAATGGGATGGAGAGCGGATGCATCAAAGTGGGAGAGAATGAGAGGACGGGGCGGCAGGACTGATGCGTGTATAGTAGGTTCTGGGCAGGAAGAAGGGGCAGCAGAGTGGGGTAAGGTTAGGCTGCCAGGCAGGATGATTGACAGCCGAGCCTCACTGGGCAGAGGCCATACCTGAGCAGGTACTTCAGCTGCCTTCGGCTGCAGGTGGACCACCCCAGAGCCCAGCTAGCAGGTGCTGCACCATCGGACGCCATCACATGGCCACTGGTCTCACAGGTGTGGCCACTGCCTGGAGCTCCATCATGGTTCAGGCCACAGCTGTGAGTGGAGTCAATTCCGGAGCCAGGCAAGGGCCACCTTTGTGTCCCTGCCTGGTTGGCCCTTGACCCTGCTATGAGCTAACCTAGTCTAGCAGAAAGTGTTCTGGAGGCCCTGCCTCCATTTCTCGCCCATATGAAGAGGGGATGGGAGCTGACCCTGCAGGGGCTTCTCTCCTCTTTCACCTAATAAATACCAAAAATCTTTAAAAATGTACCAGTCAAGCTAATCCATGGTGGCACAAATCTGGGGGGTGGAAGTGGGAGCCAACTAGAGGATTTTGAGGGGCGGCAAGGTTTCTTATCTGGTGGCTAGTGGCATGGGTGTGTTCAGCTTGTGGAGATCTATCCTCTGCAGCTTCACTGTGGACAGAAAGCTCAAGAAAAATGTGTCTGTCTTCCTTTCTGTTCCCAGGCAGTGGCTTTCAGACTGAGGACAGGCCCTCCCTATGTCTCACGAAAACTGACCCTGAGAGCCTGAGGAGTGGGGTGGGAGGGGCATGCCAGAGTGACTGGGTCAGACTCTCTGAGAGACGGGAGCAGCCTCCACTCCAAAGCTTCCACCAGCTCAGGGGGCTGGAAATTTTCACTTTTTACTCTGCAGAGTTCCACATTATTTTTTATAACAATTGATATTATTTTCATAATTATAAAAAAGCTAAGAATCAAAAACATTGAAAACCTGACTCTAGATAAATGATCACATGCAGGAACAAAGATTTTCATAAAAAGACACAACATACACAACAGAAATGATTTGGAAACAACCCCAACTACCCAACAAAAGGTAGTGAACAGTGGTGAACACACATCACAATGTCTGGGAGAAATGTTTAGGACATACTGTTAAATCAAGACATGGGGCACTATGCCTTTAATCCCAGCATTCAAGAGCAGAGAGGCAGGTGAGCTGCCATGTGGGTGCTGGGAACCAAACCCAGGTCTTCTGTAAGAGAAGCCAGTACTGTTAACTGCTGAGCCATCTCTCCAGCCCCGGTAAGATTTATTTTCTGGGTAAAGGTGCTTACCACTCAAGCCTGATGGCCTGAGTTGAATCTGATAACCATGTAAAAGTGGAATCAGAAAGCTAACTCCATAAAGTTGTCCCCTGACCTTCATGCGTGTGCTATGGCATGCCCCCTACCTCACATCATACACACACACAATAATAATAATAAATAAAAATTAGAAACTGGAGAGATGGCTCAATGGTTAAGAGCAGTTGCTGCGCTTACTGAGGACCTGAATTCATTTCCCAACACCCATACAGGCAGCTCACATCCGCCTGTAACTTCAGCTCCAGGGGATCTGACACCTTCTTCTAGCCTCCACAGGCATACACATACATGCACATAAATAAAAAAATAACTCTTTTAAAAAATAGAAAATTAGAGGACTGGAGAGATGGCTCAGCAGTTAAGATCACTGGAAACTTTTGCAGAAGACTGAGGTTTGGTTCCCACACCCACCTGGCAGCTAAAGACCATCCATAACTCCAGTTCCAGGGGACCTGACACCCTCTTGAGTCTCTCGGGCATTGCACAACATGTGTATTTACAAACATACAGGCAGAACACTTGTACACATGAAATAAAAATAATTTTAAAAAATTTTAAATAGAAAATTAAATAAAAAGATTTCTTTTCTAAATGCTATTTTGCTTGTTTGTGGGGGGAAAAAGAGTTTCTTTTAATCATTCAGTGATCAAGAAGAATTAGATCTCCCTGCCTTGCCAGCCCTTGCTTTGGCCCTCCGAGTCACTTGGAATCAGGGGTAAGGCTCCTTCTAGTAGGCTCTGCAAGGGCTTGTGCCCACCAAGACCATAACCCTCCACCCTGGGCTCAGATCAGCTCTCTGGCCACTTACCTGTGCCCAATCTCATGGGCAATGGTGATCCCCAGGTCAAAGCCAGTGTCTTCAGTAATGAGACAGCTCCAGGAAGGGGAGCAGGCACCCCCAAGCTGAGTGACCCCCCGAACCTGCCGATTACCATCAGGTAACTCCAGGTCAAACCTTGGCAAGAGAACAAGAGTCAGATGGATGGTTCCCACGCAGAGTGCAGCCACATCATCTGTGCAGAAGGCAGGAAGGTCATGGTGCAGCCTTCCCAGGCAGGCTGCAGGCCTTCAGGAAGCTCAGCTACCTGGTTATGTAAAGGATTAGGTCAGCATGCCCAGGATCCCTGTCGTCAGTGGGGTTGATTGTCTGGCTCCATTCACAAACATTCATCAGGGACAAGGTGATGTTGGTTGTGATATTTGGAGCACCCTGGAGATCAAGTACAGATGCTGCTTCTATGGGAAGGTCCCCAGGATGATGCTGGGTGCTGTTGGCATGCTTCTCAGTCCTCATAATGCCCATATAGCTGCCCCCACATTACAGATGGGGACACTGAGGCTCTGAGAAGAATAGTTGCTCAGCCAGAGCTCAGTGCCAGGAGAGCCAGCATCCAATAGGACCTCAGGGTAAGTACACACCTTGGGCTCGGTGAGGATGATCAACTTCACCAGGTGCACTCTGAACTGAGCTCCAAGAGACGGGTCCCTCAGCAGTTCCAACCCCTGCAGAAAGCAACACTGGCAGTGGAAGGCAACACAAGATGGGCAGGGCTGGTCCAGGCCCTGGCAGAAGCAGTGGTGGCGGAGGGGTGGGAAGGATGCCCCACGGGGGCTGCAGGTGGGTAGGGAGCTGAAATGCTAGTGCTGGAAGTAGCTACAGAAGGTCAGACACACTTCTGGACCTCTCTCTTGCTCATAACCAGTCTAACAAAACAGCTGACTGATGACCTGAGTTTGAATCTGAACTCTGACTCTTCCTAGCTATATGCTCACCAAGCACTGAGCCTTAGTTTCCTCATCTAACATGGAGATCCAGCTTTGCCTAGTTGGCAGACTCAGGGATAAAACCACAAAGCTTAAGTCTGCTGTCTGAGGTGGACGCCCAGTGAGGACAAGGGCCATTTCAGCCCCAGAAAATCGACCTCTACCACCTGACTTTCCTCCTGAGCCATGTGAATGACCCAAGGGAGACTGGGTGTTGGAAAATTAGAATCAGAGGAAAGGACCCCAAAGTTTGAAGATAATGGTTTCCAAGTGGCGGCGGAGATCATTTTCCCTGAGAAAATCACCTCCAACACTTGTAGACAGAAAGTGGACTTGTTCTAGACTCAGACCACATTGTAAATGGGAGGGAGTGTTGGAGTGGGTAGTGTGGTGCCAGGGGATCCAGGCGTCTGAGATTGAGGTGGAGGCTGAGGGGGACCTTTCCTTTTGCCCCAAGAGCCACAAATAGCTCAAGAGAAGGCAGTCTAGGCAAACTTCGCCCCCTGTTGGCCAAATGGACTCTGTGAAGGAGCTGAAAGACAGGGTGGGGGAGCCTTGTGGGACTGAAAGGGATGCCCTGCCCTCATTCACCTCTTCTGCAGGAGAGAGAAGGGAAGAGACAGTAATAGCAACTTCCCCTTCTCTCCAGAGTCCCAGTGGAGCTCGCCTCAGGGCTGTCCTCCGGTTCAGTACATGGAGCTCAGATGCCCTGGCATTCGGCACAAGCCCTGGGAGTAGGGCACCGCGGGGGTCAGGGTACTGAGCAAAGCAAGCAACCCCGGATACCCTGAAGGGATGGCAGGCGTCTGGCCTGCTCTGCCTGATGTGATAACCTGGCCCCAGGAAATCACTGTAGATACGAATCTTCTTTCCCCCACCCCAGACCAGAACCAGGTTTTTGGGTTTCATTTCCTCGTTCCTGAGCTTCCACATCAGCCCTACAACCTTTACCCCAAAACCCCCACATTAAACTTTCCCGCCTTCGGTAATGGTCAGAAAGGCCTCCCTATATAAACCCCTGCCTTGGTTTTGATAACCGAACTACCCACTGACGTAGTATTCTGGGAGCTCCTCCTCCCGCCATACTCTGAGCCACCTGAGGCCCTGTTCGATGGTCCTCCATTCTCTGGCATGGCTGGAGCACAACAGCCATGCTGGAGATGGAGACCCACTCACAGAGCACTGTGCCCAGAGGCTCACAAGAACAGCCCACAGCCCCATCAGGGGCCCTGAGCCAGCTGTCACTAGGACACTAGTCCAGTCCTCCATGACTCACGATATTGAGGTTGGTCAGCACATAGCGCTCTGTGTCCTCCTGATGAGCCTGATAGACATCGGGGCCCACAGCCACCAGCAGCTCCAGGTACAGAACGTCCCCCACAGTCCTCCTCCATCTCAGTCTCCGGAGGTAAGAAGGGTGGCCTGGAAGGGCATGAGCAGGCTAAGGACAAGGGTCCTAGAAGGCAGGTACTAGGGATCTGAGAGAGGTTGGCTGGTCCTAGAAGGGTAGACTGGGAATTCAAGAGGCTGACTTCATGCCCACTCCAAGGGTTCAGCTCCCAACCAGAGAAAAGCAGTGAAGAAGGGGCCAGGAAACCCAGCTTAGGCTAGAAGGAGAAAACAAACAGCTCTCCCAGGAGCACAGCACAGCTCCCCAAGCCTGTCCTCACAGACACAGATAAGCAGGCCATAGTGAATCCAGGCACAGCTGGAGACAGGATCAGCCTCCCTCTCCCCTGCTCATCCTGTCTGCAGTCCTCTTGCCCAAGAGAGGATCCCAAAACTACTGTCTTTGGTGAGAACCCAGGGAGGAGCACAAGCTGCAAATGGCCCTGTGCTCGATGCCTGCTCCTCCCAGCTCCAGGGTGTGTGGACGGCAAGCTACCTAGTGTCATACTTTGCCAAGGACCTGGACCAGTGCTCGACAAAGCAGTCTGAACACTGACACAGGTGTTTTATGAACACTCTCATGAACCCTGCCCAAAAGGAAGGAGAACTCAAGTGGAGCCTCTGGTTCCTGTGGATCACAGGAGTACGGTCAGCAATTCTTGTCTTCTTGGAGCCCAGAGGACTCAGAGTCCAGGTGGCAGTGTCCTAGCCCTCAAGGAGCACAGAGCTAGAAGGACCTGGGGGCCCAGTCAGTGTAAATCCTGCCCAGGTCATGGAAAAGCTGGTCACAAGTGGGATGTCCCCTGATCCTCTCTACCCTCACTGCTAGTCCACCTACCTCTGGACCCTGCTAGCTTCTAAGTGTGTGTGTATGTGTGTAGGAGGGTGCACATGTGTGCAGGGGTGCATGTGTGTAGGGGTGCATGTGTATGTAGGGGGATGCATATGTGTAGGGGTGCATGTATGTGTAGGGGTGCACATATGTGAAGTCACGACTTTATTTTTTTGAGATAGGATCTCTCATTGAGACTTGGGGCTCACCAATTATGCTAGGCTGACTGGCCAGCAACCCTAGAGCTTTGCCTAGCTGGTGGTTATAGTGGAAAAGATTAATGATAATCCCACTTGTGACCAATTTTTCTATAGTCTAGGAGGGGTGCATACTGGGCTGTGCCTCCCTGGCAATGGAATTACTAGTGTGTGCTACCATGCCTGGCTTTTTTATGTGGATGCTGGGGATAGAGCTCAAGTACTCAAGCTTCCACAGCAAGTACTTTACCAAGTGAGCTATCTCCCCAACTCATGCCCCCACCAGACGTTTAATCAAAGCTACCAATAGTCCTTGGGCACCATAAAAGCCAGGCCTGCAGGCTGTGGGAAGCCCTTCATCACGCAGAGATCCAGAGGGCAGGAGCCAGGGGTGCGTGACCCAGCACTCACCTTGTTCCCACAGAAAGAATAAATATTTATAGCCACTTCCAGAAGTCATGAGTTCCTGAAAACCAGCCAGGCACACAGAGGCCATCCATAGGCCAAAGGGACCAGCTGATGAATGGCCAGCCCCTTATGATACTTAACAGAAGTCTGGAGTCAGGATCCTGGCTCAGCCGGAACACCCAGACCAGCTTTTATCAAGCTGGCAGGAAGTAAGAGAGCTAGTTAACAGAGACACAGCTTCTCTGACCTCCTCCCTCTAAAGCCTTCATAGCACCAAGTCAGTGGGAACTCCCTCAGTCCCCCACCCAGGGCCTAAGAAACTCCCTTGGCTCAGGGCACACCAAAACAGCTAGCTACCTGTGGGCATAGCAGCATCAGGACCGAGGTGAGAAGATACCTCCTTGGGCTCCAGAGCCTGAAGAAATCTCTGCAAAATAAAAGGATAAAGGGAGGAGGAGGAGGAGGAGGAGGAGGAGGAGGAGGAGGAAGAGGAGGGGGAGGAGGAGGAGGAGGAGGGAGGAGGAGGAATATGAGGAGGAGGAGGAGGAGGAGGAGGAGAAGGAGAAGGAGGAAGGAAGGCAACCGGAGATACAGGGACAGGGAGGGGACCGGGCCTAGGCAGTGAGGCAGAGGAGAGGTACCCACACAGGTCTGAAACAAATTGCAATCTTTATCTTCATAGGAGCAAACCAACTTCTTCTTCTGACAGTGAAAAGGCCACACCCACCCCACTCAGTGCTATTTGGTAGCGCCTCCCCCAGTGACCCCAACACCAGCCCACCTGCTGGAAATCCGAGAGCCCCCAGCATCCCAGGATGAAGAAGACACCAATGAGGACTCCTCTGATACTGATTGCAGGGAAAGGATGGCATGTTACCCAGGGGCAAAGCTGGCCCATTCTTAGAAAAGGCAGCTGATGATCAGACAGGGTGTCTGGAGACTGGGAATCTGGCCAATGTGGAATGTGACGGGCCACTATCACTGGCTGGGCGGGACATCAGTGTTTATTCTTGAGAGCTTCCTCCCAGGGCAGGGCTATGGGGGAGGTGGTAGGAGGCATATGGTTTCTTCTTCTAGAAGTTTTCCTGGGATAGACCCCAGTATAGAGCATCCCATTCTGTTCTGCACCAGGAGAGTTCTCCAGCTCTGCACACATCTAGCCTCCTAGGCGAGGGTGGTCTAGCCATCCAGTCCTGACATTAATGTGTGCTGCACAGGACTCTGGGGATGTGCCCTCATATGAAATGAGGGGTCCTAGATGGCTCTTTGGGGATCTCTGACTGGCCAATGATAGGCTGAACTAAAGACCTCACAGCTCTGGCCCCTCGTCCTGCCCTCCACCCCCACAATCTAAGCTCACTCCAGCTCTCCTGTCCTCTTCACCCATGGAGTCTGTGCCCCTCACTGCACTGCACTTGCCAACATCCTGTGGCCCTGCCTCATCCCCTGCCCCAGCCTCCACCACCATAACTATCGACCTGGTCTGCACCTGCATGCAGTGGGGAGCGTCTTGAGTGGCCCCACATCTCTGCAAGTGTTGTCACACACTGCCTGGCGTTCCCAATGCAGCCCCTGGAAAGTTCTTCTACACATCCCAAACCACTCCTATGCCTCCCCCTGCCCGATCCTCATTATGGTTTGGATCCTGTGAGGGTTAGGTGTTGATTGCATCTGAAATCAACTAAAAGACACTTGTGGGTGGATCTGTGAGGGTACTTCCTGGAAGGATTCACTGAGGGGAGAACACCCTCCTCCAGAGAGGGCAGCACTTTCTGGCAGCAGCTCATGTATAAAGTGGTCCAAGGGAACCACAAAACCACCTTTGCTCCTTGCTCGTGAATGCACATACCTTGTGCGTTCATCAGAACCCAGCATCCTCAGCTCTGCCATGTAGACTGGAGACTAGTGGCTCTCCAGAAACCTCCAGGCCTTCCACACCACACTGGGACTGAAAAGACATCTAGCCTCACAGACTCAACAGCTATGGGATTCTGAGACTCTCTGGCATGCAGATGATCACTGTTAGACGGCCCAGCTGGTATCACGTAAGCGATCTCCTAAATCCTTTGTACTTTATATTCATGCTATCTAATATGGATCTCAGCTGTCCCTTGAGAGCCCGAGTCGAAGGTTTGGTCACCAGCCATGCACTATTGGAAGGCAATGGGTCCTTTCAGAGGTGGGACCACTGGGGGAAGTTGTCATTTGGGAATATGGCCTTAAAGGGTTCTAGCGCCCTCTCACTTGCTGCTCTCTGACTGCCATGAGGTGAGCACCTTTACTCAGCCACATCTTCCAGCATAATATTTCTTCTTCACGACAGGCCCAAGGACTAGACTGAGCAAATACAGACTGAAACCATGACCCAGAATTAACGAACGTATTCTCCTTATAAAGTTGATATCTCAGGCATTTTGTCACAGTGAGAGAAAACTGACCAGCACAACCACAACCCCCCACCACCACTCCTGACTATGACCGGGAATGGATCCACTTTTGCCTTCCCACAACTAGACTTGAAGCTTCTCTTGTCCCTTGCACAGGGAGGATATGTACACCATCCATGCTGGACCAGCCTGGCCCTGGGTCCCTCTCACCCTCTAGCCTCCTTGAGGTTTATTTATTTATGGGGGCTAAAGAGATGGCTCAGTGGTTAAGAGCACTGTATGCTCTTGCAGGGGACCCAAGTTTGATTCCCATCATCCATATGGTGGCTAACAACTGTCTATAACTCTAGCTCCACAGGAATCCAACACCCTCTTCTGACCTCCACAGGCATTCTACTGCATGGGTGCACCTACCTACATGCAGGCAATACATGCATACATACAATAAATAAAATGTTTAAATTATTTACTACTTATGCCTTGTAGGAATGACTTACAATATGGACAGAATCTGGACTAATGACTTTTACTTTACCTTGTACAACAAAGCTGCCATTTATAATGTGAAAAAGCACACTGAGCTATGTGCTCTTGTGACTTGGGCACTGTGCTGGATTGCTTTGGTGTCAACTTAACACATCTGTGTGGAGGGAGCCTCGGGTGAGGAATTTCCTCCATTGGACTAGCCTGTGGTCATTATCTGTGGGGTGTTTTCTTGATTGTTGAGTGCTGTGGGAGGGCCCAGCCCACTGTGAGTGGTGCCACCCTGGGCAGGTGGTTCTGCGTTGTGTAAGAAAGCACGCTGAGCATAGACGAGAGGAGCAGGCTAGTAAGCAGTGTTCCTCCATGGCCTGTGCTCCAGCTCCTGCCTTTAGGTTCCTGCCCTGAGTTCTTACCTTGGGTTCCCTCAGTGATGAACTGTGACCTGAGAGATGTAAGCGGAACAAACCCTTTCCTCCCCAAGTGGGTATTGTTCAGAGTGTTTTGTCACAGTAATGGAGAAGCAAACTAGGATGGCACCTGACCTTGATCCCTCTGGACCCCACTTTGCCCTCCATCAAGATAGTGAATGAATGTGCATGTGCTCGAATTAGCAAATCAAAGCTCTGGAAGCAGCATATTCATATTTGTATCCTCACTAGAAGAGTGAGAATTAAGAAGTTTCCTTGACATTGAGAGTAGGAGACATTTTAGGCCTGGGGATCAAAAGGCAAGATTCTCAGTAAGATAAGGGCGGAGCCAAGCTTGTGGCTCCCCAGTTTATACTGTGGTGACTTATGGCTGAAGCTTGGCTTGGGAGCACAGTTCCAAGAGAGATCTGAAGTAGCAGGTTGTTCTGAGTTTGGGTTCATTCTTGGCCTTAAATGCTAACAGACAGGCAGGTTATTCAAGTGCTAATGTGTTAACACAATACGGCTTAGTGATGCCTCAGTCTCATGGAGATCTCTGCCTCTCAAGGGCTGGGGTTAAACATGTGGGCATGGGATCCCCTAGAACTGGAGTTACAGTTATTAGCCACCCAGTGTGGGTGCTGGGAACTGAGCCTGGGTCCTCTGCAAGAACAGCCAGTGTTCTTAACTATTACTTTTCCAATTACTTTTCTAATATGTGTATATTTGTGTCTATGTTTGGGTTCATGCACATGACTGCAGTGCTCATGGAAGCTGGAAGAGCATGTCCGATTCCTGGAGGTGCAGTTACAGGTGGTTGTTAGCCACCATGTGGGTGCTGGGAACCGAAGCCAGGTCCTCTGCAAGAACAAATACTTTTAACTGCCTAGTCTCTTCTCCAGCCCTTTATTTTTACTTTATAATTCTGTGTTTGTGTGTGCGTGTGTGTGCATGTGTGTGTGTTGAGGCATGTGTATTTGAGTGCAGGTGCTCACAGAAGCCAGAAATGAGCGTCATAGTCTTTGGAGCTGGAGGTAAAGGCGGTTGTAAGGGGCCGAAGAGATGTCCTGGGGGTTAAGAGCACTGGCTGCTCTTGCAGAGGACCCGGGTTTGAGTCTCAGAATCCACATGGCAGCTAATAACCGTCCATAACTCCAGGGGAATCCCACACATTCCTCCAGCCTCCTTGGGCACTGCATGACATAGGTGCACCTACACGCATGCAGGCAATAAACTCATACATATAAAATTTTTAAAATTTTTAATGAAGGCTGGATAGATGGCTCAGAGGTTAAAAGTACTGTCTGTTCTTGCAGAGGAGCCAGGTTTGATTGCCAGCACCCACGTGGCAGCTACCAACCATCCAAAACTCCAGGGGAATCCGACACCCTCTTCTGACCTCCAGACATTGCATGACAAGGGTTCACTTACACACATCAAGCAACACACTTACACACAAAATACGTTTTAACAGTGGTTATGATCCTCCTCATGTGAATGCCGGGAACTGAGCTCAGGTCCTCCGCAAGCGCTATTAACCACCGAGTCACCTCTCTAGCCCCGTTCCAGCTGTCCTCTCTCTGTCTGGCATCACTGCCTTTGCTCCTCCAGTAGGTTCATTCATTCAACAGTATCAAGAGTTCTGCAATGGATAAGGCAGGCCAGGAAACCAGCCATGGGCCAACCAGAGCTGCTATGGCTGCTTGGTAACAGACTCAAACAGTAAGATAACCAGATACATCATACAGTGCTGGAAGCTGGTAAGTGTTATGGAGAAACAGTAACAGTAAGTATAAAGGGCAAGAAGGAAAGGTGTTGTTTCATAGAGGAAGGTCTTGGGAGACGACTGTGTGATAAGATGCTGAGGTCCTAGTTGCTCCATCAACACGCACAAACTCTGGTGTCTCAGGAATCACCCCAACAACCTTCACTGACCCACACTGCCCCCTACCACTGCCTCATTCTTTGCTACCTGTAAGACCAATGTAAAAAGGTTGTGTTCCAGGAACATCTAACTTCCTCACCTCTTATATGGTGCACATGGTGGTGCACGCCTGTAAGAGGCAGGCAGATTTCTGTGAGTTCAAGGCCAGCCTGGTCTACATAGTTCCAGGTCAGCTGGAGCTACAGGGAGACCCTGTCTCAAAAACAAACAAAAAAATTGCCTGGTATGTAATTGAGTTGGTAGAATGTTTTTTGCCTAGCATGTAAAAAGCCATGGATATAATCCCCAGTATCATCTAAAATGAACTGTGGTGGCACACTCCTGTAATCCCAGCACTGAGAAGGAGAAGCCAGAGGATCCGAAGTCAAGGTCATCAGAGCAGTGAAATGGCTACAGTGGGTACAAGCTGCAAAAACCGGATGGCTTGACTTAGATCTTGGGATCCCACCATGAAAGGAAAGAACCAACTCCTGAAAGTTGTCCTCTAACCTCATATGTGCTCATATCCCACAAATCATACACACACAAAATAAAACTAAACTTTTCACGGCTGGGGCTGGAGAGATGGCTGCTCCTACAGAGGACCCAGGTTTGGTTCCAGCACCCACGTGGTAGCTAACAATTACCGTAACTCCAGTTCCAGGGGATCCGACACCCTCTTCTGACCTCCATACGACCTGCAGGACAGGGATGCATTTACATACATGCAGGATGCACTGGTACCAAAAAAATAAATAAATAAATAAAATAAAAAAAATATATATATACATATATATATATTTTAATCAAGGTTGTCCGAGGCTACTTAGCAGCCTTTAAAGCCTGAACTACAAGACACCTTGTCTCAAAAAACAAGAACGCAAACAAGGACCTCTGCCCTGAGATACCCGGCATCCACAAAACCAATTCCCTGCAGGAAATTTGGCGAAGGCATTACAGCATGGGTGCACCGGCTCCCCAGAGTGCTCCCCGACCTTCCCGGGTGGCCTCTGGGCTTGCTGTGCACTTCTATCCTTCCGGAATAGACTCAAGTGCTGCAAACTTTAGGCTTATGGAGCCTTCATCTGTGTTTCAAAGTTTCACAGGGTCAGCACCAAGCACGGTGCACTCGTCATTGATTAACTTTGCTCTTAAGGAAAAAACACATTATCATAATTAGAATCCCACTTTATGGTCACCATCAGAAATGCTTTTATATCTTCGCAGCCATGGGGTTCCGAGTAGACGGGTCGAAACTACGGGCCTAGGATTCCCTAGTAGACCAGTGCTGCCCGCCCACGCCCCGCCCACGCCCCTTCCGGGCGGGTGTGCTAGCAGAGAGTGGTCCCCCCACCCGTTTCCGGCGTCCGCGCGTCTCTTCCATCCCCCACCCTAACACATACCCTCATGATCGCAGAGGGGCCCTGGGCTCCCCTCTACCCGATTCTAGTTCGTCAACCGGGGGCGCGTCACTACACCGTGCGGCCGAGCGGTCTGTCCGCGATACTCGAGCGGAACCAGATGTGAGGGTTCGGTTTCCAGCCGGATGCGAAAAGACGAACACTGCACGCTCCGGAGCGCCCTACGGAGGCCCGCTGACTGCGTGGGAGCGCTTCCAGTAGCGTTTCGGATCCGAGTCTCTCCTGGCCGGTGGGACTCAGGGGAGCGGGAAGATGAAGGCGAAGGCCTCGACGTCCGCGACCCAGCCCGGGCCTGTGCGAAAGCTCGCTGGGAAGAAAGCTCGGAGGAGGTCCCGGAAGCGCAAAGCGCCGGCAGGAAGCGGGACTCAGGGCAGCCAGCCCGCAGGTGCCGCAGTTCTCGCGGGCCGACCACCGACGGCCCCAGAGGACTTTTCTCACAATTGGAAAGCGCTGCAAGAGGTGAGGCCGGGCATCCGGGATAGAGCACATGGTTAGGGAGGATGCTGCGTTTGGTCCACAAGCACATGCAGGAAAGCCCAGCCAGCCCGCTGAGGTTTTGTGCATTTCCTATAATAGATTTTAGTCAAATGTAGACCCCCCCCATTCCCATTGCCTCCCCCCACCCGATTTCATGCATTCTGTCATATATGTTAAGTCCTTTCCGGTAGGAACCCAGATGTCCCTCGGTGCAAGTTCATCCAGTGGATTCTAGTCAGACTGTCTAGAGTCAAACTCTTGGGGCCCGAAAGCTGGCTCAGTGTTGAGCAGCAGAAGACCCAGGTTCGGTTCCCAGCACGCAGATCGTGGCTAACAACCGTCCTAAATCCAGTTCCAAAGCCCTCTCCTGACCTCTGAGGGCATTCATTGCAGGACATGGGTGCACTTACATGCAGGAAGTACACTTATACACGTAAAATGAAAATAATAAATAGAATATTGAGACTGGAGAGGTAGCTCAGCGGTTAAGGGACCCAGGGTCGATTCCCAGCACCCGCATAGTTGCTTACAACTGTGTTTTAACTCCAGTTGCAGGGGATCCAAAGCCCTCTTCTGACCTCTGAGGGCTTTGTGAAGCACGGGTGCACCTACCTACATGCAGCCATTACACTCATAGACATAAAATAAAAATAACAAAATATTTTTTTAAAAACTCAAAGTCTTCCTTACCCCAGAGTTAATAATTCCTCAGCCGAGGTCAGTGCCGTCTGCCCATTTCCCCCATCCTGTGCTAGGTTTCTGTCTGATTGAGTCAGCATGGGTCTTTGGTACACCATGCCCATGTTTTAAACCATGTTGGAGAACCCAGGCTAGTCTGGAACTCGCCATGTAGTCCTTCCTGCCTGTGAATCCCAAGTACAGGTATTGCAGATGTGACCTCCTGTGCCCTCTCTCAGTCATAAATTCTTACATTCTCTGGAGTTAGCTGATGTTATGGTCCCACTTTCCTGAAAGAGAAAATTGAGATGCTAAGATCTTAAGGAACTTTGTCTAAGGTCTCGTAGCAAGTAAATCTTGAAATCGGGCTGTGGATATGCTTGTTTTGACTTTATGCTTCATGCTCTGTTGACCTAATAATCTGGAGCATGGATCATGGATCCTCAATAAGAGAGAAACTAAAGAACTTGGGTTCCATAACTCTCGGCCTGGTTCCTTAGTGTGAACATTCCTGGTAATTTTCCTGTCTTGGCACACAGGACCAGTCAGACCCCTGTGGACAATCCCAGCTCTGTATGATTTCACAGCACCACCAGCTTTTTTTCTTTATCCCAAGTAAGTAAAGTAAAATTAAGTGCACAGAGTCAATGTTTGCTGTAGGGAACTTGATTTGCTCTGGTTTCTGCTCCCTTAAGTGTTAGGGGAACAGGTTAGGTAGAAACCTACCACATGATCTCTGAGATGGTTGTCCCCATGCCAAGTCTTTACTGGTGATTTGAGCACAAGGAAGAAGGTGTGCTCCACAACCTCGGCCTCTGCCTGGATACCATGGTTGTCACCAGCCATCTCTGATTTGACAGTAGCTTTTCTTTCCATTGAACACACCCCTGTTTTCCCCAGACCCTGAGCTATAACCATCCTCTAGAGATAGTGTGAAGGAAATGGTCTCTGTGCTTCAGAGTTGACCCAGTTGTCCAGGGAAGTCACTCTAAATTCAACTCCAAGTTAAACGAAACAGAATTCCCCCGTCCCCAGACTCAGTGAGGTGCCCTGGAGTGCTGAGTCACTCAGGCAGTCACAGTGTAGAACATGAGTTTGAAATGTTCTAGAATAAAGCAGATGTCAGCTGGGCATGATGGCACTAGCCTTTAATCCCAGAGGCAGAGACATGTGGATCTCTATAAAATCAAGGCCAGCCTGGTCTACATAGTGAGTTCCAGGCCAGCTGGGGCTACAGGGAGACCCTGTCTCAAAAACACAAAAGATGAAAATTTTAAAAAAAGAGAGAGAGAGAGAGAAAGAAACATGTCAGACTGCGTTGTAATAAACAAAGGAAAAGAATCTCAGCACTGGTGAGGTAAGAGTGAGAACTTTTCCCTTTATGCTGTGGGGGTATACTTCTTAATCCCAGCACTGCAGAGGCAGGGACAAGCAGATCTTTATATGAAATCCAGGACAATTGGGGCTATTAGGGACACCCCGTCTTTAAATAAAAGGGCGGACCCTAGACAGTTCCCGTCATTGATGCTGACAGGAAGTGTGGATGATAGGTGTGTTGTGTGTGTAGGTATGGATGTGTATATGTACAGACAAATTTGTTCAATCTATCAGGGTGTCAGTTCGAAGTTTAAATGTGGCTTGTATTCAATTTTGATCCCTTTAGCTGCTGAAACAAAAGTCACCAGCACCAGAGAAACATCTTATCTCTCAGATGGATGGCAAAAAGCATCCCCAAGTTATCCAGCAGAACAGAAAAGAGACCCTAGAGAAATCAAAGCGGGGCCAGGAGATTGCCCAGGGTGCTGTCACCTCTGCACCTACGAGGGAGAGGAAGATACTGGCACTTCCCACGAAAACCTACGAAACAGAACCAAAGAAAGAGGCCAAGAAAAGGAAAAATGGTGGCACTTCTTCCCAACAAGGGGATGTCAAGCAGAGGTGGAAAGCTGAGGAGGCTCCATCTGTGCCCACTGAGTGAGTATTGACAGCCGCAGCCTCCGCTGCAGATGCTCAGAATGCACATCTGGCCTCCACTATACTCACCCCTTAGGAAAGGTGCTGTGGCCTGTCTCTGTGCAAACCGCATAGCTTATATTGGCCCCAATCCCAATGACGTCTCCCTTACCTGATCCCATAATGTTGGTTTACTGTTTACTTATTAGTCACTTGTTTGTGCTAGTGTGGGGTTCTCAAAGCAGACTGAATTTCACAGCCAGTGCCGTCTTTGGACCCAAAATAGAGCTGGGTACTTGGTAACTGCCAGAAAAAATTGTGGCATGCGTGCTGGAGCCAGAAAGATTCGTGTGAAACCCAGTTCTGGCCCTGGCCTGTTGGTGGCTTTGGGCAGGTTTCTGTACCCTCTGCACCTCTGTGTGGCCATCTGTGGTCTTTTTACCACTGTATGGGGTCGGGTTAGACCACTGAAGAAGAAAGGGATGGGAACACTAGGAAGAGGCCTGTCAGGGAAGCCATGATGGGGCTTTGTGTTTATTGTGTAGGAGTGTTATGTGTGCATGTATGTAAATGCACCTGTGTTGTTCAGTACCTGTGGAGGACAGAAGAGAACATTGGATCCCCTGGAACTGGTTGTTCACTGCCCTGTCAGTCCAGGGACTTGAACCCTAGTCTCCTGCAAAAGCAGCCAGTGTTCTTAACTGCTGAGCCATCTCAGCCCAGGAGGAGCTTTCTGAGGATGAAGTTGAGACCAGACCTGAACTCTCGAATTTCCCAGGAAGCCATGGAGTGCCCCATGTTGGCCTTACCTTCCTCACTTCTTCAGAAAGTGGGAGACAGTGCCAGGCACAGGTCTGTCCATTGTGCAGTCTACTGTGTTTCCTGGTTGTCCAAAAATAACATGCTGATTAGCAAGTGTCAGTGGTCATTCTGGACCTGGATCATGTGTTTCTGTCTTACACGCTTTGTGTTTGTTCATAGTGCTACATCTTGGTAACAGGTGTGTTTGCAAATTCAGAGCAGCAGGGAAAGAAGACTGCTATAGCAGGACCAGGTGGGCCAAGTGTGGGAGAGCAGCATGGCAGCCCCTGGGTGCCGCTGCTCACTGCCCTTATCGTCCTCCTGACAGGTATCCGGGTCTTCTCACGGCCAGGTGCTTTGTCTTTGCCTCATAGGGAAGACATCTGGTTTGATGACGTGGACCCCGAGGATATCGAGGCCGCCATTGGCCCAGAAGCGGCCAAGCTGGTACGGAAACGCCTGGGGCAGAGAGAGAGCAGCGTCTCCCTGGTGAAGGAGCAGGCTTTCAGCGGGTAAGCTGGCTTGGTCTTCGGCTGTTGGGAACGTCCTGCCTTCCACGGCTGGGGACCCTTGGGGAGGAGATTCCCGCTCTCCTGCACTTGAATGGAGCAAGCAGGGAGCCACGGCCACCCGCAGCATTTATTACACTGGGGTCTTTGGTTCCCCTCAGCCTGACAAAAGCTTTGGCCCTGGATTGTGAGATGGTGGGCGTAGGCCCCAAGGGAGAGGAGAGCATCGTGGCCCGTGTGTCCATCGTGAACCAGTATGGGAAGTGTGTTTATGACAAGTATGTCAAGCCAACTGAGCCCGTGACAGACTACAGGACAGCGGTCAGTGGGATACGGCCGGAGAGCCTCAAGCAGGGTAGGACTCCCGTGGTGCTTGGGCATGGCAGGGGAGTGGCAGCTGGACTCATCTTTCCCACGCCCCCTTTCTATCAGGAGCCTGGCACTGCAGGGTGTGACACTTCTCACCTTGCCCCGGCTAGTGCTTTGCAGATACCTTGGCTGCTGTGCTGTTCGTGTCCTGTGATTCTGTGCCTCCTGCTCACCCTGCTTCACACTAGGACAGTGCTCTTGGTTGCTTTCTGTTGTGCAGCAGTGGGGAGCAAAGTGTTAGGGACCAGGAGGGAAGTCGTGGGGGCGAATGGGCGAATGGGCTCAGTTGGTGCAGCTGGGACAGATCACAAGGTCTCTTGGGGAAACACTAGCATGCTGTTGTGATCTGTGCAGCTTCCAGCAGGCTCCTCGCGGCCACAACATGGAGAATCAGGTGGAGGTTGGAAGGCTGGTTCTGGGGCAGAAACTAATAGGGAGGTGACTGGAAGAGGAGCTGCGCTGACATGTGTGGTAGGAGAGGACAGCCGGGACACTCTGCGGCCTGCTTCCTGCAGAGCCTGTGGAACTACTAGGAGTGCCACACTCACCACACTGCCTGTCTGCTTCTGTAGTGCCCAGGGTCCAAGCACCCTTTCCCCGCTTTCCGCAGGACAGCCAGTCCATTCACCTGGCATCGCTAACCTCGAGGTCTGTGGTGCTGAGAGGGACGCACCCTTGTCTGAGGCCCTGACGGACTTTGATGCTCTTGTGTTTTCTTGGGGCTAGCCACATGGCTTTGAAGACGGGTGCTGGCCCTCCAGCCTGGTGATTGGCTGTGGCAGAGCTCCGTGTTTTCTCATTGTCCTCAGAAGTGGGAAGAGTACAAGGCACAGTGGAGTTCCTCAGGGTCTCCCTAACTCCCCTGGGGTCCAGTGAGCTACTTCTAGGGACTACCACTCATCATCCCTCTGTGTGTGCTTAAGGGCCTGATTTGTCGTCTTTCGAGTCGGGGATGGGGGCTTCCCTCAGAACCTTGGTGATGTGTGTATTAAGAACGACTTCCATGCTTGGTTTTCAGGAGAAGAATTTGAAGTTGTGAAGAGAGAAGTGGCAGAAACGCTGAAGGGCAGAATTCTGGTGGGGCATGCGCTGCACAATGACTTAAAGGTCTGGATTTGGGGCCCTGAGAGCTTTCCTGAGGGCTGTCTGCACAGCCCATGGCTGTTTGAAAAATTATCATTGTGGGATTTTTAATTTCTGAATTTTTACCATGTTGAGAATCCCCTTAAGAATGATGTCAAGTGCTACTTCTGACATCTGGCTGTGTTCAAGGACCAGACTACAGTCAGTCCAGAGACCTAACTACACTGAGGCTATAATGCCAAAGTCCTGGCAGCCCTACAAAGTGGGGTCAGGCTGACCTGGCAGATGACCTGGTATCTGGTTGTCCTACACCATGACTGTGGGTCCCTCACAGGAAATTTGTTTGTACTAGCAAAGCCTTGGGGTTCTTGTTTCCAGTTTGCATCTGTCTGTGCGTTGCTCCAACGCTGTAAGTCCAGCCTGTTTTCTCCTAGCATTCTGAGGAAGACCTAGCCTGGGTTTTAGTACATGGGTCAGTTCAGTCACAAGCAGACTGCCTGACAGATCCATTTGAGAGTGCATCAGGAAAATGGGAGCCCAATCTGCTTGACATACGGGATACTTCTGCCACCATTTGGGTGTGGTGGACTTTTGATGCCAAAAGCTAGTTTGAAAACTGTAGGGTTATGCTATTTGGGGGTGGCAGAACTGAGCTTTGGAGTGTTAAGTGCATGCTCTGGGATAGCAGTGGGTGTACACCCACATGCCCCCAACCCATCCCGCTGCTCCTGAGTGTCCCAAGTTGGCAGAGTCAACAACTGCTTCAGCTGTTTCTCAGAGGTGGGGAGGTGGGTGGGGCTGTTTCCCTTCCCAGGTGGTCCCAGATCACACATTGACCACTTGAATGGTGAGCTCTGATGCCCCTTCTAGTACTAGGGCATGTGACCTCTGTCCTCTGTCCTTTTAGAGCTGGTCAGAGCTGATCAGAGCCTTACAGGTGTGGATATTGTCCTTCCTGGGTGTGGTCTGTAGTGCTGCTGGATTTGTGTTTCCAGAGCTTCTAGGTGTTTGGTTGTTTTATTTTTTTTTTAGTATTTATTTTATGTATGAGTGTATTGCCTGCATGTGTGTAAGTGTGCCCATGTCATGTACAAGTACCCTCAGAGGTCAGAAGAGGGCGTTGGATTCCCTGGCACTGGAGTCACTGTGAGCTGCCATGTGGGTGCTGGGAACTGTATCCAGATCCTCTACAAAAGCAGCCAGTGCTGTTAACTGCTGAGTCATCTCTTCAGTCCCTAGATGGGGATTTACTTC
Source organism: Eospalax fontanierii (assembly GCA_035773235.1). Taxonomy (NCBI): domain Eukaryota; kingdom Metazoa; phylum Chordata; class Mammalia; order Rodentia; family Spalacidae; genus Eospalax; species Eospalax fontanierii. The sequence goes on from CM069541.1 coordinate 61,812,207, forward strand.
TCTCTTAAGGATTTCAGGCTAGGATGTAGCTGAGAAATGGAGCTTTGTGTATGCAAGGCCCTGGGTTCCAGTCCCAGCGCAAAAAAAAAAAAAGATAATAATAAATATTTGCCAATTGAAAATTAATGAAAGTCACCCTGCTCAGTAATAGAGCATGTCACCTTAGAGACTGCAACCAGGGAGACATGTCCCACTAGTGGATCATTTGTATAGGCCATGTAAGTCTAGAAGACTGTTTGTAGCAGGGTGAACTGTTGAATTTCATTTCTAGCTTCCCTGTGTGCAGAGCCGACAGATACAGAAACCAGTTGATTGTGAGTTGATGGAAGACTTTCCTTCTACTTTATGATATCAAGATTTCATTTTATTAATGTCCTAAATGTTGGGCATCACACTAAGTTAGGGTGATTAATGTCTCTCAGAAGCTCAACTTTCTAAGTGTAGGTTATACTGTGGGGTGCTCTCTGAGATGTTATTTGGGAACAGAGTTCCCACTGATGCAGACTAAATGAAAATACTTATTATTATTTTCTTCTAGGTGTTGTTCCTTGATCATCCAAAAAAGAAAATCAGAGACACCCAGAAATACAAACCTTTCAAGAAACAAGTTAAGGTAACTAGTGAGCTTTCACACCTGTGCTGCCCCGCTGCACAGCCCCACTGGTTAAGTGGGGGTTGGTTTGGCTTGGTTTGGTATTCATTTTAACCTTTATAAGGAGTCTTAACTGGGTGTAATGACTCATGTCTATAATCCCAGCATTCAGAAGGTTTGAATTGGGAGACCCACCTCAGCTGCAGAGTGAGACTTCGTCTTGAGTGAAACACAGCAACAAAAGTTAAGAAGTCTTTTAAGAGTAGGCTTAGAGCTGGAAAGATGACTCAGCAGTCAAGGTGCTTCTTGCAGAGGACCTGAGTTCAGTATGGGTATCTACACACATATACATACACAGATCATAATTAGAGGGCTGGGGTAGGGCCCACCAGCAGAGTGTTTGTTACAGGTCTGGGTTCAGGAGCCTGCTGAGGTGGCACATGCCTTTAATCCCAGCAGCAGGGGCAGGTGGGTCTCTTTGAATCTCAGAAGCCAGCTTGGTCTACATAAGTTCCAGGCCAGTCAGGATTACACCATAGATCCTGTCTCAAAAAACCCTGGGTTTAGTCCTCAGCACCACAGCCTTCAAAATGAGTGAGGGGACAGGTTCTGTACATGAGTACTAGCTAATCTCCACGGTGGGCCTGGGAGAGCGCATGCTGCAGACAGAGCTGCCCGTAGAAGACCTTCAGACCTGGAGTGTAAGGTGGTGTGCGTGCATCTGCTCTTCCGGTGTCTGGGAAGGAACCGGGGCCTGTTCGTGTTAAAGAGCCTTACGGCCAGTGAGATGGCGCAGCGCATAAAAGTGCTGGTTGCACAAACCTAGCAACCTGAGTTGATCCCTGGTAGAAGGAAAGAACCAACTTCACAAAACTGTCCTCAGACCTCAACACACACGCTGTGGCACATATGCCTACACATAAATCATAGCCCCCACTCTCCCCCACAATAATTTTAAAAAAAATTAAAAAGCACTGTACAGGGAATGGAGAAATGGCTCTGGTTGAGAGTGCTTGCTGTTCTGATAGAGGACCCTAGCTTGGTTCCTAGCACCCACATAGTGGCTCATAACTATAACTCCAGTTCCAGGGGATCCGACTCCTTCTGGCCTCAGCCACCAGGCATGTATATGGTCCACTTGCATACATGCAGGCAAAACACTCATATACATAAAAATAAAATTTTAGAAACTCAACAGCACTTTGCACTGAGCTGCACTGCTCCCCTCTCGGCTCATTGGTAGGCTCATCTCTCGGCCTGGGGGCAGTGGCACAGCTATAGCAGGCTCGTGGCCACAGTCTTAAACAGCACAGGAGCTCCTAGTGAAAGGGAACCTGCAGGCCACTTGGAGTGGGCGATAGCCAGCTCTTTGCTGCCAGCAAAATGCCCCCCTTGGGCAAAGCTTGCAGAAGCCCTGGACTCAGTGTTGTGTACCTTCTCTACAGAGTGGAAGACCATCTCTGAAAACGCTTTCTGAGAAAATTCTGGGGATCAAGGTCCAGCAGGCAGAACATTGTTCGGTGAGTGTCCTTGAGTGACAGCCTTTGGGATTGATTATTGACTGTCCTAACCTCAAAATCCAAGCGTGTGTCACATGACAGCACATGTAGGGGAGGGGCCTTGGACAGAGCAGGCTTATAAAATGTTGATTAAACCTTAATTATTTTTTACATTTAGCTAGTATGTAATACAGAGAAATACTATGTTTTAGGATTCTGAAACAAGATTCATTAGTCTAATTGAAGACTGTTAGTTCATTTCCTATGACTGTGATGAAATACTTGAGGTTGAAGTCCTTACAATGAAAAGAGGCTCATTTAGCCCCAGTTATGGCACTGCCTCTGGTGAGGACCTTGTGGTAATAACACTCCAGTGGTGGAGGACGTGAGAGAAATCACATGCAGGACGGATGCTGAGGAGCGAAAGCGGCAGTACACTCTGAACAGACTTGCCCCAAGAATTTCTTCATGCCTTCCCAGCACTCACCCTTTGACCAGAAACCCACCCCGCCCACCTAAGCCTCCCTCCCCGCAAGGGTCCCAACACTTGAGCCCTAGCAGATAAAGCCTTTCCAAACCATAGCAAAGGCCTTCTTGGACCTGAGGTTCCTCAGCCCTCCTGGCCTGCAGTCTTGTAGAGAACAGGTTCCTCCTGCAGTAGGACCTGTGGCTCGTCTGCCTGGCTTGGCCTCCTGCAGCCCCAGCTTTCTATTGGTGTGGATTTCACTATCTGCTCCTATAAACTGAGCAGCTGAATCTGAAGTACGTGGGTGCCATGGCCACTTTACGTGTTTTGTCCTTTACTGTCCTACGGTGGTCACCATGTGAGGTGTACCTCTGTGTATACTGGGGCTGGCATAAAGGCTCAGTCGTCATAAGGGTTGACAGTGTGGCCTATGGCCATGTGTGGTCACTGGGTGGGTGGCCAACATTGCTGTGTGTCACCCAGGTCCAGGATGCCCAGGCAGCGATGAGGCTCTACATCATGGTGAAGCGGGAGTGGGAGAGCATTGCTGGAGACCGCCGGCCGCCGGCCACGCCAGGCCACTGCAAGGAGCATGCTTAGCACCACGCTGCTGCCGCTGTGTCTCCACCCTCTGACGGCAGCTGGGACTAGGTCATGGATGCCAGTCACATCTCTCCAAAGAGGGGCTCTGGTGAACATTTTCAAAGCAGTTGGCTACAGAGGTGTGGTGTGTAAGCTGCTGGAACTCCTCCTGGGCTCTGCCACCAGTGGTCCCTGTGTGTCCATGTAGACCGGGCAGGGGTGTATTATAGGTGGAGGGGGCGGACATCAGGATGAATATGCTAGTGAATCCACATCTGCTGGCCAATCAGAGGAAAGTAGACACCGGCGGCCTGCTGCCATCTCTGTGACAGTCAGCCGGGTGGATTTGGCCTGGGTGCACAGCACCTTCCCCTAAAGAGCTGCTTTTCCTTTTGTGGATGAGTGAATACGTTCTGCAGGTGCCCTTGGTCAGCTCCTAACACAGCTAGTCAGCACAGCATCTGCCTCATCAGGGACTTTCTTACAGCCCCTGGGACTTGGGGAGTGACTTGCCAGAAGTGCAAGTCCCTTTCTTGCTCCTGTGTACTGTACACGACCCAGGGTTGGCTAGGTGGCCAACCTCCCCCACAGGCTTCCACAGTCCAAGATGTGAGACTTGGCACTGCAAGTGCCCCCAGAGGCATATGAGCAGAAGGGCCGTGAGCCCAGTAGGAACCAGTCCAGAGCGGCTGACTAGTCACTGCCAGTGCACACAACACATAGCTTTGTGAGCCCACCTTAAAGCTGGAGAACAGATATACACACCTAGGTAACCACAGATGTTTGCTTTACGTGGGCTGTGGACTGGGATGTGGCTCAGAGAGCACTTGTTCGGTCTGAACAAGGCCCTGGTTAATCCCCGCACTGCAGAAAATAAATAAGTGAGTAGACAAGTGGAGCGTGTGGGAGATCAGCTTCTTTCCCTCGGCTGGAACCTGTGGAGCTCTGCAGAGCAGGGTTAGTGCCACAGGGCCAGCCGGGGTGTGGTCTGTACAGAGATGGCAGTCATAAGTGTGTCACCATGGCCAGGCAGGTCGGAAACTGCTAGCTTGTTTTATTAGTCATCAAGACCCTGGTGATGCTCCCCTGCCCCAGGACAGGAAAAGCAGCACTTCAGAGCTCGGAAACCTGCCCATGCTCTGCTATGGAGACCTGGGGGACAGACTCTTCCAGCCGAGGGGAGCCCTCCTGGGGGACAGGCTCTTCCAGCCGAGGGGAGATGGTGAGGACTTCTAGCTCTTCTCCATCAGGTTCAAGCTGCTGCTTTTCCTCGAGGCTGGCTGCCTCCAGTGCCTGCAGTACCACTTGTGCATAAGAAATCAGCTCCTAGACAGAGGACCCAGAGGCCACATGTCACAGTGATTTCAGGGCACGGGAAGCAGTTGGGCCCCTATGTCGGGGCCTCAGTCTGGCTTGCTAAAGGTGCCACCATTACCAGGCTGGAGGTGAAGCGCCCCTGGATCTCCTGGACCAGTGTCTTGATGCCACCAGACTCCAGCTCTGGCAGGATCTCCTCTGCAGTGAGGCAGAGACAGTCATGAGGCCTGGGAATGTTGACCACCAGCAGGACAAGGTGTGTCAGACCCCACTTTGGTTAGTGTGGACCAGTTAGTGGAATTACAGAGGGTGAGACCACAGTCTAGGGCTCCTGCCCTTGAGGGCTGGGAGCAGGACTCCATGCACTGGCTTCCAGGGAGGAGGACATGGCAAGGATCCTCACTGTAGGAGGCCAGGTGAGCCAACAGCATGCAGAGGTTCTCCACCACCTCGGGGTCGTCCTTGTAGAGCTGGTAGATCTCCTGGAGGAGCTGGAGGCCGCTGCTTCCCTCCTCTAGCACTACCACCTGGAAGGCCACCAGCTCTGCGGGAGGAGGGAAGAGAGCCTGGGTTCTCCCGTAGTGCGGCCCTTTGCAGCTGGCTTAGGTCACCTCTTCAGCCCTCTGCTCATGTGTCCTGGGAAGTGGCTTGACCTAGGCGGCAGAGAGCACTCCGTGCATGATCAGGTCCCAGCCTTCGGGGGAGGGGTGCCGAGGTCTGGGCTCTCCCTGCTCTGTACAGTGTTTTGGGAGAGGTTGCTGTACTACTGCTTCCCTGCCTCGTGGCTTTGCACTTGTTGCTCCCTCCCAGGGCAGCAAGGACTTGGCTCCTGCTGGGAGTGGGCTCTCAGCCTGTAGGCAGTGCCACAGCCACCCTGAGCCCTGTGGGTATCAGGCCCCATGCCTAAGTGGGGCAGCATTTTCTTTCCTCTGTCCCCAGAAAAGCAGGCCCTGACGTGTCCAGGTGGGAGGGGTCTCCTGCCCCCACCTGAGAGGCAGGCAGCCTGCTCTCCTGTCCAAGTGGCTCTCCTTCCCTGCAGCAGTCAGCCCTCCCCACGGGTGCTGTGTACAAGGGTGTTGGGGATAGGACAGGAGAAGGACCCCAGCTGTCCCCCAGCCCAGTCAACTTGGGCACCTGGTAGACTGGCTAGGACCGAACAGGAGAGAAACCAAGGAAGCTCAGCAAGGGAGGCCGAGTCGTTTCTGCTCTGCAATGGAGAGCATGTGTGGAGCTTCAGCCCTATTGTGTGCTGCTGGTGACTGGCCTCAGTGATCTCTGCAGAGGATGACTGTGCCAGTGTTTAGTTTGGTTCTGACAGAAGCCTGGACTTGGAGATAGACCTGTGTGTAGGAAACCCATGTAGATGTGGTATGGGGTGGGGGTGGGGCAGTGGTTCCAAGATGTGGAGCACCCAGGCAGGAGCCCCAGCGGTGCTTCCTGGAGGCTGGACCATCATTGTGCTTTTCCTGGTTTTATGGGTTTTCATTCCAGTTTGGGGTCAGCCAGCAGACTTCCCTGGTTGGGACTGACTTATCCCACCCCAGGTGGCCGTCTGTCTTGTCCCAGACTCACCAGACACCTTTGCGAGGCTGGCCAGGCCACGGCACGCGTTGTTCACTAGCAGTACTCGGTCAGGACGCAGCCGGATGCTTCTCAGGAACAGCGCCACCACCTGCTCAAACTGTCTCTCCTCTATGCAGCCTGCAGAGCACGGGCATCCATGCCTTATGTGTCTAGGGTCACCCTCCCCATTTCCAAGGCCCCAAACTGCTCACCCAGCAAGGACAGCAGCCAGAGCACTGCACAGCCAGCCTCAGCCACTTCCACGTCCTCTGCGTAGGTGACCAGTACCCGGATGACCCTACCTGGGATCTGCTCCAAGGAATTTTTGTTCACAATGACCGCTGGATCCAAGACAAAGATGGGAGACCCAGGCCTCACGTATGAGCAGGAAGGCCCCTCACCCTGTTCCCTCCCACCAAGAACAGTGAAGTACAACACAGGGACAGGTGTCATCGGATGGAGAGAGGATTCTCACTGCCAGTGGGTCGTGGGAAGGGACTGCCCTCAGGAGAGACTTGGGGGCTTTTGCAGGGCCTCTGGAGGTTTCTGGAATTGGCATAGCTTGGAGCCCTCTTCCTCAAGCAAGGCAGCCTCCAGGTACCACAGTGCCATGAAAGAGCCTAGAGGAGTCAGCAGTACAGGCCTGGAGACCCTGTTCTAAATAAAAAGCCAGCACAGGCAATTGTGTTCTCTGGCCTCTGAAGCCAGGGACTGCTGGATGCAAGGCATCCTGAAGGCCTTCTCTCCCCACCTGTCTCCCTGAGCCTATGTGCTAGGCTCTCAGAGGTGCCCCACGGGGTGGGGGTCGTTCTGTGCTTAAGCGACTGGACATGAGGGTCCAGCAGGTTTCATGAAGCAGAGACTTTGAAGGGAGGGCCTCACCATCTACCAGGAGGGACCAGAGCAGGCTCAGGACAGCTGCACAAATGTCCCTGTTGTTGTGGAACTGGTCCAGGTGCTCCAAGGCTAGCTGAAACAGCCCTGCCTCCTGCAGCTCTTCAGAGGCCAACCCTGTGGGCAGCAGAGGGCTGAGAGGGTGGGCTCCAGGAAGCCTTCTCCAGCAGTGCAGTTTCCCACTGGCCTCGGCACTGCTGTCTGTGTTCTGGATGCCTTCCCTGTCAGAGCCCCTGTGCGACCCAGGACAGAAGCCTGGCCCTGGAAGGGCTGTCTGTCCCCGGGCCCCCAGCTAGCATCTCTCATCCGTTGAAAGATGGCCTGCCACTGAAGCTTCCCAGCCAAGGCCTGGGCCTGCTCTGCCTCAACACCCGCCGTGTCCTCCTCAGGGGCTGGCCCAGCAGCCAGGCTGCCTAGTTCTTGTATTTCCTTCCCATAAGTGGGGTCCATTTGAGTCTAGAATGGAGAGAGCAGCCTGGGACCCAGCTTCCTACGCCCACCCCGTGACTTGGGGAAGAGTAAAGGGTGTTGCCCAGCCTAGCCCCTTTGAACCTTCCGTGCTGACCCTTGCTGCCCCCTAGGTCCTAGCCGGGTTGCCCACTCCTGCCTGGCCTGTGGCCTCAGAGCCTAGTTGGGCAGAAAGTGTGTGATGTGAAAAAGATGGTGTGAAGCCAGGGGCCATACCTGGCACGTGGTGGGTGCCTGTGCATGCCTGTGGATAGAAGCAGTGCCTGTAACCGTGAGGCCTGCCCTCAGAAGAGCAAAGAAAAGCCACCAGCCTCAGCAGAACCACCGGGACTGTGTGGTTCGCCATCCAGGGACAAGCCCCTCTGCCGTCTACCTCCTATGGCCTCTGTTCTGTGTGCTCTAGAGTGGAGGAGGGCAGAGAGCTGGTGCCCACCCTGGCTGGAGATGATGGTGAGCAGGTTGTAGGCCATGGTGATCAGCTGCTCCGATTTGGGATGGCTCCGAATGCCACTCAGCAGGAAGGAAATGATGGAGCTGTCTCTCGGGGTCTCAGTTTCTGAGTCGTGTGTCAGTGCTGCCAGGGCCAGAGAAGGAACCTGGGTTAGCCCCGAGCTGCGGGCTGAGGACAGATGTCTGCCCTCCCTGGCTGAGGACAGCATCACCACTTCACAGGAAGGAAGCCTCTGCCTGTTCTCCTGCACCAGGCAAGCTCTGTAAACGTGGGGGAGCCAGGGCCTTGATGGCTGACATGGCCACCGTAAACATCTCAGGCCAGGTCTGACCTCGAAGAGCCTGCCCGGTCTGTCGTGATGGGTAAGGGTAAATGCTAAGTGTAAATGATCCGCATTCTTGCCTAGTGGTGGAATGTTTACCTGCCATGCGGGACAGCCTGGGTTCAGTGCCCCTTCCCTCAAGACACAGTTGAAACTGTGTGGAAGCTAGACCCTCAGTCTTAAAACTAGAAGGGCAAAAGGCAGCCAATATTCCAGGCTTAAAGACGGACTGGCTCGGACTTATGTCCTAGACTGCTGCGGGAGCCAGGCACTTGGCTTCTAAGGACTACGGTGGTGCTGCCCCCTGCTGGCCATCACACCCTTCAAATCTCCCCTGCAGTGACAAACCAGAGGACCATGCTGGCCAGCTCCTGTGGCATAGCTGGGGAACTGGCAAGAGAGACAGGGCTTGTCTAAGGCCCCAGCAAGCTGTCAGGCCCTGTGAGGACCTAGGGTATGCAGACTCATGGTGAGACCGTCTCTATCCTGGGACGGAGTCACACAAGCACTCTGGGAACAGGCCGCAGAGTCATGCCAGGATGGGTGGGGTTGGGGAGAAAATAGGTGAGACACAGGCCTTGACTACCTTGGCCCAGGACGCGCAGCAGCAGGGAGCAGGTACAGAGCAGGATGTCGAGGATCCTCTCGTGTTGCCGCACAGTGGCCACCACCTCTTCCACCAGCTCTGTGGGCCATGGCAGGCCTGTGGGGCAGGCGGCACAGGTGAGGAGGAACAGGAGTAGCTGGGCTATGTGACCCAGGCTCGGAGTTCAGAGGCTGCTGGGAGTCCACAGGGCATCAGATGGGACCCAGGCAGGTGAACACAAGGGCAAAGGATCAAGCCACATGTTCATTGGGTGCATGTGGCCATCTGCTAAGGCAGATGCCATTTTAAAAAGGCAGGGTCTTGCTATGTTGTCCAGGCTGAAGTGGTTCTCCTGCCTCAGCCTCCAGAGTAGCTGCAACCACAGGCACATGCCACCTCGCCCATTTCTGACAAGCATGCACTGCCAGCAGCTCCATCAGACAGGCCCTTGCTGCTGATGCTTAGTCAGAATGCCAAGGGCCAATGACTTGACATTAGACAGCTGTGCAAACTCTGTCTGCCTGACCCCAGAGTTCAGGCTGTGACTGGCTCGAGACTTGCTTGGTGGTAAGGATGCCAAGTTCAGAAACACTGGGGCCCAGGACACAGCCACAGTAAGCCCACACTAAAGTGATGCTGTCTGAGGCGGACATGCCTCTGGGGTGGTGGGAAGGGCCCACTGTTAAAAGCAAATCTATCTTCTCCTTGACTTGATCCTGGTCATAGTCTAGCTACAAAAGGGATGGCGGGGCGGGGGGCAATATGAGCTGGTTGCTAACTCTCTAGGGGGCACAACTTAGCTTCCATACAACCTCCACTGTCCAGTCACTGGGCAAATCCCTGGGGCCCTTAGTATGTGCTTGGTGAGTGGGTGATGCATAGGTAGGCAGGTGAATGGGTGGGCAGGGGGAGTGGAAGAATGGACAGATGGACAGGTGGCAGGGAGGGACAGCTGGAGGGAAGGGTTTGTGGACCTGGACCTGATACAAGTGTGATATCAGGGAGGTGTAAAAAGCATGTCTGTAGACTTTTAAAACTCCCCAAAAGCGTGATTCGCCAGGAGAAATGCTGGGAAGAGCTGTTCTCAGGAACCCTGGCAGTGGACAAGGAGGTGTGTCTATGCAGAGTGGTGTGTAGCCTTCACACCCTCACATCTGGGAGTGCTTCCCACAGAAATACTCAAGTACACACAGGCACATCACATACAGCAGGTGGTATGTACACCACGGTCAACATGGTGCTGCTTTTAGGAGTGGAAAATAAGAAGTAACCCACGGTAGAGATGCTGGGCCAGATGGGTGGTGGCACGCTCCTGCAATCACGACTATTCAAGAGGCTGAGGTAGGGGCAGCATAAAGTCAAGGCCTTTTTGGATTATATACCAAGTGTGAGCCCAGCATAGTCAACTCAGCAAGACCCTCACAGACTAAAAGCAAATGTATCGCTCAGTGGTACAGCACTTACGTAGCAGGCACAAGGCCCTGGGTTCAATCTAGCACCACTCCAAAAAAGAAGGAAACAGATGCCCGCCCTCCCCCTTTGTTTTTGTTTTTGAGATGAAGCCTTGCCACTCAGTATACATCTGGCTGGCCTGGAGCTCTCAGTTGTCCTGCCTTCGCCTCCTGGTGCCAGATGGATGTCTTATCATGGATGTCTTATCAGAGGCAGTGCAGGAAGTGCCCCTTCCCCACCATTCTCTGCTAGGAAGCCAGGAATCAGAGTTCCAGCCGCCCCCAAGGTGTCAGCAGCACTGGCCAGTGGAGCCTGCAGTGAGAGGCTGGCCTTGCCCTCCCCCGTCTGCTGCCCCTCCCCTTTCCTCCAGGAGCTGCAGGGGAAGGGGCAGCGTGGGCGAGGCCTTTACCGAGCTCTTCCTCTGGCATTGTCAGAAGCCTTTCTATGGCCTTGAGCTGGACCTCGGGGCGGATGGAGAAGTTCTGCATGACCTCTGCAAGAACAAAAGGGACACGAGAACCCTGCTAAGGGCCGAGCCACAGAAGCACTGGGAAGCACTGGACCTGGCCGTGCCGCAATCAGGTTACTGAGGCGCACACCTATCCCCACTTCCAGAGGCGGCCTAAATCAAACCCAACCTCGGGAAGCCTGTCCCTGAACCACAGGGACTGCTGTTGCTCACCTTGGCACATAGAAGGCCCACAGCCTGAGTATGGAGGATACCTGGGGCTACCATGTCCAGGGCATGGACGTCAGAAGGGCATGGGGCCCTGGGGGACACAGGCAGTGAGCAGGTCTTAGCTACACAGAGGACGTGTAGAGGAGGATTAGAGGGAAGGCAGGTGAGGTCAGTCTACCAGCCATGACTCTGCTGTAGGGAGCATGAACTGCTCTTTAGCACTTGCAGGGGACAAGCCTGGAAACTACCCACCCACTAACCATGCATGAGCAGGAGTTCTGGGACCAAGTGGACAGGGAGACACCAGCCCTCTAGGACTAATGCCAAAGTCACAGCGCACCCTCCTGAGCCTCCACCAGCACCTAAGATGTTGGCCACGTTGCCCTCTAGCAGCAGGTCTGTGATGAACATGGGCACCGCCTGCCGGTTCAGAGCAATGCACGAGTTCCTGAAGGAGGTGTTCATGTAGGTGATGTGGATCACATCCCTGGCAGAGGGGCAGAGAGTGTGGGTGGCTTCCTCTAGACCCTTCCCCCTGCCTTGTGCCAAGTGGCCCATTGGTAGGAGTCATCAGCCTTCCTGGTTTGCAATGCTTGGGGGTGGGGGCCTTCTCTTTGTGTCCCATGTATATCCAGTGAATGTCCTTCCCTTTCTAGGGACCTGCTCTGTGAAAGCACATCCCTCTTTCAGGGCCCCAAAGGACAATCCTAACTGTGGCACTTTTGCATTCCTCTACAAAAGCATATAGACATATTTTCCGATCAATACCAAATTAGAAACTTATTCGTAGGTCCCTGAAACCACTGTGGGTCCTTGTGGCTGTGTCCCCTGGACCCAATGGAAAAGTAGAGCTGCTTGCATCAGCATTCAGAGATATACATATATTCAAGCCAGGTGTGGGAGCACACACCTGTAATTCATAGCTCAGGAAGCTGAGGCAGAAGGATCACTATGAACTCGAAGTTAGCCTGGGCTACAGTGAGACCCAGTCTCAGACAACTACAAAAATCAATATGCATTCAAGATAGCTGGCTGCCAGGCCAACTGGGAAAAGTCCAGCTCTACGAGGATAAATCAAGACAGCTCTCTGTGTTGGGCTAAGGAGGATGCTGAAAGGTAAACTGGCCCTAAGCTCACTTGATGGCTAATCGATCAGTGGGGTTGATGTGCAGCATGAAAGGTAGAAGCACACAGAGAGTCTCCGCGAAGGGGATCCGCCTCTCCTCCATGGTCCTTAGGATGGGCTTCAGGCTGCCCGGGTGATGGCGAAGGGCCTTCCGCAGGTGCATGGCCTCTGCATCCTGTGAGGAGAGAGGGCACCTGGCCTGAGCTTTTCCCAGCCTTGAGGGTGACCCCTTCAGTGCTCCCTCACCAGGCTGAGCAGGAACTGGTACGGGGGCCTCCAGAGGACTTCCTGAAGCCTCCGTCAAGACCCCTCTCTCCACCGGCAGCTCACGTTCAGGAAGGAGCAGGTGGCCAAGTCTATAATGATGCAGCCCAGAGACCAGATGTCGGCTTTGTGGGTGAAGGAGAACTTCAGGGCTTCAGGAGCCATCCAAGACTTCTGACAGGGATCTGTAGGCAGGAGCAAGGTGAGAGACTCACTGAGTCCTGTGCTTCTGAGGGAACAGGAGACAGGACAGAGCCAACTTGCCCCAACACTGTCCTCCACCTCCCCCACCCTTTTTTCTCTTTTGAGAAAGGGCCTCAAGTAGCCCAGGCTGGCCTTGAATTTGCTATGTGGCCAAGGATGACCTTGAACTCCTAATCTTCCTGCTTCCACGTCCCAGCGCTGGGACTGCATGTGTTACCACACCTGGCTGCACTGCTCTCTCTTCAATGCTCCCGTGCAAGCCACTTGGGACGAGCCCTTAAGTCACACTTCCTGGGTGAGATGACAATGCTTGCTAACAGGCCTTGATCTCTACCAGGGAGGCTGTCATTCTGAGGTATCTGTCAGGTTGGCCCCATGTGCCTGTCTGTCTGTGCACCCAAGAAAGCTATAGTGTGCCCCTTTCAACAGCTGATCGCCTCTAAATACCAGGACCTGGGGCAAAGTTCCAGCTGCCCTGCCCTCATTTCTGGACCTGAACCCAAAGAAAGAGCAAAGAAGCTGGGTCATTTGCTAGTTCTGCTCCTCACACCACACCTGGCCTCTAGTCACCCCTCCATTCCTCAGCCAAACAGAAAAGGGCTGCACCCCAAGGACCCAAGCTACCAGCACTACCAGTCAACTCACCCATGTACTCTTCTGACCACCCGGCTGCCCATCTGTCCATCCGTTCGCTCCCCACCCACCCCGAGTGCCATTACTGCCATGGAACTCTGAAGGCTCCAGTGCGGTGGCTCTGTCTGTCTGGTGCGGCTGACACAAGCTTGAAGCCCAGCCCCCTCGATCTCACAGTCTTTTCACCCAGCCTATTTCAGAACTCTAGAGTAACAGGCATGCCCAGTGCCTGCACCCCAGAGGGCTGATGTTTCGGGACTCTACAGTAACAGGCATGCCCGGTGCCGCACCCCAGAGGGCTGATGTTCCCCACATGCAGCTTCTGCCCTTCTCCTCCTGAGAGTTAAGACCTTCAGGGTAGCATAATCATTACTTGGCTCCTCAGGCCTTCTTCACATGCTGGTGTCCTTTGGACCCTGCAACCATCCCAAGGGGGCACACCCACTCAGCTATGTCCCAGACAGGGAGTCTTTAAATATTCTGAACCAAACTAAAACAAAACAAAACCCAAAACCCAACAAAACCCCCCAGCATCAGAAGCAGCCTCTGCCCAGCCCGGAGTGCCACCCTCTTGCTGCTTGCCCCCGGCCATCCCTGGCCACCTTCTTCTGCTCGGACGTTCCACTTGGCTTCGTGGGTCATCAGTGCCTGGGAGCTCAAGTCCTGCAGTCTACAGAGGACGTTGTTGACAAGGGCGATGTTGGAGGGCTTGAGGTTCCTGCAGCCAAGAGGGGGGGACCCTGGTGCCACACAGCTGCTGGGGGTGGGGGCTGGAGCATACCTGGAGCCTTATGCCCACTTCCCCACCCAGTTCCAGCCCTCTGCACTCAGCAACGTGTTCAATACTGTTTCCTGAAGTATGGCATCTACTCAGTTACTGTACATTAGAGAAGACCCCAGCTTTAAGTATGAACATGCAGCTACCAGAGGCCCCTCTTTAGAGAAGGCACCCACATTGTGAAATCTGGTGACACTGACATGGGCACCCCCCGCCCTGTTCTCTTTGTACATGTGGCCGTGTGGATTTTCTCTTCTGCAAGGCACAAGTGTCTGCAATGGAAGCCACTTCCTGATCCTCCCACCACAGATCCAGGGCCTGAAGCTACCTGGACGCTGGAGAAAGGCCAGGCCTGGGGTACACTAGTGCACGCCGGCCCGTACAGAGGCCATGCACCTCAGGCACCTCACCTCTCCTCCTTGGCATCTTATCTGCCTGTTTCATGCCCTTTAGAACCACCCCACCCAGCCTGTGCACTCCTGAAGCCCTCTGCCTTTGTGTGAGTCAGGCACTCAGAGACTTCATGGGGAGTTATGCTCCTGCCTCAGCCATGAGGAGAAGGAGCTCACAGAAGGTGCCCCATCCTACCCAGATCTGGCTCTCAGGCACTGGAACCTGGGGTCCATGGCCAGCCGGGGGGGAAACCCATTACCTGTGAATGATGTTCAGCTGGTGTAGGTAGTCTATGGCATCCAACACCTGGCCCAGCATGGTCTGCATCCACTGAGGGAGAAGCAGGAGATGTGAGGAAGGGGCCTGAATGCTCTCTGAGGAGCAGCCAGCACACAGTGACACCATAGACACGTGCCCTGGGATGGTCCACACCACTCATGGAAGATGGTCCCTGTGGTTACCACAGAGTGTCTGTGCAAGGCCTGCCCTGCATGCCACAGAATGAAGACAGTGGGAAAGCAACAAAGCCACCTGGCACCGGGGCTGCCACTTTCAAACCACGTCCCTAGGACTTCTGGATTCCACAGCAGGGGTCAAAGCCACCCTGGGTGCCAGACAGTGGCTGAGTGGCAGGACTGCGGGTGCTTTCCCATGGTGTCCTACAGCCTGTCAGAGCAGCACCATTCCTGAGTCCTGGGAATATTTGTATTTCCTGGGGGGTCTACTGCTGACATAGGTCTGAAGCCCACTCCAGAGCCTGCCTGAGGCACAGGTGATGAGAAAGCTGCATGCCCCACAAGTCCCTTGGCATGATGGTGCCTGGCCTACAGAGCAGAGGAATCAGAGGAAAGCAGACTCAGTTCATCTCAGGAGGATTCCAAGCCCAAAGGGGAAAGCAAAAAGGACCAAGCTTCCAAAAGATAACAGAAGAAAACCTACAAACTTGGGAAGGGCTGCCTAAGCCAGGACCAGAGGATCTAGCCACAGAGAGGACACCCATCAAGTGGCCTTCCTTATACTAAGACCTTTGTCTGTCACAGGGCAGCGTTAAATGAACTGCCAAGTCCCAGACTGAGTGGACACATCTGGAGACTGGTGTCCACAGTATGTTGAGAATGTCCACAAGTCATCAAGATAACTCATATTTCAGTGTGTAGAGGACTTAAATAGGCACAGAACTCCCCAAATGGCCAACATGTAGCTGTATATGTAAGACACGAGCTTGTAATCCAGTACCCAGGAGTGGAGGCAGAAATGTTAGAAGTTCAGGGTCTTCCTTACTCAGCTACATAGTGAGTACATGGTCACCTCAAAGAGAACAGAACAAAAACAACAACAACAAAAAAAACACAAACAGGCAGAAAATGTGCTCACCAGACAGGACTGACAGGGAAGTGAAATTGAAGTCATAACAAAATATCACTAGCTCCCTCAACATTTAAGCTGAAAAGACAGGCTCAGTGGCAGTTGGTCAGTTAGGAAGGGAGAGCAAATGCTGTCCAGCCATCCTCTGCTGGGTGCTTAAGTAAGCAACAGTAACACTTTCCACAATGTGGCAATATTCCCAGCAGCTGTACACCACAGTCCTGACTGGGGGGCAACCAGAAGCCCAACATTCCCCAGAAAGGCAGATAGCAGAGTGGCCTGCCATGCCCTCCTTCGCCATGAAGCAGAAGCAGCTGGCTGACTGTGGGCAGGACATCAGGGCATGGCTAGATCTAATAGGCACAGGGCTAAAAGGACGTGTGTTCAGACAAGAGCCCCACAGACTGATCCCACTTAGATGAACGTTCAGTGCAGTAGTGCAATATAGTCTCTGGAGGCAGAAGCCGGATAGCTCCTGCCCGGGCCCCCTCCTGAGCTGTAGGAATGCCTCGTCCATGCTCAGGCACAGCTTCTAGGAGTCTGTGCGCATGGGCAAAGCATCATGCTATGAGATGTGCACCTTGTGGTGTGAAATGCCACCCCTGCTTATGAGAAATCTAAGGTCAGACCCCCGTGGCACCTGCCTTCCTGCCCTTCGTCTGTCACCTGGTGCAGGGGCCTCTGGGGCCCACAGGCTTACCTCAGAGTCAATAATTTCCTTTTCCATCCTCTTACTCTCGATGACCTTCTGGAAGGTTCCTTGGGTGTACTCCATCACCAGGCAGAGGAACAGAGAGGAGGCCTGATGGTACACAGGGCCTCTTAACCAGCTCCCCAAGACCTCGGGGCGGGGGGCTCTGCCCAGGATCTTCCGCAGGGCTATCACCTAGGTCGGTGGCTGTGGGAACACTGCCTGCTGGGAGGCCCACTGTGTGTCCCCCAATCCCAGGCTCTTCCACACCAGGCCTCACCCTTACTGTGCTCACGGGCCTGTCCTGAAAGCTGCAGTTGCCCCCAGGCTCTAAGCATATAGACCCTTTTGTGGGACCTGTTCCTCCCCTAAGACGTAGCTCCAGCCCACATCCTCTGAGTCTGCCCTGCCCAGGGCTCAGCGTATAGCCAGGGAACAGCTTCCCTGATAGTGTAAGCGTCAAGGTGCTTGGGAAACTTTGGGGGTGCATTCAGGCCTTCTGCGGCTCTGGGGTGTCAGCCCACACAGGGGTACTGGAGATGGGACAAAGGCGACACATGGTAGAAGCCCCTCAGCTTCCTGTCACCTCCAGGGCTCCCATCCCAGCTCAATGTCCTCCTCTGGGCTCCTGGCCCCTCAGAAGGTGTAACTCAGGAAGACTCCAGCATCTTGTAAAGACAGAAGTCCTGTTGCCAACAGGCCAGGACCTGGAGTCCCCATTCAGACTTCCACCGGCTTGGGCACTTGGGCTCTCCGTGACCTCTCTGAGCCAGCCCCAGGCCCATCAGGAGATGAGGACAGAGTACTCCCACCCTGAAGATCTCCAGGAGGAAACACTGAACAAATGGCTAGTGAACTCTCTAGAGCCTTGGCAGTAAGGGGTTCACAAACCTGGGACAACCAGGGGTTGGGGCAGAGGAACAGCTCCTTCCACAGAAGCCAGAACTCCACCCTCAGAGGTACAGACTGGGGCCTACTGCCTGGCCTCTGGCTTCAGCCTCATTCCATCCAGGGAATGTGGAAGGGGCACTCACTCTTAGCCTCAACTTCCCCTTCTGTGAAAGGGGTTGGCAGCCCCTATGATGAGGCTGTGGAGCTCATTTGAGATTATGCACAAGACCCCAGCGTGGTATTGGCCTGGCAAGTGCTGTCTCGCCTCTCAAGTATTCTGTGCTGTGTGCTGCATGGCCTGCTGATGGCCGCTGGGCTGTGGGAGCCTACTCCAACCCACCTCATTGTTCCACATGATGAACATCTCATGGTACACGGAGATGTTGGGGTGCTGGAGCTTCAGCAGGGGCATCAGCTGTGGGGACCAGAGAGGGAACAGAAGGTGTGTCCCAGCCAGGGCTGGCTCGGCTACATATCTCAACCTACCTAGAGGCAAGCTGCTGGCTTCAGGCAGGGGAGGGGTAGGTACCGGGAGGCTGTCTAGCCTGCTGGAGACTGAATGACCAGAAGGCCTGGTGGAGGCATGGGTTGACCATGCTGTGTGATGGAGACTGGCTTCTCGATCTCTCTGAACCTCACAAGCTTATTCAAAAATGGTGTCAGGCTAGAAGTGTGGCTCAGGGGTAGAGCCCTTTGTCTAGCATGCATAAGGCCCTGGCACCACACGAAATGAGAACAAACAATATGGTGGTATCTGGAACTTGATCCCTGGTGAGCTGGAACAGGTCAGAGTGGGTGCAGGAGGGGAGGCAGTCAGGCTATGATGGAGAAGGTCCTGTTCCCAAAGCCATGGTGGGACTCTGGCAGCAGAAATGGCCACCTGGACACCAGCATGGTCGACTGGCTTCGCTACAGTTGCAGGCTGGGTGTGGGAGAGGCCGGCCTCAGGCCGTGAACAGGAGTGGACGACGAGACAGTATGATGGTGGAGGGCCGGGATGGGTTTCCCATGCTCTTCACGTGTCAGAACATGACTGGGTCCTTCCCTGCCTCACTGTTGCTATGACCCAAGAGGTGTGGGCTGGCCAACTGCAATGGCAGGCAACCCCAGAGGGGAGATGGCTCAGAGCCGCTGTCTAGGCTGGGACCTGTTGTCACCTGTGCCTCTATGACCGACTTCCTTCCTTCCTTCCTCCCTTCCTTCCTCCCTCCCTCCCTCCCTCCCTCCCTCGTTTTTCCCTTCTACCTTCCATTCTGGAAATCAAATCTAGGGCCTCACACATGCTAGGCAGGCACTCCACCACTGAGTTACAGCCCAGCCCTTGGTCTTTTGAGATAGGGTCCAGGCTGGCCTCTAACTCAAGGTCCTTTCCAGAGCTAGATTGTAGGTGTGCCCTGTCACACCTACTGATTTACTAATTTACATTTTGTAGACAATCTTTTGCTTGTCCCAACTTTTCTAGGATAACTAATACTTTTTAAAATTATTATTTTAATTTTATGTGTATGAATGTACTGCATGTAACTACACTTGTGTCATGCAATGCCATGGATGTCAGAAGGGGGTGCCGGATTCCCTGGAACTGGAGTTACAGATGGTTGTCAGCTACCATGTGGGTGCTGGGATTCAAACTCATGTCCTCTGCAAGAGAAGCAAGTGCTCCCCAGCCCCAACATAACTAATGCTTTTATAACTGGAAGAACACATTTTTTTCTTCTTCTAGTGCTGGGATAGAACCCAGGGCTCCAAGCATTCAAGGCATGTGCCCCACCACTGAGCTACAACCCTAGCCTGAGGAAAAACATCTTTTGGACCAGGAGAGACGGCTCAGCAGGTAAAGGCCCTTATCATAAACCTGATGACTGGAATTTGGTCCCTGAGGTCCACATGGTGGAAGGAGAAGAGAACTGACTCCTAAAAGTTGTCCTCTGACCACATGTATGTAAGCTGCTATGGCATGCCCACATGTATATACACACACACACACGCACACACACACATACACATAAAGAAAAATAAAAAGACATTTTTAAAAGATGGCTATTGGTAGATACCCCAAACTTCATCTTCTCTGGGGACAGGTGTCGCAACTGGTCTTTGGAAGGACTCCCTCTGTCCCTTGGGTGAGTTTAGACCCTGCACCCTGCAAGCCTTCCTTCACCCTACCACTCAGTAAGTGGGCAGAAAACGCAGTCTGCGTGCTGAGTCCTGTTCTCCTCGGGGACTCCACCAATAGTTACCTCCTCCAGGGCCTCATTGGCATGATGCTCATCGATGCACTCCACCTGCAGGCACAGAAACGTGTAATGGACCACTGCCATGGCCACCCCAGCACAAGTTCCACCACTGCTGTCACTGTCGGTGACTGTCATCACCACTGTAACCACCATGTCCATCACACTTCCACCAGCAGCAGCAGCATCAACTCCTCCACCACCATCACCACCTCTTCTACCACCATTGCCATCACCTCTACCATTTCCTTCACTGCCATTACCATTATCACACAACCACCACCATCACCTCCACCTCCACAACCACCACCAGAAGAAGGGACATTAACAAACATAGTGGAATCTTTCCATATGTCCAGAAACCCCACTCCAGGAACTTTTCCTAAGGAAATTGTGGGTTCTCGAAGGAAAAAACCATAAAGATACTTCTCAGAGTTGTTTATGATAGGAAAAACTAAGCGTAAGCCAAAGTATCCCTTCAGATGGGGGATAGGCCGGGCAAACTGCGGCACTTGAAGCAGTGGGAACTGGGAACACAGTGCCAGACTCAAGAGGAGGCAGCTGTGGTAATGGCCGTTACCAACTTCAACACCGTTCTTACAAAACCAGAGACCTTTGTAAATGCCTAGGGAAGACTGGAAGGGACACAGACTTCACCCCTTTCCCTATTCTCACCGGAAGGAACCAGATGGCTCTTTCTGTCGAGACATGGTCTTAATGTGCACCCCAAGCTGCCTTCAACTCCAGCTCTACCTGCCTCAGTCTCCCAAATGCTACATGTGATGGTGCCTTGCTCACTCACTGTTCCACTCTGGCCCACTGGCCTGTGGAACAAGGGAGCTGACCCCACAGTCAGCCAGAGACCCAACAAGGGGTAGAACTCCAGGCCCAGGTGCCTGGGGCCAAGGCTGCGAGCCACAGAGGCCGCGGGAGCCTTGCAGAATGAAAGATAACCCTTGCATGGTCCTAGCCCAGAAGAGGGTGCACCAGGGACTCCGGCAATCATTGTCTTCTCCCTGGGCTCCATATCGGACATACTAGGGGTACGGTCCTGCAGGCCTATGCCCTCATGCTACTGTGCTAGTCTAACACCCTGCCCTCAGCTCTGTGATCCTGGGGAAGTCCCCACCCTCTCTGGGCCTTGCTCCTTTTTCCGTTTCGTAAGACCGGTGGCCCTGTACTGAGGAGCAACATGCACCCTGCCTTCACTCTGTCCCCATTCAGATCCTCTTGGAAACTTCAACCTTGGTGAGGAATGGGCTCTCTGAGCCTGTCTTTGTCCGTGAAAGGGGTGTCATTGTTCTGGCTTGGCAGAGTTGATGGGATATTCATGAGATGATGACAGGCACTGTGGTTGACAGGGTAAAACTTAGTACTATCAAGATGAGGGGCCAAGGAAGAAAATCCGGAGAGTCTTGTGCCACAGCTGAAAGCCTGCCTCAGCCAGGTTTGTCCCTGGCCCACTGTGAGTCCAGGAGACTGCTTTCTAACCAAGGCTATCGAGTTCGCGTTTGGGAGAGAGGCTGCCATAGAACTGTACCCATGGCTCACAGGCTCCACCCCTTACCTGTTTTATCACGTACTTGGTGTCAGTTTCTGCTTCCTCCACCACAAGGTTCACCCCTAAGGCCCCAGGACTCAGCTCTTGCAAAACCTACCCACAAGGGAGAGACATTTGAGGATGTGCACTTAGCTTCGCACTTTCCCGCACGTGCAGACTCCACACTGGGACTCCCAAAGCAAGCATCTCCTTCCGTTTGGCTGGGAAAAATGGCCTCAGGTGGCTGAGAGGCCCTGGGGAGGGGCCAATACCATCTCCCTTGATGCCCCATTCTGGCATCCTTTCTACAAACTCCTAACTTGCATGGGCAGCCTCAGAGCTAAGAGCAAGGCACCCTGGGGCAGAGCTTAGTCATTCTAAACCCCAGTGACACCACCTCCAGCACTGTCCTCCAAAGTGAGGGTCCTAGCCATGACCAGGACCCAGAACTGCGGGAAGCACTTCACAGCCCCTCTACTGTCTACACTGGTGCCACCTATAGCTTACACGCAGATTCTGAGGCTCTGGCACTCTGGGGTCTGAGCCACAGCTTGTGATGGCACCAAACACACAGAGAGGGCCTCCATGCCAGAGTTCAGCAGGTCAGAGCTGGGTGGGCGAAAGGGACAAGAAACAGAGACAGGTATAGGCCAGAATCCGGAACCTGGGAATCAGCCCAGGAACAAGGCTTGGCCCAGGCCGGTGAGTAGCAGATCAGGCACTACTTGAATCCATATCTCAGACCAACACTTCTTTTTTGCATTCCTTTACTTAAAAATTTCCTGGCCACCGTTCGTTCATCTGCTCGGCCACAGAGAATCCTCCCCAGAGGAAGGAAGCTTTTACAGACCTGTTAACTCTTCACGAGGTGGACACATTAGGGGCAGGGGCAGTCATGAGACCCCCCATTCATATTCTTAGCACCTGTCTTTTGGGTGCTGTGCATGGCTCAGCGGAGGGTGCTCAGGAGCTTCAGCCTCTACACCCCAGCGCACACACGCACACACACAAACATCCCGAAGTAAGAACACGGGAGCCAGTGTCAGGGTTTGGGTTGGTCATCATTGGAGGGGAAACCAAGGCCCTGTGGGTGGGGCACCCGGGAGGGGTGGGGCACCCGGGAGGGGTGGGGCACCCGGGAGGGGTGGGGCACCCGGGAGGGGTGGGGCACCCGGGAGGGGTGGGGCACCCGGGAGGGGTGGGGCACCCGGGAGGGGTGGGGCACCCGGGGGCTGATGACAGCCTGGGAGCTGGCCTGCCGGCCTGGCCCTCGGGCCGTGGCCGTTCCCTGCAGCCCGCGGGCCTTGGGCCCCAGGAGAGGGGCAGCTCAGCACCTGGTACTTTTCCATAGTATCTCCAGGGCAGACTCTCCGCCTGGTAGTCTCTCCGCCGGGTGCAGAGCGCTTGGTGCCTCCAGCGAGGCCGGTAGTCGGACGACCGACTGAGCATGCTCAGTCCTGACCGCCCCGCGTGCCCATCCCCCTCGGCCCGCCGACCCTCAGGCCCGGACTCGCGCATCACCGAGTCCGCCCTCAGCACTCAACTCCTTAAAGGAGGCGCGGGGACCAGCGTTCGGTGGGCCGGACCAGCTGGAGCGTGGTGGGCGGGGCCTCGGGAGGAGGCGGGGCCGGAGCGGCGCAGGGTCAGGGAAGGCTGGGCCATGGGCGGGGCCTCGGCGAAGATGGCCGCCACGGACGGGGCCTCGCGTTCGGGGGGCGGGGCCTCGACGTGAGGGGCTGGGCGACGGCGGGCGTCCGGAGCGTGGTGGGCAGGACCTGGAGCGTGACGGCGCGCGGCGGGCGGTGCGGCCCCTTTAAGGCTTGGCCTACGTGGCAGCCGCTAGAGCTGCCGCCGCGTAGCGAGGCCGGCCGGGCACTTCCTGTGGAGGCCGCAGCGGGCGCGAGCGCCGAGCGCCGAGGAGCCGCCAGCGAGCCTGCCGCCGCCATGGGCCAGAACGACCTGATGGGCACGGCCGAGGACGTCGCGGACCAGGTGCGGCCCGCTCGGCGGGGAGACCCGGGCGGCGGGGAGACCCCGGGCTGCGGGGAGGCCGGCCTGGGGCGGCGGGGAGGAATGGAGGCTTCGGGGCCCGTCGCGCAGTGGGCCGCCTTCTGCCCCTGCACTGCCGCGGGCCCCTTCGGAGGCGGCAGAACCTGGGACCCTCTGGTGGTCCTGCCCTTCCCCCCTCGGCCGTCCCGCCCCCCCTCCCGGCTGTCCTGGCCCCCTTGCTGCCCCCTCCCCCTCTTACTGCCCCCCGCCTTCCTAACCCCCCTCCGTCGGCGGCCTGGACTCTGCCCCGCTGCCCTGAATGGGCTGCCTGCGGGGCGGAGGGAGCTGGCTCCCTGTACAGGTGGCTCCTGAGCCGGAGAACCAGAGCCCAGGAAGGGGAGGCACAGGTGCACCCCGTCCTGGTTGTTTGACCAGGACAAGGTGTGGGAACGGTTCCGGTGTGAGCCCCGGACTTCTCAGTGGCCGTTAGGTCTGCAGATGCACCGGGTCATCAGCCTCGGGCACAGTGGGGACACCGCCTGCCCGCACGGGTTCATGTAGCGGCTGGCCCGTTGTCAGTGGTGACAGTTAAGTTTTTCCTTTTTATGGGTTGATGCGTGTTAGATCGGTCACGCTGAGGACGCACAATCCAAGGCTAGACTCTTCGGAAGTCCTGTGTTGTGAGTTGGCATCTTGAGATGCCTTGGTGGGTCCAGAGAGCCCTTTACCCTCTCTAGAGGGACGGTGTCCCCCCCCCCCCCCCCCCCCCGCCCTTGGCATTCGGTTCTGTGAAATCACTTTCCTGTGAGCTGACATTTTAAAGCCAATTTTCTTTTGAAGAAACTATATGGACCTGAAGTCCTTTTTTCCTAAGGTCCTGATTTTGCATTTAAAAGGTATCACTGGAAAATTGTGTCCCTCAGAATGAAAGTTCTAAGAACCATGGTCTTCTGTGCCATTTTTACTGACATAAGTTTTAGTGACCCGGCTTTATCTCCCCAGTAGCAGCTCTAAGAGCCAACTCCGGCAGTGGAGGCAAGTTTAAGAGCTGCTGCATTCACAGACTCTTCTGCCAGGAAAACGCTGTTTTGCAAGCCGATTTCATAACCAGGCCCAGATAAAAGGTCTCCAAGCAGCTGCCAACTCCTGAATGATAGATCGCAATGGTGGGAATGGGATGCCATCTCATGAGATCCTACTCTGTCCACTTTGTTTTGCTATAAGTGGAAGAGGCCAAGTCTTAGGACTGGACAGGCCCTTGTGAGGAGTGCAATACCCACCTCCTCCAGGTGGATTAGGGGAAGCCAGATCAGCTCAGACTCCGGACTTGCCAGTGGCAGAAGCCAGGAAGGAGCTCTGGCTCTCTAGCCCTAGGCTGATTCCATGGGCAGCTTGCATCACAGGTCCTGAGTTTCTCTGGATACACGTCATGGTCAGAAGGAAGCCAGTGCTACAGGTGGCCTGCCGCTTCAAACTGAAGAGCCCAGTGAGGAGGGCTCCTGCTGGCAGGGGTCAGCATCCAAGGCCACCTGGAGGGCAGCAGAGGATGTCACAGGCGCTTCTGTGCGGCTGCTGACCACTGGTCAAAGGCTGTGGCTGCTGGGGAGGTGTGATTCCGACTCTTCTGTGTTGGGACTTTCTGTATCACCTGTGAGCAGGGAATAGGGAGCATAGCCACAGGAAGCCTTCCTTTGGCCCAAGGTTGACACAGTTCTGGGAGCTTTTGTGTTGTATACTCATCTACAGTTTTTGAACAAGCTTCTGGTGAGGAAGGTTTCCAGGTGACGTCTGCTGAGTAGACAGTGTGTGGATGTCACTGCCAGCTAGTGGGGTACATTCATGTTGTCTAACCTTGTCCTCACAAAACTAAAAGTGACCAGATTCGCCTAGAAAGTCTGGACTGCTTACTTGATACCTAGAAAAGTGTCTCTGACAGTGCTGACAGCCAAACTGAGCCATTACCTGGGCCTCTTTGTCCTCCTGTGTGGCTAGCCATCAAGGCTGCGTCTTCCCAAGTGCACAGCATGGTCTGCATGGCCCTGCTCTTGTTACCGAGCTTGTTACCTTTGTGGTGGAACCTTGACCTTTCCTGGTGTAGAGTCCGGCCCCAAGGAAAGGCACTGCTTGGGCCCTGCTGCCTGGCTCCTCAGAGTTGCATTTCTTCCCTGGCATCAAACTTCTTGCCCTTGGCAGCCAGGAACGGTGTCCTCTTGCTTTCTCCAGGAAGCCAGGCCCTGGAGAAAGTGCTGAGACTCACTCTGCAGAGGTGGGCATTCAGAAGCCATTGGAGACCAGGTGGGAAGGAGCCAGTGATTCCGTTGCCCTGAATCATGCCTGTGCCCCGTGGCTGCTCCTTCTTCAGGCCTGGCAGATTGTAGAGTAGCTTCCACATGTGTTCATACTAGGAACATTCTTGCTTAATGGGTTCTGCCTGATGGCTGTTACCAGGGTGGCAGGAAGGCTGTAGTGAGCCTTACTTTCCAGTGTGGCCTTGGGTGTTTTGAACTGTCCTAAAAAGTGGCAGAACTAGTGCCAAGAGGAGCCAGTCCTGGCCTTGGTTGATAGGGGTGGTGCCAGGTCCTAATGGGATTCCTTTCACCTTACATGTTAGTTGACTTGTGATTAACACTATAGCCCTGGCCATCTGGCCTCTGTGTAGGTCCTGCTGGTGGTGGGCCCTCTGAGCCTTGTTTTTCCTGTGCTCTGTTGTCCCCTCCTTGGGGCATCCTGCCTTGTACTACTGAGGAGTAGGGAACTGACTCACTTCTCTTCTTGCTGGTTTTGACTGGAGGTTAAACCGCATCCCCTTCCGGGGAGTGGGGTAGCAATGGGAGACCAGTTAGTGGCACCTATAACATGACTCCCAGCCCTTTCCCTCTTCTGGGGCCTCCTTTACCACTGTGGTTTTTAGGAAAGGAAGCAAGCTGTCTTGGGCTCAGGGCCTTTGACATTACCTCCTGTACCTGTGGCAGCAGGAAACTATAGAGCAGAGCTTGGGGTTGGGGGGACGACACTTGCTGGGCTTTAGGGTTGAGGTGAGTTACCAGACTTGTGCTGACCCTACCATCCTGATGCAGGATGGTACAGGCTCATTTCCTGGGCTTGTGGGCCCTTGAACAGGGCGCAACTATTGCCCAGTGATTAGGGAGCTCTGGGCTGACTTTTCTTCAGAGTTCTCACTGAGTGAGGACAGCAGGCTGCTGCCTTGGATACCCTTCTGTCCTGAACGTGGACAGGAGACTGATGGTTCTGTGCTTCAAGGCTTGCTCTCTGATGGGACCTTTGTGTTTCTTCGGTCCTGTCTCAAGACAGGTAGTATTATGTACTGAATCTCCTTAGTCCTCTCAGATGGTAGCCTCCGGAAACAGACATGAGCCTTCCTCATTTCTTAAGCCACTGGAATGCCATGCTGCCTGTGAGCCTGACCTGCTTGGTTGCAAGGCTCCTGAGAAGCCTGGTTGTCAAGATCTCTTGTCACCAGCTTTCCTTACTGTATCCACCACTGGCTCTCCAGGTTCTGTAAGAGGGCCATGCCCATGACGTTCTATCTCATGGTGTTCATGGTCAGCACAAACTATTGCTGATGGGAGGGATGCTGGCAGTGGCCTGAGTGCCTGCAAACACGGCCTGCCCTTGTCCTGCCTCAGTTGGGGACTCCTCTCGACTCTGCTAGGGGACACCAGCTGTGGGAACACTTTGCAGCAGCATGATGTGAGCCCACAGGACAGTCTGAACAGTTGTAACCAACATGCATGTAAAGTGGGGTTTGACTTTGTCATTAAACCTGGCTTTTCTGGTTCAGAAGCTTTTCTGGTTCAGAAGCTCATCAAAGAAGGGTTGGTTGTGTGGTGCCCTGTGCCCACCTCCTTATGGAACAGCCAGACTATACTGGCCTTTGGAAATCGGAACCAAGTGGCCGATGTGCTTAGATCGGCACATGCTACCTGCAGTAATGCACTTTCCCCTAAAGCAAAGTGCTGCGTCGCTTTCCCAGCCATGCTGGTGGAAGGGAGGTGTGACGTGTCCCTCCCTCCATCACTGTCTTCTCTTTAATCCTCTTGACCCAGACACTCCAATTAAGAGTAGCAGACCTGTCGGGAAGCTTTAAACATGGCCTCTGTCTCTCAGCTGTGTCTTAGGGATTGTGTTGGGTTGTGCTTGCAGCTTTGGAGGATGTGTGGTAAGGTTCTTGAGGGAGGAGCAGACCACAGCAGGGCCCCAGTGTAATTGTGTTGGGGAGTGGTTCTCATTTGGAAGCAAGTCAGAACACCTTCAGTGTCTGCCTGCTGCCTGAGAGTCACACCCTTTGGAGCACGACTTCTGTTAGGGGCCCTTAAACTCAAGCATATTTGGGACCTCTCTTTTTCATTTATTGTAAGGTGGAAGTCTCTCTGTGTTGCCAAGGCTGGTCTTAAAATACTAGGCCCAAGCGATCCTTCTGCCTCAGCCTCCCTGGCAGATGAGATCACAGGTATTATATAGCACTACACCTGGCTGTGTTTCCTGCTTTAAAACAAGTCTTTTTATCTCTGCTTACAGAGTTTTAAACTATGCAAGAGGGAAAAGAATCCTAGTGACCAGTAATTGAGTGGTCCTTGTTTATAGAAGGGTAGGGTCTCCCCCAACCCCTCAAAAGTAACTTAACTTGCCGTGGTTCTAGACAGGATAAGAGTTGATGGCCTCTGAGTACCTGTGCTCCAAGTCTCAGAGTTGCTGGGCTGATCCTCTGCTGCCTGTTGGTGTGGGTTCTGCTGTCTGCAGTGGGCTGAATAAGCACATGCCAGATGTCACAGGCTGTGAATCTGAGGCTCTGGGCATGCACACGGTGGCCTTTCCTGCTCCCTGAACCCTATGGACCAGTCTGCACTGCTGCCCAAACCAAGCTGAGGCACCCACCTGCCCATGACACCAACTAGGCCTGGGTGCCCTTAATGGGCTGAAGGCTGACCTGACCACCCAGGTGCTCATCAGCTGAGATGACAGCTTTAGTAGTGTCCTCAGCTTTGAACATTTTAAAGTGCTGAGAATTCAAGACCAACCCTTACGCACATCCTTATTTATCCCAACAACAGGTTTAGTCAGTGCTCCGAGGGCCTATACAGCCCGTGCTCACTCAGCTGCCCTGGTGGGGTCAGACTCTGCCCTTTAGACTCTTCCTGACACGTCAGTCTGTAGGTGGTTTGCTGATCTTTCTCCCTGGCCTGCACAGAATCCTTGAATTCCTTTCACCTTGCAGCTCAGCTCTGTAGGGTGTAAGAGGAAAGACCCCGACGTGCATCTGCACCCTGCACCCTGCGTCAGCAGGCTGCGCTGTGCTGGTTTCCCAGAGCCATCAGGTGCCATCTCCACAGGGACAGAAGGGAGCTGCGGATGCATTTCAAACTGCTGCTGTCTGCTGTGTGACCTCACACTCGCCTTTCATGGCTGTGGATCTGCCATCCGCCTCTCATATCAGGCTGTTCTTACCTTGCTTTGGGTCATATGGGCTGAAGGAACATGCCGGTGCTTTCTTTTCTAGATAGGATCACACTGGGAAGCACTGGCTGGCCAGGAACTCACTTCAATCTGCCTGCTTCAGCCTCCTGAGTGCTGGGTAGTCACAACCATTCATCGTCAGTACCTCAGTCTCCTCACTGGAGGGATCTTGTTGGAGTGGGAGATGTGGCGGCAATAGAGGCGTTTCAGTGTCACGTTCGAGTGCTGCTTGTGTTTTGTGTGCAAGGCAGAAAGGGATGCCCTGCTCCCTCCTGCTGCAGGCCTGGGACAGCCCTGGACACCAGGGGGTCATGGACAGAAGCCCTGTGCCACCTGACCCTGAGAGCCTCTCAGGCGGTGGCTGTGCCTGTTACTCTTGATGCCCCATGAGTGTGGGAGCTGTGTCTTGTTGGAGTTCTCCTTTGGGGATGGCGGTAGCTTCTAGACATAGCTGTGGAGGTGGTGGAGAAGCCATGGTAGAAGAGGGTTGTGATGTTGCCTTCTGGGTCTGCCAGATGCACGTGATGCCATCTTTGGTCTCTGGGACTGAGTCGGTATTGTCTGTGTCTAGACTTACAAGGGAGCACCTAGAATAGGCATGGAGTCTCACATCTGCCCAGGGAAGGGCTGACCATAGTTGGGAGCTCTGCGCTGCAGCTACCTCACCACTATGTTCTTTTGCCCTGCAGTTCCTGCGAGTCACTAAGCAGTACCTGCCTCATGTGGCGCGCCTCTGCCTGATCAGCACCTTCCTGGAGGACGGCATCCGCATGTGGTTCCAATGGAGCGAGCAGCGCGACTACATTGACTCCACCTGGAGCTGCGGCTACCTGCTGGCCTCTTCCTTTGTGTTCCTCAACCTGCTTGGACAGCTGAGTATGTGACTCTGACGCCCTCCTGAGATTCTTCCAGGGTTTCCTGTTCCCTTGAGTGCCACTGCCAAAGTGCATGTCCAAAGTGCATGTTGTTGGCCATTAAGAAGTTGTATGTAAACGTGAGGGTCTCTGACGTAGGGATGCCATCCAGGGTTTGGCTCTGCAAGCCTTTGGTTGGGTACATGATACCAGTCTGATACCAGTCTTGTGCTTGTTGCTTTGAAGCATGCCATAGAACTTGGACACAGTGTATAAGTGTCTTGCCTGCATGTATGTAAGTGCACTCGTGTCATGCAGTACCTGCGGAGGTCAGAAGAGGGCGTTGGATCCCCTGGAACTGGAGTTCTAGACAGTTGTTAGCTGCCATGTGTGTGCTGGGAATTGAACCTGGGTCCTTTACAAGAGCAGTCAGTACTCTTAACTGCCAAGCCATCTCTCCAGTCCCCTTTCTTCTGCTCTTGACAAAGCATTTATGTAGCAGTTCTCCCTCCTGTGCATGATAGGTTATGACAAAAGGTTTTGTGCTTTTCAGACTTGTTGAATGCTCTATAGCAGAGCAGCCAGATTTGGCTGGTGGGCTTGTAGCCCTGGAAATTGGCCTGCTTTCCACACAGCAAGACATCATAGGTCTGGACTAGTGTTTCTGATAAGGTCAGGTAGCTTCTGGGTGTAGGTCTTGCCTGTCATTAAGTTTCTGCTGCAGCTGGAGCAGAGGACCAGTGTACCCGATGGAGTCTTGCCACCCTGTGCACTCCTCCACCCCTAACTCTTGGTGTCTTCCTTCTAGCTGGCTGCGTCCTGGTGTTGAGCAGGAACTTTGTGCAGTACGCCTGCTTTGGGCTGTTTGGGATCATCGCACTGCAGGTATGTGGGCGTTTAGCGCGTCTTGTTCTGGGATCTAGGGCACAGAGTGGGTCTCACTTTCCCTTGTTGTGGTGGAGCTGAGTGTCCAGTGCAGCGTCTTCCCCACTTCAGACTCTGTAAGACTGGCTGCCCAGAGCTACTTTTCCTTTGAGGAAGTGGCTAGCCTTCCCTCCTGGCAGACCTCTGTGGACCATTGGGGTTGGTCCTCCTTAGGTGCTAGCTCTAGGTACTGGGCCTCTTTTCCACTTCTGTGAGTGACACAGACCACGGATTGACTGCAGCTGTGTGAGCTGGGAGTCACTGCACTTAACTCTCGTTACAGAATGAAATGCTTAGGCAGAGTATTGAACCTGCATTGGTTGGTCTTGCCGTCACCTTGTACTGCAAGACATCCCAGCACAGCTCTGACAGGCACACAGGCTCCAGGGCCACACCGTGCTGTTACAAACTCTGAGCACATTGTTAAACTTACCTGCCCTCAGTGTCCTGCCTGTGGTGTTCTGAATTTCATGTTCTCATCCTGTTGGATAGTCTGCTTTGTGCCGTTATGAAATTTGTAAACACTGACCTGAAGATGCTGACTTGGGTTTCTCTTCTTGCTCTCTCAGACGATTGCGTACAGCATTTTGTGGGACTTGAAGTTTCTGATGAGGTAGGTGCATTCTGGGTGGTGGGAATGACGTCCCTGGCCCTCTGATCTGAGTGTCTATTGGTGAGCACAGCCTTCTCTGGTCTCTGTTGTGCGTCTGGGAAGCCGGGTTTTAGTGGGCACTACAGGGCTTTCCTATAGCTGGAGCCCTGGAGCAGTAGTGAGGGGACCTCTCTTCACCCCCATGGTGCGTGGGTGTACGGACTGGGGCCTGAGTCAGAGTGGAGACTAGAGCTTGGTTCTGTGGGTATCCAGGAAGCCTCTTGCTGTTGGTTCAACCTGAGGCTGGTCCTTCGAACCAAGTCCTGCCCAGTTCTGTGACTTGGTTTAAAGAAAGGGAAGTAAAGACCTTGCTGTGAAAGGGCCAGAATCTCCTTTGGTCTGGCCTGGTGGATGGATGCCTGATGAATGTAAGCTAGAATTTCTGTTCCTCAGGAACCTGGCCCTGGGAGGAGGTTTGTTGTTGCTCTTGGCGGAGTCTCGTTCGGAAGGAAAGAGCATGTTCGCTGGTGTGCCCACCATGCGTGAGAGCTCCCCGAAGCAGTACATGCAGCTCGGAGGCAGGGTCTTGCTGGTCTTGATGTTCATGACCCTCCTTCACTTTGATGCCAGCTTTTTTTCTGTGAGTATTCCGAGTGTCACGTGCCTTCCTGCCAGCCCAGTTGTGTGTGAGCACAGCCTGAGAGGATCCCATTCAGACAGTGAACCTCCAGCTCTGTGCTGGGGAAGGGCCATTTCAGGCTCCCGAATTCTCTCCTTCCTCATGGTTCACACTGTTGCTCAGTACGTGCTGTTTTTTGCATGTTACATGCTAGAAGCAGAGCTGGCAGGTGTGTGTGTTGTGGGCAGGGGAGGCGGGGGCGGCGGGGGCAGGTTTGCACTCTGTGTGGTCGGGTGAGTCTGGATGGACCAAGTTCTTTGAGTTATGGTATAGATGAACTACCAGGCTAGGGTTGTAGCTGGTCTTAGCAAATCAACCCCAGTCTTTCCCAAACCCTTTATATATAAAAGATGTTGCTTGGGTGCTAGAGAGATAGCTTATTGGTTAAGAGGGGGAACGCTCCAGTCATGAGGACCAGAGCTCAAATCTCAGCATCCAAGGCCAGGCTTCCCTACAAATACCTGTAAACCCCAACTTTGAGGAGGGCAGAAACAGGAGGATTGTTGGGGCTTGTTGGCTTCTACTCTGGGTGAGATGTAAGCCCTCGGTTCAGAGAGACCCTGCTTTGAAGAAGACTAACTAGCTGGAGAATGACAGAGGACATTCAGCACCCTCTTCTGGGCCCCCGCACATGTTCACAGGTGCACACACTTATACAGTCACACAGATACAAATAAATCTTACAAGAAAATGTTTTTTGATTAGTGGCCTGAAGTCCTCACACTTGGGAGGCAGAGGCAGGAGAATCTCAAGTTTAGGGCTGGCCTGGGCTACATAGAGAAGCCTTGGGAAATGTCCTAACCTGTGGCCGATCATCCCACCACTTCCCTTGTCCTGAGTTCACTATTTGTGCCCTCGTTTCACTGAGCAGTCAGGACCAGAAGTGGCTGTGTGGCCTGCATGCCTGGCTGTTGCTGGGTGTCTTCTGCCAGATGTACGTTCTGTATTGCACAGGGCCCTGTAGGGGAACGCCATGCAGTCAGCTTCACCGCAGCTTTATGACGCTCTCTTGTTCCACACCTGCTGCTTCTATTACTGTCAATGTCCAGACCACAGCTGCTGAAAGCTAGAAGTCCCAGACTCTCCCTTGTCTCCTCAGCCTTTCCCAGAGTTGCCTGGTTGCTCCCGTTGTGACAACACTTGCTTTTTCTAGTCTCCTCCAGCTTCTGACTGTTACCCAGTTCCATGGCATTTCCTTGTCAGGTGTTTGTGCAATGACAGCCTCATTCCTTGGCACTGATTCTTTTAGTCCATTTTCTGTTGCTATAACTGAACACCACAAATGTTCAGTTTATAAGGCAATTTATAAGGCATAGAGTGCTTTCTGCCAGTGATGGTTTTGGAGGCAGGGAGGCCCAAGGTCAAGGTCACATCTGGTGTTGCTGGTCAGGATTCAGTAGAGTGGGAATACTAAGTGTCACATGGTGAGAATCAGTCTTACTAAGCAATCACCAGTCACAAGATTTGGGGAACTTTCCTAACACATGGAATTTGGGGAGCACATTAAAGCCTTAGTATCTTTAATAGAGAAGTCCTAGAGGTTCAGTATTTCATATTGAAGTTACTTTCCCCTCCCTTCTAAAACAAGACAGTGATCTATGGTTTATATGCCCCCTCTGCCTGTGATCTCCACCCTCACCAGTCTCTGTGAGTTACATCAGCCTGACACAGATGAGTGTGGGCAGCTTCCTTCTGACCTTTGGTCTGTCTTTCCTTTCAACCTGTGCAGATCATCCAGAACATTGTGGGCACAGCTCTGATGATCTTAGTGGCCATTGGTTTTAAAACCAAGCTGGCAGCTTTGACTCTCGTCGTCTGGCTGTTTGCCATCAACGTGTATTTCAACGCCTTCTGGACCATCCCGGTCTATAAGCCCATGCATGACTTCCTGAAGTACGACTTCTTCCAGACCATGTCGGTGATTGGAGGCCTTCTCCTAGTGGTGGCTCTTGGCCCAGGGGGTGTCTCCATGGATGAGAAGAAGAAGGAGTGGTAACAGACAGACCCCACCCCTCCCTGGCTGAGGCACAAGGCCCTGGAGGACTGGTTCAGGGTGGAGTCAGCAAACTGCCAGCGTTTATGTGTCCTCTTCCCTTCCCCTCCCCTTGGTAAAGGCACCGATGTTTTGAGAATTTTATTTGCAGACACCTGAAAATTGATGGTAAAATCTGCTCTGGAGCCAGTCTGGAATCTGTCCAGGGCTAGCCAGCTGGACCGTCACTCCTCAGGCAAGGCTTGAGTGAACAGTGTGGTGGGCTGTGGCCTCAGGCCTGTCTTTGAGTTCCTTTCAGGGGTGAGGGCCTTCCAGCTGTACTGAGCAGACACACGTGCGTCACTCAGAGATGTTTCCCTCCTATTTTTAAAGTTGACATTCTTAGCTCAAACTACTAAATGACTTAGGCTGGTCCAGCCAGACATCAAACACACGGTTAACTCGGGCCCCAGCATTGGTTCTGCCCCTGCATTGTCTTGTAGGATCAGTGAAGACACTTGAGAAGCCCAAACCCAGAGAGCAGCGTAGTACCTGGGGGACGCCATACTGCTGGCCGGGTGCCGCTTACTGGGTGGAAGGAAGATGCCCTGGGAGTTTGCACGGCTCGAGGCCGTGGGGAAGTAGCAGCAGTCCTTGGAAAAGCTGCTGGTCTGGGTACAGCGGTCCCTCAGCCTGGCAGCAGGAAGTGCGGGCAAGGAAGCTGCTCTGCTGACAGGATGGCCACCACCATGAACCAGCTGGGGAGGCCAACACAAGACCCCCAGGCCCAACCCAGTTACCTCAACACTGGACCTTCTCAGAGCAAGGCCTGGACACCAGGGGCCATGCTCCACCCAGCTTAGCTCCCCATTCCAGGTTGAGTTGACCCCACGGACAGCCCTGATGTCACCCTTTCCCCAAGACTGAGGCTTGCTCAGATTTTTGTCAATTTACTGTGCTGAATGCAGCCAAGATTACTTTTTACAATTTGTGATGCCTTACCGATTTGATCTTGATCCTGTATTTAAAGTTTTCTAACATTGCCTTACACTGTGTTTCTTTCTGGGGGGTCTGTAATGCTGTGGTTCACTGCTCGTCTGCATGGCAGCCATGAGGGGAGTCAGGCTCATTTTCCGGGCTCCCCTAGGTCCACTGGAGGGAACAGACTGAGACCCGAATCTCCTGGAGGGAAGCTAACTGCACCCACAGGCAAGGTGCAGGGTCCTGGAGACCCATTCTTTCAGGCTTCAGCTGCTGGGGGTGAACTCTGGGTCACCTTGGGTCAACCCACAGCCTCCATTCTGCACTGGCTCTGTGGTCGATTTACCTTGCCCTGCCTGTGTATTGCAGCCTTATGGCCTGCTTCTTCACCCCTATGTGAGCTCTGTGTGCCCGGGCCATGGCATTTTCTTATCCATGACCAGGGCTGACTCAGTGTACACCCACCTGCTCGGTTACCTGCAGTGACAGCCCTTGACATTCCAGTTTGTGGATTAGGCCAACCCTGAGAGGCAAGAACATGTCCCACAGCAGTGGCCCCATCCCGGGGGTCCTGTCTCCTGCCCAGCCTCAGCAGGCTGCTGCCTAGGACGGGAGAAAAAAAATGATCCACATTTTGGTTTGGCAAGAAATTTCTGAAAATGCTTTTGCTTTATGTGGGACTAGGTATAAATCTCATTTTTATGCTGTATTTTATATCTTAGTTGTGTTTAAAAATGTTTTGATTTTTGGAAACATCAAAATAAATAATGGCATTTGTGGTATACAGTGTGATCCTATGTGGTAACCAGTCAGGGTGGGAGCCTAGCCAGGCTCAGGATGCTGCAGGGAGCATGTCAGCAAGTGTCACTGAAGACCACGCATCAGGGGAGTCTCTGGACACAATCTCTTGCGGCCATCTTCCAAATAGTCTGCAGCTCCACTCTGGACAACAGCTCCAAGGATACCCAAAGGCTTTCTCTGTTGTTTTCAACACCCCAGCTGCTTGAAGGAGCTGAAACTCCTGGGCTTATGGTGACGGCTCTTGAACCTCTTGGTCAGTGAGCCAAGCTGCTTCTGAGAAAGCAGAGATATGTCACTGGGGCTTCTGCAGTTTCACAGAGAAGACACTGTCCAAGACTGAAACCAGCTGACCTTCTTACTGGTTTTCTGTGCTGGGTTAGTGGGGGAGGGCAGACCTTGCCCCTTCCAGCCCCAACCCTGCTTCCCTCGATGGACTAGAACCCTCATCCCTGCCCCACAGAGGGTGGCACCCAGCAGCTCAGCCCCCTCCCTTTGGATTCCTGTGCTGCAGGGTGCAGAGTCACTTCAGCTGAGGCCTCGGAGGCCGGAGGTCAGGATCAGCTCCTGGAGTCTCACCTGTTTTGGTTATACACTGCTGCCTAAGATTGCACTAAGAGAACTAAAAAAGGATCCAAGCCACCTGGAGCACTGGCTGGCCAGGCTCAGCCTGGGTGCCACCCTCCTCCAGACCACTCACCTTGTCGCGTACAGGGCCCCGCTTGTGGGCCACTTCTATCTCTGTGCTGTCCCCAGGGCCCCTCCCTCCTAAAGGCCTTGGCTTCTCATCTAGGCCTGTCAGAAAGTCGTCCTCATTCCTGGGCCCATCCAGGTCCTTTTGGGTGAACAGCTCAGCTGGAAGGAACAGGTATCTGACTGAGCTACGCCACGGTAAACATCCCTTTTCCAGGAGTGAGAATTTGGCCACCAGGGCAGGGCCTGCTTACGGGGGTACAGGTCTGTCATGCTGTCATCACTTAAGGCTCCTCCCTCGTCACTGGATGCTGGCTCCCAGAAAGCTGCTCTCTGGCCAGATGGCCCATCCCCGCCCATCTGGTCATCCCGCTTCCTCTTCTTGTGCAGTAGGCAGGCAGGGATGTATTCCACACCTTGCTTTTGACACTCCTCATCTAGGAGACAAGCAGATCCCACTCATGCCCCCACCTCTCCAGGTGCAGAGCTACGCTGTGGCGATGTACTGTGCTAGGTCCGTGACCCACCCTCCCGGACAAGGATCAGTGCTGCAGCAGGTGGACAGGGAGGGGCAGCCCAGAGGCCAGAACATGGTGCAGGCCTGGCTAGGCAGGCTGCAGTGCCCACCTGTTACTGAACACCCTCCAAATCTGTGGGGACGCATCCTGGGGGACTGGGTGGAAGCTTGCTTCCAAAGCCTTTACTAAAGTTACCATTGCTGTCCCTCAGATGCTAAGTGGTCTGGGTTGCTGGAGCTCCCCACTTCCTGGGGGGACCACTTCTTGTTGCCCTTGACCCCCTCCCTTTCCAGCCAGCATTTCTCATGCTGTAGACAAGCCTGGCTGGGCCTTGGCATGATGCCTGTGTGCTCTGCTATCTCAGGGTCCTTTCTCTACTTCCTCTGTTGCCTGCCCCCAGGGCCACTGTGGGAGTGCCAGCCCTCAGCAGGCCACTCAGCCACACTGACTCTGGATAGCTTCCCTGAAGCAGACTCCACACTGCCTGCTCTGCATGCCTCTAGCATTCTCTTGGGGAGATTTCTGCCTTTCTGGCACGTCCCAGCGGCTGACAAAGGCCTGGTCAAGCACTGGCTGCTGCTGCCTTTGTCAGGGCAGCCCCGTGCCAGCTCTCGGAGACCCTCTGAGGTGCTGGCCGTACTGCATCTTCCCACCCTGACCCACCACCAGCCTCTGCCATGTTCCCAGATCCTCCTTCATGCCGAAGCCTGGCCCTGCCCACATATACTCCATCCCAATGGCACTCTTTGGTTGGGGTCACCAGAGGCCTCCAAGTTATCAAATCCCACAGTCACTTTCCATGGAGTTGGAGAGATGGCTCAGTGGTTAAGATCAACCATATGACCGCTAACAACCCATCTGGAACTCCAGTTCTAGGGGATCCGATGCCCTCTTTTGATTTCTGTGAGCACATACAGAAATGTATGCACGGGTGCACATACATACATGCAGACAGTACACTCATACACAAAATAAAAACAATTTTTAGAAATTAAAAAAGTCATAGCCACTTTGCAGCCCACATCTTCCTCTGGTAACACGGCAGGCCTTCCTCCCCTCACCTCCCTGGTGCTCAGCTGGCCCTCTTCTGTCAACTCTCAGGACAGCACCTCTGGCCTGGCAAGGGTCTCCACAGTCTGAGCACCAGCCTCCCTCCCTAAGCCACCTGGAATTTAAAACACCTCAGGTGTCTCCATTCTGCCCAGAAAATCTACCACTCACTTCTCAGCCTCAACCACTTGGGGAAATGCCTCCCCAGTCCTGGCTGCACGTAAGTCCCCCTCCATCCTCCACATCTGATGTAGATTCTGCAGCCTTGTCTACACACACTTGGATGCTGGTTGCCACAGCACAAGATGGACCAGTCCTCTACCCGGAGCACTAGCTCTCCAGCCCCAGCCACCCAAAGGCAGGCGTCTTGGATCTCAGCTCCACACAGCTCGGGTAAGGTCAGGAGTGGCTGTCCCTCTCATCAGGCCAGGACCAGGCCATGAACCAAGAATCAAGGATGACCCAGGCACCTTTCTGCCCTATGGAGGAGGGGCTCTCGATCCTTAGGGAGAGGGCACAAGCCCCAAGACCTGAGCCTCTGTGATGGCCCCCTGGTGACTTACACTGCTGCAGCGCTCTCTGGTACCTCCGGCCCTGGGTGTGCCTCAACACATGCTCTGGGGACTTGTTGATGTGCCTCAGGGTGAGTTTGCAGAACAACTGGTGCCTGCGGGGCAAGGAGATGGGACTGTGGACCAGGACTGGGGTTCGTGGGCGCCACCCTGGCTGGCTGGAAACACGCAGAGGATGTGCTGGGAATGGTCTGTCATGTGGTTCCCCAACCACACAGGAAGTAACCCAGGCCTCTAATCCCAGCACCCAGGAGGATCTCTGAGTTGAGAACAGCCTGGTCTACATAGTGAGTCTGACGCCAGCAGGGCTACACACTGAGACCTTGTCTCTTGTTTTTACAAAAAGGGCAGCTCCTCAACCAACTCCACGCAGCAGCTGGGATGAAGGACCTGCTGGACCTGGACTGGGACAAGCACAGCACTGCTCCCAGGTGCGTGCGTGGGCGGACAGCTCTGAGCGCTGCATTCCAGCCTGGGATGACAGCGTGCTGCGCTCCACAAGCCCCGTCCTCCCTAGTCCTCGGGAACAAGCGTCGGGGCTCCAGGCTGAGCGGGGCTTCTGCGCCCGGCCCCCACCTACGTACGGGTTCTTGGTGCTGGGCACGACGTGCGGCTCCAACTCCGCGTAGTCAAAGGCCGGGGCGGCGCGCGCCAGCCGCTGGTACTTCTTGCCCCGGGTGTAGACCTGCAGCTCGGGCAGGCGGCAGGGCAGCTCGTGGCCTGTCAGGGAGCAGCGCACCTGGAGACGGGTCAGGGCCTGGTTCTCACCCCTCGCTCGTCCTGCGCGGTTCACCCGAGTCCCCGCTCCTCCCGGGCCATGTGCTCCCAGGCCTCGTCCTCCCAGGTCTCCGTCCTCCCGAGTCCCCGCTCCTCCCCGGCCATGCGCTCTCGGATCCTCGTCCTCCCGGCTCCCCGTCCTCCCCGACCGTGGCGCGGACCTTGCGGCCGTCGGGCAGCAGCCTCAGGCTGGGGTGCTGGCGCAGAAAGGTCTGTAGGTCGGCGGCGTCGCCCATGGTGCAGACGGCGGCCCAGCCCACCACGGCGTCCCGGAAGCGGACTCCCGGCCCCGGAAGTGCTCGCACATGGCGGCCGCCAGGGCTGTGGCGGTGCAGTGGCTGCGGCTGCGGCTGGGGCTGCGGGTGAGCGGGGCGCGGAGGACGGAGCCCGGGAGGAGCGGGGCTGAGGCTGTGAAGACTCCAGCCTGCCCGGTCCCCGCCGGCGCCCGACCACCCCGCCCGCGGGATGCAGACGGGTGCGGCGGGCCCTGTCCCGGGGGGCGGGGGTGCTGGACCCGGGCGGTGCTGGACTCGGTGCTGCAGGCGGCTCCTAGATGGGCCCTCGGGTGTTGTTTCAGGGCTTCGCGCCCCCAGCGGCCGCGGCAAACCGGGGTCCGAGCCGGTGCGGCAGCTCTGCGGCCCAGGCCAGGGCGGAGGAGCGCTCCCTGCAGTGGGCCCTGCTGCTCATCCCCGCCGCGGCCTTCGGCCTGGGGACCTGGCAGGTGAGGTCCGGGGGCCTGGGGGCCCGGGAGGCCCGGGGACCTGGCAGGTGAGGTCCGGGGGCCTGGGGGCCCGGGAGGCCCGGGGACCTGGCAGGTGAGGTCCGGGGGCCTGGGGGCCCGGGAGGCCCGGGGACCTGGCAGGTGAGGTCCGGGGGTCTGGGGGCCCGGGAGGCCCGGGGACCGCGCCGGGTCTGCGCGCTCACGCCGGGTCCTGCAGGTGCAGCGCCGGAAATGGAAGCTGAGCCTGATCGCAGAGCTGCAGTCCAGAGTAGCGGCTGAGCCCATCCCTCTGCCCGCCGAGTGAGTGCTCTCTCCTGCCCAGCCCG
This sequence comes from Eospalax fontanierii, assembly GCA_035773235.1. Taxonomy (NCBI): domain Eukaryota; kingdom Metazoa; phylum Chordata; class Mammalia; order Rodentia; family Spalacidae; genus Eospalax; species Eospalax fontanierii. The sequence continues at coordinate 61,852,118 of CM069541.1, forward strand.
TGGGCACGCGTGGGGCTCTGGCGGTTTCGTTGCCAGGGTCTCTCCGGTCCCCAAAGTCGGCAGCCCCCTGCAGCCTGTTGGGTGACAGGTTGGTCTCACCACGGGGCTGGCTGTTTTCTTACATTAAAAAAAATATACGATTTTATGAGTATCGCCTGCATGTGTGTAAGTGCATCTGTGTCGTGCAGTGCGAGTGAGGCAGAAGAGGGCGTCGGATTCTCCTGGAAGTGAACTTTGGACGGTTGTTAGCCACTATGTGGGAGCTGGGAATCACACCCGGGTCCTCCGCACTGCAGCCAGTGCTCTGAACTCGAGCCATCTCTTCAGCCCGTCTCTGAAAACTTTTGAATGCACCTACGTAGGCACACCATGTGCACGCAGTGTCCTGGAGGCCAGAAGAGGGGAAACTTCTGCAACTGGAGTTAAGAATGGCTGTTATTTCCTCTGTAGGTACTGGAACTGAACAGTCCTCCACCCCTAACTGCTGAGCCGCCTCTCCAGCCCTTTAGTTTCTTCTTGAGATAGGGTTTCACTATCCCAGGCTGGCCTGTCTCACAGAGATCTGCTTGCCTCTGCCTCCTGAAGGCTGGGACCCCACTGAGGATGGCATTTTAGGAAGTGTCCTACCTCCTCAGTGTCATTCGAGTTCTAGAGAGTGCGACAGAGGTAGATTGCAGTGCAGGGCACTGGGTTACATACTGAGTCTGGGCTCATTTCATGGAAGGTGACCACACAGGAGTCTGCATTCCCACTTCTCTTGAAAACCCGACTGTGGGACCAGCCTTTAGAGGGTGTTGATGCTCTGCCCTTTACCTTTTCCGTATTTCTTGTCTGGCCTGGTGGGCTTGGCAGCTCCTGTCCTCTGGGGGCTTTTGGTTTTGTCTGCCAACCCTAGCTTGCCTACAGGTCCTCACCCCTCCTTGTAGCCCAATGGAACTGAAATATCTGGAGTACAGACCAGTAAAAGTCAGGGGGCACTTTGACCACTCCAAGGAGTTGTACATGATGCCCAGAACCATGGTGGATCCTGCCCGTGAGGCCCGGGAAGCTGGCAGAATCTCCTCCTCGACTGAGAGTGGGGCCTATGTCATCACCCCATTCCACTGCTCTGACCTGGGGTGAGTAGGCATTGTTGCCATGGCTGCCTGCAGGTGTGCTAGACTCCCAGCCTTTGGGAACCCAGGAGACCCAGAAAGCACCAGTCTTGTGTAGAATACAAGACAAACCAAGCTGGAGTTTACAATCACAGACACACACACATATATATATATATATATAAATATATATAAATATAAATATATTCCATCTCTGGAATCTCCAATTCTGACAGGAAACAGCTTTCTTAGCCCGTTCATTAATGGGCTGTGTATGTTAAGCTCTGAAGGGGAAGCCAGTCACCAAGGCCTAGTACTGAGTGCTGGATTGGATCCACAGTACAAAAAGCTGGAACCGTTGATGTCAAGCAGTGCTGTGGTTGCCACTATCTGTATGTGAAACATTTTCCTACCTGAAATCTTCTGTTACCCTAGAGTCACCATCCTGGTAAACAGAGGGTTTGTTCCCAAGAAGAAAGTAAATCCAGAGACTCGGCAGAAGGGCCAGGTGAGAAGACAGCTCTGCTGCCTGGAGGGGGGCTGTGCAAGAGTCAGGCAGTCTTCCTCAGGGCTGTCCTCTCACCTTTTGTTGTAGGTTCTGGGAGAAGTGGACCTAGTTGGGGTGGTGAGGCTGACCGAGACCAGGAAGCCCTTTGTCCCCGAGAACAACCCAGAACGGAACCATTGGCATTATCGGGACCTGGAGGCCATGGCCAAGATGGCAGGCACAGAGCCCATTTTTCTTGATGCAGATTTCCGTATGTTGTGGGCAGCAGTTGCTGTCTTGTCCTACCTCCCCTTGTGTTTCATCCCAGGACTTACTATGTGGGGCGGGGTGGGGCAGGGCTTATGATAAGGTCCTGACTGTGACCTGAACCTGGCCATGCAAAAAGGGCATCAGTAGAGGTGGACATAAACCCGCTGTCCCTGCAGAGAGCACAGTCCCCGGAGGACCCATTGGAGGGCAAACCAGAGTCACTCTGCGGAACGAGCACATGCAGTACATCATCACCTGGTCGGTCCTGGCATCCCCCACCCCCACCCTACCCCATTTCCACCCCACCCCACCGCCTAACCCTTCCTTCAACCACAGGTATGGACTCTGTGCAGCCACATCCTACCTGTGGTATCAGAAATTCCTGCGCCGAACACCTGTTGTGTGAGTGTGTGAAGCCAGAAACCAGCCACCGATTTACTCAGAGGTTAATCTACTTCTTCTACTTGAAAGAACTGTCTTACTAGATCATGCATAAAATATATGTGATTGTAAACTCCAGCTTGGTTTGTCTTGTATTCTACACAGAACACCACCATCCAAAATGACCAACAGACACTGGACAAAGGACAGTGTATTTTATATTTTATGTACAGAACACCCATCAGTGCACATCTAACCCAGTTTGGTGGCGAGCTCTTTGGCCTTCGCCTTCTCCAGCTTTGCAATGCGAGCCACAGATTTCGGACCCAGGACATTACCTCCCCAGTGGCGGCGGATCTGAAATGACAGAACAGTAATGAATAAGCTTGGCCTGCCACCCACCAAAGGTTCAAAACCCCATCCTATATGGTCCTTCCAAGGGAACTGCTCAAGTGAGAGACCTAGTCTGTGAAGACTTGTGGAGACAATGCTAGGTGCAGAAGTGCTTACCTCATCATATCTGTCATTGTAATTGGTCCTGATGGCTTCCACCAGCTTAGCCAGGGCCCCTTTGTCTTCCCTAGGGAGGGAGAAGGCAGGCTTAGGGAGGTGTCAGTCTTTGCAAAGAAATGACTCCAAACACAGGCCCTTTTGCCTCAGACATAATATGACCACATGGCTTGTTCAGGTGAAGAAATTCTTACCATCACTGGCAAAGGTGCCAAAGCTGGGAGGGTGAAAGTGAGGTGAATGGGGAGACCTGGGACAGGCTGCACTTACGAGTTAACCTGTGTGAAGGCCACAGTAGTGCACGTCTTCCTGTGGACTAGCCGCCCCAGCCTGGCCTTCCCCTTGATGATGCAGTAGGGAACCCCCATCTTGCGACATAAGGCCGGTAGGAAGACCACCAACTGCAAGAAAGCCTCAGATGGAGTGTGTTCTGGCCAAAGCAGGACCTGTAGCACTAGCGCGGTGGCAGCTGCTCAGCGTTAAAAAGCTCACGTGACCTGCACTTCAAGGTGACTTCAGCCAGAGAGTCACATCATTGCAAGAGCCACCAAGTCACCCTGTAGGTGCTGTCCTCGATGATACTATCCACTCAACACACCCACTACATCTTCCCAGAATCTGTGCCAGGCCCTGCATTCAGGGTTCAATGGCTAGAGACCACAGACCTACCTCGATGGGGTCTACATCATGTGCAATCACCACGAGTTGAGCCTTCTTATTCTCCACCAAGGTAGTGACAGTGTTGACTCCTGGAACACAATCCTCTGTAAGTGCTCCCAGGTCGCCACAGCCACCCAAAGCTGCCATACCAAGCTGTGACTCAGTGTTAAAAAGCTCGATTTTGCTCTTCACAGTGATTTCAGGTGAAGAAATTCATGCATCATCGCACAGCCTGCCCCATGGTCCACACCCAACCCCTGGAGGCACAACTACCTGCTCGAAGGACAGGAGGTCTCTTGGTGGGGACATCCCCTTTGCCAGCAGCCTTCTTCTCAGCTCGGGCCAACAGCCTCTGCTTCTTCTCCTGCTTTGTCTCTGGCCGGTACTTGTGTGCGAGCTTGAGCAGCTGGGTAGCTGGGAGAGCGGTCTCCAGTCAGAATGTACTGTACGCCCAAGTTTTGCATTTTGGGGGTCCCAGCTCCAAGCCCAGGATGGCTCGGAGCTCTACACCCCCAACCCCCTAGCTGCTGCCACCTGCCACCTAAGGAGGTGTAAGTGCTAGATCCCCATTCCTAGTTTTCCTTAAAATCTGAGCTGGGCAGGGTGGTGCATGTCCTCAATCCCAGCATTGGGGATAGAGAGATCTTTGTGAGATCAGGGCCGGCTTGGTCTACACACCGGGCTCCAAGTCAGCAGGAGCTACAGAAAACGGAACCCCCCAAAGCAGATGGTGCCATACAGCACACGGCTGCCTACTGCCTTTACTGCTTCTCCACTTAGAACAAGGCATCCTACCGAAGCCGAGGCTCGGCAGTTTTCGCCACGATGGCTCGCTGATGAGGTCCAGATCAGAGGTACCCCAACTTTTTACATGGGTGCCGAGGATCTGAACTCGTGGCCGCAGAGCAAGCACTTCCCTCACTGAGCCATGCCCCCTCCCCCACGGCTTTCACGAAACTACGGTGGAACTCTAACTGATGAGTTCCCAAGGGCCAGGCACCACGCCCAGCCTTCCAAGCCCTCACCGGTTTGCCGGTCCAGCGCCTGGGTGAACTGGTTAATGGCAGGGGGCACTTTCAGCCGCTTGTAGAGAATCGCCCTCTGTCGCTGCAGCCGAATATAGCGGGGCCACTTGACGAAGCGGGTGAGGTCTCTCTTAGGCTGAATGTCCTGTCCTGGGGAGGTAAGGAGCGGTACAGACTGGGTTCAGCGCCGGCCAGACCACAGCCGGGGACACGAGTAGGGCGCCGGTGCATCAGCGATCTTGGTGGTCGAGTGTCATCACCCTTGCTCTGATAGCAAATATTCTTTCACATCATCTGCACGCGGCCCCCGGCCCGGCCCGCCCCGCCCCCACCTCTTACCGATGCCGAAGTTCTTGGGCCTTTTCTCGAACAGAGGATTCACCACTTTCTTGGCCTCCTGCTTCTTCACGACGGCCGGGGCCGGGGCCACCTTCTTCCCCTTGGCCTTCTTTCCCTTCGGCTGCGCACACCGGGGGAAAGAAATGGGGGAGGCAGGTCAGGCCGTGCGCACCTCCGCTCGCCGGGGCTAGGGCGAGCTCTGTGACAGTCCCCGCACCCTCCGCACGAGCCCCGCAGCCCCGGGCCAGGCGACGCGGACGGGCGCCACACCCCGAGCCCGCGCTGAGGCTCCTCGTGCGGCCAGGGACCCCGTGCGGCGGCGGAGGGCGGCGGATGGCGGCGGATGAAGCGCGACCGCTGGGCGCCACGGCCCTACTCACCATCTTGCTCAGCTGGAGGAGAGAGAAAGAAAAGGGAATTGTGGGTAATAAGTACGCGAGCGCGGATATCGCGAGAGATGCCACCTGCGCGGGATTTCAGATTTAAAGAGACAGGACCGGATTAACCACAGCAGGGCGAGGGCGGGGCCGCTCGGCCGCTCGACGCTCTCCGCCCCTGCTCGGCGTGATCGGCGCGGGCGACCGGCCGGGCAGAGCGCCTGGGGTGCACGGCGGGTCCGGTCTCGACTGCGCTGATCCAGGGACCCGGAGTGGGAGTCCCGGGACCGCGCGGTACCGGCGGAAGTGTGCGGCCGGGGCGCTGATTGACGGAGGGCGTCGGTGTGGCTCGAGAGGACTCCTCCGCCCTGTGTGCTCCGCTTAGCGCGCGCCCGGGGGCCGCCATGGCCCAGCAGAGAGCCCTGCCCCAGAGCAAGGAGACGCTGCTACAGTCGTACAACAAGCGGCTAAAAGACGACATCAAGTCCATCATGGACAACTTCACCGAGATCATCAAGACCGCCAAGGTGCGTAGGCGCCGTCCATAGAGACGAGGGGCGGGTGTCAGGAGAGGCATGGCCCATGACTTGGTCCCAGCATCTGGGTACATGGTCGAACCCCGCTCCAGGGGTGGGGATGCGGAGGGATGTGACAGACCTGTCTGTGAGGGTGGGAGTGGTGGGGTGTCGCAGGTAAGTCAATAAACCAAATAACGGGGGCTGGAGAGATGGCTCAGCGGTTAAGAGAACTGACTGCTCTTGCAGAGGACCTGAGTTCGATTCCCAGCACTCAAATGGCGGCTCACAACCGTCTGTAACTCCAGTTCCAGGGGATCCGATTCCCCTTTCTGACCTCCGTGGGCACTTACATACATGCAACCAATATACTCATGCACATAAAACGTTTTTTAAAATAAACCAAATAATTACAACCCAGGGCACAGTAGGGGACTCCAGGTCTAGTCAGTGGCCACTAGCTACCTAGATTGATGGAGACTGCTCTTCAGTGCCTCATAGGCCCTTGTGATGACTGCTGAGGTAATCTGTGAAGTTACCGCAGGGGCTGGTATGAGGGAGTGACCCAAGCCCAGCTACTCAGAGGAGTGTGATGGACAGAAATGGGGTAGGCTGGTGCAGAGCTGAGGAGACACGCGGGTCAGTGGGCCTGACTGCTGCAGAGCTGGCTGGTGGCAGCAATGGTGAGCGTTAACTTGCACTTAATGAGTACTGTGTGTCTGGCTGCATTGTTTAATTTTCCCAGGAATGCTAGTAGGCAGGACACATTGCCCTCTCCTATTCAGAGGCAGAAACTGAGGTCCAGACGACTTGGTAATTTATCCAGAGTCACTCGGCTAGAAACTGGGTGAGTCAGGATTTGAACCCAGGAGGTCTTCTGGCTCTTAGTGTCCTGACCTTGTGCCCCTTCCCTTGCAGGGTCCTGTTAGAAGCCTTGCGGGTTGATAGCCTGGATGCTGGGCTGGCCTTTTGGGATACCTTGAGCCCTTGGGGGTCTGTTTCATCGCCAGTTGACCCATCTGTAAGCTAGGACAGTTGTCCAGACTTTTGTGAAAGAAACTTATAATGACCTTTGACCCCTCCCCACCCCCATTGGCTTCCCTATCCCTTAAGGACAACAGATTCACTAATAGTTAACAGACTCCTGGCACTTGGCTCACTAAGAGTTAACAGACCTCTTCCGGCTTTCTTAATATGGAGGCTTGGGGAGGGGAAACTCTGCTCCCAGACCCATTAGACAGGTGTTGCTAAAACTGGGGACAGGTTTTCTGCATCCATCGTAGGAGGTCTGTTACTGGGTTAGTCTTTCGGCATTGGAGGAGCTGTACTCTTTTCTTACTGTTAGATGGGAAGATTCTTACCATAAGTAAACACTTCGTGAACTTCTCACACTGAGCTTCCAATAAAGGCTTGGAGGAGGCACAGCCCAAGTCCCCTGGTTTTATTCTCAGCTTCTTGGAACTGTCTGCAAACACTAGTCCGCCTTCTGTGTTCTGCACACTGTGTAGCATCCAGGAGGAGGTGAGGAGCTGATCACTTCAAAAAGACTAGGGCGGAGAAAAGGGGTGCGGGTCTTGAATCCCAGCACTTGGGAGGCAGAGGTAGGCAGATCTCTGTGAGTTCAAGGCCAGCTAGGGCTACCCAGTGAGAACTTGTCTAGAAAAAGTAAAGAGCACTGGATGCCCTTGCAGAGGACCTGGATTCGATTTCCAGCACCCGCATGGTGACTAACAGGCGTCTGTAACTCTGGTTCCAGGGGATCTGATGCCCTCTTTTGACCTCAGGGCATTGCACAATATGGGTGTGCTTAACATACATGCAGGCGATACACTCGTACACGTAAGATAAAAGTAATAAAATATTTTTTAAAAGGAAAAAAAGGCGAATAAATCTCTGGAGGAAGAAAAAAGACCCGGTCTTAAAAACAAAAGAGAAAAGATCATTTCTTTTTATTCAACACTGAGAGTAAATACACTGAAAAAGACTTGGTCCACTGAGGCCTCCACCCACCCTAGCGGTCAGTGCAGTGCCCTTTTGTCTGGACGAAGGAGCTTATTGGTACCCACAGAACAATAGGAGGGTAGGAATGGACATTTCTAGCTCTCTGGGAAATGGGGTGCTGGGTCTGTAGAAGGCCTGATATGTTGATGTGGTGATTGGGAGGTTGTTACTAGGTTATTCCTTTGGGCTGGTCCTGTGGGTCGGGCTGAACCAGTGGTGGGGACTCTTGACTGGCTGCACTGATTCTAGGCTTTCTTCTCTGCCTCCAGATTGAGGATGAGACACAGGTGTCCCGGGCCACTCAGGGTGAACAGGACAATTACGAGATGCACGTGCGGGCAGCTAACATCGTGAGTAGCCAGGGTAGAGGAGCCCTGCTGGGGTCGTGGGCAGAGTCCTGGTCTTCTGCCCATCCTTCCTACAAGCAGCAAATGAAAACCACAGAGATGCAGGCTTCTACCCCTTAGCAAACTTTGAGAACAGGATGGGGGCAAATTAGATCTCAGGAGTTGTCTCCCAGTAAGTAAGCACTGGAAGGAGAGCCAGGCAGACAGCTGCCTGGTCCATCCTGTGGCTGTGTGGTCAGGAGGAAGGTGGCCCTTGCCAATACAGGTTCCCTGAGGCTGGTTGTGAATGTAAAGGCAAATCACTTAGTGAGTTGTGTGAATTCTCCTGATGTCCTGGGGAAAGCCCAGCAGGCCAGTGCCCATGCAACAGGTGCCAGCAGATAATGGTGTGTGGGGCAAGGACCCCAAGGAGTCCCACCCAACTGCATCTCTGCTGCCCCAGGACAGAGTGAGGCAGGAGGCAGCCTGGGACGCAGTCTTCTGTAGGGTCTGAATTTAGTTTACAGGATCAGCATGTGTACCCTCCTCTGGTCAGGGTGGCATAGATGCTGCTTTCCTGGTTCCTGTTCTGTGTCGTCACAGATGGCTCCATGTAAGCGAGCAAGGAGAGGCTCTCAGGGCGGCCAGGCACCTGCCACAGCCAGGCACTGTCCCTGCCCCCTCTCATGCCTCTCCTGTTTATGATGGCGGCAGGTCCGAGCAGGAGAGTCACTTATGAAGCTGGTGTCTGACCTCAAGCAGTTCCTCATCCTCAACGACTTCCCATCTGTGAATGAAGCCATCGACCAGCGTAACCAGCAGCTGCGTGCCCTGCAGGAGGAATGTGACCGCAAGCTCATCACCCTGCGGGATGAGGTCTCCATCGACCTGTATGAGCTGGAGGAGGAATACTACTCGTCCAGGTACAAATAGGGCTGGACTCGTGCGCAGGGCAACGCCTGCCCTCCTGAGCCCAGCCAGGCCCTTGTGTTTTTCCAAACCCTTCCTGGCCTGGCAGCAGAGCTGGTGCCTGGTTCCAGCACTGAGCCCTTGGCTAGAGCGACTGGTGGACAGTCACAGCCAACTACCTGCTGGGTCCCTAGCCCTTCCCTTCAGTGCTGAGGGGTGAACATCAGGACTTGCTATTGGGAGGCCATGGCTGGAAAGGGGCAGCCCCTAGCGGGTGGGGGAACCTTACTGGCAGCGCAGACTGCACCTTGCTGCACTTGGATCTCTGTCTAGACATTTTAGCCAAGGCTGGATTGCCCCACCCCCACCCCCACAGACCTTGCCCAGAATACCACTGCCCACTCCTTGTCCAGAGATCAGTTCCATGTGATTGTCCTCGAACCCCATAGCATGGAGGTGGGAGAACCCTGGGATGGGGGCAGGGAAGGGGCCCAAGCAGAATGGCTTTGAAAGCCTAGCCTGGGATACTTGGACGTCTGCTTCTTGATGAACCAGCCTTGGTCAAGGAGCTGGAGCCTCCTGGTGTCAGGCCTGTGCTGGCCCCGGGACAGCAGTAGGCAGGACCTGTCATCCAGCCCTCACAGGTCCACTTAGAATCTTGATACGGAAAACTATGAGATGGAGAGGCCCAAGAAGTCAGAGTCCAGTATGGTTTGTGTGGGGAACCGAGACTGGGAATGGAGGCCTTGTACCCCTTCCCATTAACTTGGCAAGTTAAGGCCCCAGCCACCGCACCTGCTCCCAGATAGCCTGCTTCCTCCTGGTGGTGGGTTTGGTACTTTCCCTCCCATGGAAGCCACAGATGTCCAGAACTGGTGTGGTTTGTGGTCTGGGGCTTGGTTTCCTTAGCCTATCCTCAGTGGCACTGCCCAACTGAAACAATTCTAGTTTTCCAGAGGGTTCTGAGGCTGTTTTGGGGCCCCACACTCATCAGCTTGGCAGTCAGGTGGGGACATCTGTACTCCAGCAAGGCAGAGAGGTACTGGGGCATCTTTAACCCGCCCAGGGCCAACCCCTTCACATCTCTTACTGCCCTTCATGGGCCCCTGGGTGGATCAGCCTGGGGACAGTGACCCAGCCCTGCCTCAGGTTTGACCCAGCCCTGCCTCAGGTTTCGGGCAGAGGGAGGAAGGGATGAACGAGCCAAGGCTGGATTTCAGGGACCCTGAGTGCCAGTTCCTAAAGTCCTCCCGTCAGTCCTGGAGGGGTTTCTGAGCTAGCTGGTGTCCGTCTAGCCAGCCTGCTCCCCCACAGCCCTCATGGTAAAGCAACTGCCCTTCTACCTATGGATTCCCTCTAGAGCAGAGCTCCTCTGAGCCAGGCCCAGTGGGCCATCTACCCTTTTGCCTCGTGCTGCACCACCAGCCTTCCCTCCACACGGCCACTGCTGCCTGCGCTGCCCTCTCACTGCTTGCTCCCTCTGGCTCTGCCTTCCCTCTACTCTCCTAGGGCTACGAATCTGTGCTGTGGGTGGTTTGAGACAAGCCATGGAGGGCAGATGTAGAAGGCCAAGGTCTCTTGGTACACATTAGACCTGGTGGGAATGCTGTGCTCTGGGTGGCCACCACTGAGTGAGACATACACATTGCTTCACCCAACCTCTGGTCTTCCTTGTACATGGGGAAAACAAGTGCTTAGAGCTCAGGGGCCTGTAGGACTGGAGCAGTGGTGTAGTGCAGGCAAGTACTTCTTTCAAGTACCTGGCAGAGACAGACACAGCATCTCTGCCACCAAAGGTGCTTTGTACAGTCTTAGACCACACTAGCTGGTGAGCAGTGGGGGTTGAGGATGGGAGGAAACCCAGCAGGGACTAGAGTCTCACGTCTTGGTTGTGCAGGAAGGACGCCAGTGTGGCCCATGGAGGCTAGTGCAGAGAGGAAGGGGAGGCATCCGGGAGGTGGTCGGTTCTTAACTCTGCGTCTGTCTTGCTTTCCCTTCCCTGGCTTCCCTCCGCCTGCTCCTGTCACTCCTGGGGGTTTCTGGTGGTGGCAAAGCTCGAGTCTCTGCGAAGCTAATGACCTGCCTCTGTGTGAAGCTTACTGGAGGCTGGACCTCGACACAGATCCTGCTGATGGCCTTTCGGCCCCTCTGCTGGCATCCCCGGAGCCTGGTGCTGGTCCCCTGCAATCTGCAGTCTCTGCCCACTCCCATGCTGGTGGCCCTGGCCCCATGGAGCACACCTGAGCCTCTTTGGACTGCCCTCCCCAGGTCCCTAGTTTATCAGAAAGGAAGTTCTGGGCTCTCCTTTGGGTGCCCACCACAGCCTAACTTCTTTCAGCCTCGGCTCCCACTTGGGGACTCCAGGACCAGGAACCTGGCCAGGCCGGGCCCAGTTCCTGTGAATAGTTGGGGAATATACTGTTCCAGTAATTTCCAAGATAGCCCTTTGTCTCTAGTGTTTACCATCCTGACTGCTAGGTAGTAGGACGTTTGTCCTCTTGAGGACCTTGACTGTGGAGTAGGAATATTGCCTGGTATGGGGAAGACAAGCTGGGCTTTTGGTATAGAATTGGGAAGGGCTCAGTGGTGGTGTTTGCCAAGCTCAGCCAACCATCCCTAGGCCAGGGCTCCTGTGCAGAGCCCTGCCCACTGCCTTGTGTACAAATGTGTCCTCTGTGGCTGAGCCCTGGCAAGGCTGTGTGAGAGGCAGCCAGCCAGGGACAGCTTCCTGGTTCTGCCGCCATACCTTTTCTACTTTTGTGATGACAATGTTGAATAAAAATCACCTTTTGTGGTGTTCATCATTTTTGCTCATTCCAAGATCACCCTTGGGTTGCTTGAACCCATTTTGGGCTCCAGGCTAGGCCCCTCTTCCTGGTCCTCGACATGGAGTGAATGAATGAAACGTGCCATTATCACTAATATGGCTGGGGCACACACATCTGGTGCCACCTAATTCCACCATTCTAACTTACTGCTGTCATGTCTCAGAGGGTGTGGGGTAATGCGTCATGCTCAGGACCACAGGCTGGGAAGTGCAGTGGCTGAGGCAGGACTCGAGCCCCAAGAACTCGGCTCTCCTGCTTCTCAGTCATAGGCTCACCGCTGATGGGCAGAAGCATCTCCAGTTGAACCAGGAGGAACACAGGCTGGCACCCTGCTAGCCCAGGACCTGCATGGACAGAAGTCACCTCTCTGGGAGAGGGATCTTCATTGATGTGTGAAGAATTTGCAGGTAAGTGCCCAGTTAGAAGGCTCAGCTCCAGGATGCAGGAGGGGAACATAAGAAGCCGTGGTGCCCAAGGGTATCCCAAAACTTAACTGGAAGGAACTGCTGTGAGATGCTTTCTCTGCGTGGGCAGCTGCGTTACTCAGCAGCCGCCTGAGAGTGGCCCGGGGGCGCTGGGGCCCTCTGAAGCTGCGGGTGGCCTGGTAAGGAAGTCCAGGCGGCCCCGAACGCTGCTTCCGGGTCCGACACCCAGCCCAGTGCCGGCGGCGGCGGGAACGAGGTGCTGGTGTTCGTGGCTGGCCCTCCATCAGATCCCGGATCCGATTTTTCTCAGAAACTTCCGCCTATGCCCCCGCAGCTGCGCGCCGGCCTGGCCAGATTGGCCGCGAGTAGGAGGCGGCGGCCGTCCCTGCAGCTTCCGGCGTCACCAGGACTGAATAGCAGAACACGGGGTTAACAGCGGTGGCTTCCGGTGCGGTTAGGCCTGGCTAATCGAGTGCTCGGCAGATGGCGCGTGCGCACGTGCTCAGTTTTCCCGGGCGCCGGGTGGTGACGCAGCAGGACTAGCAAATCGAGCTCGCGGCGTGCGCGCACGCGGTACGCCCGGAGCTCGGCGCTGCCGTGGGGATCCCCGGGTGTGGCGCGCACGCTGCTCTCGAGCCATGGCGTCTCTGCTCGCCAAGGACGCCTACCTGCAGGACCTGGCCAGGAGGATCTGCGCGCAGCCCGGCCCCGAGCGGCCGAGGCGCGAGCGGGGTGAGGCGGGGCGGGAGCGGCTGCGGAGCGCTTCTTTCGGGGTCCCGAACCCATGCGGTCCCCGAATCCCCCTTCTTCCCTCTCCAGCCCCCCGGGTGGATATCGTTTACGAAGGCCGGTTCCCTTCTTGGCATCGGGCACCAGAAACCAGCGGGTCAGCTGGGGCTCCCAGGGGCTGGACTTACTGAAATCCTGTCTAAAAGTAAAAAGGTGCTCGGCGTGGTTGTGCACGCCGTGAATTCCAGAGGCAGAGGCAGAGGCAGGTGAATCCCAGTGAGTTCTAGGCCAGCCTGATCTACACAGTTTCTGGACTATACAGTGAGGCCCGGTCTCAAAACAAAACAAAGGGGAGGAGGGAGGAGAGTAGGCTCAGTGGTTTAGAACACTCACGTGGCGGCTAACAACCATCCCTAACTGCAGTTCTGGGGAATCTGCCACCCTCTTTTGGCCTTCTTAGGCATTGCACAGCAGGGGTGCACTTACACACATGTAGACAAAACACGCATACGTGTAAAATTAAAATTACAAATAATTTTATGTATTTAAGTTTTTTATTTGTTACTTTTAAATAAGTGTCTTATGCCTGCATGTTGTGTAAGTGCACCTGTGTCGTGCATTGCTGACAGAGGACAGAAGATGTTGGATCCCCTGGAACTGGAGATGCAGATTTGGTGCCATGTGGGTGCTGGGATTCAAATCCTGAATTCAAATTCAGCCAGTGCTCTTAACAACTGAGCCATCTCTCCAGCCCCAAAGTTAAGTCTTTTTTGAAAAAATTTAAAAAGAGGATAGGGACATAACTTAGTGGTGGAACACTAGCCTACCAGGCCTGAAGCCCCAAGTTTAGTCTCCGGTCCTGGGGTGAAAAGTACGGGAGTAGGGCCGTAGCCTGTGGCTGGAAATGGACATCATTTAGTTTTAGATAATGTGATGAACATCCCTGAAGCCAAACTTTTGTGTATGCCTTCTAATCCTCAGAAGCAGAACTTCTGGGTCAAATGTATGAATGTATTTTGGGTGGTTTTTGTCTGTATGTGTGTGTTTTTACTTATTTTTTGTTTTTTTGTGACAGGACCTGCCTGAGCCCTGGCTTGCCTAGACCCTACTATGTAGCCCAGCCTAGCCTTGAACTAATAGCAACTTTCCTGCTTTTAGCCTTCCAGATGCTGGTGTTTGTATTTTGTGTTTAGTACATGTGACTGGGCTGCTGCTTGGGCAGTTTGTAGCTCTGAAACTGGGCAGGTGCCACTGGTTTCTCCACCCCCAGTTCTTTGCAACCCTGTGGGATCACAGCCTTTGCAAGACCTTCCCTTCTCTTGAGTGGGTCAGAGAGATGGGGATGCAGCTTTTTATCATGTTGTATTTCAGCTATCAAAACAAAGGGCTCTGAAGCCACAGGGCCCCCCAAAAAGAAGAGGAAGAAAACACAAAAGAAATCCAGGGAGCGGGAGCAGAGGACTGCAAAGCACACAACCGAGTCTCAGGGGAAGAAGTCTCCTGCTGCTTCTGGGACCAAGAAGCCAACAGCAGCCAAACAGGAGCAAGCTTCCAACCCCTCAGAATCCTCTGCAGGTGAGGGGGCTCCAGGGTGTGCAGGGGCAGGGCTTGGGTGGGGCTGAGGAGTAAATGTAGTCCCCACTTCTCACAGAGAGGACCAGAAGGCATTTGTGAATGATCCAGGCTTCTCGTAGAGCGAAGATCACAGGAGTGTATTGGCGGGTGGGATGTAAGAGCGCATAGTGGGGCTGGAGAGGTGGCTCAGCTTTTAGGAGCACTGGCTGCTTTTAAGAGGATACAGGTTCTGTTCTCAGCACCCACATGATAGCTAACAACTGTCCATAACTCCAGTTCTAGGGGATCTGAGACCCTCTTCTGACCTCCACAGGCATTGTATGGCATGGGTACACATACATATATGTAGGCAATATACTCATTAGAAGTAAAATAAAATAGTAAATAAAAAATATATACATATTTCTTGGTCTTTTGAGATAGGGTCTTCCTGTAGCCCCAGCTGACCTGGAACTTACTATGTAGTTCAGGCTGGCCTTGAACTCACAGAGATTCACCTGCCTCTGCCTTCTGAGTGCTGGGACTAAAGGCGTGCACCACCACACCCAGCTTTATGTAAAGCACATAGTGGCCCTGTACCACATGGCAACCAGGGTGACAAAAGTACAAGGTCCCTGAGTACCTGGAGTGACTCGGCTCTGTTTTCTTATAGCACAGCTACCAACCTTGTGAAACAGTCCGCTAGTTATCTGTCTTGGAGGAGATTGTAGTGACTGGACCAAGTTGAAAGTAGCCTGTAAATCCACAAATGGCCCTAGGTTACAGGAAGGGCAACACTCGAGGCTGAGGCTTAGGTGCCGGGTCCTGGAAAGGGAAGGACAAGGCTGGAAGGGTTCCCCTTTCAGTCCAGTTTCCTTCCCTGCAGATGGCCAGGTCACAGGTCATGACTCTGTCTTTGCTCTGGATTTTCTACGACAGCGGCTGCATGAGAAGATCCAGCAGGCTCGGGGCCAGGTAGGTGGCAGGTCGGTGGGGAATCCTTGCTGACCCTGCCTTTGGGACCTCCCCCTGGTCCCCCAGGGACACTAGCCTCCTCCACCTCTCTTCTGTGTCCCTCCTTGGGGGAGCTGCCTCCGTTGATCCCACATGGGTAGAGTGCGGCCTACATCTGTCCTTTGGAAAGCCTTGAGGACTGACCAGCCTTGACTCTGCTGCGCGGTGCTGGCTCCCCCCCATCCCTGTTTTCCTAGGCTCTGAGGACATGTCACTGGCTGTTCCTGGGTTCCTCAGAGGAGCTCCAGACTGTTGGTCCTGCAGTACAGATCTGGGTCTTTCAGACCCGGAGCACTCTCGCTGGCTGTGGGTCAGGGATTGATGCAGGAAGAGCTCACGGGCCCATCCTGAGCAGAGTGCACAGTGACCAGGAGTGCAGAGTGCTCACAGGGCCATCCTGAGCTGAGTGCACAGTGACCAGAAGTGCAGAGTGCTCTGGCATGTAGGGGGTACCCAGGGACTAAAGGCCACGGTCTTGGTAGGGGTCCTCACCCAGTGGGATTACTTGCATCAGGATATTGGGATGTGTGCTTGTGAAACACTGGCACTGTGGACTGTTGGCCTGCATGGTGAGTCCTCCAGCCTTGATCCCATCTCTGCCTTGTGCCAGGTGGGGGATCCTGGGGTTGAGGGAGCCTGTTGAGCGAATCCCCATTTGCCCTCAGGGCAGCAGCAGGGAGCTGTCTGCTGCCACTCTGGAGAAAAGGAAGCGGAGGAAGCAGGAGCGGGACCGAAAGAAGAGGAAGCGGAAGGAGCTGAGAGCGAAGGAGCAGGCTGCTAAGGCTGATGAGGAGAAGACCGCCGAGGCACCCCCAGAAATGCCCTGCAAGGAGCCACAGGAACTGGGGCTGATCTTTAATAAGGTGAGTGGAGAGCCCAGGGTATATGTGTGTGGGTGCTGCCTGGGCTGCATGCCTTTGGCCTGGCTTTGCCCCTTGTGGCAGTGCTCCATGTTGGGGATGAAGGAATGTTGCTGGTCAGGGTCCTGGTGAGGACTGGGGGGTCGCATGCCCATCATTACTGGTGAGGGCTGGGAGGTGGGTGCCGTTGCCCCTGATCAGGGCTGGGGTGCGTGTCCATCTCTGCTGGTGAGGGCTGGGGTGTGCATGCCCCTTGCTTGCTGACGTACCCGCACTGCAGGTGGAGGTGACTGAGGAGGGGCCGGCCAGCAAGGCCCAGCGCAGGAAGGAGAAGCGGCAGAAGGTGAAGGGGAACCTGACCCCGCTGACGGGCCGGAACTACCGGCAGCTGCTGGAGCGCCTGCAGGCTCGGCAGGGCCGGCTGGAGGAGCTGCGTGAGCGGGACCCGGACAGGGCCCAGGAGCTGGAGGCCAAGATGAAGTGGACCAACCAGCTGTACAAGGCGGAGGGCGTGAAGATCCGCGACAATGAGCGCCTGCTGCAGGAGGCCCTGAGGCGCAAAGAGAAGCGCCGGGCGCAGCGGCAGCGGCGCTGGAAGACGCGCTCGGAGCACGTGGTGGAGAAGATGCAGCAGCGGCAGGACAAGCGGCGCCAGAACCTGCGCAAGAAGAAGGCGGCCAGGGCCGAGCGGCGCCTGCAGAAGGCGCGCAGGAAGGGCCGAGTGCTGCCGCGGGACCTGGAGCGCGCAGGCCTCTCCTGAGCCTCTGGGGCCCTCCCCTGCCCGGCACCTTCCCACCTGCTGCCATCTCCCTCCAGAGGCTTGAGGACCCACCGGGCGGTGTGCGACCAGGTGCGGGTCTGGGCTCCAGAACGTGGGTCCCCTTTGGGCAGTGGACTGCTGCACCCCACAGCTGTTGTGAGGACTCAAGTCCTGTGCCAGAGAATGGTCCGGTGTTGCCCTTGAGCAGGGCCATGACCTTTGGCCCCTGGGGAGGGGTGAACTGCATCTGTGCCCGTGTCTCGTGGGGAGGGAGGGCGTCCTTGGTCTCCAGAGTCCGGGAAGGAGGGCCTGGGGGCGACTCCGCCGGCCCCTTCCTCCTGCTTGTGTTTCCAGCGGCCACGGCTGAGCAAAAGGCCTTGGCCAGCAGCTTCTGTCCTGCAAAAGTCTCTGAAGGAGGAGAGCTCAAAGGAGTTCGTGGGAGAATCTGGATGCAATTCGACATGCCCTGGGCCGAAGCTCTGGGGCCACCTGTCCTGTTGGCTTCTGTCCACATCAGTCTGATTTCCTTGCGAGAGTGACATTCAGCTCAAAACCTGAAGGGTAGAAGGTGACTGGGCTTCCCAGGTGCACTGGTGTGTTCAGGACTCCGGTCAGGGCAGAGCGGCTCCTGGGGTGGAGGGAATGGTGTTCCATGAATGACCCAAGATTGGTCTGGCCCAGCAAGAAGCCTCAAGCTGTACTCAGAAAGTGGAAGTTTTTCTTTACTGAACTTAGGCCTCAGCCTGAGCTCCAGCTCCAAAGAAACTTATGCACGGACTACGAGTGGGTTTTTATGGGATTTTCCACATCATGGCAGTAGCCATCTTGTGGGGGCTTTGAGACTCAGCATAGATGTGTACATGCCTTTTAAGTTATCCCAGGAAATTTAAAGTGTTTTTCAAAAGCAGGTATTTTGGGTGAGGCAAGGGTTGTGGCGGTCTCTGTGACGCTGCTGGTGCCTCTGCAGTCACTGCTGTTTCAGCAAGCACTGTAAACTGATGTCCCCCTAAGATCACAGACTGGTTTCGTGGTTGTCTCTCCTGTCTCAGTTCGAGACAGCTTAGAGGGGAAGATTTTCCTTTATGGTTTGAGAACAAGTAGAAGCTTCCAGAGTCCCGCTGTAGCGCCTTAAGTCAGCAAGCGTGCTGATCAGTATGCTTATTAGGAGAACGGCATGTGTTCTCCACACAAGGGGGACCCAAGGTCTGGAGCCTAGACCTGCTAAACACATTTGCTAGTTCTGTTCTCTCCACATAGAGCAGTTATACTGAGTAACAGTTCATTGGTTTTGCATTAGGTTGATTTTTCTTTTTTTTTTTTTTTCCTCCAATAGGAGTGGATGGTAGGGACAGATGGCATTGTGGACCCCTCTCAGGTGAGGGCCTGAGCAGAAGGCTTTGTGGGACTGAGTTTCTTCATGTTTGTCCTTGAGGTTGAGCAACTGTTAAGAAATGGGCTTTTCCTCACTCCTACCCACTGCTCTGAATATGGGTAGAACTTTCCCACGACACACAGTTGACAAGGCACTGACAATAAACAGACTCTTCTTTCTGGTGTGTGGGTCTTGTGTTTTGACTGTGATGTGGCTGGAATGGGGGGCTTTATGGGATGGATGCCTTGTTGGGCCATGGGGAGTGGAGAGCACCTGGGCCAGGTCTGAGCTAGACACTGGGGAGCCAGAGGTAAGAAGTGAGTTGGTGTCTAGCTGTAGAGTAGATGCCAGCAGCCTCTGCCCAACACCTGGATCTGCTTGGCTACCCATGTTCTGTGGGGACAAAAGGGCCTGAGCAAGGCTCCCTTCTGGGTGGGCTGGTAAATGGCTCTCTGTAGAGACTCCCTGCATCTCCTGCTTCCTGCCTGTGAGCTGTTACAGGTAAATCTCACAGGAGCTCAGCTTCTGGGTCTGTTTCCTGAGAGGGGGTGGGGGTGGGGGTGGGGTGAGAGTGACAGGTGCCTGCAAATTTCAGTTTGGATTAGGCACCCCACTGCTGCTGGATGTGTGAGGAGAATTCTAGAACAAAATATAATCCAGCGTCAGGAGGGTGTGACAGCCTGAGTTCCATCCTGGAACCACGAGAATGCTGGGTGTGGTGGTGTACGTCCAATCCCACTGCTGCGTCATAGATGCTCCTGGCAGGTTGTGACGCGGCAGGGATGCCACTCAGGTGCCTGTCGGAGTTCAAGCAGGGCAGTGGTCTCCAGCATCTTTTATATAGTTGCATGAAGACAACCATTGTAAGTTTTAGTCCATCAGACTTCTGACTTCTGTTGGGAAGGCTAATTCTGCACAGAGAAGAAAAAGCAATAAAAACACTGTCTTGATTTTTGAACTATGGGGACTAAAAACTTAAAATCCAGCCACTGTTTCCAATGCCCTGATTGTTGGAAGTATCAAGTCTCGTGTGGTTTATGTAAGGTGTGAATGAGACCCCCAACAGTTTCGGACTCTGGAAGAAACCTGGAGCCAGAGCTTATCTAAGCCTTGCAAACCGGTTCCAGATCCCAAATTCCTTGGCAGATAAGCAAGGAATTCACAAACAGCTCTGGAAAAGGACTACTTCCTGGACAGAAGCTTGCCTGAAACATCAATCAGATGTCATGGCAACCCCCCTCCCCTAAAAGCCAGGAGGGGACTGAAGGTTAAAAAGGTTTTGAGGACTTGGACAACGTGCTTGTACTTCTGGGGCTTGGGCTTGGGCTTGTGCTTCTGAGGCTGGTGCTTCTGCTTCTGCTGCTTGTGCTTCTGCTGCTGCTGGTGCTGATCACGCCAGCCCGGTTCCCCGGAGCCCCAGCCCCAAGATGGGGGTGAGGGGGCTAGCCTCCCCCATCTCTTCGGGGAGGCTAGCCCCCAAGGGGGGCTGGCGTTTCTCCACTCGTGGGTGCGGAGGAGTTAGTCCCATCTGGTCTTCTCTCAATAAAGTCGGGTCCTGTTAGCTGCCAGCGGAGTCCGGTCCCTTCTGTCTGCTGCGTCTCTCGAACCCTGAACCTGACACTGAGGAATCAACAAGGGGCTGGAGGCGTGGCTTTGCAGAGGACCTGGGTTCCGGTTCCCAGCACCCATGTTGGGTGGCCCACATTGCCCTTTACTCGAGCTGCAGGACATCTGATGGCTCTGGCCTCTGCAGGCACCTGAACTCAGGGGCACATAACTACACAGAGACACAATCAAAACAAACTCTTGAACAAAATAAAAAACAATAAAAGTCAAAATTCTACTAAAGTGATGGTCAGAGAAGGAAGGAAACACACAGGACAAAGAGCAAATAGAAAACAGAAGAGGAAAATTACACCCACTGTGAACAGAGTTCATGGACTACTAGAAGACTGTATGAGAGGGGAAAAAGAAAGGAAAGCATGAATTAAATGCAGTAAAATGAAAGTGATGCTAAAGGTGTAGCTTTTAAAAGGAGGTAGGCTGGGACACAGCTCAGCTGGCAGAGTGCTTCCGTAGCGTCCGTGAGTGCATCCCCAGTACCACACAAGCCACGTGTGGCGGTACGCACTGATAATCCCAGCCCTTGGGAGGTAGAGGCAAAAAGATGAGCCGTTCAAGGCTAATCTTGGATGTGTAGAAAGCTCCAGGCCAACCTGGGTACATGAGACCCTGTCTCAAAAATGGAGGGCATTTAAAATAAGAACCACAAGGGCTAAGAAGAAAAGCTGTTCTTTTAGAGTTGTTAGAGCAGCTTCTGTCTGGGTCCCAGCAGGTTAGAGACAGAGGGTTTCTCTCATGAGAGATGAGGAGGGTCATTAGAATGGGGAGAGCCACGCCTTCCCTGCCTGGGCTTTGTGCTGCTGCTGCTTCTGTGTCGGACAAGTGCCCGATGTCCTCCGGAGCTGTCCTCTCTTCGGAAGCTCCCTTCTCTGCATGCTGGGGCCCCTGCTGGCCACATGCAGTTCTCCTGTGAGCCAGGCAGCTTCTCTCACACTCAGACTCCCAGACATCACCCCCTGTTCCAGACATCTGGGAGTGTGGGGAGTGACCATGGCGCCGAGATGGACACAGGCAGAGCACTTGGTATTCAAGACTTTCTGAGCACCGGTCATTGTGCTGGAAGGATGCAGCGGTGGGAGTTGTGTACGCCTCTGAACTTCAGAGCTCTTGAACCCTGCAGCAGTGAATGCTAGACAGATGACTCCAGGATTCGATCCTTCTGTTTCCTGGGCCTGGCTCGGAGCGCTCAGACTCCAAGTCATCTGTTCCCAGCAGTGGCGTGGGGTACGCCCTGTGTGTGCACTTCCCCCTGCGGAGCTCCCTGCTTTACACCTTTGGCTTCCCAGTGCCTGGCCCTCCTGCTCTCACAGCTCCTGCCTCTCACCTGGGACTGTGGCAGGCCAAACCAGGGATGCTCCCTGGAAGCTCTTTTTAAAAAGATTCTCTCTTAAGCTGGCCCCTGGCCTCTGCCCTGAGCCACAGTGTGCTAAAGTGGGATTTCCTCACCAGGGGTCTGCAAACCAGAGGAGTCACCACTCACCGTATTAGTTTCTTTTCTGCCTTTGTGACAAAGCACTGTGACCGAAAGCGACTTATGGAAGAAAGAGTTCATTTCGGCTCACGGTTCCAGAGGGATAAGAGTCCTCAGGTAGACTTGTGTGGAAACATGGTCACAGACATACCCAGAGGTTTGTTTCCATGGTGATTCTGACTCCAATCAAGCTGCCACAATAGTCACAATGAACAGCAGGATTTATTGCAGCAGTTAGTCACTTTATTCATGTCTATGACAAAATACCCCACAAAAGCACCTTATGGGCACCTGGCACTCACTTGAAGGCCAGAGGATGGACTTCACTCTTGCTTTACCACTGAGGAAAACCTGCCTCTCTCACTTTCAAAGCAAGCGTCATGCCACTAAAAGCACTCCTAACAGACTAAGACCGAAAGCAAGACAAAGGCACACACTGTCACCAGGGTTTGCTTTGTTCTGGAGGGACCAGAACCAGCAAATCTGTTCAGGGTGCATCACCAGAACACCACATCCCTACCCTACTCACCGTGGAAATGTAAAATTGAGTCTGACAGTCTCAGTTTTTACAGCTGAGGGCAGTGTGCCTTGTTAGGTGCTCAATATGTTGTTTTCCCATAGAAGGGGACAGAAGGTTCCAGAAGGACATTTTGAAGTGGACAGAGTTCCTGACTGTTTACCCCATGGGTTCGGTCTGATATGATGACATGTACACTTCTGATAGCCAATTTCTGCATGAACTGGTGATAAATGCATGGAAAATTAAACATGAAAAATTAATTATTAATCTCATGATACATCTACAGTTTGTTACAAAGGCCCTTCCACATCTCAGCTGTGAAAACGTGTTTATATTGTCATGATAATTCAGTACAGAGCAGTGGATGAAAATATAGGATGAGGGGCTAGGGAGATGGCTCATCAAGGAAGACTATTTGCTGTGCACATCTGAGGACCTGAGTTCAAATCCCCAGCACTGTGGAGCACAGAGACAGGGAGAATGCTGGTCATCAGCCTAGGTTCACTGCTACCGCCTGGCTTCCCGTGGCTGGCTTCCCGTGGCTGGCTTCCCATCGCTGGCTTCCCATGGCTGGCTCAGCGGCTTTCTTATACAGCCCAGGCCCACCTTCCCTGGGATGGCACCGCCCACAATGCACTGGGCCCTCCCACGTCAGTCAACAAGATAAAAAAAAGTCACAGGCCCAGGTGAGTCTGATGGAGGAAATTCCTCAGTTGACATTCCCTCTTCCTAGGCATGTCTAGGTTTGAATCAAGTTGACAAAAACTAACCAATACAACTGGCTGTGGGAGGACGAGAGATCGGGGGTCCAGTGCGGGTGAATGGGCAGAAGGCTGCATCTTAGCGGAGAGTTCTGATTTGATGTTAGAACTGCTGTGCAAGGACATAATGGTGATGAAGTTGCAAGTGGCCTGCCTGTCCCCCAACCTGGCACCTCTTCTCCACCTGCCCAGGCATTCCAGGACAGAGGTGGTGGTGGTCAGTGACTGTGGTCTGCTTGGGAGGAAAAGTCCACCTGTGGAGAGAAAGGGAGTAAGGAGGGGAGCCCAAGGGTGGGATCTCCGGGGTCACTGGGTGAAGGTGCTGGCAATCCTGCTGGCCTAGAGGGGGCAGGAGAGGGGCTGGCTCCCGTCCCTCCCCCAGTCAAGTCTGGGTCAGTGCCTCTTCTTGTGGGGCCTGAGGTCTGCCTAAGTGTGGTTTGGGAGCTGCCACCCTCTGCTCTGCTCCAGTGTTGCTGCCTGCAGTCTCTCAGACACTGTTAGAAGCCCTGCCCAGCCAGGGCCAGTCGTCCCGGCCGCAGAGGGGCTGGCAGCCTGAGCTGTCTGGCAAGGGGGTCTGATCTCCTCAGAGCACAGTGCACATCAGAGGGAGGGGCTCAGGAGGAGACAGAGCAGGGAGGCGGCCAGAGGTTGCAGGCAGTGTCAGGCGCACGGGCTGGGGTCCGGATTCCCGAGGAGTCCACCTTGGGAGAGCGTCAGGACTTGGCTTTGGCATGTGTCTCTCAAGTGCTGTTGGCAGGCAGAAGAGGAACTGTTTGCTCACCTTGTAACTGAGCCCTGGGGCTGAGAGTCTCTGCTTCCAAGATCCACAGGAGTCGGGGAACAGGAGGGAGTGGCCTGCTGGGAAGGAGGGAGCTGGAAGGAAGGGGCTTTTGTGGCTATCTAGGGTATGTGGGCTCAGCCAGGGTAGGCTGCATGTCATCCTCTCCCTGGAGAGGGGCGGCCTGTCCTGGAAGAGGAAACCCAGGGATGGGTACTTTAGCTTTGCTCAGACTGGTCCCATTGTTCTATGACTCTCATTATCCCTCTCTATTGAAGGTGGCCCTTTATGGGTTCTAAAGCACAAAAGGCCTTGCTGAGGGTTGAGTGACTGCAGCTGGGTGTGGCTTCTACCCTGCAGAGCCATTCAGTCCCACATGGCCCAGAAAGAGTAAACAGAGTGCAGGGCACCCTGAGAGGCCCAGCACCTGTAATATGCACCAGACATTACGTGCTCTGGTACCCCCTCCTGTATACTGATGTTTGGTGGGCTCTCCTTTGGCACATGGGCACCTTCTGATGCCAAGGGTTGCCCTGGGAGGCATCGTCAGAAGCCACAGCTTGAGCTACCTACCTGTTCTCTCTCCCTGCTGGAGACCTCTGTGGTGAATCCCACAGACAGCAGCAGCTGACCTGGCCTGAAGGTCACTGACTGTTCCTTCTGGGCTCTCACCAGGGCCCTCCCTTGCCCTGTCACCATCATTGAGACCTCTGTAGAATGAATTCAAGTGAGACACATTTCTATGTAGTGTGAAGACAGGTAGAGTTTAGGACAGAACAACACCAGGCACTTTCAAAGGTGAGAGAGAAAGCAGCGGTCACAGGGGCCGGTGTGAAGAGAAAGCCTCCAGGGGCAGACAGGATGGCCAGAGAGGCCGTGTGTCAGCCCCCATGTTTGAGTAGACTTTGGACTGTTTCTTAAAGTCTCTGAAACGGAGAGTTTTCCTGATGGGCATTTTCCTGTCCTGGTGACTGACAGGCCCATTTAGACTAACTCAGGGCAGGGAAATGGCAGGTCTCTGTTCTTTATTAGAAAAGAACCCTTGTGGTGGTTAATCTGATTGTCAACTGTTCTGGATCAGAGTTAAAGTCACTTAGGAGGCACAGTGGAGTGTCTGTGAGGATGACTGACCAGGATGGGAAGACATACCCCGAATGCCGTATGCAGTAGCTCTATTGCACAGGCTGAGGTCTTGGACTGAGTAAATGGGAAAGCAGACTGAGCACAAGCATCCATCTCTTCCTGATTGTGGGGTAATGTGACCATCTGCTTTACACCAGGCACGCCCTGCCACGATGCACTGTCCTCTCAAACCTTTCCTTCTTGAAGTTGTTTCTTGTCAGGTATTTCAGCAAGGAGCAAAGCAGCATAGCCCTGCTAAATAGTAATCTCATGGTCTTCCCGGGAGTTCAGAAAGCCATGTCTCTACTTGAGGCCACAGGTGTTGAAAAAGAAACAGCTCTCACCTCAAAGGAATAAGAGAGATGGTTTATTCTGGAGCAAATAGGCGTGACCATGGCTCAGGAACACAGACGCAGGTTTCCCCTGGCACTCCCACATCAGCATTACAATTACCTGAACAGAAACCCTGGCTCTTAAATTTAGTTTTTCAGAGTGGGCTTGAACTTGGGAGAACACCTGTCCCCAGATATTTCTTGGAACCATGTGTTTCCCGAAAATGTGTCTGGAATTCTGTCTCTGGAACTACACGCTTGAGTCAGACCCTATGGATGATTTTATTCAATGCTTTCTCCAACTTCCGCTGGGGAGGTTCAAGCTTGGCTCCACCTTTATCTTAAAGACCATTCAGCCTTTTCATCCCCGGTTCTAGGATATCTCATTCACAGAAGTCCACCACCCTTTCCAACCCTCATCCTGTGCTTAGTTGAGCTCTCAGGGCTTTGATATGTTATTCAAACGTACCCACAGCCATTTATCTTTTTTTTCTTTTTTTTTTTTTTTTGGGTGGAGTACCAAACTGAAGTTGCCAAGGAAATGCCGTCAGGTGCTCAGATCACAAGACCCAAGAGCACATGGTCAGTGAGTTTTCCAAGGTTAATTAAAAGTCATTAGTCCAGAATCTGTCCATTTTATAAAAGTCATCCCTGCACTCCCCAAATACCGTGTTTCCATGGAGTAGGAATTTCATGAACTTTTTATAGGAACAGAACAAAGAAAGTCATAATTCAGCATTCTTTCAAATACATTGGTGGGTATGTTCAGTAGGACGGTCATAGCAAAGTGGGGAGAATTCTGTCACAGGCCTCATGCTATGGATGACATTTTTAGCCTTTTGGTGGGAGGGAGCTAGGGCTTTGTTAAGTTAATACATTCCTAACTTTTTTTTTTAATGTTGGACACAGGATGTTAAGTCAGGAACAGAGGTGGACAAAGAGTGGCTATTTAAGGGCTAAACATGGCTCAAGATAAATTGTAAATAGACTCTGGATCTGCAACATTTGAAACTCTCCAAGATCATTGGAATGCTAATCAGTTGATCAGCTTTGCAGGAAGTTCAGTTAAGATGCAGGTTTTATGTGGGAACTTTCCTTCATAGGTATAACATATAATCTCTTTCTTTTGACCAGTAATCAGAGTCCTGAAATTCAGTTCTTGGTTTTACCAGCTGCTGATTATGAAGAAGGGACCCATCCTCACAGATCTTAAGCTGCTAATATCTGACTAGCTTACCTGCCAGGACCAGCTGTGACCAGCTTATCTCAGTTTTCATTGCCTTTCCTAGTTTGAGCACTAGAAGCCCACCTTTGGGCACTGGTTATCTCATGCTACAAGAACAGGGGTCACCTTTGTTAGAAATAGAACCAGAGGTCCAAGGATCCCACCAGTGCCGCACAAAGAAGGTGGAAGTGTTGTGTTTTTGCAAGAGGGTCCACTGCGTCCTCATTCAGATGGAACGAGCACTCCCAACCTGGAAGTTGGATACATTTTCAACCCTAACACAAGAGTCCTGGGTCTTTCCTTGCTGCCTGGGGTCTGATCTCAGGTCTTTCCTGGTTGGCTGGTTTAAAAGCATGAGGTAAGGGAAGGAGGAAGAAGATTGACTAAGGAGCTGGATGGCTTCTCCTTTCCAGGCTATCAGGTTTGGGGCTTTTTAGAAAACAAGGCTTACAGGGTGTGTGTGGGTGGCGGGTATTAAAAGATCAGAATCCCTCATCACAAACAAAAGTTTTATACAGTTTGAAAGAAAAAAACCTAGTGTCCCTTATACCCTGAGAATCTGGTTTAGGCCTATTACTGGAAGGCTGGAGCATCGCACATGAACAGAATAATGAACTGTTTGTTTATAAAAAAACAAAGAGATTTCTAAGACAGGAACCATTGGAAATGTGGCAGATGGCTCTGAAGAGACATTAAAGAACCACCTGAGCCTCCAGGTCCCCTAGGACGCTGGTCCTGGGTCTTCAACCCACACTGCTGAGCCCTCTCATCTAAAAGTATGAAGTGCCATGTTTAATAAAACGCAGCATGGCTGGTAGGGTGCAAGCCTCCTGCTAAGCTAGCAAGTGTCTGGGGAAGTTGCCATGATTCATGATCACCCTGTGGGTGGACCTTTCACTGCATCAGTGGTGTGTCCTGTTTCTACTGTGATGAACTTATAGGCTATGAAATATGAGATGGTGACTGCTTACTGGCAACCTGTAAATCCAGAGGTGTGTATTGTGTCCACAGACTGGCCGCTTGGGTGGTGGAGACGGAGACATCTGTGTTTTCTGAAAGCTTAAAGTGTGTGAACATTGCTTTATGCACAAATGAAAAAAATATATTGTCTAAATTATCTTCAGGTTATGTATAACTGGAGAAGAAACAAATTTGTTTTGCATTTAGACCTCCTTTAATAAGTAAATATTCCTACACCCAGTAAATCTAAAATCTGACTGGAGGACGCTGGGGTTGTAGCTGGGTAGGTGTTTGTCTAGCATGCCAGAAATACAGGGTTTGATCTCAGACAATGCATGAACTGGGTGTGATGTGGGATGTGGAGCTCCCTTGTAATCCCAGCACTCTGGAGGTGGAGGCAAGAAGATCAGGAATTCAAGGACATCCTTGGTTACGAAGTGAGTTTGAAGTCAGCCTGGGCTACATAAGACCATGTCTCAAAACATATTGCAATGCTTCTGATCGCCGCCTTTTGGGACAATGGACTCTCACTCTCTGTGTTGGAGAAGAGATGTTTTCAGTGGCTTCCTTGATTTGTGCTTGTATGACTAGTTACTTGTTGCTTATATCTGTGGCCAAATGCCCAAGAAGACAAAAAAAAAAAAAAAAAAACCAGTTTAAACAGAAGCAGGAGGCATGCACAGCTCAGCGGTCTAGGTTGAGGGGCAGCTCTGCCTGCCAGCATGTCTCAGATACGATTCTTCCTGCAAGATTGGTCTGACAACTTATCAGAACTCTGAAATCTGTTCCAGGGGCACAGCTTCCCTTCTGGCTGGCATTAGGCTTTTCCTTCCTCCCAGCAAGAGATTCCTGGCGAAATTCTAATTCCTTGAGGCCCACTGTCTAAATAATCCAATAGACAGAGGAAGGACACAAGTGTCTCTTTAGAAAGTTCTATTCTGCCAGAGTGGTTGCACTGGGACCCAAAACTCAGTTAGACCAGGAATGGATGGGGATCTTACATCTCACAAATCCCGAGACTTGTTTCTGTTTTTAAAATAGGGAACCTTGGGAGGGTGAGGAAAAAAGAAAAAAATGTGGGGAGGAATCTTTGCCAGGAATGGTGGCACAGTTAGAAAGGGTAGCCTGGGCTATACAGTGAGTTCCAGGCAAGCCAGGGCTAAAGAAGGACCTTGTCTCAAAGCCCTGAAAGGGTTAAAAGCACTGGCTGCTTTTGCAGAGGACTGGGGCTCAGTTCCCAGCACCCACATGGCAGCTAGCAACTCCCTACAGCTCCAGTTCCAGGAGATCCAGCACCTTCTTCTGGCTTCCACAGGTGCTACACACATGTAGTGCACTCACATACATGTAGTGCACTTACACACATGTAGTGCACTCACATACATGTAGGCAAAACATTCATACCTATAAAAATAAATAAAAAGTGGAGGAGGGTTATTTAAGACCCCGTTTACCTCAGTTGGACTTGAATAAAAAATTGACTTATTTGTACCAGGATCAGAAAGTGTTTCGTTCAACTGGTAGACAAAGGCGTGAAAGACACGTGCAAGAATAAATCTTCTTTTGCAATCTGGAATTCGTTGTTCAGTATGAGTTTTGAAATGTACAAAAAGGACAAGACAGTTCAGTGATGGTGCTGAGAGAAAGGATGCACAGGAATGGGGCAGGCTGCTGGAGCCGGCTTTGGTGCTCGGGGTGCACAGACTCCCAAGGGACTGAATGCATGTGATGGACCATGTGAGGAATCTTATCACACAAGATGGATGTTTACCTGACCACAGGCACCTCTATATTCATCTCAAAATTCTGAACTCAGGATTTGGCAAGTAAGAGGGAAAATAATTGAGAATCAAGATGGCGGAACCATGCTGGCCTAGCCACCCTCACATACGGGTGAAGCCACACTGGCCTAGTCGCCCAGGCACATTGGCAGGGTGGAGCCAGGTTGGCCTACCTACTCATGTGCCCTGGTGGCATCCATGCTTGGCTGACCATCATCGTCTTCGCCCAGTGGCTGTCAAGACCTATAAGTGTAGTCTTTAGCAAAACTAGGAACCTGAGACGTCTACAAATTTCAGAAAGTAAGGTAGAGGACTCTGGTGTACAGCTGTCCCATGAAGCTGTGAGTTTCACAACTGCCACTCAGAGGATCGTGGCTTGGAGGCCTGTGGGCTTACTGCTGCCTGCTGTAAGGACCTAGCTTCTGCTTTTACCCACAGTAAAACTCTGTGGGGAATCAACCTGTTGGAGACCTCCTTAGTCTACAGTGGGGTCATTGTGCTGAAAGAGGCCTGGAAATAGCCAGTGTAACCTGCATGCAAGGGCTGCAAACAACTTGTCACGGGTTAGATAAAATAGCCAACACCTCGTGGATGTAACAGCAAGGTAATTTATTTCGGCCAGGTCACTTATTCAAGAGCCAGCAAGCAAGCCCTCATGATACTAAGCTTTTATCGGGTCTCGGGCACGGGGACTGGTTACAATTTAAAACATCCATAAGAATTAAGCACTACAAAGTTTCCACGTGCACATTCTTCACAGATCAGGGGGTTAGCTATTTACAAATGTCCCTCCCAGATAGAACATCACGTGGGTGTGGTCATGCCAGGTTTTGGAACTAGCAAGGTCATTCCTCTCCCCTCTGGGTGTGCCGCTAGGAGGGGTTGGGCAAGAATGCACCAGCAACTTTAAGTCTATTCAAGCAGCAAAAATGTAAGCTTTTATCCTATTTACCCAGAGTATCACACAACTAACTTTGGTGCACCAAACCAAGTATTTCTGGCTGCTGAGAACATCCCTAAACAGTGTGTAAGAGATGCAGAAATTAAGAGTGAAAATCCATTCCAAGAAATCTGGGCGTACTCTGACCCAAAACCATCTACAAAGGAAAGGGAGAGGGGCCTTGAGTGTGGGTGGGTCTCCATCTCCAGCACGGCTGTTGTGCTCTAGCCATGCCAGAGAACAGAGGACTATTGAACAGGGGGCTTAGGGGGCTCAGAGTGTGGTGGGAGGAGGAGCTCCCACTATGTTGGTGGGTAGTTCGGTTATTAAAGCCAAGGCAGGGGTTTATATAGGGAGGCCTTTCTGACCTTTACAGAAGGCGGGAAAGTTTAAGGTGGGGCTTTGGGGTAAAGGCGGGAAGGTTGTAGGGCTGACGTGGAAGTTCAGGAAACCCAAAAACCTGGTTCTGGTCTGAGATGGGGGAAAAAAAGATTCATATCTACAGTAATTTCCTGGGGCCAGGTTATCACATCAGGCAGAGCAGGCCAGACACCTGCCATCCCTTCAGGGTATCTGGGGTTGCTTGCCTTGCTCAATACCCAGACCCCCACACTTGAGTATAAGAATTACAGGTCACTGACATGCTAATGAGATACGCTTTTTTCAACATACAGCACAGATGTACTAGGTAAGACGAATCGGGTTTCCATTAGCTAATTGAAGACGAGTCAGGAGTGGGAGGGTGGTAAGGGAGGGCGGAGATGGGGAGGAGGTCTGGATATAATCAAAAGTCATTCTCTGAAATTCTTGAATCAGTAAACTTTCCCTTAAATTAAAAAAAATTAGCTGGGTGTGGTGGTACACACTTTAAATCCCAGGGTATTGCCTGCCTGTTTGTAAGTACACCCATGTCATGTAATGTCTAGAGAGGCCAGAAGACAGTGTCCGATCCCCTGGTTCTGGAATTACAGATGGTTGTTAGCCTCCATGTGGGTGCTGGGAACCAAACCCAGGTATTCTACAAGAGCAGCCAGTGCTCTTAACCACCGAGCCATCTCTCCAACCCCGTATCTGCCCATTTTTCAGAGCATCTTCAGGTTCAATGCAAAATTGATCAGAGGCAGATTTCCCATCTTCCATCCGTGGGGACGTTTGTTGTGACTGATGAACCTAAAGTGGTGAGTCACTACCAACAAGAACTCCGGTTTGCAGGAGGGCTCGCACTCAGTGTTAGGTGTGAACAGAGGAATAGGGACGCAAACTCATTGCTGCAGCACCCCATGGAATGCGTACCCGAGAAAGGCAATTTAAAAGGGTTTATTTTAGCTCACAGTTTCAGGGTACAGAAGATTATGGGGGAGAAGGCATGGTGGCTGGAGCTTGAGGTGACCCTGCACCAGCCCTTCAGGATGCAGAAAGATGAATGCTGGTGCTCAGTTCTTTTTTCGTTTTACTCAGTCGAGGACCCCAGTCCCATGTGGAATGAGGCCACCCACGTGTAGGGTGAGTCTTCCCCCATCAGTTAGTCCAACACTTTTCTTCCTTGAGTTCTGGTGATCTGAACTCAGGCCCTTGTGTTTACGTGGCTACTGACTGAGCCATCTTCTCAGTCCTGGCTAATTTAAAAATATTAAGATTTTTATTAATTCATTGAGAATTTCATACATGGATTGAATGTATTTTTAATATATTCACACCCTTCACTCTCAACTTTCCCCCTGATTCATTTAAAAAGTATTTTATTATTTTATGGTACGAGTATATTGCCTGCATGTCAGAGGCAATAACCCCTGGAACTGGTGTTCAGACAATTGTTAGTCACCATGTGGGTACTCAGGATTGAACCTGAGTCCTCTGAAAGAGCAGCCAGTGCTGTTAACCACTGAGCCACCTTTTCAGCCCTCTGGTTCATTCTTTTAATAAATGTTTAATAGATCTTGAAGAACAAGAAAAATAGAAGGAATACATGTTATAAAATGAATGTATTCTCTTAGCTTAGACAGAGGGACCTTGGTTGAAAAGGTCCTTGCAGAAATGTTTGTCTGAGAAATGTAGAAAGAGGAAGTTCTGCTAAGGCAGGTAAAACCGCAGGCCAGTGGTTTAACCACGGACCTGTTAGTGACAGCTCCCTGTTAGAGACATGCTAGGAGAGAAAGAACAAGGATTAAAACCTTTGTTGTTCTTGGCTTCCATCAGGCTCTACGTCAGAGCAAGGCAGGGGAAGCCAGGCAGCAAGCAGCATTCCTCCACGGTCTCTGCCTCAGGTCCGATCTGGGTCCTGCTTGAACTCCTCCTGCCTTGGCTTCCCCTGATGAAGGACTGTTCCATGAGCTGAAGTCACCCCTTGCTCCCCAAGTTGATTCTGGTCTTGTTTCATCACAGCAACAGAGAGCGAACTAGAGCGCCTCCTGAGCTTACCAAGCCTGCCTTCGCGGTGGAATGCCTCACCTCCCTTGAGAACATCCTGAGCCGAAACCTGGTCTCAGATGGAATGTTCTGTTTAGGAGGAAATTGGGACGAGTCAGGACCATTGTGTCTTGACTGCCAAAGGAACTTGGTGGCTGTGAGGCAGCATCAGGGGAGAGGGATGGGAACAGAAACAGGAGCCACCACTGAAACCTCCCCTGGGCAGAGCATGGTGTCACTGCCATTTCTGCCTGGAGATCAAGGTCTGGGATTCCGACAGGCATCTGTGAACAAGAGCAAGGTGATGTCCGGGAGCCGGGAGCCCAGGGGGATGTGTGCACACAGCACGGGTAGACAGGCAGGGACCAAATCTCTGAGAAGCAGACAAGCCGCTGGCGAGTACTGAAGTACTAGCAGAGCCTCCTTTTGGGTTGACTGGTCTAGACCTGTTTCTAATCTTTTAATCCCACCATACCCTGTAAAACTCTTGTAAGGAAAGGCCTGATCTTTTCCTCAGCCTGATGACCTGGACAGTGAGCACTTCTCCCTTCACCAATGCCTTCAAACTAGGCAACTGGGAAATACCATGAGATCAGACAACAGCCAATGGGGAAAAGTCATAGGGATAAAAGCCCCCACCGCTAGCTGCTGGGTCCTGTGTGTGCTGGATCCGACTGACCATGCAAACTACCCTTTTGCAGAAGTCAAATCTGCCTTGCCGAGTTATTTTCCTTTGTCTGACTGTTCTCTGTGCTGTGCTGTTATGGCGTCAAGACCCCTGGAAGGACCACTCAGGCTCCAGATGTTCTGAGTCAGCCAAATTTCACTGTGCTCTCGGGGTCTGCATTTAGAGAGCACAGTGCTGACTCAGAGGAGAACAGAAGTTACGAAGGCAAAAACCACATTCTGATGGACCAGGTGGTTATACAAGATTACAAAGGCGTGATGCTCTGCAGTGGGCATGACGTGTTGGCTCCTGTTCCAGGCAAGCAAGTAGGTTATAGAAGTCAGTTAAGCGTTAAGCAAGCAGGGTGGCAAACCCCAGAGAACATTAGCAAGTGGTTACAGAAGCTGTAAGACATGAACTGTGACCTTCTGGATTTTGTGGGCAGAGTTTTTCTGTGTTTAATTCTTCCCAGAACAGCCCTGCGATGAACTCTTCCTGGAACTGCCTGCTAGAGTCACAGATCATCCAGATGGCAGCCTTGTACAAAATGGAGGAACTCAGGCCATCACTGTATTGATGTGATCTTGGATCTCAGTTTGTTTCTAACAGTGGCAAACCTATCAACTCGTTTCTGTTTAAGTCATTCAGTCCAAAATTAGGGGAGGGGGACGTGCCCCGTAACAACAGAAGCATTTAAGAGGTCCAAACCCTCCCAGGGACTTTGAATTTCTCAGTTCCTGAGTCTCCTCTCTGCCTTCCCTCCTCCCACATGTTTTTTTACTTTTAATAAAGTCTGTTAATAAGTCTGTGGTTCTTTCCTCTGAGATTTTCTCTTCCTTTTCCTTCTAACTGGTGGAGAAAATGAACCTGACCGAGACCCGTAGATGGTAACAGTGATGCGTTCTCCTGGCTTAGACAGTAGGACCTGTGTAGACCAATAATGGTCATCTGCTGGCTGGAGAAGCTGAAAACCCTAGTAGATGTCTCAGGAGCCCGGATCAGCCACTGAAGGCCTGGAGAAGCCATGGGGGCCTGCTGGTCCTCGTTCACATCGCAGAAGCAGCCATCGGAGCACAGGCGGCCGCAGCAGCAGCTCCCAGGGAGACAGATGCACTCCCCAGCACTAGCAAAGGCTGGCAAGCAGGCAGCATGGCTTTTTCCTCAACCTCTCTATATCTGGGTTGCTGCTGTGGCCACAGCAGGTGCTGCCCATCCAGAGGATTTGTCTTCTGCCCTTAGTTAATCCTTTCTGGAAATGCAGCAGGCAGTCACAGGTCTTTGCTGATTCTAGAGTTTAACAAGCTGGTCTTTAAGATTAGCTATCACAATGGGTGTGGTTGTTTGTTTTGGTGGGATTTTACTAAGTTTTAACAGACTTTGGATGATGGTCCCTTATCAGGTAATATCCTTTGCAAACAGCTTGTAATTTGTCTTTACTTAGTCCTTCTGGTAGAGCTGTACATGTAATTTTCAGGAAGCCTAGCTTTTAAATCACTTCCTCCGTGTTCCCTGCCTTTTGCGGTTTATTTAAGAGCCACTGCCACGCCTCTGCGTGTCTGGACTCCCTGCCCTGTCCTCTAGGGTTTTAGAGGGTCCTTCTGCATTTAGCTCTGTGAGTTCACGCCTGTGAAGGCTGTAACACACACCTCTGCTCTCTGTGTAGGTCCAGTGCCTCCAGCTCTGTCTTTTCTTTATTGTACTGACCTTGCTCCTTGGCCAGAGATCAGCTGGCTGGCTTGTGTGGCTCCACTTCCAGCCTATTTTGCTGCTCCACTGAGCTGTTATTTCTGTCTCGTTGTTACCGTGTTGGCTGTTCTGGAGCATTACTTTTCCTCACTTAAACATATTTCATTTATTATCTCTATTTTTTTTTTTTTTTACATTCACGAGTATATTGGCTGCGTGTCTGTCAGTACACCCATGTCATGAAATGCTGGTGGAGATCAGGAGAGTTGGAGCCCCTGGAACTGGAGTTACAGACAGTTAATAGCCACCATGTGGGTGCTGGGACTCAAGTCCGGGTCCCCTGCAAGAGCAGCCCATGCTCTTAACTGCTGATTCTCCATATAAACTTTATAATCAGTTGTTTCATTTTCCTTTCTCACGGCCTGGTCTTTAAACTTGTTTCCAAGGATGATCCTTCTGCCTTGGTCTGCAGAGTGCAGGGATCCAGGCATCCGCTGCCCTCACACTGATTCAGCAGTGCTGTGAACAGAACTCAGGCTTCCTGCCTGCTAGGCCAGCACATACCAACCAAGCCTAAAATCAGCTTTCTTCATACCTCCAAAATAACATGCTAGGATTTTGAGTGCTCTGCATCGACTCTTCCTAACCGTGAACAAGCCCTGTCTCCTAATGGGCCAAGTGGTGGGAGGAGGGAGCCGGCTGCGCTGAGATTTGACTGGCTGGTTTCCAGCCCCTGTAAGGGGGTGCTGAGGCTGGCCCCCAGGGAGCTCAGGAGAAGGGAGTGGGTAGAGATGGGGAGAGTCACTGCTTTGCCTGTGAAACTCCAGGCTTCTGGCCCACACTGGGCTTCCGGCTGGGGAGGCCTGGGCAGGTGGAACACACTCTGCTGACCTCAGAGGCTCTAGGGTTCATGCCCAGCAGGAGGGTAAAGGTGCTTGGCAGGCAGAGTAGAAAACAGAGGAGTAAGATATATGCATTCAAATACTAAGCAAGTGGTGGTGGCATCAAACTCCATCCCTCACGACTATGTTGGCTTGTGTGATTCTGTTATCTCTCCAGTTAAAGGTGGATCAGGATAGCCCTGTGTCAGAGTCAGGATCAGGTGCCTACCAGCAGGGCGCTCCCTTACGGTCCCCATCTCTCCTTCCTGCAGGGCAAGGTGTAACCCCCAGAGCTGGGACAGGCCTGGTGGGACCAGGCTCGACCAGGGGCGGATGCCATGGGCCTGCGGACCTTCTGCAGGGCCAGGAGAGTGGAGCCCTGGGTAGGATGTGTACACTGTAGGCGTGGACTTCCTACGGCCGGGTTTTGGAGCCAGGAGGTGGCTGGAGCAGCCACCTGGCCTTTGGAGTCCTGGACCTGCATGGGTGTGGGCGGGGAACGGGGGCTGGGGGGGAGCGGGCAGCTGAGGCATTGGAGTCCTGAGCATCAGTGGGCGTGGGGCTGGAACCGGGGGAGGGCGGAGGCTGGAACCCGCAGCTGAATCAGGGGCATTGGAGTCACAGGGCCCCAAGGCTAGCGGAGGGGCAGCGGGCCTGGTGGGCTGTGCACCTGGGCACAGGCCTGGGAGCTAAGGCCTGCAGGATGGAGGCGGGGCCGCGGGGCGGACTGAGCATCAGGTAGCCTTAGGTGACGGGGGCGCGGCTTGGGATCCGGGTGCTGGGGACTTGGTCTCAGTGGGCTGGACAGGGTCCCGGCTTCCCTTGCCTGGCAGAACCCCAGGGGCGGGTTCAGGATGGGGGTGTCGGGCGCCTGGGGCGGAGCGGGATGAAGGATCTAGGGCCCCAGGGCTCCGGGTGGGCTGGGCACCAGGGGGCGGGGCTTCGCGGCACCGGAAGGGGCCCGGGGGCGGGCGTCCTTCGGCGGTGTCCGGGGCTGGGCAGCCGGCGGTCGTTACCTGGCAGCCGGCGTCGGTGGAGCGCGACCCTGAGCTGCGCGCTCGCGGACCCAGGACGTCTGCCCGCGCCCTGGACCGGAGCGGCGGGTCTCGGGGAGCGGTGGCCGCATCCCTGGGGTCCCCGTGAGCGGAGCGGCCTCGGGTCCCGGCGTCGCGGGCTCAGCGCGCCCCGGGGAGGCGGAGGGGGCGGCCGGTGGCGCGGAGCCATGGAGCGCCCCCCGGCGGTGGGTGAGTGCGGCCGCGGGTGTCCGGAGCGGGGTGGGCGCGGTCGCGGGCGGCGTCCTGGGGGTGGCTGCGCGGGGCTGGCCGGGTCCGGGTGCCCCCTCCACGGCTGCGCGTTCCCGGGGCGCGCCGCGCCTCCTCCCAGGAACTCGGGTCTGACCGCGGACCCACACGCCGCGGGATGGAAGGCCCCTGGGCGTCCCTGCCCCACCCGGCCCGGCCACACCCATGCGCCTGGCCTCGGGGCCCAGCCGGTCCGGTGCTGTGGCCCGCGCCCGGCCGTGGCAGCGGCGCCCGGGAGCCGCGCAGAGCAGGGCACGGCAGCCTGCGCCCGGGTCGTGGGGAGATGCGGGCTCGGCCGGCGTGGGAACCCGGCTGGGAAGCGGCTGCAGAAGCAGGCCCTGGTGCTCAGAGCCGGTGATGCCGACCAGATGGCTGCGGGGCCGGCCCATTTGGGTGGGCAACGCTTGAGCTGGATCTCCCCTGTGGTGAGCGAGTTATGGAGAAACACGCACTCGTTTGTTTCCACAGAGCAAGAATTGTTTGAAGAGCAGTATGTTCACAGGCTTTCTCAGCTTCCATGACAGCAACTTGTCACATGACCTGTCGACCCTGGTAGCCGGGCAGAGGCCAATGCAGATATTTTATTTTTTAAATTAAAAATGGTTCACTTTAAAAATATTTTATTAGCATTCCTTTCTTTAAGAAGTGACGATTATTATTATAAGAAGAGCCTTTGTATAGGTTGGAGAATTTGGAAAGGGAGGGAAAGGCAAACTCACATGACAGCAATAGTGACAAATTCCACATTGCTGTTGAAGCTTGGTAGGACAGTTTTTGTTGTAAATATTTTATTTACTATTTTATGTGTGTGAGTGTATTGCCTGCATGTATGTAAGAGCACCCGTGTCATGCAATGTCTGAGGAGGTCAGAAGAAAGAGTCAGATCCCCTGGAAGCTGAGTTTCCGACAGTTGATAGCTACCATGTGAGTGCTGGGAATCGAACCTGGATCCTCTGCAAGAGCAGCCAGTGCTCTTAATCAGTGAGCCATTTCTCAAGCCCCTTTGGTAGTAGAGTTTTCCTAGGAAACAATAGTCAAAAATTAGAGTAGTCATATAGAACTTGAGGTTATTCAAAGTCTCGTTGCTCATTTTAATGCTTGCAACGAGCAGGACACAAGAATATAATCCATATGCATATGTGGTTACAGTGTGAGCACAAGATAAAGAGGCTGCTTCAACTTACAGAGATTTCAGAAGTGGGCTGACGAAGAGTCTGTATTGATACGAACCAGACCACTGTTGGGAGGGACCTGCTGGTGGAGTAAGGTTTTCGAGTGAAGGGGCAGAGTTCAGGTACAAGGCAGAACCTTGGAGAGCAGGGCACAGGGCTGGAGCAGGAAAGGGCAGATTGGTGGACAGAGGACAGGTGGACTGGCAGGCAGTCATCTACACCAGGGGTAGGGCTGGGCAGGGAGCAGGACAGTCTGGGAGTCCTCGGCCCGGAAGCAAACGCCAGGTATCAGATGAGGTGGGTCCTGCCAGGTGGGAGGAATCTTTGCTTAATTCATCAATTCACAAAGATCTTAGTCTTTCATGTTCTTCTAAGTTTCCTGGTTTCTGTGTGGGAATCCACACTTTTTGTCCCTGTTCTTTAGTGGGTTGCCAGGTTGTCAATGGCCCTTCACAGTGGACCTTCCAGAGGGCCGGCCATGCTGTGCTTCCTGAGGACTGCTGTTGTTCTTCCTTTGGCCTCTTATCGGCTTAAGTTTGGCACATTTTGTGATAATTTCAAAGAATCAACCTTTGGTGTTTTTAATACTTTCTGTTTCGTTGATTTCCACTCTAATCATTATTATTTACTTCCAATCTGCAGAGGCCAGAGGAGGGTGTGAGGAGTTCCTCTTGCACTCTTGGCTAGTTCTTTGAGGCTGGGTCTCTCCCTTGAACCGGGTGCTCATGCTTTCTCTGCTAGGCTGGAAGCCAGCAAGCCCCAGCAACCGTCCTGTCTCTGACCCCTCCTGGAGCTGGGGTTACAGGCATGGGTGGGATGGGCCGTGTGTCACATGGGTGCTGGAATCCACACTCAGGTCCTCACGGTTTTATAGCAGGTGTTCTTAACTGCTGAACTAGCTTTCCAGCCCACACTAGGTGATTTTGACGAATGTTAGAATGATGTCATAGGAAAAGAGTGTGTTCATTCCCAGTGACTGAAACTGTTCATTTAATAAGAAAAGAAAGAAAAGAACAGTAAAAAAGGATAAAGAGTTCACATGTGGCCCTGTGGGTGGGTCCGTGCTGTGTGAATAGATAGACCAGACAGTGATTAAGAGCACTGTTTGCTCTTGCAGAGGACTGGAGTTCAATTCCCAGCACCCACATGGTGGCTAGCAACTGTCTATAACTCCAGTTCCAGTGAATCTGAGGCTGTCTTCTGAACTCCGTAGGCATTGTATCACACGGGCACACAACATACATGCAGGCAATACACTCATACATATAAAAATAATAAAAAAGTGAAAAGAGCCGTCCGTGGTGACACGTCTTTAATCCCAGCACTGGGGAGCCAGAGGTACCCTGGGAGTCCACAACTCTGAGAGTTTGAGGCTGCCCTGGTCTGCATAGTGAGTTCAAGACCAGCGGGGGCTTCGTGGAGACCTTGTCTTAAAAAAGAAAAAGGAGCAAAGTTCAAGAAAGGACCAGTTATTTCCAAATGAGGCAAAAATTACTTCCATTTATATTTCCTGGTAGCTTAATCACTGAAGCAGTTGCTTTACCTGGAGAATCGATGTTGGTCAGCTAGGGCGGAAAGGCAG
Source organism: Eospalax fontanierii (assembly GCA_035773235.1). Taxonomy (NCBI): domain Eukaryota; kingdom Metazoa; phylum Chordata; class Mammalia; order Rodentia; family Spalacidae; genus Eospalax; species Eospalax fontanierii. Next base: position 61,891,762 of record CM069541.1, read on the forward strand.
CTGTGATTAGTAAGACCAGCATCACTGAGGCACAATCTGGAGAGTGTTTTGTTGACTCAGCACACAGAAGCTCTGGTCCAGATGGAGCCAGGGCTGCAGATCAGGTTGGAAGCAGAACTTGGCTACATGTAATAGTCTCCCACTTGGTACTGGTTTTGAAGACATGAAGGAGTCGTGGATAGATAGCAGCTGAGGTTTGGCACTTGAGTGACCAGAAAAGGCCATCGGTGAAGGTATAGCCTCAGTTGCAATGCGGATCTCAGGGTTGAAAGGGGTCGTGGAGAGCAGCTGGGGCTTGGCACATGTGGCAGGGTTGGAGTCCCTGTAGACAGGCCAAGAGCCCCTTGATGAGGGAACAGCCTCAGTCGCAGTGGAGACCCCAGCAGAGTGGAGATGCCAAGACCGTGGGACAGCAGCCGGGGCAGGAGAACCAGCTGGAGCAGAGTGGTCTGAGTCTGGGAGACAAGTTGTGCGTACTGCAGAGGGCCGAGAGGTGGAGCTGCCTTCGGAGCCCAGAAGATTAGCAGATGTTGGACCTTGAACTCCAAAGCCGGATTTTGGATTTGTCTCCATGAGCCTGCTTCTTCTCTTTTGAAATAAGAAAGTATTCCGCTTAATTGTTAGTTTACAGTAGCTCACGGTTAGGAGACTTCGGATATCTTAAGGAGATTTTGAACTCTTAAAGTGTCTGAATAGTTGTAAATCATTTTTTAGATTTATTTATTATTTTTATTTTCTGTTTGGCTGTATGGCCTGCGTGTTTGTAAGCAAATCGTTGTCATGCAGTACTCGAGGAGGTCACAGGAGAGTGGTGGATCCCCTGGAACTGGAGCTATTCATGGTTTTTAACTGCCACATGGGTGCTGGGAACTGAACCTGGGCTCTTTACAAGAAATGCCAGTGCTCTTACCTGCAGAGCCATCTCTCCAACCCCTGCATGAATTGTTTATAAAGACTGTGGGACTTTTAAAGTTGTACTGTGTTTTATAGTATGCGATCGTGAGGATCAAGGGAAGTGTTAGGGCTCAATGTGAGGTATTTGCCTGTCAATTGACAAGGGGTCAGTTGTGTTCCTGGGTGTTTGTCAACTGGACACAAATTTGAGACATCTGGGAAGAAGGAATCCCAATGGAGGAATTCCTCTTTCAGATTGACCTGTGAGCGTGTCTATGGGGCATTTTCTTGACTGCTAATTGCTGTGGGAGGGCCCAGCCCACTCTGAAGAGTGCCATCCCGCTAGGCAGGGGAGCCTGGGCTATGTAAGAAAGCACAGCAGGAAGCCGCGTTCCTCCATGGCCTCTGCTTCAGCTCTGGCCTCCAGATTTCTGTCCTGGGTTCCTCGGTTGGTCTCCCTTCATGACTGTCTGTAAGCTGTGAGCCAAATCAATCCTTTCTCCCCAGGTGGTGTTGGTCAGTGTTTTATCACAGCAATTAGGAAGTAGAAGAGGATCTGAACTCGTCCTCAGGCTCTGTGAGCTACCTCTCCAGCCCCCAGACACAACACTGTCTAGATACACGTCTTTAGAAATAGTTGAACTCTCGATCATGAGAATACGGGACCTAAAAACATTATTTTTATTTCATGCGTATGAGCATATTGCTTGCATGTGTGTAAGTGCACCCGTGTCCTGAAATGCCCATAGAGGTCAGGAGAGAGTGTCATATTCCCCTGGAACTGGGGTTACAGGCAGTTGTTAGCCACCATAGGGGTGCTGAGAATTGAGCCTTTTAACCACTGAGCCATCTCTCAGCCTGAGAAAACTCAGAGAGTACGTGAGTTTTCTAAACATAAAAATCACCTGAGGGTCTGGGGTCACAGCTCAGTGCTACGCTTGCCTAGCACATGTAAGCCCTGGGTTTCAACCTCAGCTTGAGAAAAACTCACCAGAAAGTACCAGTGTCTTAAGAATTTCGTTCTGTTAAGTGCTAACAGTGTCCTGCCTCGTCCTCCTTCGAGGTTGGGAACAACAAAGTGAATGAAGTACGATTTCTCTAAATCACAGTTTGGGAAGCCAGAGAGTATTTGGGTTTTGCTTACAGAGCAATAGTCGGGAAGGGAGCAGAATTCCTCTACAGAGAATGAGCCGCAAATTCTGCATTTCCACTGGGACCACTGCCAGCTGCCCAAGATGGTGAAGGGCACTGGTCTCTGTCCCAACTTCCTGTGCTCACAACTTAGTCCCCTCCCTATAACTACGTCAGCGTGCGGAGGTGGAGCTGACTCCGTTGGCTTCTTGCTTTCTCAGTCAAGTTTGTTTGTGCTGTGGAAATGTGTCTGTACTCCATTCTGCCAGTCAGAGGAAATATTCATACAACACCCAGTTCCTGTCCTCGTGGGCAAACTGGCAGTGAAGGAAGCTGATCCCAGTTTCCCATGATTGGGTCCATAGTGGCCGTGAGGTCTTCATTTTGGTGTGGTTCCTTTTGGTGTGCCTCAGGAAGGGGTGCGCAGTGGAATGAGGTCGTGGTAGGCCCACGGTGTCCTGAGGGTCTCGGGGAGCAGCTGGAGCCATGAGCTCACAGCCACCCTCTTCTCTGAGCTCAGAGGGTCTAAAGCTCCAGCTGGGTGCGAGGCTGCTTGGGTTTTGTGCACAGTGTTGCTGCAGGGTGGGGCTCTGAGTCCTGACCCCGGGGACGAGGCATGTAGGCTGGGCAGGCTGCAGAAGGAGGCCAGCAGCTGAATCTGGCACTGCTGGTTTTCAGGAAAACGGAAATGCCACTCGCTTCACCTGGGAATCGTTCTCCTCGTCTTAGTCTTCTTTGGGTAAGTAGCCACACTTGTGGGGAGCAGCCCGTGAGACCCTGATGGTTGGGGCTGCCAGGCGTCCCACCCCGCTACCCCAGCAGTGACGAGAGGGGTGCTGACTGACCTCCGGACACTAGGATGGTGTGTCCCTCCTTCACTACCCCAATAGTGAGACCTCACCTGGGAAACCTTGTTCTCCTCATTACACAAAGGGGTCGGGGGCTGGATGACAAGTCATTCCCCGAGCTGTGAGTGTGGAGCCAGAGAGGAAGAGGAAGGCAGGCCTGGTGGCTGAGCTGAAGCCCCTTCTCCATGTAGAGGGTTCCTGAACCCTCCACAGAGCCAAGTCATGCCAGGTCTGCAGGGGCATCTGTAGAAACAGTCAGGACACACTCCCCGTGTGGCCTTGGGCGGTGCACACCTACCGTGGGTCAGGGGCTGCCTGTAACTGCCACAGGCACTGAGGTGCTGGCGCTGTCCCCAGGGACCTCTTCTTGCCCGCCTCCCCCAGCTGGTGAGCCTTCTCAGCCCTGCCACCTGGCCGTGCAGGCTCCCCCGACACCCTTCCCCCACCAGGACCGTCTGTGCTCGCCTGGAGCACACATTCTGCAGGGAGTTTCCAGACAGTGGGTCTCAGCTCCCTGTCCTGTCCTGTCCTTCCCACAGCTACGGATTCCTGAGTCCCAGAAGCCAGCTGTCGGAGGGCCCCAGAGCTGGGCCCGGGTGAGTGGGAGTGGGCCGGGGAAGCCAGCCATCGGAGGGCCCCAGAGCTGGGCCCGGGTGAGTGGGAGTGGGCCGGGGAAGCCGGCCATCGGAGGGCCCCAGAGCCGGGCCCGGGTGAGTGGGAGTGGGCCGGGCGCTGGAAGGATGAGCTTTCCGTGACCCCGCTGTCTGCTGCTCATGGGTGGATCTAGGCCTCCTCCAGGTTGTCTAGAGAAGCCTCAGCTGCACTGTTGTCTCTAAGGGTGTGCATAGGAGGGGGAGCGGACACTGCTCTCTCTGGTTTCAACCTCAGCGTCCTTTCTGACCTCTGGCCCTGACTCCATGCTTGTCTGGACAGCCCCAAGAACAGCTTCTCCATGCCCCTCCTCACCCAGACCTCCCTCCTGAGCAGCCTGCTAGCTGAACGGTTTTGCCTTCTGCCCCGCTGCACAGACGTGAGGCCCCGCCGGCCCCACTGTCCTCGCGGTCGCTGAAGATTCTCTAGAACCAGAGACGGGAGGCTCTCTGAGGCCTGACCCTGCCTTCTGGCTCTGTCCAGCAGCTGCCCGGCCCCTCCGGGCTCCTGCACAAGCCATGCATGCTGGCGAGCTGGGGCTCCAGTCAGTGCTGTGCTTGTGCTCAGGACTACAGCTCCTCCTCCTGCTCCTCCTCCTTCTGATTCCGGCTTGTGTCCCTTGTCTGTTGGTGCAGAGTGCGCCCATCCTGCCCCGTCTGTGTTGGAGGGGGTCCCACCTTGGATGATTGTCTCTACTGAGCTGGGTGCGCCTCCCTGGGAGTCTCTCTGGTCTCTGGTGGTTGAGGGTGTCTCTCAGTTGAGATGCCGTATCCCTGGGACCTCCCTGTGTGGACCTGGCTTCCTCTGGCCGTGGCTGGAAGGTTGTGAGACCAGTGTCCCCATGTTAGCCCAGCCTTTCAGACCGTGACTGAGACGTCCTGGAGCAGCTTCCGACCTCAGTTCATCTCCTACTAGGACAGGAATTCGACCCCACGTCTCGTTGGGAGAGGCTGGGAGGCCATAGAGTTCTGGAACTCTCCCCCTGCTGAGGCTCCACTCGGGAGTGATTGTTGAGTGTTGGGGCAGCAGTCCTTGGCTCCAGGGTTGGACCTTTGTGTTGGGGGTATGACTCCCAGGCTGATCACCATGGCGACCCTATTCCATGACTGTCACAGACTGCGTCTGCACTTACACTCCGAGGCTTCTCTGTGGCTTCGCCTCCGCCAGGCTTCCTGGGCCTGACCCTAAGTTCTCCTGGTGCAGACCTGTTTCCTGTTTTCTCTTCCTGCAGTGTGGCTGCTGGAAAGCTGATTGGCCAGGAAGTGGTAACCCTGTCAAGGTATACTCCCTCCAGGGTGCTCTCCAGCTCTGGGATGGTTGGAAGGAGATGTGTGGCTGCGTGCAGGGACTTGGTCCCTGAGCTCCGTCCTTCTCAGCCTGACCTGGAGAGCAGAGCTCTGCTTTCTTCCCAGGCTGCTGAGAAACCACGGGGCTGCTGCTTTGTGCTATCCCTATGAGCGTCACAGTGTCACGTGGCCTTTAAAGAGGGTGACCGCCTGGCTGGTTTCCTGGTACTTGGAGGCCCTTTCCTGGGATGTGGTTATTAAAATGACCATCCAGTGCTGGCCTCTCTCCGGTGATCTTTATTTATGTTTTGGGGGTGTTTTTGAGACAGGGTCTCCCTGTAGCCATAGCTGACCTGGTGTGACTGTGTAGACCCCCCGCCTGGCCTGGAACTCACAGAGTTCCCCCTGCCTCTGCCTCCTGAATGCTGGAACTAAAGGTTTGGGCCACCAAGAAAGTTGTTTTGTTTTGAGACTTGCTCTGATGTAGCATAGGTGGCTTGGAACTTGCAATCCTCCTTCCGTAGCATCCTACGTGCTGGGATAGCAGGTATGCAGCACCATGCCCATTGTTAGAGTACACATCCCTGGATTTACCATCCTCTCCATTTGAGAGGTTTAGTACAGTAAGCCCATCCTCGCTTACTCTACGCCCATCTCCAGAATGTTCTGTCTTGCAACAGAAACTCTGTGGCACAAAACACTGATTCCTCTCCTACCCGCACTGCCCCTTCTGTGTTCTGCCTGTAAGCATGGCCACTGTAGAAGTAAGTACTAGGACTAGGATCTGGTGTCAGGGCAGACCGACGGGATCTGGGGACAGTGGGGGCGGAGGGGCCTCCAACCTGAGCAGCAGGGTGGAAGGAAAACCGATCACTGTGCCATTGGCGAGTGGCCACTACTCGCTGCCACTAGGGCTCTTCCCTGCGTGGGGACCCACGAGCTTTTCAGCTCAGTCTTCTTTGCTTTAAGAGCCATCACAGGGAGTGCAAGTCACAGCTCGGACGGGTAGACGTGGCTTGCCAGCCGTGTCTCTTGGGCTTCATGTCCTTGGCAGTGGACTGCCGCATCCATACACTGCCACAGGCCTTTTGTTGAAGGCACCGCTGTGGTAGCTGGTATCTTATAACTAAGACAGCCAGGGCTCTGTGTGTCACCAGATCTGCTGCTGTCACCAGCTAGGGAAGGGCCAAACCAGACTGCAGGGACATGTGGATGGTCATTATCTTCCAGGGACAGACCAGTCCAGTCTCCTCTTGCTTGTGAAATAAAGGAGTTCTTGGGCCTCCCAGCCTTATGCAGAGGATCGTGAGTTCCTCTCCCCTCTTTCAGTCAGACCTCAGGCTTTCAGCTTTGGCTTATCCCCGGTTCCTGGTCCAGTGCAGGTCTGTTAGGTTGGCCCACGACTCCCTGATCTGTGCGTGGGAATGACCTTGGTGCCAGCTCTCGGTCTGGTGTTTTGTTTTTGCAGGATGGTGTATTCCCAGCCAAAGGTGCTGAATCCCAGGTGAGTAAATATGATTCTCTGAACCTGATGGGCAGCCGTTGTCACGTGGAAGCCGTCGTCCTTGGTCTGGGGTGTGGTTCAGTGGCAGAACTGACCTAGCATGCCTGAGACTCTGGGTCAGTCTCCAGCACTAATAAACAAAACCAAAACCAAACCAGCCCCAACTGCACCCCAGTTTCAGTTGTAATTGAGCTGCCTCCTGGCTTTTTCCCTGGGACTGCCTTGTGTGCAGAGCTGGAGGCTCTCGCCACCTCTCTTCTCACTCTGTGTCAGGAGTGACTTGTTCCTCATCTGTCACTGTGTTCTTTGCAGAGGTGGGCACTCTGACTGGCAAAGCTCAGCTCATTTCATGGCTGTGCAGAGCCTAGGAGGAGATGATAGCTGATTGGCTCAGGCCCTCTGGGAGGGTGGGTACCCCTGGGGGAAGCTGAGGACCAGGAGGCTGAGAGGGGTTGGCTGGGTCGGGGCTCACACACTGCTCGTGGCTCTCTCCCTGTGCAGTCGGCAAGACGTCCTGGTCTTGACTCCTTGGCTGGCTCCCATTGTCTGGGAGGGGACCTTCAACATCGACATCCTGAATGAACAGTTCAGGCTTCGGAACACCTCCATTGGTCTAACTGTGTTTGCCATTAAAAAGTAAGCAACAGGGGCCAGGGAGACAGCTAGTGGGTCAAATGTTTGCTGCGTGCACACGAGGACCTGAGTTCCATCCCCGCATCCATGAAAAAGCTGTGTAGGATGGCATGTGCCTGTAATGCCAGCACTGGGTAGGAGTTTGGGTGCAGGTAGGTGCGTCCTGGGATCTTGCTGGCTAACCTAACAAAAACATAGTAATGATGGAGAAATGAGTCAGAGTCATCTTTTAGCCAGCACGTATGCATACACAGGTCCATGCACATGTTCACACGCATGTACATACACACATGCTCACAGGCATGCATGCAGAGGCACAAACACAAACACACACACACACATGTACGCACCTGCAGGCCTCCTGCTCATGTGCACACACAGAGGCACAGATGCACACATGCGCACAGGAACATGAGCTCACACAGGTACACATGCATGCACTCTCATACAGGAATGGAGTCATACCCAGACACATTTGCACATGCACATATATATACACACATGTAAACATGCACACAAGGCACACACATGCATGCATACACATGCACACATAGGCACACGGGTACATATACACACACGTGTAGACACACTCTCACACACATGCTCAGCGATACACATAGCACCAGCCATGACCTAGGGAGAGGTGCAGGCATAAAAGTCAAGCTCTGGCTTTGCATCCGGGACGTATTGGGGTGGGACGGTTGATCTCAGCGCCCTTCCTGAGCTCTGGCGGGGTCACCAGTGAAGGAGCCCAGTACTGCACTTGGTGCTTCCTAACCCACCCGGGCTGCTGCACCATGTTGTCCCGTGAGATGTGTCTCCTCGAGGGATCTACAGAAGGTCCCGGCAGGCACAGGGAAGGCAGCTGAATGCTTCAGACATTGAGGGGTACGGCTTGGCACCGCTGCCAAACAGTGGGATCCCTGTGCCCATGGGGGAGGTATGTGGCCATGGGGGGACAGCCGTCTGAAGAGGTTGAACACTTTGTGTACTGGGAGGTGACACACTTGGGCTACAAGCTCCTGTCCTTGGACCTGAGGGTTCTGTCTCAGGTAAAGCCTCACGCGCCCTGGTGTCTGGGATGCCTGTCTCCCCTTCCTGCCACCCGTGAGACCCGGTTCTTTCCCTGATGAATCTCATAGGAGGCGACTCTTAGGGACATAAGCGATTTACTGAGGACCTTATCCACAACGCATGCTTAAACCTCTCAGGGAGGAAGGTCTGGCCTCTCAAGGCTCTTTCCCGAGTCAGGGCCCCAGATAATGCCACAGAGGAGATGTAGGTGTTCCAAACCCTCAGGGATCCCGACAGATCCGTCAAGGCTTGGAATAGGGGAGTCCTGTGAATCAGGCTCTGCTGTGGCCAGGGTCGGGGAGGGAGGTGATGGTTGTGTAGATGGGGCTGTCATTTTTGTGGGCCGACAGGCAACAGATCCATGGAGAGGTGGTCTGCTGGGGGATTGACAGGGTGAGAGAGACCTGCAGGGAATCTGCCCTGACTCCATGGACAGGTTGAGTCAGCCCTGCTGAATGACTGAAAACTTCCGGGCTTTCAGTGTTCGTTGTTAAGATGGGGTGCCCATGATACCCCTTCTGTAGCAGAAGAGGGTGAAGTGAGTTACAGGACTGCCGGAAAATGGGGACAGTGCAGCTTCCAACCACCAGGAGGTTGTGGGGTATTCACCCTGGAGCCCGGTAGATCCTGATGCAGCTGCAGCCAGCGGCTCATCCTTCTGTCTTCCCTGGCAGGTACGTGGTCTTCCTGAAGCTGTTTCTGGAGACAGCAGAGCTGCACTTTATGGTTGGACACAGGGTCACCTACTACGTCTTCACGGACCGGCCTGCTGACGTGCCCCAGGTGCCCCTGGGTGCCGACCGGCAGCTGGTGGTCCTGTCTGTGCGCAGCCACACGCGTTGGCAGGACGTGTCCATGCACCGCATGGAGATGATCAGCCACTTCTCGGAGCAGCGCTTCCTACATGAGGTGGATTACCTGGTGTGTGCGGATGTGGACATGAAATTCCAGGACCACGTGGGTGTGGAGATCCTGTCAGCACTCTTCGGCACCCTGCATCCTGGCTTCTACGGCAGCAGCCGGACGGCCTTCACCTACGAGCGCCGGCCCCGGTCCCAGGCCTACATCCCCAGGGATGAGGGTGACTTTTACTACATGGGGGCCTTCTTTGGGGGGACTGTGTTGGAGGTGAGTAGGCTCACTAGGGCCTGTCACCAGGCCATGGTGGAAGACAAGGCCAATGGTATAGAGGCTGTGTGGCATGACGAGAGCCACCTCAACAAGTACCTGTTATACCACAAGCCCACGAAGGTGCTGTCCCCAGAGTACATGTGGGACCAGAAGCTGCTGGGCTGGCCCTCCATCATGAAGAAACTAAGATATGTGGCTGTGCCCAAGAACCACCAGGAAATCCGGAACCGTTAGGTACACTTCCCAGCCAGAGAGGCCAGGCCGGCTGCTGGTCCCACCTGTCCTCTGCCCTCCCAGCTGTCCAGAACCGGACGGGTTTGGTTTGAGAGAAATTGCTGAAGCATCACTCTCTGCCCCTCCTCAGAGTCAGGCAGGTCCAGCACCACTGGGCCCACCACATACACTGTGCCCAGGACGGCGTCCCCTGAGTCCTTTGTGCCTAAGCTCCTTCAGCTCTGTGACCTGGTGGTCGCTACCCCGCTCCATGGGGGACACGGGATGAAGACTTCAGAATGAGGAAGAACCCCTGGGTCCATCTCCTGAGGGTCTGCTCATCATAGCCTCCAGTAGAGGAGGAGAGAGCATCATCCCCTCCAGGCCCAGTACTTAGCTCACTCTGAGGTCCAGTGTGGTGGAAGGGGCTTTCCTGATCATGGCCTTTGGCCAATTTTGATTGATTTGGGATTGCCAGTTCTCTATGACTGGAAATAAATGTATTTCTAGGTGATTATAAGTTCTGTTCTTTCTTTTTTTTTTTTTTTTTTGAGGGGGTTCTTTTTGAGGCAGAGTCTCCTTGTGGCCCCAGTTGGCCTGGCACTCATTATGTAGACCAGGCTAGCCTTGATGTCACAGAGATCCACCTGCATCTGCCCCCAGAGTGCTGGCACTAAAGGCGTGTATCACCCAGCCCAGAGTTAAGTTCTTAACTTTCTTTCTTTCTGTGTTTTCTTTTCCTCTTTTTTGAGGTTCTTTGGCTTGAACTCAGGGCTCCATGACTACTAGATAGGGACTCTGCCACTGAGGTAAATCACCAGCAAGATCCTATCTTTTAGAGAGATGCCAAACTCGCTGAATGCTGGGCATCATCACACTGTGTTTATACTCTTCGTTACTTTGGGAATTTGCAATAGAAAGAGATGACTCTTTTCTTCTTGGCAGGGCTGAGACTAGACATTTTCAAATTTTTACCTTTTGTGAAATGTTTTCTAACATATTTATTGTTTTATGTTATGTGCATGAGTGTTTTGACGGCATGTATGTAAGTGCACGCTTGCAGGTGGGCTGTGGAGGTTTCTGGATCAGACAATGGCCAGCCTATCATTCTTCACAGAAGAGGCCTGGGCCGGGACCCTTGGCTCAGCCCCATGAGCTCAGTGGATAGTTCCGAGCTAGATTTGTAAAGTGTTGAGTGATCGGCCTATCTGTCACATTAGGATTTCTCCTGGGTGCTCCAATGGTGCTCCGTCTCTACCTGGAACCTTTTCTCCTTGGTCTGTTTCCCATGTGGCTGTTCGGGATTCTGAAGGAGGGGCAGCTTTCCAGGAGCGTATGATGTCTGTGATACTGATTCAGAGTTGGAAGCCATCTGCAGGATAGGGTCTCAGGAACAGGACAGTGGAGTGGACCAGGGAGCTTGGGCAGGCCTCTGCAGATGACGTTCTTGTGAGGACTGCTTGGGTGCTTGATCTTTGATCTTTACCGGTAGGTTCAGGCAGGGATGTTGGGCTGGCCCCCCAGGGGCCACCAAGTAGCCGGGCAGCCAATGGGTTCCTGGCTCTCTTTGCGCTAAGCGAGAACTGGGTTTCCTGCCTGGCCAGCTGGGCATTCTGCCACCTTTCCATGAGACCTGCCGACCCTCAGGACATAGTTCTGGTCTCTGCTCTGCCCATCTCAAAGGCTGATCCCAACCTGCCCCCCTGAAGGGCGAACAGGAAAGTGTCCGTGTCCCTTCAGGATGCTCTCCTCTGGTCTCTCCTGTCCCTGTCAGGCTTCTGCCCTCCTACCTTGTACTCATCCTTTCCTATTCCAGGTCCCTGGTTCTAGATGGAGACACTTTCAGGTGCTCCAGCATTCACCTGTGACCCCCTCTGCCAGCAGTCCTCCAGTCCTTCTGGTAGCCCACCTCCTCCCTCCCCGACCCACTTCCATCTCCTGCCCCAGGCTGGCATCCTGTCTGTCTTCCGAGTGGACAGTGTCTCCCTGGCCCTGTTGCGTCTATCCTAGTGCCCACCTTCCACACTCAGCGAAGTTATCACAGGTTCGTGTTGATGGGCGTTAATCTCTGATGGCAACTCCTGGGGAGTTCCTGATGACGTGTTGACTCCTTCCCTCCTGTGATCAGGAAGAAGACCTGGAAGTGTGTTGGAGTCTCGCTGTTAATGAGTCCTCACGTGAGAAAATGGATCTCACTGCACAGGAACTGGCAGCAGGACAGGACATTGCATTTCCTTTCTCTGTCCTGCATGATGAGGCTATCATGTCAATGTCACTAAACACCTCAGAGTGCAGGAATCGTAGTCTTAAAGCCTAGTAGCAATCATGATACTGCTGCACTCAAGTGACTGTGACTAGAAGTATGTTTTAAAGATTGTGAGCTTCGTGGTAGAGATTTGAGATCGTCTATCATGCTGTTAGTGCTGCTCTCCAAATTAAAATATGTTCAAATGAAGAAAAAGAAGGTCAGCCAAAGGCGGCATCTTTGTGCTGTTCAGTGTTTCCCGCTAAGACCCCATTGAGAGCTTGGGGAGACACAGGCTTTGTGCTGAACAATCAGAATATTGACTTACGTCTGTCATAGGTTTGATTCCTGTCCAGTTCCAAGATGTCTCCAAGTGTATGCTTCCATAGTGTTTACAAAGCATGTTTGCAGGGAGACATTTAACCCAAAGGATTCGGAAGTGTGGAGTTATTGTGAATATTAACTCTCACTTTTGACACATTAGAGAACTTTTTTCCCCTGGGTTGCTCTTGCAGTTCTCCAGGAGTTGAAAGTTCTGTGCACAGGTTAAGTTGACTCCTTGCTTTTGTACATTTAAATTCTGTAGATGATTGAATGTCATAATCTGGCATTTGAATCTCCAGCATTCCCTTCATCTCCACATCTTCGGGTGTGGTTATGGAGGAGTCATGTCTTATGAAGGACTTGGTGCTATGACTGCCCACATTGCCTTGCATTCTATGTTTGCGTGTGCTGGGTGGGTGTCTCTTCTGGATTTACACTCTCAGTGAGCAGTCTGCTCTGAGAGGCTCAATCGTCAGGGCTGAGAAGAGAGGAGAAAACAACTTAGCACATCAGCAACATCCAAACAGAAATAGACTCAAATAGACTAAAGACAACGAGTGCACGAGCTCAACAACAGAAAGCAAAGCGTCAGACGCGACATGTTCCATAGCCAGCCTGAGGGAGCTGTGTCACCTGGGTGCTTACCCAAGATTGATCTTGAGGAGCAAAGAGCAGTGGGTAAATCCGAAGGGCGGAACAGCTCTGTCCTGCCTCCTGTCCTTTTGCAGAACACCTGTTGGCCAACAGGGCTTTGGGGGCAGAGATTTCATTTCCAGAGAAGATCAGAGTGGCCAGGTTGCATTCAAAATCTCTGCACTTCAGATTCTCCCAGTAAGTTTCTGCTTTGAGGACCTTCCCAGAGTGAGTCTCCAGAAAGAACAGCAGAGGGCACACAACACCAGGGGACTTGTCAGGCCCTGTACAGACAGTGAAATCCCCAGAGCTGTCACCTGTGTGACTCCCCACCCTGGAGGCTCAAACCTGTGTGACCTCCAGTCATCTGACTGCCGTCTGTGCAGCCTGGCCCTGAGTGGCTGGCAGCTGAGGGACCCCCGTACCCAGTGCCTGTCTGAGTTGCTCCTCCCCTGTGTGGCTCCCGTGGGATTTCTCGCCTATTGGTTGCCTCTCATGTCCTGTTGTGTCAGCCCTGTGTGATTTCTCCCGAGTGGCCCCTGTCTGCACACGTGACGCCTATATACTTCATATCTGTGTGGTTTCCCACTCGTGTGGGTCAGCATGCAGGGTCACATCTACAAGACTCACTCCTGGATGATCCACAGTGTCTGTGCTCTGATCATGGGCACCGACCCAGGGCAGTCACCGACCCTGATGATGACACTCTGCTTTCCTTTGCTCCCTCGAGTCCCCAAACTGAAGCTTTCCCTCACTGGACCAAGTCACAGTGGATGTGGGCTGGTGTGAATCTCTCCAGGAACAGAAGCCTTCTGGAGAGTTCCTGGACAGAGTGAGGGTTAGGAGGCAGAAACACATCCTCAAACTGCACGACAGCCTGGGTTCCCTCTGCTGGTTTGGGTGAGAGAAGCAGCCAGCAGGAGGCCCGAGCTCTGCTGTGATTTGAACACAAAGGGCTGGTTACTGTCAGAGAGGCTGTGGGGCTGGAGAGTCGGCTCAGCAGTTAGCTAACTGGCTTCTCCTGTGGAGGACCCGGGTTCAGTTCCCAGCACCCACACGGGGGCTAACAACCATCCAACTCCAGTTTCAGGAAATCCGATGCCTTCTGAACTCCTGGGGCATTTCATGACACAGTTCACTAACATACATGTGGGCAATGAACTCATACACATAAAAAGTAAATAAAATATTAACAGCAACAACAAAGGTGCAGAGACTGGCTTTGGCATGGGACTGTCCTGACATGAGGATGTGTAAAGCCTACATCTCGGGTGTTCCTGACACGGTGGGATCTTGTCCTGCCAGGGTTTCTCCCAGAGCTTCTGTTCTCCACCATGTCAGGTCGGTGGTGGGAGACGAGCAGGTCCTAGAGAACACAGACCTTCCCGGTAACCGCAAACCTCGGGGTATGGAGCCCACCAGGGCTGCACCCCAGATATCTGCAGGATACTGGGGCACAGTTGTCATATTTAGGGTGGCCTGGGACCCGGGAACGTTTCTTTCCTCTGACCGTACTGTACGTGCCCCACTCCCACAGAGCAGTGTTCCTTGATGCTGGGAATGGCAGACACCAAACAGGTATTGTGAAGGCCCGGGTCAGCTGGTGGGCGACGTTATGTAGCAAGGCAACAGACTCACATCCCTGCTGGGTATGAGAATTCTACGGTCTTATACAGTCAACTCTCAGGGTTATACAGGGAAGTAGGTGCAGGAATACATGAAAACAATGGACATTAGTCAGCACTGATCACATACAAGGTGACAAGTCTTTACACTTAATCAGTAAACTTAATGCATACAAGAATTCTTTGGAGCATGCTAATAAAGAGAAGAAAAACCAGTCATACTGTCCTAGTTAATAAATATCCTGCTAATCGTACAGTCATCCTGATCTACAGCAGTGTTTTGAACTTAAACAAAGAGGGTGGCTTTCCACCCCGTCCATTAAACATCCTTGTTTTAAAGTCATGTTTGGACTTTATTCATGTCTGCTTTTAACCTCTTCTTTGCTGTTCTCCTTCAAGGTGTCATGTATGTGCTCCCATGAGAGGCCGGACTGGCAGATCTGTCTCACAGCCTATGACTGAGCCCCTGGCTGGGGTCAGGACCAGGGCTGTATTTGTCTCTAAGCGACCGAGCTACCCCAGCTGTGACCTCTGCTAGTCTGACACCAGAAATCCTCCCTGTGATTCACATCAGGGAAAAGGCCACCTCTCAGGTGTACTGGCTCCCTGGGACGTTGAGGCTCTTTGTCAGAGGGCTCTGGTCTGATGAGTAACATGGTTCAGGGAACCCTGAGCAGTGGGAGCCTGTGGAGGTGAAAAGTCATTCCAGTCTGCATGTCAGCTCATCCTGGATCCTTCTGAGGGATCGGGTGGCTTATTCACGAAATGGTAAAAAAAAAAAAAAAAAAAAAACCAACAACAACTGCTGTATTGAAAAGGTCCTTGCAGAGGTTTCTGAGAAACACAGAAAGAGGAAGCTCTGCTAAGGCAGGGAAAACCCCAAGCTACTATTGGTGACTGCCAGCCATCTAACCACAGACCTGTCAGTAACAGCTCCCTGTTAGAGAGGATTAAAACCTTTGTTGTTCTTGGCTTCCATAAGGCTCTACCTCAGAGCAAGGCAGGGGAAGCCAGGCAGCAAGCAGCATTCCTCCACGGTCTCTGCCTCAGGTCCTGCTCTGAGTCCTGCTTGAACTCCTGCCCTGGTTTCCCCTGATGAAGGACTGTTCCGTGAGCTGAAGTCACCCCTTGCTCCTCAAGTTGGTTTTGGTCTTGTTTCATCACAGCAACAGAGAGCAAACTAGAGCACCTCCTGAGCTTACCAAGCCTCCTGTGCGGTGGAATTCCTCACCTCCCTTGAAAACATCCTGAGCCTAAATCTGGTTTCAGATGGAATGTCCTGTCTAGGAGGAAATTAGGACAAGTCAGGACATTGTGTCTTGACTGCCAAAGGAACTTGGTGGCTGTGGGACATCATCAGGGGAGAGAGATTGGAACAGAAACAGGAGCCACCACTGAAACCTCCCCTGGGCAGAGCATGGTGTCACAGCCATTTCTGCCTGAAGATCAAGATGTGGGATTCCGGAGCTGTTCCCATGGCAGACATCTGTGAATAAGAGCAAGGTGATATCCAGGAGCTGGGAGACCAGGGGAATGTGTGCACACAGCACAGGTAGACAGGCAGGGACCAAATCCTTGAGAAGCAGACAGGCCGCTGGCGAGTACTGAAGACAGCCCACTTCTGGCTTTTTCTTGGCCCTAGACAAAGGTTTGGGGTCTTCCTCTTTAGCTAGCAGAGCCCCCTTCACAGCTGACTGGTCTAGAGTTCTGTGTGTCAAGGTATAAAAACTGAAGACTTGGAAGTGGTTGAGGCTGCTCTCCGGAGCACTTATCCAGTCTGGGGACAGCCTCGCCCTCATAAAGTTTTACCTTGCCTTCCTTCTGCACGTGGAGACCACTGATTTGTGGCTCACAACATTTACATAGACTAAGGCTGTTCCTGGTCATATCTTTGGAGCTGTGTAAGGAAGTCTAGCTATTCATCTGTTTTTCAACCCTCTAAAACCTGGAACTTCGTTTGTAATGAGGAATTCCAATCTTTAGTCCTGCAACACCCTGTAAGACTCTTATAAAGTAAGGCCCTGATTCCTCCCTGAGCTTTATGACCTGGGACAGTGAGCTCTTCTCCCTCACCTTTAAAGGAGCCAACTGGGAAATACTGTGAGGTCAGATCCCCATAAAAGGGGAAAAGACACAGTTCTCTCACATGAGGGATAAAAGCATCCACCTCTAGCTTCTGGGCCCTGTGTGTGCCCGTTGGCTCTAACTGACCAAGCCAGGCTCCCTTTTGAGAAGGTCAAATCTGCCTTGTCCAGTTATTTCACTTTGTCAGGTTTTTCTTTGTGCTGAATTGAAGTGGACCTTGGACATTGGATTTTGTTTTTAACGGTTTTAAACATAGTAGCTCTTTTTGGTTTATATTAATCAGTCCAAAATTAGGGGAAGGGGACCTCCCTTATACCAACAAAACACTTAGAAGGCCCCAGCTCTCCCGGGGGGTTGGATTGTTCAGTTCTGGAATCTCCTTTCCACATGTCAAGAGCTCTTCCTCCTGAGAGCTGGATTAAAGGTATTTGCCACCATGCCTGGAACCTTAACTATTTGTAAGAAGTTTTTTTTTTTTTAAGGAAGTGAAATTTCAGCTGACAGGCAGGGTCATACAGGATCTCGGATGAGTCACGCTCTCCCTGAGTGTGGGGTAGGCAGTGTGTAGGCTCTGGGCACATTCACATCTCCTGTTCCTTCTGTTTCTTTCATTAATTCTTCTTCCAGCAACAACTTGTACCTAGAAGCTGAGGGTGTTGTAAGATATTTCACCAGAGAAGACGATTCAGAGGCCAGATATGACCAAAGGAAGGTCTTTGTCATTGGCCAGCGACCACACTGGGCAAGCTTGTCTGAGGTACAGTGAGTAGCCAGAGTCTCTGAGGATCAACCTTTATGCAGGAGACGAAAAAGACCAGATCTAGGGGTGGAAAGTGCCCCTCACCCTTTTTTTCTCCAGGGGCAAGCCAAGGGGAAAGTAGAGAGGCCGTAACTTTCCGGTCAGCGGGGTAGCCAGGTGCACGAGACCCGTTCTCGGACCCACACCTCACGCAGCTGGGTCGAGCTTTGCCTTAACTGCTTGTAATTTAGCTACCGGGGTTGGCTGGGACATGGCGTAGCCGTGATTAGTCTTGCGGTGCTCCCCCGACAAGGAGAGATGGAGGTAAGAAGCAGATGGCAGTGCTGGACTTCACAGTCAGTCACTTCTGGACTTCACAGTCACTGCTGGACTTCACAGTCACTGCTGGACTTCACAGTCACTGCTGGACTTCACAGTCACTGCTGGACTTCAGAGTCACTGCTGGACTTCAGAGTCACTGCTGGACTTCAGAGTCACTGCTGGACTTCACAGTCACTGCTGGACTTCACAGTCACTGCTGGAGGTGAACATAGGGACTGTCCTTGTCAGTTCCGACTATGAAGCTCATCTGTTTCTTTGCTTTGCCATCGGGGCCTAAATGCCTGCGGGTAATTTCTGCTATGTTGCCTAAATGGGTGCTTTTTTAAGAAAAGGGGGTGGCTGTCCACATTTAATCTGAGTTGTGTGAATCCCATTAGGACTCATGCCCTGATGGGGGATGGGCTCATTTAATGTTGGAGCAGGCAGAGCTCACCAGAGGCAGAGATTAAGCATGTGGCTTTATTTGCATTCTGACTGTGACTTCCTCAAGATGAAGACAACCATGTTATCTGGCCACCATCCTGCCTAATGATGTCATCATGAGGCCAGCCATGTGACTTGGTCCCCATCTCAGTTAGGGACATCAAAATGGCAGGATGTTAAACTCCTTGGTGTCCTGGAGCCCTCGGGGGAATCACTGTACCCCAGGAATTCCCTGGACCACAGGCATTCGGTCATATGTCCCAGTCGTCCCTCAGTGTGTTTCCTTTTTGTTTTTGCCTTTTGTTTAGTGTTTATTTATTGGTTTTTATTTTATGTCTATGTGTGTTTGGCCTGCACGGATGTTAATGTATCAGTGTGTACAACTGAGTCAAGAAGAAAGAGCGTCCCCTAGAGAAGAGAAGGAACGAAAGCCATTAGCACGCACGTTTAGAGATCAGACACATGCAGACAGGCAGCTGTGTGTAGGGGAAAAGGAAGCGTTAGACAGGAGTAAAGAAGTACAAGTCGCTCCAGCAGCCCCATGTGTTAGAGAAGCATGTTCAGAAAAGGAACACGAGAAGAGGAGAGAAGACTGAGAATTCTTGCCAAGCCCACCAGCAGAAATCAAACCGTACCATACCTGAAGCTGGGAGGATGGAGAAAGAGAGAGAGAGAGAGAGAGAGAGAGAGAGAGAAAGAGAGAAAGAGAGAGAGAGAAAGATTAAGAACACAAAGAGAAAGCAGGTGACTTGTTTGTTTTACTCCTGAGGATTCTCACCCTTTTTCCTTTCACTTGAGTTCAGTCATCCTGCAGAATCCTTCACTTCACCCACAGTCTTCAAGGTCCCTGTTTGGGTGCCACTTGCCGGAGCCCGCTGGCAGAAATCGAACTGCACATGAAGCTGGGAATGAGGATGGAGAAATGGAGAAATAGAGTGAGTGAGAGAGAGAGAGAGAGAGAGAGAGAGAGAGAGAGAGAGAGACAAGGACAGACTCTGGAGGGCTGCCAGTCAACACTGAAGCAGCCTGACTTTTTAAGTACCTGCTATTTATATTCTGTGAAATGAACAAAACAACGGTTCAAAAGTTCAACACAAAAACAATACTAACACAGACAAAATAACTTAAGCCAATCCCATCTTCCTTCAAGGGTCTTCAGGTGTCCTCAGCCTTGGGTGTGAGATAGACTTCCCCTCAGGTGTGAACTGTTTGCATAGGAAAACATCCTGCTTCCACAGCACTTCTGTGCACAAGACAGACCTCTGCCAACCATGAACTAGGGCATAGTTCAAGGCGGGCAAATGGTTCCCAACAATTTCTGAATTCTTTAGAATGGTGGGCAGACTTACAGAAACCTGGTGTCTGTGGCTGGGTCCAGAACCCTGAACTGGGAGGTAGGGTTATGAGCAGGAAACGGTCAGTATCTTATTAACATACTCAGTATCCTAAGATCTGTTTAGCATGACCTAAGGTGAATCCACCTTGCTTGGGGTGGTCCCATGACCAGGTGTTTGGCCTCGGAAACTGGAAATGTGCATCTTCCAACAGGCAGACTGGAGATTTTATTGTGCTGACCAGTTAATCTGGGGCCACTGTCCCTCTAACCCTGGGGCTTAGAGCATTGTGGGCAGACTGGGGACTGACTGTCCTCCGCTGTCTGATCAGGTGGACAGAGCCTCTGAGGTCCCAGCATCCTCTCTGCTACTGCAGTCCTCATTGCCCTCCCGACCTGTTCTCACAGGCTCTCCCTCCTTGCAAGGTCATGGTGAACTATGACTCCAAAGGTCAGCACCTCTGGAACCTCCGTCCTGCAGGCCACGGAGCAGGCTGCGGGCTTGGCACATCCCACTTGGTCCACTAGGCTTCCCACCCTCCTCCTCTTGTCTCTATAGAGAGCTTCAGCCGTGACTCGACCTGTTTGCGGGGTCTGCTGGGCTTGAAACTATAGATTCCTGAGTATCTTCTAAGAGGAGGAAGGGTGGGGAGTGGGCAGGAAGGGCAGGGAGACCGAGATTCTTCTTGGTTCTCTCATGTGTCCTGACCAAAGGGCACAAGGCCTGGGTAGAGATGGGGAGCTGCTGGCAGGTAACACAGCAGAACCACAGATGAGCTTGGAAGGAGACATTGCATGGAACAACTCCAGGGATATGGTGTGTAACTGAGCCTGGGGACAGAGGCAGGAGTCCTGCACTGTGGCAGCTTTCCTCGCGGAAGCTCTTGTTGGGTGATAGGTGACTAGTCGGCATCCTGCCACATCTCAGTCTGGGGTGCTCCTGCTCTGACAGTCCCAGGTGAGGGGTTCCCCCAGGGGAGCTTGACAAGCTTGGTGTCTGGTGTCTGGCATGATCTGGTGTCTGCAGCTGTCACTGTGATTGGCACAGTGTCACTTCTGAGCTTGTGACCAGCTATGCTGCTGACAGAGTCCTTAACCCGTGGAAACAGGATTCGGGGTGGTGTTTCACTCTTCCTTGCCATTTATATTAAGATGGAGGGTGACAAGGTCAAGGCTTTATCTCTGACATGGATGCATTCAAGGCTAAGAAGCCTGAATATTGGTATGTCAGGCAGCATGGAAGAGCTCAGAGCAGCCCCACCCGGTCTCCTCAGCCGGCCACAGTCAGAAGGCTGAGTGTCTAGAAACCCCCGATCCGCTTTAGTGATTACACATGGTCACAGAAGCAGTCGAAGCATATGCCCTGTTTTAAGGCATTGAAAGGAGGAGAAATGGGCGATGGGGGAGCACGTGGTCTGCCTCCTGGCCTCTCTCAGAGCTGGAAGGAGGGAAGGGAGCAGCTCTGGGACAGAACTTGATGTGCGGGCTCTGGGGCCAGCTGCTGGCTGTCTGTGGAGCAGCAGTGAAGGCATGGAGAGTCAGGAAGGTCTGCCGGTTCTTGCCAGCACAGAGCACAGAGGAAGACAGAACACCGGAGCCAGCTTGCTGGGAGAGACCACAGCTCGGCTCTCAGGGGCCGGGCTGGGGGACCCCGCTGGACATCCAGAGACCCTGTCTGGAGAGGGCTGGGTGACGTGTTTGGAGCTGGAGGGATGTTCTGAGAGGGAAGTGGAGGAGAGGACTCTGTTTCTGGTGGGAATGGGTCCTGGCATGGGGAGGATGGGAGAACAGGAGTCCTTGTTATCCTGCCGGCTCCAGGTTCCCAGGCAGCCCTTCCTGCTCTGATAACATTCTCCCTCTCACAAGGTTCCTCAATGTGAGTGAAGGATGGGCAGAGGGCTAAATACAGAAGTTAGCACCATGCATTCATGAGATCCAAACAGAACAGAGTGGTCACCCACAGCATGGTGCGGCCTGTGTGCATGGAGATGGGGTGTCACCCAGGGCAGGATAAACGTGATGCTCAGAGACCAGGAGCACAGAGCACCATGGGGAAGGTACAAGTGCTGCTGCTGACTCTGGGCCTGAGTCCACTTCCTGTGGTTGGAGCAAACAAAATGCATGCACTCTTTCCTCCTACACCTGACAAGGTGAGCCCTCTGGAGGACTCAGCACCGGTTTCTGTTTTCCAGGGTCCTGGTGCTGGATCGGGTGAGACTTTCGCATGAACAGGGTGCCCGGTATTAAGACCTAACCCTGCCCCCACCACAGCGTGTGTGTTCATGATCTCTGCAGGGAGGTGTCAACCCCAGGAGGCGGGATCACCCTCAAGAGGCATGCATCCGCCTGCTGTGCCACACTGCTGTCTCCCTCTGGGTTCCAAGAACCTTCTTTTTATTCCGCAGATAAGAATCTTTTCTGCATTTCTGTTCCTCAGTGAAAACTCGACACAGGAGGATCTGCAGGGATGCAGCCTTGCTGTGTGCAGAGCGCTGACACTGGTTGAGGGGAAAGTCTGGCAGGAACGGACTTCCCAGGAAGTGACTTTTCAAAAGCTATGATGTAAGGATGCGAGTGTGGAGATGATTGGCCTTCGGTGCGGGTACCAACACTGATGGATAGTTGTCTGGTTGTGGCTTCCCTGATCTTTGATGCCCTTGTCCTGGAAGCTAAATGGACCTGGTGCCAAACGGGTCCCAGGACTGAGGCTGGTGTCCAACCACCCTGGCTACCTCTAGTAACAAGCCCAGCTCATTGGACTGTTGGTCTGGCCCCCAGAGACCATGTAGTAACCTCCAGCCCCGCTCAGGGAGCTGGCCTACTGCTGGTGAGGCCGTATCCAGGCCTGGGTGCCCAGTTCAATTTTCTGTCCTTCCCACTCTGACCCCTGGTCTGCATCCTGTTCCTGACCTCAGCTAGTCACTCCATGGTCACATGGAGTCCTCTGTGTTGTACCGCAACGTGCCCGGTCACTACACTAACCACAGCAGTGACGCTCACAGAGTCAGGAGCTCCAAGGTGCCCACCTGCTCCTTCCTGGACCGGTGCCCCCGGGGTCTGCAGTGGGCTTGGTGCCAGCGATGCTGATCTCAGATCATGGGCTGGTTCAGTCCATACCAGTGTGTGTCTTGGTCCTCCAGTGGAGCACACAGGGCAGTGACACAGTGTTCTTCCCAGGCTGTGTGCTGCGGTCATGTTCTACGTATCAATGAAGGCTTGGTTCACCCCACTGTTGGGCTCCATGGATTGGAGCAGCTGAAGGACAGGGGAGAGGTCAGCCAGAGACCCACGCTTTCCCACCGTGCTCCAGGAACCCATCGGATGTGTGCTGTTCAAGCTCCCGCTGGATGATGACAAAAATAATCCTGGTTTCTCCTGTGTCTGTGAGTGTTCGTGGTCGCTCCTCCTAAGGGCTGCTTCAGAGTGAGACCTGAAGCACACAGTTCCTTTCTGTCCCTGGGGCCCAATGACACATGCTTCTTTGAGTTTGTGGGGAAGGAGGACATTGCCGTTACCAACTATGCTGATATATCAGATGGTGCCACCTTACCCACGTTAATGCTCACAGGCAGGCGTGCCCAGCCAGTCTGTGTTTCTGGGAGTGGGACGTGGATTTGTGGGGCACCGGGCACAGGGTTGTTACTTCCTCCTCCCTCACAACTGAATCTCCTTCATCTCCCCGTCTGTCCGCATAACTTTGAAATGGTGCCGAGCTGTGTGGGCTTCAGGACCTCAGACCTGTCTGCTCAAAGGGGGCAAACAGTTGTCAGGCAGTGTACTGGCCTCCACACCCCAGATTTCAGGACCTCATCCCTGCTACCGTGACACCAGGACCTATCCTCAGATGTTGCCCAGTATTCTCAGTGACAAAAGAGAAGAGTCCCACTAAATCCGTGCTCAGAGCAGCCCAGGACAAGAGCTACTGAGAGGGAAGGGCAGCGTGGGCTGGTGGGAGGGGGTGGACATAGGCCTTGTGCACCAGACTTGACCTTGTGAGGCCTGAGGAGAGAGAGGCCAGGAGCTGACTAATCCTCTCCCAAAGAGCTAGGACTCAGGACTGGCTCCCAGGTGGGGAACAGAGAGGGAGGAGGAAGTAGCAACCCTGTGCCCGGCGCCCCGCACATCCACGCCCCCCTCCCAGAACACAGACCAGGAGTACAGCCCCATGAGTGTCACCATTCCATGGTATGCTGAACAAAGTCATCCACACAGCAGGCCCTGGCAAACCCCTTTTGCAGGCAGCCCAGGCAGGAACATGATGACGATGAGGTGCTTTGACCTTGAACACAAAGATGAACCACATGCTGATTAGTCCATGAAACCACAGAAAGCTACATTTTGGGTGTCAGGTTGATAGAAAATCCAGAAGAGGGCAGTTGTAGTGTCACACAAGATATGAGGCACTCTTCCTTTAAGAAAGCAGGGCCCCAGGAGCCACCTTGCCCCTTGGAACACAGGCATGGACTCTAACTCCCATCCTTTGATGAGCATGGCCGAAGCACTTTAAGCAGGTGCTCAGGGACAAAGAGCCCCAGATCTAAGGATCCTTCTCTGCGGAGCTCAGAAAGCTATTTCCAGCAAATTGTGACTGTTTACAGGGTGGTACAGTTGTTTACAGAACAAGAAGATTAACTATAGCATCCTTAACTAAACACAAGGGACACTGCACTTCAGAATCTGCATACAGGCCTCTCTTGCTCTGCCATCAAGAGCGTTCTTGGCTAGTTGTGACTGTGCACATATGCCAAGGATGCTATCTGCAGAGTTCAAACAGGGCAGTGGTCTCCAACAGAACATGCATCTGAGCACTTACAAGTGTGGAAGAGGCCGGGATGTCCTTTAATTTCATCCAGGTACTGCCTGAACACAACACATCCAGTGGCTTTCCTGGGACACAAAACATGGGTTTCTTCCGGTCAGCTGCTCTGTCCTTCCCCGCACCCATCCGTGGGGCCTGACATTAAGGCAAGGGCTGCCCTTCCAATACGGTCACGGGTGGACAGCACCACCGTGTGCGCATGGATGGGATCACTGCTGAGTGATCAGTCTGCTGGGGTGTGACCTGTCCCCAGGGTCCAGGCTGCTTCCTTCCACAGCCAGGGAGAATTCTCTACAGATTGGACTCATCAGTGTTCTGTCCCTGTCCTGCAGTGACACAGCAGCCACACGGACCTTGAACACGTGACCCTCCACTCCCTTAGCACCTGCTTTCCTGCTGTCCTGGCTCCTGAGATGCACACAGCCTTTACCTGCTTGTCTCATACCCAGGACCTCGGGGCCATAGTGAGACCGGGCTTCCCCTGTCCCTCTGTGAGAGGACAGTGAAGATACAGACCAGGGTCAGTGTGGGAAGGACATAGAGAGGAGCTGGGCCCCCAGGCCTAGGTTATAAAGAGAGTGACCAGCTGGCCAGTTCCCTGAGAGGGGGTCAGGAGAACTTGGGTCACTGTGGGGATGCTGTGGAGCTAGGATAGACTGACTCGTCACTAGAGGAGCCGCCAGCCTCGGTCCTGGGACCCGTTTGACACCAGGTCAGCTTTGGTACCAGGTCAGCTTCCAGAATAAGGGCATCAAAGAAGAGGGAAGCCCCAGCCACACGCCTTTACCCATCAGTGGCAGAATCATCTCCCACGCTCACGTCTTTGCATGATATACAGCATAATCTTTAAAACAAAATTTGGGAAGTTCATCCCTCCCAGATTTTTCTCCCTCGACCAGCATTCAGCCCTTTGCAAACAGCAATGCAGCATCTGCAGATCCTGCTGCATGAGGCTTGCACTGATAAACAGAAATTCAGCAAGAATCATTTCTGCGGAATGAAAAGAAGGTTTTTGGAACCCACAGGCTGGCAGGGGGAGACGACGGGTCTCCATGTGATAGAGCAGTGAGACGGATGTCTCCATAACCCATCTCTCCACCTGTGTGTGCCTACACCCTACAGGGAACTGAAAAGACCTGTGCTGGAGGGAAGACCCTCGACCACAATAAGGACACCCCACTGACTCCACCTGTGGCTCCCATCAACATACCTGAGACTCTCACTCAGTCCAAGGCCACGACCCTGGAACCCAGATCCCACCCTCGGTCTGCCAAGGACTCTCACCTCCTCAGTGAGGGCAACACATACCTCAGTACTGTTAGCGGTGGCACGAATCAATAAAGTCTATTCATCTGCTCCTGAGAAGACTGAGGTCGTGGTTAGCAGGAGCAGTTGCCTGGTCCCCGTGGCGCTCTGTGCTCCTGGCCTGAGCATCACATTTATCCCGCTCTGGGTGACATCCCTCTCCCTGCACACAGACCGCACCATGCTGTGGGTGCCTGCTCTGCTTTGTTTGGACCTCATGAATGCATGGTGTTAATTTCTGTATTTAGCCCTCTGCCCATCCTTCACTCGCTCTGAGGAACCTTATGAGAGGGAGAATGCTGTCAGAGCAGGAAGGGCTGCCTGGGAACCTGGAGCCGGGAGGATAACAAGGACTCCTGTGCTCCCACCCTCCCCATACCCAGGTCCCATTCCCACCAGAAACAGAGTCCCCCTCCTCCCCATCACTCCCAGAACTTCCAGCGCAGAACAGCACCCACCCCTCACAGTGCCAGGGAAGGGAGACCTCCCTTCAGGTTGGTCAGGGTAAGCCAAGAGAATCCCCAAACAACGTAAGCTATTGCCATAGCCCTTGGTTGCCTCCCAGAACCTGAAGATAAGACTATAAGACTATGCCATAGACACCAGATGCTTCAGACATAGGACTTGGAGAGAGTGAATTGGATCTGACCTGGAAGCCTTCTCCCTGAAAACTAGCTCTCATAGAATCAGAAGGTACCATGCAAGCTGCCAAGGGAGAAAGCCAATCAATAGTCCTATCCAGCTGTAAAGTCGATAAACCACAACAATGATTGATCCAGCAAAATATCTCTTTTGGTGCAATAGTGTCGTTTTTATCTTGGGGGAAATCAACAACTGTCTAGTTGGACTTCAGGCCTCTCCATAGGAGGAAATCCATGCATGGTACTGTAAACATTGCCAAGTGCACATGGTTGGTGAGGTCACGGACCCTGGAGGAGAGCCTACGATTGCCACCTTCCTAAGCAATGTAATGTCTTACCGTACTCTAAATACGTATCCTTCTATTCACAGAGAAGTGTCGCTCTCCCCACTCATCAAAGAAGATGAAACTATTAGAGATCTACAACTGGTCAAAAGCGGAAAACAAACTGCGGGGTGTCCAGCCCTAATTGCTACATCTACAATGCAACCTCTATACCTAAGCCTAGAGGAAACATCGCAGAAGAGGGGGCAGAAAGACTGTAAGAGCCAGAGAGCAGGATGCCTGCTGCTGGTTAATGTATGTAGACATGACAGGAAGCTGTGCCCACTACACCTCCACAGTGTGGCAGCCTGAGAGGACAGCATCACTTGACATGCCAAGGAGGATGGGGAAAATTTCACAAAGTCCCACCTCTAGATGGAGAGCTACAAACACTGATAGATGCTCAGAGAGGGAGATTAGACCGCCCACCGGATGGGTCTTTGTATGTAATGTCACGGCTGTCCAAGCTCTGCCTGCCAACTTCTAGAAAACGTTCCATCGGACAGATCCTCCCTTTGCAGCTGTCCCTAACTCCACTCACCCAGTTACTTGGGACCTCCACACCGACAGTGGTGATCAGTAATCTCTCATAAGTATCAGCCCAGTATTGATGGCAGCATTCATTTTGCCTGTTCCAGATCTAGTCGTAAGGCCACGATGAGAAGTGTTACGCCTGGCCTGTGTGTTTAGCAAAACAGCCAATCTCACTGCACACGTTTTAGCAGAGATCATCCAGAAAATGAAAGAATGTCATGCATTGATTCTAGAGCATCATAGATAGTTGATTTTCTAGTACTAAAACATCATATTGGTTGTGAACATTTCCCTGGAATGTGTTGGTTTTTAAAATTTTTTAATTTACTATTTTTATTTTATGTGCATGAGTGTATTGCCTGCATATATATAACGTGTGTATATTGTGCAGTGCCCACAGAGACCAGAAGAGGGTGTCTGATCCCCTAGAGCTGGAGTTAAGGACAGTTTATAGCCGCTGTGTAGGTGCTGGGAATCAAACTCAGGTCCTCTGCAAGAGCAATCAGTGCTCTTAACCACTGAGCCACCTCTCTAGGCCCAGAACATGTTGTTTTAATATCACTAATAATTTCAATATTATTCAACAACAGATAACCAAAATAAATAAGATTCATGAGAACGAAGCCTGGATCTGGCCTGACTGGTTTTCTCAGCAACCCCTGTCCTGGGACCAAACATGACTAGTCTCTTATTGTCATCATCCCTTTCTTGCTGAGATACCTTTAGAGATTATACTCCGCTTTACTAGTAGATTTGAAGCCTGTGTCACTCTAAATCAGTTCAAAGAGAAAAGGTAGACATGTGGCTGCCTCTTCTGTCCCTTAGGGACAAAAAGCACCCAGGGCACAAGGGGTTAACAGACTTCCTTAGACTCAGCCAACACAGAGGAATGCCTGCACCTGCTCCCTCCCAGGACACTGGGAGGGGGGCTGTGCCTGAACCCAGAATACTGGGCAGAGACTGGAGAGATAGTATAGCCACCATAGGCTAAAGCCAACGACTCTCGCTTTGCGCAGGTGTGCTTCCGTACATGTTTTAAGGAGGTCTATTATGAGCTCTCAGCCTTGAGCAAGTGGAGCTGTCTCCTGACTATGGTAATAAGGAAACTCCAGGGTGTTTTTCATTGCTTAAGCATTAATCATGTGTGAGGTTTGCATGAATTCTTTACAGTGAGCCATAATAATATAATATATATACAACATGTATAATAATAGCTGCCCATCAGGATGCTGTAATTGGCCCTGAGCAGAACATCCCAGAAACCCCGTCTTGTCGGGCCTTCCAAGTCTTAACTTCACTTCCTTGGCACTGGTTACTCCATGGCATCCAGACATGACCTACTCCCACAGACGTGCCCATAGGCCAGTCTGATCTGGGAAATTCCTCAAATGAGATTCCCCTCTTGGGAGGCTCTAGGCTGTGTCAAATTGACAACTAATGCTAACTAGGGCAGGGGGCAGAAAGAACGTAAGACCCTGAGGAAGGGTGGAGTGTGGTATTGCCGTTCCTCCTGATGAAAACGTTTCCTGATGGAGAAAGAGAGAGATTCAGAAGACTCAAAAGAAAGTTATGAGAGCTCACAAGAAAGTTGTAAGAAGCATGACCCTCTGCAAGTCACGTAAGCGGCAGCACTGAGCTGTGACGGAGAAGACGCTTCAGAGCGGCTACTCCAGTGACGCAGCCGTGATGAGGGGTTGTTGGCGATCTGTGTACCCGAGACACCAGCACTCCTGAAAGTGACTTCACAAAAACTCCCAGGACACTCACTGGTGCACTCAGCTAGACTCATGTCTTCAGTCTAGTGTCAACGCCCTGTGTGAGTTCATAGACATTATCTCAGGGAAGTCACGCAGCAGTGGGACAGGTTCAAGAAGCCATTAACGGAGGCACACCTCAGTAGTTTAAGACGTGCGAAGGACGTGTCCATAAAGGACACCACACAGAAAGCTTTGGTCGACAAAACTGCGCTGTGTATTGATCGTGAAGGAAGTGCAGATTAACTTGTGCGTTTAAATTCCTGGCAACAAAAATCAACTGCACAGGACGACCACTAAATTTTAAATTGATAATGATTTCCACGTGTAGATATTTACTAGATGGTAAATTTCAACTTTGCAAGTGACTTTGGTACCATTGCTCGCGTTTTCTAGGGGTCAGTGAAATATTTCTACTTCGTTTCATATATTCTCTTTTTTTTGATTTTGTGAATTTCATGCAATATGTTTTGATCTGCACCCCTCCTTAATAGCCCCTACCTGATCACATGCACCCCATTATATGTTTTTAAGGCCTATCAGGTCAAATTTGTGTCCTTTAGTGTAGATCCATCCACTGGAGCCTGCCCAGAGTCACGTTCTTAAAGAAGACTAACTCTCCGCCTCTCAGCAGCTACCAGCGGTTCCTCAGCCAGGGCTGGAGTTGTCTGTCTACTTCTCTATGCTTTGATTTTGTCTGGCTTAAGCTTACTTGGGACTTACATATTCTGTGACCATTGCTGGGAGACCATATGAGTAACGGCCCGGTTGTCAGGAAAAGTGTTTCCTTGTGGTCAGCCGCCACCCCTGGCTCTTCCTGTCTTCCTGACACCTCTTCCACAGTGACCTCTAAGTCTTGGGAGACAGAAATTTGATATGAGTCCTGTAGAGGGATAGCACCCTTCAGTCTCTTGGTCTGTCCACTTGGCCAGACTCGGGTCTCTGTGTTAATCATTGTCTGCTGCATGAGGGAGTTTCTGTGGTGAGAGTTGAGAGATCCATTAATCTCTATGGATTTTCCAGTAGGTCTTTGACCCTTTCATAATTTTCTTTGACCCTAGAGAGTGTGAAGACACATTCTGCCCATCAGCTTTGTAAGAGTTTGTCTAGTGCCCCCCCCACACACATACACACAACATGTCCCAGTGGTCTCAGTTTCCACCAGGGACTTGAACGTGGGTTTGCTTTTAGGATGACTTATGGTCCCAAAGAAGAACCAGGTTCAAGCAAGGAGAGGATGACTGGTCAAGGTGGTGTCAGCTGATGGGTTACCAAGCTGATGCCCATTTGCTGAGTAATGGGCACTTTCTCAGGGAAAGTTGAGGCTGCAAGCTCATCCTCCAGGAATCTAGGGCCCACGGAGATTAGAAGTTTCTGGGTCTGTCATCATTCAAGGTCCAGGGCCTCTGCCAGACACCTTCTGAAGCCACTTGGGGTGATGGTTCTTCAAGGGAACTCTGAGGACGTCACATAGCCCCACAGGACTACTGGATGCCAGGCTTCTCGAGGTCTAGCACCTGCTAGTGCCAATGTTCCTCGGCCTTGCGCTGGAGCTTTTTTGCAAACTAACAGTCGGCCCTTATACACAAACGGAGTCAAGAACAGCTGCTGAAGTATTTTATTTAGATTCAGGTGGGGCTGGGCACACGGGTGGGAGGCTAAAGCAGATGGGCAACCCAGTGGGAGGTGAGATCCAAGAAAGGGAGTCAGGGGCGTGAGTCTCGGTGGAGTGTGGTCCAGGGGGTCACTGCTCTATGATGGCGGCAGAGCTGGCTCTGGAGGTGCAATTCTGGGAGACAGCTGTGACAGGAAGAGGAACAGAGCTGAGGACCCCTCCCACTGTCATGAAAGTGACAGTCAGAGAGTGGGACATCGGAGACAGACAGCCAAGAAGAGTTCTTCCTCCCCACAAGTTTCCGTGAAGTCAATACTAAGCGGCCAGGAACCCCTAGCACAATCCTGGGACCCTCGACCAGCCGGGTCTCTGAGCATCTTTGGTGAGTGTGTAGGGTGAGCCGATGTCAAGTAGAGACCAGAGTCTGGGAAGAACTGACTTCCCAAATGTCCTAAGAATCATTCTTGCGGCCACTTTCTAGAGTGGTCACTTTCTGCCTGGTGAGCAGGGTCTCTCCTGCCTGGGTGGAGCCGAACCAGAGTGGATGGATCACTGATCTCTAGAAATAGGGGCTTTGGGCCGTCCCAATGGTCTTTCTGCGGGTCACTTACCACTGTCATGTTCAGAGACACACCTTTCTGTAGAAACAAAGAAAAACCCAGTGGTGAGGAGGTGGCCTGGATGAGGACCCAGACCCCATCACAACTTAGATGTTCCCATGACCAAGACCCCGTGGTCCTTGTGAGGGGAGAGGAGGACACATAACAGAGAGGAGAGGAACACCAGAAACACAGAGAAACCCAAGGGTCACAGA
This sequence comes from Eospalax fontanierii, assembly GCA_035773235.1. Taxonomy (NCBI): domain Eukaryota; kingdom Metazoa; phylum Chordata; class Mammalia; order Rodentia; family Spalacidae; genus Eospalax; species Eospalax fontanierii. The sequence continues at coordinate 61,922,681 of CM069541.1, forward strand.
GAGCCGTGGGCAACTCTGAGAGGATGTGGGGGAGGGGATAGTGGGGGAAGGGTGAGGAGAAAGGAGGGGGTAGGAAGGGGGAGGGCTGGGAGAGGGGTGGTGGGGGAGGGGTGGGAGAGGGTGGTGGGGGAGGGATGGGGAAGGGGTGGGGAGGGGTGGGAGAGGGTGGAGGGGGAGGGGTGGGAGAAGGGTGGTGAGGGAGGGGTGAGGAGATAGGAGGGGGTAGGAAGGGGGAGGGGTGGGGGAGGGGTGGGGGGGAGGGGTGGTGGGGGAGGGATCGGAAGAGCACAGGCTCACCCTGCTGCTCAAGTACTATGATGTTTTCATACAGAAGTCCTTTCTGCTGTGCGAATTTCTTAAATTCTTCCAGGGCCTCTAGGTTGATACTGGGGTCCTTTCCTGTGAGGCATGCAGAGGGGACATGACTGCACAGGGAGCCAGTGACACGGGACAGGAGCACTGCACTGCCCAGCCCCGAGGACCCCACCCTGGAGCAGGTGGGGCAGGACAGCAGAAGGGCCCTTAGGGGAGATAAGGAGGCTGAATGTGGATGAAGCAGGTGACGCCAGCTGGCTGCCTGGTCCACAGCAAGTGGGCACCCTTGATACATGGAGCTATTGTGTAACCAAGGGAATAGGGTACCTCCCTCCTGAGCCATCGTGCATGGTCACACTATGACCTAGAAAGACCCTGTGTGCCAGGGACACTGGTCTGTCTTCTGGGCATGGAGGCACCTTGCCATCAATCTGTGGTGAGCCTGAGACCTCAAGATATAGCACTTGGTGATTTCTTAGCTGGAACCTCCATCCTGAGTGGTCAAGATGATGAGAGTCACATCCACCCTTGTCCTAACAGACTCTGCAAAGCTGAATGCCTTCCCATCTCAGAGGGTGCACACTTGTCCACGCAGCATCTTATGATCAGGACCCAGAGATCAGGACTTCCTGGTCCCCAGGGCCACAGTGTAACTTCTGCCCATTCCACTAGCTTCTGACCACAGACACCAAGGTGGGGACTGGGATCCTCAGGTGTCCTCACCTATGAGTACTCCTACATAGAATTTATCCTGATTAAACTTGTGTTCACTAAAGAAGATGTAGTGATCCTCCACTGGCAGCTCGTAGATGTACATGTACTTCATGCTCCAGTCTGTGGGGAACACAGAAAATAGTTCTATGGTGTCTTGCTCCCAGACAAACATTCGTACCACATTAAGGACCAGTCTAGAAAAGTTTCAGTAGTAATCCACGGGCTCCCAGGCAGCTGAGATGAGCCTTTCTGTGGTCCCATCCCAAGACAGAAGCTTTTACCCAGAAAGGTGTCAATACCAGCTACTGAGTCTGCCCCATGGGACACAGGGAAGACTGAGGCTGGAGCCTGAGCTGCCCTTCTAGAAGCTTCTCTGCCCTGCTTCCCAAGTCCTTAGCCTCAGCTTCTCTCAGGGGCAATGGGCAGCACTACCCAGAGGGCAGCACGGTCTCTCCTGTGGGCTAGCCTGCAACCTCTCATGTCATCCAGACCCTACTGAAAGCTATGCAGGGTAGGGACGTTCCAACCCCAGGGGCCCACCCCTAAAGGGAAGATCCCATGCTGCCAGGACGACCGTGATGGGTGATGCTAACTTGACAGAATCCAGGGTCACCTGGAAGCTGTGCCTCTGGCCGCCCTCTGGGAGATTATCTTAGTGTGGGAAGACCCATCTAAACTGAGGGTGGGGCCATTCCCTGGGCAGCAGACGCTGGACGGTGTAAAGTGGAGAAAGCGAGCTGTGCACTAGGAGACACGTGTTCACTGCTCACTCCTGCTGATTGTGGACGTCTGTGACCAGCTGCTTCAGGCTCCAGTTGCCCGGAATTCGGCCATGATGGGTTGTTCCTTAAACTCTGAGCTAAATAAGCCTTTTCTCCCCTAAGTGGCTTTGGTTGGAGTACGTTATCACAGCAACAGAGAAAGCAAACTGAGACCGGGACTTACTGTTGCTGTATTGGCCAGACTTCTCCATTTTCTCCATCATTAATGACAACTTGATGCACTTACCCTGAACTCTGGAAAACAGAAAACACACTGACAGCTTCCTTCGCAGCTCAGGCTCTGTTGAACTCACTGACTCGTTCATCAGCCCCAGATCGGTGATCTCTGAAATCCCACCCCAATTCCTCCCAAGCTGTAAGATGCTGTGTCCCCTCAAAGGAGGGGGCCTTTCCATCATCAGCCCCAGAACAAGGACGGAGGAGAGACAGAAGACGGAACGTGGAGGACACTCACACAAAAACACACTCGACCTCCATGCTTCCCTCTTCCAAGGCCGTCACTGTCAGTGGGAATGCTTTCCTGGGTCTCTGCTTCTTGTCACTCACAAAGGCTTTCTCGTACCACGTCCCTGAGATCTATGGCAGACAGAAGCTTAAGCCTACCCTAGCCCAGGCTCAGGTTTCCCCCAGGCTCCAGCACATGGACCTGCATCCTGAATACACATTGCAAAAACCAGGCTGCAGCCCGGAAGGTGGGCTGGCCCCACTCCCCACCCTGTATTAAGAAGGTGGACCTGGAAACCTGAGATCCACTTAGGCAGAAAGTGTCTGTCCTCAAAGACCCCAGACACTTTTGGATCTAGGACACAGCACTGGGCGGCTCCTTTCTTGCAAATGTCCTCCCTGCAAAACATTCTGGTTCTGGACGACCCTGCAGCAAGGACCCCGACCCAGATAGGCCCCTGTCCAGCCTGAGGCCCAGGACCCTGCAGCAAGGACCCTGACCCAGATAGGCCCCTGTCCAGCCTGAGGCCCAGGACCCTCTTTGTCCACTGGGAGGACAGCAGTGTCTCCACTCTGACAGGCTGAGGTGTAGTGTCAGAATCCAGACTTAAATGACTTAAATCCCTCCTGAATCTGAAATCTGGTCATCGTGCACTGACTAACAGTCAAGCCTCTCTCTACCTCCCCCCACCCTCCCTTCCTCACATTCTTGCCCTCTGAGAGGAGGGGCGGGGCATCCTGGGCCTGTAGGACAGCCACCAGAGCTGACAGTATGACAGTCAGGAGCAGGGTCTTCATCTCCACGCTCTGAGCTCTCGGACAAGGGAGATCACCGGGTGAAGGGACCAGGTTGTGCAGACTCCTCCCATGGCGTCCTTTATGTTCCCAGTTGGCAGTGACCACACCCTTCCTGTCTAGTTGTCAAGGCCAAATCCACATCCGTCATGGAGGTCAGATGTTGTTATTGTTGGGATGTGGTAAGCAATTCAGTGCCACACGGAGATAAAACACACAATGTCATGCAAGGTCTGCACCACCCAAGGGTGCTGGCCACAAAGACCCCTTGAGCTGAATGAATGACTCGAGTCGGAAAAGATGCAGTTTGAGCCAGGAAGGGAGGGCCCTGGCTCCTTCCCTCTCCCTCCCCAATGCCACCTGGTCTTCCAGCTGCCCTTGGCTTCCCTCGGCCACCATCCCTAGAAACTGGCTCCTCTTTTCCCACTGCTCAGAAAGGGATTGAGTTTCTTAACCTCAGACAGTCCCACCAGTTCCCAGAGCCGAAGCACTGCCCCGGGAGCCACCTCATTGCCTCTGTGCCTCGGATGCTCCACCCTAGAAGTGGGTAGGAAGGCATTTGATGTATCTGCATCTATGTGATGGCACAGAATCTCCCTAAGTATCACCTCTTCTGAGAGACCTGTAGCCACACTAGAGATCGCCATTGCCTCCTGAACAGTCTCATTCTACACCGGAAGCCAGCGGTGCCCCACAGCGTCTCTTGGGTGACTCGCTCCTTCCTTCTTTTCTCTAACCACCACCTATCTCTTCGGTTATCTTAAGTTCCAGGGTTTGACTCCTGTGTGTCACAATTCTATCCTGGAAGCCAGAGAAATTCTAACTGCCTATCAAGCTACCCACATATTGGGGCCACCAATATATGTCCATGAAAGGGAGGAGTTGGAGAATTTCACCTCTGTGAGCTCAGAGGATTCATCTTTGACAAGGGCACTTGGGTTTCCTGCTGTGGTGGCCATCTGAGGACCTGTCAAGGGGACGTGCGGAGCAGCCCCTGGCTGCCCAGGCACAACTGAGACTCTTTCTGTACTCTGGCTTGGAGTGAGATTCAGGTGGTCTACTGCAGCCTGTTGTCGATCCACAAAACTGCTGTATAACTATCTTAAAATTATTATATTAGAGGTCTGGAGAGATGGCTCGGTGGTTAAGAACACTGACTACTTTTACAGAGAACACAGGTTTGGTTCCCAGCACCCACATGGTAGCTAACAACCCCAGTTCCAGGAGATTTGATACCCTCTTCTGACCGCTGTGGGCAGTTCATGACATGAATGCACTTAGACACATGCAGGCAAATCACTCATACACATTAAAAATAAATAAGTTTTAAAATTATTACATTAGAGCTCGTGACCTCTCAAAGGATTTCCCTACCTTATCATTTGAGCCCCAACATCACCCCCAAAGTGACCCCAAGTCTAGCTGCTTTTGGATAAACAGACAAGAGAGTCACAAGGAGGCGGCCTGCCTGATTCCAGAGTCCGAGGCTGAGCCGCCTCACCTGCCCTCTCTGCTGGCCGCAGCCCAGCCCTCCTCAGCAGGAGCTCTGCTTTGACCCTGCCTTCCGATCCTGGGCCTCTGTGCCCTGTCCTGAGGTCCAGATAGCTTGAGCTCCCTACAAAAACGTCCTGATCTTTCAATAGCACCTTTGTGCCTCTCTGGAGAAAGGTTGGACAGCTCCAAGTACCTATAAACAATATTAATAGGCACTCTCTGACGAGCCATGACTTGATCCAGTCCTGGAAGTTATGACTGAGCAGGAAGCCTGCCATCCGTGGTGTAGAGAGGTTTGGACCTGTGCTCTTCAGAATCAAAGATTAGTGAATGGGCTGCAGCCTCCATATCTGAGGTGCCAAGGACTTTTCTTTGTCCTGTTGACTGTACCCAAGACACCTTATACTTCACAGCGTGTAGATCACTGAGGTAAGCATTTACGACAATGGTGTAATTCATCCTTAAAAAAAAAAATGATGGGGAATATACATACAGATGACTGACAGATCTCTGTGAGTTCAAGGCCAGCCTGGTCTACAGGGTGAGTTCCATGCCAGCTGGGGCTACAGGAAGACCCTGTCTCAAAACTCTAAAAAATATATTAATTAATTAAATTTAAAATAAAGATAAATAAAAAAGGGGAACTGAGAAGGGTATAAGCGTTCGGCTTTGCTTTTTGTTTAAAAGAGTAAAAAAGTAAAAGAGTTAAAAGTATTTTAGATAAAAATCAGCCAGATGTGATGGCACTTGCCTTTAATTCCAGCACTCAGGAAGCAGAGGCAGGTGGAGCTTTATGAGTTCAAGGCCAACCAGGTCTACATAGTAAGTTCCAAGCCAGTTGGGGCTACAGGGAGACCCTGTCTCAAAAAAACAGAAAAAAATTATATGATAAAATAAGATTTACTTTTAAATAAAAAAATTTTTAAAGTAAAAAAATCTTAAAGGCTACTCACAAGAGTCTGAGTGAGTTGTAGAAGGTTTGGGAGGACGGGACTTAAAGATACATGTTTGATAGTTAAAGGTTATGACGATTCCTGAGGGTTTACTTATCTGTTCATGGCAAGTTTATAAGAACTGGATTTCAAGACAGTTGCTTGTATTTTTGCTAGGCTTTAACCACTTGAGGAAACTGGGTCATAACAAAATCAAAACTTTTTTTAAAACTGGATATTTTATCTGAGCTTTATCAAAATGTTACGTAAAGGTTAAAAATACAAGACTAAGCGGGGCATGGTGGTGCATACCTTTAATCCCAGCATTTGGGAGGCAGAGGCAGGCAGATCTCTATGAGTTCAAGGCCAGCCTGGTCTACATAGTGAGTTCCAGATCAGCTGGGGCTACAGGGAGACCCTGTCTCAAAAAAAGACTGCTAAAGCTATCCTGCTCTCCACACAGTCAAAGCTTAGAGGCCTACACCAAAGAGGATAAAGGGCCAGAAAGGACAGCAATGTGCTGGCCCTTGCCTGCCATGATCTGTCAGAACCTAGAGGGTGATGGGACTCCTCTAGTAAGTCGCCTGTCCTTTTGATCAGAGAGGCCGTAGAGTCTCTGGAGATTGGATTGTACAGTGCTCATCCCACAGGAAGGAGAGTCAGTGCAGAGAGATGTGTCCTCAGTGCTTCCAGAGGAAGACACTGTCAGCAGGCAGAGGACAAACACAAGGCAGCAGGCTGGGGAGTGGCCCTAAGACTCTGAGAGTAACTCCTAGGGAGTCTCAGCTGACTGCTAAAAAGAAAGGTTTATCTGTGACTGCCTCCATGGTTCCAACATCCAACAAAAATGTGTAATCAAAACAGTGACTGTCATTAGGCAATCAGCTCTAACCAAATTAAAAGAGTCAATCTGTCAAATTCCATAGTAACTAATTGGGTTCATTTGTCCAAGATTAAACCCTATTTTTCAAAACACGCTCACAATGAAAAAATAAGATCTACTAACATAATAAATGCATTGAGAGCTTCCTCTTCAAAAGAGACCGAAATTCGACTTCTAGTGCATGCCAGGGCCCGCCAGACACAGCCTCCTTCGATGGCTGATCAGGTTTCTTCTTTCCAGAGCTCAGTGAATTGCTCCTGAACCTCACACCCTGCACTGAATCCTACTGTTTCAGTTTTGCTTTGTGTCTGTAGCTCTTCTTCATTTATGATTGAAGGCTTCAGACTCCTGGCCCTAAAGCTCCAAATAATGCTGACTGCAGAGTGTCAACCCTTGACCACCATGACTACCAGTGCCTTCTACTGAGGGCCGCTAGATCTCCCAGAGCAGCAACCACACATCTGATTCTTTTCTCCCTGAACCCTGGGGAGAGACCAGCCCAGCCCTTTCATCAGTGACCCTATTCTGCTCCAAAACACTGCTCTACCAAGAGCAGTCAGTGTCCCACGCCCCATGCCCCATACCTTTAAATCTCAGGTAGGGGGATCTCTGTGAGATTGAGGTGAGTCTGGTCTACATAGCACATTCCAGGCCAGTTCAGGCTACAGAGAGACTCTGTCTCAAAAATACAAAAAAAATGCATAAATTAAATATATTAAAAAATTAAAAACTAAATAAAAGATCTTACAACTAGAAGATAGCCAAACTAAGGAGATAAAAAGACAGTCCTCTGAAAAATTCATGTATGCACTAATTGTAGTCCTAAAAATTTGTTAGACATGAAAATGCTCTATGCCATCACATGAACAGTTTAAGGGCCAAATGTATACATAACATATTGATAAACTGTCATGTGCTGTTTGAATTCACACACAAAAAAAAATTGGCACTGGAAATGGAGTTACCCTTCTCCCGTTTCTACTCAAACACCTTTGTCCCAAAGTGTCCTCCAAGGCCCTTGTGTGGGGATTGGCTGCTCCACTAACTCTGTCACAGGGAGAGCAGCGAAACGTCCTGAGGGTGAAAGTACTATCTAAGGCTTTGAGACCATCCAGCGGAGGCCACCCAGCGGACGTCACTATTGTTTATCTCATGGTTTAAAAGTGCGGTGGGAAAGAGAGGCCAGAAGTTTCAGCCCCTGATTTCATGATGTCACCTTTCACCTTTCTGCTGTGGAAGCCTCTGCGTGGAAGCCTCACCTGAGGGGACTCTCTATGGGAACTCCATCTAGAACTCCAGCTGGCTGCCTTAAAGGAGTTTTTCTCCAGTTCATTTCTTCTGTATGCTTGAGCACCTGATTTGACAGTGTTTTCCTGTTCATCTGTCTGTCCATACATCCATCATCTGTTACCTGTAATTTAATCTTTTACATTGTCTGGCTTTATGCTTAATAAATTCATTCATTAGAAATCAAAAGAATGGCCATTGTAGATCATTATCCAGTCATTTGAAATGAGTTCACATCTGAGCATCTACCCCCCTGCTCAACAGAAAGGAACAACCCATTGGATCACATGTGACACATGTGCCCAGGGGAACTAGACAAACTACTGAAGACAGAGCTGGGGGAGGTGTGGATACTGGGTCCAAGTCCAATCTTGGCAACAGGAGTTCTGTCGCAGGTGCAGAGGGCACCTGGTTCCTGCAGATCCAGAAATAGACATTGGGCTGGGAAGGGTGATGACGTGGTCAAGTCTTATAGGGAAATAATGAACTAAGCGGAAGGAAAACTCAGCCTGATCACCAGTATAGGAAGGTTGGGTAATTTTTATTTAGTTCTGTCCCATCATCTCCGCAAAGTATTCAAAAGTCATCACAGATAATGGGTTTTCAACCAGGGCATGACGTGTAGGTCACATGGGGAGACGTAGTGTGGGCTTACAAAACCCCAGTCCACATGGGGATGGAGAGATGAGGTGTGAAAGAGACTCTCACCATGGGCAGGTCACCCACAGGTCATTCGGGGACCTCTGTGCCCTGAAGGAATTCAAGCCAGCAAAATGGACTCCCAGCACAGAATCCCTGAGGACAGTCAGGTGCGAACAGTAAGGAAGAAATCGTGTTTGCATCTTGTTTAGGACAAGTATCACCTAAGCATATAGTTCTCCATGAGACTGACAGCCCGCGGGTCTCCTTCTCCAGAGGCTTCTCAGAATAGAATTCCCTGCACATCCTGGACCACTCTTTCCCAGTCCCTGCTGGAGGCAAGCATTGAGTTGGGAGCTAGGATAGCCTGGGGTGGGAAGAGAAACGATCCACCAGTGACTGTCCACCACCCTGTCCTCATTGTGCTCCCAGCACCTTCTAGCAGGACCCCACTTGCCAACAGGCCCTCAAAGCCCATCCCTGACATTCTGAAGACCACCTATGCCTTGGCTGCCCCATAGCCCAGCATAATATTCGACGTAGGCAAGGTAAATGGGAGCCGAGAGACACCAACAGGGTCTGGGAAGCACCGAGGCCCTCTGGAGTCCTTGGTCACAGTGTGAGGTGCGAGCAGTGACCAGGTACAGCGTATTTTTGTCCCAGTCTCCACACTGTAGACTGAGACACCTCACAGGCCATAGTTAGGATTTTATGGGTGCAGGACCTGCAGGGTTCCGAGGACAAGGGAACAAGGAAAGGATGGGCAGGATGTTGGCCTGGGGCAAGAGAGGCAACCCAGTGCAGCCTTGTTGTGAAGAAGGTGGGAGCAGAGTTGCTGACACAGCAGAGGTTAGAACGGTGCTGAGGGCTGTACTCAGAATGGAGACAGCTCTCAGGGGGCAGATGGTGGTGGCAGGTGGAGGTCAGCTGTCCACCTGGCACTGGAGACTTGCTCTCCATGGGTACAACAGTGACCAGGGCACTTCTGTGCAATGGAGACAGCCTGGGGCATTGGACCAGGAGAGCTGCCTTTCCCCAGGACATGACTGACAGCCTGTATCTCAGCGAAATGAACATAAGCTAAATGAAACACAGCCTATTTCTGGATTTTGTTCAACTGTATATTTGTGTGTGTGTGTGTGTGTGTGTGTGTATGTGCATGTGTGTGTGTGGTGTGTGTGTATGTGTGTGGTGTATGTGTATGTGTGTGGTGTGTGTGTGTAGTATGTGTGTGTGGTATGTATGTGGTGTGTGTGATGTGTGCATGTGTGTGGTGTATGGTGGGTGTGTGTGGTTTGTGGTGTGTGTGTGTGGTGTGTGTGTGGTATGTGTGTGGTGTGTGTGGTGTGTGTGTGGTGTATGGTGTGGGTGTGGTGTGTGGTATGTCTGTGGTGTGTGTGTGGTGTGTGGTATGTCTGTGGTGTGTGTGTATGTGTATGTGTGTGGTGTGTGGTGTGTGTGTGCACGTGTGTGTGTGTGTTTGGTGTGTGTGTGTGGTGTGTGTGGTGTGTGGTGTGTGTGGTGTATGTGTGTGGTGTGTGTGGTGTGTGTGGTGTGTGTGTGTGGTGTGTGGTGTGTGTGGTGTGTGTGGTGTGTGAACATGCATGTTGGAGTCAGAGAACACCTTGCAGCAATTAGCACTCTCTTTCCACCATGTGGGTCCAAGGAATAGAACTCAGTGGTCAGGCTTGGAAATAAGCACCTTTAACCACTGAGAAATCTCACCAGCTTTTTTAATTTAAAAAAATTTGTGTGAAGTTTGGCATGGTGGCGCCTTTAATCCCAGCACTTGGGAGACAGAGGCCAGTGGATCTCTGTGAGACTGAGGCCAGCCTGATTAACATGGTGGGAGTTCCATGCCTGCTGGGGCTACAGGGAGACCTGTCTCAAAAAAAAAATGTGTGTGTTTGTGTGTGCTATATATACACGTTTGTGTGGATGTGTACATTTAAGTATGTGCATACACCTATGTGCATGTGTGTGTGGAGACCTGTGGCTGATATCAGGTGTGTTACTCAATCGCTATCTGCCTGGTTTGTCACTCACTGAGCCTGGAGCTCAGCTCAGCCAGGCGGGCTGACCCCCGCGGTCCTCCTGTCTGACTCCCCGTACTGGGATTGCAGGCGTACTACTGCAGCCTTTTTTTTTTTAACTGAAAGTAAGTCCTCATGCTTCAGGGACAAGCACTTTACTGACCCAGCCATCTCCCAAGCCCTACCATTTTCTTTTGCTAATGATGAGCTGTAGACATTGGAACGTCAGCCCTGTCTGGTCAGAGGTGGGGGCATCCTTTGCATGACAGAATGCTGAATGGTAGTGAGCCGTGTTCTGGCCTCCACACTCTGAATACAGTGATCCCATCCCTGCTACCGTACCAACAGCAAATCTCCAGATGTTGCCCTGTGCCCAGCAGCAAATGAGTCCAACCAGATCCCCACTTGGAGCAGGACCACAAGGGCTGACTGAGAGGGAAGGGAGGGGGTAGGCTGGGGACCTGGAAAACCTCAGAATTTCCAAAAGCTAGATAACACACATGACCTTTCTATGAGCCACAGAAAGCCAGAACTTTCTATTACTAATTCCCACGATCCAGCATGAAGGACCACATGAGGAGGGAGTTCTGCAGCAGGGTTGGCGGGTGGCTCTATACAGACACCGAGAGCTGGGAGGGTTCTATAAGTCACGTCTCACACTATTCTCATGTTATTGGATGACCTTGTTCCTTGCGAGAAATGAACAGAGTATAGAGGTGAAAGCTGTCTGGACACGCAGCTTCCCACAGGCTGTGGAGCTTCCCATGAATGTGAGGCTCTGTGAAGCCGGCAGGGCAGAGGAGCCACAGACAGTGAGCTGCTGACTGACAGCCAAGCTACCCACGCTCCCAACACAGCAGCAGCTGCAAAAGGACCAGAAACCCCCCTGCTGTGTGAAAACCCAAGCCCCAAGCCCAAAGAGCAGCCTATGGCACCTAAAAGACTCACAGACACCTTTGACAGCCCTTCCCTGACTGGTTCTAAGTCTCGCCTTATTTTGCAGGCCCACATTCAGCTAATCAGGGCCCAGTTGGCTTCTCAGTAAATCTGAGTGCACCTGGGGCTCTGCCACACGTTTTTACCTTGGAACTAGATGGAAGAGGATGATCAAGACTCCGGAGCTCCCAGCAACAGCCAGGGCCGGGCCCCTAGAAGCTCCTGCTCACTGCAAGATTTACTGGCTTCCCAGACCTGCAGCTCTGCCTTCAGCAGGGAGCTCAGTCGAAACTGAGAAGGTTCCCCACACCTCTACCAGGGAGTTTGCTGGATCCAGCCTCCAGGACTTGGCAGGATTTGACCAGATATTGTAGGAAGAATCCCTTCTGCCTCAGCCACCTCTGACTCAAGACACGCTGGAGGGAGGAGACCTGTTCTTACTTCTCGCGTCAGGCTTGCTCTGCAAGGCACTGCTCTGAGCTTGCATCCCAAGCCCCGCCCCAAACACACAGCTGTAACTTCACAACCTGTCAGTTGGCACCTAAAGCCTGCGGAGGGGTTTTTACAGTCTCTTCATTGGCAGGCTCTTGCCACCAAGGTTCTTGGAGTCCTTTCCCATTCAAATTGTTATTTCTGAATGGCAAATAAAATTACTCTTGTTTTCCCTAAGACAGACATGAGCTCAGTAGGAGACTGAGGTCTCCACCCACTGGCCTTGTCAAAAGGCATCAGATAGGGAACCGATGACAACCAACCTAATGATACCACCAGAGTCCAACAACTGCAAGGGCTGGAGAGATGTTTCAGCAGTTAACAGCACTGGCTGCTCTTGCAGAGACCTGAGTCTAGTTACCAGCATCTACATGGAGGCTAACAATTATCAGTAACTCCAATTCCAGAGGTTCCGACTTCCTCTTCTGGCCTCTGCAGGCATTAGACTCACGTGCTACACTCACATACATGCAGGCAAAACATTCATATGCATAAAATTAAAATATTTTTTAAAAGCACAAAATCGAACTTAATGGGCCAATGAGTTTACGGGGTTACTTATGCTATGTGTATTAACCTGAGACTGACCTGGGCCACTAAGAAGACCCAAATCACACTCAAACTGTAGAGGAAGTTATTCTTTATTATATGCGGGCCTCAGACTGAGCTAACCTACTCCAGAGAAAGAGTCCTCACCCAGAAATAAATACAGGTTTTTATAGGATTTTTCACATCGTCCCTTGGTGGATCATATTGGTGGATTTGAGTCTTCACAGTATAGAAGTTTCTGTGCCCCTTGGATTATTACAGGAAATTTAAACAATCATCATTTTACAAAGAAACAGGTATTTCAGGCAAATGTGGGGTTGTGACACTTCCCAGTAATATGCAGGTGCCAGCACAATCTTAGTTAGAGTCTTAGTTATTTTAACAAATCGGGCACATTGCAACAGGTGCTTCCTGAAAGAGTACTCCAAGGCACTCACAGATTGCGGTTTTCGTGGCCGTCTGCCTTGTCTTATCTCAGCCTGAAACTGAGTTCAGCGTGGCCTTTGTGATTTCAATAGAAGCTTCCCAAGTCCTGTTATGTCCACCTGTATCAGGAAGCATGTTTATTAGGAGTACAGAAGGTTCTTGTCGAATATGTTTGTTCGTACTTACCCATCAACCACACGGAGCAGTTATACTGAGGTCAGAGTTCATTAGTTCCACATGAGGTCGTTTTCCTCCTCCACCTATGGGAGTGTGGGTGAAGGGTCACTTACAGGAGCACGGACCTCTCGAAGACTGCTGTATCTCTGAAAACCACCCCAGTGTGGGTGATGATTCAGGAAAGCTGGAACTCTGCAGCTCTCTGCACAACATTCAGGAAGCTCCACCCATCAGAAAGCCTTCTCCCCAGTAGTCTTTACAGTTCATTTAACCTTGGGAGGAAGGGACCTGGTGCAGCTGGTAAGTTTCGGGGACTTCCCGAGACATGCTTGTTTACATCCAGAATCTTAAGGAGGTCTCCTTAAGAATGTCCTGAGTCTTAAAGGGCTACCCTCTGAGATGGAATGTTTCAGTTCAGAAGACTGTAAGGATGTTGAGAATTTGGAAGATTGCGGAGATGTGGTCTACAGAGGTCCATGAATGCCGTAAAGCAGAGCTGAATGTGTGATTCTGCTTGGTAACTTCGAATGTCAGGATGCCTGTAAGGGGTATCCTCGGTGAAACCTGGCTCCTGCAGTTTAAGACAGGAATGAGGATTCTATTGGGAATTTGACCAGAGGCCACACAACTTATATGTGGCAAAAAGAACTTGTGTGTACTTTCTTCATGCCCTGAGACCCTGTGTACGTTCTTCCTTTCTGTCTGTGTGTCTATCTTCCTTTTTTTTTCTTTCCTTTCTAAAACAAAACTCCCACCTTCAGCTGCTAATGGCAGGTATTTAAGGGTCGTGTGACTCTGCACAGTCACCTTGCTGCCCTCATTCCATCTGGAATGCTTCATCACCTCTGTCCCAGGCCCAGTTCAAATGTGTTTTTCTGTGATGCTTTAAACTGAAGATCAACAAAATATACTTATTCAATGATCAACAGAGATGTGAGAGTTGTAAGCGATGTAAGATCTAAATGTTTTATTACATTTTTTATTCTGGGTATCCCAAGATATTGCCCAAGGCAGAGGACACGACACACCCACACGGGAGGACAGCGGTATGTGTCATGGAGTGTACACCTGGACACTTTACATGCGGGTCAGGAATGAGCACCAGGGGGCAGGAAGAGATCAGAGAGCTTTGTGCAAGCAGCTTAAAATTGGGGGAAAAAATCGACAGCCAATTTCAGAAAGGCGTTTGTCTTTAACCCTGCTGCCCAAGGGCTGGACATATGGGTTTGGGGCAAGAGCTCTTAGGCCTTGATGCAAGGAATGGGAACAGGGAATCATCCTCTAAGTGGGTGGTCAAGCATCAAGTGCATACCAAGTACCCAAGCAGAATGCTTGCCGTGGATCTGACAGGCATGGAGGTGCACTGAAGCCAGGAACTCATAAGTCCTGCTGCTGGGAATTTTCAGGAAAGTTGCCAAGTCCCTTCCACTGTCAAAGAGCCTGTCCCTTACTCTCCAGGAGATGGGCCCTGGCCTGCCGGCTCAGCCCTCCCCAGTCTCTCAGACGTTGTTTTTATGCATGTACACATCTACACCTGTCTGGGTTTCTCTCTGACTCCTTGCTGCTCTGCCTATGGACAGCAGGCAGGGGTGGGGCTGTGCATACCTTGCCTAGGAGGGAAGAGGTCCTCTTCTTATGAACAAGTTTTCAGTTCATACTGCAGGGTCGCTCTTATCTAAGGTCAAGTGACCCTCTCAGGAACTTAGGAAAGTCACTGAAGCTGGAGCCCAGGGCTTTCTGGCACCAGGGGCTTCTTCTGTGCCAATGGGCATTTTAGAGCTGAACGATCACACAGGACAGGTGGGAGAGGCCTGTCGCAGCTGCACACCTGTCAGGGGGCTCCTGCTGCTGGGCACTGCACCCTAACCCAGACTCACTTTCCGGTCAGGGAAAATCACAAGGTCTGGCTCCTCGGGACGGCAGCGCTATCCCATCATCCTCTGGGGCTGGGCCTGTTCTCCAGCAGCTTCCCACAGTGATGACATTTTGTGAGCTGCGCTGGTGCATGGTCAGGAAGCAGCCGCTGCGGGTTGAACACAGACCTCTAGAGATAAAGGCCTGCTTCTGAGTTGCCCTACAAGCCCAGGTCTTCCGCACCTCGGAGGAGAATGAGGATGCAACCCTGCGGTGGCCAGGCCCTTTGGAGGCCAGAGCCCAGTGGCTAGAGATTCAGTTTCTCCCCCATCTAAAGAGATATCGTTTTAGACTCGGGCCTTGAACTCCTACTCTGAGGGAATGTCAGGCAGAGCACAGGGTGCCTGGTCAGGTGGTTTTGGGGTACAGAGAGCTGGGGAAAGTGAGGGCGAGCAAACTTCACTGTTCCTTGGAAGTGAAGGATGCTTCTGACTGTACTGCAGAAGCCAACATCCATGTGACCTGCGGGTGTCTGGAGAACTCCTGACCCAGGAGCCAAGATGGACTCTGCGGATGTAGACTGGAAGACAGGGAGTCCCTCAGGATGCACCTGAACCCAGATGGACAGATGGCTCCTCTGAGTGTCAGGAAGGTGATATCTGAAGCCGTAGCATTGGAGAAGGCGATTCCTCCTGAGAAGCTCGAGTCTGGGTCTGTGATGCCTGTAACCGTCAGACCTTGGAGAGGGGCAGCCTGAAAATCAAGGGCAGTTATCCTGGGAGTGTCTGCACTCTGAGATGCCAACGACCTCTTTCTTCCCCAACACAGAGAACTGGGGGCCGGATGGGATCAGACTTACTAGGTGGTCCTTCCTTTCCCCTATGAAAGTCCACACTTGGAGCTTTGGAGGGAGTATGTCAGGGGGATGCTGGGGCTGAAGTCACCTCAGAGGAGGCTGAACAGAGCACTGTCCGCCTCCTCCTGTGATGGAAAAGCCTCTGACTGTCGACTCCCAGGCCCAAACAGAGCTGGCAGTCTAGGCTTCTTTGCCCTGGACTTTAGATCTGTCATAGCAGCCTCCCTGACTTTGGAGATCTGCGGAGACCAGATCTGCGGAGACCAAATCTGCAGAATGACCAAGAGTGTGTTTTGGACCCGGGGAGATTGCTTGGCAGACCCTACATGGACACCGAAATCCCGTGTTCTCTCACCTGCGTGGCTTTTAGCTTTATGTGCAGCTCACAGGACACGGACTTGCAGATGAGGCCTTTATTATTCCTAGGAATTAGCTAACCTTGGAGGGCTTGACCATCCCAGGACAGTGAGGCCAAAATCCCAGAGGTCAGAAGGCCTAAACAAAAGAAAACATGAGCAGGTGTAACTAAGCCCAGATTCAAAGGTGGGAGAAACAGAGCATCCCCCGTTTCTTCAAATGCAGCAGTTGCTCCCGCCCACATGCGGAGTACACGCTGATGACCCCACCACGGTCCCCCTCCCCTGCTCCTGCACCTGGCACTTACCATTGGGTTTCCTCCAGCATTCCTGGTCACGGCTACTGCAGCCGAGTCCCTCCCAGAATGCTCCTGGCTCCTGGTCTCCTTCCACTGATGCCTTCAAGCCCCGTTTTCTCATTGTCCTTGGTCTGTTCAGTTGTTACCTCATTGTGGCTGACTCAGACACTGGAATCGCATAGACAATCACCTCCTTGTCCCCAGGGTTGCTGTCTACCGGGTTCCATGTGCCGTTTCCTGCTAACACTTATCCCTCTGTGATAACATGTAATTATACACATCTGAGTTCCGTCAGGAGTCAGAATCACAGTGAACAGAACAGGGATACCATATATGATGAGCAATGACCAAGTGCAAGGAGAGCTGTGCCAATAGCTCCAGGATCGTGGGAGACAAGGCAGGGTTGCAGGAGATGCACCGAGGCAGAAATAACTCCAGGTGGGATTCCTTCCACCAGGCTGGATTCTGGCCTGGTGGGAGGAGCTGCGGTTGGAATTCAGGGAGAGATTTGCTGGGCTTGCTGGGTCACAGCTGCTCATGGTCAGGCCAGAGGGCAGAATGTAGACAAAGGCAAGCTTTCTTTCTTTCTTTCTTTCTTTCTTTCTTTCTTTCTTTCTTTCTTCCTTCCTTTCTTTCTTTCCTGCCTTCCTGCCTTCCTTCTTCCTTCCTGATGCAGGTGGGCTGGACTGGGTGACCTCTGACACTCACTGGGAATTGAGTACCAGAATTCAGAGTAAACTTCAATAGGAAGCCATCCATTAGGAACCGCTGAAGTGGGTGTGAGTGCTTGGATACCCCCAGGTTCCATCCCAGACCCGGGTAGACACAGTGAAGCTAAGGTCACAAGGAGCCACGGAGCAGTCACTTTAGGCACAGCATAAGGCAGGCTGGCTACAGAGCCAGTGAGCAAACGCAGATGGAGTCTGAGAACTTGGCGGTGATCCTGGCTCTCCCCTGGCTCTTGGGATTTTTCAGCCTGGCCACTTGTCTGCTGCTCTTGTTTCTCCCTCAGTCCTCCCCAGGACTCCGTCCATTTTCCAGTGGCCTCTGTCCACCTGACACCGAGCCTTCTCCTAAGACATGTGACTTTGGTCCAGCACCTTCCAAATGCCCTTTTCCAGGTTTCATATGAGCGTTCCTGTCCCCATGAGAGGTCTCAGTATTTCTCTCCAGTATTTTGCTCCAGGGGGTGAGTGCTCACTCGGGGTGAGCCCCACTGGGTTCTGACTCCTTCTCCTCTGATACCCCATTGCTCTGTCCTTTCTGCGGTCCCCAAACTGTTGCCCAGGCATGGATCTGATCCTGTCCTCATGCCAGGGCCTTGGGTTCACAGCTCCTTCCCCACCAAGCTGCCTATGTCAGTTCTCAGTAGTGACTTGATGTCACCAGAGTCAACTAGGGACTCGGGAAGGGTGCATGAGCCTGCACGCTCACTACCCACAGTCACCATGAGACATGACACTGGGCACTGATACAGTTGCCTGAAGGGAGAAGCCTCAGATCCTCATAAGAGCCAGAACTCAGAGATAAGGAAAGCGGAGTAGAATCATCTAAAGATGGCTGATGGACTGGGCCTCGGAGCCCTGGCTGGAGGTCAGTCACCCCTCCCCCGGCAGCTGATGAGTTCCACCTCTGCTACAGCTCTGGCCTGGCCTGGTCTCGTGCTCTCAGCATCCCAGAACCAGTCACCTGGCCATTATAAGCAGTCTCTGAGCCCTGAGATCCCTCCATTTAGGTTGTTCAAATCAGTTAACCCATGGGGAGCCTAAGAACTCGGTTCACCCTTCTGTGCAGGCTAGTATTGGTCAACTTGACAGACTGTAACCTGTAGGTCACATAAACACTTTCCTCATCAAGTTGGCTTTGCTCAGCACTTTGTCAGCCCAACAGAAAGCACTCGAACACCTTTCCTCGGTGCTTTGCACTCACTGCCCCTACACTGCCCCTTGCTATGACCCTGTCCTTGATACAAGCCACCTCATGGACTCTAGCCTTGAGCTGTGCTCTCTCCGTTACATCTACAAGAAATGAGTTCTGTGTGAGGGTCACTGGGTGGGTTTGGACATCAGAAGCACCTTCCCTTGTATCAAAGCATGATAGAAAAGGCTTCTGAGCAGGGAGATGCACACGGGTCTCCATGCCCAGCAAGGACGTCCTCTGTGCAGCTCTCACTGGCTTCGCTGGGATAGTTCATTCTTTCCCATAATTCTGGTCCCTGTGTCCAGAGGGAAGTGAGGCCCTCAAGTACATCAAGGCACCTCAATCCCCTGGGGACTCCTCCAAATGGGGCTTCCCCATGCACAGTAGCCCCATTCTGTGTTCTGTGTTCAGCCTGACTTCACAGGAGACTCCAATGTCAGGGGCATCCAAAGCTCCAGGCTGGGTTTCCAGCCAGTCTCCCAATGCCTGATGGGATCTCAAGTCACACTGGCTTTATTCAAGCCTTGGGCCAAAGGGACATTCCAGTATCTTTTGGTATATGAGCCACTTATGCAATTGACCCCTTGTGAGGCTGATGACCCTCAGATGGTTCCCTCATCTTAAGACTCCACAGAAAAGGGATCCCACCACCCTCCCTGGACAGGAGAAGGTGTAGGATGCTCTGCGGGGGACAGCCTGGGCTCAGAGGCATTGACCAACCTCCACCCCAGCACCTCTGCAGGTACAGCTTTAGGGGACAATAAATAAGAACAGAAATTGCTGGGTTTTGGACCCCCAGTCTATGATGAGAAGGACCTGCTCCCAGCCTGACTCATGGACACGCTTACCCTGGGGAGGAGCTGGTTCCTCTGAGGTTGTCCCTCCCCTTCCCTCCTCCTTTGAGCATGTCTGCTGTGGCCTGACAAGCCAGGTGCCACTGAGTGGAGGGCAGGGGCAGGTAGTATGCTTTTACTACACAATCTCTTGTCAAGCAGGCCTGGCCCTCAGACGCGTGTCTGCCCCCAGGCTGAGCCCGGGTGTCCTAAGGCATCTGTTTGCAGCCTCTGCTTCCATGGGATTTGGTGTGATGGTCTCTAAAGTATCCAGGAAGGTTTTACATGGAAATAACCACAGGAGGTGAGGGGAATGGTCCACATTCAAAATGGACGCGGTTTATCCACATCCCTGCAGAGAGGGCGGGCTTAACCGCACTTCCTTCTGATACGGATTCAGCCACGTGTATGTTTCTGCTTTCCCGTCTTCTGCATGTTTAGAGTTCTGTTGTCCCTGGATCGCGTGGTCCCTGGAAGGCCTGGCTCTCGGGTTAACTACTCCCAGACGTAGTTAAGGCCCCCTGTGTGGTGACCTGTGGGTGTGAAGGAAAGCCCTCCCTCCTGATCACCAAGGCCATGTCTTGAGCATCTGCCCACATCTGATTAACACCAAGTCTGGACCTACTAGACCCCACGTGGCTCAGACATTGACCAGCTTTATTGAAGGCATTACAAGGTACGGGTACAGGACGTGGTAAGACTCTGCTTGCAGATACAGTGTGGTCAGGGCTCCCTCTGCTGTGTTTCCTCTGTACACTAGGAATCTCTGGTCAGTTTGCAGTCATCTACAGATCCAGAAGGAGACATGTGGTGGGGAGGGGCCATGCGGCAAGGAACTCATGGGTAAAGCGAAGGAGGATTAAGGAGAAATCTTTTTCATTACCATCTTGGGGAGAGCGGATGACGTAGCTACTGTTTAGTCCTTTCCTCAACACAAACTCTTCAAAATAAGCCTGTGGTCCTGGGTTTTCATCCGGGGTGCGACCTACGGCCCACATAGGAGGTGCTACATGAAGCAGGGCCCCCAGTACAATGGAGATGGGAGAGGGTGATAGATGAGCCTCTCCCTATAGGCAGGTCTCCCACAGACCCCTCAGGGCCCCCCCCCCAGCCTTGAATGGGGCCTCCCTAGCCCCAAACTGCCTGAGGCCGGTCAGCCAGGTGGCCCACTCAGGAAGCTCGGGTGATTGCTTCTTTGTTGGAACCCTAGCTACACAAGCAGATGAAAGCCCCAACCCCAGCTGCCCTGGGTGTGCCCACATAAAGCTCCACGGGAAAGGCTCCTACCCACCCCTGGACGGCAGAGGACGGAAGCAGTATTCCACACGCAGGGGCAGCCTGGGCTCAGGGTCACCCTATTCCATCCTGCCCTGTTGTATCAGTTCTGAGTTTGATGGCAGGGAAGAGACTGAGGTAGATCGATGGATCCTCCTGTAATGACCCTCCCACTGATGTTCCACCAGCCCTTCCTAAATAGGACCCCATTCCCTAACTAGCCCAAAAGAGCCATGTCCTGCCACTCAAAGACACAAAATCACTTGGAGGCAGGGCCCCCTGTGGGGCCTTTGTTCCTCTAAGGCCCCCTTGATGTACTCCTGGCCCCAGCCTCTCTCTCCCTAAGGATGAACCCTGACTAACAATAATCATATCACCAGCAAAACCTGCTGGGCAAGGACAGGAAGCTCAGCCCTGCTGCCCCGCTCCCTTTAGTTCCCACCTGGGCTGCTAAGCCTGGAACTTGGAGGATCTGAGTAGGACAGGGTTTGTAAGCTCTTGGCCTCTCTTCTCCTCAGCTCACATATTGACATTCCCAGTGTCCGAGCCCCACATCCACCTATGACCCATGTCACACTTTGGCCCCAAGAGCCTACAAAGTCCTCTTCCACTGAGTCCAGGAATGCCAGGACAGGCTCCCAAGTGCCAACCTGGTAGGAGCTTGGCAGGAAAGCAGAGCATCTAGTCCATGCCTGATATCCCAGGAGTCCATGCCCAACCTCCACATGCTCAGAAAGGACAGGACGCACCCATGAGCATCATCATCTTATAGGTGGTTCTGAAATTCTTATTCTCATAGTATGCGATGGCGTGATCCTTCCCGGGCAGGAAATGGATGAAGATGTAATGTCTTTTCCCTGTGGGTCAAACACGAGCCACATAACCATCAGGTCTGTTTCTGCAGGCTCTGGGAAAGACAGAATTTGAATCTGGCCACTTACAGGCATGGAATTTGCCATCAACATGAAAGTCATCCAGGGGTACCTTGAACTCAACACATCCAAAGGGTTTCCTGGAACATGGGATGAAAGGCTGGCCCTCCCATGGGCACCTGACCATTCATCCCTTCCCTGCTCCCACTCACGGGATCCCCTCACACATGTTACTCAGAGGCATAACAGGTTCTTCAACTCTGTAGCTTCAAGAAACAGGCCCTCAAAAACACATCCACAATGGAGCCTCTACACCTAAGACTCACAGAACACAGTGGAAGAAGGGGCAGAGAGAACACTAATGCATCTCTCAGCTCTAATCAATGAAGCTCCCTCATGCAATGGAGGGCAATGAGACCAGGGTTCAGGGACCACTGTGGAAGAGGGGTGGAAAGATTGTATGAGCCAAGGGAGGAGGTACATGACCATATGGAAAAGAGTCTTACAGGCTCCTAGGACCCTGCTCCTATGAACTTACAGCAGTGGTGACATCAGCCCATGATCCATGCAAACTCAAGCAGACAAAAACCCAGCATAGAACCGTGGAAATGGGCAGCAGGCCCCAACCTTAGCCAAGGAACTATTGGGCAGCTGATTACTACTGGGTGAGGAAGAGCTGATCTTCTCTAAGGGAGTGACTCTAGATAGGGCGACTAGACCCCAGAGGATGAACTTGCACTGAGGGATGTCAGGGACACTAACTTGACTCCACAGGCTGTAACGTAAGTGACAGTGCATGAAACCCAGCAGGGGGCTGTGCAAGGGTGCCTACGGGGGAGGCACAGAAAGATGATTAAGATGTATATGAAATACAAAAATCCAATTTAAATATTTTATGTATTTTTTTTGAGACAAGGTCTCCCTATAGCCCCAACTGGCCTAGAACTCACTATGTAGACAGGCTGGCCTTGAACTCACAGAGATCCACCTGCCTCTGCCTCCCGAGTGCTGGGACTAAAGGCATGCGCCACCAGCCTGGCTTAAAAATATTTTTTTAAAAAACAGGCCCCTGTGCATTTGCCTAGAATGCATCTAAGTGTCCCTGCTGCATGTGTTAGAGCCTTATGGCAGCTGTGACCAGTCAGTGTATGGCGCCCAGCAGGAACACAGGCCTGAGTGAGACCCCCCTGCATCCCAGGCTGAGTTCTCGGCAGCCACTCAACTAGACTGATATGCTGGTTCAGTGAACAAGGCCACAGTCCTAGCACATGGCTGGCCGGAACCCTGTGTCTCTCTCCTGAATACTCCTGGTGGGGTGAGCAGTAGAGAGGCCGAGGGTGTGCCAAGTTCTTAACCAGTCCGCAGTCCAAGTGGAAGACAGCCTGGCATGTGGCTCACCTGTGCCGCTCCCCTCATGAGAGTCCGAGTCCCGCACTGAGTGTCCAAAGGCACAAAACCGTGGTCAGCGGGTACCGTGGGATTCCCAAACTCAGCACTGCGTTCCTGGGAGTGCCCTTTGTGTAATTTCACGGGTTGCCTGGCACAGTAGTACCAAGCTGAGTTCAGGAACCCTGTGGGAGGGGGACAGGGGCCTGGAAAGCACCCAGGCAGGATGCAATAGGCGATATGGAGGAAGGGTACTCACCTGATGTTCATCCTGAACTCCAGCTGCTTCATATTGTTCCTGGTGAATGTGAAAGGAGGCAGCCGGCTGGACTTCTTCGTTACAGGAATCGGCATGTTTCCCGCCCAGGAAATTATATACCACCTTCCCAAAAGCTAGAATGGGGAACCGTCACTGAGTTAGGCTGCAGGGACAGGGGCGGGTAGGGAAAGGCATTCCAGGCTGCAGCTGAGGCAGGAGCAGAGATGGGAGGAGGCTTGAGTAGAATTTGAGTAGACTGAGGGGCCTGAGACATTGGAGGGTCAGGGGGAGTTCAGGTCATGATTGGCCCTTCTCCATCATCAGCAGGGAAAGCCAGAGTGGCCAGAGCAGGGACCTCCTGGGTGACCCATCTCCGGGGAGAACACTGACCAGGGATCCTGCACAGTCACCCTGAGGATGTCAATAAAACTCACCTGAATAACCAGGTTGGCCTTTGTGTCTAAGGAGATGAGGCAGGAGGACAAGGGGGACCAGAGCCGACAGAGGGTGACTGGTGCGTGACTGGTCACAATGGTGGTGTACGGTGTACAGACTAATCTGCTGCCCATCACCTGTGTGACCTCCCTGCAGGGATGCGGCCAGCCCCAGGGCCTAGTCTGTTTCCCCTGAAAGTCTATAGACTGGACTTCAGGAAGCAACTTTCCTGAAACCTGGCAGTTGTTAGTACTTTCTCTCCCCACCGGTTCAGGACAGACACAGGGAACACAAACATGCTCCAGACAAAGACACTGAGGATCGGGAAAGCTGCACATAGCCATCTTTATCCATCAGTGGAAGGGCCTGGGTGTTGGCTGATCATCTCCAGGATCTTAATCTTGTTTCAACAAACATGATAAATTTGTGAGGTTAAAAAAGATCCTTGGACAGTACATGGGTTTCTGGAGGTCATCTTGCACGAGCCTTTAACTGTGAAATGAAAATTCTAAATGGGCTGGAGAGATGGCTTGACGGGTAAGAGCACTTGCTACTCTTGTAGAGGACTGGGGTTTGGTTCCCAGGACCCACATCTGGCATCTCACAATCTTATAACTCCAATTTCAGGGGATGTGGTACCCTCTTCTGACCTCCACAGGTACCAAGCATACAAGTGGTACATACATACATGCAGGCACTCACACACATAAATGTTAAAAATAAATAAATCTTTTTTAAAAAATAAAATTTTTTAAATTAATGAATCTTTAAAGAAAAGAAAATTCTGGCCAGGCATGGTGGCATGCACCTTTAATCCAGCACTCAGGAGGCAGACTGACAAATCTCTATGAGTTCTAGGCCAGCCTGGTCTACCTATACCTAGCAAGTCCCAGGCCAGCCAGAGCCACACAGTGAGTCCCTGTCTCCAAAAACAAAAATCTAAACAGAACCCTTCTGAAGAACAGACAGAAGCTGCTCTGGAACCAACAGCTTAAAGGACAGGGAGACCGGAAGCTAGCCAAAACCCAGTGACGATCTGCCCAGGCCCCCTCAGACCCCTTCAGCCTCTGGGTGCTCCCCTGGAGGGCAGGAAGGCACAGGGGTGCCCTAGCCTTCTGAGAAGACATCACTAGGAGAGTGAGGCAGAACAGAACAGCTCGCTGTCATCCACCTGTGATTCCCATCAGCTACCTGAGACTCGACCTCAGAAACCCCAGGCCCCCCTCAGGCCTACCAAGTGGTCACCTCCTCAGAGCTGGCAGGATTCATCGGAGGCCATTGGTTTCTTCCCACCACAGAGAGCAGGCCCAGCCCGGTGGCCAGCAGGAGCAACTGTGTGGTCCCCATGTCAGCCCTGTGCTCCTGGCCTCCCTGCCGCAGATTTATCCTGCACCGAGGGGCCCGGGAGGCAGGACCAGCCTACCTGCACTGCACAAAGACCCTGCGGTGTGCACACTGTGGGGTGTTTGCATCACTTTGTTTTGTGGACCTGGATGGACTGTGCTAATCACTGTCATTAACCATGCTGACTATTGTTTGACTGAATGTGAGGAAGCTTTGTCCCAACAGAGAACACTGTCAAAGGAGGAAATGCCTCTGAATCCAGAACCAGGATGAGGAAGTACCCGGTCCTGGCCCCAGAAGCCAGCACCTGCCCTGGTTGTTTTGAAGCACTCCCCTGTGCTGGTCTGTGCCCAAGTCCCAAACCTCTCCTCAGTGAGCAAAGCTTCCTGACATTGAGGAAGAAAAACAAACAAACAAACAAGTAGAGATGGCTCAGCCTCTTGCAGAGGACTGGGTTCGATTCCCAACACCCACACGGCAGCTAACGACCATCAGTAACTCCGTTTCCAGCAGATTCGACACCCTCTTCTGACCTCTGCAGGCTTTGCATGACACAGGCACACTTATATACATGCAGGCAGTACACTCGTGAGCATGAAAAAAAATAATAAATAAAATCTTTTTAAAGAAAAGTACAGACAGATTGAAGTCCACTGCAGGCTCCCTGTGGTGTGGGACTGTGCTGAGCCGTCCAGGTGGGCCCCGGATCACACTGAGTCTTAGGAGTGGGAGAGGGCCCAAGTTACTAACATCTCACTCACTCTAGTATCAGGAGCAGAAAGTTACACTGGGGTCCACGCTGGCTGTGGCAAACCCCCTTCATTTCTCCATTTTCACACACATCTCTTTCTGACGAGACTGAATATTTTTGTTTTGCTTTTTTTTATAAGATTTATTTCTCTTTTAAAATATTTCATTTATTACTTTTATTTTATGTGTATGAACGTATTGCCTGCATGTGTATCAGTTCACCCATGTCATGCAGTGCCCACCCAGGTCAGAAGAGGGCGTTGGATCCCCTAGAACTGGAGTAACTGATGATTGTGAGCCACCATGTGGGTGCTGGGAACCAAACCTGGGTCCTCTGCA
Organism: Eospalax fontanierii; assembly: GCA_035773235.1. NCBI lineage: Eukaryota > Metazoa > Chordata > Mammalia > Rodentia > Spalacidae > Eospalax > Eospalax fontanierii. The sequence goes on from CM069541.1 coordinate 61,948,357, forward strand.
AGAGCAGTCAGTGTTCTTAACCACTGAGATATCTCTCCATACCCTATTTCTTTTTATTTTATGTGTACTAGTGTTTGCCTACATACATGTATGTGCACAATGTGTGTTCAGTACCAACAGAAGCCAGAAGCGGGCATCAGATCCGCTGGAACTGGTGTCACAACCGTTGTGAGTCACCATGTGTGCGATAAGAACCAAACTCAGGTCCTCTGCCAGCTCTTAACCACTGAGCCATCTCTCCAGACCCCAAGCCTGAATATTTTACTCAGCATTCACAGAAGTCTCGGGCATAGAACACCGGGAAAGTCCTCCACAAGACGCTCTTCCAGGATATCTGCAACTTAACTAGAAAGATTGGACTTAGATGTTAAGAGTCTCTCCTTTTGCAAAATAGTTTGACCTCAGTGTAATTTGGTAGCCAGAGAATAAGGCCCCTTCTCTTAGTTTCCTTTCCTGTCACTGTGGTAAAACACCCCAACAAAAACAAGGGTCAATTGGCTTACAATCCTAGGTGGCCGTCCACCACTTTGAGGACGTCAAGGCAGCAGGAACATGATCTGTTATAGGTACAGTCAAGCTCAGAGAGCACTATGTATCGGAAGGCTCAGCTCACCTTGTCCAACTCTTACACATCCCCTGCCTAGTGAATGGCACCACCCAGAGTGGGTAACTGTTCCCACCTCAGTTAAAATAAAATAATCTGCCACAGACTAACCTGATCTAGACAACCTCTCACTGAGACACTGTTTCCAGGTGATTCTAGATTATGTAGAGCTGACAGCATTAACCATCCTGCCTCTCAATGAGTTCTTCATTTCAAAACCTTTTTAAGAATATTTTATTTAGTATTTTTGTTTTATGTGAATTTTTGCCTGCATGTGTGCAAGTAGACCTGTGTTGTGCAGTGCCTGAGGAGGTTAGAAGAGGGTGTCGGACCCCCAGAACTGGGGGGGGTTATGGAGAGTTGTTAGTCACCATGTGGGTGCTGGGATTTGAACACAGGTCCTCTGCAAGAGCAGTCAGTGCTCTTAACCACTGAGTCATCTCTCCAGCCTTCATTTTTGGCTTTTTGAGACAGGGTCTCTCTATAGTCCCAGCTGGCCTGGACCTCATTATGTAGACCAGGCTGGCTTGAATCTCAAAGATCCGCCTGCCTCTGCCTCCTAAGTGCTGCGATTAAAGGCGCACTGTTGGGCATAATGCAGGTTGGGCCTAGTGAGGTCACCTGCCAGGAGGAATGAAGGAATGGCTCTCATGGGTGTGGTGCTCTACACCGGTTGGTTGTGAAGACAGTTTCTGCCCAGCACCTGGAGAGAACCTAATCCACCTGAGAAGAAACTGTAATTGGCTGTGGCCAGGACCCCACCCCATAAGGCTATTGGCTAACAAGACCTATAAGACTCTCTGCTCTTTCTTTAATAAATGAGTTTGCAGCAGACCACCACTGCTGGCTCTCCCCTCAACTCCTGGAGTTGGTGTCTTGACTCTGTGCCTACTCACCCCCTTCCCTACAGCGGAGCTCCTTCAGTCCCCCTCGGCTGGTCCTGAGTGCTGGGCCCCCCCACAGTGCACCACCAAGTGAGTAGGAAGGTCCTGGTAAAGAGGCTTTCAGGACCTCTTACAGAAGCTGTAAGCTTGGGAATTCATTTTATTTCATTCTGGAGAAAATTCCAAATACTGGAGCCAGAGTGCCAGGCTCCCATCGCCACTGTGATCTATGAAGCTTTAAAGATATTTGGCAATGGGGGGCTGGAGAGAGACTGGAGCTTGTTTCCCAGAACCCACATCTGATGGCTCACAACCACCTATAATTCCAACTCCAAAAGATCTGACACCCTTGTCTAGCCTCCTCTTGCAGTTACACCGACACATGTCTGTCTACACAGATACACGTGCATCACATGGTTAAAAATAAAAAATAATTTTGTTAATTTTTTATTGAGCTTTTATATATTTCATACAATAGTTCTTAATCAAATTTAGACCACATTCCCCATCCCCGCAGACCCCCACTGGAGCTCATGTATTCTGCCATACATGTTAAGTCCTATCTGGCGAAGCATGTGTACCCAGATGTCCTTTAGTGCAAATTCATCCACTGGAGTCTGGTCAGCCTTTCTAGAGATCCTCAGTAAGGCATACTTTCTCTCTCCCTGTAGTAGTCAGTCTCCAGCAGTCCTCAATCTAGGCCTGGCCTGCCGATAGTTTCTATCACTCCACTCTGGGCCTTGTCTAAGTGAGTTGGCGTGGGTCCTGTGCTCAGTGCTGCCAGTGCTCAAGTCCACAAGCGCACGCTTCCCACGGCCTGAAGGTCTCTGCTTCCCTGCGTTCGTGACTAGCCCTGGCCTTTAAAATCTTCCAACCCCCTCTTCCTCAATGGTCTCTGAGCTGAGGGTGGGTGAGGTTTAATATAGGAATCCTATTTAATTGGACTTAAAATAAATATTTTTAAAAAGATATTTAGCAGGGCTGGAGAGATGGCTCAGCAGTTAAGAGCACTGACTAGGTTTGGGTCCCAGCACCCACATGGAGGCTAACAACTGTCAGTAACTTCAGTTCCAGGGAATCTGGCTCCGTCTTCTGGCCTCTACAGGCACTGCATGACACAGGTGAACTTACATGCAGGTGAAACACTCAAAGACATAAAAAAATAAATAAATAAAATTTTCAAGAGCTATTTAGCAAAGAGAGGGCAGAGAAGCTGACCAATCTGAACAGTCACTTAAGGGGACATCTTTGTTGGGTATCTGTCTAACCTGCGAGCTAGCCATAAGAAAAATCTGTCCCAGAAGTCTGGGAGTCACCAGAGGCAGTTTTTTGGAACCAAGCAATGTGCCTTTTGTAACTCAGAAACCACTAGTAATGGAAAGGCGCCTGTCAGTCCACCTGGCACAGCCAGAGACTAAGTCAAAGGCTCGTCTGGTCCAATTGGAAGTTAGTTCCACTATCTAGAAATGGAGCCTGACAGCCATACTGCTTCAGGAATCCAGGGGGACATACACTAGAGGAGCCCTGAGTCACCCTCAGTGTGCCCGGATACATTTTTCTTTATAGTTCATTGTCGTTGCTTTACTTTCTGTCATTCTTGTATGAGTGCATTGTCTGCGTGTGTGTAAGTCAGAAGAAGGAGTCGGATCCCCTGGAACTGGAGGTTGTTAGCCACTGTGTGGGTGCTAAGAATCCAACCCGGGTCCTCTGCAAGAGCAGCCAGTGCTCTTAACCGCTGGGCCATCTCTCCAGCCCCTCTTTATAGATTTACAGCAGCTCTTACATTCCAGCCACAGAGGTCACACAAGACGGGTTTTGTCTTTTACCGATTTTCCCTCTCTCTGCTCCTTTCTGATTACATTAAGATAATTTTGTTTCAAGGTCACATAGAGGCTGGCCCTTCCAGAGCAAAGCAAAGGGAAAAGGACATTCTTTTTAACTCTGACAGGTACTAGAGAGATGGCTCAGGGGTAAGAGCACTGACTGCTCTTGCAGAGGACTTGAGTTCAAGTCCCAGCACCCACATGGCAGCTAACAATCATGGGTAATTCCAGTTTCAGATGACCTGACACTCTTATGAGCTCTGTGAGCATTATACGACATGGATGCACTTACATACATGCAGGCAAGACACTCATACACATAAAAAAATTTTGAATTAATAAAATATTTTTTAAAACACTCTAAACACCCCAAATGCCCCTCAGTGTGAGCCATCCACTGTAGCCTGGTCAGTCTATCAAGAATCACACCCTTAAATGAGACCAACACGTCCTGTCCCAGGAGACATCAGTTGCCAATAGTTTCTTAAAAGGGGTTGGAGTTCTTACCCACCTGCCCGTAGTAAAGAGGACATTCTTGTAGTCTGCCCTGCTTCATCAGCACCTCAGGCTATTTGAGACCATCCGTCTTATCGTAAGGACCAGACAACCACAAGGTCAAGACATTAGTGTAATCTATCAGGGACTCAGCAATGCCTGGATGGTGACCAATGAACTCAGAGCCTTAAAAGCTCAAGTCCAGAATGCCTGTACACAGGGAAGAAAATCTTTTGATCCTGACTATGAACAATGAGCATTCACCACAGGTCAGCCTACCCAGGAAAAACAGTCAACGCTAGCTTCTTGATTCTGCTAAGCCACAAACAGCCCCATCCTGCCATCAGTGGGTGATGCTCTCCACTGACCGAAGTTGGGCAGCCCACAGTGACCTGCCGATAAAGAAGGCCTGCATGTCTTTCTCAGGATGGCTCTATTTTGTGGTCCCATTCCATCAGTGGGAAATCCATTGCAGAGCCACCTGGAGACCAATGATGTGTTTGTGAGCAGTTGTACTTCTGAAATTACTGACATTTGAAATCAAGCAAAACTAAGAATAACAGCCAATAAAAATACAGGATTTATTGAGGATTCCCTCTGCATTAGAGACAGTTCCAGGGATACCCCTGAAAAAAATCAGCACATAAAACCTGGCCGATCCACACAGAGCAGGAGTGCTCATACATAAAAAACAATTAAGTTCTGACAAATATGTCAAAAAATGGAAACACAATACCTGTCAAGGCAAGACACATAGTAGGCCCACACTATGGGAAGTGACCAGAAGATCCCATACATGGGGACAGAACACACACTGTTGGTCTCAAAGTGTTGTAGGAGGGATGTGTGGCTATGGCTCATGGATGGGTTCACACTGTAGTGAGAATGTTTAGGAAACACCTATAGGGGGCGACACAGAGCTGGGCACGGCCAATGCTGACTTACGGTTCTGGGAAATTTCCTCCCAATATTTAGGAAGGATATTTTTAAAAGCCTGGTAAGCTTTGGGGGGAGGAAGAGCAGATGAACCTTCTCCTGAGACAATGATGGATTTTCCCAGAACAAAGACACCAGTGTGTTGTCGAGCCTAGGGGAGGACTCGACTTCTGAGGACGGTGGTTGGTCTCTGCTCCAGGGCACTATGTGGACACTGGGAAGGAGCATAGGTTGGAGGCCGTGGAGTCTAAAGAGAGAAAGATGCCCACAAAGATGCAATGGGGCCAGAAGCAGAGGCCAGCAGGGGTCATGTGAGGAGACCTGCACCTCTCAGAAGTGACAGGGGAAGTGACCCCAAGGTCCTGAAGCTGCGGAGAGGGACAGGCCTGGGCTGAAACGGACAAGAGCATTCTCACTGTGAGCTATGACAGCTGACCCGAGAAGACATGCCAGAGAGAGGGCGGTGAGCCTCAGTGAGCCAGGCTCAGCTTCAGACACTTTCAGCCTGTGACTGAGATCCCAGCAGATTGTACTGCAGCCCTCTATGCGAGAGAGCAGAGGAGTCAGGCTGCGCAGGAGTCTCCACACCGGTTCCGAACACGCGAGGGGACAGAGGACACAGACAAGGCATCACTGCCTGCCGCTCCATACTGAGAGCCTGGGGGCTATGGGGTCTCACGGCAAGTGAGGTCCAGAGTGGGAAGTGGAGGGGCCCGCAGTGAGGGTCAGGGAGCAACCCAAACAGGTGCATTTGGAAGGTCTGTGCTCAGACAGCCATCATCCCTCTTCTGTGGGTTCAGTGGGGAGAGACAGAGGCGTCCCATGGGGCACTGAACAATGGACTGTGGTAACCATGGTCATCTCTGAGAACCTCGTTGGGTGCTGCCTCTCTTGGAGTAGTCTATGGTCTTATGCGGTCCTCACTTGTGCAGTGATATGGGGATTCTTTGACAAGAGTTCATCAAGAACATCTTGCTTTTTACATGTGGTGACCTTCCAGGTCAGTCCCGGCAGGACAACAACCCAGCCTGTGATTGACTCATTGGATCCCACATCTCAGAGCTCCTCCCCCGGAATGGACCCAGACCGAGGTCCTGGCCAGTGCAGCCCCAGTCTGCAGAGCTCTGTGGGGCAGATCTTCCAGACCCTGCTGCTGAGGGGAAGGATGGTTACAGCAGACAAATGATGCAGGGTCCGGGATGCCCAGGTCAGCAGCCTGCAAGCTGAGTGTCTTCTGCCTGGTCACACTTACCGGGAGACAAGCTTGATGGCCCGAGAGGTTGAGGGGAAAGGGACCCAGAGAATTATCACAAAACAATAGAGCCAGCAGCAAGCCATGCTCAGGTGGCTGGTGCTTCTTGGGAACTGGCGGGTACATGATGCATGGTAGGGACCCACACCTGCGGAGGATGCTGAGGGTCCTGGAGAAGAAGCAGACTGCCTCGCCCGTGTATCCTGCATTTGGGGCTAGCTGTGTCCAAAGGAGGCCTGGAGCCAACCCCAGGAAACCAGCCCAGAATGTGCAAGGTCTCTCTGCAGTTACCCTGGTTTCCAGGGAAGTCTGAGTACATTCACACCTCCTCAGAAGAGGAGCTCTCTGGTCCCCGCTGGCTCCTCGTCCACTCAGAGCCATCCCTAGGTTAATGTTGGGAACGACACCTTGGCATTAGAATGTTCTGGCAAGGCTCCTCCTGAGGCTGGCAACCTCTCAGAGACAGCACTGAATGACAGTGCAGAGAGGGGTCACAGCACCGCCCCACTCTCCAAGGGGAGGTTCCCAGTGTCCTGTAGTCTCTACCACATGCCTGTGTCCTGACGGGTGGCCTACCCCGACTCCGGCCACAGCCACCCACGACACCACCTGACGTGAGCTGTGCCTGGACCTCAGCTCTGGGCGGATGCGCACCTGTCACCCTCACTCTTCCCGTCGCACCCACCACCCAGAACCCGCGCTTTGAGAGCACAGCGACAGAAGTCCTCCGGGTCCCCCGAGGCATGGCACCATCTCACGCCCCTGCACCCACCCCTCGTGCCCCTGTTGGCAGCATCATGAGAACCGGGAGGAAGCCGCCATTCTTGCCCACTTCCCCAATCTCCCGCTTCCGGGCAACCCCAAGGGCTGTCACGGCGTCCACACCACGGCCCCACAGACAGTCGGAGTCACCGGGGAATGCTGAAGCTCTTTATGGAGAAGGAGGAGAGAAAGGTGAGGGCCGAGGGAGGGGAGGGGGGGTCCCGAGAGCCAGTGAGGAAGCTGCTTCCAAGTACTGCAGGTCGGATGCTCAGGGTGGTGCAGAGCCGCGGGCACAGCTGGAGACACGGGTCTCCCGCCTGCAAAGCAGAGGAAGTCAGTGAGGCCACAGAGGGTGCAGTGGTGGAGGAAGGCTGTGACGGCCCGGCTCCGCCCCACCAGACCTAAGCAGAGGACAGAGCTCATCCCCAGGTTCCCACAGTATCCTCATGTGAGGAGGGAACGGGGACTCAGGGCGACCGGGGACAGAGGGAGGAGGGATGCTGTCTGCTCTGTGCACACCCAGAAGGTCCCCTTGGGCCATTCTCTAAACTCCCGTTTCCCAAGCGTCACACCAATCAGGAGCCAGGAATTCTGCTGTACCCGGGCATGGCTGTCGCATTCTTTAGAGCAACCCAGGGGGAGTCACCAAGACAACCGAGGGGCGAGACAGGGGCTGGGGAGAATTTCCCATCTGCAGAGGACACTGAGCATCGGGAGACGCAGATTAATCATCTCCACCCGAGAGCGCTGAGGAAGGCAGACACTTGGTGTCTGAGAATGACATCCATGAGGGAAAACTGGTCCTAATGCCATGGCTAGAGAAAGTTCCAGTACCAAGCACATACCTGTCTACACAGGTAGAGTCTCTGGCCCCAGAGTTAGACCCCAGAGGCTCCTGAAGCCATGTTGACCCCAAGACCAGGATTTTCTCCTGTCCCCTCAAACTGATCACTTACCCTAATCCCGTCCTGGAGAGCAGGTGTCTGTCCAAGAAAGAAAGACATGGTTGAGGAGCCCTGGGGATTCAGTCAGGACCCCAGGGCCCTCCATTAGCCGCCATCTCGCCAACCCCTAAGGACAAAGCTGGGTGAGAGGCAGCCTGCTGTCCTGACATGGCTTGGTGTCATCCCCAGGCAGAGCCCAGCCGCCTTCCTCCTACCTCTCTGCCTGGGGATGAAGATGTTCTCTGTGTTGAGGCCTCCACGTCTTACAGCGTTCTCAAAATCCTCCAGGGCTTCCTGGTTGATGTTGGGGTCTCTGCCTGTGTGTGGGGGAGGGTGGGATAAGGGTGTGAGGGGCAGAGCTAGGTAGCTGCTGGCACTTTCTTCCCAGCATAGAGGACTGAGCAAAATCTGTAGTGGGGCAGGAGAGCAGGTCCACCTGTGTGGGGACCTGACCCTGAGGCTCAAAAGACGGCCTGGCTGACAGGAGAACCAGGGACCAGGAGTGTCCTCCAGGTCCCATAGCAGCTAACCTAGCCTCTCTCTCTTCAGCACACCTGGCTTCTCCCTGGGCAGGAGGGCGACAGCGAGATAGTGAGACCAGGCTCCGCCTGGCGGAGTATGTCAGCCGGGACTCTGGGCCCCATGCTCTCTCCTGCTCTGTGTTGACATTTGCCCTGCCCGGGGGAGCTCAGGAGGCTCTGGCCCTCCATCTTCAGGAAAGAATGGCTCTGACTCTATGTTCAGACCTGGACAGCGTGTGCTGGTTCCTGTTCCCATGCCCACCCTCCTCCCAGCTCGAACCCCCCAAGAACGAGACTCATTTGATCCCAGGGTCCTTGCCCATCCCAACATAATCAACTTATGAGGAATCTCGGTGCCAAGTGACTCACCCACAAGTTCTGCCATTCGGAACTGATGCCCGTACAGTTCGCCCTCAGAGTAGAAGACGTAGTGGCCGTCCACCTGAGACTTGATGATGTACGTAACCATTTTGTTGCCATCTGTGGAGGGACAGGTTCAGTGTTGAACAGGACTCCTGACCTTCAGCAAAGATGTAGAGTGGCCTGTCACTCGGTCTGGAATCTCTCAGCTTTCACTCCCTCCCAGCTGTCCAGGGCTTCCTGACCCAGGTTCTCTGCCAGCCCAGTACCCCAGTCTAGGAGAACCCCATTTCCCTGGGACCCACACATATAAGAGGAGCCTGTCCCAAACCTGCTGGTGACAAGGATGGTTTGGAGCATGAGCTTTGTCTGAGGTGGTAGCCTGGGCTGCTCAGCCCTGGCAGCCAAATACAGCCCTGCTCCTGACTCCTGACATGGGCTCAGCCAAAGCCAATGGGCAGCTCGAGACACCAGTCCGTTTTTGGGTTACATCTGGCACACCTGGTGGCGTGTCTGGTGTCTGCCGTTCCTATCTGTAAAGAAAGCTGCCTCGTGGACTGAAGGGTTTGTAATAATAGGATGAGAGGAAGAGGAGGTTATCAGGCCCTAGGTTACCCTGAACACACTGGCCCCAGGCGTATCATGAGTGATCGGGGTTCATGGGGACTCACAGGCCGTGTATTTGCCAGGCTGGTCAGTCTTCTCTAGGAGCACACTCATCTCTTTGCATTGATCAAAGATCCTGGAAAACAGAGGCTCTGCTGCTGGCAGGACACACAGCACATGCACTACAGTGGCCTGTTTCCCATGTGTTGCCAAGGACATGCAGGCTTCTCAGAAACCTGTGTCTAGTCACCATCTGGCCACCTGGGTCACATGTGGCAATCACACACACACACACACACACAAACACACCAGGTGACAGCTCTGTGCCCCTGCCTCCTGCTGGCTTCCCTTGCTCAGTGTCTAGGAGATCCTGGGTGCTTTGGTCTAGGGACCTGGTCTGATGAAAGCACTGTCTCTCAACCTTGCTACATGGTTCTGGCTGGCCTTCCGTCTCTGCAAACATTTAGAGACCAGCCCCACATCCCTGTCATGGAGCCAAATAAAGGAAAACTTCAGTGAGTGGGTTTGGGGAAAAAGAAGAAAGATAAGCTCCAGAGTAGCTGCCAAGTTTAGTGGCTGCTTAATTGTGGGTTCCCATGTGGAAGGCACAGGCAGCCATGCTGTTCAAATGGGAGCCACTAATGTGAGAGAAGCCACAAAATTAGAAGCTACACAAGTGGGAGTCCACCGAGGTGGGAGGACGCACCGCTATCATGCAGAGCCTGCTGGTATCCAGCACATGCTCCATCGTTCTGCAAGCCTGGACTCTGCCGGTCTCCAAAGCAGAAACTTACTCAAGAGGGTGGTAAAACCCAGGTTAACAGGCTCAGACGGTAGTAAAACCCGGGTTAACAGGCTCAGACTTCCAGCTCTGACTGGCACCCAGACTGAAACACCTGCCGGCAAAGGCCTGGGTCGCAGAAAAGGGTGCCCCATCGGAACAGAAAGTGGGCACCTGCCCCTTGCAGCCCTAGAGATCTGCTCTGGGCCACCGACCGTCCCAAAGTCCCCTGAGGAACCCTTGGTGGGACTGCTGTTCCCAGAGTGCCTGGTCTATGTGTCCAGGGCCTGACTAGAGCCCCCAGTAGAGCTGATTCACCTCTTTCAACCTCCAGCTCTCTAGTGGGGGAATGCCGGCCTCTCAGCTGACAGACACTTACAGGACAGTGAACTTGACTTGCAGGTTGCCCCCCTCCAGACCTCTCAGCTGACACACACTTACAGGACAGTGAACTTGACTTGCAGGTTGCCCCCCTCCAGGGTCTTGATGGTCATGGGAGACACAGACACCGTCCCCAGCATCTTGACAGTAATATTCTGGTCTGATGCTGTAGCTTTCAAATACCATGTTCCTGACACCTGGAGATGATACCTGCCCATCAGAGCTCAGATGGATCCTGACATTCTCCCTGTCCCTCAGTCCATCACCAAGGTCTGAACAACTGAAGCATTCCCCACATACCCACCTCACCCCCAAATCTCCCAGCACCTCCAACAGACCCACCCAGGTGTGAGCTTCCACCCCCTGCAGTGGTAATTCTGACAGAATCACGAACACCTGCGCTTCCAGGAAACAGCTAATCCTGCGCCACCCCCACCTCCGCCAGCCCATCCACACCCCAGAGCAATCTGACCAGATGCCCTGTGCTCTGCCTTGCATTCCCTCAGACCAGGGGCTCAAGCCTGACCCTAAAATGACGTCTCTCAGGATGAGGGTGGAATGGGGCCTCCAACCTGCAAGTTCAGCTCCCCATCTCTACACACCACCCTCCCAACCACCTGTAGCCCCTGCCCATCTCAGCCTCACAACCTCATCCTCCTCAAAGGCGGGGAAGGCCCAGGCCTGCAGGGCAGCAATGAGGCCGAGGCCTACGCTCAGGAGCAGGGCCTTCATCTCCAGGGTCTGTGCGCACAGGCGCCCAACAGCTCACTGGCAGGCTGGGGAGGCTGTGTCGGTGCCTCTCTCTGCGGCTCTTTATACTGTTCAACCCAGGGTCGCCAGGGAACTTGGCACCGAGGACTGGTCAGTCACTTCCTGACCATGTACCATGGCCAGTTCTGCAGTGGAGCAAATAAAATGTCATCATTGTTGGAAGTTGCTGGAGAAGAGTCACAGCCCCAGTGGATAATGGGACAGGGCTGCTGTCCCTAGGAGCCGACTTTCAGATCATTCCTGGCCTGGAAGTGAGTCTGAGTGAGAAGTGCGGCCTCCAGTGTTAGGAGCGCCTGCTGGTGGTATGTGCAGCAGGAGTGGACCCCTCCCGCCCACACTCTGTGGTCATCCACCCGACTGATGTCCCCATTGGCACAGAGAGCCTGGGCTCTAGTCCTGGGGACCTACCTCAGGCCCAGGATAGGACAATGAACCTAGATCCAGCTTGGAAGAAGAGGGGCCTGTCATGTAAATATCAAAATGCATGTTTAAAGACGCCGCGTCCCTCCTCCTCCAGGTGTGCGCAAGCCCCTGCCTCACAGGCAGAGCTGCAGTGGGTCAGACAGAGAACCAAAGCAGTGCAGGTGTGCGAGCACACACGCAGGCACACACGTGCACACACAGCCAGCTGTGGGAAAGAAGCACACTGGCTTAGGAACTGAGGCCGTTGAGTGCGTTCCAGCCCCGAGGCTGGAGGAGGCCCGGGTCTGTCCGCTGGGGTGTGGGCCGTGGATTCCCTGATCTCAGGAGGAGGCCAAGCAGCCCTTCCCCCTCTTCCCAGAGCCCACAGCTTTTTGTAACTGATGGGCTTTATCTCTGACGGCCTTCATGGCCGTGTGGCCGTCTTGGAAAAGATGCTGGTCCGTGTTCACCCTGGGTAGGGCCTTCGCCTGAGGCACGGTGTCTCTGCCTCAGCTCCTGTGTATCTTTCTTTGCTCAAAGTATGGTCTTTCTGCTGTTGGTTTTGCTTTTCAGATTGTTCAAGCTCTCTATATTTTAAAAAACATTTTTTATTGAGTTATCGTAAACTCTCAATCAAACCTAGACTCCCTCCCCCATTTATGCCCCCACGTACACCCCCTGACAGGACCTCATGCGTTCTGTCATGTGTGCTAAGTCCTGTCTGGCCAAGAAGCCCACCCAAGAGATCTTAAAGCAGATCTGCTCTCCCTCGCCCAGCGGCACTCGGTTGAGCCCAGCTCCCAGGCTGAGGCCGGCCTCCCACCCGTCTCCCAGCTTCCACACCGGACCGTGTGTTGAGTCAACATGGGTCCTGTGCACGACCATTGCTGCAAGTTCACATGAGCAAGCTTCAAGTGGCCTGAAAGCCTCTGTTTCATGGACCAGCCCTGGCTCTTACGATCTTTCCACTCCGCCTATATTTTAAAAATCCTAAATTAAGAGCATCACATCGGACCGGAAGACTAGGACCAAGGCTGGAGGACAAGTGGTGAAAACTGCTTGGTAGAACGAGAGCAGCAAGGCGACAAAGGGGTGGATGCACCCAATGTCCCCCTTAAAATGCCCACCATGACCAGCATATGATTCTGTGCTGGGTGGTTTAAAATGTCAACTTGTCGGTTACACTCAGAATCTCCTGGGAGAGCCTCCGTTGAATGACTGTCTATCAGGTTAGTCTGTGGGAATGTCTATGAGGGATTGTCTTGATGGTTAACTGATGTAGGGCCCCCCACATTGCAGGTGGCGCTATTCCCCGGGCAGGGTGTCCTGAACCATAGGCACAGGAGGCAGGCCGCATGGGTAGAGTAGGTCTGTTTCTTTCTGCTCTTGAATGTGAATGTGATGTGTCTCACTGCTTGAGTTCCTGCCTTGACTCACCCTCAATAATGGACTATGATGCTGTAAGCTGAATAAACCCTTTTCTCCCTTAAGTTGCCTTTTCAGGATATTTTATCACAGTAACAGAAATGAAGCTAGAACAAGGGGACGTTTATCTCCTGATCTCAGAGGGTTCAATCCATGGTTCTTGAGTCCATGTATCTGGGCTGAACATTGTAGCAATGGGGACTTCTAGAAACCTCTAAAACCCCAGCACCTGGGGGCCAAAAGTGCACCATATGAGCCTGTGAGAGATATTACATATTCAATTCAGTTCAACCCTTGAACTCCACAGGCTTGTGAGTGTCTCCTAATACCAAGTGCATCCAAGACACCATGGTCATAATTGTTGTGGCATTATTCAAAATTTGTAGCTGAAAGCTTCCCCTGAGACTTAAAGCAAACCCTTAGCTGTGAGCCCCTATAAAAAAGAAAATTACACAGCACCAAGGGAAAATGGTAGAGAGAAAACCTTCCCATTCCCAGTGGGAGGAATGGGATCATAGTGGGGGACCTGAGGTCAAAGCAAGACTGAAACTCAGATGGGAAACTATTAAATACTAGAGATCTATGGCCAGCACCTGGGTCACATGGTATGGTCATGTGAACTCTAATGGGCCTGGAAAACCAACTCCTATGACCTCAGCAGGCGTGCCTTGGACTGAGGACGCCTCTTTTGGACTGGTTCTGCCTGCTGCCCGCAGCTTTATTTTAGAATTTATTCTTATTTTTTGTGTACAAATGTTATGCCTGCATGTAAGTGCACCCGTGTCCTGCGGTGCCCACAAAGGACAGAAGAGGGCATTGGATTCCTTAGAATTGGAATTACAGACAGTTGTTAGCCACCATGTGAGTACTGGGATTCGAATCCAGGTCTTCTGCAAGAACAACCAGTGCTCTTAACCATGGCAACTCTCAGCCTGTGCCTGCAGCTTTTACCTACAGACATTTCTTCTTTCTGGCATTCCTCAATTCCCAGGCCATCCACTGCATCGTCAGCTTGGCCCTCACAGATCCCTGCACAGCTCTCTCAAGAGCTGCTTGCAGGGATCTGGAGTCTGTCATGCACTGCCTGGCCTCCCAAGACTTCTTTTGAAATCTGGGTGCAAGCCTCCATGACCAGGTAACTTAGATTCTGCATTCCAGCAAAGCCAGCATCACGTGGTCAGTGCCAAATCCTTCCAGCAAGAACAGTAGTTGGGTGTCCTTCGGCGCAGTGGCCTCTGAATGTCTAAGTATCTGAGTGACCAAATCCTGGGGGACAAAAGACCTATGTAAACAGGGTGCCCCAGAAATGCAAGCTTCTGAAGGAAAATTCTTTCACGCGAACCCCCTCTTTCATGCCCCAAGCATGGGTGGGATCTGGCCATTCCTGCAATGCTGTCAAGGAGTATTTGCTAGTGTCTCAAAGTACTTGGTATCTTGGCAGAGGTATACCGGTTAGTTCTTTTCAACCTGATGCAAACTAAAGTAGCTTGGGAAGAAGAACCTCGGCTGAGGAATTTCCTCGATCTGATTGACCTGTGGCCACATCTGTGGGACATTTTCTAGGTTGTTCATTGATGTGGGCAGTGCCATCCCTGGGCAGGGGGGGCCTGGCCTGTATAAGAAAGGTAGCTGAGTGAGCCAGGGGAAGCGAGCCAGTGAGCCGCATGCCTCCACGGTCTCTGCTTCAGTTCCTGCTTCTAGGCTCCTGCCTTGAGCTCCTGACCTGATCTCCCTCAGTGACGGACTGGGATTGTGAGTTGTAAGATAAACCCTGTCCTCCTCAAGCTGGTTTTGGTCAGTGTTTCATCACAGCAACAGGAAAGCAAACTGAAATAAGTGGCGAATTCCCACACCACAGCTTTCTGTGGGCTTTTATGACCAAACTGTAAATCTCTTCTCGTCTTTCTGATCTGCTTTTTGTCCCTGATTCTCACTGCACACCTAACTGAAATCAGTCAGCAGTGACCATTCCACAGCCTGAGTGCTGGGCTGCCTTGAAATTGCCTATACTAGATTAATTAATCTGTCACCTTTAATTCAGCCTTCCAAAAATGTCACCTCCTTTCCTAAATTATGTAATACTCACAGCCTCTAAGCAAATTCCCAGTAAAGTTGTCCTTTCCAGCCGACGCTGCCTGAGTTTGGTCTTCACAGTCTGCCTTACCGCAGCATTCTGTTATCCCAAGCTCCACAAGAACCACTCATTATACTTTGATTATAGAATCATAGGGCTTCTCCAGCCTTCACCTCCAAACTTGTCCAAGTTCCTCATTCAAAACAAGTTCCAAAGTTTTCTGTCGCACAGTGTCAGGTAGTCACAGCAACAATCCCACTTCTCTGGTCCCTTTTTCTTTTTCAGTTTTCTTTTTTAGCACAATAAAGAAAATAGTGGACACAAACAACTTAAGGGGAAGGAGGGTGCATTTCAGCTCACGGTTTCGGGAGTTACAGTTCACCATGGTGGGGAGGGCAGGGAAGGGCTGGGCAGCTTACATTGATGTCTAGGACACACTCGGAGAAAATGCCTGCAGTCCCTGGCTTCTCCTTTTTCAAAATTCTTTTATCCCCACTGGGGTCCTAGCCTATGGGATGATTTCACCTTCTTTTCTGGTAGTCTTCCAACCTTAGGTAACCCACTCTGGAAACACCACCCAGACACCCCAGAGATGTGCTTTACTAAGCTCCTAGGCACTTTCCCATCTAAGCCAGTGTACAATTAACATCAACCATCACTCTGGACCTGTCTGATGGCTGTGAGGATATTTCAGAAGTGATGTATGGGATCCTTGCCCATTGCTATACAACTGTACAGAGCTCCCTGCCAGCCTGGGTCCCTCTGAGTCTATGGAACAGAATTCCCTCCTCAGGTATCTGCTGAACTATGAGCACACAGGCAGAAATCTCTGGCTTCTTGTGGCTCACAGAAAAGTTGTTCAAACTCTGGGGAGTTGTTGGGTATTCCTGGTACCCTATAGAGCCAGCCAGTACTGAAGGTTCAGAGCCAGCTCCAAACCTCAACTCATGCCAAGATGGCCAGTCAGCCAAAGCTAGCACGGCACACGCATGAGGTCGCCTCTCTATAGAGGCAGAAAATGGAATAATTGTTTGATGTTTACTTCCCCGTGGGAGAGCCAAGACAGTCAAGGCCAGCACGGCATGGATATGAGGCTGGTGATCCACAGGCACAGAGAACTCACAATTGAGGGACACCCACTTCCTTGTAGCAGGGCCAAGCCAGCAAAGCCAGTCGAAGCCAGCATGGCACGGATATGAAGTTGGCGCTCCACGGACACAGAGAACTCCAAAGTTGAGACTCACATCCCATAGAAGGGCCAAGCCAGCTGAAGCCAGGGTGACGGGAGACGAGGTTGGCTTTCACGGGAAAAGTGCACTATTCAATTATTTGGGGTGGGAACACCGCAGTGTGAGATAAGTGTGCTTTGTGTTGATGCTTCAAAGGTCAGTTTCCACAGTTTTAAACACACATCCGATCGCCCGCAAGGCATGTCCTTCCCCATGGCTGGAGTCGGCTGGTGCTGTCTGTGATGGTGCAGGTGGCCGTTCTGAGCCCCACATCTTCCCTGGATCCTCACTGCCCTGCACCTTTCTCTCCCCGCATCACTCTAATTATCCTTTGTCCACAGCACAGCTGTCCCTGACACACACCCACACTGAGCACTGCTTGCCTCAGAAGCTCAATCAACAGGCTATGCCTCTGAGCTCCTGCCTGGAGTCCAGGTGTTGGATCAGCGTCCATGAAGACACACAGGATCTGGGTGCTCCCTGTCTCTATGTGATGGACTTCTCCCTCGGCCCTCCTCTGGTGGAGGACATCTGCATGTCTCTCCTGGTTCCTCGGGCCATTCTCAGAAAACAGACAGAGAAAGGACGGGTCACCATGGTGCAGTCAGAGTCTCCCCGGAGCTCAGAGGGTGTTCATGGGGACCCTGACCAGAGGGGGAGGGGACAGGCGTCTGCAACCGCCATCAGTACCACAATCAGAGCCACCACCAGAGTCACCATCAGAGTCACCATCAGAACCACAGCCAGAGCCACCATCAGGGCCACTGTCACCCCAGAAGACCTGCCTTCCTCCATCCACATCATCTCAGCATGCACATCTCCCTAGTTTCTGTGTGTGACTCACTCAAGGGTCCAAAGATGCATGAAATTCTCCGTGAGAGCACAGTGCACGTGGGGCAGACCAATGTCCCAGGGTGGCTGTGGGGACATACTCTGTGGAGAGCAGAGTGGCCAATGAAAAACTTCAACAAACAGTGGATTGTCCCCACATGCACACCACATGCCTCATGGCAAGCCGCTGCAGGGTGGATTTAGGATTATCCATTTGAGTTGATAGGCAATATTCTTTTTTTTTTTTTTAATCTAAGATTATCCACGATGCAAATCTATGGCATTCTACACAGCAGAAACAGCCTTTTCTGAGTTTGTACAAATGATCGGGAAACCTGAAATTTCAATAGTGTGTGTCTCCTGTCTGAGTCAGCCTTTGGCTGGGCCAGGCCTTCACTCACCATTCTCTTCTGAGAAAGGGGTTGAGGATGGCCGCTTCCTGTGAGACTATGAGGTATCTGAATAGCTGTCCGCCTCAGTCCCCATCTGCCACCTTGATTCCTCAGCCATAGGTCCATCTGGATCAAGCACAGCACAGAGCTGGTTCACCTGCCCCCAAAGGCTTCCCTGTGCTCTGGTTCAGGTGACAGGCTGTACGAGGTGGGCCCGGCTATAGCACTCATGGTCTGGATGGCCCCCAAGCTGCCATATATAGGGGTGAAGGCTGGATGCCAAGAGGCTTGGGTCTGGCTTGACTGAGCCTGTTTTTCAGGAGACACCCTGGAGAGGTTCAGTCTCTCTCTCTCTCTCTCTCTCTCTCTCTCTCTCTCTCTCTCTCTCTCTCTGAGATTTTAGGAAAGTGCCTCCCTGGTTATTTTTGGGGTGCTTATTAGGCTAGAACTGCCCTCCCACTCACCTACCCCAGCCGCAGAAGAGGGTGTTAAGACCCCACCAGAGGGCTCAGAGCTGTGTAACTGTTCAAGTGAGGCTTCTTCCTCTCCATTGATTTGTGGGAACTGACGTGGCCAAGGAATCCACAGTGACCCCACTGGGGATTCGGACTAGGCTTCCAGCCTTCTGGAAGAGTGCTGAGTGGCTGTGAAGTCCCAGTATGAGGGACCCAGGGTGAGGCTGGCACGGCTTCCCCAGACCATAGCAATCACTTGGCGCCTTGGTGAGGAGGACGCAGGTCCAGAAAGCCTCCAGGCACATACTCATTTGTATGACATTTACTGTGACACGGCACAAGCTATTCTATCAAGTGTCCTGTGTACAGATAAGCCAGGGCCTCGGAGAAACTGGAAAAGAAAGAGCCGGAAAGCAAACACAGGCTTCCCCTGGACATGGCTCCCTCTGCACGCAAGCACGTTGTGACCTCCCAGTCCCTCTCAGGGCTCCTGAGCCAAGCGCAGATACCCTCATTATCTGCAACTCAATTTAGACAGCATTTTCTGAGCCTCAGTTTGGAAGGACTGGTAGTCCAGGTCCTGGGAAGAGGCTGGGCCTGACCTGTTCACATGGCTGTCCCTCTGGGACAGAACCTGTGATGGGGATGGGTGAGACTGGCCCTGGCCCCAAATCCCCTGCAGGTTGGAGAGTCGGGGCCCTTCCCGACACAGTGAAGTGACTGTACAGGACATTAGGGGATGGCAGAGGCCTGAAGAACATAAGGGACAGACATGCAAAGCCGATAATACTGGCGGACACATACTCAGGACCCTGGACTCCTCTGGCAACAGGACGCTCAGTGAAGTCAATAGCAGACTACCCGGTGAAATGTGGGACTTAGTAGGCCCTAGGAAGCAGCCCCAAGTCAGCAGAGCAAAGCTGGGGTGCGCTCAGCTCACCCTGGGTTCTGTGTGGGCGTGTCAAGTGCCCAGCAAAGGTCCCTGAAGTTCATCCTGAGGCGTCCTTTTGTGCCATGTGTAGATAGTGTGTCTGTCACTGTGTCCAGACCTGAGGACAGCTTCTGTTGGGTGGTGGGCTGTGGACAGTCCTCTCATCTCTAGCTGTTAAGGATTTATAACTCATGCTTGCATTTAACATGATGCCCAGAAACACCTGGGCAGGGCATTTGAGCAGGAAGAGAGGGCCTTCCTCTAGGACCGTGCGTAACTTGTCCTCGGCAATCTAAGATTTCTTGCTTAAAAACTGGCCTCCTGGAGGCAGGGTCATGGCAGCCAACCCTCTTTGAACCAGACTGTCGCCTGCCTTCGTCTCCGGGGTGGTGGAGGAGGAGTGGCTGGAGGACTCATGGGTCCCATTAGCTAGGAAAGTCTGGTGTAGCTGGGCCAGCCAGGTTCTGCTGTCCCTGGCTTTCCTGGAGCTGTGTGGGCTGGAGTCCCTTAGACCACGGAGGAGGAGCCTGTCTTTGCAGGAGAAATAAAGAGAGCCGCTTTGTGTGTTGGGGGCTCTGCCCAAAGCCCTCCCATGACAGATCTCCGATCTGCCATTGCCTACTATTGCTTTGGGGCGTTAGTTTTTCCAAAGCCATTAACAACAGCAAATGGCAGGGAGTCGTGGGGTGCGTGGTAGATGGGTCTCAATCTGATTGAGAACTGTGGTATGAAATGTATAAAGCTCAAAAAAATTTAAATACATAAATGTAGGACTAGAGAGTTGGCTCTGTGATTAAGAGCACGGGCTGCCTTTGCAGAGGTCCTGGGTTTGAATTCCAGCACCCACATAGTGGTTAACAACCATCCATATTCCAGTTCCAAGGGATCCAATGCCTTCTCCTGTCCTCCGCAGGCAATGCACAACAAGGGTATACTCACATACATTCAGACATAAAAGTAAATGAATTCTAAAAATTAAAAACAAAACAGCACCTGTATTGGAGATTGTACCTACATCTCCCTTACCTTGGCCCATTGTCCCTCCATTGTGTGGACACAGGTCAGTTACCCCAGGGACAGATCAGGAAGGGCTGCTCGGCCTCCTCCTGAGATCAGGGAACCCACGGTCCACATCCCAGCGGACAGACCCTGGCCTCCTCCAGCCTCGGGGCTGGAACGCACTCAACGGCCTCAGTTCCTAAGCCAGTGTGCTTCTTTCCCACAGCTGGCTGTGTGTGCACGTGTGTGCCTGCGTGTGTGCTCGCACACCTGCATGGCTTTGGTTCTCTGTCTGACCCACTGCAGCTCTGCCTGTGAGGCAGGGGCTTGCGCACACCTGGAGGAGGAGGGACGCGGCGTCTTTAAACATGCATTTGATATTTACATGACAGGCCCCTCTTCTTCCAAGCTGGATCTAGGTTCGTTGTCCTATCCTGGGCCTGAGGTAGGTCCCCAGGACTAGAGCCCAGGCTCTCTGTGCCAATGGGGACATCAGTCGGGTGGATGACCACAGAGTGTGGGCGGGAGGGGTCCACTCCTGCTGCACATACCACCAGCAGGCGCTCCTAACACTGGAGGCCGCACTTCTCACTCAGACTCACTTCCAGGCCAGGAATGATCTGAAAGTCGGCTCCTAGGGACAGCAGCCCTGTCCCATCATCCACTGGGGCTGTGACTCTTCTCCAGCAACTTCCAACAATGATGACATTTTATTTGCTCCACTGCAGAACTGGCCATGGTACATGGTCAGGAAGTGACTGACCAGTCCTCGGTGCCAAGTTCCCTGGCGACCCTGGGTTGAACAGTATAAAGAGCCGCAGAGAGAGGCACCGACACAGCCTCCCCAGCCTGCCAGTGAGCTGTTGGGCGCCTGTGCGCACAGACCCTGGAGATGAAGGCCCTGCTCCTGAGCGTCGGCCTCGGCCTCATTGCTGCCCTGCAGGCCTGGGCCTTCCCCACTTTTGAGGAGGATAAGGTTGTGAGGCTGAGATGGGCAGGGGCTACAGGTGGTTGGGAGGGTGGTGTGTAGAGATGGGGAGCTGAACTTGCTGGTTGGAGGCCCCATTCCACCCTCATCTTAAGAGACGTCATTTTAGGGTTAGGCTTCAACCCCTGGGTATGTCAGACATAACACAGGGCATCTGGTCAGTTGGTTCTGGAGTTCAGAGAAGCTGGATCAGGTGGCAGTCCAGCACATTTAAGTACTACCTGGAAGTGTGGTTTGGTCCTGTCAAAGCTTCACACCTGAGTGGGCCTAGTGGAAGTGCTCCCTTATTTGGACGTGGGCTCAGTGCTCGAGGAAGGCTTGAAGGGTCTGGACTTTCGTGGCACAGGTAGTCTGGGGTGGTCTAGGAGATTAAGAAAATGTCAGAATACACTTGACCTCTGGTGGACAGATATCATCCCCAGGTGACTGAGAACTAGAGGACAGGGAGAATGTCAGAATCCAACTGAGCTCTGATGGGCAGGTGTCACCTCCAGGTGTCAGAAACATGGTATTTGAAAGCTACAGCATCAGACCAGAAGACTCCTGTCAGGAAGTTGGGGGATATGTCTGTGTCTCCCATGACCATCAAGACCCTGGAGGGGGGCAACCTGCAAGTCAAGATCACTGTCATGTGAGTGTCTGCTCAGAATCCAGCATGCCCTTTGACCTCCTTCCCCACTGGGGAGAGCTGGGGGCTAAGTGGGATGGACAGACTGTGCCGGGGGCCCTAGTCAGCCCTGGACATATAGACCAGGCACTCTGGGAACACAGTGTCACTGAGGATATCTCAGGGGACTTCAAGTGGTAGGTGCCCAGAGCAGATCTCTAGGGCTACAAGGGGCAGGTGCCCGCTTTCTATTCTGATGGGCATCCTTTTCCGCTACCCAGGCCTTTGTGAGCAGGGGTTTCACTCCTGGTGCCAATCAGTACTGGAAGTCTGAGCTTGTTAACCCTGGGTTTTATCATCCTCTTAAGTAAATTTCTGCTTTGGAGACTGGCAGAGACCATGTTTGCAGAATGATCGAGGAGAAATGTGCAAGATACCAGGGAAAGATCAGGCAGTGTAGACACTGAAATCCCTGCCGTCTCCCACCGGTGTGACTGCCGACCTGCATGGCTCCCATCCGAGTGAAAAGATGGTGTTAAGACTCCACCCACAGGACCAAACATTCAGGCAGCCTCTGACCCTGAAAATGACTGCACAGTTTCTTTTATGCCAAAAAAAAAAAAAAAAAGTTAACTAATATGTTTTAAGTGGATCGGTGACAATAAATGTGAGGCTGGTCCCTAGACTCTCCAGAGAAACAGGGCCGTGTGGAGAGCCAGGGAAATTAAAAGCAATGGAGCAGGATGACCCAGATATCAGCAAACCAGGCATCAGGGAGGAAGGGAATATCAAGGGCAGCCAGCAGGAGTCGCACAGCTATCACCAAGGGAGGGGCACTGCCTCCAGTCCACTGGTAACGAGAGGTTTCAGGGAAGCCTGCATGTCCTTGGCCACATCTGGGAACCAGGTCACCTGAGTGCATGTGCTGTGTCTCCTGCCAGCGACAGAGACATATGGCCAGACAGCACTTCTCAAAGGGCTTATGTTTTCCAGGATCTTGGGTCGCTGCCAGGACATGAGCATTTTCCTAGAGAGGACTGACCAGCCTGGCAAATACACGGCCTGTGAGTCTCCATGAACCCCGATCACTCATGATACGCCTGGGGCCAGTGTGTTCAGGGTAACCTAGGGCCTGATAACCTCCTCTTCCTCTCATCCTATTATTACAAACCCTTCAGTCCACGAGGCAGCTTTCTTTACAGATAGGAACGGCAGACACCAGACACGCCACCAGGTGTGCCAGATGTAACCCAAAAACGGACTGGTGTCTCGAGCTGCCCATTGGCTTTGGCTGAGCCCATGTCAGGAGTCAGGAGCAGGGCTGTATTTGGCTGCCAGGGCTGAGCAGCCCAGGCTACCACCTCAGACAAAGCTCATGCTCCAAACCATCCTTGTCACCAGCAGGTTTGGGACAGGCTCCTCTTATATGTGTGGGTCCCAGGGAAACGGGGTTCTCCTAGACTGGGGTACTGGGCTGGCAGAGAACCTGGGTCAGGAAGCCCTGGACAGCTGGGAGGGAGTGAAAGCTGAGAGATTCCAGACCGAGTGACAGGCCACTCTACATCTTTGCTGAAGGTCAGGAGTCCTGTTCAACAGTGAACCCGTCCCTCCACAGATGGCAACAAAATAGTGGTGTACATCATCAAGTCTCAGGTGGACGGCCACTACGTCTTCTACTCTGAGGGCGCACTGCACGGGCATCAGTTCAGAACTGCAAAACTTGTGGGTGAGTCACTTGGCACCGAGATTCCTCATAAGTTGATTATGTTGGGATGGGCAAGAACCCTGGGATCAAATGAGTCTCATTCCTGGGGGTTCGAGCTGGGAGGAGGGTGGGCATGGGAACAGGAACCAGCACACGCTGTCCAGGTCTGAACTCAGGGTCAGAGCCATTCTTTCCTGAAGATGGAGGGCCAGAGCCTCCTGAGCTCCCCCGGGCAGGGCAAATGTCAACACAGAGCAGGAGAGAGCATGGGGCCCAGAGTCCCGGCTGACATACTCCGCCAGGCGGAGCCTGGTCTCACTATCTCGCTGTCGCCCTCCTGCCCAGGGAGAAGCCAGGTGTGCTGAAGAGAGAGAGGCTAGGTTAGCTGCTATGGGACCTGGAGGACACTCCTGGTCCCTGGTTCTCCTGTCAGCCAGGCCGTCTTTTGAGCCTCAGGGTCAGGTCCCCACACAGGTGGACCTGCTCTCCTGCCCCACTACAGATTTTGCTCAGTCCTCTATGCTGGGAAGAAAGTGCCAGCAGCTACCTAGCTCTGCCCCTCACACCCTTATCCCACCCTCCCCCACACACAGGCAGAGACCCCAACATCAACCAGGAAGCCCTGGAGGATTTTGAGAACGCTGTAAGACGTGGAGGCCTCAACACAGAGAACATCTTCATCCTCAGGCAGAGCGGTAGGAGGAAGGCGGCTGGGCTCTGCCTGGGGATGACACCAAGCCATGTCAGGACAGCAGGCTGCCTCTCACCCAGCTTTGTCCTTAGGGGTTGGCGAGATGGCGGCTAATGGAGGGCCCTGGGGTCCTGACTGAAACCCCAGGGCTCCTCAACCATGTCTTTCTTTCTTGGACAGACACCTGCTCTCCAGGACGGGATTAGGGTAAGTGATCAGTTTGAGGGGACAGGAGAAAATCCTGGTCTTGGGGTCAACATGGCTTCAGGAGCCTCTGGGGTCTAACTCTGGGGCCAGAGACTCTACCTGTGTAGACAGGTATGTGCTTGGTACTGGAACTTTCTCTAGCCATGGCATTAGGACCAGTTTTCCCTCATGGATGTCATTCTCAGACACCAAGTGTCTGCCTTCCTCAGCGCTCTCGGGTGGAGATGATTAATCTGCGTCTCCCGATGCTCAGTGTCCTCTGCAGATGGGAAATTCTCCCCAGCCCCTGTCTCGCCCCTCGGTTGTCTTGGTGACTCCCCCTGGGTTGCTCTAAAGAATGCGACAGCCATGCCCGGGTACAGCAGAATTCCTGGCTCCTGATTGGTGTGACGCTTGGGAAACGGGAGTTTAGAGAATGGCCCAAGGGGACCTTCTGGGTGTGCACAGAGCAGACAGCATCCCTCCTCCCTCTGTCCCCGGTCGCCCTGAGTCCCCGTTCCCTCCTCACATGAGGATACTGTGGGAACCTGGGGATGAGCTCTGTCCTCTGCTTAGGTCTGGTGGGGCGGAGCCGGGCCGTCACAGCCTTCCTCCACCACTGCACCCTCTGTGGCCTCACTGACTTCCTCTGCTTTGCAGGCGGGAGACCCGTGTCTCCAGCTGTGCCCGCGGCTCTGCACCACCCTGAGCATCCGACCTGCAGTACTTGGAAGCAGCTTCCTCACTGGCTCTCGGGACCCCCCCTCCCCTCCCTCGGCCCTCACCTTTCTCTCCTCCTTCTCCATAAAGAGCTTCAGCATTCCCCGGTGACTCCGACTGTCTGTGGGGCCGTGGTGTGGACGCCGTGACAGCCCTTGGGGTTGCCCGGAAGCGGGAGATTGGGGAAGTGGGCAAGAATGGCGGCTTCCTCCCGGTTCTCATGATGCTGCCAACAGGGGCACGAGGGGTGGGTGCAGGGGCGTGAGATGGTGCCATGCCTCGGGGGACCCGGAGGACTTCTGTCGCTGTGCTCTCAAAGCGCGGGTTCTGGGTGGTGGGTGCGACGGGAAGAGTGAGGGTGACAGGTGCGCATCCGCCCAGAGCTGAGGTCCAGGCACAGCTCACGTCAGGTGGTGTCGTGGGTGGCTGTGGCCGGAGTCGGGGTAGGCCACCCGTCAGGACACAGGCATGTGGTAGAGACTACAGGACACTGGGAACCTCCCCTTGGAGAGTGGGGCGGTGCTGTGACCCCTCTCTGCACTGTCATTCAGTGCTGTCTCTGAGAGGTTGCCAGCCTCAGGAGGAGCCTTGCCAGAACATTCTAATGCCAAGGTGTCGTTCCCAACATTAACCTAGGGATGGCTCTGAGTGGACGAGGAGCCAGCGGGGACCAGAGAGCTCCTCTTCTGAGGAGGTGTGAATGTACTCAGACTTCCCTGGAAACCAGGGTAACTGCAGAGAGACCTTGCACATTCTGGGCTGGTTTCCTGGGGTTGGCTCCAGGCCTCCTTTGGACACAGCTAGCCCCAAATGCAGGATACACGGGCGAGGCAGTCTGCTTCTTCTCCAGGACCCTCAGCATCCTCCGCAGGTGTGGGTCCCTACCATGCATCATGTACCCGCCAGTTCCCAAGAAGCACCAGCCACCTGAGCATGGCTTGCTGCTGGCTCTATTGTTTTGTGATAATTCTCTGGGTCCCTTTCCCCTCAACCTCTCGGGCCATCAAGCTTGTCTCCCGGTAAGTGTGACCAGGCAGAAGACACTCAGCTTGCAGGCTGCTGCCCTGGGCATCCCGGACCCTGCATCATTTGTCTGCTGTAACCATCCTTCCCCTCAGCAGCAGGGTCTGGAAGATCTGCCCCACAGAGCTCTGCAGACTGGGGCTGCACTGGCCAGGACCTCGGTCTGGGTCCATTCCGGGGGAGGAGCTCTGAGATGTGGGATCCAATGAGTCAATCACAGGCTGGGTTGTTGTCCTGCCGGGACTGACCTGGAAGGTCACCACATGTAAAAAGCAAGATGTTCTTGATGAACTCTTGTCAAAGAATCCCCATATCACTGCACAAGTGAGGACCGCATAAGACCATAGACTACTCCAAGAGAGGCAGCACCCAACGAGGTTCTCAGAGATGACCATGGTTACCACAGTCCATTGTTCAGTGCCCCATGGGACGCCTCTGTCTCTCCCCACTGAACCCACAGAAGAGGGATGATGGCTGTCTGAGCACAGACCTTCCAAATGCACCTGTTTGGGTTGCTCCCTGACCCTCACTGCGGGCCCCTCCACTTCCCACTCTGGACCTCACTTGCCGTGAGACCCCATAGCCCCCAGGCTCTCAGTATGGAGCGGCAGGCAGTGATGCCTTGTCTGTGTCCTCTGTCCCCTCGCGTGTTCGGAACCGGTGTGGAGACTCCTGCGCAGCCTGACTCCTCTGCTCTCTCGCATAGAGGGCTGCAGTACAATCTGCTGGGATCTCAGTCACAGGCTGAAAGTGTCTGAAGCTGAGCCTGGCTCACTGAGGCTCACCGCCCTCTCTCTGGCATGTCTTCTCGGGTCAGCTGTCATAGCTCACAGTGAGAATGCTCTTGTCCGTTTCAGCCCAGGCCTGTCCCTCTCCGCAGCTTCAGGACCTTGGGGTCACTTCCCCTGTCCCTTCTGAGAGGTGCAGGTCTCCTCACATGACCCCTACTGGCCTCTGCATCTGGCCCCATTGCATCTGTGTGTGCATCTTCTCTCCCTTTAGACTCCACGGCCTCCAACCTATGTTCCTTCCCTGTGTCCACATAGTGCCCTGGAGCAGAGACCAACCACCATCCTCAGAAGTCGAGTCCTCCCCTAGGCTCGACAGCACACTGGTGTCTTTGTTCTGGGAAGATCCATCAGTGTCTCAGGAGAAGGTTCATCTGCTGTTCCTCCCCTCAAATCTTACCAGTTTCCTTTTTTTCTTCTTAAATATTGGGAGGAAATTTCACACATCCAATGGCCATCGACAGCTGGTTCCCAAACATTCTCGCTACAATGTGAACCCAGTCACAAGCCATCACCGACAAATCCCTCCTACCTGGAGACCAACAGTCTGCATTCTGTCCCTGTGGATGGGAACTTGTGGGTACTTCCTGTAATGAGAACCTACTATGTATCTTTCTGCCTTTGTTTCCCCTAGCATTGTTTCCATCTACACTGATACTGGGTCAGAAGTTCATGGTAACTGCCAGTTGCCCATAGTCAGGACAGAAATGTACTGTGTTCACAGGAGAGTTGAGAAGTTAAGGGTCTGGAGAGACAGCTCAGCGGTTAAAAGCACTGGCTGCTCTTGCAGAAGACCCAGGTTCAGTTCCCACACAGCAGCTAACAAACATCTGTTAACCCCAGTTCCAGGGGATATGACACACTCTCTGGCCTCCACAGGCATTACATGCATGGGTGCACTTACATACATGCAGGCAAAATACTCAAATTAATTCACTCATTAATAATAAAAAATAAATGTGACCTTGGGACTCATGTGGGTTTTTAGTGACTTTGCTGAGAGCACTGATGGAACAGTTAGAAGGTGGTTCTGACAGATCTGAATGATTCAGGACAGCACGTAGATCAGGTCAGAAGGTGATTATCCACTCAGAAGGGGATGAAGAAGATTAAAAGAAGGAGCTGAGCAGATGGTTCAGTGGGTGAAGCACTTGCTGTATAAGGAAGAGGACATAAGTCTGATTTCTGGATCCCACAGCAGAAGGAAAGAACTGACTCCAGAAAGTCGTCCTTTGACCTTCACATATGTGCCCTAGAATGTGCACATCTGCAGTCACACAACACGAAATAATTATCAAAAACCGAAAAGACTAAGTTTGTCCTAGAGCTGTCAACTATCCCCTGGAGAGTATAGTGTATAAATTTCTCCCTTGCCCAAGAACTCGCTGAGGATGGATGTTCCACTTGGACGAGGCTTACATGCTTCCTGTGGAGATGTTCACCTGCAAATTGTGGCTGAGTGAGATGGGAAATGTTGCCTATCCCAAGTATCAAACTGTGCAAGCTGCATGAGGGCTATGTCAGAGCTTCCAGAAAGTGTCACAGAATTAAGAATCTGGACTTAAGAAAGTCCAGATTATTCAAGGCCAAAGCCCCTTCAACAGCTAGAACAATCTGTAAAGACGTTATGTAGTTTGTGCAGAACGCCTGGTTTGTAGAGGCGTGACCAAGGCGGTGTCTCGCACACTCTCTGCACCCAGCATCTTTCTTTCGATAGAACTGACACAAGCCCCAGGGTCATTTCATGATGTTCATCGGATCTCCTGGAACTGGAGTTACGGACAGTTGTCAGTCACCGTGTGGGTGCTGGAAATCGAACTCAGGTCCTCTGCTAGTGCTCTTAACCTCTCCAGTCCCAGAATCTTTTAACACTTTTTTGATCTTCTTAGCTGATAAATCCAGGACCAATTAACACTAAACTGAACCGACGGCCGAAGGTCCACCTTGGCAAATGGTTTATTTATATATCAGCCCAAATATCTTACAGATTTGAGGAAGCATCTTGAATGAAAGATGTTAAAGAGTTTGAATATGTGCACCCGTTGTGCGTGGCAAAGGTACTTCCAGGAGGCGTGAGGGAGTTAGGTAGAAACCCCTGTGATGTGTGGCTGCTCCCCTACAGGATCCCAGGGCCCCCCTTTCAACAGAGGCCACTGACAATGCTACTTTGTTGTTAAATGGATGTGACACGCTTGTCAAATTGCTTTCTAAGCACTGCGCTTCTTTTCAGAGCACTGCTGATGCTGACCTGCGTCGGGGAGACGCCTTTTTGCAGTGAATGGCCGTTTACTCTGGAGACTCATTACCAGGCAAACTGCTTAGAATAAGTGACTGTTGATGGGATGCAGTGGCCCACTGATCAGAAAACATCATATCATATATGTGTGTGTCCCCATATATGTGTTCCTGTGTGTGTGCTTGTCACTCCCTCCAAGGCTCAGGGAACCGTGCAGGCAGAGGCTGAAAGAATATCAGACCTGCAGGATGGGATGAAGCATTGTTAGCTGCTGCCTCTAGATTGAAACATTCCCTCATTTAAGGAGACGAGAAGCTCAAAGACTCAAGAAACTTGTAAGTCTCAGAAGTCCACAAAACTTTCAAGACTCAGGAGGCCCTTCCCTGAAACTATACATAAGCAGCAAATAACCGCTGGGCAGAGGAGACTCCGGATGATGCAGGTGCCCACAGGTCGTTCAGGGAACTCTGAGATGCGGTATTGTGAGCCCTAAAACCCAGACTTAGACAGGGCTGCTCAGTGATGCTGGTTCCCAGGTCACACATGCTCCTATGAGCAACCCTCACCTGAGTTCCTGTAAAGTAACCCCAGTAAGCTCACTGGCTCACCAATCCAGACATAATTGGCTTCGTGTATTTGACTGGTCGTTGCCCTAGCTAGGCCCTCAGAAATAGACTCTATGATAAAAACAACACAACAGCATCTTGCCTTCTGGTCCCTCTTGGGTCAGAGCATTCAGGAAAGGGCAATAGCCCTGGAGGAGGCAGATTTGGGGTGTTCTGGGGCCCAGATGCCAGACTGATAAAGAAGGCAGAGGGGACAGAGAGCTAGTCGGGGAGGTAGATTTGGGGTGCTGTAGAGGCTCAGCTGCCAGGCTCATGCAGAAGAACAGAGGGTATGCAAGCAGTGAGGCCAAAGGTCTTCCCAGGGCACAGAAACCAGGAGCGGGAAGGAAAGAGACCAACAGCTGGGGTGGCCTAGGCCACGAGATGCTGTCCTGAGCTTGGGGGCAGTATGTTCCCACTGCTCCTCACAGCCTCGGAGAGGCTGGAGTCTGTGTGCCCAGACAAACAGCCTTTCAAACCCAGGGAAATGATCTTTTTGTAACCAGTGTTGTTTCAGATAAGATTCTTGCCTGACAGCACCTGGAACTTCAAATGCTGCTGTAAACCAGATGTAGAAAAGAATCAGTCAAAATGAGTTTGAGGCACAAAGAAACCATCTAAGTCTGCTATTCATCTGAAGAAACCATGTAAGTCTGCTATTCATTCACCTGAAGACTTACTACCATGTCATTGTAATCGAACATGCTAACAAAATTCCCACACTCCAGCACATGGCCTGATCTGCTTCTGACCCAGATTGAAACACTCAAATAAGGAATGAAGGAAGCCCATCATCCCCAGGATAAAGTTAAGCCCCACCCAAGAACAAGTCCTGAATAACTGTGGGCTCATTAACAAAAGTCATGAATAATCCTGTGCTCATTAACAAAAGTCACAAACATTCAACTCACTAACAAACAACTAATCCCCCATTCATTAACAAAAGTCATGAATATTCAGCTCTTCATTAACAAACACCATAAACAATCCCACACTCATTAACAAAAACCATGAATAACCCTGCGCCCATTGACAAAATACATAAATAACCCTGTGCTTATTAGCAAAGATCATGAATAATCATGTGATCATCAACTAATATCATGAGTAACCCTGTGCTCATTAACAAAAGTGATAAATAATCCTGAATTCATTAACAAAGCCATGAATGATCATATTCCATGAACAAACGTAAGGGGTAGCCATGTGCTCATTAACAAAAGTCATAAATAAGCACGTTCTCATTAACAGTCTTTTACAAAAGTCATGACTAATCCTGACCTCATCAACAAAGTGTTGAATAATGAGAACCTCATTAGCTAATGTCCTGAATAACTGTCCTCATTAACTAGCATCATGAATAATCATAATCTCATTAACAAAGTTGTGGATAATCATGAGCTCATTAACAAAGTTGTGGGTAATCATAAGCGCATTGACAAGGTTGTGAATAATCATGAGTTGGTTAATACAATCATGAATAATCATGAGCTCATTAACAAAGTCTTGAACAATCCTGTGCCATTAACAACAACCCTCTTTTCTCCCTTGCTCTCTGGATGGCCAGCTGGGGATACAAAAGAGCCTGTCTCAAAAAAAAAAAAAAAAAAAAAATCATGATGATGGGCTTGGAGAGACGGCTCAGCGGTCAGGAGCAGGTACTGACCTCACAAAGGACCTGAGTTTAGTTCCCAGCATCCACATTGGCTTGTAACTCCAGCTCCAGGGTCTCTGACATCCTCTTCTGGTATCTGGGAGCAATTGTACACACACATGTACATAAATAAAAATAAAATCATGATGGCATGAAACACTTTTTTAAACCCAGGTGGTTGTGACTGAGAAGTTCCAAGTGCCCAGGAGTAACTAATTACAATTCTTAGAAATAATTCCACCACCCAAAAACAGCATTGGCCAACCAAAAGTTCCTATTTCCATAGAGGAATCATCTGAGACCTCGAAGGAGTAACTCATGTATCCAGTGCTTTCTGCATGTGCTCTACAGGCCGAGCGCCCTTCTAGATACTACAGATCCAAGACGGAATAAAGCCAGCTGGACCCTCACCTGGAGCTGACACTCTGGGAATGGGGGCACAAACACCCAGACAGTTATGGTGCCAGTGACCAGTGTCCGGCCTCCTGATCCAGACGTGTGTGCTCAGCTCACGGGAACTGAAGCCAGGAGATGTTTCTTTGCCCATTGGCACCTTGCTGTCCTGGAAGGCGAGGCTCCGGAAGGAAGTTTCTTCTTTCTTTTTCATCACCCTGCCAGATGATTGCCAGTTGTACAGGGGCATAAATAACGGATATTTGGGACACCTTGAACAACTTCCTGTTGAGGTTCACTGACACCCACACTGGAGGACTCTTGGTAAGTCTTATAAACTTCCCTGCCCCAGCCCACCTGACCCCAGGAGGGTCCAGCCTGGTTGCTTGGTCCAGCCTGCCTGTCCCTCTGTGCTAGCCTCCGCCCTGACCATGACCATCTCTGGCCCAGGAAACCCAGAAAACATCCTTCCGTTCCTGGGACGAAACCCATAGTTCGTCCCACCACTTCTGAGCCCAGTTGTGTGCTTTTAGAGAGAGAATGAGAGATGAGGGAGAGACTGAGAGATTAGAGAGAGATTAACAGATACTAGAGGGAAACTGAGGGGGGAGGAGAGAGAGAGAGAAAGAGAGAGAGAGAGAGAGAGAGAGAGAGAGCGCCTGTCAGCCATTGGAGGTGGAAGGAGTTTGTTCATGGAGACAAGAAGTAAGATCAAGCCCAATATAATGCAAGTGGCAGACAAAGCAGGAGGGCTCCAAGAGACGGCCGCTGCCTGAACCGAGGGAGTAATGCGTTCATGCTGCTTTTCTAGAGTGAGTTCTTTTTCATTGTCCACGGACATGATTTCAACAGAGGTTTCCCCTGTGTCACTCAAACACGTTGCCCTGTGGTTGGGAGGGTTGGCCTCCTCCACTGAGGCGCAACCGCCACAGTTTCACCATCTACCAACTGTACTCTGGGGGTTTAAATTCATCAAGAAATAAAACCAGTGACTAAGACAGAGCCCTTGGATCTGAAATGTCGGGCACACCCAGACCCATGCTTTATTAATTCCACAAATATCTTCCAATCCAACCAAGCTGACCGTAGCAGAGGTTAACAGCCGCATAGCGGCCTGGGAAGGTGAGGGTGGTGGCGCGTCTCTTGCCCAGACGAGTTCCGCCTGCAGGGTGCAGAGGCAGCCAGGGCCCGGGGTCCTGGTTCCAGGCAGTCTCTACCTCTGTGCTATGAGCCTCTGGGTACCTCACAGGCATCTGAGGATTCAAAAGAGGCAGGGGTAGAGAGAGGGGTGTTCGTGTGGTCACCATTTAGTGCCCCAAATGAATATCATCACAAAATAACAAAAACGCCCTCACATACCAAGATGGGGAGGGCTGACAATCTCAGTCTTGTTCAGCCCTTTGCTCGCTACAAATTCCTCAAAGATCCTCGCAGACTCTGGCTCTTTTTCCAAGCTGCGGCCTGCAGGCACATGGGGTTAGGATGGGGATGGGGATGTAGGCCAGCGCATGAGGTGGGGAGGAGAGGGACCAGGAACCCTCACCCCAGGACGGATGTTCACATCTGCTCCAGGGGTCCCTGAACGCTGAAAAGATGAAAGCCTGCTGTCCTGGGAGACGAGGAGACAGCATCCCAGCCTAACCCTTCTGAGGAGACCAGCCTTCGAGCTTAAGTAATGGGTTTACAACGTGTGTGGAGCGCACGAGCCAGAGCAAATAGCTAAGCTTCCTACGAGGGTGGAAGATCCTGGAGGCTCCTCCCGAGACTCTGCAGAAAAGGGCTCCCATCTGCCCTTTCAGATGGGACAGAGAAAGGACAGCCTGGGGTCAGGGACACCCCCACCCACCCTATCCCAGCTCCTCCAAGAGGGACAAATCGGAGGTTGAATGGGAGATCAGAGGGTGTAGTAGAGAGGGCTCACACATGAAATGACCCCCAGGTCCTCCAGAACAGGAGCCCATCTTTCATCAGGATCTTCCCATGGAATGTGTGCCCTCAGCTCCTCCAGGGGCTCCCCATGCATTCTCATTGGCCCGAGCCTTTTTCTATGAGATCCCCAGTCTCAGAGGCTGCCCACTGGGCCCTTTCTGACTGGCAATGTACACAACAGCTCCAGGTCAAGCCCAAGGTCCCCTGCACACCATGTTCCTACGCCACACTGACGCTGCTTGGTGTAGGCTGTTGCTCTGAACCACAGGAAAGGAGGGCTGGGAGTTTCTATCTCGGAAAGGGAGATAAGATGTGTCCCGATGCCTGAGAAGGACTGGGTAGCAGGTAAGCCGATAGAACGTGACTGAGTTCTGGGGTCATAAGCTGATAATGGAGCCAATGGCAGGTTGCGTGTTTCTGTTCCTGACTTTCTGTTCCAGGCAGAGACCCCACACAGAACATCGCTGAGACCATGGAGGTTTAGAGCTTCCTAGGATGCTTGGGTAACAGACAGCCTGATCAATACCATCATGAGAACAGAAGGGAGGATGTGTGGATAATGCTGTACTCTTAAGAGCCAACAAAGGCTTCTGGGAGCAGTGCTGGAGAATGCAGCATAGGTTGCATAGGCTGAACACGGACTGGGGGCTGCCAGGCTCAGCATGCACCCAGGGGCAGGTGGTGGTGGCAGGTGGAGGTCAGATATCCACCTAAGGTTGCTGAGCTTGGGGACTCCGGGCGACTCTCTGGAGGTCATCCCATCCTCTGTGGGGTGTTGGACGGTGCTCTAATCTCCACTCTCTCCACCCCTGCCACTATGACAACAGTACAGGTCCCAAGAGACTGTCCGAGTGTCAAGACTCAATGGACCCCAAACAGACTTCCTGTCAAAGTATGGCTAGGCCAAAGGCCCACTGAAAAGGAAGACAATGGTCAAGAACACAGTGAGTCAGAGGTAAACTTGAACCTCAGATACTGGGATTGGTCACATGACATTTGAGGATGAGACAGGCTAAGAGTTTATAAAGTCCTCTCCCATCTATAAGTCAGGGGTGCCAGGACTGGCTCCCCAGGCAGAAAGTAGAGAAGGCTCTAGTCAGCAAGGCAGTACTGATCCCCATCGGTGAGCATGGTTTTAGGGGTTCACACCCAACCGCAATGAACTCGAAAGCTCTAGAACATACCCATTAGAATCATCATCTGATAGTCAAAGTACTTGTCCTTGAAGTAGGCAATGGCAGAGCTCTTCCCAGACAGGAAGTTGATGTAGATGGTGTGCCTCCACCCTGCATGCAACACAAACTGTGTGGCTCTCAAGTCTCTTTCTATGTCTCGACTTAAAGAAATAATTTAGATGTGGCAGCTTACGGGTGTAGAAGGTGCCAGGTTTAACATCATCATG
Organism: Eospalax fontanierii; assembly: GCA_035773235.1. Lineage (NCBI taxonomy): Eukaryota > Metazoa > Chordata > Mammalia > Rodentia > Spalacidae > Eospalax > Eospalax fontanierii. The sequence continues at coordinate 61,983,142 of CM069541.1, forward strand.
CAGGGGCTCCTGGAACTTAATGCATCCAGTCCGTTTCCTGAAACACAGATTGAAAGTACGGTTCTCCCTCAGGGACCAGCCAACCCTTCCCCGTTCCCGCTCAAAGTCCGAGACTCAGAATGCAACACACAACTCGACATCTAGAGACACCTGAAGGCCCACTCTCGCATGCCCCAATGGCTTCCTGAAGCACCATCAGATGGTCCCTATTATAAGCGCACAGGATGTTGGAGAGTCTGAGTTTAGCCAAGATCAGTCAGGACAAAGTACATACACAGAGTCAAGCAGTGTCCCAGTCACCGCAGCTTGGTTTTCCTGAAGCCTTCTGAAAACTAATATCCTAGACTAGTGAACAAAGACAGGACTTCTTATCCTTGTTTACAACAACAAGCCACAGCCCCAAGACAGGGCTTACCATGAACCCCATTTCCCTCCCTGCATGTCCAGGCGGCACCAACAGGAAGCCAGGCAGAAACAGATCTGGTGAACAGCCCACACTCTGAATTCAAGACATTTATCACCCAGCCCCAGATCATTCCCCAAGAAGCCCAGGCCCTGCCTGGTCTCCAAAGGCATCTCCCAGATGACACAGCCCTGGACCTGCCCTTGCTCCCCCAGGCTTCTCACTGACCCTGGATCTCAGTGAAATTCCAGAGGGCCTGGGGCTCTGTCCCCACACAGAAACCAGCACAGCACCCACGCTGGCCCCTCTAGGAGCAAGCAGAGACAGTTTCATGTGAGAGAAGACTCACCTGAGGTTCATCCTGAGCTCTAGCATGCTGAGTTTGCCTCTGCCAATTGTGAAGGGAGGCAGTGGACTGGTCTTCTTCTTTGCAGGAATAGGCATATTTCCTGCCCAGCTCCTTATGTACCACTTTCCGAAAAGCTAGAGGGAGAAGCGATCTCCGATGAGGGCATCAGGGACGGGGGAGACCAGGAAAAGGGGCCCAGGCTGGAGTTAAAAGTGGGAGAAGTAGGAGGAGGCTTGGGGAGGATCTCCATGTCGACTGGCAGGAACAGGGATCCTGGAAGGTCGGGAAGAGTCCAGGTCATGGACCACCCCTCTCCATCATCAGCAGATGGAGTCAGGCAGGACGGGGCAGGGACTCCTGAGAAGGGCTCTGACTAGGACGCTTTGAAGTCAGCACCCTAAGCCTCTTGAGGGAAAAGTCACTTGAAGTACCAAATCAGCTTTCATGTTTAGAAGGATGAGACAGAAAGACAGAGCCAGGGCCAGACTAGACAGAGCTCTCTAGAAGTGACTACACATGGGCAGATGGCTTGTGGACTCCTTGGATGACCTCAATCACCCTGGTAGGGTGTATGTGGCCAGACCCAGGGTCCAGTGTCTGCTACTTTCTCTACTAGTTTAAGTTTCTCTAAGTATTGTACCCATTGACCATCTCCTGAAACCAACTGAGAGTGCTGGTCCTGTCCCCACAGGACTGTCACGGGGGGACGCCCACACTGGCCTCGGTGCCCTCTCCTGATTTGTCTCTCATTCCTGGGATCCTCATGCCCTTGAACTCCATTGTTCCATGAGCCCAGGACCTCAGGGCCATGGATGAGGCTTAAGATGGCTGATCCCTGTCTCTTTGTGAGGAAACAGAGCATTCAGACCAGAAGTTTGCAGTGCAAAAGGTGGACAGAGGTCCAAGAACATGACTAGCAGCTGTCCGCCTCTTGAGAGAGGACTAGAGGACCCAGGGTCACCACAGAGAGGCCATGGCTTTGGGATGAATGGCTCCACAAGCTAGACTTGTCACTAGAAGGCACCTGCACGCTGTCACTGATCCTGGACCTATTGGGCCAGGTCAGCTTAACCTCCAAGGTGAGGACATGAAAGATCAGGGAAGCCACAACCAGGTGCTGGCACCCATCAGTGCCGGAACCCAGCAGATGGCCAATCATCTCCAGGGCCTTAAGCCTTGTCAAAAACACACTGCAATATGTTCAAGTAAAAATTCTAGAAAATCCATTTTTTTTCAATTGGCCAACCCTGAGCCTCTTCTCAGAAATAAATTCTGAATATAATCCACCTCATGGACAGAAAGAAGTGTGTCTGAAACCCTCAAGCTGAAAGAGGAAGGAAGCAGGTCCCTGGAGGCAGGAAGGACAAGATGAAGTTGGGGATGGTCACCCCTCAGCCTACGACGCCCTCCAAGGTGTCAGACACTGCGCGGTCCTTGGACAACCCCAAGCATCTTCTCTTTTCCTGGGCAGAGGTCACCAAGGACACGAAAGTCACTCCATTGATGTCCACCTACAGCTCTGATCATCAGGCCTTTGACTCTCACCCAGTCCGGGGATCTACCTCGGAAACCTGGGTCCCAGCCCCAGCACCCCCAAGACTGTCACCTCCTCAGCAGCGGCAGGAATCAGCAGAGGTGTCTTGGCTCCCAGCGGGGCAGAGAGCAGCAGGCTCAGCCCCAAGGTCAGCAGGAGGAGCTGCATGGTCCCAGGTCAGCTCCGTGCTCCTGGCCTCCTTGCCGACACTGTGACTTATCTTGTGCAAGGTTGCTCTGAAGTCGGACCCCGCCCTCCCTGCCTGCAAATGTCCCCTCCCTGGGTGACGTCATCATTGTGTTTGGATTCAAGTCAAGGGAAGGCGTTAAACAGTGAAAGCAGCTTTCATGAGGAACCCCTTGTCCAAGGGAGAAGGTTATCAGGGTGGAAAGCCCCACCTAGACTCTGGAACCAGCAGAGTGACGGGGCGCCTTGTGCTCCGGCCCTCCCAGGAGCCAGCATCAGCTCGGTCCTGGGGTGCTCCCTAGAGTCCCATTTCCCACCAAAATCAAATCGCCAACCCTCTCCATCCCTCCCAGACGCTCCAACTCCAAGAACAGTGTCCAAACCCTCCCTCCTGTCCACGGGTGCCGCTCTGTCCCTCTGTGAGCGGAGCTCTTCCCTCTCCGCCAACACCTCCGCTCCTCCGTCCCCGTTCCGCAGTGTGAGGCCTCTGCAGACCTCGCTAGCTCTCTTCACCCAGAGTCCTACTTCCCATCAGCCTGTCAGCGCAGCCCTTATGATAGCCTGTTCCCTGTTTTCACAGCTCTGTTTCTTTCTTTTTTTTTTTTTTTTTTACTTACTTTTTGCATATTTACAGTTCTGGTCTCCTGTCCCTGGATGACCACAGCCTTCAAAATCACCTAATTCCTAGAAAAAAAACCTAATCTGCAAGCCCCACCTTCCGTCATGCACATCACCCGCCCCCACGACCTCATGCTGGGGCCACCATCCACCACCAGGTATCAGACCACTAGGGAAATCCCAAGAACCCAGTTCTGCAGTGACTCACACTAGCTGACCGGTGCCTGCCTTCCTGTGACGCTTTTCTCCCGTTATTAAAACATCCATCCTCCTGCCCCTGACCCTCTCTCCGCCTGCCAGGCTTGCTGAATGCTGTTGGACTCCTGTTCCTAATATGCCACCCATGCGGGGACCTGTGAGAGTGAAGGAAAGTCCTTCCCTCCTGGTGACCAAGTTCAGGTCAGAGCATCTGCCCGCACCTTAAGAAATGAAGCCTGGGGGTGAAGAGAGAGAGAGCTCAGTCAGTAACAGTGCTTGCTACACACGCATGGCGTCTAGTCACTTTTCTGTACCTGTGATAGAAACACTGACCAAGGGAACTTATAAAAGGAAGAGTTTATTTAGCTTATGGTTCCAATGGGACAAAAGTCTCTCTTGGCGGGGAGGCTTTACAGCAGAGGTGGTTGGAGTAGACGCAGAAACTAAGCACTCACATCTTCAAGCAGACACAGGAAACAGCATGACTGGAGATCCGCAAAGCTTAAGAACTCTCTAGTGACCTGCTTCCTCCAGCATGGCCACACTTTCTGAGACCTCCCAAAACATTGCCACCAACTGGGACAAAGTATCCAAATGCTTGGAGCCTAAGGGGACATTTTCATTCAAACCACACGTGGAACTCTGACCTCCATTAGGCATGGTGGGTAGCACTTGCAGTCCAAGTGTTGGAGAAATAGAGACAGGAGGGTCTTTGGGGCTTGCTGGCCAGACAGCCTAACAGGGAGCTCCAAGCTGGTCTTAAAAAAAAAGTAGTAGCTGGAGAGATGGCTAAGAGTGCTTCCTGCTTGGTCAGAGTTCGGTTCCCAGCACCCACATCGGGCAGCCCACAACCACCTGTAACTCCAGCTCCAGGGGCTCCAATGCCCTCTTCTGGCCTCCACCAGTACTCAGACACATGCAGGACACACTCACTTGGACACATAGGCATAAATATAAGTAAAAAGTAAATATTTTGGAGTTTTGAGACAGTGTCTCACTCTGTAGCCCTAGCTGACCTGGAACTCACTGTATAGACCAGGCTGGCCTTGAACTCACAGAGATCCTCCTGCCTCTGCCTCCCAAGTGCCGGGATTAAAGGCATGTGCCACCATGCCTGGCATAATTCTTTCTTCCCTTCCTTCTTTTTATAAATTCATTTTTTAGGTGTACGGCACCGAAGAGCCATATTTGAGGTTGACCCTGACCTCCATGGCACGCCACCCCCCCACACACTGGGTCCATTGGATACCATGTGACACACATGGCCAGGTTTACTGAAAGCAGAGGGCTAAGGGGACGAGGTGGAGGCACTGGGCCTTGTCCTTCCTTTTCTTTTGGCGCCAAGAGTTCTGCCCAAGATGACAGAATGGCCAGAGTCCCATCTCCTGCTTCCCACACAGTCCCCTCAGCACTCTCTGCACTGGGGATCTTTGGACAACTCACAAGCTTCTGCAGACCCAGAAAGAGACAAGGGCTGAAAATGATTCATGTGGTCACCACCTTACGGGGAAATCGTGAACTAAAATGAAGGCAATGAGGACAATCTGCCTCTTTACTAGCGTGGAGAGGTGTGATAGTCATGACCTCTTGAAGATCCTCACAAATTGGATTCAGGGCGTGGCCTGTGGACAGATAGAGTAAGGCTGGAGAGCAGCAAGGCAGGGCCCCAAACCTGTGTGGAGAAAAGGAGCGGACCCTCTGTCAGGCTGGAAGCAGGCAGCTCCTCCTGAGGGCCTCCGGGTGCTGAGAGAACTAAAGCTTCTGTCCCAGAGGCACCCAGGGATGGGGCCTCTGCAGCCCAGACCCAAGAAGACCAGACATATCAGAGTCCTCAGGTGGGGATCACTCTGCCTCTTACCTGGAGCACCACCTATTAGACAAAAGAGCCCGCTATGAGAGTGAAGCCTCACAGGTGGCTCACTTCTCCTCAGGCTCCACAGGACATGCCTGCCACCCTCCCAGTCCTGGTGAGCCAGGGACAGCTGCAGAAGTCCCTGCACAGACACCCTCCTGGACCAGACCCTCCAGGAGGGAAACCCTGAACTCCACAGCTCCACCTGTCAGTAACCCTTTCCCCCAAAATCAGCCCACTGACCCTCCTAGTGAGACCCCTTCTTCCTGTCCCAAACTAGCCTATAAGAGCCCATTCTCCAGCCCAAAAAGGCTCATAATGCAAAGGAAGGGTCCCTGTGTGTCCTCAGCAACTCCAGGGCCCCTGGCAGGTCCTTGGCCCAGGCTTCTCCCCAGGGTACTGGGTCTCAGAGACTTCACCCTGAGTCCCTTCAGATTAGAGACATCTGCATTACCCCCAAATCCACCCAAGTCTCCACATCATAGCTCGCCCCCACACCCAAGCCCTGCTTGCTATGGAAGTTTGTGCTCCAGTGATATCAGGCTGGCCCAGAAAGAGGAGGCCACATGAGAAATTCTAATAGGACAGTGAAGAGCGTGTTCATCAGTTATGTGACATGCAAGCCTTCCTGGTCTCAGGAAGTGGGGGGATGAGAAGCTTCACCTCCTGCTGTTCCCTCCAGTGTACGAGGAGTTCATACTGGTCGACATGGTGAGGGCTCACCAGGTCAGCTGGACTTCCTTCTGACCTCTGCTACCCAGAGCTGTCTTTCCCAGACCCAATCCTAGCTCCAGTGTTGCAAACACGTAACCAGGCTGTGGTTCTTATTCCCCAGACCCCAGTTCCCCTCTGGACAGTGTAGATGGGCCCCCCCTCCCCTCCTCAACACACCCACTACAAGATTTGGAGCCAGGCATGATGGTGCACACCTGTACTCTCAACACTTAGGAGGTAGAGGCAGGAGGTTCGGAAGTTCAAGGTCATCCTTTGACTACTCAGCAAGTCTGAGGCTAACCTGGGCTATATGAGACCCTCTCTCAAAAACCAAGAAGGAAAGAAGAAAGGAAGGAAGTGAGGGGAAGGAAGAAAAGAAAGACGGAGGGCAGGATTCAAGGATTTGGGACAGTCAGCGAGTGTGGTGGGTCTGGTCCATGCATGGAGAAGGGTGCTCACTGATGAGTCCCCCAGACCCACAGGTCACTGCCATCTGCCCAAGAGGGCTCATCAGCTTCGAGAATCCACGGGTGTGCGATCAGTCCTGGAGCCTACGGAAGACACAGCACAAGCCCCGGCTGTCAGCGGGTCATCTGGGGGGAGTATGTGTCCACAAGCACTGTCCTAGAGCAGAAGCCGCTTCGGGAAGCTGCCATGCACCTCGGAGCCATGCCTACCCCGCTGCCACCCCACCCCACCCCACCCCGCCTCGGGACCGCGGTCAGGTAAAGCATCTGGGCCCCTGCATACTGGTCAGCCCCGAGTGGACAAAGGCAGAGCGTTCTGTGAGGAGGCCTAGAGCCCACCGGGGGTCAGGGCAGCCCACAACAAGGAGCCCTAGGCTGAGCACCCCGGGCGCTGCGCGCAGGACCCACTGGAGGGCGCCGCGGAGAGCGCGCGGCAGAAGTCCCTCGCCGGCTGCCGTAGGCGCGGGTATAAAGGAGGCGGCGCGAGCCCGCGCGGCCTCTCGGCGGCCATGGCGGCGTGCGCAGTGCTGCGTCTCTGTGTTCGACGTGGGCCCCGGGATGCCGAGGTCCACCGCGCAGCTCTCGGGGCCTGCTGGCCGGGAGAGGCCGCGGCTCGTGCCCACGCCTTAAGAAAGCTGCAGCTTTCTTTCCTTCCGACAGCTCGGCGGCGCTAGTCCGTGCAGCAGGCTATGCGGTAAGAGGGAGGGGCCGAGGCCCGGTGGGACGGTCGGGTTCCTGCCTCCGTTGGCCAGGCCTAGGGGACACCGGGGTGGACGCCTGTGTGCATTTAGTGCCAGCACGCGTAGGAGAGGGTTTCCTGCGGACCGACGACTTAACAGAAGCACTCAGCAGCCACTTCGAGACCAGCCAGACACACTTGAGGCTGGGGGATAGGGTTCGCTCCCCTAGTGATCCAGGATATCCACCCAGGGACACAGCAGCCAGGACCTTGCGGTGCTTCCCCGCAGATTTAGAATAAATTGGGAGGGTAGAAGGGGTGGGTATTTCCAGAAAGCCTTAGCAGGAAGACAGAATCCTTGTGGACGGTGGTATGAAATACAGACCTTGCGCGATGTCCCACTATGATCTTCCAAGCTGTGTGCCAAATGCTTATTTGGGAGCAGGAGACCTGGCTGCTCTCCCGGAAGACCCAGGTTCCATTCCCAGCACCCACGTGGCCTCTAACAACCCTCCCTGACTCCTCTTCCAAGGGATCCGATACCCTACCCTCCTCACCTCCACCTCCAGGTGCAGGCATAACACTCACATAAATTTTAAAAATGTTTATTTTTCTTCTCTAGGGAGTTTACCACTGGAAAGGACCCACCTGTAAGAAGAGGTTGGAGTCTGCGGTAAGTTGACCGGCTGGTACCAAGATGCGCAGAGAAAGGCCATGGCAGAGCCCTTGGCTCATCCCACACACACTGCCCCTAGAGGCGTTGCAGGTGTGGCTGCTGTGTCACACGTGTGTCAGTAGGTGGCAGAGAGGAAAGAGGCTATGTCTACGCTCAGTGTTCAGACCTGTGAACATTTGAATGATTAGTAGCCTGACAGTTCCACCCAGCCTGTTAACTCCCTGAAGCCAAACTGTGGGACCACTCTTCTCCCAGTTGTTGGCTGGCCCAAGTTATTTTATGCCCCCCTGCGTCTGTCCAATGGGAGGCAGATCAGGGCACCAAAAGGGAATAATTGTTAAGTTGACTTGTTGGAAACCCAACCCAGTAGCCTTTTAAAGGTCCTGGGAGGCAGAGAGGTGGGTCTTTTGAGTTCAAAGCCAGCCAAAGCTACATAGTGAGACCTTGTCTCAGAGTGGACAGGGCAGGTCCTGGGAATCAGGGTGTAGCAGTACATCCCTCACTCCTGGCTGCTTGGCCAGCCTGGGCTACAGGGCAAGAGAAAGAAAGAAAAGAAAAGGTCCTAGGAAGTTAGTGTTTAATACTGCACTGGATAAAACAGTGGTAGCCCCGAAGCTTCAGGCCATGAGTGGAATTGTACCTCATACTCAGAAGTGCTTGGGCAGCTGTCCCCAGAATGTGAGGAGACAGCTTTTCAAACTCGCAGAGTAATAGCTGCCTGGTTGGCTCTTCGCTTGTAGCTGTTAGGAGAGGGAGGGGCCTCCAGGGTGGTGTCAGTGGTCTGGGTGTCTCCGGTGCGCTGCTTGCTACCTCGCTTGCTGGGGTTCTTACACTAGCGGAGCTGTGGCACCACTTGGTGGTAAAGCACTTGCTTAGCCTGTGTAGGACCCTGAACTCCGTCTGAGAGTGCCCTGGTGGCCAGCCTTTGGGGTACAATGGTTCCCCAGTTGATCTGAGGTTCCACTTTCCACTGGTGCAGTTACTAGTGTGAGGTGAGGTCTTGTGCTGTCCCACCCTGGGAGGGAGTCTTGCCTCTGCCCAGCATTCCCGTGGTTTCATGCTAATCAGCCAAACAGCTGTCTCATGACTGGTGCTATATTCAGCCCGCGTGATGCTGGCAACATGGATCTGCCAAGGAGACATTGTGCAGGGGTGAAACTATCACCCTGCTTTCTATATTAGAAAGGCGTGGCTTCAGGCCACAGTGGTGTGTGCCTATGGATAAAGCAGGCTGCTCTGATTCTTTTCAGGGAGGTGGGTGACTGAAGCTGTTCATGTGGTGAGCCTGGGGTGAAGGGCCAGTCAGAGCCCATAAAGGTAAGAGATCTGGACCTGCTGAAGCGCCGGTGGGCACGGCTATAGCGGGGTCTGGGCTGTCGCCCTGCAGATGCTGTCCTGTGAGCAGCGCGGGCATGGCTGCTCTGCTGTGCCTGCAGCATCGGGGCGGAGAGCAAGTGGCTATTTCTACGCTCAGTGTTCAGAAGCCAGTGAGCACTAAGAATGGTTTATAGCCTGACATTCGGCCCTAGGGGCGGCAGCATGTGCTCCGGTGGTCACCACTGATTTTTGATGTTCAGTTTCTTCTCTTTTATAAAGCTGGATGGCAGCTGTGTGAGGTGCCTGGACTGGGACAGGCCGGGAGACGGGGGTTGGAGGGTGGCTTGCCTGGAAACGGCCTGCGGTAGACAGGTGGGGGTGAAGGCGGGTGCTGGTCTTCCTGCTGCTGACCAGAACCCTGAAGGGCTCGCTTAAGGGGCACGTGTTCGGCATTCTAGCCTCCGGTGCTGTGGTGCCATGCCCCTGCAGTTACCGCCACAAACACCTGCCGGAGCTGTGGTGGGAGGGGGAGGTGTGGCCAGCGTTGGAGGGGGACCTTCAGAGTATCTAGGAAATTGTATAAGAAACCATCTTTTTTCATTTGCCAGATCCAGAAAACAAGAAGACCATGGGCTTCGGGGTGTGACCATTGTTACCCCACCAAGGAGCGCTGAGTTCTGTTGCAGGGAGGGGTCCTGGATTGATTGTCTTTAATTTGGATTGGCTTGGGTTTGACTAGGCGGGGCTGTGATGACCTGACCTGTAATACTGTAGCATTCCGGGCTTTGGTGGTGGTGGTGTCCAGGAGGTGCAGGCCTGGCTGCAGGTGTTGTAGCAGATGACCCAAATAAACCTGTTTGTTCTGTTCAGAGGCTGAGCTTGGTGGACTCTGTGCTCTGTCAGTTCCCCCCTCGGGGTGGGGGGGAAAATGATCTTTTTAAAAAGAATATTTTTATTTTTGTGTTTGAGTGTGTTGCCTTCCGGTGTGTATGTGCACTCAGTTCATGCAGTGTCCATGGCGATCAGAAAATTCCCCTGGAACTGGAGTTGCAGCCGGTTGTTAGTCACCATGCAGGTGCTGGGAACTGAATCTGGGTCCTCTGCTAGAGCAGCCAGGGCTCTTGACTACTGTGCCACCTCCCCAGGAAAGTGAACCCGCAAATAAGATGAGGGGTCACCTCTGAGTGTAGGTTAATGTTCTGTACTACTCCTAAGCTGCTCTGGGGACCCTGCCTGGACACATGTGGAGAAGTGTCAGGCCCTACTGGGGGTGAAACAAAACCATGTTCTCTTTCACCGAATGTACTGATCAGCTAAACATTTAATCCTAGATGTCACCAATGGATTGACTACTTCAGAACTAAAGGTGTCAAGTGTGCAGAAACTGTCTGTGGCTTCAACTGGGCAAGATTCCTGAGAGCCAAAGGTTGGAGTCTAGGTCCCCTAAGTTGGTCTGGCACCAAAATGTGGCTTAGAAGGTTGAGGTGGGCTAGGCGGGAACTCAGGCCTCCATGTGGCCAGTTCTAAGGAGCCCAGTATCCTGTGTACCCAAATGTCACATAAAAGCCATTTATTTACATGGAGTTCCTCAGGATGCATCCAGCAGTGCGCCCCCCCCACCCCACCCCCACCCCCGCTTCCTGGTGGGGTCCCTTGGTAGAGGCTGCTGGCTGGATCCTGGAACACTACCCAGAGCCACAGCCTGGAAACCAAATGCTAAGGAAGGGGGCAAATGGCTGTGGCTGGGGCCTGCCACGTCAAGAGTACTTGGTATTGGAGATCTTCCTCCACAGCAGGGTCTTGAGGTGGCTGAGCACCAGTGAATGGTGGGCTTCCACCTGGCTGGCCAGCCCGCTCAGCGTGGTGCAGGTGCGCAGCTGCTTGCCCAGCTCCTCGCGCAGGTCCGTGGGGGCACCAGGCAGCAGGTAGTCCCTCAGCAGTTCACACACCTTGGCCAGGTTGGGCTGGATGAGGTCACCCTTGCACTGCCTCATGAGCCGATCACACGGGGCCCTGCAGTCGCGCCCGTAGGTGCAGTCCGAGCTGTGCTCGCAGTGGCGGCCCCGCAGAAAACGGCGCACGGTGGCCTCGGGGGCCACTTGCTGCAGGTCGACCATCTTGAAGTCGTAGGTACTGGTGTAGCCCACGTTGGCCAGCGTGGTCTCACACATGTAGAAGGTTCCATAGGAGCCATGGAAAAGCTCCTCCACGAACTCCAGCAAGCCAATGGCAATCTTGGCCCGCCAGGGCCACGCAGGGCCGACCCACTGCTGGAGGGCCCTGTGCAGTGCAGGCCGCAACAGTGGGCGCAAGGCAGGTGGCAGCAGCGCCCCGTGCCAGGAGCCGAGGGGGACACCCTCGGTGAGATAGAGGTCCCCGCAGTAGCCCAGCAGCCGGGAGGCATGCTCCTTCTCCTGCAGGGACAGCAGCAGCAGGAACTCGTTACGCTGCAGCAGGGCCCACACCGACTTGGCCTCTGCCAGGGACACCCTGCTGTCCTTGTTGAAGTCAGCCATGAGAAGGATCTGGCTAACCAGCGCTGGCAGGGAGGGCAGGTCTCCCAGGTTCGCCTGGCATTTGGGACCAAAAGAAGGGCAGTCACGTGGAGCCGAGGGTCACTGGTGCACACCTCCACTGGAAGACCTCAGGCCTGGGCCTGGTCTCGGCCCTCAGAATGGAGGGCAACGGGAGGCGGGGCTGGCCCTGTTCCTATCCCTCTCCTGCCCCTATTGCCATACTGGACACACAGGATCCTCACAGCTACCTCGGGCTCTGCTACACTGTCATTCCAGTAGCCCTGAAAGTCCCTTCCCTACCTACCTCCTGACCAGGGGTGGGGCGGGCGAGAGGTCTGTGGCTAGGTCCTTGGGCCTGCCCAGGTCCTTGCACACATCCACATCGGTGGGCTACTGTGGAGGCCTGAACACGAGAGGGCACACTGACCTTGAGGAAGCTGAGGGTCATGTCCCGGAACTCCTTGATGGAGGTGCCCCTGGTGGGCTTGTCGAACAGTACCAGCTCCCGCCGGGGGGCTGCATCCGGCCAGGCCTTGGAGTTCAGGGCCTCCTCAATGCCACACTTGATGGTCACTTCTTTGTCCTGCCAGAGCCCACTGTACACCTACACAGGACCAGGAGGACATTCTGTGTAGATATCCAGTCCACCAGCAGCAGCAGCCCAGGCCCGCCCAGTCAGCCCAGCGACCTACCTGCTGGCCTGGGGCCGAGGACAGGCAGGTCCTCCACTCCACCTTGTGCAACTCACACAAGTCTTGGCAGACGGAACCTGAGATGATGCCCTTGCGGTACTGGTCGCACTGAGGAGACAGAGTTGGGTGTGGGAATGGGTGGCCACACCCCCTCCAGGGTCCCCCAGAAGGGAAGGAGAAGCAAAGCAGCCACCAGCACAGTCACCAGGGCAGGCACTGAGACCTAAAGCCTCCACCACCCCTGCCATCTGCCCCAGGACCTGCCTTGGCCCCCCAGTCCTCAAGCCCTGGTACTGCTCTCAGACCCCCTCAACTACCAAAGCCAGTGTCCAGGCAGCCTTAGCACCCGGGCTGGTCACCAGCCACTCCCAGAGGCAGCATCCAAGTCCTGGCATGTGCAGGGGCTACTGGGCATGGGTCTGTCCCTAGTGGCAACCTCTCTGGCACCTCCGGTCTCCCTGTCTTGACACCTGAGTGAAGGACACCACCAGCCTACTGCCAGGCTCTGCAGCTAGAGTTCCACACTCGGAACCCAGGTATCCCCGGTAGCCAGAGGTGGGGCCCCTGGCAGCCTCCTGCTGCGGCCGGGGCCAAGCCCCCAGAAACAGAGCTGCGGGTCAGGCAGGTAGCCTGGACTGGGGGGTCAGGCAAGAGCCACAAGTTCCCATGAGAAGGACCCTGGTCAAGATCAGATAACCAGGCATATGGTTGGTGAAATCTGGCAAGCAGCAGCCCAGATCACCTTTCATCCTCCGTATGGTGAGGCTGCCAGCAAGGCTCTGGAGCCCAACATGACTGGGGCTCTCAGGGCAGCTCAGGACACTCCTCTGAGCACCCACATACACAGGACACTCCCCAGCCCAGTCTTTCCGTTCACTGTGGTCTCTGTCCTGGCACAGCCTGTCCTGTGGGCTGAGGCAAGAGTGGTCCCATGGGAGGGCCTGGCCTTGCGGTCTACCCGAAGGACCAGCTGGGCTCAAGCCTCAGCCATCACCACTTAGAGGTGCAGGGGGACAGGAGACATCTGTGGACGGCACCCCAGTCACTGGTCATTGCCAGAACTGTCACCAACTCTGGGGCCAGCTGTTGTTGGGGGCCTGCTCTTCCTGCCAAGTCTTCCCCAGGTCACCTCATTAGCCAGAGGCCCAGAGAGAGCCCCTCCGTGATTAAAGCACTGCACAGGCCTGAACAGGGCCCAGCAGCCCCTAGTCTCAGGGCCGCCTGCTCTCACTTGGATGAATTCCTGGATGTACATCACCAGTTGCCATGGAGCCAGTCTTGGAGGAGAGGGGAAAGGGAGGTGCCCAACACCCCACCATCCACTGGGCTGAGCCAACCCAAAACACCAACTCAGCCACGTGAGCCACAAAGGCGGGGTCTCTCCCATGAAACAGGCTCTTCATCAGACAGAAAACAGAAACAGAAAAGTCATGTCTGCGAGTCCATCACACTGTGGAAGGTCCTTCACCACAAGGCTCTAAGCTGGTAAATGAATCATCACCGGTCATGGTACTTCTTGGAGGGTGGGGGAGCTGTGCTGGAATTCCAGGGGGCCCCTGCTGCCCTCAACTTCACAGTAGGTGGAAGAGAAGCCTGCTGGGGCCAGGGCTCCAACATGCCAGAAAACAGCATAGCTACAGAGGAAAGTTGGTTCCACAGATATTGACATGGGGGCCAGCAACATGCTTCATCAGGTACAGGTGTCTGCCACCAAACCTGAGGACCTGAGTTCAATCCCCAGAAACCAAGCAAAGGTGGAAAGAGAACGCTGATTCCTACAAGTTGTCCTCTGACCCCCATACATGTGCTGTGGCACGCACGCACACACACGCACGCACACACATACACACACATGCGCACGCATGCACGCACACACACGCACTTTGTTAGAAAGGGAGATAAGGGGCTGGAGAGTTGGCTCAGTAGTTAAAGCACTGGCCATTCTTGTAGAGGACTTGAGTTCAGTGCCCAGCACCCACATGGTAGCTAACAACCATCCATAACTCCAGTTCTCAGGGGATCCGATGCCCTCCTCTGACCTCCATGGGCACTGCATGTACACAGTGTACTAAGCATGCATGCAGGCAAAACCCCCATACACATAAAATAAAAATCAATCAAGAAACGTAAAAAGAGAAATGAGAACAAAAAACAAAAGAAACAGGTGAGCACTGTGTTCAGCCCTCAGGGCTCCTGCTGCTCCCAGGTTTCTGAGCCTTAGTCCCCCATCTACATGGGCCAGGATGAGGGTCCACTGAGCAGTTCCCAGAACACTGAGCACCTGGCCAGCAGGTCAGGTCCTGAGACTTCAGGACCCCTGGCACTGCTCCCAGGAAGCGACAGGCAGTGGAGGAGGAGAACCTCTGCTGGAAAAGAGGTGACGTCCCTTGCCCAGGGAACAGGCTTCCAAAGAGCTGGGCTGGTCCTCCTCCCTGTCTCCCTCAGCAGTCATGGGGAACTGAGAACCAGAGCGCTAGCTTCACATGGCTCCCTAACACGCTCACACAGGCACTGACACGAATTCACATGGGCAACATCACTGGCTCCCCGGAGAGAAGGGCATGAAGACCCCACCTGCTGCCTGTTTCGGGCCGCTCCAGTAGCCCGGCTCAACCATCCTCGCTCCGGTACGATGACACTGTGCTTTCATGCACTCTCCCCACTTCCTTTCCTTGACTTCCCAGCCCTCTCCTCCCCAACCTCTGCCAATTCCTAAAGGGGGAACAAAGACAAGGCGCCCAGCCCAGCCCAGGCAGACTTACGATCACCACTTGGCAGATGTGGCCTCGACAGAGCTCTGAGTAGGACGAATAGTGCACGTACACCATCCAGCTGCCTGCGAAGATGCCCAGCCAGACCAACAAGACATACTTGACCCTGAGGCCTGGAAGCCGGCCCTGCTGGGAGAGGGACCAGGTGAGAACGTGCCTTTCCATGGCCCTGTTGCATCGATACCCAAGGGTGACTTCCACACTTCGGACCTTCCGGTCTTTCGACACAGCTGGCATCTACCTCCTCCAGGATCAAGAAGTACTTTGCTCAGCACCTAACGGTATCCGGCAGACACCAGGATCGAAGCCAACAGCTCCTCTCTAGGGTAGGTAAACATTCAAACTGAGGGAAGACAGGGCTGATGACCAAGTTGCTGAACGAAGATACTTATAAACTCCCTTCTAATCTGGCCCATTTTCATAACATTCCTACCTTCAAATAAGGTCAGGTGAGCGTCCGGGCCACGGCGTTGGGGCTTGTTCAGACCCCAGGGATGTGGCCTTCATTCTTCCCACTGTACTGCAAACCAGCGGAAACACGGGCACGGAGGCAGGACTGCAGCACCCCAGCCATGTTTACACCATGACACAGGCTCCTGCATCTATGTTCACAGCACAGCATCCACAGCAGCAAGAATGGAACAGCTTATGTCTGTCTGTCTACATGACAGAACAGGAGCTTCAGCAGGCACCTGTCACCACAGGGATGGATGTCGTACTGAGAAATGGCTAGTCACGGGACACATCCTGTGGGACTCCACTCAGGCAAGGTCCTCAAAGTCCTCCAATGCACAGAGGCAGACACTAGGAAATGAGGGTCAGGGGCTAGGTGGCCTGTGGAGCCAGCATCCATGGGGCAGAGTCAGTCTGGGAAGATGAGCATTCTGTGGATGGACGGTGCCATGGCTGTACAGCAGTGTGCCAGATGTGCACTCAGAGATGGGTAAGATAGTATATTTCACCCCTATGTGCATTTTGCACCATTTTTTGGTCTCCCTGTAGCTCTGGCTGGAACTCGCAATGTGGACCAGGCTGGCCTCTGTCTCCCAAGTGCTGGGATTAAAGGCATGTGCCATCACATCCAGCTCACAGTTTCTCTTAAGAGGCTTTATGTTGGGGCTGGAGGGATGGCTCAGGCAGCTCAGTGGCTCAGAGTACCGGCTGCTTTTGCAGAGGACCACAGTTCAGTTCCCAGTATCCACAGGGCAGCTAACAACCATCCATAACTCCAGATCCAGAGGATCCAATGCCCTCTTCTGACCTTCTTGGGCATTGCATGACACAGATGCACTTACACACATGTAGGCAATACACTCATATAGATAAAATAAAAATAATAAAAATAAGATATTTTTAAAGCTGTTTGAGATGGGCACATTTCTAATCCCAGCATTCCAAAGGCTGGGGCATCTCCAGTTCAAGGCCAGCCTAGGCTACACAGTAAGACCCCATTTCAAGAAATCATGAAAAAAGAAAAGTCAAAACAGACAGTCCAGGCCCCACAACCCAACACCCTGACTCAGATGGCCTGGGAACTGCACTCGGCAGCAGCTCCGAATCACCCTATCACCCCCCCCGCCTTTGTCTTCCCAGGTGTGGAGGGGTACTGGTCTGGGTGCTGCAGATACTGGCTCCTGCTGAGTGCCCCCAGAAGCTGTCCAAGGTTGACAGCTGGGCACCACCACCCTCCCTCTGCCCACCCTGACAAACGGCAGCCCTTGAAGGAGGTGACTGGGCTACTGGTTGGCCTGTGTCACACAGGGGTTGGACGTCCCAAGCCCAAGCTGAGGGCATCGCAGGGCCCAGCTCATCAGGGAACAGGAGGGTCGGACTTGGGGACCAGCATCCCCAGAGGAGGGCCTCTGCTGATGCCAAGCACTGCCTGTGTGCTCCTGTCCACCAGCTGCCAGGGAGAAAATGGAACCAGCGAGCATCCCCCTGGAGGACCTGGAAGTCAGCTGAGCTCAGGTCTACACTCTCCCCTGGCTCACTCAAGGCTGGGACAGAGGCCTTCTCCACAACACGGGCCACCAGCTCCCTGAGGAGGACAAGGTGCAGTCATTCCAAGATTCTTCCAAGAGACGCAGACGCCCTTCTGGGGCATGGCTCTCTGGGCCTCTCCCCTGCCAGGGCCCACTTGGCCCTGGAACTCAGCCATTTCAGTCCCGTTTGTCCAAAATAAAAACAGGGAAGCTGAGAAACAACGGGGGCCAGTGCTGCTGTGGGGCAGATCAGAGGACTTCCAGCCATACCAAGTGCAAAGGGCCGGAGCTAGTGGCAGTCTCAGGCTGGACCGTGTGACACAGAAGTAAAAGCCTGTCCCACTGGGACCTATTCCAGCCAGGCCTACTTCCAGGACCTGGGACCTTTGCACAGGTGGCTCCTCCGCCTCCCATGCCCTCCCATCCTGGCCATCGCCACTTAGCTAGGCCCTTGACTGTCTGCCTGGCCTCAGTCTGAACCACTCTTTCCCAGGGCCCCTGAGCCATTGCAAGTCTCCAGCCCAGGGCAGGTCTTGCCACGGTGACTGCTCCCAACTCATACAGGATACTGCCACTCCTAGGGGAACAGGCTGGTCACTTATGGGTCCAGGCTTTGCAGGGTTAGGCAGTTCAATTCCAGGGGAGCACTTGGGGAGTGGGGAGGGTGACCACAGTTTGCATGGCAAACTCCCTGCCAAGAAGCCCAGGCACCACTCACCAGTACCTGCAAAGGCTATTTCCCAGACAGGGAAACTGAGGCTTATTGTAGACCACACTACTGAAGGAACAGGCCAGTTGGTGCTCCCCCTAAGCCAGCCCCGCTGGGAACTAACCAAAACCCCTCTCCTGCCACTCCTGGATTCACCCTCTGCTCTGAGTCAAGGCTCATCCTTCAGAGGCCTAGATACACCACATCTTCTGGCACAAAGAGGGTCCCCGGACCCCTCAGCTCACACCGAAGTCCCAAGGCTGAGCACAGACCACAGCACAAGCTGAGGCCCCTGAGGGTCTCTGCACTGCATCCTGTAAGCTGCAATCCTCACTCACTAACCCGAAGCTCAGAAGCAGGCTAGATTCTGGGCCAAGGCCAGAGCTCTGGTAGCATCCTCCAACCCTACACCCGGAATGTCCTGCAGGGAGGCCTGGGCTGGACTGGCCAGGGTTGGCTCCTTCCTGCAGGCTTGGGGGCGGGGGGAGGCTAGTGGCCACAGGCTGGAGTTCTGCGGGTTTGAGACTGATGCAAGCCTGGCCCCATCGCCCCAAAGCAGAAGGGGAGGGGCCTCCTCTGCAGACAGAAGCCCGCCCGGACTGGCCCAAGGTCACCGGGGCCAGGGCACCGTCCCAGGATCAGGCCGGCCGACAGGATGACCGGGGGGAGGGTACGCCCCAAGTGTGCTGCCCTAGGAAACAGGCCTTATTTGCAGCAGCGAGCGCAGGACCGGGCTCGGTGTGCGCGCGCCGCCCCTCCGCGCTCCCCAGCGCCCTGCGGGGCGCACCGGCCGCCGCCGCCCTCCGCTTACCTGCAGACCCTTGGAGAAGGGGCAGAGGAGCACCAGGTGCGCCAGGCGCCGCAGCCGCCGCATGATGGGCGCCGGCCGGGGCTGCGGGACCCGCGGCTGGCTCGGCCTCAGCCCCCGCCCGGCCCGGCCCGCAGCGGCCCCTGCTCGCTCGCCATGCGGGCCGCGCGCCCCCGGCCCGCGTTAAAGGCGTAGCGCGCGCCTTTCTGACGGCCGACCGCGAAGCGCGCCGGAGGGAGGAGCGGGGAGGCGCGCGCAGGGAGCTGGGCTGGAGCGAGCGCGGGACGCGCCCGCGCGGGGAGCGTGCACGCGTGGGGAGATGGACAGGAGGGAGGACGGGGACGCGGGGGAAGACGCGTGCACGCCCGGGGAAAGTGTGCACGCTCCGAAAGGGGCGCACGCCACCCCGCGTCTGGCCTTGCCCCGCACCGCTATGCTACACACGGTGTGGATGACCCGCAGGGGCTCCGGACCGCGCTATTGCGTTTCCTCCTGACGCGGCTAAAAGGCCCCGGGATTTGCAGGTGCAGCGGGGCGCAGCCACCTGAGGCTCATGCTCTAAGCTCGCTTGCCCCAGTCCTGGCTGCACCGCTGGAGAGAACCCTGCTTTCTCACAGCCTCCTATGTGAAAAGGGTCCGCTGCTACTCTGTTTATTGTTTGTTTGTTTACAGTGTTTTGCCTGCATGTAAGTGCGCCACGTGTATGCAGTGCTCAAGAAGGCCAGAAGAGGGCGATGGATAGACTGGAACTGGAGTCATAGGCGGTTGTTAGCCACCATGTGAGTGCTGGGAATCAAACCCAAGTCCTGCAAGAGCAGCCAGTGCGCATAACTGCTGAGTCGGCCCCAGAACTTTTCCCTTCTGGCTGCTGCTGCGGGGCTCAGGGACAGAGGTGCCTCTCTCCGGTTAGAGGACAGATGAGTCGGGTGATTCGAACGGCAGCTAACCATATGGTAAGAGCTGTGGATCCCAAACAACGGGCCAGAATTGCCTTCTCCAGCTGCGCCTCTCCCATGTGCACCAGGGTCCCTCATCCTCACCCACATGTGGCACTGTCAGGTAACATTTGAGCCCTGGGGAGCACCTTCCCCTTGCTCTGCTCCCACCTGTATATCTGCTTGCAAAGTGGTGTCAAAAGGCAGCTTTCCTTCAAGGATGTTCATTACTTTGCAGTTACCAGACCAGGCTACCCTTCAGCTGAAGAGGTTTATAGGCTAGAAAGGCTGCAGAAGCAGAAACAAAGGCCAAGGCTGTTTCAAAGCTACTATCCTTGTACCCTGAGGTCAGGGACACAGCAACAGGAAAATAACACCAGGTTACCTGGGGAAGCAAGGCTTGGTACACATCTGTAATCCTAGCACCCAGGAGGCAGGTGGATCTCTGGAAGTCTGAGGCCAGCCTTGTCTAGGCCAACCAGAGCTACCTAGAGAGGTCTTTGCCTAGAAGAAAGAAGGGGGCAATGAGGGAATTGGGGGAGGGGCTTCATTGCTTCATTATCTCATCACCATGACAATTAAAGATGACCTGTTGGACTAGAGAGGTGGCTCAATGGTTAAGAGCACTGGCTGCTCTTGAAGAGGACCCCAGTTCGGTTCCCAGCACCCACATGGCTGCTAACAGCCACATGTAACTCCAGTTCCAGATCTAACAACCTCTTTTGACCTCCATGGGCACTGCACCATACATGCACTTAAACACATGCAGGCAATACACTTATATATATATATAAAATAAAAAATGTAAAATATTAAAAAATAAGATTACCTGTTTAGGGAATTTAACCATTGTATCTCTAATCTTGATTCTTCAGAAGGTCAGATAAACAGTGTAGTTGAAGTTTGGTGATTTGAAGTTTTGAAGTTTGGTGAACTGGAAAGATAGCTTGCTGCTCAATCATGAGGATGGGAGTTTGGATTCCAGCATCCATGTAGCAAGCTGGGCACCCTGCACACACGTGTAACCTCAGCTTCAAGAAGAGTGGAGATAGGAGGATGGCTGGAGTGTGCTGGCTGAGAAACACAAGCCCCAGGTTCAGAAAGAGACCCTGCCTGGAAGAAATAGGTGGGGAATGAGAGAGGAAGATTTCTGACACCATCTTCTGGAGTCTGCCCGCACACACAGAGATGCACACACAGATTGTGGAGGTTTGAATGAGAATGTCCTCCACAGGCTCTGTGTTTTGGATATTTTGTCCCACTGTTTTGAGAGGTCTTAGAAGCTGTGGCCATGCTGGAGGAAGCACGTCACTGGGAGGTGGCTGGGAGAATTCTTAAGCCTTACCAGATCTCTAGTCGCTTTCTGCTTCCTGTGCCTGCTTGAAGATGTGAGCACTTAACTGCCACCTCTGCCCCATGTCTCCCCACCATAATGGGCTCTTGCCCCTTTGGAACTGTAAGCTAAATAAACTCTTCTTTTTAAAAGTTCCCTTGGCCAGTGTCTCCATCACAGCAACAGAAAAGTAACTAATATAAAATCGGTACCAGGAGTGGGGTGCTGGCTGTGAAGACCTGACCATGTGGCTTTTGGGGGGAATTTGGAAGATTTTGGAAGTTTAAGCTAGAAAAGCAGTTGACTGCTGTAAGCAGAGCTTACCAGGCCATTCTAGTAGGAGCCTGGAAGAAAGCGGTGCTGAGAACAAAGCAGTTCCAGAAGGGAATAAGGACTGAAGCAGCAATCGGGATATTTTAGAAAGGAGTCAGACTGGAATCTGTCCACAGCCAAAAAACTTGCCGGAGGCTAAGTTGAAAAGCAATGGACTAATATCTTTGATGGAGGACATTTCAAGACAGCCTAATGTAGAAGCAGCGATGTGGCCATTAATGGTGAATATTATGCTGACCTACAGTGAAAAAGAGCAAATGGGACAGAAAGAAATGCAGAGTGTGCATGTTGGATTGAAAAAGAGCTCCAGAAAGATTAGTGTTGGAGCCAAGGTGTGTGCTGAAGGAGCGGATCCCTTTGATAAGGAGATTAAAGTGATTAAGGAAAGGCCCAGAAATTTGCACTTAAACAATGGAGAGAGTGTCTCCAGGGCAAGACCACACCCAGCTAAGCCTCCAATTTGTGAAAGGAAAATGCTGCAAGGTTTTCTACTAGAAAGCCCTTGAAGGGAGAAGCTTTGAGAGTAGGTAAAGCAGGCCGGGTCCATCCCAAACTTGCAACCCAACTTGGCAGTGTGGTTCACCTGGTACTGGCTTTAGAGGCAGGAAAGATGTAGGAGTGAAGGGGTCATCAGTTCTCTGAGGCCAGGCAGCCTTAGTAATTCTGTTTGATTCTTTTAAAAGGCACACAGCTCCAATCCCAGCATTTGGAAGACAGCGGCAGGTGGCAAGTGGATCTCTGTGCCTTTGAGGCCAGCCTGGTCTACATAGAGAGTTCCAGACCAGCCAGGGCTACATAGTGAGACCTTGTTTCAAAAAAACAAAACAAAAACAAACAACAACAAAAAAAAAACTACAATACTTCTCTCCAGAGTTAATGAAATAATGAGACAAGTCTGGATTAGGCGTTCTCCTGTCCCCCAGCCAACTGTCTGCATTCAGTGATGTCCCTGCTTCAGAGCTTACTGCCCAAAGCCCATGCCCACCCCCACCAAGTCTCCACACAAGGGCAGATCTCCAGAAAGGGAGCTCTGTCCCCAGGGACTCACCTGTGCTGTTGCAATTGAGTTGTAGTTGCTATAGCAACTGCATGGTTCAACTAAATGCCGTGTATATTAATCATATTTCCATATAAACTGAGAAAGAACTCAGTCGAAACTGAGTGGAACACTTTGGACTCAACTGTGACACCCCCACTCCACCCCAGGAATCGGCTGCTGAGACAATTAATGCCTGGGAGAAATGCCAGGAAAATCCTGAAACCCTAAGGGACTCCAAGTCCCCTTCAGCAGAATTGTGGACAATACCCTAACCCATGGTTGACATGGGGACTGGGGTCCCAGGAGTCATGTCCATACCAGCAGAGCCTGTGTGCAGGTGCATGAGGCATGTTACATGCTTATTCTGGATTTCATTTCCACTGACCTTTCATTAATATCTGGTTCAAATCTCAGCACTGCCTTATCTGTGCATGCGTGTGTGTGTGTGTGTGTGTGTGTGGTGCTGGGGGTGGGGATGGAAGCCAGGGCCCTGCACATACTAGGCAAGTATTGTATCCCTGAGCCACACACCCTAGTCCTTAGCCAAATGGAGTGATCCAATAACCATCTCCCAAAAGATGATCCAAGTCCTAGTTCCTAGGACCTGAGAATGTGACTTCACTGGAAAAAGGGCCTTTGCCAGAGGCCAGAAGTCAGAAACCCAACCAGGTGTGGGCATGACCACACTCAAAGCAGAGCTCCAGAACTTTTCAGGGTTCAGTGGGATTTGTCTTGTGGCCAAAGCTCCACATCTGCCTGTCTTCACAAGATTTCTTCCTTCTCTCCTCACAGACACTGTCTTTGGATTCAGGACGCAGGTCATCCAGGGTGATTTCATCTCAAGAGCCTTGCCTTGACGTGGGAAGATGGTTCAGTTGACAAAGTGCTAGTGATATAGGATGAGAACTTGAGTTTGTTCCCTAGAACCCATGCAGAAAAGCTAGGCATGGAGGGAAACTTGTAATCCCAGCACTAGGAAGGCCAAGACTAACGAACCCCAGGGGTTGCTGGCCAGCAAGCCTCACCTAACCCATTAGCTCCAGGTTCCAGGGAGAGACCCTGTCTCAGAAAACAAGGTGGAGGGCTGCTGAGGAACAAAGGTTGACCTTTGACCTACACACACAGACACACCCATGTACTGTCATGCTCAGGAACCCATAGGCACATGAGTGTGGACACACAGAAAGGTCCTAACCTTATTTGCATCCACAATGGCCCTGTTTCCAAGTAAGGTTTCATTCTCAGGTTCTGAGTGGGGTTCCCATCATCCATGCTGTGGTGAAATCAAGTTGCAGATGTAAGATGTCCCTGGAAGAAAACCCCCAGCAGCTTCAGGACTCAGGAAGACTGACAGAAAACTTGGACCAGAATTTACAAACATGTATGAGAAAAGACTTTTACAACTTCTCGGCCAGATAAAGCCCCAGACCCAGAGTCCACAAATACCTAAGAAAGGAACTGACTTTTACAGTTTCTTGACCAGATAAAGTTCCTGACCAAGGGTCCACAAATATCTGAGAAAGGAACTGACTTCTACAGCTTTTCCATCTGATAAAGTCTGTGACCCAGAGTGTGTTCTTAATCACTGAACCATCTCTCCAGCCCATAAATAAAATATTTTAAGAAAAAATTAAGTAACCCAGACTAAGTGGCTGCAGGGAGCCGGTCAGCGCCATTACAAAATGGCGCCGACTTCCTGGAGCCGCCTGTCAAACTGCTCCATTGAGGAAATGTTTTGGCGCGCAAGCCATCCCGAGGCTGCGCATGCGCGTCAATTCGCGCGTCAATTTAAACTGTCCCGAGCCAATCCCGTGGCTTTGCTTGTGGCGGGCTGTCAGCATCCAATCCCGAGCTGTCATACCGCCCTGCTTACTATAAAAGGCCGCTGAACAAGCCCGCTCTTTGCCCCTCGTCATCAACGCCCATCAGTCAACCGAGAGGCTCTCCAATAAAGTGCGATCCAAGAAGAATCTTCGTTGTGGTGGTTTTCTTCCTCTGCTGGTCGGAGGGTGTTCGCCGCAAAGTGGTGCCGAAACCCGGGACGCCGGGTTGCAGTGCGGCTACCTGGCGAGGGGCCGAAGAGGATTCAGAACTTGACGCACGGAGAGGAAAGGCGCCGGTAAGTCATCCCCATGATCGTGTCTGAGCTGCAGCTCACCCTGATCTGTGCTATTGCCCTTATTTTGTGGTTCTTTGTGGTTGCTGTTTTTTGCCATTGCCTCCGATGTGACGACCCGAGCAAAGCGTGCTGCCGCGATTCCGTTTAGTCAGCGGCGAAAAGGTGAAAGTAATTCCTTGATAGTGAGCAAAGGCGTTTCCCTTGTTTCTTGAGAAGGTTTAAGCTCTGCCTTAAAGTAAAAAAGGGCACGCATTTGCTAGTTATGGGTCACGGTCCCAGCTCTGAAATTCCGGGTGGGGACTTTATTACACCTATTAAGGAGTTACTTCGGCAGAGAGACATCAAGATCTCCAATCAGACCATAAAAAAGATCGTAAGGGACCTGGATGCGGCCGCTCCATGGTTCGCGATCTCGGGAGACCTTTCTCTCCCTTCATGGGAAAAATTGGGTAAAGACCTAGAGAGAGTCAAGGAAGAGGGAGAGTTAGGGAAAGGTACCCTCCCCTTTTGGAGATTAATCCATTCGTGTCTCAGCAAAGGAAGCCATACTAATCTCATTAAGGAGGGAAGAAGGGCACTAGTAAGGCATCAGGATAGCCTCTCAGAGTCAGATGTGAGTGGGGAAATGCAAGTAAGGCCTAAAAGAAAACAAAAACAGAAGGAAAAAAGTTTAAAAGAAGAGCTCCAAGAAGCTAGTCATAGTAAAGATCCCGGTGAAAGGGATATTAAGAATGAAAAATGGCGGTCGCCGTCCCCTAAACCCTTATATCCTTCCTTGGAGGAGTTTGCACATTTGTCAATACAGGGACAAAGTTCTAGTGAGGAGGTATCTGAAGAGGAGCAGGAAGTAGAGGAAGTAATTATCCCTCATGCAACAGGGCCCTGGCACCCCCCGGAAGGAGGAGGGGCCTCCGTAAAGAAAAGGGCTACTGTTTCGGCGGGAAATTTTAAACAAGGGGCGGGGCCTATAGCACCCCCACCCTATGCATCCAACACGGGTCAGTGTTGTTTTATCCAGCCAGGAACCTGGTCTCGTTTATTTTCTATTTTCCCCGTGTTTGAGGATTTAGCCACTCATATTAGAAGGCATGAGCCAGTGCCTTACAAACAGCTTAAAGATTTAGTGCAGGCGGTCAAAGATTTTGGACCAGGAGCGGATTACTCGGTAGCTTTGTTACGGAGAATTATAGCAGTCCCTTTGACCCCCACAGATTGGATTGAATTGGCCAAGGCTTGCCTAACAAGAGGCCAGTTCCTTGAATTTAAATCGATGGTCACAGATAACGCCCAGACTCAGGCTAGAAAAAATGCTCAGGATGGTCACCCACATTGGAATATGGATATGCTTTTAGGCCTTGGACAGTTTATGATGCATCAAACTGGCTACCCGATGCTCCTCAGGTTGTGGAGTGTATGATTGTGCTGGAGGTTTTCCAAACGTTTTCTGAATCTTTTAATTTATATACGGATTCCCAATACGTGGCTAATGCACTGTCCGCCTTGGAGGTGGCAGCTTATGTAAAACCTGCTAGCACAGTTTTCACTATTTTAGTCCAACTCCAAGCATTAATTTTACAACGAGCTTGCCCTTTTTTCGTTTCACATTTACGTGCTCATTCTTTGCTTCCTGGTCCCCTAACACAAGGCAATGATATCGTAGATCAAGCCACCAGGATGGCTATGCTTTCCCTAAATGATAAAACATCACTTGCCTTTGACTTCCATAAATTGTACCATGTGCCTGCTGAAACTCTAAGGCGCAAATTTTCCCTTTCCCGTCAAGAGGCACGAAATATAGTTAAGGCTTGTCAAACCTGTGTCACCTTTTTACCATCTCCCCATGTTGGGGTTAATCCTCGTGGCCTTCGCCCTGGAGACTTATGGCAAATGGATGTGACACATATTTCTGAATTTGGAAAGTTAAAGTATGTTCATGTGTCCGTGGACACTTGTTCTGGCATTGTTCACGCCACTCCCCTGACGGGAGAAAAGGTGCTTCACGTAAAGACCCATTGCTTGGAAGCTTGGGCTGCCTGGGGAAGGCCAGGTCGCCTAAAGACAGATAATGGTCCAGCGTATTCCTCTTCAGGTTTCCGTACTTTTTGTGCCTTAATGCAAGTAGCCCATGCCACTGGCCTTCCATACAATCCACAGGGCCAAGGTATAGTAGAAAGGGCTAATAAAACCTTGCAGGCCATTTTGATAAAGCAAAGAAAAGGTATTGCAGAGAATGCAACCCCCAAGGAGCGAGTTTCCCTCGCCCTTTTTACAATAAATTTCCTAATATTAGACCCTCATGGCCAGTCTGCTGCTGACAGACATAGTCAAAGGGATGTTTCTAAGTCCCGCGAAATGGTCATGTGGAAGGATGTTATATCCAATAAATGGATGGGACCGGATCTGGTTATTAACAGATCCAGGGGAGCTGTTTGTGTTTTTCCTCAGACTGAAGAATCGCCTCATTGGGTCCCCAGTCGCTTGGTGAAGACCATCCAACCCGCGCTGGACGATGCCTCTGCACAGGGCAAGACGGAGCCTGCCAATGTTGCTGATCCTCCTCCAACTCTGGACATCGAGTGAAGGAGAACAACGCTGGGGATTTCTGTCTGTCTTCCCAATACCTGTTCCAGTTCGCCATGATTCGTCGGTCTTTCCTCGCTTCTTCACAACTGAAAAGGACTTAGGTTTGCCATTGCTTCCGGAGGACACTCTTATTGCATTCCTACAGAGTTCTCGGAGTTTTATTGAGACTGGTGCCTTGTGTTTTACTCTTGATACTCCCCGCAATTCTTGCATCCCATTGAGGCAGCAGAGTTTTGCATGGTTTAAGGACAAAAACAGTAAAACTTATGTTGGCATACCTCAGGTTACAGATGTAGAAGATCACACAAAGCGGGTTTATAATATGACCTTCATCGACACAGCTGTCTGGTTCAATGGAACCTTGCCAGATGTTACACACTGGCACTCTAAGGAGACACTTCACCAGCCTCGTCTCGCTCCACACTGTTCAGGCACATATGAACAGGACCTTTGGCCTTGGTCTGAGTGTCAGTCCACTTCTGTCAATTGGGCAGATGCAGGCAGGTTTTTCACTTTTTCACCAGACATGCGTGGCCAAAGGCCGTTTCAAAATACATGGACAATGGGACCTTTTCTACAAGATGCCAGATATTATCCTTTTACCAAGTGGTTGTTGTGTGGGGTTAATGAAAGTTGTACTGATATGACGCCCTTTGTTCTCTTACAAGGAGGGTCCGTAGCCTATAGCAGTATCACATTTACTAGCTTGGTATGGGCAGACAGGTCAAAACCACCTACCCAAAATAAAGGAGCATCATATACAATCTTTAATACAACAGGAGGAGCGGTTGTAATCAATCGCCATTTAGACCCAACAAAAAATAAGACTTATACCATAACTCCAGTTTGTGTATATCCACCCTTTCTATTTGTGCTTAGCAATTACACCTTTAATAATTGTACTAAGAATACATGTGCTCTTGCACAATGTTGGAAGGCTAATCAATGGAAAAGTGCTCTAGTACTTAGAGTACCCCGCTGGGTTCCAGTCCCTGTAGAAGTCCCTGGTACCCTGACCCTTTTCCGTTCTAAAAGGGACTTTGGAATTACGGCTGCAGTAATTACAGCTATAGTTGCAGCTACCGCTGCCGCTACTGCAGCAGGAATAGCCCTAAGTCAGAATGTCCAAACTGCAGAGACACTTAATAACATGGCCTCAGAGACTGCACAGGCCTTAGACTCTCAACGATTCTTAGATTCTAGAGTAAAAGGAGGGATTATGATATTGAATCAAAGAATAGATTTGGTACAAGAACAACTTGACATGTTGTGGCAAGTAGCCCAATTGGGATGTGAGTGGAAATTTCAAGCGTTATGTGTTACAAGTGTTCTGTATGATAATACTTCTATAGCAGCAGATTTGTCTAAACAATTGTCAAATTATTTAGTGGGTAATTGGAGTGACGCTTTTGATAAGGATTTGGAAAAACTTCGGAGAGCTGTTATTACCATTAATTCCACCCGTGTAGACCCCAGCCTGACAAATGGGTTTGTTTCCTGGTTTTCCTCTGTATTTTCGCATTTTAAAGAATGGGTGGGAGTAGGCATGTTTGCGGTCTGCAGCATTGGAGGATGCATACTATGTCTGTGGTTAATTTGTAGGATGAGAGCCCAAGCAAAAAGGGACAAAGTTATTATTTCTCAGGCATTAGTCGCCTTGGAATGTGGAGAATCCCCTCAAATATGGCTGGCAGCCCTAAAGAAATGAAAAATTGGCTCTGCCCTGGCCCTTGCACCCTCTGGGATCAGTATGACCCATTGCACGAGGATGGGCAGTGGCAGAGATATTTTTGGCCCAGACTTTGCCTTAGCACGCCCAGGGAGTATTTGCCCATTGCACGGGCTTAGGAAAGACTGTTTGGCCTTTGTTTCCCTTGATCGGTCGGCACATCATGAGGTGAAGACCAGATCGGGAACGTTGTATTTCCTAGGGCTCTGCTAGCATATAAGAAAAAAGGGGGAGCTGCAGGGAGCCGGTCAGCGCCATTACAAAATGGCGCCGACTTCCTGGAGCCGCCTGTCAAACTGCTCCATTGAGGAAATGTTTTGGCGCGCAAGCCATCCCGAGGCTGCGCATGCGCGTCAATTCGCGCGTCAATTTAAACTGTCCCGAGCCAATCCCGTGGCTTTGCTTGTGGCGGGCTGTCAGCATCCAATCCCGAGCTGTCATACCGCCCTGCTTACTATAAAAGGCCGCTGAACAAGCCCGCTCTTTGCCCCTCGTCATCAACGCCCATCAGTCAACCGAGAGGCTCTCCAATAAAGTGCGATCCAAGAAGAATCTTCGTTGTGGTGGTTTTCTTCCTCTGCTGGTCGGAGGGTGTTCGCCGCAAGTGGCACACACTTTAATCTCAGCACTGGGAAGGCAGAGGCAGGCAGATCTCTGTGAGATGGAAGTCAGTCTGGAGCTACAAGGAGACTGTCTCAAAAAGAAAAACAAGAAAGATAAAAATGTTTTGGCATACTTATTTTTGTTTGAAGAGTGTGTCTTATAAAATAAAAATATAGGTCATGGGCCAGGGGTGTGGCTCAGTTGATAGAGTGTGTACCTAACTTATACAAAGCCCTGGGTTCCATTCCTAACACAACATAAACCAGGCCTGGTGGTACACTGGTAATTTCAGCACTTGGGAGGTGGAGGCAGGAAGATCAGAATTTTACCTTTCAGTCTTTCTACATTGCAAGCTAGAGGGAGGTCAGCCTGGGCTACATGAGACCCTATCTCAAAAATAAAAAGAAAGAGGGACTGGAGAGATGACCCAGCAGTTAGGAGCACTGGCTCTCACAGAGAACCTGGGTTTGATCCCAGCACCCACATGGCAGCTAACAACCATCTCTAACTCCAGTTCCAAGGGAACCAATGTCCTCTGCAGGCATTTCATGACACGAGTGCACTTACATACATGCAAGCAATACACTCATGCACATAAAATAAACATAATAAAATAAAAAGGGAGAAAGAAAAAAGGAGAATGGGGGTGGAGAGACGGCTCAGCAGTTAAAAGCACTGGCTGCTCTTGCAGAGGACCAAGGCTTGGTTCCCAGCATCCACATGGTGGCTAACAACCACCCGTTCCAGAAGAACCTATGCCCTCTTTTGAGGGCATTGCATGCACATGGTGTACTTACATACATGCAGGGGAAACACATATATAAAATAAAGAAAAATGAGCTGGGCATGGTACTTGGGAGGTAGAGGTAGGTGGATCTCTGTGAGTTCAAGGCCAGCTTGGTCTAGATAGTGAGTTCTGCACACAGTCACAAGAGGTCAAGATGTGCTTCTGCTGTAAACATAGCTTATAATCTTGTGCGATTTTTCTCAGAAAAGGACAGGTTCTCAGATAAGCAAGACATACCCCTCAGGTTAAAGTCAAAGAAGGCCTTCAGTTCTTTTATCATTCTAGTTTGAAGTGTCTCTCAGGAGGCAGCATGTTGGCTCTGGGAGCCCCTTTCTGTTCCTTGTATTGGAATTCTTGACTCAACTAGTGAAAACCACAAACCTGATTCCCCAGGGTGAGGGGCTCCTTTCCCTTCCCAGGCCCGCCATGGGGTGGTCTGTGGGGGTGACTGAGCCAGGTCATTAGGACCCACTCTTGCCCCCGCCTTCTTTAGGTCTTGCAACTTGCCTCAGCGGATCCTCTGCCTGTTCAGAAGGAAGGTGACTGAGGGTAGGTGGGCTGAGGAAATAGTCCCATTGGTGGAGTCCTTGCCTCCTATACAGAAAGCCCTGGGTTCAAGCATAGCACCCCATAAACCAGGTATGGTAGTGCACACCTGAAATCTCAGTCCTGGGGCAGGGGGTAGAGTTAGGAAGGTCAGAAGTTTAAGGTCATCTTTGGCTACAAAACTGAGTTCCAGACCAGCCTAAGCTATGAGAGCCTACCCCAAAGAGAAAAAGAAAAATAACCTGTCTCAGCTCACAGAAGAACCACCTGCCATAAATGATGGGCCTCTGGTGACTCATGGTCATGACTTAAAGACATTCTCCTGTCAAATCAAAATAAAGCCATTGTTTGGGGTGAGGTTCCTGCACTGTGTGCCCTACAGGCCAGGTTAGAAGCCAAAATGGAGTTTGCTGGTGCCAAAACTCTGCGGGTCAACAAAGAAACTTCTAAGGAGCTTATCTGACCTGGGAAATCAAGATTACAGAAGTAACAGTCAAATTTCCTAAAGAACCCTTTGAATGGGCATATTGATGAAGCTCCTTCTGTCCTTGTGCAAGGAGACCTCCTGGGATTCGGCAGGTACCCCCGTCCCCTCCTCACAAGCAGCTTGTGGAATGGCTGGTCTGGGTCTGGGGATGGAACTCAGTGGTACAGCACTTGCCTATCAAACTCCAGGCCCAAGACTCTATCTACTACACTGCCAAAAAAATGAATAAACCAGACACAGTGGCACACCTCCTTAATCCCAGCACTCGGGAGGCAGAGGCAGGTGGATCTCTGTGAGTTCAAGGCCAGCCAAGGCTACAAGGAGACACTGTCTCAAAATAGACTAAATAAATAAATTTAATTAAATCAAAACACCACCACCTGCTGCAGCTGACTCTTCACTTCTGTCTTCTGCCCTTCTCTGTAAAGTGTCTCTGTCTCTGTCTCTCTCAAAGAAAAGTAGAGAAGAACTTCCCAGAGTGAGAAAGGCGAGAGGCTCCAGAGAGAAATACCCAAAGGTAGTCTCTTGCTCAGATCACAGATACTTGTTCTACAATCACAAATAAGCTAACTAAGATTCTTAAGCTAAACAGAGCTCCGCTTGCAGTTCTGGGTTCAACAAGGGCATTGTGGGAGCGCTCTGCTTCTGAGGTACACATACCAGTGAGCAATTTTGCCCTCTGACTCTCCTCATGCAAATTCTGATGCATCTAGTAGGATGAATCTGATAAAAGGATGGGTGTGTTTGGAGCCCAAGCTGAGGGCGGAGCCAGGTTTGGGACCCTAGAAGGCTGTGGCTGGCAGCCTTCCTAAACACAGTCCCTGTCACTTCCTCTCAGCAAAGCTCACGAAGTCATTATAAAGCCAAGTTGACATCCAGCAGCCCACCAATGACAAACGAGGATAAACAAGGACTGTCTGTACCTGCATCGGCATGTGGTTCAGCCAGGAGAAGAACTGGGACGCTGGTCCACATCACACAGGAGTGAGGCTCATGAATGCCACTCTGAAGGAAAGAAGCCAGACACAAAAAACATCACAAGCTATAGGATTCCATTCCTGTGATGTGTCCAGGACGGGCAGATTCAGAGACCAGGCAGACTGGCCTTCGCCAGGGGCCGGGATAGGAACGGGGTCGGGGAGGGGAGGTGGATGTGGGAGTTCCTCTTGGGGAGTGTTGCCTGAACTTTTCCTAGAGAAACGTGAGGAAACGTCTACTCACCCCAGGTGTGGCGCCAGTGAGAGACCAAAGAAACCACCTTGCCCAAGTCCAGCTTGGTTTGCCAGTGAGTTTACTATGCTTACAAGAGCAGGAGTGAGGGGTCACTTACAGAAGCATGGGTGACCCCAAAGCAGCCACATCACTGAGAAGTCTCACCCAGCCGGACGATGACTTCCCCACAGCTGCAGAGAGGGTATCTCCCCCTCATTAACCTTCCACACCCTCTAATCCAGCTCCTCCGGAGACCACAGGCAGTTGGGGCAGGACTGCACACAGCTGAGAAGGAGATGCAGGCAGAATTTCAGGTGAGGGTCTCATGACCCTCCTCGCCCCTCCTCTGGGAGGGAGCATGGGCAGGAAGTTCTCAAGGGTCTCTTGCAAGTAGCGCAGCTGCTTCGGTGAGGGTTGCGATGGCCCCAGAGCCCACAGGGTGGAAGGAGAGAACTGACTCCTGTAAGTTGTCCTCTGACTTGCACAGAGGTGCCATAACACACACATACATATAAACAAACAACATAATAAAAGCTCAAATCATCATTTTTCTGTTGATAAATTTCGCCTCAATTTTTTTAAGTTAGCAAAGATAAAGTCACTTGTAACTTCGAAGTCGGACAGATGGTGTCACTGTGACACCAGACAGGCTCTTCCAGGCAGGCTGTGGATGCCGCCCCCTTCTCCCCTCTCTCTCCTTCCCTCATCCCGCTCTCCCACAGTGGGATCACCTTCCAAAGCTCCGACTGTCCACTCTGACCTCGAACTCACCCTCGGCACACCACCCCTCCCAGCCGGTGCAGAAGACATAATCTCACCTACTCAGAGCCTTCAGATTCTGCTGGAACCCCACCCACCCCCCTCATGAACATCCCTGTTCTTGGCTGTGGAACCTCCGGCATGGAGGCACTCAACACATGCATGTAAACCTATACACATCTGCATGCATACCTATACACGCATGCATACCTACATATGCACACCTACATGTGGGCTCACACACACACACACACACACACACACACACACACAAAAGAGGCCATAGCTATGTTGAAGTAATGATTGTGGAGAGTTAGAATGCTGAGGATTGAGAATCAAAATTACCTTGAACTATCTTTGGCCCCCTTATAATAATAGCCATTTATTATTCAACTGTGTCTGACCTAACATCCCTGTGACTAGCACATAGATTCTTTGGGAATGTACTAACAAGCCGTTAGTGTCCACCAAACCAAAAGCTAACCATGTCATCAGATACCATCCAAGATCTAGAGCAAAGTTTTCCCCACTTTGTTGTGACCTACCTGTTTCCATAATCACGACTTCTGTGATTACAAAAGTGGTGGGACGGCCTCCATGACGGAGCATGCTCGGGGGCCACAACCATTCATTTTTGGCTCCAGGTAAGTGATTCCTGCGTCCCTTCAGGTTGGAGCAGTGTGTTGCAAGGACAGCGGCTGCTCTGTGTACTCACACAGTACTCTGAGGCCTTCACCAGGTCTGGACACCTGAGCAGTATTCAATTCCTGGCCTGGCAGGGAGGCAGGGGCATGGCAGCCTGTACCAGGCCCGTGGTGAGTGACTGGCACACCCTCTGACCTTCTGGTTCCTAGAAACATGAGCAGCTACTCTTTCATTTCTTCCATCCAATCACTCACCCACTCACTCACTTGATTCTTGGCACTTTTCTGCAACTGAGCAACTGGGTTGGGGAAATGTTAGGCAGAACTTCAGTGGGCAGTAGTGAGGCCAAGTGGGATACAGAGGGACAGGAGACACGGAGGGAGGGCAGGTGCAGACAGGGAAGATCCATCCAGAGTGTCAACACACTGTGTGCCCTTGTCTGAGCAGGGTAAGGATGATTCGCTCAGCCAGAAAGAGGGCAGCTGAGGAACCGGAAGACAGAGTGTGGTAGGGATGGGGTGGGTAAGAGACATGGGACTGGCAAATCAGAGCCTTGAGCCCAGGTCTGGATGCTGAGGGATTTGGATTCTTCCTGGAGGAGTGGAAGACAAGGATGCAGAGGAAAGGGGCCGGGGAGGGGCCGGGGAGGGGAAGAGAAAGGAAGGAGGGAAGGGAAGGGGAGGAAGAAAGACAGGGAGAAGCCAGCTCCCTCTAGGCCCTTGGGTACTTCTGGAGAGCCTGGGCTCCTGGGCCTGAACCGTTTGCAGAAGCTGCCAGCTGGCCTGTCCCCATTCCTTAAGACTAATCGCTCCAGGCCCCTGAGTCCCAGTATCTGTCCCGGGACAGGCAGGGAAGCCTACCACACAGATGGACTGGCCCCTCAGCTCTGACAAGAGCTGGAAATCTGAGGTCCTCCTTTTCCCAGCAGGCAGTGAGGGTGCTCAGGGGGAGGGGTCAAGACAAGCAGGTTTCTTGATCTGTCCGGCTCCGGACAAGCTACTCTGCAGCAAACAGGAATTTCTTGTTGTTCTTGGAAGTCTGCTCAGTAAGTCATGAAGAAGCCACAGGAGACAGACTATGGGCCGGCACAGCAGTGGGTGGGGAAGTCAGGCTGGGTCCTGCTCCTTCCCAGACCAGTCTTCTCCTCTGACCCTGAGCTGGTTTGTTATAGCTCCACTGGAGCCATGATTGGCTTTAAAAAAAATTATTTTGTGTGTATGAATGTTTTGCCTGCATGTACACAAGTGTACCACATGTGTACAGTGCCTGTGGAGGCCAGAAGAAGGCATCAGATCCCTTGGAACTGGAGTTACAGTTGTGAGTACTAGGAAATGACCCTGGGTCCCCTCTTAACAGCTAAGCCTTCTCTCCAGCCCCCTGTTCAGAGGGCCACACAGGTCCTTCATCTGCTAATCAGGAAGCACACGAGGAAGCCCTGGGAGATAAGCCTTGGGACGCCCCTCTCAGTCCTGGGAAGACTCTGGCCATTGAATGTGTCTGGGGGATTGAGTTGCTGTGATGGGGAAATCCACTTACAGAAAAGATGACCAGTCTCAGGTCAGCTGACCTGTGGTTCTACAGACTAAGAGGCCAAGACCCAACTCTCTAGAGCCATGCACAGATCCCTAGCTCAACAACTGGGAGGCTGTAGCTCTGGAGCCTCGTCTTCCCCCATCAGACCTGGGGCTACTGGTTACCTAGGAGCCAGAGCCCCTGGGAGTCGTGGGACAAGAGGCCTGGCCTGGACAAATTTCCAGAGAGCAAGCTGACACTGAGATGCCATCCCTAGTGGGGCTTCTGGGGTAGGGACAGATGGGGGTGACAAGGGGACTGCTCATGTTCCAACCCCCTGCTCAGTCTCCCCATGGTTTGTGGAGGAAAGAAAGACCACAGGCACACAGGGAGGCAGAGGTACAGGACACCCTGGGGTCACACCACAGCTTGGTCTCAGGTCTGGCCTCAGAGCAGTCAAAACTCTGGGGAATGGTGCGTGCTGGCCACGCCAGTAAAGACCAGGAAAGAAGAAAGATAACAAGAACGGAGGAAGGAGCGAGGGGAGGAGGGGACGGTGACCCTGAGGAGTTGCAAAAACTAGGGCAGAGGTCATGCCCAGCGTCTCCTGAGCCAACGGTCAGGGTCAGGGCCCCGCCCCGGGCAGCAGCGAGGGGTGCTCTGCCTGGACGTGGGGATGGGCCTGCTGTCAGCAGGCATGGCGGAGGGGGCTGAGCCTCCTCGCAGGCAGCTCTGAACTGCTGTGCCAGGCGAGGCATGCAGGAGGGCAGAGGAGAGACCTTCTCCGCCCTGTGCACCTCAAACCCTCAGAGCCTCCTGTGCAGTTGTGCTAAAGCAGTCCCGCGCGCTGTCCTCTGGGTGTCATTTCAGCAGCTCCAGGGTGGGCACTGAGAGCCCAGGGCCCCCTTGCTCCAAGGCAACGCTAAGCTCTGGGTGTGCCTCTGGGGGCAGAGACAGTCCAGATCCAGTCCGTTGGGGAGGACTGGGGGACTCTGTGGGAAGGTGGGCCCTGTTCCTGGGGCCAGACCTCTGTGCTTGCAGTCCTAGGCTTGCCCACTAGAGGCCAGTGAGTTGCAGCCCTTAACAGTGCCCCAGTGGCGGTGGACCCTAACAAGTCTAGGGAAAGGAAGGGTTGCGTTTCAGATAAATGACAACACTGTGTTCATCTGAAGTCCAAATCCATGCAGGTCGGCCTTTTCCTGGCTTACTCCAGGGAGCCTCCTAGGCACAGCACAGGCTAACCCAAGGAGGAAAGCTGACTTCCGGAATGCGGGGAGGGGGCTGGAGCCCCTGCGCTGAGCCCCAGTGGGTCACCCAGAGGCCTCACCTGCCCTAGCCCATGACTCAGGTGCATGTCCAAGAGGGGCGGGGTGAGCAGGGCGGGGCGGGGCGGGCTGAGGGCTAAACCCCTGGACTTAGCTTCTTACATCCTACCTGGAGGAAGGAGCAACGAAGGATTTCTGGATTGATGCCCTTGTGAGGGAAGGATGTGGTGCTGGCCAAAGACCAGAAAAGTGAGCCTGCTGGGCAGTGGGACCTCCACACTCACACTCAGTGTCGTTCGTTGACGTGCTCTAGACTTGTGCAGTGCGAGACCCGCACAGCTGAGGCTGGTGGTCCTGTGCAGCCTCTCTGCTTCCTTCCCACCCAGGCATCTGCCTGGGCACCCATACCTGAAGCCCCCATGGCCGTGTTCTCCGGTCGGAGTCTCTCTGGTTACTTTAAGTCATGAATCCACCTGAGATTTAACTGGGTTTACAGTTTGAGACAGGTGCTGTGAGTTGGGATTTGCTGCTTGGAACAAGTCAGGCAGAGACAAGAGTTCAAACCTCTTGCAGCCCTAGGAAGAAAGGGGGCTCTGGAGAACAAAGTATGGGGGAGGGGCAGAGAGAAATGATGGGGTACTGAGGCCCTGAGCAGCCTCTGTGCCCCCACCCCTTCAGGGAACTTCTGTCAGCACACCTGGGGCCTCATCAGTCCCTGAGGCACACCAGCCTACTGCAGCTCTTCCACCAGGCCTCAGTTCCCTCAGCTGTCGCTCTCTGAGGACCCCGGGCTTAGCTCGGCCACCCCCACATTCCCAGGTCCACTCAGTCCCACAACTTTCCTGGAGGGGAGTCTCCTTCATTCACTCCTTCTCTAAAGCCCGCCCCCGGGCGGGGGGGGGGTAATGTAGAGTGGGACAGGAAGCACAGAGCAGCTGTTAGAACCAGATCCAGAAAGAGAGGTGATGGGACGAGCCAGGGATGGATGGGGTCGGATGGGGAAGAAGCCACTTGCCCTAGTTATAGGTCTGCCAGGAGTCTGGGGACACTGCCCTTCCCTGCCCACACAGCCAGGGCCTGGCCCAGCTTGCTGGTGGACTAAGGGTGCAGGATCTACTCTGCTCTCTTCTGGACTCCTTGGAAGGCTTGTATGGTTGTGCTGGACAGCTTTAGTTGTCAACTTGACACACCTGGGTTGAGAGAGCCTCCACTGGGGAATTTCCTCCATTGGACTGGCCTGTGGCCATGTCTGTGGGGCATTTTCTTGACGGTTGAGTGATGTGGGAGGGCCCAGCCCACTGGCCAGTGCCACCCCTGGGCAGATTGTTCTGTGTTGTATAAGAAAGCAGGCTGAGCATGGGCCAGGGGAGTAAGTACCTAAGTACTGTTCCTCCATTGCCTGTGCTCTAGCTCCTGCCTCCAGGTTCCTGCCCTGAGTGCCTACCTTGGGCCCCCTTGGTGATGAACTGTGACCTGGGAGATGTCAGCCAAATAATCCCTTTCTCTCCCAAGTTGGTTTTGGTCAGAGTGTTTGGTCACAGCAATAGAAAGCAAACTAGGACAATGGACCACTCAGGCTCACACTAGAAGTGGAAGTTGGAATGGAGAAAGGGCCCAGGGAGAGAGCTCACCCCCAAAACAACTTCAGTGCATCTCACCTCATCAGGACCCCTTGTCCTTCCTCCTACTTAACAGAGGAGGTGGCAGTGACTGCAGACGGAAAGGGCTAGCCCCAGTTTTCTGGCCAGAAGGGGCAAGGATGATCCAAGCTGGGCCTCGCTCAGACTACAAAACGGAAAGAAAGCTTGACCCGTCTTCACTTCACCTTATAGGACAGGGCTCCCGTGGGGTTTGTGAGCCCACTGACAAGGCCCCTGGGCTGAGATGTTGAAGGCATTGGCCTGGCTGTGGCCCAAGGGTGGGAAAGGGTCTGGCTATCTGTCCCCAAGCTGGCTTTCTAGGCCAACGGGGAAGTTGGACCAAGCCGACCAGACGAAGACCCTCCAGCCGTTTCCTCACTTCCATCTCAGTCACAGCATGGGACCAGACCTTGGGGTGACTTCAGTTGTGGCCTCTAGACTCCTGATGACTGGGAAGCAAGAGAGCAGGAACCACAGGGCAGAGGTGCCGGCTGGAGAGAGGAGAGAGGATGGAGGCGAGAGCTGCCCTGTCCCACCAGCAACAACGTCCAAGCTAGACACCCCTTCCCTACTGGGCAGAATCAGGCAATCCTGTTTGTGTTCCATCCCAGTCCTTCTCCAGCTGGCCTGAGGCACAACCAGCACAGCTGACTGCACTGGGAACGCCAGCTGGGCCAGGGGTCAGGTGACCCGAGGACTTTAACATGTTCTGCCAAGAGCCTGTCATGTCTGTCTTCACCACCCCCTCACAGGATGGAGGCCTCGTAAGCTGCATTGAGTACAGTGCCCCAAGACAGTCATATACCCCTGTTCCCTTTACACAGAGCAGTGAGGTCCAAAGGAGTAGAAGTGACCGGAGGCGACCCAGGGGCAGGCAGCAGGGCGACAGCTCTGGGCCTGGGAGCTCCACTCTGCACCAAATCTGCCTACACTCCCCTCCCCCCAGAGGCTGGGGTCTGGAGGGATGTCCCTTCACCTTCCTGGGCCTAAGCACCAGGCTTCTCCTCCGCAAAGAGCATCAGAAGCTCTTACAGCACGTCAACATTTCTCTGCCATGATGGACTGTAACCCCTTAAACTAAATCAGAACAATCGTTCCCTCCCTGACATGCCACAGCAATGAACATACACACACACACACACACACACACATGCACACATACATGCTCGGCCCAGAGACCCAGAGCTCCACACAGTACTTCAATGTAGGACCTTCCAGATGTGGGTCAATCCCTAGCCCTTCTGGAAGCCTCGACACCCGCCCCCAGGGAGGATCTGGAGGCCCCCTCCCCTGGCAGGGCAGGGATCTAGCCTGATTCCTCCTCACTTCATCTATTTTTAAGCACAGACCTATGAAACATTCATGGGCTACTTCATTTACAGGTGGCAGGGACAGCATTGGTGTCCCTGTGACATGTCCACCTAGAAGCTGGAGCTGTCTTGGAGGACCCATAAGGAACAGGCCAGAGCCAGCTTCTCTGCTAGACACTGGGCTCTGCCCTCACCTTCTCTTCTCCCTTTCTTCTTCCTCCTCCTCCTCCTCCTCCTCCTCCTCCTCCTCCTCCTCCTCCTCCTCCTCCTCCTCCTCCTCCTCCTCCTCCCCTCCTCTTCCTCCTCCCCCTCCTCCTCCTCTTCTTTAGCGTCCAGCCTCCCTCCCACTCTGAGCTTCTCTGAAGGACCCAAGCCCCCTGGAGTCTCCCCAGGAAGGAAGCAGGACTCATAGAGGGCACTCTGCCTCTGGCTCCGCCCCAGGCTGTGACTTCCCTCCGGCTTTCAGTCTGGGCTGCTTCTTTCTCCAGGGCTGGGTCATCAGGGCCCACACCCACAGCCTCGGGAGCACAGGGCAGCTGGATTCCACTCAACCACCTAGTTGAGATCAGCGTCCCCACTTTACAGACAAGGAAACTGCAGCTGTGCTGCATAGCCTGGAGTCAGCTTCCAGGTAAACAGGACTTCAAAGTGTGTGCCCCACTCTTCCTGCCTGGTGTCCCACAGTCACAGGTCACCCACCCATCTTTTACCTCAGCTTTTCGAAAATGAGGGGCTCTAGCTCCCATGGCCCCTCCCTTCTCTAGCTCCCCCACAAGAGAAATGCAAAGACCACAGGATCCCACCAGGTCCTGGGGAGGAGGAGACTCTTGAAGGAAAGGGACAGGTGAGTGGGGACTAGCTTCCGGTTGACTTTGCCCTGTGCTAGCATAGCTCCAACCTGTGCTAGGCTTCCCCTTGCAACAGCAGCTCCCCTCCTGGGCCTCAGGCATCAGGGAGGAAGGCACCTCAGCTCTGACAGTGTTACCTGGTGTCATGTGCTGACTGGCTGCCTCCCAGCAAATGCCCACGAGGGCTCTCAGCTGCCTTCTGCCTGGGACACAGAGCAGCCTGGCACTGGCTCAGCTGGACACCAACTCCCAGTCCCCTGAGGTAGCACTGGGCCACCTTCCCTGCCCAATCCGACCAGTGATTCTTCCCTGCTTCGCTCTTCTGTGAGCTGGGTGGAAGTCCAGTTTCATCTTAATGGAAATCTCTCTCAGGATCTCCAGCAGCCCCGAGATGTTCTAGGCTTCACTACCAGAAGCAAAAGGTTTTGGCAGCTTCCAAAGATGACACTGTTAAAACAGTTTCCTTCCTATAGCCTTCCCATATTGTGCAATCCTTCTTTTTTGTAGAAGGAAAATGATACTGTCTTTCACCACTTAGCAGCCCAAGAGGATGAAGAAAGGAACTGGGGAGAAGTCAGGCGATTGCCTTTCCAAGAGGAAAACAACTTTGTGTCTGTGGAGACTGCAGAGCCAGCCAGAGTCCCTGCCTCTCAAGCTGGCCCCTAACCCCTGGGAGCAGGAGGGCAGGGCCACAGTCAAGATCTGGGTGGTCTGCAGGTCCAGCCTCCTCCCCTTATCACTCCTTTGCTAGTGTGACCCACCTTTGGGCCTCAGTTATCCATCTGTAAAATGGGGGTGCCTTAGCTCTTTTGGGGAGTCTTTACTGAGCATTGTTGAACATAGGGGGACAGAATTCTCAGAAGGGCATATTTTAGTGTGGAGGAGGAGAGGAGGTAGGTAACACATTCACAAGGGACCCACAAGAGGGTGAAATGAGGAGCTGGAGAGATGGCTCAGTGGTTAAGAACACTGGCTGCTCTTGCTGAGAACCCGGGTTCAATTCCCAGCACCCACATGGCAGCTGACAACCCATCCTTAACTCCAGTTCCAGGGGATCCAACGCCCTCTTCTGACCACTGAGGGCATTGCACAACATGGGTACACTTACATATATACAGGCAATACACCCATACACATTAAATAAAATAAAAATATTTTTTGAAAAGATAGCAGAATGAGGTGCTAGGAAAACTGCGGGGACACACTGGGGTGTGTAGGGTCACCTGGGGGACTGAGGAGGCCCACTGGAGCCCAGGAACTTGAAAGTAGCTGGGTAGTTGGTCACATAGTTAAGACCTTGTCTCAAAATACTTCGTAAATGGAGTGGAGTGGAGTGCTTGCGGAGCGTGATCCCCAGCACAGCACAGTATAAACTCCACATGGTGGAAAAGCCTGTAATCCCAGCACCCGGGAGGGGGCATGCAGGAGGATTAGGAGTTGAAGACCATTCTCTGTTAGCTTGGGAATTTGATGCTAGGTTCAAAATTAAATAAATAGGTAGATAAATAAAAATAAGCCAACACTAAGGAAACAGTGGTGGGCTGGGGTTTAAAGAAGCGCAGGGAGGACCCCAGGGGCCCCAGGGTTGGATTGAGGAGTGATGGGGGTGGGGTGGGGGAGGTGCTCTCAAGACCCGGCCCGCCTGGCCAGGGTGTAACAGCACTGTATCAGCCTCCCCCAGCATTCTCTCTCAACATCTCTCCATCCCCTGGAAGCTGAAAACCCTGCAGCTTGTAGCTGGCCTCCCAAGCAGCCTCCTGGGCACAGCAGACGCAGCTCTCAAGGAGGGACAGTCTGGAACCCAACAAGGAGAGACTGCTCTGATAGGTTTAAACATAGGTGCCCCCAGGGGCCATGAACTTGGCGCCACATTAATATTCTTTTGGGGGGTAAAAACAAAGAACATCGTTAGCTGGCTCTTAGAGGGGGCAGTTCCCTCCCCACACTTCAACCAGCACCGGGATCCCTCACTCCCCCGCCCCCCACCCCCAATGCTGGGAGCACAGGGTAGCCCTGGGCACTTCACAAACTGCAGTCGTCACATGGTCCCACTCTCTGGTGCCAGGCAGTTTTCCCCAGAAAGGAAGCAAGGTGCTTTTGTCACCGGGATAAGCTTGGAGCGCATGATCAGGGGCGTGGGCGAGCTGGAGGCCTGCAAGCCCGGGGCAGTCTCCTCCTCTACCAGAGTGACAAGTGTTCCAGTGAACATCAACTGCGCGGGGCCCTGCCAGGCGGGCGGTTCTGCTGAGCGGGGCTGAGCGTGTGGGCGCACAATCGCCCGATAGTCACCAGAAGGCCCTCGGTGACATACTGCCCCAGCAACACTGCCAACTCGCGCCCAGAAACCGCCCCGGTCCGTCTGCATCACTAGGTGGGGCTCCATCGCTCAGCCTCCCTGGCTCAAGGGGATCTAAAGGGCCCAGGCCGCCAGCCAGGTGGCCTAGCCAGGTCACCACTGGTCACTCAGTAGCTGTTCAATGGCCCTTTGTGTGGTGACCAGACGGGCATAATGGGCGCGTCTCAGGGCTGCCCGCGCGCGCCCTCGGGGGGCGGCGGCGCCGGCCTGGGGACTGGGGGCACCGGAGCCTGCACTGGGCGAGGCGGAGCAGGAGCCCAGCCCACCCGGCTGCTCCACCATGGGAGCCGCGGGACGAGTGAGGGAGCCGCACTGAGCCGCGGCGCGGGGGCCGGGGGCGGGGCGGGGCGGGGCGGGCTGGGGGACACCCGGAGGGCGGCCGGAGGCGGAGTCCTGGGCTCGGGACGCCGCAGGGCGGAGCGGGGCGCGGTGCCCCGGGGCTGGGGCAGGCCCTGGCGGGGCGGGGACGGGGCGGGGCGGCTGCACCTAGCTCCGGGGCCGCGCGCGTCCCGCCCTCCGTGCCCTGCGCGCTCATAAGGGGCGCGGGCAGCGCGCGGGCGGCGGGCGGCGGCGCCGTCGAGGCTGGGGCGCAGCCACCATGGAGCTGGGGCCGTGGCTGACGGCGGCGCTGCTGCTGCTGCTGCTGCTCGTGCAGCTGAGCCGCACCGCCAGGTTCTACACCAAGATCGGCCTCTACTGCGTGCTCTGCCTGTCCTTCTCCGCCGTGGCCTCGATCGTCTGCCTGCTGCGCCACGGCGGCCGCACCGTGGACAACATGAGGCAAGGATCCGGGGCGCGCAGGAGGGACCCGGGGCTGCGGGGGGGACCGCGGCGCGCGCTTCCGCTTTCCTAACTTTCTGCCCTCCTCGCGTCCTTCCTGCCCCGCCCGCACCGCCGACCCGGGCCTGGGACAGCGGTGTTGCCCGCCCCTGGGTCCCCAGGAGGCCGCATCACCGGGCACCCCTGCCGGGCACCGCCGCAGGTCTGGCCCTCCTGCACCCCGGACGCCCAACGTGGGTGGGAGGTTGGCGCCTGCCGGCGGCTTAAGGAGGGGCAAGGGGGCCGGGCGTTGCTGGGACTGGCCCAGTCCCGCTTCACCCGCGGGGAAATCCAGGACTGCGCGGAGGGCGTGCGGGTCTCTCGCTCCTACCTACCCGCAGGTGAGGCGACACCTGAGCCCAGGTGCAGCCGCAGGGTCCTCTGGCCTGAAGTTCCTCTTCTGGAGACGGGGTTGAGGGGAGGGGCCGTCTCTGGGCATGCCAGCGTGGGCGGGAAGAAAGGAGATATTTGCGGAGGTTTTGCCTCTTGTCGCTTTCCAGAACAGGGAAGTTTAGTGGCCTGGCAGTGGGTCTATGAAGTGGGGTCCGCCTGGGCTGGCCTGGCCGTTGGGGGCTTCGTGAGAGGGGCGGGGCTCCAGTCCTTTCTCCCTGTCTGACTGTTGCTACATTTCTCTCTGCCCTGTTTGGACAGTTGAGCTGGTGGGTTTTGCAATGACCTAGCCTTAGCCTTGGACAAGTGTAGGGGACTTTGTGGTCACTGAAGCCCCACCTCCCCCGTGGTGGTTACAGGGGCCCTGAGTGACAGTTTCCTGACTTTGCATAATGTCTGTCTGGCCAGTCTTGAGGGAGCAGGGTGCTTCTGAACCAGGCATATTTCAAGGATCCCAGGCCTCATTTTCAGGGACTTGTGGTATCATCTCTTCTATCCGCTGTCTCAGGAGAGCTGTCCCCAAGAACAGATGTGCAGGGAGACCTCAGCACCTGCAGAGGTGCCGAGCTAAGCCCATTTCCTGTGACTTGGACTGAGATGAAAGCCAGGAGACTGTCAGCCCACCCAGTGGGAGGGGCTCCCTGGAGCATTTTGGAGCAGGAGGGGTCTGGTGGGCCTGAGAAGCACCCAGTACGTGTGTATCTTGGAGGGGTGCTGCCCTGCTGAGCCAGGTGGATATGGCCAGTTCTAAGGCCATGGGTCTGGGTATATCAGATGCATCAGCTGTGAGGACAGATCCTGGCAGGAGATCCTGCAGTTGGTCCCATTCCCTTTGGGCTCTTGTGTGGCCTGCCCTGGTAGCCTACCACTACTGCCTAGGGGCCAAATCAAGCACCAGCACCCTTTCTGAGGTAGTAGCCAAACCAGCATGGGCCTCCTGTGCCACCTCCAGCCACACCCGGCCACTTCTCA
Organism: Eospalax fontanierii; assembly: GCA_035773235.1. Lineage (NCBI taxonomy): Eukaryota > Metazoa > Chordata > Mammalia > Rodentia > Spalacidae > Eospalax > Eospalax fontanierii. Next base: position 62,027,835 of record CM069541.1, read on the forward strand.
TCTAAAGTCCTCTGGAGTCCTTGACTGAAACCCTCTCCCAGGCAGGCAGTGCCTAGACAGGCAGAAGCCCTGTGGCCCCAGGACACCGGCTGGGGTAACAGCAGATGTTTTGGTCCTGCTGGCAGGAAGGGAGCACTGGGGGATATGTGGGGATGGCCTGGAGACCCAGGAGACCCAGTCATGCCCCTCCCAAACCCAGTCTCAGGTCCCTGTGATAATTCCTCACAGTGACAATGAACTGAGGTTGGGATGACCAGATCTGTGGGGCCCTGTGAATATATGATATCTTCCAGGCCACAGGAGGGGGAACTGCCGGGAAGGTGTGTGCCCTGCCCCCGGTGGCTGGCCAGAGAAGGGGCCTGGGAGTCTAGAAGGTGGAGGCTTGCTTAGTAGATAGATGGACCTACTGCCCCCTCCCCCAGGCTTCACTGAACTGGGCTGGGAGATGCCACCCTACTTGGGCAGCAGACCAAGAGACTGAAGTTCAGAGAAGCAATCTGAAAGTAAGATTTGAGACTGGAGGAGTGGGGAAGGAGTGCCCAAGCTCCCCAAGCCAGGACACTGGAGCACTGGAGATCGAGCCCTGGAGAGCAGTTCTAGAATCAGTATGGTTGTCATTCCTCTGCGCCTCGCTGTGGTGATGCTGCTCATGGCTGCTTACAGATACACTGAGGGCTGTGGCCAACGTCTTTGGGGACTAAAGGGCTAGAGATCCGATCCCGGAGCTCCTGGAAGGGCCACCCTATTCTACTCTACAGCCTGCTCCCAGAGAAAGCCTGTGCTGTTAGGATTGGAGTTCCCAGATGTTAGGAACAGAGGGAGAGACCGTTCAAACATGGCTTGGGGGTTGAGACTGAGGACCTTTTCCAAGGGCTGTGCACATGGAACCCTTTCTGTGTACAGACCAGGGTGGGATAACAGGAGGCAGATTCCCTAATTGCAGCATTTGATGGGGATGGTAAAGCCCAGAGAGGCTGCTGGGCTCCACTGCCCTCAGGGGTTAAGATACCACGTTAAGAGCCCTTCCCCTTAGCGGTGTCCTGTGGAACTTCATGTCTTTGATCACCTTCAAATGATCAGGACTTGCCAGGGTGATGCTGGCTCCTATGGCCTACGCCAGAACTAGGCAGTGGGGAAGAAGACCAGCCTTGTTGTGAACCCCAGGGACTTGTTAGTATCTGTCAGAGCTCTAAGCTAAAAGGACTCAGCCTGAAACCAAGACTGCCAGTTCCTGCGGGTCCCACCCAATAGATGCTTGGCTAGGACAAAGTGCAGTCATGGGATGCGTCACTACAGCTCGGTGTGGCCATCCAGGGCTGGGTAGAAGAGAACACTTGAGGCCATGAGCTGGCGGTGGAGAGCTGTCTCACTGGGGTCTCTGCAGGCCCAGGAGGTAGAGGCCCAGGGAGGGTCCTGCCCCCTGGCACCTGCTGCCTTCATTCTTCTGGGTGTCTTCCCAAGCTAGAAGCCCCATGCTATCCCCAAACCCCTGACCCCCTCATGCGTGCCACTCCTGGAACGCTTGTCAGAAAACTCTGCTCTGCCCGATGGCCACGCCCGGGTCTCCCATTCCCCAGGTCTGACACATCAGTGGTTCCCTGCCTGCCCAGCAAAGCAGCCTGCTTGGCTCAATCCGGAAGTGCCTGTTTCCCTCTCCGGCAAGTCTCCACCCATTAAGCCCAAGACCAGGAGTGAGGGCAAAGTTCAGCTGGTGCTTTCCACAAGGACAATCAGGCACAGGGCCTAGGCCCTGACCTTGAACTGCTTCCCAGCTGCCTGAAGCTGAGGTAGAAGGAGCCCCAGAAGGTCAGAGGGCCCTGGGAGTTACTGTCTCTCCTTTTCTGCCCGAGGTCTGAGGTGTGAGGTGCTAACTACTATCAGGCAGCCCCATGGATGGTAACTCCTGGGATTCCTCCCCTCCCTTGCACAGGTCGGGGCAATCAGAGGTGTTGCCATAGGTCACAGCTGGAATGCAGGGAGCCAGGCTCAGGATCACAGTCAAAAAAAAAAAGCATGAGCTTGGGAGCTGCCCAAGCAGTCCCTGTCTGGGAGCTGGCAGCCATGTCTCCAGTGCCACAGGCTGGAGTCTCACTCCCTCAGCTTTGGGTGCCCTTAGCCCTGCCCCTGCTGAGGTGCTCTGGGGAGGTGCAGAGGCCCAGCGTGGAGTCAGGGCTGAGGACATAGCTTGTCATCCCCGGTGCGGGCTCAGGGACTGTGGATCCTTCTGGGGAAAAGGACAGAGTGAGCTGGTCCTCTGAGCTCAGGACAGGTAGACTTGTCTGGATAGTGGAGGTCTGAGGTCAGGACTAGGCAGGGCTGGCAGCTCAGGATATCCTGAGAATGAAAGCTCCCTGAAGTGGGGATCACCTTAAGTCCCCTTGGGGAACTCCATTTTGTGGGTAGGTGGGAGCTGCTGAACTGGCAAAGCTGGCAGACAGGGAGAAAGGAGCCTCAGGATAGGTTGCTGGAACCCTGCAAATCCAACTGGACCCTGTACTTGCCCCTGTGTGCTCCCTGACCACACACCTCACCTGGCTGGAAGCAAGGCTAAGAGGTGGACTTGGGTCTACGTGGCTTCCTCGCAATGCAAAGCCATGAGGTCAGGTCACTAACCTGGCTGACCTGAGCCTGTGCCTCCTCTGTAGAGTGAGTGTCAGGACCTGCCTAGGGCCTGTGTCTGAGCAGAGCCGCGTGATGGACAGGGAGTCCTGGGCATATGCTACCAGGTAGTATTCCCCCCACCTTGGCTTCTGGTGTCTGCCAGCTTCAGCAGCCTCTGCAGAGTCTCGCTGACATCTTCATCTGGGGTAAACCCATTTATTGATGGTTGAATGGGTGGAACCCAGGGCCTTGTGCAGTCTAACACCGTCCTCTACCACCGAGCCATGCGTACAGCCTGGGATAGTAAAATTTTTTGTTTGTTTTACCATAATTTTTAATTAGATTGGGGGGCCGTGGGTAATGTGCGCATAAGTGCAGGTTTCCAAGGAGACCAACAGAGGGCGTCAGATATCCTGGAACTGTAGTTATAGTGGTTGTGAGACACCTGATGTGGGTGCTGGGAACCAAATTCAGGTCCTCTGCTTGTATTTATTGGGGAGTGTATGTGTATGTGATCAGATCCCCTGAAGCTGGAATTACAGGCAGTTGTGAACCATCCAGCATGACTGCTGGGAACTGAACTTGGGTCCTCTACCCAAGGAACAGACAGGCTTCATTCCTGAGCCGTCTCTCCAGCTCTTTCCATGATGTTTCTTTTTATTCTTATTTTTATTTTATGTGTACAAGTGTATTGCCTGCATGTGTGTAAGTGCATCTGTGTCATTCAAACGTGGGTGTCAGATCCCTTGGAGCTGGAAGTATGGACGGTTGTGAGCCTGGTGCGGGTGCTGGTATTCAAAGCCAGCTCCTCTGCAAGAGCAGCCAGTGTTCCTAACAGCTGAGCCACCTCTCCAGCCCCCACCATGTTTTTAAAAGAGATTTGGAGACATAGCTCAGTGGTAGAGCGCTTACCCAGCAAGCATGAGGCCCTGGGTTCCATCACTTCCCACCACCACCTGCACTGGAGAGAGAGAGACAGAGGGAAGAAGAGAAGAAGGAGACAGACATATGCCTCTGCCAGAGGGCACAGTCCATCTCTGGATGTGACTGGAGAGTCTTCCCTTTGCAGGAAGACATGGGACTGTGAGTTTGTAGTGACCACTATAGGTCGAATGTTCCTTATCCAAAATGCTGGGCTGGAGAGATAGCGCAGCTGGTAAATCATTTTGCCTAGTGTGCAAGCCCAGGGTTTGTTCCCCAGAACCACTGCATAAAGCCACATGTGGTTGCGTGCCTGTAATACAGCACTGAGGATGTGGAGGCCAGACCGTTCGGAGTTCAGGATCACCCTTACCTACCTAGAAGCCTGGACTACTTCAGACCCTATCTGAAAAAGAAACGCTGAGCTGGAGAGATGGTTCAGAGCTTAAGAGCACTGGCTGCTCTTGCAGAGGACCTGAGTTCGATTCCTAGCACCCACATGATGGCTAACAACTGTCCTACCTCCAATTCCAGGGGATATAACTCCCTCTTCTGGCCTCCTCAGACATTGCACAACATGGGTGCACTTGCATACATGCAGGCAATACACTCATACACATAAAATAATAAGAATAAGAATAATAAGAAGAAATAATACTTGGAAATAGAGTTGTTTTGGATCTTGGATGATTGGCGGTTTAGTATGCATGTGTGCTTGTGTGAATTTATGGGCACCATGCGCATGCAGGTACACATGGAGGTCAGAAAGCATCTGATCCCCTGGAACTGGAGTGACAGGCAATTGTGAGCCTGGTGTGGGTGCTGGGAACTGTACACAGGTCCTCCTCTGCAAGAACAGCAAGTGCTCTGAACTGCTGAGCCATTCACGTACTGTACACATAATCCCAAGATAACTTTCTAGAATATGTTCAGTACGTCTCTGCCTTTGACTGCTTCCTCACCTGAGGTCCGGTGTGGAGCTTTCCACTGATGGCACCATGTCCAGAGAGTTTGGGACTCTGCAGCCTTTCAGATATAGTTAGGGATGTTCAGCCTGCTTAAGTTAGGCTAGGGGTGTGGCTTAGCCTTAGCCTGCCTTCCTAACCTGGCCAAGGCCAGAGCTCCACCCCCAGCACACACACCCTCGGATAAATCCTGAACTTCTATTTTAGTAAATCAATTCAGATCACTGTTGCATTCACTGCCTCTCCCTCATGGTTCCTGCAGGCAGTTTCCAGATTGCCTGATTCAGATCATCTTGATTATCTCTGTACCTTTATGGTGTTGCCTTGGGGAAGATTACCGAGGAACGCAGGTTAGGTCAGGGCAGGTCACCAACTTGCCCTCTAGACATACCTGGCTTCACCCCAGGGAGAGAGCAGAAGCCTGTGTCCCTGGCCCTGTTAGTCTTTTCTTTCTACTTACTGGGTGTCGGGCCAAAAAGCCAGCCTGTTCCTTCTTCTGTCTGTGCCTTTGATGGCTGGTAAGACTGGATGCTTCTCCAGTTTTGGCACTTTTATTTTCTTCTCTAAATTGCCTGCGCTGTCCCCTTGGAGCCTCACGGGGGTCCCAGCAGTTGTGACTTAGAGGTGAGGAAACAGGGATGAGGAGCCAAGTAACATCCCCAGTAGTAGATGGAGATGAACGGGCAGGTCTAGCTGCAGGCAAAGTGCTGCAGAGGGGGCCCCAAGCTTCCTGGTCTCGGAGAACAGGGCTGGTCTTATTGTCTGCATTAGCACAGTGCCTTCCTGAGACTCAGTTTCCCTATCAGTGGGAGAGCTGTCCTTCCCACTGGTGAAAAGGACAAGCTAAGCAGGGATCCACTTGCATGAGGTCCCCAGAGTCATGAGCTCCAGGGACACAGTACAGCGCAAGTTTCCCAAGACTGGGACAGACATGGTCAGAGGTTATGGGGACAGAGTATCAGTTTGGAAAGAGAAAGTTCTGTGGATAGAAGGAAGCGATGGCTGCCCGGCACAGATGTACTTAATCCCCAAGCTGTGTACAGAAAGGTAGTTAAGGAAAATTTTATGGTTCGAGTATCAGAAAAGGACATCAAATTCCCTGGAACTGGAGTTATGGTTGTTAGCCGCCATGTAGATGCTGGGATTGGAATCCAGGTCTTCTATAAAAACAGACAGTGTCCTTAACCACTGAAAGTAAGATGGAGTGAAAAACCAGCCTTGAATCTGTGGTGTTGTGAGGGACCCCCTTCTCTCTTTTTTTTTTGAGACAGCTGTAGACCAGGCTGGCCTTGATTTCATATCCTCCTAAATGCTAGGATTAAAGATAGATGCCACCATGCCCAGCCCAAAGATTTATTTTATTTATTGTGTGTATGAGTGTTTTGCCCGCATGTAAGTGCACCACATGCATGCAGTGCCCATAGAGGCCAGAAGAGGGCATTGGATCCCTTGGAACTGGAGTTACAGGTGGTTGTTAGCCACCGTTTGGGTGCTGGGAACCAAACCTAGGTCCTCTGCAAGAGCAGCCAGTGCTTTTAACCACTGAGCCAGCTCTCCAGCCCCCAGAACTGTTCTTGACCCAGAAACCACTGGGCTGACTTGTAAGGACCCCTTCCCTCAGGGCTGCTGGGGGCCTAGTGTCCTAATGTGCATGTAGAACGTGTTGGGATCACTGTGGCAGCACCCCCCCCACACACACTGCTTTGTCACCTCAGGCTGACCCCTTGATGAGCCAACAGATGTACTGTCCCAGGTAGGCAGAGCAGGGGCTGGCCACCTTCTCCCTGGAGTCAGTGCCTAAGTACAGTCTTTCTGAAAGACTGGGACTGGGCATAGAATACTTAAGGTGCCCCTGGGACAGGTGCAGGGAGCCAGCCCACTGGGCTCTCTCTACCCTGAGATTCCTGCGGCCTGCTCTGCCCCCTCCCCGGCTTGCCCAGCACAGCCCTCCGGGCCCTTAGACTGAGCTCTGGCTCGGGAGCTCGTCCGCTCACCGGTGCCTCTGTCCTTAGCATCATCAGCTGGTTCGTGCGGTCCTTCAAGTATGTGTATGGCCTTCACTTTGAGGTCAGAGGCCAGCGGAAACTGGAGATGGACGGCCCCTGCGTCATCATCTCCAATCACCAGAGCATCCTGGACATGATGGGTAGGTTGCCACCCAGGCTTGGCCTCCAAGAGGACAGCAGCCAGTGTTCATCCTGGGCTCTGAAGGGCTGAGTACCTGGGCTGGTATAGACAAGACTGCATAGGCCTGTGTCTCTCCAGCCATGGGCCTCCCTCAGGTTGGGCAGGGTCTGTACTCCCAGGCTTTGGTTCCTCCCCAAGAGAGGACTGGCCAGGCCAGAGGCAGGGGGCTTGCCAAGTGGGCCACCAGCCCCTCGTCCCCCAGGGAAGGCCAAGCTGGACTCTGAGCTGTCTGTCTGTCGCTCCTCCTGTCTCTGTCTCTCGGCCTTGTCTCTGTGTCTCTCTTTTCATTCCCATCTCTTCTGTCTCCATCTGTCTCTGTCCCTCCTCCTCCCTCTCTTCTTCTTTCTCTACTCTCTCAGTCTCTCCCTCTCTCTATCGTCTCTGAATCTCTGTCTCCTCCTCTGTCTCTGCCTCTGTCCATCTGTCCTGTCTCTTCTGTCTCTCCTCTGCCTGACTCTGCTTCCCTCCTTCTCTCTGTGCCTCTCCACCTCTCGTCCATCTCTCTGCCTCCTTCATTTTCTCGTGTCCTTCTGCCCACCTCTTCTTTCACCGTTCCTCCCGTCTAGGCCTCATGGAGATCCTCCCTAAGCGCTGTGTACAAATTGCCAAGCGTGAACTGCTGTTCACTGGCCCGGTTGGCCTCATCATGTACCTCGGTGGCGTCTACTTCATCAACCGCCAGCGCGCCAGAACCGCCATGACTGTAATGACCGACCTGGGCGAGCTCATGGTCAAGGACAACGTGAGTGTGGACGCAGCCCGGCAGGGTAGCCCACCGCAAAGCGGGGCTCAGGGGAAGGCAGCACAGCTTCCTGGGATAACCAAGTGGGGGTGGACAGCCAGGTAGCAGCCTTTTCTTTTCCCCCACAGCTCAAGGTGTGGATCTATCCTGAGGGCACACGTAATGACAACGGAGACCTGTTGCCCTTTAAAAAAGGTGCCTTCTACTTGGCCATTCAGGCCCAGGTAGGCCAAGCTGCACCCTTCTGGGGTGGGCAGGGGCTGGGACGTAGGTCAAGGTGACCTAAGGTTGAAGGTGATATTCCAGGCAGGCTGAGGACTGTGTGCCCCCAGGGATGTTCTCCACCCAGCTAGGAACAGGGCCTCACACGCACTCAGCTGGTGCTCAGAGGGGCTGGCAGCTCTGAGTACGTGAATGCCTGCTACCATATGCCTTACCTAGGAGACCGGCAGCCTCCTTCGGGGTTGTGTGAAGGCTGGTCTTGCAGCCCTGAACACTTGCTCCGGCCCATAGAACAGACTGTGTCCAGCACTCCCCCAGTACTCCAGGACTCAACTTGATCTTGGTAAGACTGAGGGAATAGGCCCAGGCTGGTAGCAGACCTAGTCGTGGGCAGCACCCATGAGCTATCCTGGACCTTGAACTTCCTTTGTCTTCAGCCTGTGCTGGGGGAGGGTAGTGTTAGCCAGGAGTGTCCCTGAGAGTCTTAAGGGTGTGTCTACTGTGGAACAAGGGTCCCCTGCTGGAGACTGTGTGGGGAAAGTGACCCTTGAGGGCCACAAGGGGCCTCTCTTCTGCCTGGCCTCGGCCGTCTGTCTGGCCCCTGTGCAGGAGACCTTCAGAGGCCCCTGGTGCCCAGTCCCACTCAAACCTGCACGCACCCTCTTCCTGAGACTCCCACCAGCCCCAAGGGATGGGGGAGCCCTGGCTGAGCCAGGAAACTACACCCCAACCCTAGATCTGCCGCGACACCAGCCCCCCGTAGCTCTTCGGCCGTGGGATGGCAGGCACTCTCACAGTCCCCCTTGCCTTGGGCAGGGTTGCATTAGCAGGTCCTAGGAGGAGAGACTAGGGGCTGTGGTAGGGGTGAGGACTACAGAATCCAGAATTGTCATTCCCTGCCCCTCCCTGGGGTGGCTGTCAGCTCAGCCTACCTATCTGCTAGTCCAAGGCCCTGGCACCTGGGGTTAATCATTACCCCCTCTCGCCTGTCACCACTGGAGTTGACCCTGGGTCCTTCCAGGGACACCAGCAGGATCCAACACCCCAGTCCCCCAGTTTCCTGGGAACCAGGAGCAGGGGGGTGAGATGGGAGGGCAGCATAACGTCTTTCAGCTCAGCTGAGTGGAGCCCTGCTCTCCCACCCACTCCCCGGCTATTTTATGACCCACTATGGGGAACAAACAAGTGCAAGCCCAGGAAGGCTTCCTGGAGGAGACGTATGGAGGACTGGACGAGTTTATGAAACCCCAGGCCTCCCAGGACATGACGGTGTCCCGATGGGTTGGCCACAGTGATGCCTGGGAGGTGTCAGAAACCCTTCGCCACGTGTCCCCGTCCACAGGTGCCCATCATTCCCGTGGTGTACTCCTCCTTCTCCTCCTTTTACAACGTCAGGACGAAGCTCTTCACTTCAGGTGAGTCCTGGCCAGTCACACGTAGGACCTCGCAAGCATTCTGAGACCAGGTCTCGTGTAGCGCTGGCCGGCCTCCACCTAACCCCTTATGTGACAGCAGATGACCTCTGACCGTGATACTCCTGCCTCCACATCCTCTGCTGGCACTGTGCCCAATTTATGTAGAGCTGGGGCTGGAACCCAGAGCCTCCTAAACACTAGGGGGACACTGCCAATCAAACAACAGCCTCAGCCTTTAGGGGTCCTATCTAACCAGGAGGCAGAGCCCTGGGCTCCCAGCAGAATTCCCACTTCTGGGTGAATGAATGAATGATTCTGGGCCCAGCATTGCTTCATCTCATCAGTCTTCCCTGTGGCCCATTTTCCAGATTGAGAAATAGGCTCTAAGCATGTTGAAATGCCTTGGGTTACAGCTGGTCCAAGCTGTGCACACAGATAGGGGCCTGCAGTGACCCCTGCTGGTAAGAGGTGGGATTCTAAGCTCTGTAGGTCCCTTCACATGCTGCAAGCCCCTTGGATACCCGCACTGGCTTCCAGCAGGTGACCGTCAGAAGTTGAAGGGCAGTAGGAAGAGCCAGGCTCTGACCCGAGGGCCTATCACCATAGAGGATAGAAGAGGCCAGTGTGGACAGGCTGCTCAGGACAGGCTCCAGGGAGGGCAGAGTCGCCAAAGCCTGCCAGGCACACGTGTCCGTGTTGTCTTAAGTACAAACAGGCCTGTGCTGAAGCCTGTGCCGTAGAGCCCAGGCAGGGAGAGGCTAGGGTGGCATGGGCTTTGGGGCCCCCAAGTCCCTGACATCCAGTGCCCCCTCTTCAGGAACAATCAAGGTGGAAGTACTAGATGCTGTCCCTACCAGTGGCCTTACCAATGCTGACGTCACCAAGCTTGTGGATACCTGCTACCAGGCCATGAGGGACACCTTTCTCCAAATATCCATGACACCTCAGGAGAACTCTGCCATTCAGGAGCCTGGGGTCCTGCCAGCCCAGTAGCCCAGGCCCTGTGGGGCAGGGGAACTGGGGGAAGGCTGGGGGGAATCAAGAGGATGGACCACAGGCCACGCCCTCCTACCAAACATCACCTTATCCTGCTCCCCTGCTGGCCGGCTCCTTTAGGGCCTGGAAAACAGGAAGTCCCTTTTGGCAGAGGCCTCAGATCCAGGACCCCCATGTGATTGCTGATCCTCATGCCTATGCCACCAGAATCTGGGTGTGGCCATTGAGCTGGTAGGCTGAGCCGCAAGACCATAAGGCTCCCTGGATGGGATGCCCAAGGCCCACTCCAAGGTGCAGGCTGAAGATCCAGGAACCAGGCCGTGGCCTGCATCAGGCCTTCAAGCAGAGGAGGAACTTGAAGACAGGCCTCCCACTCTCTAGGAGCGTGGGCCACTCAGCACCGGAGGATGGAGCCTGTTACCCCCACTGTCCAGAAGGGCGGTCTCGGTCATGACTCACTGCTATGCTTGGTTCTTTTTTATAAATGAACTCTTGGAAGTACCTGGAGACCAGGGGTCTCTTTCAGAGGGTGAGCAGGGGCTGCCCCAGGCGTCCATCTAGAGACACAGGGTGGTGAGGATGCTATCTGGCCTTCCATGTGTCCCATCTCCAGGCCCCTACTGCGTAAGTCTCCATCCTCCTAACCCCCCAGGGAGTGGACTGTGATCACCCAACAATGCTTTTCGAAGGGGAACGGCGACGACTCTGAGCCCAGTGGCATGAAGGCAAAGGCTGAAGACACTGCCTGCACCCAGAGGACTGGGACCTCAACCGCCTCTGTCGCTCCTGGTACGGCTGGGACCCACCAGCTGCCGCAGGGCAGCAGCACGGGCGGTGCCCGGAGCCGACAAGGGGGCTCCACTGACACAGCAGCTCAAGTCCCAGTTTTATTCTGACAAACATGGAGGCAGGCCCCCACCCCACCCCACCTCTGGGCAAGCTGCTCACTGCCCTGACTCTGGGCAGGAAGCCTTCGTACCTTCCCTGGAAAGCCCCAAGGCGGGATTCACACAAGACCATCCTCTAGGTCCAGGTCCTGAGAAAGGGAGACAAGCATGCTGTTCACAGGCACCCCCAGGAGCAGCCCCTAAACTCCAGCTGGGAGGGGACACAGAGGTGGCAGTTCGGTCCGGCCTGGGTGGTGAGGTGGCCATCACAGTCCCTTCTTGCAAGAGCCTAGGGTGGGACAGAAACAGAAGGTCAGTCGGCAAATCTGCCCCTCGACCAGCTCCACTCCCCCAGCCCCACCGCCCACCCCCACGGACCCCACGTAGGATCTCTGGGTAGGAAGTTAGCGAGTGGCACTCACAGGACCCCAGCTGCTCCTCCAGGAAAGAGATCTGCTCACTCAGAGAGTCGATGCGGTCCAGCTGCTGGAAGGAGTGGGCCAGCAGGCTGCTGGGGTCCTGTAGTCCATGTTCCGAGGCCCGCGAGGCCAGGTTGTGCAGCGGGGCCAGCACCAGCTGGAGTTTCTGTTTGGGGAAAGGGGGTTCAGAAAGCCATTATGACCCTGTGCCTAGCCCTCCGAGCATCCCGTGTTCTTTGGGAATGTGAGAACCAGGAAGGATACGATGTGGAAAGGCCACGACTTTTCGCCCCTGCTGGCCACTAGAAGGCGCTGTTAAACAGGAAGAGCCCAAGGCTCATTAGGCACAAGTGGACAGCAGATGGCCCCACAGCCTGGTCACAAGGTCCTCGGGGCCCCAGGGTCCTCACAGAATCTAGGAAGGGTCATGGGGCCTGTGGCTTGGTGAGAAGACACCTTTTCCTGGTATGGCAGGTTGAGGGGGCGAGTGGGCTCCAGCCTTGGTTCTCCCTATGCTTGTAGCCGGGAGGTGGGCTAGTTTGGTTCCAGGGTGCTCACACGATGTGCTGCTTGGATTAGTAATAAAGCCAGCGTCCCTTCAGGCTGCCTCCACAAAGCCCCGAGCATCTCGTGGATTGGAACTACAGGGCCTGGGTCTCCTGCCCATTCCTCACCTGCTCCAGCACGTCAACCCTGGACTGCAGCCTGCGCACCTCCTCCCGTGCCATGCTGTCCACTCCTGGGGGCAGATCCGGGCACTAATCAGAGGATGGCAGCTTCCTGTCCTGCCCTGAGCTGACCTTATTCCTAGGAAGGCCTCTGACTATGGTCCCAGCAGAGCCTAGAGACACGAGCCTCTGGCCACCTGCTGTCTATTACAGCAGACCCTACCAAAGCACGTGGCTCTGGACAGTCCCAGTTCGCTGACCACCCCTGGGTCCTACATGCTGACGGTGACCCTCACCCCGGTCTGATGCGCTCCTGACGCCGGGCTGCTGACAACGCATTATTACTCACGGTACGAGTTTGAAGTGTCACAGCGCGTACCAAAAGTAATAATGTGCCGTCACCAGCGAAGGCACGGTCTCTCCAGGCTGCCAGTCGACTGAGATGAGGCTCCCAGGCCATCTCCCCCCACCTTCCAGGAACATCTTCAGGGGAAAGTAGGCCCTGCTACCTTCCACCCAGACAAGAAGCCTCCCTTCAGCCCAGAATGCCTGGGCTCAGCCCTTATGACATGATGCCAACCTCCACCTAAAGCTGGCTGCTCTCCATGTCCACTATGCCTAGCTCAGCCAGAAAGCTGTGCTCAAAACCTGGTCACTACCCCAGGTCAGTTGCGGCAGGTGGAACAGCAAGTTTACCTGTTACAGGGTTTGGGGCAACCCTGGAGGGGCCTGCCTTGGGCAGACAGAGCGTCCCATCTGCAGATGGGCTGTGCCCCTCCCAACACTGGCACCAGTAACTGCCTACGGTGTTGACACAGCGCTGGGGACAGCTGGCTCCTCCGGTTGTACATTCGTCCACATCTGTAGGAAATGAGTGTCAGGCAGTGGAGCCACGCTCCCAGCCACAGAGCCCTGTCGAGGTCCACCTATGAGTGGAAACTCACTTTGGCCAGCAGTGACTCAAGAATGTATAAGGAGGCACCAGGAAGACCCTCTCCTCCCTCGGGACGGGTGGTCCTGGCCTTACCTGTCTGGCAAGCGTCTCCTTGCCATCCCACAGGGCAGTGGCAGAGGCCAGGCTGGATGCAACTCCCTCCATTACCACAAGGGGGCTGGCATACTGCTGTGGGGTGGGGAAGGCCTGTCTGTCACCAAGGCAGAGGGTCCTAGGACCCTGCGGCCGTAGTGGGAGAGGGTTGCGTTGCGGCAGCATGCACTGCTGGGGAGAGAGCGGGGGCTCCGCTGGGCATTGGGAGCAGGGTCCCTCACATCACGCCCACGCCCGCTGGCCTCACCTGCTCCACAGGCTCCAGGGAGCCCACTCGTCCTCTTCCAGCCAGGGCAGCAGGCATAGCGAGGCCTGGCAGGAGCTGGCCCAGGACTGCGGCGATAGGCAGTCCGATAAATGGTTCTGTAGGGAATTAGGGTGGCTCAGAGGGGCCGACGTGGGGGTGGCCCAGAGCAGGCCTTTTTTAGACAGGATGCACCCTGCCGGGCCTATCTGCCAGCTTCTGGATACCAGGACACTATCGTTCCCGGGGTCACAGGTCCCCTGTAAGCCCCAGCTTGCCTGGAACCCAGGCCTGTGTGCACCACTGGATCCACCAAGCTTCCTATGTCAGGCACACTGACCAGGGAGCACAACAGGGCCGGCCCCTTCCTGCAGTGGTCGCTTGCAGAGCTGCCTGGAACCTGGTTTCTTTCCTTCCCTGGGGCTCTGGGCCCTGGTACTAAAGCTGATCTCTTACACCAGCGTTCTTCTAACTTTGGGGGTTCAGAGAGCCTCTGAAATCCGAGGTTCTGAACCAAGGAGAGGGCTCATGTACCTGGGCTTTTCCCAGATGGTTCTGGACTGGGAGGACACTGAACTCCCCAAATTCAAGAACAAGGACCTGCCTTCCGGTTCTGTCGTGGGGCCACATGCCCCTCAGGCTGTCCTGTTAGCTTGATGGGACTCCTGCGGATCTCCATGGGTGCCCACTTGGAGCTGTCACGGGGAGGGAGTGTCTACTAGAGTTCCAGGGTAGGATGACAGGGTTTTGAGGACATGGGCATCATTTCTGCGGAAGAGGACTTCCAGCCAAGGATGCTGGAGGGGGAGGAGTAAATGCCCAGAAAGTAGAGGGGTACAGATATCCTCAAAGAGGAATGCTAGACAGTCACACAGAACCCTGGGGGACCAGCCACAGAGGTGGAGAAGCCACCTTGCCCTGATGAAAGGGACAGCACACTGCTCTGACCTCAGTTCCCCAGCTCAGAGGAAGGCAGGCTCTTGAACTCCAGAGATTGCTCCTACCCGGCAGGGCGTGAACACGGGTGGGGTTCCTGGGATGGGCAGTGGACACTCACCGGTAGGTGCTACAGGCTCGGTGCCCATCACAGGTGGTGAGGAAGGGCTGGTATACACGCTGAACAAAGGACTCCGACACAGGGCCCTCGGCAACCCCCACGGCACATACTCTGCGGCTGCAGGGAGCAAGGTCAGCAAGGGATCAGCCAGGACTCTCCCAGCCCAGGAACTTAAGGACATGGGGCAGGGGGCTCCTCAGTCAGAGCCCACAGGGAATCCCCTCCAAGTTCTGGGGGCTGCCTTGGGTAGGACTAAGAGCCGCTGGCTGTGACCCCAGCACCCCTAGCTCACCTGGGCCTGTAGACATGCTGGGTGCCACCTGCTGTCAACACTAGAAACCAAGCCACAAGCAACTCCTGGGAGCCCCACATGGCCTGTGTGTCTCAGTGGGATGGCCTTCTCGTCTGGGTGGCCTGAGGTACAAAGCAGTATCCCGTCAGTACCCTGTGGAAGCCCCTGGCCTGGGCCTCCAGTGGAATCTTGGTTGTTTAGGGGGTTGCCCTCCAGTGGACAGTCCCCACAGGCCATGCCTGTTCTCCCCTACGTCTGGCACATCTCTGCCAGACACTGAGAGCTGGGCCTGCCAACCAGGACTCCTGCGGCAGACAGACCTGGATCCTGCTGGGCTCTGAGGCAGAACCCGGGGGGGCAGCCGAGGCTCTGGGTGGAGCCCAGAGCAAGTCAGTCCCCCTCCATCTCCTCCTGTGTCCTCTACTGCCTTGAAAATGGGGTGCTGTGGAGCTGAAGAGATGGCTCAGCAGTTAAGAGCACTGGCTGCTCTTGCCAAAGACCCTGGTTCGGTTTCCAGCACCCACAGGGAGGCTAACAACCATCCCTAACTCCAGTTCCAGAGGGTCTGACGTCCTCTGGTCTCTGTGGGGATTGTGTGACACATACATGCAGGCACAATACTCCTCATGTAAAGTAAAAATGAACAAGAAAACGGGGTGCTAACAGCAGTGCTGAAGCCGCCCTGCTTGCCGCCCCACTGTGACCCTTCTGGAATTGGGTCTCTGTCAAACTCAAAGCTGGGTACTACAGACTGCATGAGGTACAGATGGCGGCAACCAGCAAGTGCAGACAGGCAGCCAACATGCGGTGTAAGATGACCAGCAAGGGGATCTGCAACTGGCAGGGGGCATCCGTCCCAGAATGGAGTCTGTGTATAAATACCTCCCAGCTGCCCCAGTGGCCTCCACTGGACCCACACCTGGGACATAACGGAGCACTGCGGCCCCTCTTCCCCCTACTCCCATGCCCCAAAGTGCCACTGTAGCCTGCTCTAGCCTTCTTCAGGCTGTGGGGTGGGGACCAGGAAAGCTGGTAAGGAATGCAAGAAACCCCTGCCCAGAGTTAATGGTCTGTGACTAGGCTAAAGGGGCTGGGTCAGGTCTGTGCAGTGGGGAGGGGTGTGTGAGCTGGTGAGCTCTACCCAAGGCCCTTATTGGTGCTTCTAAAGGGGCAGCTCCTCCACAACTATGCCCAACACTGCAGTCCCCTCACCCCAAAGGAAAGGGCCAGGAGACAAGTGTGGGGGAGGGGGCAATCTACTCCCTTCTATGGGACTGTTTCCTCTAAGATACCAATGACTAGGGACTCAGGCCCTTCTGTCTGTAAGCAGGTCCCCCTGAATGGTTCCTGAGCCCTTGCTGTCCGCCAAGCCCCTACAGAAGGAAAAAGCAACTGCCCGCCTGCTCCTCAGGGCCACTCAGTCCTGTATCCCAGTCCTGGGCAGGAGGGTGGTGGTGGGGCCTCCTTCCCCAGCGCCCTTATCTGCTGAAGCAGAGGGGAGGGCAGGGCAGGGGGCTTTGAGCTAAGTCACTGGGCAAGAGGGTCAAACAGAAGTTTCTGGGCAGGGGAGTGTACTGCAGCCTGAGTTGGCTTGTGAACATTAACCCTGGGGCGAGCCCCCCACCCCCACCCAGAGGGAGCACTATCAAGGGGTGGACATGGGGCAAAAATTAGGTGTCCCTGAGGAATAGGGCCTAGGAAGAATGGTGGGCCAGCACACAGACTGGGCAGGAGGCTTACACGCCTGCAACCCCACAGCCAGGAGTATAGGGGGGTTCCTCTCCAGATGTCACTGCCCCTCAAATCTCTGTCCATGGCTCCTTCCTGGGGACAGACTGTCTGGAAAGGGAACTGTGCAAGAACAGGAGAAGCAATTTTTGAAAAGTCATGCCTTGCCCAAGGCCAGAGGCGGCTGGTGCCGCGCGGGGCGGGCAGCTGTTTCCTTTAGTGCTAGGTCACAGGGTCCCCCAGCCCCCAACACGCATCAGTCTTTAGGGTGATAGGCAGTCAAGTCCCCTCAAGTGTCGCCGTGGGCTCCGGCAGCCATCTCCCCGCTCCACCTGCCGCCCAGCAGCGCCCACAGGGGAGACTGGGTGGGCAAAGGAAGGGCCTGGCCACCGCGGGGAGAGGGCCCTGGGTCCCTGTGCGCCAGGAAGGGTACCCAGAACCCAGCACCCACGGGCTGGGGGAGGGGTGGTGAAGACACCGGGCGGGCACCGGGATGAACGCGGTGGGGAGGTCCTCTGCACGGCCCGGGCCCCCCCGGCTCCGTGGGGGACGCGAGGGAGCGTGACAACCCCCCCAGGACGACCCGGCTGGGCTCCACAGTGGAAGGCTGGGTGACCCAGGGCCCCAAGTCAGGCCCTGGTGGGGGGTCGCCGGGCCAGGATGGGGTGAGGGGCCAGGCGGCCCGTGGCCAGCAGGGGTCGCCAGTTCTCAAGGCCGCTGGGCCCATTCTCCCGGCGGCTGCGGGACCAGGTCCGGGGCGTGGGGTCCGTGCGCACCCCGCGAGGCCCAGCCGCGGCCCCCGCGCGCTCACCTCTCGGGTCCCCGCGATCGCTCGCGTCGCCCGGGCGGCCGCCCCCGCCCCCAGCTCGGCGCCCAGCACTCCGGGTGCCCCGGGCCCGCCCGAGCCCGCGGAGCCCCCTCCCCCTGTCCCTGGCGCCCCGGGCCCCCCGGCTCCCTCCGCACTCACCGCGCGGTCCGGGGCGCGCACGCGCCGCCGCCGCCGCCACGCCGTGGGGGCCCCGAGCCGCGCCCCGCCCCCGGCCCCGCCCCACCTGGCGGCCGCGCGGGAGCCCTGCCCCCGCCCCGCCCCCATTGCGCGGATGGGGAAACTGAGGCTCCGCGGCGGAGACGCCCAGCCGCTTTGTAGCGAGTGAGCCGGACCCCGGAGGTTTCGATGCGACCCAGCTTCTGAGCGCCGCCGTGTCCCCGAGCCCCCTTCGTGACTCCTGACCACCTCCAGCCCTGCAGTGGGGGCACGTGGTCGCTGGGGACGTCGGACTAATCTGGTTCCTGGAGCCAGGAGACCTCGAGCGGCTTCCACAAGGAGCCAACTCTCAAGACCCCACTGGACTTGCCGGTGGCATGGTCTTTGAAGACTCCAGATGGCTAGACCCCATGCAGGAAGGAAGCCAGCCCTTCCCTGCAGACATGTACCCGGTGGGCATCCTGACACACACGCACACCCCAGGCCCATTAATTGACTAGGGTCACCAGGCAGAGCCCAGATGAAACTTAGGTGTGACCCCAAGCCTCCTTCACCAGCTGTAGTCCGTTAGGTGGGGGACCTGCCAAAGATTTCTCCTGCCTGACACCCCTTGGGTGGCACTGTCTTGGGGACAATCAAGACCATCCTCTTTGCGCCTCTTTTGAACTGACAGCTCCCCACTCCCACCGCACAGTGACCACCAGAGACTTCCGGGTTGGTCACCTCTTCTCACCGAGCAGCCATTTCTGAATTAGCCCCACAGTCCCTTCAGCTCCTTGTTAGGACGGTCACAGCTCTTAAGGTGCAGGAGGCTCTGGTCCAACCCTCCTCTCAACCCTTCCACCCCCAGAAGGATTGCTGGAGACTCACCCGGCCGGGCCTCTCATCCCCTGAGCGCTGGTGGCAGCTCCTTGTGGGCCGTTGACACTTCCAAAGCCCGTTGGTGCTCGAGGCTGTGGGTCAGAGAGAGAGTGTGGATCAGGGCCTTGCTTACGCTGATGTCCAGGAGCAGGGAAGAGGCTTGGGGTCCGGGCTGCCATAGCCTTCGCGAGGCCTGCAGACTCCCTCTGTACGCCCACCCCACCAAGTTGAACTGGCCTCCTGGAACTGCCCACGGGAGTGGTCAGCGACCACGACGTACCCCCGCTGACTGACAAGCTCGGCTCCTATCTGTGAAGTGTGACTTCTGTCTCAACCCTGGGCTCCCCAGAGGTCGATGGCAAACCCTGCTGAGTGCAACGAGTGCAGTGTGCAGAGCCTGCACATTAACAGGAAAGGCCCAGAGCTGGCCTGGACCACGTCGGTACACAGGAGCTAAGGGGAGGGCTCCTGAACATGGGGTGTCCTGTCTCCATTCAGTGGCCACCTCCTGGCAGATGGGTCCCAGGGGTGGCCAAAGAGCCCACTACCAAGTGCCTACAGTTGTGAGTGGGGGTCTTGGGTCTCCCGACCCCCGAAGCCCCAGTCATGCGGCTCTCAGCCAGTCTCAGCAGCAAAGCACTCTGGGTACGACAGCACCCTCCGTAGCCCTACCTGCCACCCACCCTGGTCCCCGGAGCTGCGATCATTTGACACTTTGACCCAGCACATTCCCAGTCTGTTGGACAGAGGGCAATTGGGGCAGCTTTTGCTGGTCCTCTCTGCCTTTATCTGGTCTGAGATTGAGCTAGCTTCTCATCTGATAAAAGTGTATTTCCTGGAGATCTCCCTGGCTGGGGGCAGGGAACAGGAGGTCCTACTGTGGTTTAGGCACTTTAGAACAGGACTTAGGGGCTGGGAGAGGGGGGCACTAGAGGTTCCACCAGGGTCCAAGGTCACCCAGGTGACCACACTGCACCCCATCAAGCTGTCCGTAAGCCTGAGCTCCTGAAGCCAGCCCAGCAAGAGAGGGACTCTTCCTAGCCCCATGTTCTGTGCTCCCCAACATACATGGCTATCCAGGCGACAGACTTGGCTTTGGGGTTTCCATCCTGGGCTGATTCCCTGGCCAGCACCCTTTATTCTCCAGGAATGCCTATCCACCGTTAATGGTGAGCTGAGAAGACCCCAGCCCTATCTTGGCAAAGGGGAGGGACATAAGCCCTGTTCAGGCTGAGCTCTGATGACCACCCAGGGGCTCCTGGGAGGAGAAGGATGAGAATGGGCCCAGGAGATGGGGTGAGTATCAAGCTCTTCTCAGCTTCTCCTCCCAGGCGTTGGTCCCAGCACGCTGGGCAGCCAGGAGCTGGAGGAGGTGGGGGTGGGTCCAGACTGGGTATCCCAGAGCAAGTGCTGGATCAAGGGACCTAGGGCCTTGTCCACAAGATAGGGATGGACAGCAGTGGGGACAGCTGGGCAGACCCAAAACCAGCTGACAGGTGCCACACACAGCCACCTTATTGGGAGCTGCCTGCTCCCGGACCTCCCTCTGCCCACCCCTGCCCTGCAGAGCCATCCTGCGTACCTGATGCTGACAAGGCCTGACCATGGCCATCTCTGCTGCCTTCTTGAGTCAGCCATACACCATGCCCCTCAAGGGGGCATTGGGTCCATCAGCTGCCTGATGCCTGCCAGCCTGCCCATCCTGTAGGCTGCAGCCCCCATTGTGACCTGCGCAGCAGCCGGCTGGGGCACGGAGGCTCCTCCCGGGCGAGGAAGGGCGGCTTTTTATGCTCCATCCCGTGTAAATCGGGATTGGGATGGGCCCTTCCCACAGGACTTCCTGTGTGTGTTCTCTGCTGATAACGGGGATTCGTCCGTGAATAAACAGGAGGCCGAAGGGGTGAGGGGGCACTGAGGGAGGGGACCAGGCTGCAGAGGGGAGGGGTGTTGTGCCCTGGGACTTCAGGGTCTAGCCCTGAATCATCCAGAAGCTCGGCCTGGGTTCAGGAGCACCTGGCTGGTAACCCAGGAGATGGTGTGAAACCACAGACACATCCCTGTGGGTAACAGAAGGGACTTTCTGCGTCTTTGGGACACAGGAGTTTGGACCCTCCCCAGATGTATGTGACACAGCCCCACTGGAGCTGTGACTAGTGAGGAGTGTTGGTGGCATGCAGTTGGAAGGGACCCGGGGGTGGGCGAGAGAGGACAGATGGCCTAAGAACAGCCTGTTTTGTGGGTCCCCATGCTGGGATTGGTATAACAAGGGCACAGGGACTCTCCTGGAATCCAGGTTTTCCCAGTGGGAAGAGCTGCCCAGGGGCACTAGGCCCCCTGACCCTGGAGGTATATAGAGCTCAGTTAACCGGTGCACTGAAATGACAGCCCTAGGACCTGGAGGATCAAAGAGTGCTCAGCCCCCCCCCCCGCCCCTCCCGCTCGGCCTCCAGCAGGCTAGGGGAGGGAGAAGGAGTCTTTCAGTGACTAAAACAGGGCCTCAAGATTCCCCAGGGTGTCCCAGTTCCCAGTCTTATGCACAGCCTTGGGGGACCAGGCCAGGCATACAGACCCTATGGCGTTGGGTGGGAGGGAGGTGGTGCCAAGAACGGAGCAGCCGCCAAGCACATGCCTAGACACAGTGACTGAGGGCACCTGGAACACACCCTCATCACCCCTGGCTGTCCCAGTCCTGCCTGGTTCAGCCTGCCTGATGCCTGGGACACCTTTCTGTGCAACTTGGGCTAGAATGGAGGTCAAACTGCTTGGAAGCTGCCTGATAGGCTGCTGAGTGGGGGGTAGTCGCTGCTTGCCTCACCATGGTCGACATGTGCCCCCAACACACACACACTCACACACACACACACGCAGCCAGGGCAGGAGGGCTGCTGCAGGCCCCAGGCTGTCACTTTGGATGACCACTTCACTCCCCTGGCACTCGGTCTCTCTGTTCCGGGTACAGGAGACAGGGCTGGTCATCAGGGCTGTGGTGGTCGAAAGGGCTCGTGGGACTTCATGTTGTTGAGGGGGACAGGGTCTAGTGACCCCCTTTAGGTGTTCCTATCCTAAATGGGAACCTGATGGGCGGAGGCCCGTCCCCGCTTCCTCAGGCTCATAGCCACTGTCGTCCCTCAGCCCCCATGGCCTTGCTGTGCCATCCTGCTTCTGCCCAAGGGCTCATCCTGTCCGCAAGAGGCAGGGCGTCCCACCAGCAGTGACGACCACTGCTCCTCTGCCTTGTCCTCTGGGCCTGCGCTCTGCCCAGCCTCCATATCCAGCCATCTGCTCTGCTCTCCTCCACAGAACCACTTAGGTCTAGACCCTTTTGTGTACAGAAGGAGAAACTGAGGCTCAGAGAGGTGAGGGATTTGGCCCAGGTGGAACAGTACCCTCCTTTCCTCAGGGCAACAGCCTGGGCAACGGCTCATCAGACTGTGCCAGGGATAACAGGATTGGGAGGTGTGTTACCCTCCCACTGATACTCAGTACACAGGGAAACAGCTGGACTTGCAGGTGTTGGGGAGGTCTCCAAACCAGGTCCTCACAGGTCTGCCTAATGGGTGCTTGTGAAGGTCTGGGAGTCAGTGTGGGTGGCCTCACTCATTTGCTGTCCTCCCCGGCCCAACCTGGCCAAGGCCAGGATCGATTAGAGGAAAGAGTTCCTTAGCTCAGAGCCACAGGGTATCAGTCCTGCTCCACACTGTCACCTAAGTCCCACCATGATGCAGGCATCCATCAGTCCCCAGAGACAGACTTTAGGGAGAGGGGATGGACTGAGGTCTCACCTTGACGTTGGGCATATCAGAGACAGGAGAGGGAGGGACTGGAAAAGGAGGAGGAGCTGGGGTCCAGGGAGATGCCCAGGGCCCAGGGGCCCCCCTCCTCATCTCTGAAGGTTTGGTTCAGACCTCTCTTCTCCCACTAGTGGAACCTGTTTACAGTCACAGCTCTTTAGAAGGCATCTGGGGCATCTCCTACCCAGGCCTGCCATCTCCCATTGCTACCAGGACATCTGCCCTCCATTTCCCATAGCTCTGGGAAATGGATATCAGACAGACCTGGGCCTCAAGACTTTGGGCCAAAGCCCCACCCTGATCAGAGTGGCATCCAAGGCAGGAAGCTAGAGCTCTGGTCCTCGGGCTGTGCCTCAGTTTCCACATCTGTCTAATGCTCTGAGATTGATGGTCAAGTGAATACAGCTGCCTTACCTTCCCTCAGGCCAGGTAGGGAGCAGCGGCAGGGTTGGGCAGAGCCCCCTGGTCTCCCGGGACTCTCCTTGAACCCCTCACTGCTGAACGTCTGGCCTCTGCAGCCCCAGAAGAAGGAGGACCCAGGTTCTGGCAGAGGCCGTCCCGGGCACTGTGGGCAGTGCCAGGCCCGAGGGCAGCGGCAGCACAGGCGTGTGAGCCAGCTGCACCACAGGAAGGAAAGACCAGCACACCGCAGAGTGGAGAGATGGGCTTCCTGTTTATCCCCCAGCTTGGTGACCGGCTGAGGGACAGGACGGCCCTGTCAGCCAAGGCTGGGTCCAACTTCCCATCAAAGGATGCTCCTGGTCCAATGACCGGCCGCACTGAGGGCTAGGGGGATGTGCTGGGCAGAGTACTGGCTGCATGGCCGAGTCAGACAGAGGGAGTGAAGAGTTTAGACAGGCAAAAGTGGGGTCTGTGGGGTGGCCTGGGTTTCCCTTTGCCTTCCCTCCCACTCCATCCCTGAATTGGGCGTCGTGTGTTGTAGAAGCCTAGTGCACACAGCGCCACGGTGACACCCTTCCTGTCGAGAATTCCCCTGGTCAGCTGAGGCTGCAGAGGCTCACAGAGAGGTGAACCAGGAGATGGGGGCAAAGGCCTGTTACTCAGAACCCCAAACACGAGCCAATGGGGGATCCTGGAGGACACTAGGCCCTGGCTCCTTGAAGCTTTCTTCCTGGGGTCCATCACCGCATCACGGAAACCTTTGTCGTGCTGTCCACTCAGCGTGTAGGCCAAATGCATGAGCGGTGTCCATGGACTTCTCAGAGGCAAAGCCCCCAGAATATCTCTCTCTCTCTCTCTCTCTCTCTCTCTCTCACACACACACACACACACACACACACACACACATGTACCTGGCCGCTATCCTTGTTCTATAAGCCACTTAGGCTCTTCTGGGCCTCACCAGGTTCCCCACCTGACATACTCAGCTCTCATAAAGCTTCATAGGGTTGGTGCCAGAGCACGATCTCCCTCTAGGGGGTTCTGTCCACACTCAGGACAAAGTCCCATGGCTTACATACACAGGCCCATCCCTACTCCCTGAACATGCCCTCCATGGAGCAGAAACGCCCTATAACTGGGACAAGAATAGGGACCTGAGGGAAGCAGAGCAAGTGCATGGCAGGTTGCGGAAGGAGCAAAGCCCCACCTGGCTGGTGGCCATCTGCCTGACGGGAACTGGAGACACAGACTGCAGGCTGTGTTCATACTGCGAGCCCAGCCCTGTTACCAAGACCCGGCCTGGAGTTGGAGCCCCACTGCCCCAACCCGGGGGACACGCTGTCTTCACCACCAAGTGGCATGTCATCAGACCCGCAGGTGCTGCCGTCACTCTCCTCAGACACGTGGCAGCCCTCGGGGCATAGCTCAGCCTTGACCCACATGAACTGCTCTACCCAGTGGTGCTCTTTCTGGGGTTTCCAGAGTTCAACCTGTTCATTCTCTGTACCTAGGCAGTCTCCGGAGAGATACTGGTCCCATGAGAGGCAGGAAGCTAGCAACTGTGGGGCAGTGCTCCAGGTCTCCCCGCAGTACGGGAGCGCCAGGAGCCGCTCCCCACCTCAGGGGTGTGCGGCTGGATTAGCTGTGCAGTGAGTCTGCAGTTACTGTTGCATGTCATGTCTTTGTCAATGGCAGGATTGAGGCACAGAATTCCAGGAACTCCAGGTAAAAGACTCATTTCCCAGGAAAGACTCCCTGGGTCAGAGCTCAGTGCTGAGGACTCCAGGCTTGCAGGGCAGTCCTCAACCCTAGAAGGTACACATCTCAGGGCCCTGAGGGAAGAGAACCGTGTCAGGACCAGGCTCCTCCCATCCTGCTTTGCTGAGCCTCTTGGACAAGCAGCCCAGCCATTAACTATGGGCGGGGGGCACATTCTATCCCCATTGTGGGAAGGGAAGTCCCCAAGAACTCAGGTCTCAGGGCAGGCTAAGGGAGGTGGGTCCTGGGTGAGCAGCCTGACCCCCACTTGGAGCCATCCAGGCCCCTTTCTGTTCTACCTAATGGAGCAAGAGGGAAAGAAGCCAGAGGAACTGCCAAGCAAGGCAGGCCCTAGGCTGCTGCCCATGTCTGGAGGCGGGAGGGCTGTCTCACCACCCCATACCAAAACCCCAAGGGAACGACTGCTTGAGGTTATAAAGCCTGGCGGCGTCATCGTAGGGTCTAGACTGCCAGGGCTGCGGCTTCCTCAGGCTCTCTGGGGGTGGAGTTGGGGCATCTAGGGTGGAGGTGCCTCTCTCCCTGGTGACAGTCCTTCGGTTGCAGTAAGGGCTGCAGTGGTCAGTGTCCCCTTGTGGGACTGCTGTGGCCTTCCAGTGAGGTTTCCCCATATGGCAGCTCAAGGTGTGGAGGGTGTCTGGAGTCCTGGGGAGGGGGTCTCCCTGTGGGAGGGACCCCGGGCCTGTGGCAGCCCTGATGCTCCTTTGTCGCAAGCACTCATAGTGCCCAGCTCCACAGCTGTCCGCTCTTGTTATTTTTAATATCCTTAAAAAGCTTAGGGAGAGAGGAAAACAGGCATCTGTGTGGTGGGACCAGAAATCTCTGTTTCCTCTGGGCCAGGAAACAGGAAGTGCGTGTGTGGGGTGATGGGGAACCAGGCCCCTGAAAACAATGGAAGCCCCAGCGAGGGGAAGGGGAACTACGTCAGGGCCTTGGGGGCTGCAGGAAGCCTGACCTCTCTAGCTGTGAGCCTGAGGGGCCCAGGCATAAATTTAGTTTGAGTTCTTTTCCTGAGGAAAAGCTCACAGGCTCCACGGTGGGGCAGGGGTGGAAGGACAATCTCAGTGCTTGGGGAGTCTCTTCAACAAGTGGGTAAACTGAGGCTTAGGTGGGAGAAGAGGCTGAGGCTTCAGGACAGCACCCACAGCAATCTCCCGAGGGCTGCGATTCAGGTCCATGCGTTCTGTGGCATTCACTACCCCCTGCCCCTCCTCTCTACCAACTCCCTGCCTATCTTACAGAAACCAAACGGTTTCACCTGGAGATGCTGCCCCCAGCCCAACCCTGGCTCTCTTGCTGCAACTGTGTGGTCAGAAGCAGCTCGCCTCACCTCTTGAGCCCACTTTCCCAGTCCCCCTGGCTGCCCCGAGGAGAGCTCTGGGCTCCCTGCAACATCATCTGGTTCACAGTCCTGGCCAGCCTGAGATGAGAACCCCAGGAGGGGCCAGGTCAGAGGTCCGAAGATGGCTGCCCTCTGGAGCATTAACAGCTCTACTGAACAGTACGTAGTTCACATACTAGGTCCACCCATCAAAGCGTAAGGTTCAGTGTGCTGCGGACAGTCACAGGCTTGTGTGACCGTCATCATCATCAACTCCAGTGCACTCTCACCACCCAAAGGCCATCCCAGTCTTCCAGCTGTCTCGTCAGAGCCTCTGGCCCCCGATGAACCCCCTAATCTATTGTCTGCCTCGAGATTGGCCCTGTCAGGACAATGCATATTATGTTTGCCTTCAAGCCCCATCCAGACATAGTGAGAATCATAGCTCTTCTTTATGGCTGAACAATATTCCATGTATAGACCACATGGTATTATCTGTGCCGGGCACGTGGGCTGTGCCCACCTTGAGCTCTTTTGAATCTGGTGTCATGAACGTGTGAAGGCAAGGTTTTGAGACCGTGTGTTTCTGTTCTTGACAGTACATCTGGGCTGGAGGGCCAGGCTCACATGCCAATCCGTGTGATCAAATCCCTTAAGGGGTTACCCAGCTGTTTGCCATAGCACTACATCTGCCTGCCACACAGGAGCTTAGTGAGGACCATGCCCCATCCTGCCAGGATGCCTGCACAGGAGGAACACCAAGAAGCTGCAGCTGTGGCCTCCTCTGGGCCAGACACAGAATTCAACCACGGTCCCCTGCCCCGCCCCTCACACAGAGGCAGAATACAGCAGGGTCAAGCCCCTCTGGCTGCAGCACTGGGGCATGGAGAGAGGAGCTGGCCTGAGGCCCCAGCGCGGTGGCTGTGGGTCCTCTCCTCCCCAGATGAGAGGTGGCTGGCAGAGCACAGAAATTCAGCATCTTGAACCCTGGTGGGAGTGACAGTCCTGAGGTGCTCGGGTGCCAGGCTGGGCAGGCAGAAGGGCCCGGGAGCCTAGGCTAGAGCCCTTGGTGGGCCAGGGGCTGAGGAAGCTTCACTGGACCCTAGAGCCAGCTTCCATCTCATCTCCAAGGGCCAGAGACATGGGAAGCCCTCTGCAGACCCCAGAGCTGCCCTGGGTGAACTGGCCTGGCTTACTGCAGTGTCTCACCACCCTCCTTAGGATGACTCCTAGGATGCTGTGCGGCTGCCTCTTGGAATGTCTTGCTGTTCTGCCTCAGTGCCTCAGAGCAGTTCAGCCCTGCTGGACTTGTTCTTCCTGTCTGGGAAGGAGAGGCCAGACCAGGAAGGCTGGGGCTTTGCACCCACCAGCCAAAGGGGAGAAGTATAAAGACACCCAACTCTTACGGTGGCCAGGCTCATGGTCTCCTTGGGTCCTGGGAGCCCTGGGTGCTTGTGTGATCTTAATCTTTCTTCTCCAGGCCTCTGCCTCTTTGTCTTCGGACAAGCTAAGTCCCGGTCTACGCAGCCCTCACACCACGAGGAGAATCATGGCTGAAAGCAATCCCCGGCTTGCCTGGCCCCACAGCAGCAGGCCACAAAGCCGGATTAGAACCCAGGTCCCTGAGCCCTGTGTGAGCTGTTCCCTGCCCTCTCCTGCCCCCAGTTCTAGGGTTCTAATGCTGAGGTGAGTCAGGAGCTCTGAGCCTGGGTCTCTTCTGCCTCCATCGTGGCCGCCTGCTCTGGCCTGTTCTCTTCCTCCTCACTTTTCTGAGAGTGACCATGTAAAGGTGGTCCTAGGCTTTGCCAGACATGGAGGAGGGTCCTGGCCCAGGCCCCCCTAAGCCCTGGCAGTCACTGGGCACCAGTAGGCCCCATGCTGTCCCACATGGTACCCTCTGGACTCAGCCAGGATGTCCCCAAGCCCCTCCCCCCACTATCAAGCTTCTCTGGGGATCACAGCTTCCTGAGCCAGTCCTGGTCAGGACAATGTCCGGAAACCCTGGCTCAGGCTGTGGGGCCAAGCACGTGTGGCCTAGGAGCAGTGGGGGTTGGTGAGTCTGGGAGGTGCTGGGGAGTAGGGGGCTGGTGAACTATCCTGCCTACAGTATCTCTAAGCCAAGTGTAGATACTACCCCATGGGAGACTGGGAAGGCAAAGTGTTCAGAAGCGGGTTCCCTGGGCTCAGGGGGAACTCCTGTCCCTGTCCTGACTTCCTCCAGGTCTCCCCTACATGGAGTAGAAGGACCTCACCACCTCCTGCTGTCTGACAGAGGCTAGTTCTCAAGAAACAACAAAAGAACAAAGACGCTTCCTCTTAAGGGCTTTGCCCAGGATGCCACTTTCTGAGAGAAATGGCCACTGCCCTAGCTTCACAGGCCACAGAAAGACAAGGCCCCAGGGCAGAGCCCAGGCCACAGAGCAGCAAGGCCTTTGAGCCCCAGGGCGCTCTTGCCCAGTCCATGAAGAGAGCATGGCCGGTGGGATTTTCAGATAGAGCTGCTCCCTGCTGCAAGGAGCCCCCACCTTGCCCAGAGGGTGGCTAGAGAAAGTTACTGCAGACTGGGGATTCCTTATTTATTTGCTCTTTTGGGTAATAAATGAAAATTAGGATCAATTTCTGTTTGTCACTCAGGCTTTAAGGTAACTTGGACTCTTTTCAGAAGAGACAGTTGGATTTAATGCTACCAAGTATAAACGAGAACTCCCCATAACCTGGCATTTGTAGGGCTATGGTGCCAACCTCACACACCTTGGTGACAGACAGGTCCTGAGAGCTGACAGGTTGGTGAGCTCAGGCATAAGCTACCTCCCTATCTCCAAGGAGATGAGGGGGACATGGCCCTCAGATCAGCTTCGCTGAGGAGAACTGCACAGCAGGACACAGATTTTTAAAAGACTTTAGATCAATGTAGGTTAAAAGCAAATTTGAGCAAAGATAGAAAGATTTCCTATGTGTCTGCTGTCCCATGTCCACCCTTCGTTACAGAGGCCCACCTATCACAATCAGGGAACCCACAGTGCGTATGAGGGTGCTGTGTCTCAGGGTCTGGCAGGCATGATGACGTGCACCAGCCCCAGGATATCAGGCTAAATGGTTCCCCGTTCTAAACGCTCTTCAAGCGGCAGCTGCTCCTGGGGAATCCACCACTTCAAACCTCATATGGGACATTTCTCTGTTCCCCAGAAGCAGATGATGCTCACACCTGTCCTCAGGTGGTCCTATCTCATCGCTGCCACTTCCTGGACTTTCATGTCCCTGGAGCTGTATATAGTTAGGGCCCTGCATCAACAGGACGCACGCCTTTAAGATGGAGCAGGTCTGTGGTTTGTTCCTTTTCATTTCTGAGTGGGAGTCCTCAGAACAGGGGGACACAGCTTTCCTTGAACACATTTGAAAAGAAAGAGCCACGGAGCTAGGGATGTGGCTCAGGTAGCAGAATGTTTGCCCAGCTGCAGGAAGCGGTGGGTTCCAGCTCCAGCTCTGCGTAACAACACACCTGTAAACCCAACACTCAGGAGGCGGCAGGAGGATGAGGAAATTCAAGGGGTGCATGAGAGCCTGTGTCAACAATAACAAAAGGTCCCTGGTTTCTGAAAATGACCATACCTTCCCACAACTCTGCTCCCAGGTGGACTCCCAAGGATCTGAAAGCAGCTGTATCTGGACCAACAGTCAGAATGATGAGAGTTAGGCAGAACCATGGGACACCATCCAGCCACAAAGAACTGATGTTCCTGCTGGGTGGCCCTGTGACAGGTCTCATAGAGCATGTGTGAGGTCCTGCCTTCCATCCCCTCAGTCACAAAACAAACAAGTAAATCAAAATAAAGGAACAGAGATCTGGTTCATGGACAGACTGCCCAGAGGAGGAAGCCAGACACAAAAGGACTCTCGCTCGACCACTCCGTATGTCTGGTGTCCAGTATGCGGAAACACCTGGGGGCAGAAGACAGCTCAGTGGTCCCAGAGGGCTGACTGCTAAGAGGGCCAGAGTTTCAGTCCGAGGCAAGAAAAGGGTTTGGAGCAAATCCTGAGATGGCCACATTGCAAGCGTATTCATTCTGCTGAAGGGAGCCTAAAGATGTGAATGTGGCCTGGGAGGAGCACGGGGTTCCTCAGACACCAAAGCAGAACCGCCCTGCAGCCAGCAGCTCCCCTCAGGGTATGGGAAAGGACACGAGGTCAGTGTTGGAAGGGACATCCACCCCCACCCAACCCTCCCTACCCACCCCTACCCACCAAGTTCGCTGCAGTACTGTGACAGCCGCCAGGGCAGCTGCCAGCTCAAGTGTCTGTCCACAGGGTGGTGAGGACACATGCTTGCACTAGAGCACCACTGGAAGACAAGACTCCTCCATTCACAGTGCCAGAATATGCCAGGGAGGGGAGACGGTGGCCTTAGAGAAGTGGAACACACATAGTGACCTCAGTCACCACACCAGCCACCCAGTGACCATCCATCGGTCAGTCACATAGTGACTGTATGATGACCATGAAGCAACCATATGGTGACCACACTGACCACAAAGATCGTGTTGATCACGTGGTAACCTCAGTGTCTACCAGACCACACAGTAGCCATAGTGACTACGCACTGGCAGAGATCACAGTGACCACATTGTCCCCACATAGCAACTAAACAGAGATCACAGAGCGACCAGAGTGACCACACGGTAACCACTAAACGTTTAACGACCACATCGTGAATAGGCAGTAATTGTGTAGCGATCCACGATGATCACACAGTAATCATGCCACGATGACCCAGTGGTCAGTGACCATGCAATGATCATACAGTGACCATGCAGTGACATGAAGTAGCCAATGAGCACATAGTAAACACATAATAACCAGATTGTAATTATATAGAGACCCACAGAGTGAACCCATGGCCACCCATTAACCACACAGTGACCATGCAAGGACCACAGGGACCACACAATTCCAAAAGTGACCACACTGTGACCACACAATCTTCAGTCACTACGGTGATCAGGTGCTGGCACACAATGACCACTGAATGACCACACGGTTGCCATCAGGTAACCACAGTAACCACACCAAGCACACAGTGACCATGCTATGATCATCTACTGATGACAATAACCACAGTGACCACACAGCAACCATGCAGTGATCACACAGTGGCCATAAATTGACCACAATGACCATGGAGTGACCTTCCCTGACTACAGTGGTCCTCATGTGCATAGTCACCATGGTCATGCCAATGCATGGATTCTGTATGTTTATGTGTTCCTTGTGGTCACTGTATCACTGGATGGCCACAGTGTCAGTGTGGCCACTAGGCAGTCACTGTTCACTGTGTGGTCATTCTGAGGTCACTCTATGGTCACTAAATGCCGCTGGCCCCTGAGAGTCAATGCAGTCATCACCACTTGATGATCACTGTGGTTACTGGATGGTCACTATGTGGGTGGTTGCCTTGGTGACTGTGTGGACACCAATGATTTGCCACTGGGTTATCATTTGTGGTCACTGATGTCACTGTGGTCTCTAGGTGGTCACTGCATAGTCATGGGATACTATGTGGTCACTACATGACCACTGTTTCTGTGTGGTCTCTGCATTGTCACTGGGTACTATGTGTTCATTGCATGGCCACAATTTCTCTGTGTGGTCTCTGCATGGTCACTGAGTCCTGTGTGGTTGTTGCATGGTCATTGGGTACCGTGTGGTCTCTGTGTGGTCATTGTGTGGTCATCATTGGTCTCTGTGGATTACTGGACTGAGGATGACAAGTCCATCTGTCTATGGTTGTGCTGGGATGGAACATGGCTGAGGACAGGCAGGAGTGGCCTGGGACCCCCATGGCTCAGTCAAGTCCATGCCTCCTGGGACCTCAGACTGGAAAGCACCTGAGGGAGCCTGGGGCAAACGGCAGCAGTTCAGGTCTCTTCACCCCCCACCCCAATGGAAGAGCACGAGATGGAGCCCTGGCCTGGGCAGGGTGCACTCTGTGGCCTCATTTGCAGCCCCCATAGGGGCTGGTGGTGGTGTCTGGGTCCCTGCCCAGGCCTAGAGACCCCATGCCTGGGATATGTGCTGATCCAGAAGCCACCGAGACTGGTCCTCAGATTCTCCCAGGCTAGGACCCCAGGGGCAGAGGAGCAGTGGGCTCAGAGAGGCAAAGAGGAGAGAGGCAGAGTCAGGTCCCAGTGCTCCCGCCCAGGGAGGCAAGAGCAGGAAAGGCTGGCGGGCCTGGGACAAAAGGCGGACGTGCAGAGGGCCATGTGTGCCTTATCAGGGCCAGCACTCGCGCCCCCTGGTCGAGCGGAAACTCTCCTCTCTGCCCGCCTTCCTGTCTGGCCCCCACCCTACCAGTGCTCCAAGGGGTAGGAGAGAAGGGAGGCTTGTTGCGGGGGGAACCAACACCTCCCAGCACAGAAAAGGCAAAGACAGGTGGCCACCCCGTTTCTAGAAGGAACCCCGCAAAGCGTGGACATTATTCCCGCCTCTGCTGCCCCATGGCTGTCAACACTCTCCCCATTTGTCAGCAGAGGAAACTGAGACCTAGAAAAGCTGTGACCACTGAAGGTCACTCCCGACTAAGGTCGGTGCTTCACACAAGGGCAAGCTCCCTTCCCACCTGACCCCCGGCTCTGCAGGCCCCAGCCAGGCTGCAACCATTCTGAAGATGACTGATGTGACTGACAGCTAGTCCCTTCCCCTTACACTCCTCGGGGCTGACAGGGACTCCGGCTCCCTGCTGCCCTCTGGCGGACATGGGGCGATACGGGGCAGGTGAGGCCACAGCAGAGGCTGCATGGGGCTGGGCTGCAAGGAGGCACCTCCACTCCCTCGCTCCTAAAAGGAGCCCTGGAAGCTGGGCAGCGGGTGGTGGACTTGCTATGCTCTCAGATCCTTCCGGAGTGTCCTCTCTATCGGTGGTATGTGTGTGTGATGGTGGGTTGGACAGGCTGAGCTGATTTGTTACAGCCCAGACATAAATCACAATCCCGCTCTCTGATGCCTTCCTCTGGGTTGCCTGTGGGGAGTGGTAACTGTCCCCCATTCCCAGTGACGTGACTTCACCTCCCTACAGACCCACTCTTTGATGTTTATTTATTTACTCATTGATTGGTTGATTGTGTGTGTGTGCGTATGTAAGCATATATGTGCTGTCTATGGGCACACATGTGCCATGATGCATGTAGAGGTCAGAAGATAACTTGTGGGGGTTTTTCTCTCCCTCTACCATTGGACTTCTGTGGATTAAACACAGGTCTTCCAGCTGGGCAGCAAACATTTACCTGCTGATCCATTGTTTCACAGGCTTGCTCTTCCCTCCTTCCTCCTTCCTTCCTTTGGAGATATAGATTCATGGTATAGCTGGGGCTGGGACTCGGTTTGGCTGCCCTCTCCTAAGGGCTGGGACTCCAGCTTGCTCCAGTGTGTGTGGCCTAGAACGCTTCATTTCTGCCTAAGATCAAGAGCATTGGAAGCGGCCCCAGATGTCTGTGACCTCTGATTCCTGGCTTCACAAGTGGTGGTGTTGGTGTATGGTGGGCAGGGCTTGGCCGAATGCCCACGCACATCCCATGGAGACTCTGAGCCCTGGCACTGCCATGGAATATAACCTTCTTCCTACGGCCTGTCAGCTACATGGCCCATTAGGTCTAACAGCACTGTTGGACCCAGCTGGGCCTCGGTTCCCTATCTAGCAAATGGGTTGCAGCTGAGCAGTACTTGCTTTGATCCTTTGGTATGACCTGTGGACTAGAGAGTGGGACGCAGCCCAAAGAGAGAACCGCAGTCATGTCTGGAGTACGTCTGCACGCTGGTGCCGGTCTGGCTTGGTCTGGTGAAGGCCCTATCTCTGAATCCCAGAACCAGAGGAAGTTGCATTGGCTTCTCACTCCCCAGCTGACTTCACCATCCGAGTCACCCAGGAAGCAATGGCTGTGCTGTGGAGCCCTGACCCAGAGTCAAGGGCTTTGGGTCCAACCACTGCCTGCTGACCAGATTGGCCTGGCCCCAACACAACCCTCAAGGCCTGCGTGCTGAAGCCCTGGAGCAGGGCTCAGGGCTTCTCTGACACTTGGTTTGTGCCTCTGTGCTGGGTCACAGGGACTGGGACTCAGCAGCCCCCAGTCGCCGCTGAGCCCCGATTCCAGACACAGTAGGCCATCACTGGAGTCACCCATGCTTGTCCCCTCCAAGCTAGGGGAAAGGATGGCAGCGGAGAGGGTCCTGGTCTCATGACCACGGAGGGCCCTCCTGGGACCCAGGCCTGGGATCCCCAAGCTCAGTTAGGCAGAAGGACACCTGCAGTTCACTCACTTCCCACAGGGTGGCAGTGTTTCTCCACATGGGCCAAGATCACTTGCGGGGGGGGGGGGGGGTCTCTATGACACCATCAGTCCTGGGCCCTGCTTTGGGTGGCCTTGGGGTTGCTGAGTGTTTGAAGCATGTCAACACACGGTGAGTTGACGGCTTGGGGAAGCTCTGATGGCCTTTCCTCCAGAAGGCCTTAAAATGTTCAGGTTGAAGGCCTCACTAGCTCAGCAGTAACATGACCTCTCAACTTGATTGGTAGCCTGCTTCCACTCTAAAAGATGGGCACCTCCCTGGGGAGCATGCCTGGAGGCTTCCCCTCTGCGCCCCTGCCAGGCCCTGCCCACACAAGGTCTCTACCGAGTTTTCACCTCCTGCATGGGGCCAGTGGCCTGTCCTGAATAACAGCATTTGGAGTAGTTCACCAGCACAGGGAGGGCAGCCCCCACAGAGCAAGTCCCAGGGGTGCCACGTGCCTGGACTGCTGGCTTTGACTGGTCCACTCGTCGACCCACTGTCTTTGTGACCTTACTCCATGATGCTGTAAGACCCTTGGAATCAGGGGCCACGGCAGGGACAGAGGACAGGAAAGCCGGACATTCTGGTGACTAGACTTTTCCTTTGCTTTCCCGAGGCTGCCAGGTGATGGTAGATGCTTCCCAGACCCCACCACCTGCTTTCCTCTCCTGCCGGAGAGGTGACGCTCCCAGTGGTGAGCCCCAGCTCCCTGAGGAAGGATAGGACAGTCTCTGGGACACGGAGGTGGGACCCATGGTGGCACCCCAAGATGGGAAAAGTAGCAAGGTGATAGAGAGGTTCTGACATGGGAAGGATCAGAGGAAAACGGGACCACGGGCTCCAGCAGGCCGGCAAACAGGAGGGGACATCAGCCTGATGTCTATGAGCATGCTGGACAGGGGACTCTGGGGCACCCGGGTCTGGAGCGGACTTAGCTTACAATGCTGCTTGGAAATTCCCAGTTGACTCCTGACCAGCAGGTGATGGTGAGGACCGAACACGTCTCTCTCCACCTCCCCACGCCCACAGTAGATTCTGCCCTCCAACAGCCCCATATCTGAAGTTCTCTTGGGCTGACTGCCAGTGCGGATGGTGTCCCAGAAGCGGAGTAGCCAACACAACTTGTCCTCTCTTCATTTAGTTTTTTTTTTCAGTGCTAAGGATCCAGCTCAGGTCCTTCTGCATGCTAAGCAATAGCTTTCCTACTGAGCCACATCACCAACCCTGTTTTCCTTTATTCAGCCTCTCTGGTCTGCTCTGGCCTTCAGCTAATTGGACAAGGTCCACTGACATCAGGGTGATCAGCTTTCCTCATACACCCGTCCCAGTGCTAACCTCATTCACCCGTCCAGTGCTAACCTCATTCACCCATCCAGTGCTAACCTCATTCACCCGTCCCAGTGCTAACCTCATTCACCCGTCCCAGTGCTAACCTCATTCACCCATCCAGTGCTAACCTCATTCACCCATCCAGTGCTAACCTCATCTGGCTGCATCCCACAGACAAGCCCAGGTATCTGAACACTAGGGTTCGTCCTTTTGTGACTGGCCATTCTGCTAAGCACGGTGTGCGCGCGCGCGCGCGCGCGCGCGCGTGTGTGTGTGTGTGTGTGTGTGTGTGTGTGTGTGTGAGAACTCCCTTTTCAAGGCTGCAAGGTGACAGCAGGAGGAAGAGCTAACACAGCCCACAGGATTCCCAACTCTCACTTCCTGCGATGGAGCAGGGATGACTCTTTTCTCTGTAACTTGCTTTTAAATGATGTGCAAACATTGCTTTAATTTTTTTTTTAAGGTCTCAGTTGGTAAAGTGCTTACTGCACAAGTGTGAGAACCTAGTTTGGATCCATAGTACCCACATTAAAAATGGACATGTTGACATGCACTTACAATCCCCACACTGGGGCAGAGACAGGAGGGCCCCTGGGCTCACTGGCCAGTCCAGCCAAATCCGTGACCTAGGTCCCATTGAGAGACCCTGTCTCACAATACAAGGTAGCCAGAAATGGTGGTGGCACACACTTTTAACCCCAGCACTGGGGAGACAGAGGCAGGAGGATCCCTGTGAGATAAAGGCTAGCCTGATCTACATAGTGAGTTCTAGGCCAGCTGGGACTACAGGGAGATCCTGTCTCAAAAAAGGCAAACAAGGGCTGGAGAGGTGGCTCAGAGGTTATGAGCACTGGGTGCTCTTGCAGAGGACCTGGGTTTGATTCCCAGCACCCACATGGAAGCTAACAACTGACTGTAACTCCAGTTCCAGGGGATCTGGCATCCTCTTCTGACCTCTGTGGGCACTGCATAGCACAGGTGCCCTTACATGCAGACAATACACTCAGACACATAAAGTAAAAATAATAAGTGAAATATTTTTTAATCAAAAAAAAAAAAAAAAAAAACGGACTGGAGAGATGAGTCAGCTGTTAGGAGCACTGTCTACTCTTGCAGAGGATCCAGGTTCAATTCCCAGCATCCACACGGCAGTTTAACACCAGTTAACTTAAAACCAGTTTAACTCCAGTTCCAGGGGATCTGATGCCCTCTTCTGACGTAGGCAGGCATTGCACGACACAGGTGCATCGACCCACATGCAGGCAAGACACTCATACATATAAAATGAAAAGTTAATAAGTAAAATGTGTTTTTAAAAAGCGAGCCCCTGAGTGACTTGGCAGAGATGTGTCTCAGACCTGCTAACCTCCTCTGCCGTTTGCGTGGACCTGCATGCCGACGAACTCCAGGTGAGCGCAGGTCCTCATTACTGCTGTTCAGATGCCTCCTTCTTCAGCCACTGGGGAACTTCCGGTGGGCTCCAGAGCCTGCGCTGCCACTATGGACCTGTTTGTTTATTTCTTTGTTTTTCAGAGGGTCTCTGCAGCCATCAGAGGATGATCCTGAACTTCTGATCCTCCTGCCTCTGCCTCCAGAATGCAGGATTTTTAGCATGTACCACCACACCCCATTCACGCAGCGCTGAGGGTCACATTCCCACAGGCTCCACACAGCAGGCAAGTCCACTACCATCAGAGCTGCACCCCGAGCGCTGTTCGTTTGGTTTGTACGCTTCCTTTATTCTTGGCCCATATCCACAGGCGCTCCGAGCCCAGGGCAGGCACTCTACCCAGACCGAGAACCGGGGCTCCGGTGTGCTCGTCTGGCCATCTCCGTGGAAGCAGAGGGCATGGGTGTGGTCTGTGGCGGTGCCACGGGTATAATGTGTCTAAGCACGGCCCCCACATTTGCCTGAAGTTGAACCCAAGTCTAATAGATAGCAGCTCAGGCGCTGTAGCACCCAGATCTTTGTCGCCTCTCTCTGGCTGGTCTCTAACTGATGGGCTCACATCCAGCCACTCCTTGACAACAGCGTCATTCCCCTGGATCCCACCGGCTGTGACGCTGCCCCTGTCCCAGCTCATTATAGTGCTGACACCCAAGGTGCTGATCTCCTCGCTGTCGATGGACATCCAACGGACATCCGACCATTTCGGAATTTGGGCTCAGATGCCTCTGATGTTATGTAAATGTTTTGTTAATATTTTTGTTTTGGAGGCTGGAGAAATGAATCCATCACTCTCTATTGCTTTGAGACACTGTCTCTCACTGAACCGGAAATGCCTCACTTTGGCTATGCTGGCAGGCCAACAAACTCCCAGGATCTATCTGTCTCTGACCCGTAATTCTGAGGTTACAGGCATGTGTAATTGGGCCCAGCTTGTCTGTGGGTGTTGGGGATTTGAACCCAGGTCCTCATGCTGACACAGCAAACACTCTTTCCCACTGAGCCATTTGCTCAGTCCCTGTAAATGTTTTATTATTGAAATAATAGAAATTTCACTGAGTTCTATGAATAGGTCCTTTGCCCTTGGCCTCATGAAATTAACTTAGCTCTAGTAATTATCGTTTTTCTTGATCTTTTTGAGACAGGATCTCCTTGTAGTCCCTGCCAGCCTGGAACTTGCTATATAGACCAGGCTGGCCTGTATCTTACAGAGATGCACTTGCCTCTGCCTCCTGGGACTAAACGCATGAGCTACTCTGCCCGGTGAGTAATTGTAATCCTAAAAGTATTTTCAGCCAGATGTGGCAGCACAGGTCTTTACTAGTTGGGAGGCTGAGACAGAAGACGCTGGAGTTTTAGGAAAGGATGGGCTACACCATGAGACCGTGTGCCGAAAACCACACAAAGAAAAGGCAAGATTTCGACTTTGAGGTCAAGGCTTCATCAGGACCCGTGTCTGCCTCCTCCTGCGTGCGTCCAGGCCCTGAGCTGAGTGACAGTGGTGAGGGCGGGCCATCTTGCCTTGTCAGTCTCATGTGTTGGTGCTGTTTAGCACTGTGTGGCTGGGTGTGGGTTTGCACAGATGCTGCAGTTCTAAGTCCCGCTTGCTGAGTCTTCATGATGGTGGAGCACTTGGCTGCAGAGGGAGTTCCTGCTTCACACTGTTCCTCTGGTAAGTTCCTGATTTTGGAGAGCCGGCCAACTGAGCCTTTAGCCAGGGACCAAGGGAGTGACCAGGTCCCACAATCCCCTCACAAAGGCTTGACCTCCCACTAGGCCCCACTCTCAGCAATCCCCCCCACCCCCGGCAACAGCATCACTCAGCAGACCAAGCCTTTGACACGTGAACGTGTGGTGAGGAGGCAGTCAGGACCCAGACAGTGCAGGGATAAGCTCTGGGTTTGATCTCAGGGCCACACTGTTCTCATGAACTTTGACTTTCTAGAAGGCTCTATGGAACTGACATTTCTTCTACCTCAGAATTGTTCAGTGCATTTGTTATGTGTGTGTCTATGTTGTAGGAGTAACGTATGTGCACTTGCATGAAGTTGCTGGTAGAAAGGTCAGATTCCCCGGAGCTGGAGTTACAGGCAGTTGTGAGTCTCCCAACGTGAGTGCTGGGAACTAAACTCAGGTCCTCTGCAAAAGCCGTCCACGCTCTTTCCGCTGAGTCGTCCGCAGAGTTGTCCCCTCTCCAGCCTCCGCTCTTACCTCTTACCACTCGGCCGTCTCTCCAGCCTCCCTACTTCCTTTTTTTTTTGAGACTTGCCTTCCCCTCCCTCTGCCTATCACCAGGATTACAGGTTTTCACCAAGCCCTTAACATTAAAAAATATATATTTTATTATTTTTGTTTTATAAGTGTGTTGCCTGCATGTGTGTAAGTGCACTCGTGTCATGCAGAGCCTGTGGAGGTCAGAAGAGGGCATTGTATCCTCTGGAACTGGAGTTACAGATGGTTGTTAGCTGCCATGTGGGTGCTGGGATCGAACCCAGGTCCTGTGCAAGAGCAGCCAGTGCTCTTACCTCCTGAGCCACTCTCCAGTCCTGCCCATTAACGCATTTTTTACATTTTTTACTCGTTGCATGTTCACACGTGTGCCTACTGCAGCGCTCATTCACAGGTGAGAGGAGGACTTTCAGGAGCCTCCCTCCACCTGTTGCTGCCCATGATTGAACTCAGGTTGTCTGACTTGGTGGCAAGTGCCTTTACTCCTTGAGCCATCTTATGGTCTTTGTTAGTTTTTATTTATCTTATTTTATTTTTTATGCAGTGTTGGGGATCAAACCCAGGGCTTCATGCATGCTAGACAAGCACTCTGCTGACTGTCACATCTCTAGCCCTGTGGGAAGACTTTTGGTCAGAGACTGAACTTATTTTTTATTATTTATTTATTTACTGATCTTTTTGAGACAGGGTCTCCCTGTAGCCCCAGCTGGCCTGAACTCATCATGTAGACCAGGCTAGCATTGACCTCATAGAGATCTACACGCCTCTGCCTCCGGAACGCTGGGATTAAACATGTGCGGCACCACACGGGGCTTTTAAAAAATGTTCATTTATTACTTTTATTTGTATTTTATGTGTATGAGTGTATTAGTTGCATGAAGTAGGTAGGTGCACCCATATCGTGCAGTAGGTTCAGAGGTCAAAAGAGAGCATCAGATCCCCTGGAACTGGAGTTATACATGGTTGTTAGCTGCCATGTGGGTGATGAGAACCAAACACAGGTCCTCTGCAAGAGCAGCCAGTGCTCTTAACCTCTGAGCCACTCTCCAGCCCCTTGTTTGGACTTGACCCTCTCCCACCCCTCTCTCACCTGGGCTATCAACATCCCAGCTGTCCCAAACTAAGGAGTCATAACTCAGGCCCTGGCCCTTCTTCTCTGGAGGGGTCCCGCGTCCTCTTCCCCTAGTACCTGTGGATGAAGGGGGCTTCCAGGCCAGGAACCCAGGCTCTGGTGGCCAGCGCCCCTGGCAGCTCTGGAGGTCTCTACTATCTTCCAGACCCAAGTGAACCGAGATGATGCAGAGGCCAGAGACCACAAGGGGGCAGTATGACTCCATAAATGGCTGTGGCCATAAGCGGGAACACGTGTGTAAGTGACCCGCCTCTCTTCCAGGTGCCCGCTGTTTTTCAGGGCCTTACACCACCATGGAGTCTCTTTCATTCAAGCCCTGGTGGGCATCAATGGCTGGCCCTTTAAAAACCCTTCAGTGTCCTCATGGTCCACCAGGGGGCGCCAGCTGCACAGGACGAGCTGTAGGGAGAGGAGGAAAGGCTAGCGACAATGGGGGAAGGATAGGAGAGGACTGCTGGTTCACTCTGACTCCAGACCCCTTCCCCATCCTCCCCTTAGGCTTGGGGGCGCCTCGCTTCCAGAGGCCCATACTGAGTCCCTAGAGTTGCCTGGAGCTTTGGGGTCCGGCCTTGAAGGGGGCTCCTGGGATGAGTGTGATATTGGTTTGGGGAGTCAGTGCAGGCCACAGGACACAGCAGCAGTGGTGCTGAAGGATGGAGAGGCCTTTGGCGAGGAGAGAGAGGTGGTCACAGGGGACCGCATGTGTGCCGGAGCCTCTGAAACCAGCAAGGAACCACCCTTCCTCTCCTGCCTCTGGGGCTGGGGTGGGGTACTGGGGCAGGTACTGGGTACTCTCAGGGTCTGTCTACTGACAGTCCTAGTCCTTCACTCTCTCCTGCCCCATCAGCAGGGCCTGGGGCCTGAGTTATGGCTCCTTAATTTGGGACAGCTGGGATATTGATAGCCCAGGTGTGGGAGGCGTGGGGGTGGGTTCAGGCTGAGGGTTTCTGGGTCACAAAGACATTGCACAGGCTAAGGGGCATTCTCTTGTGCCAAGGGGGATAGGGTGTGGTGTGCCAGGCACCACCAGCCCCCACCCCAACAAATCAAAGCAGCAGCATATGGTCAGCAGGTCTTTGTGTGCCTAGAAGAGAGAGCTGGGTTGCTGCCAAGGTCCCATCCCAGGCCCATCCCTGCCCAGCCTTAGGGCCTCTGCTGAGTTTGCTCCCTGGCCCTGACAGCAGCCAAATCTGGCTCCCAGCCAACCCAGAGCAACAGGTACCAAAGTTGTCAGGCAAACCAAGATGTGGGGCAGCCAGACGATGACTGCAATGTCCCATGAGGACCTCAATGTCCAGGGTCTGCAATGAGGGACACCAGTCATGCCAGGCTACTGTGACCTGGACCTCAGCCTGCATGCCTCCAACTCCGTAAAGCAGAGACATAGTCCCTTGCTTCACTGACTGTGCTGGGGAGACAGCTCAGAGCTCCGCATTCCCCCTTTAGGTACAAAGGAGGGCAGCCCGCAACCTGCAGGTGACCAGTTTTTTTCTTCTGAGTCGGGTATAGCTCCTGCTCCAGCCTGCAAGTGGCCTGGCTCCTGCCGCAGGAGTGCACGCGGGGGCGGGGGGGCATGGGACTTCCCTGACACTCACAGGACAGAAGGCAGGTCCACAGTACGGGGCTACAGCCTTGAAGCCTGGGTGGCACGCCTGGGTGTCCTCAGGGGCCTTCGGGACCTGGCAGAGGGTAGCAAGGCCTGATCAAGAATCCAGAGCAGGACCGTGGAGGGCAGGGGCGTGGGAACAGGAAGAAAGCAGATGTCACTGGTGGCCACAGTCTCCCCAGAGATGGAAGCGGGGTGCCATCCACAGGTGGAGCAGAGGGCTGGCTGATGGCTAGCCCTGCGTGGTCCCTGAGCAGGCAGCCCCAGGCGGGGGTGTGGGGGTGTGGCGGTAAGGGCGTGTAGGCAGAGCTCTGTAGGCAGAGGTCCGCCCCACGGCTGCCCCTTCTTGGAATGCGGTGAAAACCTCTCAGGCTCACAACTTCTCAATTTGACTTTGAGGAAACTCCTAAGCTGTCTTTGTTGCACAGGTAGAGAAACTGAGGCCAGCTGGCCAGACCATCTTCTGCTCGGTCTGGCAGCCTTTTCGGCTCATGGAGCCTGCAGAAAACTAGGAACAGAGGCACCTACCCGTCCACACCTGCCCTTCCTTACCCCGGCAGCCCTTTCTGAGGCGCCAGGCTGTGGCTTCAGGGCCTCCCTTCTCCCTAAGCTGCCCTCTGCCACTTACCCCAGTCTGTGTTGTTCCCCAGCTTCCCAGTCTAGCCACCCGGCCAGGCTTTACACTGCCCATTCCTGCTTGGACTCTCTTGGATGCCCACAGTCACAGAGAGTGCCGAGAACCCCCTGGCCTCACCCTCAGCTGCCCTTCCCATCGACATCAGTGGCGTCCTCTCTGATCTCTGATCTCCAAGGGCAGGCAGACTCCATCTGGGTTCTCCTGCATGGCATGTGAATTACCTTCATTTTTAAAAAATTGGTTTTTCAAATTTATGTTGAGGCTGGAGAGATGGCTTAGTGGTTAAGATCACCGGCTGCTCTTGCAGAGGACAGGGTTCGGTTCCCAGTACCCACATGATGGCTAACAACCAAGCGTAAGTCCAATACCAGGAGTTGGCCTTCATAGGCACTGCACGACACGGGTGTACTTACATGTACGTAGGCAAAACACTCATACATGCAAAGTTAAACAAAAAAATTTTAACAATAGAAAATGTTAACCTTTAGAGGCGAGAAAATGCTTTATTGCACAGTATTAACAGGTTTTTCTGTTTGCTAGCATGGTTGCAAACAATTTTTGTTACTTTGACTATTTATGACAAGCTCGGGAAGATGGAGTGCCCCACTCCACCACCCTCCATCTTCCAGCCCAGCATTCTCCTACCGCAGATCAACTGCGCCGATGTCATTCCCCGGGGTGGGTACCCCACTGGACCGGCAGTCCTGGGAGTAGGCCCACGTGGATGTAACCAAAGCACCTGCAGATCTGACTGACTTGCCAAGGCCTTCAAGGGCTGCAGACCCACCAGCATCCCTCTGCCTTGCTCACTAGGGCCTGTAGGCTCAAAGTCATGAGGTAGCTGCAGAGCTCTGTCCAACCTGAGAGTCACTCATCGTGCAAGGAGAGTGCGCCGAGCTGCTGGGGCCGGCAGGGCTTTGAAGTAACCCAGAGGCCCCTGTAAACTGACTAATGAGGATAATGAAACCAATAAAACCCAGAAAGAAAAAGGGCTTCTAAAGAGGCACCAGGGAGAGCTGGGTGCCAGCACCCCACTTGTGAGGCCTTGTGGACTCAGAGCCTGGGCCAGCACCACCTGCCAGGGCTCCCCGGACCTGGACAGCGCTTCTGGCCTCCTCCTTGGTGGCAGTGGCCCTCCCCAGCCCTGAGAACTGACCACTACTCTGGCTGCTCCCAGCCCACACCTGGATCATGGGAAAAATCCCAAAGCATGTGGTTGAAGGGTGCTGACATCCTGGCAGTATAGTCATCGTCCCCCACAAGTCTGGGATGAGGCACATGAGCATCCCACTGTGTCGTATGCATACACATGTACAGAAGTGCTCATCCACACATGTGCACGTCAAACTCAGGGTTGTTAGGTTAACTTCCTCTATGGTTCTCCATCTTTTTTTTTTTTTTTGTCTTTAAAATAATTATTTCTATTTTATGTGTATGAGTGTTTTGCCTGCATGTGTGTAGGTGCACTTGTGTCATGTAATGTCTGAGGAGGTCAGAAGAAGGTGTTGGATTCCTCTGGAACTGGAGTTACTACTGATGGTTGTCAGCTGCCATGTGGGTGCTGGAAATCAAACCCAGGTCCTCTGCAAGAACTGTCAGTGCTCTTAACGGCTGAGCCATCTCTCCAACCCCTTTTCTGATCCTTTTGAGATATAGTCTCCCTGTAGCCCCTAGCTAGCCTGGAACTCACTATGTAGGCCTTGTCCTCACTGAGATCTGCCTGCCTCTGCCTCCCAGGTGCTGGGATTAAAGCTGGGCCCCGCCATACCCAGCTCTACCTTTTTTAGAGACAGAGCTTCTCCACACCACCACATGGGTGTGGTGTGTGGGTGCTGGAGTCCTCTGAGGTGCTCAGCATGGGCTGCGCAGCCTTGGGGCTTTCCCACGATCCAGGTATGGGCCGAGATGGCCTGGGGGCAGTCAAGGAGAGCAGAG
Source organism: Eospalax fontanierii (assembly GCA_035773235.1). Taxonomy (NCBI): domain Eukaryota; kingdom Metazoa; phylum Chordata; class Mammalia; order Rodentia; family Spalacidae; genus Eospalax; species Eospalax fontanierii. The sequence goes on from CM069541.1 coordinate 62,071,997, forward strand.
GGGTTTCCTATGAGAAAGGGCCCCTCCAGCCCCGCCCTCTTCAGGGCAGCTATGGGAAGCCAAATAGAGCTGGGGAATGTCAACACCTGAGGCTTGCCACCTGGCATCTGGTACTCGCCTCGGGCAGCAGCCTGCGGGGGACACTGCAGCCACCCCCAGCCAAGAAGCTCCAGGCTATTTATAACACAGCTGGGAGAAGGTGAGCAAACATCAGCTGTTCCCTCCCCACTCCCCTTGACCTCCAGGCCCTGTGTTTAAACTCTCACTGGGCAAACAGGAGGCTGATAAGGTGAGGAGATTAGAGGGACAGTTCAGCTAGATAAGCAGCTTCCTCCCCTAGGCACAGGATTCCTAGCGTGGGACTTGGGCAGGCACAGGGAACTTGTGCTGTCCGTTGGCTCAGTCCGCCTGATGTTCCTGCCCTCTGCTGTCTCCTGATTTTCCTGGTCACCTCCACTGGAGGAGTGCCCCACCCAGACACACCCGCCTCCACATGCTAGCTCCTATCAGGTTGAGATCTGTCTCTAGCATATGGTTGACCCAGTCAGACCCCAGCACGCCATGCATGGCTGTGCATTCTTGAGCACAGGCTGGGCTAGCCTGGGCAAAGCCCAGTGGGCCCCATTCACTTCTCAGAGCTAGTAGGAAGGACCAGCACACAGCAGGCACTCAGGGCACCAGGCAGCACAGCTCCCCAACAGCCCCTCAGCTTTCCTAAGGCCTGCAGCCTAGGCTCTGTCCTGCATACCCCAGGGAGCGTGCTCAGTGCAATGGCCGTCTCCTGCCTTCTGTGTCCCACTGCTTGGTCTCTGCTGAAGCAGTCCATGATGGCCTCAGTATGGGGAAATGAAAGGTCACAGGGCAAGAGAAGGACACACCTGGAGCTGGAGACCTGCAGAGAGGGTCAGGCTCAGTCTGCCTGCAGTCAGGAGCTAGGCTCAGGTTGAGCCCTAGTCAGACTCTTATTTTGTGCCTATGTCAGAGCTGTGTGTAGCTAGGATCAGGGCTTAGTCAATGTGATATCAGGATTCAGTGAGTGGCTGGGATTAAGGTGGTTTAGTCAGTGCTATATAAATCCTCAGTCTATGGCTAGGACCATGGCTTAGTCTGTAGCTAGGATCAGGGACTTGTCTGTGGCCTTGTTCAGGGCTCAGCTTGGTCTCAGGGCTCAGGCTGTGACTAGGGTCAGAGATGAACTTGTAGCTGATGTTAGGGATCGGTCTACACTGGGGTAGCAACTTGGCATACAGCTAGAATCAAGGATCAGTTTGTGGCTTAGTCAATCTGTATCTAGGATCGGAGATTGAGATCCTATAGCTGGGGCTGGAGAGATGGCTCAGTGGTTAAGGGCACCAGCTGCTCTTGCACAGGACCTGGGGTTTGGTTCCCAGCACCCACATGGTGGCTAACAACTGTCTGTAATTCCACTTCCAGGGGATCCAATGCCTTCTTCTGGCCTCCTCACACATTGCACAAACTGGTATACTTACATACATATCGTCATGTCAGTTATCATCATGTCTCACCACTTGGGGCCAGCCCAAGTGGATTTGGGGGGCCAGCAAGAGGGGTTGGGGGGAAGTAGGCACAGAGTCAAGCTGCAAACTCTGGGAGTTGGATGGGAAGCAGGCCAAGCGCGTGGCACTATATACTCACGTGGTGCTGCAAACTCGCTTATTGAATAGGTGCACAAGCTCTTATAGGTCTGGATAGCCAATGACCTCATGGGGTGGGGTCCCAAATACAGCCAATAGTAGGTTTGTTCCCAGGTAGGCAGGTTCTTTCCATGTGCTGGTCTCACAACTAGCCAGAGCATAATGCCACACCCACAGGAGTCATGCCTCTATTCCTCCTAGCAGGTGGCCTGGCTAGGCCCACCTTGCATTATGCCCAACACATACATGCAGGCAATACACTCATACACATAAAATTTTTTAAAGAAAGATCCTATAGCTGACCAGGGCTTACTGTGGCACTGAGCTTAGTCAGCCTGTGGCTTGGGTCAGAGATCAGAGTGTCCATGGCTGGGACAGACAGTCTGTGTCTATGTGAAGCTTCAATTCACAGCTGGGATCAGGGCTCAGACTGCTTGAGGTCCAGGCTGAGACCGTAGCTGGGTTCGGGGCTCAGTCTGGGCCTAGACAGTCTATATCTGCCGCGGCTCCCTTCTCGGTGGTTTCGGGTCACGTTGCGGCAGCTGAACTCTGCTTCCTTTTCGGATCAGAGCGTTCTTGGCCAGCACCCAGCTGCTGATTCCCGGGGGAGAGGCCCATTCCCGCCAGTCACATTCCCACGCCTGCCTGTGAGGGCGCCAGCCAGTGGTGGGTGTCAAGGGGCTGCATCCCAGCTGCCGCCACCAGCAGTAGGCTCCTGCAGAAGGGTCCTTGGTTCACAGATCCTTCATCCTCCTACCCCAGAGAGAACAGAATAGGAAGCATTTGGGAGGTCCACACCCCAAGACTTGAAAAGCAAATATTTCCCAGGGGATTTGGTTCCTGAAGTTGTCTGTAGGCCTGTGCCTCCTTGGGCCTCAGTTTCCCAAAATGAGTAGGGAGGTGTGGTGGCTGAATGGGATCCATCCAAGCCTCTCCACTGAGACTACTCTTACAGGTCCAGGGATGCTCAGGGACCTGAATTGCTCCTGGTGGAGAGACCACCATCAGCCTGGGAGTTCCCAGAGGGGAGTGTGTACTTAAAGCCACAGGCCTATCCCAGGGCCTGGTGGGATGGGGCCCAAAGGACCAGCCTGGCCTCTGAGGATTTTCACTGACCTCAAGTCTATTGCCAGTGGAATGTAGCTAGCTTTGAGGAGACTCATGCACTTGGGTGGTACAGGTCCATTCCTGGCCAAGCTGCAATCCAGCTCACAGCTCCAAGGGTCCAAGGAGGCCCCTGTGTGGCCAGAGGTAACCAGGGAGTCAGTCTAACTCTAGCCAAGGTCAAAGAGCCAGAGACTACAGGCCACTGGACCTCCAACCTGTGACTCTTAGGACCTTTATGTCCTGAAGGCACAACCACCAATGGAGACGAAAACTGAGGTGGCCTATCCTGTCCTCATCCTGCTCTCCACAGAGGCCCACAGAGGCCTGGTATGGCGGGGCCCACCATCTGTAGAAAGGTACAGAGCCCACAGTGCAGCCAGGCTCCATGTACCTGTCTTAACCCACTTTATCAGACTCAGCTTCAAGGAGTTGGAATCGGACCCTGGGCCTGGCCTCTAGTCCAACTTCAGGGAGGACGAGACCTCCTGTCCTCCCAGAGGCCAGAGGGCTGGGACTGTGTTCAGCTGGCCTCCTGCAGCTGCCCGGCCAGTGCTGCAGCCTACTCTGGCCGTGTCCCGACTTGCCACAACTCCTGCCCCAGGGCCCGGAGGGAGCCTCACCCGCCTTCCCAGGACCAGGACAACAAGTCTCAGCGTGGCCTGGTCTCTGTGCCAGCTCTGAGCGTGAGAACATGCTGAGCAGAGGAGGGAGGGGTGGCAGACCGCCAGGTGTGAGCATCAACAAGTGCCCCTTAGGGAGCCACAAGGAGGCTGCCCAACCCTGGCCACTCCAGGGCTGACTGGTCAGGTCTCCACTGGGGCTGGCAGGTGGCCCTCCCCCCTGCCCCGAGTTGGCTAGGGCCACAGTCCCACTCACTCCATCAGTTCTGTCCGCAGAACTCTGCTGTATGTAGCTGGTGCTCGGTAATTGCCTTTGACACAGGAGTAACAGGGGCCCACCAGGGCCTGGTCAGGGTTATGGAAATCTGAGGCACGGAGTCAGGGCACCCCTGAGGCCACCGTCTCCCAGAATGAATGGAAAACTAAGCCTGCAGCCTTCTGGAGTTATCCAGGGATGGAGGCAGATAGCCACTGCACTCTGGGGCACTCAGGCAGGGCCTGGCACATCGAGGCCTGGTCTGTCGGTTCCATGGGTCCCTTATGGGCCACTAGGCAGCAGGGAGACAGGAAGAGGGCTCTCTGGGAGTAGAAACCAACTCTAGGGATAGGAAAGCCAAATCTGGTAACTGGCAGCAGTGGATGTCGCCCGGGCATGTACCTGGCTCTATACAGCAGTTGTCCTGAGAGCAGTTAATGCAATCACCACCAGGAGACTCAGGTAGTGGTCTCCTTCAATGGGGAAACTGAGGCACTGACAAGGAAGTTACTTGCCCAGGCTACCTATCTTCTATACCCTGAGGTAGTTTTAATGACTCCAGAGCCTGGTCAGGTCCCCGAACCTAGGGGCAGCCCTAGGGAGGCTCCTGGAGGAGGTGGCCATGCCCTGGACCCTGAAATCAGCCTCTGCTTGGAGTGACTGAAAAGATGCATACTTGAGTGGTAGCAGCTGTGGAGGAGCGTAAAGGAGGAGCTCTGGCCATGAAGGCCAGCTAGTGTCCCCTACACAGGACAGCGGAAGAGGTGGATGTGAATGCTACTTGCTGCCTCAGACTGTGCCTGCCCCTAATCAGGGCTCCCCTGGCCCACTTGCTACCACCCTTGTACACCCACCACTGTCCTGCACCCTTTACTACAGTCCCCTTGCTTCCACAGTCTGTGCTGGACACTAGGATCCTCCCCAACCAGAGTGGCCTAACTCAGCCTCCTCTTAGCCCTAGCAAAGTTCCCAGAGCCAGTGGACACATGTCAGAGGTAAGACAAGGACAACACCATGACCAGGCATTCCAGGACAGGAAGAGACCAAGCTAGGGGTCTGAGGAGGGGGCAGGGGGCAGACTGCTGAAGGGGGCTTGTAAGTGGCCAGTGGGGCACTGTACTAGGAGGCATGGCTGTTATGGTACCAGGGTCTGTGGGTGCCACAACCTGCATAACAGCACGGGGATGCCCTGGAGGCCAAAGAGGCTTGGCTGTGGTACAGGGAGGCAGCTCCTGCCTCCAGGAGCCTCTGGCTGCAGGTGAGCCCTTTCCATCAAGCCTAACTCCAGGACCCCTGCAGGCCCTGGCTGTGTCCTCGCATGGAGGGGACCGGCTTCTTTATTCCCAGCCCACTACCACTATGATTTCATCTGCCCAGAGGAAGGAAGACCTGTCACCCTACCTGCGGTGGCCTTTGCTGAGAACAGGAAGTCAAAGGTGTGAGGCCACCACCCACCTGCCCCCAGCCCAGTAGGAGCTGGCAGAGAAGGAGATGTTGGGCCTTGACTGCACAGGGGTCTCAGGCCCCCACTGCGAGCCCACCCAGAACTGCCATTTTCCCCAGCTGTGCTCACACCCCAAAGATACTTCTGGAGTCTCAGACATGCCCAGGCAGAACTCATAGCTCTCTCCTAGACACTGAAGGTCCCTGGGGGTCTCCGTTGCCCAAGGGCCAAGGAGGCAGCTGGGGGATCTGGGAGAGGGGCCTAGCCCAGTGTTCCCCATCTTGTTTACACACATTTCCCAGATGTGGACCAGGCTGGGAGTGTCAGCCCCAGGCTTCTGGTGAGGGGCTTTGGGCAGACCACCCTTCACAGATGGGGTGACTGAGAGGCCATGGTTCAATGGCCAGTGTAGGGCCCCTGGTTGTCCAGGGTCTGGGCACAGAGCACTTTTTCCCAAGGCAGGTGGGGCAGGCAGTGCCCACGGCCACTCTCTCAAGGACCTGCAGTCTGGGAACGTGTCTCCACGGGGTCTCTCCATCAGCACCCCCTCCCCCGTGGGAGAGGAGCCTGGGATTCCGAGGTAGGCAGCAGGTCCAGGCCTGAATACGACAGGGTTTCCGCCACAGCCTTCGCGTGATGTCGCAAGAGAAATAAGAAGGCTGGCCACGGGCGCTGGGTGGGGCTGGGGGGACTAGAAGGCCCCAGTGTGGGAAGAGGGGTTCTTTGGCATCCCAGAGAGTTCCAGTTCTCCTGGGACCGCCCACCTGGGGGGCGACACCTCCTCTGCTCCCCCTGGCCACGTCGCTGGGAACAGGTGCTTCCTTCCTGGTCCCCAGGCACAAATCACATGCTTGGCCCACAGAGAATGCCTGCTTGAGCCAGGCCCCTGGGGAGCCGTGTGGCCTGGCACAGGCACACTGCAGGCAAGCTCTTGCGAGCTCCCTGGCTGTCCCCTTCCACCTCATTGTCCACTTCCCAGAGAGTACCCAGCAGGACCAGCAAGGGTGTGGCCCCATGATGGAGGAGTCGGAAGGAGGCCCGGTGCAGTCCATCCAAATGCATCCAAAACCCTGGTCAGTGTAACTCCCCTTTGCTGGCCTCAGTTTCCCCTCAAAAATTTTACTACAGTGGAATCAGTCACTAAAGACCTCTGGGACTCCCCAGCCAGAAGCCATGGCCTCTGACCACACCTGTGGGATCTTCCTCCTCAGCCCTATGGCAAGTTCCCAGCGTCTGCTCCAACTATAAGCACTTATCTTGGGTGGAGCAAGGCTGCCGCAGATAGCGGGGTCTGGACGACAAGGGGAGCCATGACCCTCCCTGTGCCATCCCGAGATGCTGAGGTCATGCGTGCGGACCCTGATAGCGGTGGCCGGGGTGGGGCTCTGGCTCCGCCCCCATACTCACGAACACAGTGGTAATCGGCTGCCCCTCCCTCACCCTTCCCTGCATACCCATGCTGTCCCTTGGGACACTGTTACTCCTTGGAGGAGCTGGACACTTAGGCACCTACGTGTCTTCCCAGCTGTGTGGAGGACGGGCAACAGTCTCACCAGCAGGAGCTGTGAAGGATGTCACGTGTTTATTGTTGCTAGCCCAGACCACCCTCTGGGCATGCACACTGGGCACAAAAGCAGTGGCTCCTCTCTGGCTCATCTTCCTGGTCAGGGAGGATGCCAGACTCTGTGCCTGCTGTGCTGGCCCTTGCTCCAAGCCTCCTTGGCTGCTCCGACCCCTCCTAGTTCACAGCCCAGGCCCTTGCTTGACCCCTTCCCCACCTACTCTGCCCAGGGGTCTCCAGTGTTCGAGGATGGGACTCTGCTGCCCCCAGCCCCTGATCTAGGGAGGAAGGACCGCTGCAGCTCCCCCAGGGAACAGGACTGGGACAGGCTGCCCTTCAGACCACAGCCTCACTCTGATCCAAGAGTCAAGCCTCCAGGTCCGGCCTGGGGAACACCGAAGGCTCAAACTCAGCTGAGTTTGGCAGGCCCTCATGGAGGGGAGACAGTGGCTGTATGTGCGTGGCAAAGTGTGGTCTTAACGCCCAGGCTGCCAAGTTGGCAGCACAGGGGCCACATTGAGGGAGAGCACAGAACTCAGGCGTCGGAGGTTAGGGGAGCTGGGATCCTCCTGGCCAGTTCAGGTTGTAGGGCAGAAATCCGGCTGATGGATGCAACCCTAACCATGGCTCCATGGAGCCACCCTGGCCACCGGGCTACCTCACGGTGACCCGCGCCTATCCCTCGCGTGCAGCCACAGGCAACTGGCTTTCCCGGGCCCCACACTCATTGCACAAGATCATGGGTCATCCACACAAATATCTCTGTTGCACCAGACCTCCTGCCTGCTTCCTCTTTGCTCTGCTGAGGTCTTGGAGGAGGATGAGCAGGGGCCCAGCTGCTGGGATCCAGGCCAGGCTGGAAGCCCATGTCCCAGTGCTCAAGGTCACAGTGCTTAGCAAGTCACTGATGCTGTGAGCTCTTCGAGGCAGGCTCAGTCCCCAGATTGCCTGACTCTACAGAGAACACCAAGGCATGATGATGGCTCCTGACCTGTCTCCAGAGCAGAGCAGAGAGCAGAGAAGGCTCCTGGAGCCTTGCCTATGGGTTCATCTGTCCATGTGTGGAACCCCGACGACAGACAGAGCCAGCTCTTCTCCCCATCACACAGAGGTGCAGATGAGGCCAGAAATGTGCTTGGCTTCCTAGAACCCTGGAAACACTCCTCTTCCTCGAGAAAGGCTTCCTGGACACCCTCCTCATCAGAGGTTGTTGTCTCTTCAGGTGACAGCCTGCTGCTGTGAGGACCAAGGGCAAGGGCACTCTATTTTTCTCCAATTTCCTCTATTGCATTGTGTATACATTAGGCACTTCATAAATATTCATTGATTTTGGCCTAATTAACATATATGGCTCTTCTCCACCCAGACATCTGTTTCTGTCCTGGCATCCTAACCTTCTCTTCCATCACACAGAGATACCTGACGCACAATAGTGAAGCTGGTGATAGCTGGGGCAGGCTAGCGGACCCTAGGACCATTGCAGCAGCCTGATGCTTTGACCCCTGTGTCTAGAGCCTGTGTGTCCAGCTGCCCGCCCCAGGAGCAGCCTGGCCCTGATGTACACAGCTCAAAGCCCTGGCCCTAAGACCTAAGGACCTGGAGTCCATCATTTAATGGGTAACAGGGTGCTAGCCTGGTTTGGATGCTTTCTTCCCAGGGGAGGGAACAGGAGATGACACAAAGCTAGCTGATGTTTGGGACAATTACCAAACAGTAGGCATCTACTGAGACAGGTCCTGGTGAGCAGGGATCAGCCACAGTCCTGCCCATGGGACCACTTTCTGCTGAGTGTTCTGTCCCCAGAGTTGGCCTCAGGGCCACTTGCACACTTCAGAGGATGTGTGGGAGACAGAGGCACTGTGTGGCCAGCCAGTGCACACACCTGTCACTAAAGCCAGGCTTGGGGACAGGTAGCGTCTGCAGTGGGCAGAGCTGGCTTAACTACGGGCATGGCTCACAAGTCCCAGGTACTGTTGATGCGGGATCTGGTAAATGCAAAGAAAGAAGGAAAGACAGGACCTCACTGTAGATTTCCACTGCAGGGCTGGCTCCCAGCTCGCCCAGAGGCTTCTCAGAACCCAGCCCTGCTGCGTTCACACAGGAACCTGCCTGCTTTTTCCATTTTACAACAGGCCGAGCACTTGTTTCCTGATCATTTTTTCCTCACAAGGGTGACTCCCTTCTCAGCCTCAACTCCCTTCCTCACAGCCCCTCCTGCCTGCCTAGCCCTGCAAGCCGCCCCCTTCTCTAGCCTTCTGTGGGCAAGCGGGCGTGGCTGCCCAGGTGATGCTGGGCTAGGCCTGAGCAGGCCCAGGCAGAGATTTGTTCATCTCCCTCCAGGTTTCGGCTGGTGGGGAGTTAATTGCCCCGAAACGCAGGTTCTATACACAGCTGTGGCCTGACTCCCTTGCACCTGTCAAGTGGCCTCTGGGCACCCAAGCTCATTCTCGCACAGGGATCCCCATGGAGGAGGGGCAAACCTCAGGATCAGCCACTTGACCACACCAAATTGAAGGACCCCACCTAGCTGCCTGGCAGTTGAGATTCAGGCCCTGAGAGCAAGAGACTCACTCAAGAGTACCAGCCTGTCAGGGCCAACTTACGGGACCCCTTCTAATCCACGCTTCCCTGAACAATGGGACCTTGCTAATCATACCAGGCCTCCAGCCCCAGCCAGCCCCATTCCATGCAGAAGCCAAATGACAAGCCTGGATTGACCCTGCTTTGGTCCTATAGCAGGGACTCAAGACATCCACACAGGAAACATGTGGCAAGAACCCCAATGCCTGGTGGGCTTTTACCACCCCATCTATCAGCTTGTGTCTCCAGTACAGCCTGAGTACCACTCCTGGACCTAGGATCCTGCGAGGTTCTCCACCCTCAGAGCCCAAGGAAGCCCAAGACCTCCATTCCTCCTGGCCCATGGTTTTCCCCATGTTCCTGGGAACCCTGAAGGGCTCTCCATGGTCCCCTCCCTGACCCACTTCCTAAAGTCCAAAGCATGACAAGTCCTAGACACAGACAGCCTCCAGGCCATACAGGGAGTGCCCCCTCCTCTAGCCCAATCCCATGCCCCATTTGGCCTCAGAAGGCAGGTCAGCAGACAACTCCCCCAGGTGGCCCGCAGGCTGTGTAGACATCTGGACACTACCCTGGGAGGCCAGTGGAAGGAATCGCCTTTCAAGAAGGTGAGTTGATGGGAGAGGGGGCCTGAAAACGGAGGTCACAGGGAGGGCTGGCGGCTCTGGGAGAAGGCTCTGGAATGTGCGGTTCTCATAAGCTTCAGGAGGATGTGGGGGAGGTGAGTTTCTTTGGCCAGAGCCGGTGAAGCCCCCTCTGTCCTGCCGACCACACCCCCTGCTGAGAACTCTGGACTGAACACATGGGAGCAGTGTGAGAAGGGCAACAACCTCCCCCAGCGGAGCTTCTGAGAGGAACGACGGCGGAGGCGTCCAGGGCAGCACCCCAGCAGCAGCCTGGCCTGAAGCAGCCTTGAGCAGGAATGGGCGAGTCCCTGGTGTGCCAGGAAGAATCTCTTCCCCAGTAAAGCATGTAGGGTCCTCACCCTGTTTCCGGGAGCCATGGGGCTCCTTTGGTTTGGAGCTGAACCCCATCGTGATAAAGTGAAATCCGTCATGGATGGGCTGCTAGGGCTGGGCAGGAGGACAGGCCTCAGAGGATGTAGTGGGAAACAGAAAAAGCGCAGAGAGACCCAGAGGTCCATCCTGAGTGGTTCCTCAAGGTGAGAATCACCGAATCACTGAGCTATTTGTGGGGGGGACACTCCCAAAGAAATGCCCTTGCCCTGGTGACAGGTTGTGACTGCTGGCAGAACCATCCCTCTGGCCAGTGAGAGGATTGCTCTGAGAGCCTCCTGATCCCCCGGCTCGGATGAAATGGTCTCTGAGCACCTACTAGGTGCTGAGTGTCAGTGAATGGCACAGTGCTGGTTGTTCAGCAGGTGCTGACCAAGCCCTGTTCATGCTCAAAGCAGTCCAGTGAGGTAAATGGCTCTATTCTCCTAGTGAGGCCATACGTTGTAGCTCAGAGAGGTTAAGGCAACTTGCCCAAAGCCCCACAGTCCTCAGTAGCCAACGTCAGAGTTTTGCCTCCCAGGCTCTGTCCCCCTCCTTCACCCCAGAGGGGAGACAGGACAACGCCAGGACCAAGGCATGACCGCTGGATGCTGGCCTGAGAGATGGCAATCCTCCTGAGAGGAGTGGCCAAAGCCTCTGAAGCTGGACCCAATGGGGTGTTTGGGGACAGATGTGTCACAAGGCAGGGGTGGGGAGGCCTTGAATGCTGGTAAAGAAAGGCAAGGTGTGTGGGTGCCAGGGTCTCCTTAGCTAGTGAAGGCTGAAAGGGACTCTCCAGGGACTAGAAATTCAGCTCTGCCCTGTCCTAGATGTATTTCAGCTGAGGGGTCTGAGACAGAGGGAGGAGGTTGACCTTACAGGGAAGCACTCCCTACCACAGCCAGCCTCATTCCCAGATGTTTATGGCTTGAGTGGTGTCCTTCCAAAATTCTGGTGTTGAAGCCCGAACCCCCAGGGCCTCAGCATGTGGCTACTTGGAGACAGATGTTTTAAAGAGCTCCTTACACAAAAGTAGGGTGTGGGGGAGGCCTGGACAGCGTAGCTGGCGTTTTCCTTATGAGAAGAGACCAGGACACAAACAGAGGAGCAGCCATGTGCAGACCCAGAGAGCATGTGGCATTTGCAAGCCGAGCCCTGCAACCTTCTAATTGCTGACTGCCTTTGATACATGTGGAAATGGAGCCTGGAGGGCTGGAGGGATGGTTCTGCAGCTAAGAGCACTGGCTCTTCTTGCAGAAGACCTGGGTTTGAATTCCAGCACCCACATGGTGGCTGACAACTGTTCCAGGGGATCCGACACTCTCTTCTGTCTTCCATGGGCATTGCACAACACGGTGCACTTATGTACACGTAGGCAATATACACTCATAGACATAAAATTATAAATTTTTAAAAGTTTTAAAAAGGAAATGGAGCCTGGGCCCTGTGCATGCCATGCAAACTCTCTCTTGCTGAGCTGTACCCCAGGCCCCCGTCTCAGACATCTGACCATGCAGAATTTTGTTGAAGCTGTCAGGCTGCAAGACTTTGTCACCATCACCCAGGCAAAGTAACAAAGATCTGTCCTGGATCCTGTCCACACATTAGGAAGGTGGGTATGGGTCAGTATCTCCCTAATGCCTAGGGAAGCAGGTGGTCTGGGCTAGACCAGGTCTCCTTCTTCCCTTGGTCTCTTTGACATCCGTACCCCCTGCTCAGTTTGTCGGGAGCCAGAAACTTCTCTTCCTGGCCTTCTCTTGGCTTTTGGGACATACAAGGCCTGGGAGTACCTGGGAAACTCCTGCAGGGGGCTCAGCCTCATTCATCCCTCAGAACGGTACCCATGCCAGCCTTCCACTGCAGGGGGACTCCTTAGTGGATACTGAGACCCTCCTCTTTGGAGCACCTGAATGTTCTGCACCCAAACAGGAGGAATGGAGACAGATATGGGAGCCTCCTGGTCAGGGTTACTGACTGGAGCCAAGTGAGGCTGGATGCAGAAGATACATGGTCAGTCCTGGGGGCATGTGGTCAATCCTAAACTCTCAAGGTCAGTCCTGGGGTCACATAGAGTTATGTGGTCAGTCATTACTGAGGCCATATGGTCACTCCTGGAGTTTCAGTTCTGGGGATGATCAGTCCTGGGGGCACATGGTCAGTCTTGGGGGTTCTTGGTCAGTCTTTGGGATCACATGAGCAGCCTCCCAGTCTATGATGCAAAAGACCAGTGGTCAGTCGGCAAGACTGGACAGGAGGTGGCTATTTCCTTGGCAGCTGGTGACTCACCGCCCCATTTCTGGGAACCCCCCTCATATCCTGATGGTTCAGAGCTCAGTTATGGCCCCAGCCACAGGAAGTATAGCTTTGATTAAGGCTGGGTCTGGGTGAGGAAGAGCAGTATCCCAGAGAAGAGACAACTCTCTAAGATGATAGGCAACGGCTGAGCTACCCCTGAACCTCCTTGGCCTAACACTCCTCCACCCTGCCTGAGGTCAGAGGCCTGACTGTCACCCACAGAGCGGACCACGTGGGCAATGGCTGAGCTACCCCTGAACCTCCCTGGCCCAACAATCCTCCACCCTGCCTGAGGTCAGAGGCCTGACTGTCACCCACAGAGGGGACCACGTGAGCCTCCTCCTGCGTCCATCCCCAAGCCCCTCACACTCAGAGTATGAGGCAGGCATTGCACATGGAACCCACAAGGGCGCAGCCTTCTCTAGGCCAGGGAAGCGTGAGGCCAACACCCCTGGATTCCACTGCGCTGAGGGGCTCTGACTGGACACCGGACACAGGCCATTTCTAAGCAGGGGTGGGATGTGGGGCGGTCCCCACCAGGCTTCCTGGGCCAGAATCCAAATGCCATTTGCTTCTCTGCTTCCTTCTGGGAAGACTGTGGGAGGGGAGGAGGCCTCGGCGGGGTGGGGTGGGGGCCAGGCCTGCTGAGCAAACGGCAGTCAGTCTGAGCCAGTCTGAGCCCTGCTGTATGGACAGGGCTGTGAGGGGGAGGGCCGCCCTGCTCTGAAAGCCTAGCTGACACCCACACCGGACTGACTGGCTGTGGCCTCGGGGTGAGTGTTTATTGTTTTCCCAACTTTATTGAGAAACAGTTCACTTATCACACTCATAGGCTCAGGCATTGGCATCAGATCCATCCAGACACTTGCAATACCTCGAGTGGGCAAGGCTTGATCAGCTTGAACACAAGCCTGCTTTCCGATCTCATGGACTAGGACACTGACGTGAATGGGTCTCCTGCTGGTGTGGGCTCTGCAACTCTTCCCCGGAGTTCCTTCCAAGCTCTTCCTAGTCAGCATTTGTCAGACTGTCTCTCCTTTTCATGGATGATCCATCAGGTGGCTGGGTCCCACTTCTGTACCTACTGAACATGTGGGATGGTGTGCATTGCTCCTTGGGGAACATTCTAGTACAGTGTGCATGTACCCATGTAGACAAAGTTGCATGAATTTCTTCGACTATGAGGCCGAGTGGTCCCTCAGCCTTGCTGTTGGGGGAGTTGATGACAGAGCTATGCCATTTTGTGTTAGTGGATGGCAGTACCTCTCTCCATGTGGGTGTGACACCTCCATGTAGGCATGCTACCTCCACGGGATATTTACTCCACCCCTGGGGACAGGTCTATGGCTAAGCCTAGGGGCAAGAATACCTGGTCCCCATTTCCAGTGGGGATGCTGGGCTCACAGCTGACCAGCCTTCTCCAGGCTATGTATGCCCAGAAGCTCAGCAATGCCGGACCCTCCAACCTTCAAGATTCTGTCTGCTCAGGGCTCAAGTTGAAAGAACCTGAGGCTGAAAACTTAAGTGCAAGATTCTAGAAAGTTCTCAAGAATTCTGGAATGTTTTGAAGGCACCTGGAGCTCCCTAGGCTGCATAGGTACCTGCCTAGCTCAGCCTAAGGAGGGATGCCAGAACTCTGTTTCTCTTCTCCAGTGTCCATCTCCAGAATCTGAGTACTCTGCCCTTCAGGGCATGCATGTCCCTGTTCCCTGGTGTCTGGCCTCAGCCTCTGGTTCTGGTCCAAGTGGTCTCCCCAATGCCACGGCTAAAGGAAGCCCAAACAGCCTGGGGCAAAGGTCAAATGCACAGCCTTCTGCTGGTCAGTTCCTCATCCAACCTACTTAGCACTTCTGCCACTCCCACTGGCCTACCAATAACCAGTAAGCAGAGACGGGCAGATCTCTGGGCTGCACAAGCCCAGCCTAATCTTCCAGCTCCAGTCCTAGTGAGAGATCCTGTCTCAAAAATAAGGTGTTTTATTCCCGAGGAACAATGCCTAAGGTTGGCCTCTGCCCTCCACATGCACACACATGCACACACATGCACACATACCTGCACTCATGCGTGCAGTCACACACACATACATACATTCACACAGATGCATACACAAAAAGGTATCCTTCCCAGCCATGATATAGGATACATGAGCAGGGCCACTCTGTCCCTACCCTCAGTGCCTGTCACTGTCCTCCAATAACTCTGGAGAAAGGTGTGTCATGTCCATTTGTGGGGAAACTGAGGCTTGGTTCACTGTTTTCCTCCAAGACAGTACCTGGAAGGTGCTGGGGAGTCTGGGCAGCAAGAGGTACAGGAGCCTGGCCATCCCCTGTCCCTAGAGCTCCTGGTCCCTGACATTGGTCATTTGGTCTTTCAAAGCTCAATTGGACTGTGGCTCTGTGCCCCATAGGAACTTTTCGAGTATGATCACCGATTTGCTCCCTAGAAACCCTGGCTAGGCTTTCATCTCCACAAGGGCCAGAGTTGATGGAGCCTTCCCTGCCTATGATGGCAGTCTGCCCATAGGCTTTCCTCTCTGGTCTGTTATTTCAAAGGGCCTAGCAAAGGTTTCTGCCACCAATGGCCAGGGAAAGGACAGGGATTAAAACCCAGAGTGCCATCAGTGCCTTACAAGGCAGGCCAGAGCCACCTGAGCCCTGAGGTGAGGAGGCCTTGGACCTGGGTGTGTGGACCTCAGCCCTTCCACTCTGCAGGCCTGTGGTCGGGGCCAGGCATGGCACAGGGTACCAAGGACCCTCTACCCGGCAGATGCCCAGAAAATATTTGAAGAAGAGGGGAGTGGGGTCATCACCAAAGTTCTGGGAAGGCAGTCTACTACGTGGTTTGTCCCTAGACAAGTTGCTCCTGAGGAGCCTGGCCTGCCACACCTAAGCCAATGAGTGAGTCCTAGCTGAGTCCTCCCCAAACTAGGGACCAGTGAGAATAAGGCCATGCAGGCAGTGGCCCCCAGAGGACGCCAGCCACAGGGATCACGGAAGGAGCGAGGCCCAGGACAAGACTTCCCTGGGGCTTGCAGTGAGCATGTGAGCAGAGAAATACTGAGTCCCAGCAGTTGCCTAGGGCCTAGAGCTCTGACAGTCTCCATGACCATCCTCAAGAACAGCTGCAGGGCTGAAAGGCTGTCTTCCCCTGTCTCTATTTGGCTGAGGCTACCCTCAAGCCCAGCCCTGCCCAGAGGCATTGGAGTTACCACAGGATGGAAAACAGCTATGTCCACACGAGGGGGACTCCAGCTCAGGGCACATGGCCATCCGTGCCTCCTTCCTCTGATCACTGTGTCCCCTGCTCATAACCCAAAGGAGGAACATCCCATCAAGAGGGACCCTGCGGGAGGCCAGGGGCCAGAAGCCGTGATCACACTCACCATTTGCTGAGGTTGGAGGCCAACTGTCAGTTGGCTTATCTCCACCCAGGGGACAGTCCAGCCCATTTGCTGTTTGGCCCCATCCAAGGAGACCCCTAGCATCTGTTTTCCTAGGAAGTAAGCCCTATAGTAGAAGAGAGAGAGAGAGAGAGAGAGAGAGAGAGAGAGAGAGAGAGAGAGCGCTACAGAAACACCCAGAGGTGGTCAGAGACACAGCAGAGGCCCAACCTGAGGGGAACAGTCAGCCCCCAAGGACAACAGAAACATCCCAGCATCTCAAGGCTGACCAAGGACAGAGCAGGGCAAGATTGGGGAAACATTGCCAGGTCCCATCCTTGCACTGTCTCTGCAAGCCGGCTGACTGGGGGCAGGTAAATCAAGAGCCCAGTCAGGCCCACGCGCCAGCTGGGCACGGGCTGGGACAAAGACCCCTTTGAAACCAGCATCAGAGGTTAGGTTTTATTTGAGCTCTGCTGTAGCACGCAGGCAGGAGCCACCTCAGAGTCTTCAGGGATCTTGGGAGTATCACCTGCCTTCCTCCCTGAAGGAGGTGGGAGACAGGAGTGATTCATTCATTCAACCAGTCAGTCCTGACCCAGTGTAGCATCAGGTTGGGCCAGAAGCAGGGGGAATCATGAAATCTAGAGACCACCGAGTATTAGTATCCTGTTGGCAAGCTTACTAGACAGTCGTAGAAGAGGCAGGGCCAAGCAGAAAGGTGTCAAGGGCTGCCACTCAGCATAGAGTGACTGGATGAACCAGGAAGGCCTCCTGGGCCAGCGGGTTGGGTCAGCATGGGGCACAGTAAGATTTGGCTGTGAATGCAGAATAGAGTGATCATCACTATATCTCTGTTAGTGCCATATGGCAGGCCTCCAAGCTTGGCATTTTCCAGGCACAGTCAACTCCCCTTGGCATGTCAGTTCTAGGGGCCTCTGGCCCAGGCTCCTTAGGATGTCCAGTCTCTCCTGCCCCCACAGGACTCATCCAACAGCATGGTCTATGGGGAATTGTCCACCAACTCCAGCCTACACTGCCAGATCCCTCCCCTTCCTAATTAGTCCCTGGTCCCATCCTCTGAGCCATGTTCTGGGAACCTGGGCACTGCCTCCTTGCACCCCACAATCATCTCCAGTGACTGTCTACCCTGAGTATTCCCAGGTCACCCTCCCCTGAGCTTCCGCCCTCCCTCCTTCCTTCCCATCTGCCTCTGACCTTAGAGTTGTCCGTCTGTATGTCTGTGACCTAGTATCTGTGGCAGACAGGGCCTGGGGCCAAGGTTGGCATACAGGGTAGCCAGGCCAGCCCACCAAGTTAGACTTAAACTCAAAGAGCTGAGAGCAGGTGGGCCCACTGCAGAAAAGGGGCTGATTCCAGAGACAGGGCTGCTCGGGGTATTGCAGGGGAGCCAAGGCACCTGCCACCTGCCTGGCCAGGGCAACCTGCAAGCTCCTAGGGCCCCTTCTCGCCCACACCCATGATAGGGGAGTAGAAGTGGGGAGCAGACTCCAGGCTCCCATACCTCCACCTGAGGCAAATGCTCCTGCAGGAGGAGAGGGAGAGGGGGAGAGGGAGGAGGGAGAGAGAGAGAGAGAGAGAGAGAGAGAGAGAGAGAGAGAGAGAGAGAGCGCTCACAGATACCCAGAAACTTTCCCTGGCTGCCCCGAGGCCAGAGGCCTTTGAAGTGGGGAGGCCTAGGTGGTGAGACAGTCCAGGTAGTAATTAGCGGAAGTTTCACTCTCTCACACGGAGTAAAACCAGTCCTGACTCCCAGGACAGAGTCGGCCTCCCTCTCTGCCCAAGCAGAGTCTCCAGCTCTGAGACCACTTGATTCTCTGTCCTAGGAGAGTGGGTGGCTGCACCCACTCCCCCAACTGCTAGCCTCTAGTTCAGGATCTGTAGCAGGCAGGCCAGGCAGAAGGCTAGGCTCCTGCGGCCCTTCTGGCTGCTGCGCCCTGCTGGGGGGCCTTGGGTCACATAGGACTCGGCAGATACTTCCCACTTTCCCAGCACCCCGGGACCTGATGTTTTTAGAGACTGTGAGGTTGAATGGCCCAATGTGCAGACTCTCCCAAGATTTCCTTCTTGACCCCAGGAGCTCTGAACAACACACATGGCCAGGCCCTGTGAGGGCCCTTTGCGAGGGTGCACAGACTAGACTGGACCACAGTCACTCTGACCACAGCCCCAGTGTACCTGCTACCCACTGGATTCCCCAGGGTGACAGCTCCATGTCGATGGAGGAGTGCCCACAGGACTGGTATTTCCTTGTTTCGTCTTCTTCTTTCTACTGCTGCTTCTTTCCCTCCATCCCTCCCTCCGTACTCCATTCCCCATCCCTCCATCTCTCCTAGCCTGCCACCACTAAGCAGGGTCTGCTGCTGGTTGCCCTGCCTTGCAGGGATGCCTCAGAAAGTGCCCCCACCCTCAATCTCCGATGGGGCCTGGCCAAGCAGTTCAGATAAGCCACCACAGCTCCCACAATGGGGTGTAATCACTGTAGGCTTCCTGGAAGAGGGGGTTTCCCTGGCCCTCTGCAGGGCCCCAGCAGAGAGGAGCAGAGGTGTGTGAGGGGGAGGAGGTTCTGGGTGTGTTTGGGGATGCGATGGACAGTATCCCAGAGCCTTTGATGCGCAGGGTTGGGATGAGCATCAGATTTGTGGGGGGCAGCTTTCAGGCAGGAACACTTGGGTCCTGTGAGCAAAGGGAGCCAGAGAGAGTTCTAACCTGGGAAAACCTGGCTCTGTGGGTGCTGTTCTTTCTTCCTTCCTCTGTTTTAGGACCCTTGCTGCTGATTAGAGGGGAGGAGGTAGAGAGCTTTGTGGTTAGATCTGGGACTTCCAGGCCAGGGGCCACCACAGACGCAGCTCATCCCATGAGCCAGCCACTGGCTGCAAGGCACAATCCCCCAGGAAACCCTGGCCCTAGAGGGGGTCTTAGAGCTCAATGAGGTATAAGAATCAAGGGTCCATCCTGCAGGACTCAAGATGTATCAAGTGACTGGTGGCCTTTTGACCTTCCACACTGCGCCAGCACCCCTCCCCAGCCCCTCCACATCTCTCCAGCTCCTGGATGTCCCTCTGACTCTGGCCACTTAGGCTGCAGACACCTCAGCCTCCACCAGCAGCCCCTCTCCCCACGAAGGTGCAGAAATTCACACCAGCTTTAGAGTTCCAGAACCTCAAGGTCCAGGAAGCCTCCACAGCCTGTCCTAAGGGAGACTGGGACCGAACACTTGTCTTATCTGGATGTGGGGCTCAAATCTCTAATGCCAGCACTTGAGAGACTCAGGCAGGAAGATCAACAGTTCAAGACTATCCTGGGCAATTTAATGAGTCCATGCCTTAAAATAAAGTTTAAAAACACAGTTGGGGGCAGTGAGGGGCAGGCATGGTGCCACACATTTAACCCCAGCACTCAAGAGGTAGAGGCAGGAAGACCTCTGTAAGACAAGGTCAGCCTCATCGCCATAGTGAGTTCCAGTGTACCTGAGGCTACAGGGAGACCCTATTTCAAAAGGACAAAAACACAGGGGTGGGGGTTTGGCCTGGTGGCTCAAGCCTATAATCCTAGCAACTTGGAAGACTTAGACAGGAGGATTTGCAAATTTAAGGCCTGCCTGGGCTACAGAGTACCACCTGAGGAGCCTAGCAAGACCCTGTTCAAAGATAGGAAGAGGATCGGAAAGGCTGGAGAGCCAGCTCAGTGGTTACGAGCCACTTGCTGCTCTTACAGAGGATCCCAGTTCACTTCCCAGCTCATAAGCACCTGTGATTCCAGCTGCAGGACATGTGATACCTTCTTCTGACCTCCAGGAGCACACACACACACACACACACACACACGCAAGGTTAAGGGTGGTTGAAAGGAGAGAAGGAAACAGCTTTAGGATGGATGTGGTACAACTGTACCACTGTAATCTGTAATTCTATCACTCAAGAGGCTAAAGTAGGAGGATCAGGAGTTCGAGGACAGCCTAGACTACAAAGCAAGACCCTGTCTCAAAAAACAAAACAAAACAAAAAATAAACATTAAAAAATGGAGGTGTCTCTCCTTTCTGAGAAGAAGGACCGTGAGACTCTGGCAGCTTGTGGATTATGTGTCCATCTCTGCTGGATACCACGGAGCCTTCTGGGTGTCAGAGTGAAGTGACAGCTGACCAGTCTTAGCTGCCCGGGGTGGGGATAGTCAGTTCCCAGTTGGCTGGCCTTTCACAATTGCCTGTCCTGCCCAGTTTTGGGTCCCAGGGTCCCCAGCATGGGATGAGCCTGGTCTTTGGGCTCCAACCCCAGCTACTGCCCCACCTGACTATGCACTCTGAGGACTGTGTGTGGTTCCCTCATGGCCTCAACTCACAGAGGCCCAACTTCCGGTCCCTGAAGGAGCCCTCAGAATGGGCCACTTTTGCAGAGAGACGATGAAAGACTTTGCTGCTACATGGTCACTCGAGCCAGGCACACTGTGTGCAAACCCATCTGCTTCATTCCACAGACACCAGCAGGCTGTGGGCCTGACTACACCATCCCCAGCTGTGACACACAGGCTGCCTAGGGTTGTGGATGGCCTGCTAGGTACAAAGGGACGAGCAAGTATCTGGCTGCACATGAAGGCGAGGCCCCCGAATCCCCTGTCCCATGGTATTCTCCAGGGCCTGCAGCCCTCAGACAGAAGGACCAAGAAATTGTATGAGGGAGTCCCCCAGGGGAAGAGGACAAGAACACGTGGTTCTGGGCACTTGGCCAGTGCCAGGTATTTGGGAGAGAAGTCAGAGTTGCTATATCAGGCCCGTAGCAGCGTGTGGAGACAAGCAGACCGTTCTCACTAAGTGACACCACACTCCAGACACTGACTCAGCCCAAGCTAAGAGCCTTGGTAAGGGGATGGTGGGGAGCCAGGGAGGGGCCGAGTCAGGGCTCCTCCTCAGGGGTCCCATGACTTATGCCCTTTCTCCCTAAGCCACAGGGAGTTGGCTGAGGACCACCCACTCCAGATGCTCTGTCCCTCTCCTGCCCCGCTCCATAGGCCTCCTGGGAGCAGAGGTGCACAGGCCAGAGCTGGTTCCCACGTTGTCAGCCGTAGCAGGTGCTGCTTTCATCTGCACTCCCTCCCCAGAATCACAGCCTTAGACACAGGAGGCATGGCCACACACCTGCCAGTGCACAGGGAGGCCCTTCACACGCCCTCCTGACCAGCTGCCCGAGCCCAAGGGCCCTGGAACGCCGCAGGGGCCGCTCCCTCCTGGCCGTCAGTGCGGGCCCGCCCTGGCCTCAGTCCCTGTGCTGCCTCACACACAGTAGCCTGCCAGATTGAGGGCAAGGCAGGGCTCTGTCCAGGCTCCCTTAGTGACCCCCAGGGTCAGCTACAGAACCCCGACTCCCACAACATGGCACAGACTCCAGAGGGCTGGGCAGGAGCCTGTCTCTGCTGCCGACCTCTCTATCTCTGACCGGACTGCCAGGTTCCTGGGGCCAAGGGGGAAGGAGGCTGGTGCCTCAGGCTATATGCCAACCAAACTCAGGTCTCAGATCTGTGAGAATACCCTGGGGGGCTTCCGAGAAAGTATCTGGATGCCAGCAGAATCTGGGTTGCCCACAGGAAGCTGGAGTGCGTACACATGCGCACACCTCCACATACCAGGAACAGAGTGCACAGAGGGCGAGCCGATGGTGGAACACAGCCACCCCGAGTTCTGAGCCTCGGACCCTAGCTCCAGGACCGTCTTTAGAGGCTTGGTGAGGTGGGGATATCCCCTCTCTGAGACCCTGGAGCAGCAGGTCATGGGTGTGGAGAGGAAGGCCGGCCTCCACGCTACCTCAATGGTGCTCCCCCGTGACACTGGCCCTGAAAAATGGTTCTGGACTTAGACAGCAGGGTTGTGGGCCTAGCGGCCAGGGACAAAGAGATCTTTGTGTTGCCGCCAAGGCCCCTCTGCCAGGGTTAAGGCAGCTGAATGAGCCCCTCGGAGGCAGCCCTCCTTCTGCATGCCAAGGCCACAGGGACAGACAATGGCCATTAGCATAGGTCCTCCCCCAGCACCCCAGCCAGGCTGGCTGTGGGGTGAGAGACTCAACTCTCAGCCTCAGAGGCCCCTCCTGAACACCCAGTTCCTCACCCCAGACCCCCATCAGCACCCTTCAGGATACCACAGATCACTGTCAGCTGGGTCCCTGCCTGAACCCGTGGGCTGCAGGTCAAGTACAAGAAAGGAGGTTTGGGAGGAGTCACAGGGGTCTGGGCTCTGACCCAAGGCAGCCCACCCCTCCCTTCAGGCCTCCCACTGGACTCTGCTACAGAAACAGAGATGGGATAGAGCTCCCCTAAACTTGGTGCCCCGCCCCCAGCATTGAGAGAGATGCCCGGAGCCCAGCCCTGAAGGATGGAGGCCACAATGTGTGTGTTGGGGTTACCTTGGGCTCCCAGGCAAGGGTGAATAGTTCTGCAAATTCCTGTCCTCTTGCACTGAGGACAGCCTAGGGCCCAGCTGACATGGGCCATATCTCTGTGGACAGTTATGAACAAGGTCTTGGCTGAAAAGGATGCTGTGAAGATGAGCAGTGGGTGGTGCCAACCCCAGGGTGGGGCATGAGGAAGAGTGGCCTGGGGCACCTGAAGATGATGAAGGCAGGGCACAGCCTAAAGACTGTCTTAGTTCATTGCACAGGTCTGGGTCAGGGCTGGCAGAAACTGAGGACCCTGCTCTGCTCCCAGCTCTGCACTCTGCAGAGCTTTCCTGCACGTGGCTGGGCGATTAAGCCCTTCAAGACCCAGCTACATGACAGGTCAGTCTGGGGACACATGTCTGACAGACCAGGAGTGGTCCCAGTGGTCTTGTTGTACCAGCCTGTGGCGGGTATAAGGGAGGGGCTGTGGGCTGCCAGGTAACACGGGAACCTAGAGGCATTTGGTCACACGTGCCCCCTTAGGCCTGCCCATCAGGGCCCAGTCACTCTGGACAGCCTAGGAAAGGCCCCCCTTGTCTCATTCTGCCCTTCCTAACCACTGCCTAGGGAGGTCCTGACTGCCCCAGTGGCACTTCACCACACGGCCATTTGTCCATCCTATTCACCAATCCCACACCCCCCACCCCATCCCCACCATCACCCCCACCCCACTCCAGGCACTGCGGATCATGGGTGCCTGTCCCCATGTGTAGGGTGTGAGTCTGGGGGAACTACAGGCTCTGTTCTGGGTTCTAAGGATGGTAGCCTGTCAAGCCCTGCACCCCAAGACCCGCACTGACCAAGAGCTCGTGGAGCACAGGGGATAGGAGGCGAGGCTGAGGAAGGGGTGCTGTGGGCCCTGCGCCTCTGCAGCGCTCTGCTCCACCTCTGCCCTAAGGTCCCAGCTCCCCAACCCATCCCCAGGTACAGCTGGACTGTAGCGTACAGCAGATGTTCCCAGGCCTGGAGGGGAAGCTGGTGCGGTGTAGGAGGGGAGATGGGGGCCAGTGTCCCAGGGATGTCCAGGGGACAGGTGTGTGCTCAGTCTGGGGGGTAGAGAGGGGCAGCCCCAGGGTGGGTTCATATTCTCTCTCATCCCCCCACCACTTAGGGCGTTTGTAGACGCCAATCTCCAGAAGCCTGGGCCCAGACCTCCCCTCTGAGGACTGTGTGTCACCCACCAGGGAGAGCTGGGGAGGAAGCAGTGCTCTCAGAGCCCCTTCCAATCCTGTTCACAGACACGTGGTCTCAGTTTCCCCACTGGCTGGTTGATCCTTGCTGAGTGGGTGGGCCTCATTCCTGCTCATCCTCATCTCTGTGGGATGCAGCCCCATCCCCTCTAGAACCAGTCTGGAGCTGGTTTGAAGAGGAGGAGGATGGCCCAGGCCTGTCCAGACTTATCCCTGATCCTGGCAGCACAGCCCCTGCCCTGTGCTGGAGGCGATCCAGCCCCCTTCCCCTTGGCAGTGAGCCTTCCTCAGCCCATCATGGAGGCTGAAACTAGTAAGCAGGGTGGGGCTAGGGGCAGTGGAAAGCAGGCTAGTCTCAGGGTCACCCATCTGGAGCTTCCCTGAGTGCCTGGCAGGCTCCCCCTGATGCCGGCTGAGCAGCTGAACCTTACCTCTGGCGTCATTGATGTCATCTTCCCACCAGGGACACCAAGAGTCAGCTCCAGAGGGGCTGCGGCTGCCTGCTGGCCTGAGTTCCCTCCGCCATCACCAGGCTGCTCTGGCATATGTGTCAAGTAGCACCTGCTCTGTCAGGCACTGCGATACCCAGGCTCCCCGGCAATACATCCTCCGAGACGCCTACCAAGAGCTGGGGCAAGGAAGATGCTGTGGAGTCAGGGTGAGGGACCCAGAGAGAGGGTGTCCCTCTGATCACATTTAAACAAGCCAGCCTGGGCTCAGATACCTGCTTCATCTTCTGCTGAAAAAATAGTTTCTTTCTCTCCATTGTTGGCACTGTGGGAACAAAGAGGCTTTGTGTGGTCTCTGAGCAGCAAGGCAAGGCATTTTCCCTCCAAATGCAGAGTGAGGCACCAGGGAACCTTTTCAGTAGACCTTCTCCAGTACAAAATCATCTTGCTGCTGAGGGCCAGCACATGGCAGTCATGGGGGTCTTTCTATTCTTCATCTGCTGCAAAAAAACAAACAAACAAACAAACAAACAAACAGAAAACAAGCACCACACAGGGGCTGAGAAAAGAGGAGAGGGGGGACGACACAGGAGGTGGTGAGCCTGCAGGTTCTGGGTACCACTGTCAAAGACTCAATCAGCCGGGACCAAAAGGGACTCCAAAAGTCTCTGTTGGGGCTGGAAAGATGACTCAGTGGTTAAGAGCACTGACTGCTCTTGCAGAGGACCCAGGTTCTAATCCTTGCACCCACATGGCAGCTAACAACCATCCATAACTCCAGTTCCAGGGGATCCACGCCCTCTCTGACCTCCACGGGCATTGTGCAACACAGGTGCGCTTACATATATGCAGAACATTCATATACATAAAATAAAATAATAAAATGTTTTTTTAAAAGTCTTAGGAACTGCATCAGTAAAAGGATGCATGGTCACCCACATGTGCACACACATCCAGGCAGCACACATGCACAGTCACACACAGAATGATGCATGCACACATGCATTTACACATGAAGAGCACACATACTCAATTAGATAATCATGCATGCACATGCATACACACATGCATTAAAATGACACTATGTAATCATGCAATACACAGAGAAAACACCATACATGCACATAGTCATTCATGCACACATGTTCACATAACACATGTACTCATACAAATAAGGCATGCACACACGTTGTGCACACATGGATGAAAACCTTACCAGCCCTTCCTCCCGACCAGCAGCCAGCTTCTGAGGCCCGTCTGTCTCGGGTTTCTTCCTAAACTTTAATAATTTAGATCTGCTTCACCAAATCAGCACTCTTTCTTCTGATTTGCTGTCTGCCCATCCACTCATTCCCTCCGCGAGTAGTCATCCACCTCCTCGTTCCCTCAGCGAGTACTCATCCACCTCCTCAGCCTGCAGCCTTGCCCATCCTAGGACAGGGTTCAGTGAACTGGGCTAAGTTCCGCCTCACCCTCCAGAGGCCACACAGCCATCATATAGATGATGGGACATCTAGACGTGATTGTCAGTCACTCTGCAAGCTGCTAAACATGCTTCCCCAACGTGCCCTATCCTGCCACACCACATCCTGCCGGAGACATGTGGTTCGTTATCCAACACGCTCACACAGTACGATGCTTCCGTGTTGTCCTTTGGATCCCCATGGGCAGGTGCTGGTGTGAGTCCTCTGTGTAGTCGAGGAGCCCAGGAGGGATGACCCAGGCTGTGGTCACCAGTGGGGGCACCCACTCTGTTTGACTCTGTAGCTTCCCCTCAGGCTCGGCCTCATTAGCAACTGAGTTCCTGACCGTGGGCTTGGCGGGGAGGAGCGGGGGCGGGGAGCTTTCCACATCTTAACCTGTTATAGAGGCAGCATGATGCCAGAGGAAGAGACCCAGCTCAGTGAACCTCTCTGGGCTTGGCTGGAGCAGGGCTCCTGCACCGCCCACCACACCCTGGGGTGCCTTGAGCCCAGCTATAGCTTCTCCCCTTGGGACTCAGGCTGAATCATTCCTATCTTTTCCACATAGCAAGGACCTCCCAGTACAGAACTCATGGAGGCCAAAGACCAGCCATTCAGAACCCTACCTCTGTTCTTCAGGGAAGCCCTGTTATTCAATGTGCCTTTATTTTATTTATTTATTTTTGGAGAGGGTCTCATATAGCCCAGGCTGTCCTTGAATTCACTATGTAGTCAAAGATGACTATGAACTTCTGATCTTCCCAAGTAACAGAATTATAGGCCTGTGCCATCATTCTCACTTTTCACCATAATGGCAATCAAACCCAGCCAGGGCTTCATGCATGCTAGGCCAAGCATCATTCCACCAACTGTCACATCCCCAGTTCGAAAAGATGCCCCCCCCCCGCCCAAGCATTAGAAAGTGTACCTGATAAGCAAGTGTTCTACCACTGAGCTGTATCTCCCAGACTTTGAGGCATTCCCCAAATGCCCTGAGCTTCTTATTTTCTAATTTAAAATTTATTTATTTATTTGTTTTTATTTTATGTATATGAGTGTATTGTCTGCATGTATGTAAGTGCACCTGTGTCATGCAATGCCCATGGAGGTCAGAAGAGGGCTTTGGACCCCCTGGAACTACAGTCACCGTCCTCTATAAGAGCAGCTAATGTTCTTAACCACTGAGCCTTCTCTCCAGTCTGCTCCAAGTTTCTTTATAGAATTGTGTTAAGATGCACATGGCACAAAATCCACCAGGCCAATCCTTTGCAAGGGCACAATTTAGTGAAAGAAGTACATTTACAGTGCTCGGTGGTCATGAACCCCAGGATGAATCAGATGTGTTAGTGTCTGGTCATGTGACCCAGTGGCTGGGTTGTGCGGCTCAGTTCCTTGGTCTTATGTCTAATGGCACCCTATCACTGTCCCCAGCTGCTGTAGCAAAGTGAGGAGCTAAAGGCTGTGGTTTGGGTTCAGAGGTGGCCAGACCCCCAGGCTCTGAGCAGTTTCCCTCCCTTTTCCTGATCCTGGGGTCTACAAGTATCCCTGGCCTGTGATAGCATTGCTCCAACTGCTGGTCCTCTGCAGTGGTCTCCCTTCCCAGGCCCTCTGTGTTCTCACCTCTTGTAAGGACACCTGGCAGTGGATTAAAGGCTACCCTGAACCAACGATGATCTTACCTCAAGACCCCTAACTAACTACTTCAGCTAAAACCTCAGTTCCAACTGAAGCCACAGTATGAGGTGCTGCCAATATGGGTTTGAGAGGATTCCTTCCCAACCACTGGGCCAGCATCCCAAGGACTGCAGCAAGGGTGTGGGCTGCTGTTTAGACACCACACACTTGCTCAAAAGTATCTGAGTCTCACTGAAGCCCTCCTCAGGGCTCACCAGGGTACGTGCTTGCCACGGCATCTCCAGTGTGCTAGTCTTTCGGTCAAAGTTCCCAGCGACCGAAAAGCTTGGGCCACAGTCAGCACTTGCAGCAGGGTGCTCCACTGCCCTGGACCCTGCTCAGAGAAGACAGCCTCACAAGGAGCCAGAGTGGTTGCCACCAGGATTCCTGGATCTGTGCTGAACCCAAAGAAGCCACTGAGTCTCAGTGGTGGGAGGGGAGGGGCAAAGGAGCATCCGTGGATCCTTTCAGTCTCTTAAGGTACATTAGTCTCCGATGCCATGCTCCAGACCACGGACCCGTAAAAGCACCCTGCGTCTCTGTAGGCTCATCCCTGATTGGCGGGTAATTACAGGACTTCCCTTATGAGTCCCTCTTCTCGGTGGGTGTGACTCAACGCCTTAGTGTACTGAGCATGTATGCAGCTCCCAGGTATGCCTGGATGGGGCCAGCAGCACAGGCTTGGGGTGAGCTCCCACTTCAGCATCCAGAGCTGGACCCAGACTGCCCTGGGGCTGCCTCTAGAGTACCATCACACCTTAAGAGGTCCCAAGAGTCTAACAGCAGGCTTGAATTTGCCAGCCACCAAATCTGGCCACGGGACAAGGTCAGAAGGCCCTCGAGGGGTCTCCGTCTTTACCCAGAGGCAGGGGACATGTGCTGAGAACTGTCCTTGTGGTCACTAGTGCCCCATCATTCCCAGGGGCAATGCATGGGTCTGCATCTGTCCCCTGGACTCTTCTAATTGTGATGGTGGGGCCTGCTCAGTACTTCTAGCCTGGACCAAAAGGTTGAGAGGGTCAAGTGCCAGCCACTGGAAGGAGTCCAGATTTTGGGGACAGGGACCCCTCAAGGGTGGGAGAGAGGGTGTGGCTTAGGGGGACATCACCCCTCTGGGAGGAAACCCAGGAAGGCTTCTGGAAGTTGGATCCCAGCTTCTCCATGGTTGGAGACCTTGTACTCTAGATTATCCCCAGGAGGCTGTGCTGACCCCATCTCCACTGCCAGGCAGAAGAAACAGCAAGGAGACCAGGTGT
Source organism: Eospalax fontanierii (assembly GCA_035773235.1). Taxonomy (NCBI): domain Eukaryota; kingdom Metazoa; phylum Chordata; class Mammalia; order Rodentia; family Spalacidae; genus Eospalax; species Eospalax fontanierii. Next base: position 62,100,365 of record CM069541.1, read on the forward strand.
TCTGCCCTGGCCAGGGGTACAGCAGGCGAGTATCCGAGGAGCCTGTTCACCCCTTGGCCTGCCTCCACCTTCCAGGCAACAGCTACTAGTCTGTTTGGGGGTCCAGTCTGCAGAAACTCTTCTTCCCAGGCAGCTTCAAACGCTATCCCGCACCCCTGGGTTCTGTGGTCATCCACCACTACCACAGTCCTGATAGGATAAGGCAGGCCCTAGACACGTCCAGTGCAGAGTCTTTCCACCGGCCCACCTTCTTGGCATGCCTGTTGCAGTGGGCGGTGACCCCTGGGCTGGGCAGGCCTCTCTCCTTCTCCAGTTCTGTCTAACCAGCAGCCAGATTCTGACATGGAATCATGAGTCATGGGTCATGGCATCCATTCCCTAAGGCCTGTGTGGGCCTTTCCCTAGGGATCAATCAAGATGTAGTGGTTTCAGTCCAGCACTCGGGAGGCTGAGGCAGAAAGACAGCGATTCAAGGAGAGCAACGCAAACGCAGAGTGTTTCCCAAGACTGAAGTCTCCTGGGACTGGCCCTCTGCCTACCAGCTGCTCCCCTGACACATCGCCGTTCTGTTTCTTAGAGACACTAAATGCCTTGCCACCAGAGCCTTTGCATAGGCTGCTTTCTTGAGAGGATTTTCCAGCACCCAGCAAGCACAAGGCTTCCCTACAAAGACTGTCCCTGTTGCTTTAGTACAGGTATAGCTATGACTGTGGGGCGGGTTCTTGAACTGCCCGAGGGACCCCTGCCTGCCCAGCTGTGGGTTCTGGGGACAAGAAAACAGGAGGCCTCCTTCTGGTTGGTCAACAAGAGGTTGCCCAGGGGAGCCCTTGCCCACCCAGTGTTCCCTTCCTGCCCTGCCCCTCTGTGGCTCCAGGGGTCTCTGGGACAGTCCCACCCAACCCAACCAGGACTGGGAGGAAATCCTTGAATTTTCCTAGGGTGAGTGGAAGCGAGACTTCTTGTTTATTTCCCGGTGAACTGTAGAGGGTGGGAAAGCGGCTAGGGGCCGTTGTTAACTCTTCCTCTCCTGGATTTAATTGTCCCCTTTCCGGCCAGGCTCCTCCAAGCTCCTGACTTCTGGGACACTTTCCTGAAGGCGACTTGGGGTAGGGGGAGGGTTGTGTGAAGAAAAACAACAAAACAAAGTTCAGCAATAAATAAGTCCCTGGCATGTGGAGTCTGGGAACCAGGAAATGCTTCCCCAGGCCCCTACCGAGGAGCCAGGATGCAGGGTTGGGGGCTGGGGGGCTAGAGACTATACACCTGATGGGAGCCAAGTCTGGCTGGGCTGGGGGAAGGGGAAGCATCAGCTTCCACCCCAGTTGCAAAGAGAAGACCCCATCCCACCTTCCCCAGCCTCCCCCGCAGCGCACAGTCTGAAGCAGTCACAATAGACCTGCAGGCACTCTAGGATTCCGAGATGCTCAGTTCTGGTAGAGGAGTCGGGCGGGCAGCCGCAGCTAGTTTTTCCCATTACCTCACCGGAAGGGCTGAGCTGAGATTCTCAGTGGGTTGTGAATCTGGCCTGAGTCGCTCCTGCAGCTGTGTCCCCCAAACCCAAGACCCTGGGGTCTCCTTCCAGCCAGGGCCAGGTTGGAGTGAGCTGATGGTAAACCCACTGAGACCCCAGATGTGGACCCCATGTGCCAAGGACCTCCTTTGTGCCCACCTGCTGGTAGAGCCTCCCTGATGGGAGCCAAAGCCTCACCCTCTTTCACACTTAGGACTATGTGGCCCTCTGCAGTTCTTCTGTTTGCGTTCAGCTAGAGATGTGGCTGAACTGGCAGAATACTTGCCTTGCATGAATGAGGCCTTGGGTTTGATCCCAAGTACCATAAACTCTCTCTCTCCCTAAAAAAATTGGTGGCTTATGCCTATGATGCCATCACTTGGGAAGCTGAAGGGTGAGAACAGCCAATCTGGAGGCTGGAGGGATGGCTCAGCGGTTAAGGGCACCAGTGGCTCCTGAAGAGGATCCAGGTTTGGTTCCCAGCACCCACGTGGTGCCTAACAACTGTTCCGAACCCCAGTTCCAGGGAATACGATGCCCTCTTCTGACCTCTGTGGTTATTGCATGACCCAGATACACTTATGTACACGCAGAAAATAAATATACTCATACACATAAAAATAATAAATAAAACAAAATAAAACCGCTGGGAGTTGGACTCAGAAAAACCAAGGCTACCCCTGTGGAACCTGGCCCACGGGGGAAAAGTGCCTTCACCTTGCAGTACACACCAGCATCAACACCTGATCTGACCTTCTCAGCATGGCTTGGGCCAGCTCTCCAGCCCCACCCCCCACACCACCCAAACAACTACCCTGGGCTGCACCAGGAAATGTGACCTGTCAGTGTGACCAGTAGGCCAGCCCCGCCCCCAACTCGCTGGTTCTCACAGCCCCAGTGGCAGGACCGCAGCTCCCACATGGCTCCTTCCCAGAGATGTTCCTCCCACCCCCAGCTTGCTGCAAACGCCAACCAGATGTTGGGACTGTCGCCCGCGAGGGTGGGGGGTGAGGAAGTAACTTCTCTGGGGAGCCCAGCCTGGAGCAAGCAGGACCTGGAGGGGTGCAGATCTGTGCTGAGACTGGGGTCACGGTGGAGGCAATCAGAACCAAGTCTTCCTGTTGCACTGAGCCAGAGGCCAGGGGAGGCCCCCCCAGGGTCATTTGCCTGGAAGATAGAGCCCAGCCTCCTTTGGGTCCACACACGGAGACCCCAGGCTGCACCCTGCCTCCCGGAGCCTGCCTGGCCCCTGCCACCATGCACTAGTTGAAGTGTGTGCGAGGCAGTGCCGAGGTCAGCACAGCAGGGGCACAAGGAAGAGGCTAGGCCTGCAGGCCCAGCTTGCCCAGGGTCCTGTAGAAAACCCATGGGTCAGGACTCCTGGAACAGGCCACCTCCTGCTAGAGGCCCACGCCTTCCTCCCCGCACACACCCAAGATGTGTAAGCACATGTGTATGTTTACATATGTACACGTAAACACCTACAGAAACTCACAAGCTGTACACAGTTAAAAGCGTGAATACATTCCCACACCAACATGCAGGTAGGTCCTTATACATGCATGGGCCCACACACATGACAGCAAGCACTGGAGTGAGACTCACATACAGGCACCCATACATGTGAACAGATACACGCATACATACAGTCAGCTTGTACACAGCAAAGCTGCTCTCCCTAGAGCACACACCAGCTCTGTCTCTGGGGTACATGGCTACTTTGTACATCCAGTCATCCCAAGCCTTTTCCAGTACAACTTTGCCAGGCTCTGAGCCAGTGAGGATTCAGGGTAGGGCCCAAGTGACCTCACACTGGGCACCATGGCCTTCAAAAGCCTCCACAAAGCTGCCCAGGACAGGCCTCCCTCCCTGTAGCCTCCAGATCTGGATAGAGGGGAGGCCGTTGTGCCCAGAAGGCAGGACCCCCCTGAGCTCCAAGAGCTCGGCCTTGGCACAGTGGAGCCAGGACTGCCCCAAATCTACCCACTCCAGAGTGGGGGACTAGACAGGCCTCCAGCAAATGACTTAATGAGTGAATGAGTGAATGAACTGATCTTCCAGGCTTGGACCCTGCCACATGGAAATCACACACGCGCACGCTCACACACACACACACACACACCCCTGGGCAAATGTCTTGGGAACTGGCTCTGGGGTCCAGGCGCCCGACCCTGCCCATTGTGTTGGAGGACAAGCAAGCACTTCCTGAAAGTTTCCTGCCTGCTTTGCTCACCAGTGCACCCTTTGCCTGAGCACCCCACCACCGTGCCGGGGGTGAGACAAGTGAAAAAGCCGGTGTGTGGGTGCACACCAGCAAGTGTGCGAGGAGCCACCTCCCTCCCAGGGTGGCAAGAAGTGGGAGGTAGAGGTGGGCCTGACTTTCTCTCTGTGACTCTGCAGGGATCATGTGAAGCCCCCACAGATCCTCCAGACCTCTCTGCACCTCACAGGTGTTCAGGAAGTTCCTCCTGGCTGCTCCCCTCATGGCCCCCAGACCTGGTCAATGTCTCAAGGTCACCTGATCTGGCTGGAGGATGGATGGCAGCGGTGCATGTTTACTTCCTGGAGTTCAGCACTGTCCCTAGGTGGGTTTTTAAGACAGGGTCTCATTAGCTCAGACTGGCCTCACACTGGCCCTGTAGCCCAGGATGCCTTTGAACTTCTGACCCTCCAGCCTCTATTCTCCGCCACCACCAGGAGTAGCGTGCCGGGATTACAGGTGTGTGCCACCACTCCTGATTTATATGGTGCTGGGGATGGGACCCTAGCTTCATGGTGCTAGGCAAGCACTCTACCAAGTGAACTATACCTCCAGTTCCTGAACGTAGTGGTTTATGTAACTCCTGCCAATCCCCCTTTCAGAGAACTCCTTAGACCAAGAGAGGGGTGTACCTATTCTGATGGTATCAGCACGATGAGGCCCTATGCCTCACACGGTGATCCTACTTGGTAAGGGCTATAGTTACATGATGGATGGGTGGGTGGATGGGTGGATGGGATGGGCGGGTGGGTGGATGGGTGGATGGGTGAATGGATAGGTGTGGGATGAGTGGGTGGGTGGATGGATGGTTGGGCGGATGGGCGGATGGGTGGATGGATAGGTGGATGGGTGGATGGGTGGATATTGGTAGTTGGTCAAGAAGAACAGAAAGATGTAAGGAAAAGGATCTGGGGCCCAAGGAGACTGTCTATCCCCCACCACACCCCACTTTTAGGGCTCCTCCCAGGAGCCCATTCCTGGCTTCTGTATCCCCCGAGTGCATAAGGCAGGGTCCACAGGTCTATACTCTGGTCCCAGAGACGAAGTAAAAACAGCAAACTGAAGTATTTGCTCAAAGCCATATAGAGTCTGGAGAAGCCTTCAGGAGAGAGACGTGGCCCCTACCACACGCTGAGGCTACTGGTCCCTAGAGGATGGAGAAGAGTTATCAGATGCCAATGGGGGAAGGAACAGAGGCAAGAGATGGGTTCAGGAGTCCAGCCAGTACCTGGCTCCACGTCCCACTCCCAACTCCCCGAGTAGTGTGACCTTAACAGTTTGTTTGCCCTCTCTGGGCCTGCCTCAGTTTCTCACCCGATGTCTAGATTTGTGAGCACTGGTGTCCTGGTTCTCCGCAGGAACCCAGAGCCCTGAGGTGTACAGGCTGCATGGTGAGCAGTTGGCCGTGGGAAGCAGCCTTGAGGTGGAAGGAAGGCTGGCTCCAGACATCCCAGGACAAGGGTGACGGCAAGGATGGCCCCTGGGAACTGCTCATTGTGAGCTGACAGCTTGGGAGAGAGAGGAAGTAGGGTGGAGCTAGTGCAGATCCCAGGCGGTGGGAGGGGAGTGGAGTTGAAATGGGGGAGGGCACAGCCGCCCCCAGAGACCAGCCCCTTGTGAGCTTCGGCTGCTGGTTGGTGTAGCAATGGCTGTCAGGACAACAGAGCTGTAGTCCTAGCGTGGCCACTGTAGTCCATCTGAGGGGATTCATTGCTCTCACAAAAGGCTCCTAGCCGTGGGTTCTGACTAGCCTGGGCTGAGGTCTGTGGCCTTAGGAGACTCCCAGGATGCTCCTGTCATGCCACAGGGTGCAGGGAACCCCAGGATATCTGGCCTGTGTCCTTGTTTTGTCACAGCCCCTTGGAATATCCAGTGCCCACTCTGCATGCGCCTACTGTGTAGCCAAGCACCACCAACTGGGGGTCCTGAAGTGAGCACTCTCCCTCTCTTGGCCAGAGGTCCGCAGTACAGTGGGGCTGCGGATCTAACCACTACTTAGCCTTTCTCTGTGTCTGTAAGGCCTGGTCCACCTTGCTCCCGGATCACAAGACTGATCATATCTGAAGACCTTTTACCAAGCAGTACTATCCCGAGGGTCCCAGTAGACATATGCCCCCTGAAAATCCAAAGACTGTCAGTCAGAGCCAGGCACTCCTGAAAACCAGCGCCCCCAACACTGTCTCCGGTCCCCAGGACTTGGATGAAGTGCTCCCTCAGATGAAATGGTCGGTGTCCAACCCACCCGGCCGCTGCAGGTTTCTCTCTGGCCCATCTCCTCGCCGTGGACCTGGAGGCTCTGGTCCCCAAAGCCGAGAAGCAGAGCTGCGGGCAGCAGTGGCTATGCACTCAGACAGGCATGGCACAAAGGGGGCACCTCCTGTGGGTCCAAGGGCCTGGGAAGCCTGTGTGGGCATGTCCCCAACTCCCGGGGCCAGCCAGGACTGGGCTAGGGTTTCCTGAGCTGGTGCCACCACTGGGCCGGGGCCTCCCCAGCATGACAGCCCATGGCCGGCTCCCAGGGTGCTGCAGAAATGTCCTTTTGTTGGTCGAACAAAGGAGCTTTGAGCTGGGTCTTATCGCAGGCCACCATGAGACGGGACACCACAGATCCGGGCAGGCAGGAGCCGGCTGGCCAGCCTGGACAGGCACTCTCCCCAACCAGAGAGGCCTGGGGGAGGGGCAGGCCAGTGCCACACGAATTCAGGAGACAAGGCGAGTGTAACAGGCACAGGTGGGCACAGACTAGGGCAGACTTAGCACACAGATTGGCGAAAGTAGGCTTTCCCCGGCTGGGCCAGGATGGTGGTGGAGCTCCATCCTTTGCATGGTGGCCAGTGGCCAGGGGTTACTTACTCTGTGCCCAATGCCCAGTTCCCTCTGGTAGCTCTGACCACAGTGAGGGTGAGGCCGTGTATGTCTAGGTCAGGACCCCTTCAGGACTCCACGTTGGGCAGAGAATGCAGTGGCCCTCCATCCCTGTCTCTTGCCTAGACTGTAGGACTCTGGGTAAGCCCCTCCGAGGGCCTCCCTTGCTCCCTCTGTCTGCATCGTGGGTCTCACGGGTCAGGAGCCATCTGCTGAACGAACGAATGATGAATGACTGAGCAAGCAAAGACTGGGGCTGGAAGTGGGGTCTCTCAGTAGAGTGCTTACCTCGCATGTTCGAAGCACCAGGTTCCATGCCCAGTGCTCAATAAACCAAGTGTGGTGGTTCACACCTGTAATCCCAGCACTAGGGAAATGGAGTCTGGAGGATCAGAAATTCAAGGTCATCCTCATCTACATGGCAAGTTCAAGGCCAACCTAGCCAATGCTGTTTCCAAAAGACAGAAAAGGCCCAGCTTAGTGGCACATTCTTTTAGTCCCACCACTTGGGAGGCAGAGGCAGGCAGATCCCTGTGAGATCCAGGCCAGCCTGGTCTATATAGCAAGTTCCAAGCGGTTGGGTCTACAGGGAGATCCTTTCTAAAAATAATAATAATAATAATAATAATAATAATAATAAATATTAAAACATTTAAAGTCAAAGTCAGCTGTTTGGTAAAATGGAGAAAGCATTTGACATCTACACAAAGAGATGCTTCATATCATATATAAAGAGCTCCAACAAAGCAATATGGTAACAAACAGTGGAGAGTGAAAAGTATGACCAGAGAGATCACAGGAGAGAAGACAGTTCACAGAGCTTCCAGAGAAATGTATATTAAAGCTGTGCTGATGACACATCGCCCATCAGATTGGCAGGGGCCACTTGCACTGGATGTAGCAGTGGGGAGAGGTCACACTCTGTTGTCATGGTGCCTGCAGGACCTCCACCAGTAACCCATGGGCCCCTGGCATCTTAGCTGTTCTTGGGAGAGACTCTAGGAGCTAGGACAAGGTCCTGAGGCTGAGGAAGTTTTTCTGAACACTTGTTCTGGGGCACCTGTGTTGTAGTTGGCTTTCCATTGCCATGATAAACACCATGACCAAAAGCAACTTGTGAAGGAAAGGTTTAATTAGCTTATAGGTTATCATTCATCATCAAGAGAAGCCAAGGCAGGAGCTCGGGGCAGGAACCCGAAGGCAGGGGCTGAAGCAGAGACCATGGAAGAACGCTGCTGACTGGCTCACTCCCCTGGCTGCTCAGCTTCCTTTCTTAAACAGCCCAGGCCCACCTGCCTAGGGATGGCACTGCCCACAGTGGACCGGACCTTTCCATATCAATAGCAATCAAGAAAATGCCCCCTGGGCTGGAGAGATGGCTCAGCAGTTTAGAGTACTGGTTGTTCTTGCAGAGGACCTGGGTTCGGTTCCCAGCTCCCACATGGTAGCTGACAGTCATTCACAGCTCCAGTTCCAGGGGATCTGACACCCTCTTCTGACCTCTGGGCATTGCATGACATAGATGTACTTACAACATTCAGGCAATACACTCATACACATAAAAAATGTGTATGAAATAAAATTTAAAAAAGAAAGTGGGCCATCAAGCACTCCTCAGGCCTGGTCAATGGAGAAAGCTCCTCCGCTGAAACTCCCTCTTCCCTGCTGTCTCTGGTTTGTGTCAAGTTGGTAAAAATTAACCCACACAACTGCAAGTCTGCTCCTCTTTGAAACCTGTTCCAGAGTGGGATGGACTCCATCCCTCCTGGTTCCAGTCTGAGGCAGGGCTGGGTACCAGGGAGGTGAGAAGGATGAAATTGTTTATTCATTCATCAAACACCACTGTGTTGGGCAGGCAGAGTTCTGGACCAAGGAAGCCTTGTCTTCTCAAACGCTGACTTGGGAGATGGGTTGACCGGTCACATGTGGGTGGGTGGTAACAATTCTTTGAGCCTTCTGTCTTGAGTCAGAGGAAGAGAAAGAGCAAAGCCGAGGCTGGTGTGGGTGACCCTAGCCCTCCGCAGGGAGAGTTCCCTGGTCTGAGTTGCCTGTAGGTGGGCAGATGGTTGTGCAGAGGAACTTTATCCAGCTACTCATCAACCGTCTACCCAGCTCCCCAGCTCCCGAGGTGGGGGCTGACTGCCCGGCTGGCTAGAGGAGACCCTTGTGTAGCCTCACACAGCTAGCATCTCACTGAATGGAGCACAGGTATTCCAAGAATGTCAGAGCCAGTGGGACTGCCTGGACCCCAACCCTCTAGCACTGATTACCCCGTGGGGCGCAGCCTCCCCAACTTCTGATTCTCCCCATCACTCGTGTCTGTCAGGGTGGAGACTGGGGAAGTCTGGCACTGAGGAGGTTACACACTGTACAACTCCAACAGTTCTGTGACTTCCCAGTGGCCTTAGCGATCCCAGCAGTAAAATGGATAGGAGACCCCACCTGCAGGGGCATCTGCTTTCAGCCCAAAGTGTAAAGGAGGGAGGAGACGGGAGGATGGGGACGAAGGAAGGAGGGCGTCTCCACTGGTCACAAGCAGGCGGCACCCCTCTCTGACAGGCCACAGCCGTACCTTGGCCCTGGGGGTGACCTGCCATCTTCCTCCTGTGGGCCAGCGCTCTAGCTCAAGGCTCTGCAGCCGAGGGTCAGCATGGTCAGCCCCACCCAGAGCTCGGGGCTCTGGCGGCTGCCACTGCCAAGCAGCACAGGATGGTAGAGAGGAGCCAGGTGCTATGGAGGAGCCAGGTTCCCTGTGGGAACCAAGACCCGGAGACTCCAGGGGTGTGGCCTCGCTCTCGGCCCAGCCCTCTGATTCCTTGTCAACCATGGGACTTTGCCCTGTTCTGGGAGCAAATGCTCTGAGATTGGGGAAGGGGGTGCTAGGACTTGACTTTCCCCAGCCTGATGTCCAGGTCCCCAAAGAAGGCTAACAGTGACCAGCCTGGACCATGGCTCAGCTGGATGCCCGCAGTAGTTCCTGTTCCTGCAGGTGTAGGATACCAATCTCCCCACCGTCACAAGTTCCTGGTTTGGTGTTTGGCAGTTGCTTCCTGCTCCCAGCCTCAGTTTCCCCATGTGCAGATGAGTTTAGTGACTGTCTACCTGCCAAGGCGGAGGTGAAGACTCAACCTGGATGTAGATAGTTGGCCAGAAGGGCCACAGACACTGCTGTCTTAGCATTACACCATGATGGGACGGCACCCTGGTGGAGGTGGCTGTTTAAGAGGGAGCATGGCCAAGCATCCTCAGTGCTGGGATGGTAGGTTCTCTTTGTGAGTGTGGAGAAGTGAGGCACAGGCCACAGAGATAGCCACAGAGCAGCATTGGTGGCAAGGGCCCAGGCTGACCTGGCTGACAGAAATAGATGTGGCCAGGGGTTAGAGGCCACCATACATTCTGCTCTCATGCCTCTGCCCCAAGGACCCTCCCGATACCTGGCTGCCTTCACTTGGGGCCTCAGGGCCACCCTGAGCCTTCAACCCCGTGAGCAAGGCGTGCGCGAGGGATGCGGCAGTCTCCTTACCTGGGGAGGAAGCTGGACTCCCTTCCCAGTCCCAACTGCTGATCCACGCCCAGGATGTGGCTACAAGGTCAGGGAGTAGGGGAGAAGATCCCTCACATGCAGGAGTTGGGCTTCTCCTCTGAGTCTGAGAGCTGCACCCCTGCCGGGAGGAGGGGGTATCTACTTAGAGGAAAGAGGCAGAGGAATGGGGGAAGAAGGAGGGCTGTGGTTGCCTGCCTCCCTGGGTTAACCCTGGGCCCCAGACTCTTCTAAACCTCGAGGGAGACACAGACAGTGGCACTGATAAGCCTCCATGAGCGCTGTTGAGGGCCCACAGGGCGGGGTCCTGGGGGAAGGCGCCTCTGTGTTAGGGTCCCAGTCCAGCTAGGCTCCCATTTCCATCCCTTGGCTGGCCCTGGCTTAGCTCCCTGACCCCAACTGGATGGCAGCAGAGGGGAAGGAAAGTCAGGGAGACAGAAAGAGGCGAGAACTGTCCCTGGGGCCAGGCCTGGCCTGGAGCCACCATTCCCTCTCCTGTCCATCAGACAGACAATGACTGAGCCCCACTCAGGGCCTGTGCCCCAGGCCTGGTCCTTCTGTCCCTGCCTCCAAAGACACCCTAAGAAATACAGGCCTTTGGTCTCCAGAACAAACCTGACTCTTCCTTACACCACAGTCCTGTGCTACAGAAGGGGAAACTGAGTTAGGATGCCTCCTCTGCATAAGTGATCTGCTGGGAGAGAACTGGATTCGGGTGGGTCCCAAGCTGTTGGTTTACCTGCCCCATCAGGCTCCTTGAGAGGAGCTGGGGCTGCCACCTCAAGACCCCCAGTCTGAGTGAAATTCAGAAGGCACGGAAGCTGCCTTTGAACCACCTTGAAAGTCCACCGTGGTCACCAGACCATGGTGACTGTCTCATTGCACACAATATTCCCTCACACCCAAGGGCCTGCATCCTTTGGTCATCGCCTTCCTGTTCCCTATCCAGCTGCTGTCTGTCCTGGCAGATTTCCTACCCTGAGTGGATCACGTGAAGGTCACATAACACGTGACCGTGACCCTGACTTCTCTCGCTCCGGGCCGATCCGCTGGACCCCGCGCCGGAGTTTTTCAGCCTCCTCAGGCCTCTGCATTCCTCTGTATATGTGATGGGATGTGGGTTGGGAATTGTAGGCCAGCAGCCTCTGCCCGATCCTGGAGCAGCCTCTTCTGCCCGGGTGCCCTGGTTACCCTGGTTACCCTGGCCGCCTTGCACAGCTGGGAGAGGAAGCAGGTATCACCAGGGCGAAGGGCCAGGCCTGGACAGAGAATGAGACTTTGTGAAGTCATATAGAGCTTCTCTGAAGGGGATTGGAGATGCCTTGCTGACCGGCCAGGTGGGGGATCAAGGGCATCTGGTGAAGGCCTGGTGTGACCCTGAGCAGGGGTATGGTGGCTTGCCCTCAGGGCAGGAATGCAGGAACCCTCCCCTCCCCTCCCGACCCACTACTACCTGTACAGCCAAGCAGCCTGGAGGCCTGCCCAGCAGGGAGAACCCCCACTGGGTAGAAGTCTAGCCCTCTCCCCTTGCTCTGCTTCACCCCTGAAGCCAGAAAGAATGCACTGAAGCCTTGCACAGCTGCTCCCCAGATGACCCCCATCGCCCCACCCATCCCCTCTCAATCCAGGGTGGGGCTCTGGGCCAGCCTCCAGGAGCCTGGAACTCTCAGGGGCAGATGACCAGCTCCTCTGGTCAAGCAGAAGCTGGCAGATCTGGGGTATGGCTGGGGCCCCCCACAAAACACTTGTAGTCTCTGCCTGCTTGGCATGGTCATATCTAGAGAAGAACTCAGACTGCCTCTCCAGGGTGTCTTGGGGAAGCTCAAACTCGTGTACCCCAGCATATTCTGGGAAACTCTGAGCTGTGCCAAGGAGACTGCTGGTTTGGTCTAAACGTGCTTCTGCCTTTGCCTGTATAGTGACTCTGTTTCCCCAACCTTAAAAAACAACCCTTCAGGGTGAAAAGAACACTCAGGGCCACCAGTGAATGCAGACTACAGTCCATCATCCCCAGCCATGAGAACGAGCCCCAGCCCAACCCACAGTGTGGGTCAGAGTGGACACCAAGCCTACCTCTGAGATCAGCCCTGCTGCTTGGGGTGGAGGGCTAACCTTGCCCACTCTGGCCGGATGAAGGGGAGAGACGCATGGCTGAGCTGTCTGAGTGGCTGGGGACAACCTTCTTTTCCTGCCAGGTCCCACTGCGACTGGCTAAGGCAGTGGTACCCGGGTGGTGCTCCCCATCTGCCAGCTGGCTATCAGAGCTTGAGGGCCTTGTCCCTAGCCTCCCTGTCCCGTCTAGTCTCTGTAGTTGAGGCGAACACCATCACACTCCTGGCAGCCCCCACCCCATCTTTGGGGGGTCTACACTCTGTCACTGCTCTCAGGAACTGTGTTGGGTTTGTGTCCCTGTACCCTGAGGACCCCACAGGTTCCCAGTTGGAATGTGGGGAGCAGTGGAGACAGACAGCAAGAGACAGAGATCTGAGAGAGATGGCAGGAGGAACTCAGGCCCGACCCCACTTCCCCGTCTGGCCCTACTAGTCTTGAAATCCATCAGGCTCCGCATCTCAAGGAAGCTGGTGCAGGTCTCAGGGATGTCTTTGCCCAAGGGAAGGGGACTGACTGAGCCAGGTGGTGGGCCCTGCCCTCTGCCCTGACGCCCACTCACCCTAGCCCACTCAGTGACCCAGAGACAGACCCAAAATTCAGCCAGGGCAGAACACTGCGGTTTCCCATCCATGGCTGGTGGAGGGGGTGGCCTCCCTCCTGTGTGTGAGTGCACTGGAATGCAGGGTCCCCGTTCAGTTCTGCCGGCCGAATCCTCTGCTGGGTTTTCACAGAGCTCTCCTTTCCTCCTGCCTCTGTCCTGCTGGCGTCTTCTCTTCAGGGTCCATCACTGTGAGCATTTCCCACGCCAGCAAGACTTTCCACGATTCCGCAGGCGTCACTGGTCACTGTCAACGGCCTCTGCTTAGTTAGATGGTTCCGCCCCCGCTCCCCGCAGATTTGGTCCCCTTCCAGGTCTGGGGTTATAAATAACACCTCCGGGGTCCCCGTGGCCAGCTTTCTGGCTCCCAGGCTCCTACGCTGCTTCCTCAAGAGGAGCTTCCAGAGGAGGAAACTGGCAGGTCACAGAGCTAGGGCCTCGAATGCCTCTTGCTACCCACAGTCACTGGAGTGAATCTGAGAACCAATTGGGCGAAAAAACTGCAGAGTGCTTGCTGGAGCGGGGACCTTCCCACAGGCCAAGACACCGGGCGGCTCAGGATTGGCATGGTCTCCTCAGGCCTGGCTGCTCAGACTGCCCAGTTTCAAGGAAGTCTCATGCTGTGAAACCTACAAGGCAATGTCACACGTTTGATGGACAGTTTGTGTCCCCAGGTTTTGCTAAAAGAAGAGTTCCAGGACCTTTTCTCTTTTTTTCCAGTGGTGCTGGGATGCAACCCAGCACGCTCGGCAAGTGCTGCCGCCGAGTCACAATCCCGACGCTTCTGGGGCTTCTTTATCTATGACAGGCTCCTGTCAGCGAGAGGCAGGCACCTGCAAGCAACCTCAGGGTGAACATTGGACGCCTTCTCCTGCTGAGCCTGTTTGCTCCCATAGCTCCAGCCGGGAAGCTGGGGCAGGTCTGACCAGGGTCCCAGCACTTGTGGAGGGACTGCACTGGAAGGGTCGGTTCACTGAGAGGCCGGGCCGCAGAACCTCTGGGAGCTGGCCAGGTCTCTGGCTTCATCTGGGGTGCTAAGCAGGTCCTGTTCTGTAACCAAGACTCTGGGCTCCTGAGACATCCACACGGACAGAGCTGCTCGCTGGCCTGACAGCTGGCGCAGCCAGACAGTGGACACAGCATAGGGAAGTCACCATTTCCTGACAGCTTCACACATTCTGTGACGCCTCTGACCTGTTCCTTCCTTTCTCTCAGGGCCTCCAGCCTCCGTGGGTTTTCCTGTTTACTGTAGCCCAGAAGCCAGCCTGGGCCTGGATGGCTGAGGGTATTGGAGTCCATTGTCACCTAACCCCCAGATACCAGCCGTGCTGGGCAGTGGGGCTGGCAGGCAGGAATGGACTCACCGCACAGCTGGCTCTGACCCCACCTGGGCTCTGGTTTGCGGTCCCCATCTTCTTCAGCCACTCAGCCCAGCCCTCCTGTGGGAAGCAGTCCCCAAGCTTGTAATAGCGCAGGAGCAACCTGTCATGGCCCCTTGCCAGGCCTACCTCTGAGCTACTGTGAAGCCCTGCTTGGTGTGATTCCTAAAAGCTGGAGCCCTGAGTGGGACCTTGGAATGCGAGTTCCCCACACAGACACAGACCTCAGGCTGTCAGTTTGGTGGGAGGGCTGTTTAACAGCCCCCTCAGGCCCTTCCAGGAGCAAACTGCAGATGGGCAGGTGGGGGATGGTGGAGGACAGGGGCTACTCAGAGGTCAGGACTCAGGAAAAGGGGCTACTCAGGATCCAGCAGGAAAAGTGTTCAGAGAACTAGGAAGAGCAAACTGTGAAGTGCCCATTTTATTCTGTGAATCACCACGTGCTGAACTCAGCTTTAACTGATGTTTCCCAAACAGGCCTGCATAGTACATAATAGCCTAAATTTTTATTTTTTTTGTTTTAATGTTTGAGACAGGATCCCAGGAATGCCAGGCTAGCCTCAGACCCACTATGTAGCTGAGGATGACTCTGAACTCCATATCCTCTAACCTCCACCTCCCAAGAGCAGGGGTTACAGGCGTGGCCTACTGCTCATTCGTGCAGTGCGGAGCATTGAACCTAGGGCCTCGTTTGATCCAGCTGGGTCTCTCCGTGCTCTGCTCACCTTCCTCTCTTGGTTGTTGGCTGCCATGGAACCTGGGGTCCCTCCCCCTGCTCTGAGCTGATATTGTCTAAAAATCCAGGGTCTCCGCCAAGTGGGGGGTAGGTGGGGGAGAATCACCCCCACCCTGGAGGAAGCTTTCTTCTTCCAAGAGCAAACAGAACCTGCAGCCTGGCCGTGGGGCCCCTGGCACCTCTGACCCCAAGGTGAGGCCCTGAGTTCTCCCAAGCGCCTGGGTGCGGAAACACCTGCTGGCCCCAGGACCCAGGCAGCAGGCACAGCTCAGAACATGGGAGAAGATCTGGCGGCCGTTTCCCGAGAAGTCACCAGCCACAGCCACAACTGGCTGCATTGAGGAAGTGGGCAAGGGGCAGGGGGGTGGAGGTCCTTGGCTTGAGAGAGGGGGTCACTGGGCCAGGTGGGAAAGGGTTCCCAGCCTCAGTGGCCTGGCAAGGAAGGGGTAGACACAGAGCCTATTGTGACAGGCTTTGAGCCAAAGCCCTTCCCACATCCCCTCACTCAGCTACGGCCCTGGAAAATAGGCTTCTCACTCATCTGGTTCTCATGTGGGCCACACTGGTCCATTCCCGGATATGTCAGAAAGCAGGGGTACTAAAAGTGAACACTGGGTCCCCATCTCAGCTGTCCACTGCAAGGACTGACAACAGGGCACATGTGCCCAGGAAGTCTATTGAGAGTCCAGTTAGCCCACCCCCAACAGTGCCAAAAGCAGGTCCACTCCATTAGGAGGAGTCGGAAGTACAAAGCAAGACTAGCACAGGCTTGCGACCCGGACTTTGTCACAAGACCCGTGGTCCAGGTCTTGTTTCTAGGCCTGAGGGCTGACTACCTAGCTCCTGAGTAAGTGCTAGCCTGTGGAACCTTCCAGGGAGAACTCCGATTAAATCTTCCTGCCTCCACGAGTGTTAGGCTAGAGATGGGCACCATGCCTGGCTTTGTGCGGTGCTAGGAATCAAACCCCAGGACTTCACCTATGCTAGGCCAACACTACCCGCTGAGCTATATCTTCAGCTCAGAGCTGAATCTTCCTTGGAGATTCCTTGGAGAAAATCGGTTTTACTCTAAAGCAAGTGTAAATTCAGTTTTAAAATGTGAGAACTATTAAGAGACCAAACTGGGCTTCACAGAGATGAGCTACAGTCCTGAGCTCCCTGTCCCGCTTATAGGGCAAGGCTTTCCCAGGAGTCCTATCTCTGCTCCCAGGAGCCAAGCTATTACAGAAGCTCCAGTAGAGACCTGGGGTCCAGGGCAAGCAGATGGCCACACACTCTCCAGAGTGTGCCCTCCGGACCACCTTGCTGCACCAACCTGACTGGAGCAAGCCCCTGATACCATGGGGCTCAGGCACAAGCCAAATACATTGCCCTCCAACATGCACTGTCATCCACCTTGGCCACGGTGACCTTAACCTCTACAGGGACTTTTACAACGTGGGTCAAAGGATGCCCTATGAGACTCAAGTGACTTTGGGGAAGCAGTTCATTTTGGCATAATTCTGTTCCATTGGGTCCCATCCAACTGAGGAGTCCTTGGGGATCCCAATCCACCAAGATCCCAGGCTTCTCAAGACAAAGACTCTCAGCTACAAGGGAGAAAGCTCCCTGGAAGGGAGTGACCAGGGGGGATGCCAGAACCGGGGTCCCAGGAAGAAGGGGACACTACCCTGTGCTGACATAAAGGGTTCCTCAGCATTCTGGGGTGTTGGGAGGCTCCAATTTCTGGGCTCTGAGTCCAGGGAGGAGGGGCAGGACTCCAAAGGAAGCCCCACCCACCTGTGTCCACGATGTGAAGGAGGGCAGGGCCCCTCAGTCCCCTGGAGGATGAAGCTCCCTAGGCAGCCGGGCCTGGGCAGGGCGGCTGTTTCCATGGTTTGTTTTGTTGAATATTTTGGAAAAGGCATTTTCATTTGTGTAAAAGAAGGAAAGAAATCAGTAAACACAAACATGTTTTTCTTCCCCTAAACTGACCTTGAAGTGGGGGAAAATCCCTCCCCACAGAGGAGAAATGCATATAGAAGCCTGAGGGCACTGGGCCCCACCTGCCCTGGCTAATGCCCACCTTTAAAGCTACCTCCAGATGTTTGTGACGTCAACACATCCCGTCTGAGTTTCTTATGATTTCCTTGAACAGGGTAGGTCAGACAAACCCATCAGCCAAAGATGCAGTCCACCACTGAGCTCTGTTGTGTGTCTTTCAGAGAGCTGGAAGGCCTGCCTCAGCCACATGGCCCAGGACTCAAGTCCTTCCAAAGCTGAAGCACCAGTCTGGGGCGAGCTGCCCTGCTGGCTGCCTTACAGACGCCGAGACATCTCATTATGTTGTTTCACCTAAAGAGAGGCCTCAGTGCCATGGGCAGGTGCAGAAGGGGCAGGTGCCTGGCAGCCTCGGGAAGGCCCGACTCTGCTCCATGGCCTCATGCTCCTGTGAGCTTAGAACAAAGCTATGAGAGTCAAAAGGTCCTTCTGTCTTCACCTTGTACCAGCTTCTAGGATCACGAGTCACCAAGATTGGTGGTCTTGAACCATGCAAATGGGTCCTCCCTTGGTTCTGGAGTATGGCAGGGACCAGAACATCCATCCATACATTCATTCATGTATCCGTTTATTGAGACAGGGTCCCACAGAGCCTTGGCTGGCCTGTATGTCACTGTATATTCCTGATCCTCCTGCCTTCACTTCCCAAGTGCTGGGATTATCATTGGGCCTATGTCCTTCATCCTGATACAAAAAGTCCTCATCCCCTCTAAAGGCTCCCCGCAGATTCCACTTTCTTCTTTCCTAGGCACAAATCTGCACTTCTCTATGGGTCTCCACACCAGTCTTCTCTTCTAAGACGCTGGTCCTTACTCTAGGATCACCCCAATGTAGTATGACCTTATTTGATTATGTCTACAAAGACTGCATTTCCAAATAAAATCACACAGATTCCAGGGAAACCTTAAAACCCCCCTTTGCTGGGGGATTTAACTCATAACATCCCATGAACAAGAGCAAGGGACACTACAGGAACTTGGTCCTGGTGGGAAACTCAAGGCACAGAGAGGGACAGCAGACTGCAAGGCCCACCCTGGCCTAGCTCGAAGTGCCTGCAAGCACTCACTGCCCTCTGGACTTGGAGGTCCATCCTGTAGACACAGTGATGGGGTCCAGGACAGCAGAGGACTGTGTGCTGGAGCCACAGATGTATGTGGCCTCTGCCCTCACCTCCTTGGGGCCCCCTCAGGCATCACCTCCTCAGGGCCTGGTCCCTGAAGGGCACTCAGCACTCTGTGTCTCCCACCCCGACCTCAAAACCCTCAAGGCTCCTTGCACTTTGGCGACACCTGCTTCCTGTCTTCCTTCCTCCTTCCACGCACACGAGCTTCATCAAAAAGGGTGTCTGTCTTGGTCACAAGCACCCAGAGACCAGCTCATCAGGAAGAGGTTCGACAGACAGACTCTGAGTCCATGGAATACTGGCCATTCACCAGGGCCCGGTCCCTGCTCCCCACCTTCTCCCATCTGGATCTTCTCAAAGCCCAAGATGACTCTGACTCTGTCTCTCTGTCTCTGTCTCTGTCTCTCCTCAAGCCCTTGGCAACAGTAGCCTTCCTCAGACCCAGTCAGTGAGTAGCCTCATGGCCTAGGCACCAGGTCTGTAACTCAGGGAAAGCCCAGGTAACCGACTCTCAGAGAAATGGATAGATGGAGTGATGCAGGGGTAAGCTACCATGGCCTGCCAATAGCTGCCTGTGGCTTCCATACCTTGGGCAGGTTCCAGGGGCCCAGTGATGCCCTGTAGCAGCCTGAACTGGTGTTGGAGCTACAAGGCACCAGCAGACCTCCCAGTCTCCCTGCTCCAGCTCCACAGGATCCCAGGTTCTGGGGGTGGAGTGCAGGGGGTCTCAGCACAGACCACATCTGCTTCACTGCTTTCTGGAAGAAGTTCCACGGTTTGCTGCTGTTCTAAGTTAGGAGCAGATGTTGCCATGACTGTACTCAGGACCCCCAGCTTTGGGGAAAGGAGGTCAGGGACCCCCACGAGCATGGAGCATGGGTCCTGTAGACGGCAGGCTGTGGCTCAGGTCAGATTCATGTTAGCGGTCCACCTTCCCCACCCTCACTGAGAGTCACACTGGCTCAAAGGGACTTACCAGCCAGCTCAAGGGCACCAACGAGTGATGACACAAGGGAACCCTCCCCTGTCCCACTGGCCTTCACTGAAAATGGCCTTAGCCATCCCCTCCTCCCCACCAGGAAGAGCTATCCAACACACCTCTAATCCCTACACTCAGTCAATGAGAAGCAACATTCTTCCATGGGTGAGAGTCTAGAGTTCCCCAGAGACTGTTGTTCCCCCAGGGAGCTCACAGAAGCGCTGTTAGCGCCCAGCCTGGCACAGTGGGCACCTGGCACATGCTCACCAGCCTTGGGGCCATCTCTGAATCCTGGCTTCACATGCATAACTACCTGGTTTGCTAGTTCCCAGGGGCCTCATGTCCCCTGGCTGGGCTGAGAAGTTCTCTTTCCTGGTGTTCAGAGCCCCTGGGAACACGAGTCCCACCACAGCCTGGAGGCTCTGTCCCTCCACCCCCAGTGACAGTCCCTCTGATTTATGTGGTGCAAAGACCACAAATGCCGACAGCAACCTCAGAGCTGGGCACCAGGCGTTGCTGAACAATCTCCCCATCCTGCGAGGGCAGTGTCCTCCAGGCCACATGAAGGGATGGACTATCTCTGCTGATTTTCATTATTGCAATAGACATTCACGGATGCGATGCTTCCTGCGATAAGGAACATAAGATTGTGAACCCCCTTCCTGGGTCCTGTCCCAGAAGCACCAAGCACACTTGCACATTCAACTGGCATTTGCCACTGAGGTGCCTGTTTTTATTTAAATGGCCCAGAGCAAGACTCTGACTAAACTAACATTCCCACGCCACACATCAGCAGTGCCTCTGGCTTTTGGCAAATTTTTTTCTCTTAGCTGTCAAGGCAAAAATATAGAAGAATTCTGGTCTTACTTAAGGATTGTTGGGGTTTTTTCCCTTCTCCTTGGAGACCCGAAAATCGCTCACAGATGTGCTGTACCTGCTAATGTTCCCGTTCACATTACTTTACCAACAGGACTCCCGCACTCTCTGTAACCCAAACCCCGATTTCCAGGTCCATTTTCTTTTAAAGAGGGGGCTGTGGGGGAAGCGTGGGGCAGGGGCGGAAGCCCTAAACATGTCTAAACGTGTCTGCAGCAAATTCCAGGAAACCCAGGTCTGTGAGAAGCTGCCCAGACTGGGGGTTCTTGCAGGAGCGTGGCCAGGACAAGAGTGGGCAGTGGAAGGGTACGGAGTCTTACAGACTCCTGCTGGGGCAGGGCACTCACGTGGGAAGCCCACCCTATACCAGGAAAACTGAAGTGGCCTTTTCTGTTTCTGAAAAGGTAAATTCCCAGCTATTTTTACCCCTAAAAAGGAAGAGAGGAAGAAGGAAGGAAAAAGAGGAAAAAAAGAAAGGGAAGGAGGGGCGGGGGGAGGGAAGTCAGGAAGGGGGGGGGGGAGTCGGTTTTCCAGTGACTCAGCCCTAGGCTGGTGAAGGCTGAGCTGGTACAGAGCCCAAGGGGCGGAGCTTTATAGTTTCGTCCCCTGGGGCCTTTTCTTTTTGGAGAAAGTTCTGAACTGAAGTGGGCAGGGGGCCAAGCAGAGTGGAAGCTTCCCTCCCCCCAGCTCTGCAGGGGTCCTGGGCCCAGCTGCTTAAGATCCTTGGGAGCACAGGGTACATGGGCAGACCCTGAGGCCTGGCCGGGTCCTCAACTCTGTGTCTCCTAAACAGGGTGGGTATAGTGACAGCGTCCTGTAGACCCAGTCTCTACCTGGAGATAAGGTTTCTGGGTTTAGTGTCCTGGTCACACTGGGGGTTCTTCCATGAAGCTTCTCTGATTTGGGCAAGCCTGGCCTTTGTGTGGGTACACTCCTAACTCCCATGATGTGTGGAGTCCATAGCCAGGCACTGCCTTCACTGTCTTTCTGGGTCCTCAGGAAGCAGCACAAATGACCACTGATCCCAAGGGATCCTATCCAGGCTATCTGAGCAGTTAAGGGGATCCCAGAGTCTGAAAAAAAAGGAAAGAAAGAGAAAGAAAGAAAGAAAGAAAGAAAGAAAGAAAGAAAGAAAGAAAGAAAGAAAGAAAGGAAGACCTCAGTGAGGTCATCCTCAGAACACACGCAGGACCACCAGCTATCTTTTCTGAGCCTAGTCTGTGCTTTGTACAGTTTGGAGATTGCTGGGGGCAGGCAGGTGATCTCCACCAGAGGATCGCAGGCATCTCAGGGATGACAATGGGAAACTGTGTGGGCCAGACCTACAGCCTGAGTCCACCCCAGTGGGCCTCAGCAGCTCACCTCTTCTGGAGCTGGGTACCTGTCTGGGGACTTGCCCGGGCAGCACACTTTCGGGCCTCCTCACAGTGGGAGAGCAGCACGGACCTGCCCCTGGGATACTTTCCCTTCTTCCTAGGTCTCAGTAGCCCTGAACAGACTTCCAGGTGTACACAGAGGTCATTGCCCTTGTAGCTTGGTCCAGGGAGGGCATAAGCCCCCAGCCTACGGGCTATTCAAGACACCAGCAACTTCCTCTGGAGGCCAGGAGTCTGCACCAAGCAGCCCAGAGCCTGCTCCTGCATGCTCCCCAGCCTCGCTCAGTCACAGATCAGTCAGCAAACCTTTCTGAGGACTAGACCCTGCCTCAAAGGCCCATGCAGATGCAGACAAAGTCTCAGCAAGGCTGCAGTTAGGGTTGGGGAAGGAGGCTGAGAACTGGGAGGGCTTCCTGCAGGATAGGTAGGCAAAGATGTGCTCCAAACTATGCACAGCTTGGGTGTTCAATATAGGCCACAGAGGAGCCATCCCTGGCCTGTCTGTCTGGAACAATGCCAAGGCCACAGAAAGCACATCTGGAAAGATGTTCAAACCTCTAGGAAATGTTCAAAGCAGTGTTTATGAAGAAAGAGGCAGACAGGACTTTATAAATAATTTAGTAGAGGGAAAAACTGAGGCCTGAGGCCGTGAAGGCCCCAAGTGAGCCAGTCCCATCACCATGAGTTCCAGCTCAAGGCCCATAGATACACCAGGGTCATGGCCTGGCTGTGGTGGACACAGAAGTTAGCAGGGAGCAAGTACCTTCTACACTGAACATTCCTCGGGCCTTCAAGCCCAAGTGTTGCAAACTGCCAAATTTCAAGGGTGGTGTTATCTAATTTTCCCACAGCTGCCTGCCTTACTGGCACCCCACTCAAGACAGGGCGGGCACTCATCACCATGGGCAGTCTCCATGCTCACCCCCACCTGAGTCCTTGTTCTATATTGTCTCCTGTCATTACTCCATCCAGGCCACACCATGAAGACCTTCCCTGTGCCTTGAGCCTGACTTGACCTGTAGCTTCTCCCCTCAGGACATCTCCTGAGCCTCTCCTTCTCTCCTGAAAGCTGAAGAATGTCCTGCTGCTGGCCCCCAGACTGATGGGCCCTGTCTTTGGTACGAGTGCCAAGGTGAGCTCCTGCAGGGGGGAAAGAAAAGTGACTGTAGCCCAGGCCTGAAGGCTGGGCTCCGGGGCTCCTGGGAATCCCTATTGCCCAGCGTACACTCATGCAGACTAAGCCACCTGGACTCCCCAGAGGACAACCAAACCATGCTGGTCGGTGTGAAGGCCGCAGGTGGTTACAATATCTCAGGTCCTTACGCCACACAGCACCTGAGGCTGAGAGCACATCAGGTAAAGGTCCTGTGTGCTAGTCAGCTGAGTTTTAGAAAGGCCCAGAGTATGATACAGGAACCGTCCTGGTTTACTTACAGAAGCTTTGCTCTTAGAAGTGCTGGCAGTCCTCATGATGCCCCCCTGTTCTGACAGTGCCTCTGCAGACCGCTCTAGGGATGAGGGAAGGGGATGGACCCAGTGCCTGCTAAGTGGCCTCCAAGAGAAGAGATGGCTGCTCTGCCTCTCCGCCTCACTCCAAGCCCTGAACCCTCACCGGACTGGGAACTTTATTCTGGCTCTCACCATAAACTGAGACAGGGAGCTAAAAATGACCTCACTGGGGCAGCCTTGCTGGACACCCTCCTTTACCCTCCCATTGGGTTTCTGGAAGGTCTCTCGGCTGGCTGGTCAAGCTCTAGCTGCCTTGCTCTCCTAGTTCTTTTCCTGATGGACAGGGATGGGGGGACAGAGATGTCCAGCCTACTTTGTGAATGAAAGAGTTTCACACCCGCTTGCCAAGATCCCAGTCTCTTCCCAGGAGCTGTGGGGAGGCAGGCCCTGCCCCCACCCAGGCCTTTTCTGTGGCCCAGCTCTCTGAGAGGTGTAGCTGCTATGTACAGACTTCTCTGCTGCTGTGTGCTTGGTCCTCATGTGTAACCAGAGTGAGTGAGCGCCTGGTGTCTGCTGGTCCAGGTTCTTTGCTGGATAAGGATGGAATGGAAGAATTCTGGCAGGGATGAAACCACAGGGGCAGGGATGGAGTCTGGAGATGTTGCTGGACCAAGGCACTTCTCTCCTGTCTCCAAAAGGCTGAGGTCTGCCCAGCCCTCAAGCCAGGCAGTGTACAGGTGCTTGAGAATCCACTAATCCGACACAGGGCTGGAATACAGCTGCCCCCACCCCCATCCCAGCAGCTAGAGGAAGAGGGGGAAACGACACTTGCAGAGTGCTGAGACTGTGAACTGTGAACAGCCAGCCAGTCCTTCCTTCTATGGAAACTGCTCCCTGGGGCTGCAGCTCTGTTGTATAAACATTTCTGCTGCCTTGGGCACCTCCTCTCTGGTGCGCTGGCCCAGAACTCCTGCTACCCACCACCCTCTTGGAGCCGCTACCCCAAGCTTGGAGAACTGCAGCCAGCTTCTGAGAGGAACAGAGGAGGCTGAGAAGCCACTTACACTGTCCCTTTAAAGTACCCTCTCTGAAACAGGTGACAAGAGAGGAGGCTAGGCTCACACAAGAAGTGAGCCCACCTCTGTCTCCCTGGGCAAGGGCTGCCTCCTGGGGCTCCTGGGTTCTGCTGTTCCTTTGACTGTCCTGTCTTGGCATCCTCTGCCAGGTGTGTCTGTTCACCTTAAGGCCTCTTAGGAATCCACCTGGCTCCAGATGCATCTAGGGCAGGCAGGGAGCTGGGGTGGTGGTGTCCTGTGCTGCACCCACCACCCTGTTTGGGGATGGAGTGGAGGTGCTGTCCAGTCCATATTCCAATAAACTTTGCACAGGGACAAGGCAGGCATTTTGGAGCCCAGCGCCTAACCAGCTTGGCACAGGCTGGCCAAGTCTGGCATTGCGATGGAGAGATAACTAGTCCGGAAAAAGCACGTGGGAGGGGCTGCGCTGGTGCTAGAAGCCTGTGTATCAGTCCCACGCGCTTTCGCCCTCACTTTAGGCAGGCAGAGCCGGGAACCGGGAAGAGTGACCAAGGCTCATCTAGACAAGGGTCCCTCCTGGGGAGAGAGTTTGCAATCCAAAGTAGCGAGGCACTGGTTCGGGGCTGCTCCTGTGGGGTGCCCAGAGCTCCCTTCTGTGAAGGCTGCGGGCGCGATGCCATCATCCCTAACGATCAAGCGTTCTGAAAGTCACGGCTAGGGGTGTGTGGCTTAAAGCCGCGACCAAGGGCTCCGGGGAGCGGAGCCTCAGGGTCAGGGACACACCCACGGCTTCCAGAGCGCGATTTCTTTTAAACTCTCTCCCGGGGAGTCCCCCAAACTAGGCTTCAGCTGCTCCTCCCCAACGGTCTCAGACCCCGCGCCCAGAAGCACCCCGCTTCCAGCAGCTTCGCCTTCCCAACTCCGCCGGCTACTCCTCAGCTATTAAAATGCAAATCATGGCAAAAGTTGCCGTCCCAGGCGACGACCAGAGGTGGATCCTTCCGCAGTCTCAGCTCAAACTTTTAGTTTCTGAAAACTTTCGAACAAGAAGTAGTCCCTAGGCACCCGCTCCCTACACCCCTCTGCGCTCCCGGGTCGCGCGACCCTGAGGATCCTGGCTCGGGACGTCCCGCCCAGCCGGAGGAGGCACAGGGCCCGTCAAGGCACCGGGAAGGACCCGGGCGACGACCCGGCCGAGGGTGCGGAGGAATCGGGGGCGGGGCGCGGTGGGGCAGGGGCGGGGCAGGGGCGGCCCCCACGGGGGCGGAGCGCACGCCAGCTCTGCTCCTCACTAGTGCCTCGGCCGCGGGAGGGAGCGCAGGGGCGCGGGGCGCGGGGCGCGGGCGCTGGGCGCGGGCGCGGGCGCGAGCGCAGTGAAGGAACGAGCCGGGGCGCTTAGTAGGGCCCGGGAGACCCCGGGAGCCCAGCGCCGCCCACTAGCCGGCGAAGAGAGGGCGGCAGTGGGTGGATACCCGCGGAGAGGTCCGGGGGAGCGCGTGTGTGCCCGAGCCCCGCCGGCCACCGCCAGAGGCCACCGCCCGGGCAGCGGGCAGCCGGCGAGCAGGCATGCTGCGGCTCCTGGCGCCCCTGCTCTGCCTAGCCTGGCTGCCCGCGCTGGCCGCAAGAGGTAGGCGCCCGCGAGCCCGCAACTTCGCGCGCCGTGCGGAAACTTTGGCAGCGCCTGGTGCGCGCCGGGGGTGGCTGGGAGTGAGGGGACCAGCTGCCAAGATGGGGAGCCGGAGCGGGTAGAGCGGGCATGGGGGGTGGTCCCCAAGGCAGGGGGGCGGATTCTCTTTTTTTGACGCCCCCCCCTTCTTTCTGGGTGGACTCAATGTGCCCTGAGCTTCCGAAGACGATGGAAACCCGGCGTGGGGCGCCGGGGCCCAACCCTGGCTCACCCTTGGGCAGCCGCGCCTGGGGCTCGCTGCGGGGGCGGGCAGGCTGCCTGCTACTTTTCGATTTGAATTGAATCGGTTTTGGTTTCCTGTTGCTTCTTGGGACCATTTATTTTCTTTCTTCTTCCCCTCCGGCCCGTGCTGGGGCGGATGTTGGGGCACGCGATGTGGAGGTCCGGGGCGCTGCGCTCGCCCTGCTCGGCGCGCGGCGGGGGCGCTGTGCCCCGCACGCGCGGTGCCCCGGCTCGGGGTCGCTGTCCCCCAGCCCGACTCGTTGCGGGAGGGGCAGAGTGCCGAAAGCTTGCGGCCTCTGGTGGGGCCCACTTTCCCTTTGGAAGTTTGGGACTCGTGCGCGGGAGGAGATTGGGACCGAGCGAGGGGCAGGCGCTTATTTCTCTGCCCGCTGCTGGGGCGGGGGACTCCTGGGGAGTCTCGTAGTGACTAACCCTACTTTCCCCCAGAAGTTGGAAGGGGGAATTGTGTGCTCTCTTCTCGAAAGTGGGGTTTCATGTGACACCCATTCCCCCCCCCCCCCCGCACACACCGGGGCCTAATTTCTGGAGTCCCTAAAGATGGGGCGGGAGAAGCCTGATTAATTGCCCCTTGCCGAGAATAGGGTCGAATTCCCTCTAAATGCCGGCTCTTCGACCCCCTCCGTGGGTGCGGCGGGGGCTGCCCCTAGAGATGCCCGCGAACAGGTATTGGGTGTCGGAGGAGGCGGGGCAGGTCCCCGGGTGCGGCCCGGCTGCCCCAGGAGGCGGCCCTGGCGCGACAATGGGCCGCTCTGATTCCCGGCCCGGCGCTTTGTTGGCGGGCGGGGCAGCGGGCTCCGCAGCTGTCGCATTTTCCCACGAGCGGGGGGGAGCTGAGAGTGGCCACCGCCCCCCCTGCGGCCCCCTCGCATTTTGTGTTTGAACTGTGAGGCGGTGGTGAAGGCTCGTTGGGGGCTTGCTGGGCTCCCTAAGGAGCACACACTTTGTGTGGGGTGTGTGTGTGAAGTTTGGGTGTATGGCGCCAGTCACTCAGCCCTTTCTGGTCCTGTCTTCTTTTCCCCACTAGTTCGACAGTTCACCTGTCACCTAAACAACCTGCCCCTCCTCCACCCTCTTCTGACTGCAACTGTCTGGGCAGAATGCTGACCCAGAGGGGCTTCCAGAAGTCCCCCCACTCCCAGTAACTCCGGGACACAACACAGAGCCTCTGGTCCCGGTCCCATCACTAGGTGTCGAGACAAGGAGTCAGCTCCCCAGAGTCTGGGCTGACCTCCCTATCTTCTGTCCCTTCTGCAGGCCTGAGATGCTCCCAGCCTGGTGGGACCTGCCTGAATGGAGGGAGGTGCGAAGTGGCCAACGGCACGGAGGCCTGTGTGTGAGTACCGCCCCTTGAGGGGACCTGTTGCTTTTGTTGGGAGCCGAGCTCCTGCCTTCTGGGGACCGGAACACTGGGCTATTGTCCTCTGAAGACGGCCCAGAGGCTGGGTGCAGTCACGTGCTGAATTTTATTGGACAAAGTCTGGCAATTACTTAATCACCAGCAATTATGCCGCGTGTGGCTCTGCTCTGGCCTCTGGAGATGGCACACTCCTTCGTGGGTCCCCTCGGGCTCCTGGGAATCCTCCGGACCTTAATTCTTCTTAAAATCATTGAGAAACCATCGTTCTTGATGGTGGGGTCTCTATCTGGAGCGCTTTACCTAGAGTCTCAGCCTCCACCACCTGTCACCTGGGAGCCCCCTTCTGGGCAGGTGAGCACTAAGCAGGAAATTGCCTGTTCTAAGACGAGATCCACCCTCGGGTTCAGGGTGAGCTTGGAAGGAGGTGGAGGGGTCCTTGTTGGCACGGCCGCGGGGTGGTGGGTGGGTAAGTGCTGGAGTCTGGTTTCTGCCATGGCAGCTGCAGCCCCACCTCCTGACTCTGCCTCAGCTGTGCAGTGGGAGTGACTTGGAGGGGTGGTCTGCTGCAAGCTGGGAAATCCTTCTGGGACTGGCTCCCTGCCTGGCTGCCTGTAAGGACCAGCCAGCCTGGGAAGTGTCTCTGCTGGAGTTAGGACAGTGCCCTTCAACTTGAGTGCAGGAGGCTGAGGCCTTCCCTGGAGGCCCCAGACAGAAACGGCTCCAGCCTGTGTGGCTCGCCCTCATTCCAACTGCTGAAGGGCCCATCCCCTTGACAACGGGTGCTGCCGCCTCCAGTGCCCAGCCTGTGGGCAGCAGCCCCGCCTCCCCCACCCGCCTGCCCCATACTGAAGCCAATTAAGCAGGTCTGTGAGCAGTTTACTGGACAAAGCCGATTGTGTCTCTGTCAGACTCTAATGAATGCACACTCCTTTTTTTTTTTTTTGGCTTTTTTTGGGGGGCCCCTTTCTTCCCCCTGCAGAAGCCTCACGGACGCTTGATGCCCTAAATCTTGTTTCCTTCCATTCAGAGGCCGACAGCTGGGATTCAGTGGAAGGGCGGCAGCTATTGTTGGGAGGCGATTAATGCAGTGTGATTAATTATGCGTGGCTTCCCAGAATGCACAGCCCCCTTCCCTGCCACTGTGCTCCTAGCTCTGTCTGCTTCTCACCCTTGCAGGACAGGGCTGAGAAGCTTCTTACTTCTGCCCAAGACTTGGAAGGGGTGCTGCCGTGCTGGGGAAGGTAGGGAGGTTTCTTTTCAGCCCCAGCCTCGCCTGCTGCGTGTTGCTGTCCCCACTGATAAGACTATGGCTGGGGGTGCAGTCTGCCTGCAGCAGTTCCTCCAGTAATAGCCTGCTCCCTAGAATCCAGAGTAAGACCCTTCAAGCCAAAGGTGCAGTGGTACTCGTGCTTTCTCTCTCACTTCTCAAACTTGGGGAAGCTGCTTAGCAAGTCCTCACAGTCCAAGCCAGGCCACTGAAAGGGTGCCTGGTCTTCTCTCTTTCAATGGACCCTAAGGCCCCTCCTCCTTGGCAGAAGTCCTGCCTCAGTTTGGCTCAGAGCTTGGCTGAGTTCTGTCCACAGAGGCTCCATTGTGCACACTCCATAAATCTAGTGAAAAGATGGAGTATATGTGCCCACTTCTGGTCAGCAAAGCTAGAGGCCAAGGCCACAGCCAGGCCTGGCTTGAGATAGACACTTCAGGGTGAGGCTCAGTTCCCTGTCTGGGCCTGGGTGCTTGAGAACACCCCACTTCTTGGTGGCTTCTACCTTCCCATTTCTGTCCGCTTCTCAGATGACCCCAAAAGGCTCAGCCAGAAGTTGTCCAGAGCACACATGGAGGGCCCCACCGCTCCTGGCTAAGGAGAAGAAGCCCCCTTCTTGCCTCAAGGGGGTCTCAGGGCTGGTCTTGGAGGCTGTAGACCTCTGTGACACCCAGCCATGCCCCAGAACAATTCTTGGCCTCTGCTGCTCAGGAGAAGGGCCTGTGAAGTGTAGAGTTACTCTTTTATACCTCATGAATCATGTCTTCCACCCAAATAGAAGGAACCTGCTCCAGAAGCCGCCAGTCAGGGAGTTTCAGGGCTCAGGATTAGAAGGCAGATTCTTTTGATACAAATGCCTTCCTGTAAGGTCCAAGACCATGGAGGCCTAGCTAGCCTGTGACCAGGTGGGAAAGTCTTGACTGTGCACCCTGTAGGCAGGACACAGTCTGAGCAGGTGCTGTAGAATGTTGAAAGCTCTTTGCGGGAGGCTTGGGGAATCACTGTGGCCTCCTTGTGGGTTCTTTGAGTGCTTAGGGAAGGCTGAAGGGGACTTTCATTTGAAGAGCTGGAGGGATCTGTCTCCTTGGATGAGCATGCATTCACTGGTCAAAAGCTTATGGGGCTACAGGCTCTAAGCTTGGGGAGCCAGGGGTAGTTCCAGAGGTAAATGAGAGGCCTCCTTTGGCAGCAGTAACGTCAGAATTTGTTGAAGACATCATCCAAATGGTTGTAGAAATTGGATAAAGTTTTGTTTTGTTTTGTTTTGTTTAAGACAGGGTCACCCTGTAGCCCCACCTGGTCTGGACCTCGATATGTAGACCAGGCTGTCCTCAGTCTCAGAGATCTGCCTGCCTTTGCCTCCTGAGTGATGGGACTAAAGGTGTATACCACCGCACCTGGCCCTGGGTAAATTTTTATGTCCAGAGAAGCCCAGGCTGGTGGATGATGAGCTTTAGCTTGGAACACACATTTGAGGCTTGGCTCTGCTGGCCACCAGCTCCATGACCTTGGGGTTACCCTGGCCTCAGTTTCCCTATTTGTCAATCAAGGCAGATAGAGGGCAGGACTGATGACTTGGGTACGGAAGGATTAAGAGCAGTGTCTAGTAGACACTGTGTAGCGTCCTTCCCACCCTCTCCTGGTGAGCTCATGGGGCTTATTTCCAGGGACTCAATTCTCCCATATTAAGTTGGATAATGAATTAACTCATAGTCTCCAAAACGATGCCTGGTGCAGCCAGTTTGGGTTGCCGTTTGGGACAGAGCTTGATGATTCTGAAGATTCTAGCTCTGGACATGCTTGCAGTTGGCAGCACTTGGTTTCCTTTTTCAAACATTCTGTGTGCATGCATGTGCATGTGCGTGCTTGTGAATGAGGGCGTGTGTGACATGGCATGGGTATGTAAGGGAGAAGACAACTTTTGTGAGTCAGTTCTCTCCTTTCACCATGGGATCCGGGGATAGACTCAGGGAGTCCCACTTACTTGGTAAGTGCTTTTACTAAATGAGCTGTCTCTCTGGCCTCTCAGAACCTTTAGAGCACCTACTATGTGCTGAGTTCCACTCCAAGTATTGCCCTGAATTGGGCTAGGGCCAGCCAGGAGAGTCACCCAGCACCCATATATAACATGTAGCAGGTGGGCCTGCCCCACCGTGGCCTGACACAATTCTCAGCAGCCTCGTCAGGATCAGTCACAAGAAACTGCTTTTGCCCTGGGTGTCCCAGCTGATGCTCTTCCCAGTCTCCTCTCTTCCTCCAGAGCATGTGTTCTGTTTACCACAGGCTACTCCATCACTTCCCATCGTCTGTGTGAGGAAACAGGGATGAGGTATAACCTCAGTGGGAAGTGATTAGTGAACTGGAGAGGGACCCAACAGAACAGTATGTCTTCTGTTGTCTGGCCCTACTCTTCTTTTGAGTCACCTGCCACCTCGGGTTGGTTCCATCCTCCCCAGCTTGAGAGCCAAGGCTGTCCCAGGCCCGCCTGTCTGCATAGTGCAGTGCCTGGCCTTCAAGGACACAGGGTTAGAAAAACAGGCGAGAAGCAGTGTCATGGTCTCACTTGTCACGGAACCTGTGGGGAGATGTCTGGGCACCGGAACACCTGGGCGGGGGCCTGGTGCTCTGTGAAGGAAGGTGTCTCTGTGGGCAGCCCTGCCTCTGGCCAGCAGCCAACAGTTTTTCCATTGAGCGAATAATAAGAATACTAAAAGGAGAGAGACAGAGCGCAAGCTGTGACCTCAGCAGGAAGAGGGTGGGGCAGGGCAGACAGGGGAGCCCTGTTTCAAGGTGTTGAGCTGGGTGAGGGTACCCGGAACCGGGTGCTGGGCTCTCTGGAAGCTGAGCTGGTGGTCGAGGGGGCTCGACTGGGTGTCATGGCCAGGATCTCAGACAGGCCGAGAGCTGAGGACAGCCGGCTGTGGTCACCACTGTTGCTTTATGGTGGAGCAGCAGGCGACACCATAGCAGACAGAGGCCACCAGGGCAGTGCCAGACTGGGCTGAGGGGCTGTGCCATCTTGTGTGGGGAGGGAGTTTTGTTGCTTCATGGCTGGTCTATAAATAGCGGGAGGATGTGGCTTTGTAGTCAGTGGCGTCCACATTGCTTTCCTCAAAAAACACGAAGGTAGCAGCAATTCGCAGAGCAGCTTTCATTGGTCTCGTAAACTGGGTGGCCGAGGGCTGGCCCCACCCTATTTGTTTTATCCCCAGTTTACAGGTGGGAAAGACTGAGTCTGAGAGATGAAGAGACTCGGGAAGGAGGGCCCGGAGGTCAGCTTGCGTCAGCTTTCACCTTCATGTGCAGGCGTATCCAGAACTTTGCAGGCCTTTCCCAGAGGCCGAGGGGGAATCATCACCAGCTTTAACGAGCGGCTGGCTCCAGGGCATCCTAGTGAGTAGGCTAGGACATATCTGATCCCCTTTGTTTCCCAGGCCAAGCACACCCTAGAAAACACAAGTCAGATGGTTCTGGAGAGCTGTGCTTCAGCCTCAGTTTCCTCCCTGCACATGAGAGGGCCTTAGAGCCCTCTTTTGGCCGTGACCAGGCTGGACTTGGCGATGGTCAAGTAAGAATGGCCACAGCAGGTAGCAGTGCCCAGGAGTGGCCATGCAGCAGGGCCGGTTCTACAGGCTGGGGCCTGTCCTAGCCTTGGGCTGGGGACGCCCCTGCCGGGAGGGGAGCAGTTGATAGGATGGGAGGGCAGTAGATAGCCTTCTCATGGCCTCCCTCCACCGCCCCCCTGTGCCGTCTAAGAGCCCAGCATGCTGATCGGCAGGATAGAGCTTTTAGGTGGTGAGGTAAACATACTGTAAAGTGTGCCATTGAGCCATGGGAAGTGCACAGGACAGCATGCGAAGCACAGGCACAGATTGCGCAACAGACATGCCTATGCAGTTCCAGCCTTCCTAATCACCCCAAAGGCAGCTGCCTGCCCTCCCCTCCCTGGCATCCGCTGGTCTGCCCTCTGTCCCGGTCCCTGCACTGTTCCGTTTCCCCTGAATGAAGCTACTCAGTGTGTGGCCATTGAGTGTTGCTCCCTGAGTGTGATGTCAGGATCCCTCTGTACCGTCACAGAGGCCAGTACTCCAGCTGCCCGGAGCTATCAAGATGAGTCCCATTCGAAATCCTCTGCTGTCAGCCTGGAGGGGTGGGCAAGGGGCTGGGGAGGTCCAGGGTAGCTTCTGAGACCTTCTCCAGGGACTGTGTGGCCACCTGGAGCTGCAGGGCTCCCTGAATGGGGCCTGGTATGCTCCCATGTGAATCAGTAGAGTAGCCTCATGTGCCCACTGCCCCATCTTGCCTGGGGCCCATGGCAGACCCACAGCCATCCTTGTCTCAGCTTTTGGTGGCCATTTAGCCTCTCAGCCTTCCCCAACCCCAAGGAAGAGCCAGGTGCCCAGTGCAGGACAGTGTAGGCAGAGGGATTTTGCTGAGTGCTTAGTGTGCTCTGGACCCTGGGATCTAGGGTGGGCAAGGTAGCTGCCCTACATGGACAGGTGAAGAGCTGCCTAGTCTGGGCTCCTAGCTGTGGGAAAGGGCAAGGCCAGGGAAGGCGGGCTGCGGGACTCAGCCTTAGTCACCAATGGGCAGAGCTGTGGCAACGATGAGACTCCGTGTTCTAGACCCTCTGGAGCTTCCGGGGGAGGCCCACCCTAGAGTGGCACCTGCATTGGCCAGGACGAGTTCACAGCAGGGCACCCTCAGACAGCAGGGGCACTGCCACCCATTGGCCTGCACTGTGGCTTTCCCTCCCTGGACTGGAGCTAGGAGCTGACCTGCCAGTCTGCCCAGGACCACTGGCTATCCCCTGGGAAGAGAACCAATTTCTGTGACAAGAGAGAGTACAACCCTTGCTTTAGACACAGAAGTGACCCCTCGGTGGCCCCTGCAGCGCCTCTCCCTGGCCAGCAGAGGTGCAAGGGTCACCATCTAGGCCTCTGGATGTCCCCAGTGGAGGAGCTGGGACGCTTGGATGACCTTGGCATTCCCCAGCATATCTGAACCTCTGGGATCCTGGGAAAAGAAGCCCCCTCTCCAGGGCTTCACCTCAGAGCCCTGCCTCTTTGCGGTAGGTCCTCCCACACACGTCTCTTGGGATGGACGTGCTCTGGAGATGTGCCTTCACTCTCTCCTTTCCTTCCTGGTGTCTTCATTCACACTCAAGAATGAGTTAGCGAGGTTAGGGGCACCTTCTTCTCTGCCTGCCCTGCTGCAAAGTGGTTTCTTTACCTGGCACCCTCTGGGTGGGTTATGTTCGCTTCTGAGGCACAGGCGGGAATGGCTTTCACTAGTTGTAGAACAAGCCAAATTCTGGTTCTGGCTTTGTCCTAATGGGCGGATAAGAGGAGCTGTCATCAGGCTCATACTGGCTCAGCCTGTTACCTCGCCGGGTCTCCTTGGTGCCTCTGAGGTGCTTCAAGTGCCTGTCCTCTGAACTGGATAAATGAGCCCCTTGTCATCTGTTGACACTGCTAATTTGCTGAACAAACTGCCCCAGGTAGCACCAGAAGCTAGCCTGTCCCGACCCCAGCTCAGGCCTGCGGATGTAGGTCCCACTGAGCGCTGTCAATCTTGTGTGAGGGCAGCAGCTCTGCTCTGCACAAAGAGCTGGAAAGTTTAGAGTTGAATACATTCACCTCAGAAGTCCTTAGGCCTGGGCTGGGGGACACAGGGCTGTCCGGCTTCCAAGATGACGCCTAGGCACTGGGATCATAGCTTGGCTCTGGGTGTCTTGTCTTACACCATATGTGGGTCACCCTGCATGAATCACAGCCTGACCACAGGGAGCCCAAGGAGCCACAGGCAGGAGGGAGGCCATTGGCTTTCCTAGAGAAACATCTGTGCCTAATCAAGTTCAGGAAGAAGGCTGGGCCACAGCCCTGCTCCCTGCAGCAGGTTTTCCCACGGCCCAGCAGTTTGTGTGTGTGTAAGTATGTGTGTGTGTGTATGTATGTATGCCCACGGAGGTCAGAAGGGGTGTTGGATCTAGAAATGGAGTTACAGATGGTTGTTAGCTGCCATGTGGGTACTGGGAATTGAATCCCGGTCCTCTGCAAGAGCAGCCAGTGCTCATAACTGCTGATCCATCTCTCCAGCCCCCTCCATTCTATTTTTGACCCCCAAGAGAGTCTCTCCTGGAACCTTTCAGCTAGACTGGCTGGTTGGCAAGGCCCAGGGATCCTCCCATCTCCACCTCCTCAGTGCTAGGGTTACAAGTATACTACACCACCATGCCTGTTTTTTATGTGGGTGCTGAGGATTGAACTTAGGTCCTTTACCCAACTTCACTGACTGAGCCATCTCCCCATAACCCCGGTGCCCTTACTTCTTAAAGTACATTCAGAGGGGTTTTCATGTGCTGCAGACCTTGTGCCTCAGGCCAGGTCCCAGGGAGATGGAGTGGTCCTGCTGGACGTCAGACCCTTGGGGAAGCAGCTCACAGAGGGACCCTGCCTTGCCCGCTCTGGCTAGCAAAGCCATGCATCTTCGTGAGAAGGAATGTGGGTGGTAGGAGGTGGAAAGATCACCCAGGACTGAAAGGCTGTCGCCCTGGCGCGCGCTCAGGGACCTGCCTCCCACCATTTCCTCTCAGTTTCGGTTCTTGCTGAGCGGAAACAACACAGTTACTGGAAATGAGAGGTTTTGGGGGGAAGCCGGGCTCCCAGTGTGTTTTTCCCTGGGGTGGCCAGGGTGGGGGTAGACACTGCCCTTGGGCTTGGCACTCTCCTGCCCCATAGACCTCGGTCTCCCTGCCTCTGTGGACGGGGCTGGTTGATCCTAGGGCCTGACTTCGTGATGTGGGACTCTCCTTCCTTACTTCCTCTTCCTGGGGTCAGAGGAGGATGACTTCAGTCCTGTCTCAGACAACAGAGACCAGAGGGGTTGAGTGTCTCTATGATGTGACAGGCTCAGACTAGGGCTGAATCCTACCTTCCTGGCCAAGGGTCTGGCCCAGCATCTGTCTATGATGTTTGCACCTGGGCTGAACTTGGCAGTTGGAGCAGCTGGGATCAGGTGGCCAACTCTAGGTTTCTAGAAGGCCTGATTTACACTTAGTTTGCTGGGCCTGTAGCTCAGGTTGGACAACCCCCGATCCCCGCCATCCACACACACCATACTGGACTTGGCCTCTGGAGTCAAACAATCCCTTCTAGCACCCTGTTCCCAATAGGCTGGACCAGTCCTTGATGAACAGCCAATAGGCTGGACCAGTCCTTGAGATCAGGGGGCAGCTTCCTCCAGAGTGTGGGGTGCAGCTGCAGCCTTGCACTTGCTCTGTAGGTGACAGAACACCTCGCAGGGTGATGTCATAGGCTACTGATGCTGAAGGTGCTGGCTGACCTTAGTTGCTTGTGTGTCTGGCTTCATTTGTGTTTGGAGTCTCATTTTGAGATCACTGTGGGTTTGCACAAGGCTACAAAAGTGTCTGGTTGGCTGTGGGGCAGCCGAGCCCCTCCCCCAATGGGATGTGCCAACTTCCTCTTGGTCTGAACTGGAGGTCAGCTCCGGCTAAGGCTTTGGGTGATCCAAGGGATCATCCAAGGGATGTGGTGACATGGTGCCCGGGATGGGGCATCAGTGCGCACAGAGCAGAAGATCCAGGATGCAGGTCCAGCCCAAGGATCTCTACTTTTCCCACAGGAAACAACTCCCACAGTTTGTCCGAGACCGTCTGGCCTGGGATACACCGCGTCCCATGTAGGTTCCCCTCCCTCATCTCTGGAGTTTGTTGTGCCCGAGGTACCCTAATGAGCTGGGGCGGAGTGAGGGATTCTCATGGACAGTCAGTACATGGTGACCCTGTTTATGACCAGGATCGGGATGGGACCTGTCTGTCTGCTGAAGCATGGGGACCTAGCGGTCAGCAGAGGCGTTTGCCTCTTGGGAAACATTGGGCAAGGGTGGGCTGCCGAGTTTTGTGGGGTGCCGGGGGTGGGGTGACCTTTAGAGCCTGCACCAAAGCTGCTGTTTGCACTTCACCTTGTCAGAAGCCACCAGGGACCCCACAGCCACACGGAAGGTAGGTTTCCTGGGAGCACCCTCAGGAATGCAGCTGAGGCCTGTTTGCCTTTGTCCAGCAGCCCGTGGCCCTGCCCCGTGGGAGACTGGGTGTCGGCTTCACTCTCCTCTCCAAATGCCCACAGTCTAGAAGGATGGCCACCGTGGTGGCATCAGGTGACCCTCGTGCTAGAGAGGAGGGCTCTGAGGGGCTTGGAGGAGCCCTTTGCCGTGGCAGGGGCTCCCTAGTCCCCAGGCCTCTCACCAAGAACCCTGCCCCACCCTAGGGGTTTTGTGTTTCAGTTGAGCCTCCTCCACATCGTGTGCTGTGCCCTTCCTGGCTGGGAGATCAGGTGGTCAGGCAGAAATCCAGGCCAAGGAGTGGGGCATCTTGGGAGTGCCAGCACCCTTTCTCGGGGAACCTTTGCTACTCAGTCTTGCCCATGACTACTTCCCAGGTGACTATTCCCTAGGCTCGGTGGTATGCAGAATCTGCTCAACTTCTGTCTTCCCACCTATAAAATGGGCCTAGCTCACTCCCAGGGCTGTGGTGAAGGTCTAATGAGGTGAAGCTTGTGACATCCAAGGACCAGTGAAGTCGGGAGGGGAGGGGTGTGTCCTCCTTTTCAGAGTTGCCCCTAGGAGGGCCCTCTCACCATTCCAGTGGAAGCAGCGGTGAGAAGGTGCCAGATGGCTTTTGACTTCAGCGTGGAGCTCATTCTGAGGTGTCTGACTGCATTAACTGTGTTCTGCCTTTGCTTTGTCTGAGCAGTTGTGGGATGCAGGGCTGGGCCTTGCCCCATGTGGACCAGAAAGGCCCATGGTTGTTGGCTGTGGCCATCCCTAACCCTTCCTTGGTGCTGCACTCTGTCCCGAGGGGCTTGTGGGTCCCCAGGGCCACTCTGGGTGGAGTGCCAAGGGAGGACACATTTCCATCTTGCTTGCAGCTTGGGGCTGTGTATTTGGGGGAGGCCAAGCAGGAAATGGTCCCCAGTGGACCAGGGGCTTAAGCAGGTGTTTTTCACACCCCAACAGTGACTCCTGCTTCCTGGTGACCCCAGTTTGCTGGGCGGTGCCTTCATTAATGCTGGAAGAGCCAGGCTGGGTGGGGTCTCCTGCTCCTGCTCCTGCTCCCATGGGTCACCACTTCCCCCAGACCAACTCCAGGAAGTTGTTTGACCCCTGCGGGAGCTTTTTGTCCTCTCAGGGGCACCACCTCCCAGGGGCAGCAGCAGGGGGCATTGTTTTCCCTGTAGTGGGAAAAGTGGCTTCCCAGGAGGGCAGGTTCCGTCCCCAACTGTCTCCCATACAAAGGGCTTCCCTGAGCCAGGCCAGGAAGTGGGCGCCTTTCCTTCACTTCCTTTTCCAGCATATTTTAAACCACCCGAGGAGGATGCAACTGGTGTTAGACCAGGGGTGGGGGGTTGAAGACAAAAGAGCTGAGCACGCTGGGAGCCGGTCTCTGAGCCAGAAAGCCTAAGCCCGGTGGCTTCAACCCTGTCTGGCACTTGTAGTCACCTGTGGATATGTCGTAGCTGTGACTCAGTTTCCTCCTCTGCTCACTCTTGCCCTTGCAGTCTGAGCAGTGGCTGATGTTTGGTGCCAGGGGTATCTACATCAGACCTGCCTGACCCACAGCCTCTCTACAATCCTCCCTGCTGCTCTGGGAGCCAGCAGCAGGGCCCCTGAGGCTGCAGAGGCTTGAGAGAGACCACAGTTCCATGATCCCTGCCTGGGTCACTGCTGGGACGGTGGGGCCGGTACTCTATAGGTAGTATATTCTTGTTCCCCCTAGGACCAGGACCATTAGTACCCTCGACGACATGGGCACCCAGGTACTTGCCTCTGTTAGTCAAGGTGGGGAAGGAAGCTGGGGACAGAGTGTAAGGGTGAGAGACCAGGAGGCTACGGGAGGCCCCCCACCCTCTGTTCTAGCTGGTCTTCAGAAAGGTGTTTGGGTCCAGGCAAGTTTGGTAGAAACCTTGGACCTTGAGTGCTATGGTTCTTTATGCTGGGGACTCTGGAGAGGGGAGGGGATGGGGCTGTCGTCTACAAAGGTCTCCTGTCTCCTGGGCTTTGTCTCCTTGAGTTCAGTTGTTACTGGGGGAATACCAGGAAGCAGTGGTCACCAAGCACTGCTTAGGCTGCTGTGAGCATCTGGCTCCTAGAAGGTAGTGACACCCACTGGGTTTGGGGAACTTGGACTGGCTTCTGCCCAGGGAGGGGCTGAAGTCCCAAGACTTCTCCCTTACCTCAAAAAACCTTTGCTGGTCCTGCAGCTGAGATTGTTGAAGCCATGAAGGCCCTGCAAGGCAGTCTGCTTGCGTTTGTGTGATAGGGTGGCCCTAGCCTTGGATGTACTGTAGGTGGCTTGAGTGGCAGGCATTCAGCCTCACTGTCTTAGCTGAACAGAACAAGATCAGCTGGCGGATGGTACTGCACTGAGCCATCCCTGGGGGGACAGGAACGTTACTACCACCTGTCGATTGAGAACTTGTAGATCAGCGTCCTCAGACCTGAGTCCCCTCCTGGCTGGAAAGCCCACTGGGACTGGAGAGGGAGCATGCAGGAAGAGAGGGCACATTTAGGAGCTTTCTGGGAGCAGGAGGCTGTGAGATATCTCCTGCTGGGGAGACTGGGAAGATGGGCAGAGAGCTGGGCTGAGAGGCAGGGCCCCGGGGTGTCTGCTCTTCTGCTGCTGTACCTAGGTGGCTCTGCTGGACATAGGTAGATGAATCCAGGGACTCTCTCCACCCTCTGTGCCAGAGACTCTCAGTGGTGCGTGGACCTGTGGTATACAGGCCTGTGCTGTACAATGTGGCACTGTGTGGGCAGGCTTTTCCTGTACTTAGTATCTTAGAGTCTACGTGCGCTCTGGGCCCGAGGGGCACACAGACACCTGGCTGCCGACTGCTGGCTCCAGATCAGAATGAGCAGGCAGCTTAGTGCTCAGGCACCTGTGTTCTCTCAGGGACAGGACTGCAGGTCTCATGAGTGAATCAAACTCAGCCATGCCAGAGTGAGAGTCTCTCTGCCCAGCTTGTGACAGCCCAGATCTGGCTGCCAGTTGCATAAGGCCCCTCCCCCAGTGCACTCATAAACTGAGGTCAAACTGAGTGTCATTTATAGGGAACTAGAGCAGAGCTAGAAGGGTCCCACCATCCCCTCCCACTTATTTAAGTGGCCTCCCTCGCACCAAAGTTCCTCTGGCTGCTGTGGAGCCTGGGAAGCCAGTGAGGGAACCTCAGTCCAGACTCTGACCCCACCATCTGGGCTCTAGTAGACCCCTTACTCCCTTTCCCAGACCTGCTAACCACAAACCCACTGAGGGCAGGTGTAAGGTGCTTCTACCGCAATCCCCCCCCCTCCCGCCCCTCCTCATTTTGGGGGCAGAGAGAGCTGTCATCTGTCCCCTGGGGGTGGCAGATGGCTCTGTAGTTTGGAAAGGAAAACAGCACAATTTAGAATTAGTCCTGGGTGAGAGGTCGCGGCAACATCTGCCTCCGGATGCTTTGGAGAATCACATTTCTATGGAGCTGCGTGTGGCGGGAGGGGGGCAGCTAGAGGCGGCACAGTGGAAGTGCTGAGGCTGCCGGCAAAGGGCAGCCAGCAGTTGTGAGACAACAGGCGCAGGGGCCATTTGTGCTCCTCTGCCTCTGCGGAAGCCCACTTCTCCATGCTCCCTGTCCCGCAGGGCCCCACCCTGCCTGCCACTCACCTGCCGCTGGCCACATTTGGGCAAGTCTCACTACACCCTAGGCCACAAAGTATGTGGTGTGGGGGAGGCAATGTGGAGGAGCAGGTGCCCTAAGGAGGCCTTAAGAAGGAAATAAGGAGAGGGTGCACCTGCCGTGGCTGGGTTCCCAACTGTGGGAGGCTGTGAGCCACAGGGTGTGGAGCACAGACAATTCTCATCCTGTGGATGGCTCGGGCTTCTGTTTTGGAGGAAGTCCTACTTTTAAAAGGCCTTGGAAGGGCCTTTCTGCTACCTGGACAGGAAGCCACTCAGGGGCAGCAGAAGGCATCCCAGGTCACTCGGTGAAATCTTGGCCTGGCACTCAGGGACTCCCCAGCAGGCAAGGCTACTGTTGGATACAGCTTCCCTTAATAGGGCCCAGGCATCTTCTGTTACTCACATCCACCGTCAGTGTTGAGGACCAAATGGCCACTGATGCTGTGGATGTAGCTGCCAGTGAGTTCACGGCCATCGTAATGGCCGTGGCCCAGTTCTAATGTCAAGGTTGCTCCTACTTCTCAGTGAGTGGTGGGAGGAGAGGATGTAGCGTGTCTGTCCCCAGGCAACCCCAGTGTACAGCGGGTGGTGCAGCGGTCAGACTGGTAGGCGATAGACAGGGAAGGAGAAAGGCCTTTGAACTGGCCAGTCAGCTTGTCCCCCGAGCCAGACTTTGCCACCTGTCTCTGAGCACCTGGGGGACAGCCCTGTCCTGGTGCCCTGCCTGTCTATAGCTGTGGGGTGCCAGTGCTGGATGGTGGCCTCAGCCATGGTGGTACGCCTAGCCAGGCTGCATGCCTGCACCAGGATGTCCCCAAACCCAGGGTGGCGGTAGGGCAGACAATGGGCCTTCTCAACTCCACACATTCCCCCACGAAGGAGCTTCCTTGGCCACCGGCCGCCCAACTCCTGCCCCACCCGCCTGGGTTGGCGTCTGGCCGCACCCAGCAGGAGCAGCTGTCCCCTCCACAGGCGCACCTGCTCCCAGCCGCCCTTTGTCCACACTGCCAGCGCCTGATTTATTGGCCATATTTTCCCCTTGCCGGTCCAGCAAAGCACAACCATGCTGGCAGAGTGTGTGTCCTGCCTTAGGCGGGATCCCCCTGCCTTCTGATTTTGGTCCCTATTCAGGGTGCTGTGGGTCACATAGCCCATGGCTGGATGGGGAGAAGGGGGTTGGGTACGTCTGGACCCTTTGACCACATTCAGTGTGCATTGCTCAGGGTCTGCTGGGACCAGTGACGTAGACTTGACACATTTGGGTGGTACTGGACAGTGTGGTGTGGGCTTGCCTCCTTCCCACCCAAGGAACATTTCCCGCCTCTTGCAGCCTCGGGTCTCACTGGCCAAGAGCCTCCCCTCCTCCCGCCCCCCAGGCCGCCGGCATGGGTAAACGGCAGCTCCGTTTGGCTTTGAAGATGAAGCTCCCTCTGTCCCTCAACACCCCTCCCCCGCGACTTCACCAGTAGCTGGGAAAGAAAAAAGCCTTTTCTCCAAGTGGGCCGAGGCCAACTTCTGCACGACAAAGCGGGGCATTGATCCGGAGAAGAGGGCTGTTTCTGGGGGCCAGCCCCAGCCTGCAGATCCCAGGCTCCCAGCAGCCGCTCCAGCCTGCTGGTAACTGGAGCCGGAGCCATGAGCAATGTCCGGCCCCCTAGACTCCCCAAGTGCAGCCCTAGGTGTTCCAGAGAAGCAGGTGTGGATCTCAGCGGCTGACCACGCCAAGGTTGCCCCGTGCACGAGGACCAGCTGTCCCCACCCCATTGCTCCCCATGCTGGGCCGGAGCCATAGTAAAGGCCTGAGTTACCTCCCCGGGGTGGTGGTCGGGGGATGATTTGTTTTCTTTGAGCCAGTTGGTTTGAGACTTTTGGCTTCTGGCAACAGATGGTCAGCCTGAGTGGCCATTTTGCATCCTCCTCTACCCAAGCCATGGACACAGATGAAAGACTTCAAGAGAGGACAGATGCCTCCTGGGTTCTGCTGCTGAGACACCTGACCCCAGGCCCCAAACTACCTCCCTCAGTCCTTAGGGGGTGAGGCCTTTCCTGGGGTCCCCCTCACATAGAGGTTTGGTTGTAAATGGCAGTTCCAGAGCTAATAAGAGCCGACAGGCTGGCATTGGAGGTGGGGGCTGGGGCAGTACAGCCCCAGTTTTAGGTGCTTGGATGGGTGGGGGCTAAGGAGCCACTCTATTCCCAGTGGACAGGGTCTGAAGGCAGGATGGTTGTCAGCAGGGGCTGCATCCTCTCAGCACCTGGCTGTGGCCCCACCGTGGGACTGCCCTGCTGGCCAGCATAACATGTTCTGCCTCAGAGCTTTCGCTACTGGGAAGAGCCTGGCTAGGCTGCTCCCAGAGCCCTCTCTGGGACTGTGAGACCTGGAGGTGGGGCAGGAAGAGGGTGTGGGAATTTATGGCTTAGTCTCTGGGAGGCAGG
This sequence comes from Eospalax fontanierii, assembly GCA_035773235.1. Lineage (NCBI taxonomy): Eukaryota > Metazoa > Chordata > Mammalia > Rodentia > Spalacidae > Eospalax > Eospalax fontanierii. The sequence continues at coordinate 62,142,967 of CM069541.1, forward strand.
AAGGCAGGTGGTGGTGGAGGCTTCTGGGACTGGGGTTTGACCAATGCAGAGCCTATCACATTAGGGAATCCCTGAGTCCAAACTTGGAGGCAGGAAGCCCTCACCTCCCACTCATCTGCCTTTGTCTGAGGGTGGGGCAGGCCCACAGACCACCTGGATACCCACCCAGAGCTGAAGAGACATGCCCTTCAGTACACTGTGTTCTCATTGGAGTTGGGGTGGGGAGTGGGTGACAGCCTGCGTCCCAGCATAGCCTTTGACTACAGGACTCCCTGGCAGAAGAGACTGAATAGAAAGAAAGCCCGTGTCCCCTTGAGTCTGTGCAGCTTCCCGCGTTTGCTGCACTATTGATGTTTGAAAGTCGAAAGGAGCCGTGAACTCTCTTCTTACCCAGGTGATGCATATTCATGAAAGAAGCTGGGAGAGAAAAGCAGACCCGCCTCTCCAGTGAGAGCTCCATCCATGCCTCCCCTCCCCCACAGGGCTCTGCTGGGCCTGCCAGAGGCCCCATCTCCATGGTTCACTGCCAATGTAGACCCAAGGCCCGCTGGGTTTGAAATTCAAGTTGTTCTAGTCTCTAGCCTGGCTCCAATTAACAGTCGTTATTATTTTCTTTTATTGAGGTGAAGTTCATTTAATGTGTGAAAGTTAACACTTGAAAGTGAGCAACCCGGACATGTGGTACATTCTCAAGGTTGTGCAACCCACCGCTGTCTAATTCCAGAGGTTTCATCACCGACGAAACCTCTGCCCACCTCTGTTACACAGCCTGAGTTCAGTTGTGCCCGCTGCCTAGGGTAGGGACAGCTGTGGCCCCGATAGATGGGAGGGCCAGGAAGCTAACTGCCCTGTGTGTCTGTCCACAGATGCAGTGGGGCCTTTGTTGGCCAGCAATGCCAGGACCCCAATCCGTGCCTCAGCACCCCCTGTAAGAACTCCGGGACATGCCACATAGTGGACCGTGGTGGCACAGTGGACTATGCCTGCAGCTGTCCCCTGGGCTTCTCTGGGCCTCTCTGCCTGACACCTCTGGACAACGCTTGCCTGGCCAACCCCTGCCGCAACGGGGGCACCTGCGACCTGCTTACCCTCACAGAGTACAAGTGCCGCTGCCCCCCGGGGTGGTCAGGTAAGGGATGTGGGTAGGCTGTGGGCTTCATGGTTGGAATGCTCAGTCCCAGGGATGGGGCAGACCCAGGCCCACCCAGCTGTCCCTGTGACCCGAGGTGCTCTGGAAAACCGGGTTCTCTCTGACTTAAAAGTACCTAGAGGCTACCATCCAGGGAAGCATGGGGTCCGCTAGGGCCTCTGCCCTTTCAAGCTTTGTACTGTCTGATTTCCAGCTGCCCTACCTCAGGGCCCCAAACTCTTACTGTCTGTTTCTTTGTTTGTTTGTTTGGTTTTTAAAGACTTACTTTTATGTGTGTGTGAGTGCATGCATGCTTATGCTAACCTGAGGAGGCGGGCGGGGCGGGGCCCAAGAGAGCTACAAGAGGGCATCAGATTCCCTGGAACTGGAGTTATAGGCAGTTGTGAACTGCCCACCATAGGGGCTAGGCATTGACCACAGAGCCTCTGCAAAGGCAGTGAGTGCTCTTAACCACCGAGCTATCTCTCTAGCCCCAACTGTTTCTCTGAGCAAAAGAGAAGTCTGCATACAGTGCTAGTCTTACCCTCTCTCCGTGCCAGGAAGCCTTGGGTTGCCATTGGTCATCTGTGGGGGTCCAGGAGACAGCTAAGCAAAATCTTAAGACAGCCTGTTCCCACCTCTGGCTTTGTCCTGGGGTAGTTACTTGATTTCTTGTGACCACCAATCCACTGTGTGCAGAAAGGTGGCCACGTCTTGCAACAGATGCTGGAAATCATGTAGGTAACACTTTAGGTCAGTTCCAGGCAGGGGCCTCCCTGGTATCCAAATCTGCTTTGGGCTCCTTTGGTGGCCCTGGCTACAACTGACCCTCCTTCCCCCTCCCCTCAGGAAAGTCATGCCAGCAGGCTGATCCGTGCGCCTCCAATCCTTGTGCCAACGGTGGCCAGTGCCTGCCCTTCGAGTCCTCATACATCTGCGGATGCCCGCCCGGCTTCCACGGCCCCACCTGCAGGCAAGATGTGAACGAGTGCAGCCAGAACCCCGGGCTGTGCCGACACGGGGGCACCTGCCACAACGAGGTTGGCTCCTACCGCTGTGCCTGCCGCGCCACCCACACCGGTGCCCACTGTGAGCTGCCCTACGTGCCCTGCAGCCCCTCACCCTGCCAGAATGGGGGCACCTGCCGCCCCACAGGGGACACCACCCATGAGTGTGCCTGCCTACCAGGTAAGTCCTGTCACCCATGCAGACCTCTAGCCTGTTCTGCCGCCAGGCCTGAGGGGTGCAGAAACGAAGTGCCCAGTGCCGGGGGAGCCCAGGAGGGAGTGTAGAGGCCAGCAGCAGAGAGCCTGGCAGGCAGGGTGCCCTGAAGGGGTCCTTCGGTGTGGTATAGGAGCAGATCTGGCTGGGATGCTAGAAGACAGGTTTGTCGCCACTTTGACCCCTCGGTGGTACCACACACTTCAGGCCCGTTTCTGTCTGGGCTGCCACCTCCCGAGGTCCAGACAATGGGTGCAAGGCCCCCCGAGTCTTCTTTCTGCCGACAAGGCTGCCCTCCCTGGGTGCTCCTTCACCCTGCAGCTCCTGCCGCCGTCCCCCTGTTGTGCTCTGAACCTCTTAGAGGCGGCGAGCCAGCCTGCCTGGCACCCACGTGTAAGTCGCTGAGTGGCAGGGGAGCACCCTCTCATGGGCAGTCCCTGGGGTTTCCCCTTGTCTCTGGGGGATGGGAGCTGGGCGGCAGGGCCTCGGGGGCCTTAGAGGTCTGCATCTGCTTGCCACTTCCCTAGCAGTGTTCTTGCTGCTGTCTCTGTGGGGGTGGGGCCTGCCGCCACAGCCCCAAGCCTTTCTGTTGTAGTTCTCGTTTGAGTCGTGTGCTGCTGCTCTAAAGATGACACAGAGGTTTGAGATCTCTCTTAGCCGCATACCAGGCAGTTGGGAACAGGTTTGGGTGCTAGAGGCTCAGGACCCCTGCTGACCTGGGGGTGACCTCAGACCCTTCCACCACCTTTGCCACCCCAGGGTCACCCTGCCCCCTGAAAAGAGGAAGCTCCCTTCTGCCCTTGACCTGCAGAGCTGACCTCAAGACTGCGTGCAGACACTTGCTTGTGCATTTCCTGAAAGTCATTGAGCGAACTCAGGGGTGGCAGACAGCTGCCTTACGTATTCTCTGGTCAGCTAGGCTCTCTGAAGAGCTGGGACAGAACCCTCATGCCTAGTAGGCCCAGAGCTCTGAGTTCAGATCTGCCTTGGTGGCTGTCGTACCCTGAGTGTCTGTGTTGAGGGGCTGTGCTGCTAAGACATGCAGGTTGGGGAGGTTGTCCAAGGAGCCTGTGCTAGCACCAATCCGCCTTGGGCCAGGTGGGTCAGGGCAACTCAGGGTTCTGGGAAGTGGGCAGTAGGTAAGGACAGGCTGATGGGGTCCACTCGCTGTGGCTGGTAGGATTTAGAGGCTGGTGCCCATGGACTGGGTCACCCCTAAGGAAGGGGAGCCTGGTTGTTTCAGAGTAGAGACAGGCGAGAACTGTCCACCCAGGATGTTGTTGAAGGAACTCAACCTGAGCTCCACCGTTCCAGCCTGAGGGGTACACGATATAGGACATCGAGGTCAAGACAGATCTCTGAGCCCTAGGAGCCCTGACTGGGAATTGGAGTGGCTCTGGCCTGGGTGTACCCCGCTGAGCCCTGCCTGGCGCTTCTCAGGCTTTTCCAGGTCCCGTTTCACTGGAGGATGCTGTGAAAGCTGAGGAAGAGGCAGCAGCCAGGCTCTACCCAGGACTTGTGCTCACCTCTCTGCTCCCACAGCAGAGCCTTTCCACCCTGCTCAGGGCATTCCCCAGCCTCAGTCCTGGCCTAGGACTGTGCCCTAACTTAGAGTGAAGCCCTGAATAGGCAGGGAGATACAATGTTCTGTCTCGCCACCCCTCTGTGGACACCAGGCTCCAAGTGGGTCCCTCCCTACCCAGACCAGAATTTGATGTTCACTTTGATCCCCCCAGCTTCTGACTTTGGCCTCAGTGCAGCTAGTGGGGTTGAAGGGGGTCTCTGAGGAGGAGGCAAACAGGTGGGTTCTCCAAGGGCAGAGGGGTTCAAAGGCACCCCCGGAGAGGGTGTTAATTAGTAACTGGCTGCAGGTTCGGCTGTTGCCAGACTCGCCTTTCTTGGTTGATCATTGAACCGACGGGAGTTGAGTAGATTAATGGCTAACTTGACTGCCGAGAAGGCCTTCATGAAGGCCACGCTGCAGGGCCACACTTCAAGGCCCAGCCCCTGGCTTGATGGGCTGTCTTGGCCTGTTGGGGGAGAGAGAGATGCTGGCATGGCTAGGAGCCATGCCTCTGTGCCCCAAGAGGAAGGGCTCACCATCCTGATGTAGCAGACCTACCTGCCTGGGTCCCACTGCTCTGGTTCCTGGCTTAGAGCTCCCAAGCCTGTGTTGCCCAGCACTATGGGGTATCCGTGACTATTCCACTGGGCCAGTGTAGAGAGAGCCCTAGCGTGCAGCCTTCAGAAACTCTGCTGGGAATTTGTGGCAGAAACTTCTATAATCCCATGTTCTCAGGATTCTGTCTGTTCAGCCGACCCTTTACACAGTGACTCTGTAGAGAAGAGCTGTCCTCTGTGGGCACAGGAGCCAGGAGGCCAGGCAGGGGAGCCAAACAGGCCATGGAGGGAGGGTAGCTGCCTCAGCCAGAGCAGGGCAATGTAGTCCCAGCCAGGAACTGAAGATGCTGGACCCCAGCCGGGGCCCCTTGTCTGGCCCTTTAGGATGGAGACTGACCCTGCCTGCCCCTGTCCCTCAGGCTTTGCTGGCCAGAACTGCGAGGAAAATGTAGATGACTGTCCAGGGAACCACTGCAAGAATGGGGGTGCCTGTGTGGATGGTGTGAACACCTACAACTGCCGTTGCCCGCCGGAGTGGACAGGCACGTACATGAGGCCCATGGGGGAGGGCGGCCACCCAACTGTGCACAAAGGAGTGGTGGAGAGGCCCAGGCTCTGCTCCATGCTGGAAAGCCTAGGCTGGGCGGGGACCAAGGGTGGCCCAGGAGAATGATGGGATAGGGCTGCTTCTCTGCCTAGTGCTAGGCTGAAGCTCCACTCAGAGTCCACATAATTCAGCCTCAGCTGGTCCTTGTGGGTTACTAGCAGCCCAAAGCCAGAACCAGTTCCCCAGCACAGGCAGGCAGGAGTTCAGGATTCAGGGCAAGCCTTCTAGGATGAACACAAGGCTGCCTTCAAAGGGCTCACTGTCCAGTGAGTGACGGCCAGGTAGGCCATGAGACAATAGCGCACTGATCTAGAAAATGGGGTGACTTGAGCTAGCTGCAGAAGGACTTAGTGCAGGAAGCCTTCTTGGAGATGGTAGTATGCAGCCCCAAAACCTGGGTTTGGCAGCTGAGCACGCAGCAACCCCCAAGGTTAACAGTCCTGCGGTCACTGCAGGTCAGTACTGCACAGAGGATGTGGATGAGTGTCAGCTTATGCCCAACGCCTGCCAGAATGGCGGAACCTGCCACAATACCCACGGTGGCTACAACTGCGTGTGTGTCAATGGCTGGACGGGTGAGGACTGTGGTGAGAACATTGATGATTGTGCCAGCGCTGCGTGTTTCCATGGTGCCACCTGCCATGACCGGGTGGCCTCCTTCTACTGCGAATGTCCACATGGTCGCACAGGTGAGTTCTGGGGTGTCCCGCGAAGAGGAAGTGGACTTGGCTGGCTCCCCACCCATGACTGAGCACACCCGAGCAAGGTCACAAGCACAAGCTTCACTCGGACATGGCACCTGAGCTGGGCATGAGGCTCAGTTAAGACAGTGTCTGCCTAGCATGCACAAGGCCCTGGGTTCAGTCCCCAGCAGCACATAGACAAGGTGTGGTGGTGCATTCTAACCGTCTGGAGGTGGAGCAAAAGTTCAAAATTAGGGCTGGAGAGACGGCTTGGTGTTAAGAACACTTGTTACTCTTGCAGAGGACATGGATTTGGTTCCCAGCACTCAAATTGGGTGACTCATGACTGCCTGTAACTTCAGCTCCAGAGCATCCAATGCCTATTCTGGCCTCAGGCACTACACAGATACAGTCACACACACACACACACACACACACACACACACACACACACACAAATAGAACTTTTTAAAGTTCAAGGTTATCTTCAGCTACATAGCAAATCTGAGGCCAGCCTGGGTCCATGAGACCCTGTCTCAAAAACCAAAACAAAGAAACAGATCTAGCTATGGCCCCTAGCAACTCCAGGAATAACCCAGTGGGCCTTGTTGGACAGAGAGGCTTGCTGATAACAATCCTTGTATCAGCAAGCCTCCTGCAGCGACCCGAGTGTTGGGGTGTGCTTCAGTGGGTCACAGCCAAGAGATCCACTCCAGGGTGTTGGGTGGGAATGACCCACCCATAGCAGTCAGTCATTCCCAGGCTAGGGAAGGGAAGGGCCCGCTCATGGCAGCTGCTCTGTCCAGGTCTGCTGTGCCACCTCAATGATGCATGCATCAGCAACCCCTGCAACGAAGGCTCCAACTGTGACACCAACCCTGTCAATGGCAAAGCCATCTGCACTTGCCCCTCGGGGTACACGGGGCCGGCCTGCAGTCAGGATGTGGATGAGTGTGCTCTGGGTAGGTATGGACTCGGTGATGCTAGCAGTGGGCACAGCTTGTCCTGTCACATGGGGGGACATGACCTGTCCTGGAAAACCACCAGCTTGATGGTGTGGGCGGGGGTGCCACATGTGGGCTAGAAGCTGGCAGCCCGCATCAGCCTTAATTTGTGCCTCTGTCCACCAGGTGCTAACCCCTGTGAGCACGCAGGCAAGTGCATCAACACACTGGGCTCCTTTGAATGCCAGTGTCTGCAGGGCTACACGGGTCCCCGCTGTGAGATCGATGTTAACGAATGCATTTCGAACCCGTGTCAGAACGATGCCACCTGCCTTGACCAGATAGGGGAGTTCCAGTGCATCTGTATGCCAGGTACCGTGTTGCCACTCGCCTGGGGGGCTGCACGGAGTGGGAGACTGAATCAAGGCTGGAGAATTTCAGGTTGGGCTTTAGTCAAGGCTCAAAGCGTTTGGGAAACTGAGGCAAGGCTTACGGAGCAAAGCAGACGATGGACGAAAGCTGGGTGGATGGACCCAAGATGGCTATAGAGAGGAGCCACAGTGGGCTGGGGCACTAGGGCTGTACCAGGGGCCGTGTCTGTCCCAAGTCCTCAGCTGGGTGGATTATAGTGGAACTCGCTGAAGCCATTCTCCCCCTCAGGTTATGAGGGTGTGTACTGCGAGGTCAACACAGACGAGTGTGCCAGCAGCCCCTGCCTGCACAGTGGCCGCTGCCTGGACAAGATCAACGAGTTCCTGTGCCAGTGCCCCACGGGTGAGCCGCCCGCCTGCCAGGCTGCTGGGAGGGAGGATTTAGCCTTGTCTGTTAACTGGGGTGTTTTGAGGCCTTCCCTAAAAGTCGGGGCCCAGCTAGGCAGTAGATATTGGGTCGCCTGTGCTGGAGTTGAGGCAGCCAGCACCAGGAGACCTTCCTAACTAATGGAATACAGCTCTTCCTTCCCAGGGAGAAAGATGACTTGAGGCTACCCAGGATAGCAAAGGCCACCTGTCTGGCTCTCCCACGTCCCTTTCTTGATAACCATCAGAGAGGGAGGACATAGTACAGGGAATTGGCCCACATGGCTGATGGCCAGGGAGGGTTTGGAGGAACTGAGGAGGAGGTTGAGAGGCTTGGGAAGGTGTCGTGCCTGCCCCATGGCTGGACCGGGCCTTGGGCCTCCCAAGATGTAAATGAGCCATCCCAGACATGGGTGAGCCAGGGGAGCCCCATTCACAGCCTGTTGCGGCTGTAGCCATAGCAACCAGAGGCGGTTTGGGAAAAAGGCCCCTCTGTTGGTTGAGGGAGGCAGCCACTGAGCAGGGCCGAGCAAGGGGCTTTGATCAGAGAGGTGGGTGACGGGACAGAGAGAAGCCTGAAGGTCAGCTGCGCCTGGGGCCAAAGGGAGCCCACGTGGGCAGGCACTGGGGAAAAGCTGACGGGCCGTGGCACTGTCCCTGTGTGACCACTACCTCCTCTCTGGCCACAGGCTTCGGCGGACACCTGTGTCAGTATGATGTGGACGAGTGTGCCAGCACGCCCTGTAAGAATGGCGCCAAGTGCCTGGACGGGCCCAACACCTACGCCTGCGTGTGCACCGAAGGTGCGGGGGGGCGGGGGCCTCAGGGAGCGGATGCTCAGCCCGGGGTGGTGGCGGGGCAGAAGATTGGGGCAGCGCCATCTAATCTAGGAACCAAGAGGTCCCTCGGCTCTGACCTGAGGGGTGGCCATAGGAACACCGCAGGGTATATGACACCCCACGCCCATGACTGACTGGGCACAGTGACCCTGAGCCTGCTCGGGGGTTTCACGAAGTCAGGACTGCAGAGTGTGTGGGGAACGACGGCCCCGAAGCCCACCTGTGCACACTCCTCCTGTGATCCAGGCTACACAGGGACCCACTGCGAGGTGGACACTGATGAGTGTGACCCTGACCCTTGTCACTATGGCTCGTGCAAGGACGGCTTGGCCACCTTCACCTGCCTCTGCCAGCCGGGCTACACAGGCCACCACTGCGAGACCAACATCAACGAATGTTACAGTCAGCCCTGTCGCCATGGGGGCACCTGCCAGGACCGTGACAACTCCTACCTCTGCCTGTGCCTCAAGGGAACCACAGGTGACTGGCCAGGCCTGGCAGTGGGTGGGCAAGAGCAAGGCAGGGCTTGGGTTGCTGACCACATGTCATCACCCTGTCCCCAGGACCCAACTGTGAGATCAATCTGGACGACTGTGCCAGCAACCCCTGCGACTCAGGGACGTGTTTGGATAAGATCAATGGCTACGAGTGTGCCTGCGAGCCAGGCTATACAGGTGAGCGGTCCTCGGGATAGGACAGTCAGAACTGAGGTCAGGTCAGCCCCAGAGTCATTAGATTAGCCAAGTCTGAGGAAGACTGGGGTTAGCAAGGGTCCAAGGGCTGGCATGACATAGGCTGGCTGCCCACTACCCAGCTGTCAGGCTGCCAGCTAGTGAAGACAGCAGAAAGATCGGGTGACCCTCACATGCCTTCTGTTCCCTGTCAGTACCAACCTGGGCTGTATCAGACCTGGTGGCCAGTAGGCCGTGATTGGGGTGGTCAGAGCTCTGAGGCCAGGCTTCTGGGCATGTGCTCTGTCTCTGACATCCCTCACTCTGGTCATGTCCTCAACCTCTGGGCTCCAGGATCTCTTCAAGTCAGAGGGGACAATGGTAACCTGTGCCCTGGGGGGTAACCTGAGAGGACAGCAGAAAAGAGTGGGCTAGGAATATGACTCAGTTTTTAGACCACTCACCTAGCATGTGCAAAGTCCCGGGGTTCAATATCCAGCAACACATAAACCAGATACGGCAGCCCAATTACTCTTGAAGAGGATCTAAAGTTCAAGTCACTCTCGGCTACATAGTGAGTTTGAGACCAGCCTGGGCTACTTACGAGCGTGTGGTTACGGGCACTGTGACCATGTGGCTTCTTGCTACATAAAACAATTTGCCATAGTTTGGAAGGACACAGATTAGCAGATGGGGAAACTTGAGTTTCAGACGAGTCTGACCCCTGAAGGGGTGGACCCTGGCATCTGAGCCCGTTTATGTCCACAGGGAGCATGTGTAACGTCAACATTGATGAGTGTGCAGGCAATCCCTGCCACAACGGGGGCACCTGCGAGGATGGCATTGCGGGCTTCACCTGCCGCTGCCCAGAAGGCTACCATGACCCCACGTGCCTGTCTGAGGTCAACGAATGCGACAGCAATCCCTGCATCCACGGGGCTTGCCGGGACGGTCTCAATGGGTATGGTGGGCAGGCCAGGGAGACTTTGGTTGGAAGCTCGGGGCAGGTACAGGCTGAGAGATAGGCGCTTCTGGAAGACCAATGGTCCTGAGATTAGCCCTAAGCCTCTACCCAGCAGCCACGGACTGTGTCCTTATTAGCTAGGGCTAGCTCAGGATACAGGCCTTCAGGTATCCAGACACACCCTGTAGTAGCTGAGGCTAGTCTCCAACACCTGTGGTGACCATGGCTCTGCTTGGCCTGCAGTGGACTTCTCAAGTCATTGTGCATAGAAAGGGCTGGTACATTGTCATGGTGTCACTCACTGTCCATCCTAGTCTGACATGGTGGAACTCTTGCGTGGCCTTAGGCCAGGCGAACGCCTCTACACCACCTTAAAGGACTTGGAGTGTCCCTCTGGAAAGCATGTCTGTGCTGTTAGACTGTAGAATGTAGTTGGGTTGGGAGGGTCCTGAGCTCAGGTTACGGCTTGGTTCTCTTTCTAGGTATAAGTGTGACTGTGACCCTGGGTGGAGCGGGACAAACTGTGACATCAACAACAACGAATGTGAGTCGAACCCTTGTGTCAACGGCGGCACCTGCAAGGACATGACCAGTGGTTACGTGTGCACCTGCCGGGAAGGTTTCAGTGGTGAGTGCTGTGGGTGGCGTGCAGAGCAGGTCCTCCCTGGTGGCCTGGGGCTGGCAGCACAGGGAGGACAGCACAGGTCTCTCACGCTGGTCATCTGGCCCTGCCAGGAGTGAGGAACAGAGTTGAGGTGAGAGCAATGCCCAGGGCTTCTGCGTCAGGACCAGGGATGCATCCCCTCCTCATCGCTGCCCCTCTCTCTCCAGGCCCCAACTGCCAGACCAATATCAACGAGTGTGCATCGAACCCATGCCTGAACCAGGGCACCTGCATCGATGACGTTGCCGGGTACAAGTGCAACTGTCCACTGCCCTACACAGGTATGAGCAGCCAGGACACCGCAGTGGGCTGTGGTGGTGGCTGGTGGGGCTGAGTGTGTACGTAGCTCACCAGGCATTCTGGACAGTTCTGCTCCTTGCTAAGGACCTTAGGTCCTGCAGTACTTGGGCTTGGGGCTGGGCCTGGGGTAGCTTCTCCAGATGAACCAACACAGAGGGTGCCTGGAAGGAAGCTCAGAGGATGTCTCTGGGTGTTTATCTGGCGTGCTGGAGAAAGGTGAACACTGGACTGCTCAGCAGGCAGAGCCAGCCCAGGTTGGCAGCCTCCATGGCTCCGTGTCCACTCTGCCGGGCCTCTCAGGGCCTGGACACCCTCCTCTGCCTGCTGGGCCTGGGAGTCCTTTGATGGCGGCTTCTTTGTGTCAGAGGACAAGGGGCCCTCTGTTTGGGTGAACAGAGGCGGGAGACATTTCCCCAGTGTTGTTCCTGCCATGGGCGCTGCCCGAGGAGTGACAGGAAATGAACCCCTGCAGGAGAGATGCTCAAAGCATTGAACTTGAAAGCCTAAGGCCTGGCAGCTCCAGATGTTGCCACTGGAGACTGATGGGCTCCGTGCTGCCCCCGCTGCTGCTGCTGAGCCCTGGGTGTCCAAGTGGGCCTGGGAAGGTGGGGGTCCCTGCCTGTGTTCCGGGGATGCCCTGCAGCCCCTGGCCAGAATGCTGTTTTCTTTGACCAAAGTTAGGGGGCCTGGATTGTGTCTCTGTGTCAGTCAGCGAGGAAACTGTTAGAGCCGGGCGTACCCTGTGTCCTTCTTGGTCTCCTCGCTATCGGGGCTGGCTAGCGGGAGGAGTCCAGCCATGCTGACCTGCTTCCTGTCGGCCCACTTCCTGCTTCCCTTTGCACAATTGTCGGAAACTCTGGCGAAGTTCCTGCCTGCCCAGGTCACTGTGGAAACCGATAGAGGGAGAGGCCCTGGAGACTCCGCCAGCAGGCCAGGGACATGGTGGGAGACAAGGAAGATAGGCTTCCTTGCTCTCCTCCTCGGAGCCAACCATGGCCGTAAACAGGAAAGCCAGCCTAGACCACAGGGACAGTCACCCGGGGTGCACATGACTCCCCCAGGCAGTTACCAGACTCACTGCCCTGGCCTGAGGGTGCGCCCTCTGCTTCCCACAAAATAGGATGACCTAGATCCCCTAGAATCAGCCACTGAGCTTCTCCCGGGGGTACAGTGGGCCAGGGCCCACCAGGCTTGGCCACCTGTCCTAACATATGTCTTATTTTGAGGTACTCTGGTAGGACAAGGTCTAGCTGCACTTTGCAGCCTTCAGGGAACAAGAGATGCCTTGGGGTGCGGGGAGGTGGGTCAGTGAGGAAGAGCACTTGCTGTGCGAGCATGAGGACCTGAGTTTGAACCTTGAGCACTCCCACAAAAAGCAGGCACAACTGTGCCTGCCTGAAATCTTTGTGTTGGTGGGCAGAGACAGGTGTCAGGTGGGTCCCAAGAGCTCACTGGCCAGCCAGCCTAGCGAAAATGGTGAGCTTCCGGTTTAGTGAGATCCTGTCTTTTATTAGTATTTTTTATGTGTGTGAGCATATTACTTGCATGTGTGTAAATGCACCTGTGTTGTGTAATACTCATGGAACTCAGAAAAAGGCGTCAGACCCCCCCCGCCCCGCCCGCAGCTGGAGTTATGGATGGCTGTGGGAGCTGGGAACCGAACCTGGGTCCTCTGCAAGAGCAGCCAGTGCTCTTAACTGCTGAGCCGTCTCTCCAGCCTGAGACCCTGTCTTAAAAGAATAAGACAGCGTTAGAGGAAGATACCCAACATCATCCTCTGGCCTCTGCTCGCACGCAGGCATGCACTCACATGTACACACACCCTCCAAAGAAGAAGGGACTTCAGTGAGAGGTGTGTTTTTGCTTTGTCTGACGTCCTGTGCTTGTTCACCCTTCCTGGGATCAGGTTCTGACTGGCAGGGTATACGGGGTCCCTTGCACTTTTTTTCCTCTCTGTGGGAGATGCTGTGAGCCAGAGCTCTGGGTTCCAGTACGCATCTTTCTCCCTAGGAACCGCATGCGAGGTAGTGCTGGCCCCCTGTGCCGCCGGCCCCTGCAAGAACAGCGGGGTTTGCAAGGAGTCCGAGGACTACGAGAGTTTTTCTTGCATCTGCCCTACTGGATGGCAGGGTGAGACTGGCTTGGACCCATCTGTCTGGGATGGGTGGTGGGAAGTCAGTGGCCCTGGCCAGCTCCAGGGCAGGATGGTGTAGGCTCCAGTCCCCAGAGATGAGCCCATGGGTGTCAAGCCACCTGCTGTAGGATACTGCAGAAGCAGGAGATGGCCATGGGTGGCCCTTTCCAACTAGCTAGGGGAGAGGCCCAGTGGACAGGGTTGTGGTGACCTACCGGATCTCCTCATAGGGCAAACCTGCGAGATCGACATCAACGAGTGTGTGAAGAGCCCGTGTCGCCATGGCGCTTCCTGCCAGAACACTAACGGTGGCTACCGCTGCCTCTGCCAGGCTGGCTACACGGGCCGCAACTGTGAGAGCGATATTGACGACTGTCGCCCGAGTAAGTGGTGCCCGGCTCTGTCCACTCCCACGCTAAGGCATCTGTTCCCCAGGCAGGCATGGCAGTCTGAGGTGAGAACAGCTGCACGGCCCAGCCACAGCCTCAGGGCCTTGGGTAGCTGTGTCCTCAGCACAGTCCCCTTGCCCGTGTCCAGAAGGTGCCAGGCCAGATGCTGGAGACAGGCTGGGAGGTAACTGCGGAGTACCACTGAATACCTCACATAGGCTGACCAAGTGGTTCCAGAAATTTCTGCAGCTATATTGTTAACCCAGCTGAGTGATGTGGAACAGAGGCAACAGGCCTCATGATGGTGGCTTGGGGCTGCGTTCCTCCCCAGCTCTGGGCCCTTGTCAGGACCCACTGAGTCAGGCAGGGCTCTGGGGCTGCTCCTATTCCTAAGGCCTAGAGAGATTGAGGACTTGCCTAGAGTCATCCCGTGTGTGTGTTGGGACGAGGTCTGTAACTGGTCTGTCAAGCTGGTGGAATCCCTGTTTCTCACTGGGGCCTGAGGAGTCTGGGGCGCAGAGCCCAGGCTCGGAGCTGGGATCAGCTTGGGGTGACACGGCCCAGGAACCTATCTGTGAGCCCTTCAGGGCCATGCCACCTTCTCGGCCTCAGGCTTCCCCTTCTGTCCCTTCAGACCCTTGTCACAATGGGGGCTCCTGCACAGATGGCATCAACACTGCCTTCTGCGACTGCCTGCCCGGCTTCCAAGGCTCCTTTTGTGAGGAAGACATCAACGAGTGTGCCAGCAACCCCTGCCGCAATGGTGCCAACTGCACTGACTGTGTGGACAGCTACACGTGCACCTGTCCAGCCGGCTTCAACGGCATCCACTGTGAGAACAACACGCCAGACTGCACGGAGAGGTGCGTGTCCCAGACTGTCGACCTTGAGAGCCGTCTGGTGGGACCCAGGCTTGGCCAAGATCGGGGAGGGAATGGCAGCCTGGCGCCTCCAGCAGGTGTCTGCCCAGACCCAGTGGGCACTGAGCACTAATTGAGTTGGGTCCAACATTGTTCATTGTACTTCAGTGTGCCTCCTAAAAGGGCCATTGTGACCTCCTCCTGTGACTTAGAACCAGGAAGTCCTATAGTTTATCCAGAAGAATTGGTGAACCTCCTTCTATCAAACAGAAGCTTTGTAACTCATCTTATTTCCCCTTTTGCCTTGGTTGCCAGGAAGCTTGGTGTTAAATGCCAATCTTATGCTTGGTTTGTGATGTAGTTCCCGCTTTATTCTGATTTCTCCCTCAGTTTCCTTTTGGCCTTCATGTACCTCTGGGTGCTGTAACTCTCAGGAAGAATTATAAAAAAGGAAAAAGGGAGGAGCTAGATGGTCTAAGTGTCACTGTCAGGGTCCTCCTGAACACATTCACCCCCCATCTGCCTCCAGCTCCTGCTTCAATGGTGGCACCTGCGTGGATGGCATCAACTCCTTCACCTGCCTGTGTCCACCTGGGTTCACGGGAAGCTACTGTCAGCACAACGTCAACGAATGTGACTCACGGCCCTGTCTGCATGGCGGTACCTGTCAGGACAGCTATGGTACCTACAAGTGTACTTGCCCACAGGGCTACACCGGCCTCAACTGCCAGGTAAGCTGAGGCTTCAGGGGTGTGACCAGAAGACCCCAGAAAATCTCCACTGTCCCAGTACCTGGCTTTAGGCCGTGCGTATATCAGGGGTTCAGGGCAGACAGGGTATCTGTGTCGTCACAGGCTTATGGGGCCAGGGAGGAGTTGTGTCCTCTGGGAAAATGGCAGGGCCCGTGCATGTGAGGGAGATGCTGGGTGTGAGTGCCAGGCGCTTGCTTCTTCAAAGCACATCTTGCAGGCCATCTGTCAGAAGCAGCCCAGGAGTAGTGCTCACTTCTGAGGAAGGACATTCAAGGGAAGCAGCAGGTGGCCTGGGTTTGTGAATGGCCTTGAGGGAGAACCAGTCAGACACAGATCCCAGCCCCTGGACTGCTCCGAGCCCTGTGAGGTCCCAGTGTCGGTGCCTCTTGATTCTAGGATGGAGGTTATGGCCCACTGTGTCCTAGAGTTCTTAGATGACATCCTTTCTGAGCTGCCAGTGGGGGAATGGCAGAAGGCTGGCCTAGTCAGAGCTGGTGGAGGGAGACAGCAGGAGGCTGGCCCAGTCAGAGCTGGTGGAGGGAGACAGCAGGAGGCTGGCCCAGTCAGAGCTGGTGGAGGGAGACAGCAGGAGGCTGGCCCAGTCAGAGCTGGTGGAGGGAGACAGCAGGAGGCTGGCCCAGTCAGAGCTGGTGGAGGGAGACAGCAGAAGGCTGGCCCAGTCAGAGCTGGTGGAGGGAGACAGCAGGAGGCTGGCCCAGTCAGAGCTGGTGGAGGGAGACAGCAGAAGGCTGGCCCAGTCAGAGCTGGTGGAGGGAGACAGCAGGAGGCTGGCCCAGTCAGAGCTGGTGGAGGGAGACAGCAGGAGGCTGGCCCAGTCAGAGCTGGTGGAGGGAGACAGCAGAAGGCTGGCCCAGTCAGAGTTGCTGAGGAGTGAGGCTGACCCCTGCCCGGCCCTAGAACCTGGTGCGCTGGTGCGACTCCTCTCCCTGCAAGAATGGCGGCAAATGCTGGCAGACCAACACCCAGTACCACTGTGAGTGCCGCAGCGGCTGGACGGGCTTCAACTGCGATGTGCTCAGCGTGTCCTGCGAGGTGGCTGCACAGAAGCGAGGTAAGGCAGAGCCCATGTGCCCTCAGCGTACCTCAACCCAGGCCAGGATACCCCACTGTTCACCAGATCAGGAGGGGTGACGGAAGCACCCTGGGCTCAGATCCCTCCCGCCCTGTCCCCACAGGCATCGACGTTGCCCTCCTGTGCCGGCACGGAGGGCTCTGTGTAGATGAGGATGACAAACATCACTGCCATTGCCAGGCAGGCTACACAGGCAGCTACTGTGAGGATGAGGTAGATGAGTGCTCACCCAACCCCTGCCAGAACGGAGCCACCTGCACTGACTACCTGGGAGGCTATTCCTGCAAGGTTCGGACCGTCCTGGGGTGGGGAGGTGGTGGCCTGAGTGTTGAGTGTCATTGCACCGGGGCTCCAAGATGGGAGCTAGTACACGGCAGACCGAGCCCAGTGTCCCCCAGGGCATGGTGGCACATAGCTGTGCAGTATCTGTTCTAGTGGAGAAGGCTGCCTGGAGGAGGAGGGACATGACAAGCAGTGGCATGTGGTACTGGTATCTCCTAGATAGGGTTAGGTTTGCTGACACCTGCCCTGAGGCCTCACCTCTGCCTGAGGCTTGTCCTCTCCTGGACTCTAGCCGTGACTCCGCTTAACAAGGCCTAGTCCGTAGTCTGGTGGGTAGAGCCTCCCTCCAGGACCACTGGTGTGGGGCCTGGACAGAGGGTGGGGGACCTGGCACCATGGCCCCAGCTGAGCTCTGGCCTGTGCCCTCCTCTGCAGTGTGTGGCCGGCTACCATGGGTCCAACTGCTCTGAGGAGATCAACGAGTGCCTGTCCCAGCCCTGCCAGAACGGAGGCACCTGCATCGATCTGACCAACACCTACAAATGCTCCTGCCCCCGGGGCACACAGGGTAAGGCTGTCCCCTGCCTCCAGGAGGACTGAAGCCTGGGTGGCCGTGGCCCGGTGAAAACAGGCAAGCTAGGCACGCTGGGGCTGCAGCCAGCTGGAACTCGGTCTTGCCAAGGGTGATGCGGCACTGACAAGGAAGCTGGAGTCCTAGTGGGGGGACGGGGCTGTGCCTCCTTCCTGGGCTGCTGCTCAGGACAGAATGGGGCTGGGAGTGGCCAGCTCAGCCCTTGACAGGAGTCTGTGGTCGCCCGGCAGGCGTGCACTGCGAAATCAATGTGGATGACTGTCATCCCGCCGTCGACCCCGCCTCCCGGAGCCCCAAGTGCTTCAACAATGGCACCTGCGTGGACCAGGTGGGCGGCTATAGCTGCACCTGCCCGCCAGGCTTCGTGGGAGAGCGGTGCGAAGGGGACGTCAACGAGTGTCTCTCCAACCCCTGTGACCCCCGAGGCACCCAGAACTGTGTGCAGCGGGTCAACGACTTCCACTGCGAGTGCCGCGCTGGCCACACTGGTGTGTGTCTCAAGACTGGTGGGGCTGGGTGTGTATCAGCAGCAGGCCTGGCTCCTTACTCCCCTCTCACCCAGGGCGCCGCTGCGAGTCTGTCATCAATGGCTGTAGGAGTAAACCATGCAAGAATGGGGGTGTCTGCGCTGTGGCATCTAACACCGCCCGCGGATTCATCTGCAGGTGCCCTGCGGTAGGTTTTCCCAACCCTGTGCAGCTGTTAGGATCCCAGGACAGAGGGTGGCAGGACACCTTGACTCTCACCTTGGATGGACCTGTTCCCTGACCACCCTTTCCCAGAGCAGGTCAGCCCGGGGCTTTGGGCAGAGGCTAGGGACCAAGCCCCCAGGCTTCCTCATCTGAATTCCCCTAGCTCGTTCAAAAACATCTGAACCAGGCATAATGGAACATGCAAAGACCTTATTTCACACAGGGGAAACAAGGACTGGAGAGATGGCTCAGCAGTTAAGAGCACTGCCTGCTCTTGCCGAGGACCCAAGTTCCGTTCCCTGTACCTACACGGCAGCTAACAACCTCTGAGGGCGTTGCACAGGCATAGTGCCATGACATACACGCAGACGAAACATTCATGCATGTAATAAAAATAAATGTAAAACAACAAAAAAGCATTTAAACTTTCCCCAACTGGGCATGTCTTTAATCCCAGCATTGGGAGGCAGAGGCAGGAGAATCTCTGAGATCCAGGCTAGCCTGGTTTATGTAGTGAATTCCAGACCAGCTGTGGCCACAGGGAGATCCTGTCTCAAAAAAGCTCAAATAGGGACTGGAGAGATGACTCAGTGGTTAAGAGCACAGGCTGCTCTTGCAGAGGACCCAGGATTGATTCCCAGCACCCATATGGTGGCTAACAGCCATCGGTAACTCCAGTTCCAGGGGATCTGATGTCCTTTTCTGATCTCCATGGACATTGCATGACACAGGTGCACTTACCTACATGTAGACAGTACATTCGTACACAGAAAATAATGAAAACAATTTAAAAACATTTTAAAGACCAAATAAATAAATAAATAACATAAATAAATGAAAGTTTTTCCCCTACTGTGGTGTGGGGAATCCAGGTCCTCCTCACACATTAGGAAATTATCTGCCCCCAGCTGAGCCTGCCTGTTTTTAAATAGATGTTCATCTTAGAGCAGTTTGAGTGTTACATGAGGATCCGTAGGTGGCCAGCTCCCTGTCCCGTGGTTATCACCTTGCATGGCAGGTGTTGGGGGTCACACGACACCCAGACGTCACGAGCCAGTGCGCAGTTGCTGTGGGTGCTGACACTCTGGCTTTAGACACCCCCATCCATTACAGGGTTATCCTGAAGATTAGTGACCCCAAAAGCTAACAGGGCCCTACCCACCCACTCACCCCTCCCTCCACCTCTGAGCTCCTGGCCATCCTGACCTCCCTATGGAGAGGATGTTTCCAGGGTCTTGATACTGATGAAAGTCCACCAGCACCAGGTGGGGACATCTGGCCAGGACTGGGCTGGGGTGCATGGTGTCCAGGAACCCACGTACCCTAACCCATGTGCTGCAATCGCTCTACCACAGGGCTTCGAGGGCGCCACGTGTGAAAACGACGCCCGTACTTGTGGCAGCCTGCGCTGCCTAAATGGCGGCACATGCATCTCGGGCCCACGCAGCCCCACCTGCCTGTGCCTGGGCCCCTTCACAGGCCCCGAGTGCCAGTTCCCAGCCAGCAGCCCCTGCTTGGGCAGCAACCCGTGTTACAACCAGGGCACCTGCGAGCCCACCTCCGAGAGCCCCTTCTACCGCTGCCTGTGCCCCGCCAAGTTCAACGGGCTGCTGTGCCACATCCTAGACTACAGCTTCAGCGGAGGTGCTGGGCGTGACATCCCCCCACCACAGATTGAAGAGGCCTGTGAGCTGCCCGAGTGCCAAGAGGACGCAGGCAACAAGGTCTGCAGCCTGCAGTGTAACAACCACGCGTGTGACTGGGACGGCGGCGACTGCTCGCTCAACTTCAATGACCCCTGGAAGAACTGTACACAGTCCCTACAATGCTGGAAATACTTCAGCGACGGCCGCTGCGACAGCCAGTGCAACACGGCCGGCTGCCTCTTCGACGGCTTCGACTGCCAGCACACTGAGGGCCAGTGCAAGTAAGGCCGACTGGCCTAGGGTGCTCGGGCTCATCGGGCAGCTAGGGGAGGAAGGACCAAACTTAATACTGGGAGTGTGAGGCCAGTGTCTCCTTGTCCTGCCAGGCAGACAGACACATTCCCTGGGGCTGGTACCATCAGAGTGAGGGTGTGCCCATGACCGGGCAGTAGGATACAGGTGGTGTACAGCCTGCAGAAGGCCCCAGGCCAGGATGGGCCTGAGTGTGTATTGCATCCCACAGCCCCCTGTATGACCAGTACTGCAAGGACCACTTCAGTGACGGCCATTGCGACCAGGGCTGTAATAGCGCCGAGTGCGAGTGGGACGGGCTAGACTGCGCAGAGCACATGCCAGAGCGGCTGGCGGCCGGCACACTTGTGGTGGTGGTGCTGCTGCCACCCGAGCAGCTGCGCAACAACTCTTTCCACTTCCTGCGTGAGCTCAGCCACGTGCTACACACCAACGTGGTCTTCAAGCGCGATGCCCAAGGCCAACAGATGATCTTCCCCTACTATGGCCGTGAGGAGGAGCTTCGAAAGCATCCGATTAAGCGCTCTGTGGCAGGCTGGGCCTCGCCCAGCTCCCTGCTCAGCCAGGCTGCCTCTGCCATACCCCCGGGCTCCAGCGGTGGGCGCCAGCGCAGGGAGCTGGACCCCATGGACATCCGTGGGTAAGCGAGCCTCCAGCTCAGCCCTTGTGGAGCCCCCCACCCCCAGAGAGCAGTACTAAATTCATTTTATAGTAAGAGTCAGGTTCCAGGAGGACCTGCAGTGGTCAGGCTGCGCCCTCACTGGTACCTGGTGGGCTTCCTCCTTTGCCCAGTATATCATTTGGAGGGTCCTGCTCTGTATCAAGTGTTGGGAACCAAGCTGATTAAAGCCTCCAGAGTCTCCCCTGGGCCTAAGTCCGCCTTGATCAAATCCACAGCTTGGTCTCGCAGCCCCCTTATCCAGGCCACAGAGGAGGCAGGCTGAGGAGCTCAGGATGGCAATGGGGAGGCACGAGCATGTCCAGCTGCAGGGGGACTGTCCAGCCGCAGGGGCACTGTCCAGCCGCAGGGGCACTGTCCGGCCGCAGGGGGACTGAAGAGCTGCAGGGGGACTGAAGAGCTGCAGGGGGACTGTCCAGCCGCAGGGGGACTGAAGAGCTGCAGGGGGACTGTCCAGCCGCAGGGGGACTGAAGAGCTGCAGGGGGACTGTCCAGCCGCAGGGGGACTGAAGAGCTGCAGGGGCACTGTCCAGCCGCAGGGGCACTGTCCAGCTGCAGGGGGACTGTCCGGCCGCAGGGCTGTTGCAGGCAGACCCACTTTCTGCATCAGGATGATAGCATGAGGTGGGAGGCAGAGAGCCGTTGCAGACAGTGTGCCGGGGCCGTTGAGGGGGAGGAAGCGTCTGATCCCACTGTGACTCTTGTGCTCCAAGGTCCATCGTCTACTTGGAGATTGACAACCGGCAATGTGTACAGTCATCCTCACAGTGCTTCCAGAGTGCCACTGATGTGGCCGCCTTCCTGGGGGCCCTTGCCTCGCTTGGCAGCCTCAATATCCCCTACAAGATCGAAGCTGTGAAGAGTGAGTAAGCCCCAGTCTTGCTCCTTCGGGGACAGGTTGCTTGTGTGGAGGGAAATTCTGCGTGGGAGGGGGGCTTGGCCCACCTGTGCCCCGAGGGTGCTGACTGCTTGTGTCTGCTGCCATGCGGAGCTCAGGAGGTGCTTTTCTGGAATTTTCTGGATGGCATGCCTTCCCTCATGATAGTGGCAGCTGTAGGTGGAGCCGCCCCTCTAGTGTATAGGCTTGAAAGTGTGGGGGAGCCTTTTCTCCCCTCCTTCTCCCTGATTTTTCTTTGTTGGATATTATTTCAAAATCATTACAGTTTTTTAAAAAAGAGAGAAAGGGAGAAATAAAGAATTGATCGGTGTCATGTGAAGTGTTGAAGTTTGTATCTTGAAAATCCCCCTAAATCCTTTGTCTTAACAGCTCAATGCGAGCGCAGCGATTTGAAGTTCGTTAATCCTCCTCCCGAAAGGGGAGAAGTGAGTGCCGTCTCCAGACAGATCGGCTGGTGCAGGAGAGAATTTAGCAATAGTTTGCAATTCTGATTAATCGCGTAGAAAATGACCTTATTTTGGGGGGCGGGACGGAGGAGAGCCGGTGAGGAGGCGCCGGCTGTGGAGCCAGTCCGCCGCCCCCCGGCCACCGGCCCGGCGCATCGTCACGCCTGACGCGGGGTTCTTGCCTGCCACCCTTGCCCGCAGGTGAGACGGTAGAGCCGCCAGCGCCCTCGCAGCTGCACCTCATGTACGTGGCCGCTGCTGCCTTCGTGTTGCTCTTCTTTGTGGGTTGCGGGGTGCTGCTGTCCCGCAAGCGCCGGCGACAGCATGGCCAGCTCTGGTTCCCTGAGGGCTTCAAGGTGTCAGAAGCCAGCAAGAAAAAGCGTCGAGAGCCCCTCGGCGAGGACTCTGTCGGCCTCAAGTGAGTGGACACTGCCCCCACCTGGGCGATGGCCAGGCCTAGGCGGTCTTCCCTCTAGGTGGGGAGTTCGGCCCCTGCAGGCCCGTGGGCCCATCCCCATCCTCACCCTGAGCTCATCTGTGTCAGTGGATACCCATAGGCGGCTGTAGCTTTGGGCATTTTCTGAGGGGCCTGCTCAATCTCACCTTCCACCTCTTCTTCCAGGCCCCTGAAGAATGCCTCAGATGGTGCCCTAATGGACGACCAGAACGAGTGGGGAGACGAGGTCCTGGAGACCAAAAAGTTCCGGGTGAGTCCAGGGGCCTCCCGGGCTTCCCTTGGTGGGCACCTCCCTCCTGGGCCCCCAGTGATGTGGCTCTCCGCTCATCCCATCTGTCCAAAACTCAGTTTGAGGAACCCGTGGTTCTCCCCGACCTGGATGACCAGACCGATCACCGGCAGTGGACCCAGCAGCACCTGGATGCCGCTGACCTGCGCATGTCTGCCATGGCCCCAACGCCTCCCCAAGGCGAGGTAGACGCCGACTGCATGGATGTCAATGTCCGAGGGCCAGGTAAGGCCACCTAACCACCCCCCCCCCCCCGTGTATTTACAAGCCAATTGGACATGGGAAGGATGGGGCCGTTGAGTGCCTCTGCCTGGCAGCACCCCCCGAGGCTCCTGCTGCCCCCCAAAGTTCACTTCTTCTGCTTTGCAACACTTTAAAGTGTTGATTGTTTTTTTTTCCCCTTTGTGGTTTTGAGACAGGGTCTCACTTTGTAGCCCAGGCTGTCCTTGAACTCAGTATGTAGCCCAGACTAGCCCCAGATGTAATTCTTCTATCTTGGCCTCTGAGGTGCTGAGATTGCCGCTGTGGCTACCGTGCCAGTCTAAAGTGTTGATTTAAACACATTTTTTTAAACATTTATTTATTCTGGAGAAGCACATGCGTGTGCCATGTTGCACACACACGTGTGCTGTGTTGCACAAGTGGAGGTCAGAAGATAACTTGCAGGATTTGGTTCACTCCTTTGACAGGTAGTTCCCAGGGATCAAACTCAGATGGTCAATTTGGAAATAAGCACCTTTTACCCACTGAGTCATCTGCTGGCCCAGTATTGACTTTTTAAGTCCAATTTTCTTATGTTTTTCCTGGTCTTTGGTGAGGGTATCTTGGGCAGAATCAGGAAGCAAAGTTGAAGGGGTCTCTGTTACCTGCTGGCAAGTTGTCAGTTAGCCATGGGGCTCTGTCTGTGAGGTGATTTCCATCGCCCCCAGTGGCCACTACGTGCTGGGAGGCATATCCGCCCACATAGCTGCCCCGTGGACTGAGGGTTGTGGCTACCATAGCAATGACTGGCTCTGACCCTTCTGGGCTGACCTCCCTCTACGACCCTGCCCCATCTCTGCCCTCTCTGTAGATGGCTTCACACCCCTCATGATCGCCTCATGCAGTGGAGGGGGCCTGGAAACTGGCAACAGTGAAGAAGAAGAGGACGCCCCTGCTGTCATCTCTGACTTCATCTACCAGGGTGCCAGCCTGCACAACCAGACAGATCGCACCGGGGAGACTGCCCTACACCTGGCTGCCCGCTACTCCCGCTCAGATGCCGCCAAGCGCTTGCTGGAGGCCAGCGCAGATGCCAATATCCAGGACAACATGGGGCGCACCCCGCTGCATGCAGCTGTTTCTGCTGATGCTCAAGGTGTCTTCCAGGTGGGTGGCACTACCTTCTTGGGGCCCTGAGCCTGGTCTGGGGCACTGGTTTGGATGACATGGGCCCTAAGAGCTCTGGGTCTGAGTGTGGTCTGGGCCAGGGACAGTTGGCACCTCAACCCTGGAACTACACAATGAAGGAAGCTCAGTTGGAGAGGGCAACAAGAGGGAAACTGGATAGAGCTGGTTCCGAGGGACCTGTAGGGTGAGGCAGGGCCTCCTCACCCTCGCCAAGACCCTCCAGTCTCAGGGTTGTGGCCCAGCTTGAGGTTCGAGTCCCAGTACTTCAGACATTACATTCCAGTCCTCTTCCACTTAGCTGTGGCTGCAGGGGTAGCCCACGGCAGCCGGAAGAGGGCTTTAAAAGCTGCTGTTTGTGGCCTGCAAACCTGTCTCCTGGTTTTGCCCAGGAGCCTGGGGCCAGCCAGGATGGATCTGGGGATTTAGATGCATGGGTTCTCCAGGGACTGTCCCCAGTAGCTGCTCCTGCAGGTGCCAGTCAATAGCCCTGCTGTCAGGCTCGTATAAGCCACCCTGGATGGAGCAGGCTCTACTGGGGCATCAGAACAGTCATTGGAAAGCTCGCCATTTAATGCTTTCTTAACCTATTATCATTCTGGGGAAAGAGACTAAACCAGGAATGGCAGCACACATCTGTAATCCCAGCACTCCGAATCCAAGGCAGGACTAAAGGTGAGGCTAGCCTGGACTATGTAGGTCTCAAAAATACCAAAAAGCAGAGAAAAGAAAAAAGAGATTTGAGGCTAGCTGCAAGTCTCTGGTGCAGATCCTGCTGGTGCCTGGTGCCTTCCACACAGAGGCATTTGGGGCATTCTGCAGGAGTCCAGGCAGTGCTGCGGGTCCTCCCCCAAGTCACTGTCCCAGCCTTCCTGACTGTGGATAGATTCAGAGCAGCTCAGCTGTTCCAAGTGCGGCAGAGACCATGAGCAAGTAGGATTCCCATCCAGCTACCCACCCCTGCTTCCCCTCGTGCTGAGGAGGACCTTGACTCATCTGACACGGACATGGCTTCCATATGTGAGGCCACATG
The DNA here is from genome assembly GCA_035773235.1 of Eospalax fontanierii. NCBI lineage: Eukaryota > Metazoa > Chordata > Mammalia > Rodentia > Spalacidae > Eospalax > Eospalax fontanierii. The sequence continues at coordinate 62,167,847 of CM069541.1, forward strand.
TGGTCACAGTGGGTCCCCATTATCACCTGAGGCTAACTCCATGGTGCCCCATCTTGCTGAGGCCATTCAGACCCCACGAGAGACTTATCAGAGTCATGGGGTCAGCTGGACCCAGTCCAGCATTGGTTCTCAGGAGATAATCAACTTGTGTTTGGGTGAACCTGCCTGAGTCCATCCTGGCCTTTCAGATCTTGCTTCGGAACCGAGCCACAGACCTGGATGCCCGCATGCATGACGGCACAACGCCACTAATCCTGGCTGCACGCTTGGCTGTGGAGGGCATGCTGGAAGACCTCATCAACTCGCACGCTGACGTCAATGCCGTGGATGATCTAGGTATGACTAGGCTTCACCTCAGCTGCTGGGGACGTCCACTGCTGCCTCGTCGGTCCCGACCCACTCTCTTACGTGCTTGCTTCTTTTCTAGGCAAGTCAGCCTTGCACTGGGCAGCCGCTGTGAACAACGTGGACGCTGCCATTGTGCTTCTGAAGAATGGAGCCAACAAGGATATGCAGAACAACAAGGTAAGCAGAGGGGCCACCATGTCCACGGGGGTGTGGTGGGGACTCCAGTGCACATGTGTCTGGGACACGGCTAGTTCTTCTGACCACCCCGACACCCAAGTGTCGGGCTGGAGATTGGGACAGCAGCAGACAAATTAGAGCCGTCCTCACGCAGGAGATGGGGCGGCTTCAGCCGTCCGTGCCACTGTTCCCGGGACCTTGCCTTCTGTCTCCTATCCCTGAGAGGCATGGTGACCCAGGAGAATTGGATGCTGGGGTGCCTCTGTCTCTTGTGGTCTTTAACTATGAACAAGAACAACCCCTGGCCTGGCCCATGATGATGGGTCTCCCTCCTGGGGAGCTAAGGAAGCTCTTCATGGAGCTGGGCGGGCCTCTCCACATTGCTGCCTCTTGCTCCCATGTGTCTGTCTCTAGAGTTGGTTACTCATGTTGGCGGTTGGTACCTCTGGCCTTATGGGGTCAGAAGTGCAAAGTTTCAACCTCCCTCACTAACTCCACTACAGGTTGGGAAGTGCAGCAGGTGTCAGGCACCAGGGGAGCTCTGTTGGCTCTCCAGAGTCCAGGGTGGGCCTGGTAGATGGGGGCTGTAGGCCCACAGGCAGGTATATGTCATGTCTCCTGGGCCAAGCGGACCGGGAAGAAACTAAGGTGCCAGGGCTACTGGTGACCCTCTGAACAGGAAGCCCCTTCCTCGTAATCCACTGATGTGCCTTAAGAGTTGCCTGAGCTCCCCGATGGCAGCGGTACCTTGCATGCTCATTTTGAGGAGGAGAATAAAAAGACCTGAAGTTCATTAGGTTTTTGACAGTGTCCAACCCCACACAGGGAAGCCTTTTGGATTTAACATGCAGGGCCCCACAGACACTCTCTTGGGAGTATGAGACGATATATATGAGACTTTTAAAAAAGACTCAGTCCCAACCAAGCATGGTATCACACACCTGTAATCTTAGCATTGGGAAGCTGAGGCAGGAGGATCATGAGTTCCAAAGTAGCTTGAGCAACCTAGGGAGACACCATCTGATACCACCCACCCTCAGGCCTGATAGGATTCTTGGGAATCAGGTGGGTCTCTAGGCCCTCCTCCCCAGCCACACACAGTGAGTAACTCAGAAGGTCCCTACACTAAGCCCCCTCACCTGCCCCCTATATATATGCAGGAAGAGACTCCCCTGTTCCTGGCCGCTCGTGAGGGCAGCTACGAGACTGCCAAGGTGTTACTGGACCATTTTGCCAACCGGGACATCACGGACCACATGGACCGCCTGCCGCGGGACATCGCGCAGGAACGCATGCACCACGATATCGTGCGTCTGCTGGATGAATACAATCTGGTACGCAGCCCCCAGCTGCATGGCACTGCCCTGGGAGGCACGCCCACCCTGTCTCCCACACTCTGCTCGCCCAATGGCTACCTGGGAAACCTCAAGCCTGCAGCACAGGGCAAGAAGGCACGCAAGCCCAGCACCAAAGGGCTGGCCTGTGGCAGCAAGGACGCAAAGGACCTCAAGGCACGGAGGAAGAAGTCCCAGGACAGCAAGGGCTGTCTGTTGGACAGCTCAAGCATGCTGTCACCAGTGGATTCTCTTGAGTCACCCCATGGCTATTTGTCGGACGTGGCCTCACCACCCCTTCTGCCCTCCCCATTCCAGCAGTCTCCGTCCATGCCTCTTAGCCACCTGCCCGGCATGCCCGACACCCACCTGAGCATCGGCCACCTGAACGTGGCTGCCAAGCCAGAGATGGCAGCACTGGGTGGGGGTGGTCGGCTGGCTTTTGAGCCTGGCCCCCCGCGCCTCTCCCACTTGCCTGTAGCCTCCAGTGCCAGCACAGTGCTGGGCACCAGTGGAACAGGGGCTGTGAATTTCACCGTGGGCGCACCTGCAAGCTTGAATGGCCAGTGTGAGTGGCTTTCCCGGCTGCAGAATGGCATGGTCCCAAGCCAGTACAACCCTCTTCGGGCAGGTGTGACACCAGGCACGCTGAGCACACAGGCACCTGGCCTCCAGCATGGCATGATGGCCCCACTGCACAGCGGTCTCTCTACCAACACGCTGTCCCCAATGATCTACCAGGGCCTGCCCAACACACGGCTGGCCACCCAGCCCCACCTGATGCAGACCCAGCAGGTGCAGTCACAGAACTTACAAATACAGCCTCAGAACCTGCAGCCCCAGAACCTGCAGCCACCGTCCCAGCCGCACCTCACCGTGAGCTCAGCGACCAGTGGGCACCTGGGCCGGAGCTTCCTGGGTGGGGAGCCCAGCCAAGCAGACGTGCAGCCCCTGGGCCCCAGCAGTCTGCCTGTGCACACCATCCTGCCTCAAGAGAGCCAGGCCCTGCCCACATCATTGCCATCCTCGCTGGTCCCACCCATGACCACGGCCCAGTTCCTAACCCCACCATCCCAACACAGCTACTCCTCTTCACCTGTGGACAACACCCCCAACCACCAGCTGCAGGTGCCTGAGCACCCCTTCCTCACTCCATCTCCTGAGTCCCCGGATCAGTGGTCCAGCTCCTCCCCACATTCCAACCTCTCTGATTGGTCTGAAGGCATCTCCAGCCCGCCCACCAGCATGCAGTCCCAGATTGCACACATTCCTGAGGCGTTCAAGTAAACAGCAAGCTTCGGACCCCTGCTTCCGTTCCCAAGCCCTGCTGGCTGGCGTTTCCAGTGCTCCAGGATGCCGGGGGTGACCAAAGGAGCCTTTAAAAAAAAAAATGTTTTTATACAAAATAAGAGGACAAGGATTTTGTGTTTTGTTTTGTTTTTTAGTATTTATTTATGTACTTTTATTTTACACAGAAACACTGCCTTTTTATTTATATGTACTGTTTTCTATGGCACCAGGTAAAAGCTTTTATCTGTTCCAAGAAAATAAACTAGTTCTCAGAACCTTGATTTTTTTTCCTGGTCAGGGTGAAGATCCCCATGTGTTTGTAAAATATGAACAAAGATTCATGATTTGTAAATGCTGTTTATTTATTGACTGCTTCTTTCCAAAATCCAAAAAGAAACCATGGTGTTGAAAAGGGAGATTGGAACCCACCCTATCTAAAACCACACCGCCCAACCCCCTAGCCTTTCCCCAGATACCTGATATCCCACACATACCCACTGCTCCCTCCTCCCAGTACTCACCTGCAATTTGTAGAATAGGAGTTTAGAGACAGAGACAAGGCCTTACACCTTGGGCACATCGATTAATTTTGTATCTAAAACCAGAAAAATGGGGTTTTCATTTTTGGTGTTTCTTCCCACCCGAGCAGATTTAATTAATGAAGTGTTTATGGCATGTACGGAGAGAGTACTGCCAGGTACCAGTCATGAATCTTTGTTTGGAGTTCAGTGTTCAGGGGGTCTTGCAAGTGCTTCACTCCAGCCCTCTCCTGCTGCCACCTTCTGACATCTTGAGCCAGTAAGCTATGTAGATATGTGGGGCTTCCTGGGCCACACAGAAGAATCCTACCTTCTGGAGAAGGACACTGCCTGGGCTGTCCCCAGTGGGGCCTCGGCACCACCCCTTAAACAGCGTTGTCCAAATACAGCAGAGGATGGACTGTCCTTGCCTGGGTCTTGGCTCCCAGGACTTGACTTGCCAAAGGGCTCTTGGGCACACTGTGGACTCATTGAGAACTCTGGGGGAATATGGTCTGGGTCCTCTGGTTCCCCCCCGACTGCCATGCATGGGGACATGTGGTGTCCAGTCTTCAATGTGTGGGAATGTGGGCAGAGCCTGCTTCTAGGCCACCCCTGGTTTGGGGTAGAGCTCACGGCAGATTCTTGCAGTATCAAGTATAAGCCTGTGGCAGATAAAGTCTGTAAATACATGTTTAAAGGTGGATTTTGTTTAAAAAATCTAAAGGAACAAGTCTGTGTTAAGCTGATAAGAAATGTCGCACATGCCCAGCTCAATGCGACTCAGGCCTTACGACCTGCAGCTGCCAGAACGTAGCTCCTAAGAGCACAACCCAGGAGGGCCCCGTTGCCACCTACCAAGCCCTCTCCCCATCCTGTGTGTGCTGAGGGGGGAGGCTGGCTCAGGGGCAGGTACCCACCTCCTCAGGGCAAGTCCTCCTGACTTTTGGGGAGGGCAGCGTCTGTGCCATCCCTAATGGGCATGACCAGAAACGTCCTAAGATGTTAATTCTTACCTTGTTTTGTAAAATAGAGTGTAGTTTACGGGAAAAAAAAAAAAGATTAAAAAAGTGTTATCTACATACCAAACTGTAGATAATGAAATTGATGTATTTTTTTCATCCTTTTTTGTTAACTCATTTGCAATAAAAATGATGCTGATGGTTATCTAGATTTTGCTAAACTTGACAGTGTTATTTGGCTGACTTTGTGGGGTGGGAGTGTGGCCGAGTGGGAGCCACCCTGCTTTGAGATAGTGGATGTCTGGGCTACATCTGGGCTCCTGACCAGAGAACGATAGAAGTTCCACATATGTCTGCAGCTGGTCCATCAGGTGCTGACACGAGAGGACAGCTGGCAGCAGGGTTAAAGCAGTCCCATAGCAAGGCTTGGATTTGGAGTTGACCTAACCCGCCATAGCTCAGAGTTCTCCAAAACACCTTACTCATCTAGCCAGGCCCAAGCACCCAGCAACAGGCATGAGAGGTACCACTGGGGGGAAGGAAGGGTATCTTGGGGCAGTAGTCAGACCCCAGAGGGAAGACAAAGGAAGTCGGGGAAATCCAGTGCAGGGCAGCGTGGGGCAGGGCACGCTGAGTCTGGAAGGTTCTATGAACCAAAGAATGTAAATGCTGCCCAGGCAGCCTGGCCCTAAGCAGAACCGTCAGCCTCATGCAAGCGTGGGTCTCTTGTCTGGGCCTTCTCTACCACACCTCAGGGCCTGCCAGGAGACTCCAACCAAAGTTATAAAGAGAACTGGCCAGCTGAAGACAAGTGTGACTCCACTGTGTTCAGCTGTCCTGTCCTGGGCCCAGGACTGCACACCAGGGTAGCAGAGGGACCTGAGTCCCAAAAGGGGTGCCCATACTCAGAATTTTTAAGTGGTCTGATTCTTGCTCTTGGGTGAGAACTGAGCTTGAATTCTGACCAGAGAACTAGACTCCCCTCCCCCCGACCAAATCCCGCCCTACAGTGAATGGCCATGAGGGAAGGGCTCAGCGGCCCACAGCTGCTCTCTAGTCTCCTTCCCCACAGTGGCAAAAGCATGGACACATCTGTCTACACTGGGATGGCTAGACTGCTGGGCATACGTTTGGACTGGGTCTGGGGTGACTAACATCTGCATCCACAGAGGAGCCAAGTGCTGGCCGGCCTGTGCAGGCAGACAAACCAGCAAGAGACTGGAGCACACAGGGCCAAGGGAGAGGGGACAGCAGCCTTCTGCAGAGCCAGATGCTGGTTCTGTCCTGCCTTCAGCCTGGCACTGAAGCATTGTCCTTCTTGGGTCAGAACTTAGGCTGTCATCATCGCTGGATCTCCAGCTTGCCGGCTACAGCTCTGGAGAGCTAGCTGTTCCTCAACCGTGTGCTCCAGCTCTCAGTAATCCAATCCCCCTGTGCACATCCCATTGGTTCTGCATCTCTACAGATACCTACTACAATGTAGATGACCTGGAGGACACAGGGCTCAGCAAAAGCAGACAGGTGCAGGACTTGAGAGATGGCTCAGTGTGTAAGAGTCCTTGCCCCCTTCCCAGAATTCAATTCCCAGCACCCATGTGGGGAACTCACCATCACCAGTAACTCCAGCCCCAGGGGATCCAATGCCTTCTTCTGCCTCCATGGACACTCACAGACACATGCACATATACACAAGTAAAAATAAAATAAATCTTTGTTTATAAAACAAGAAGGTATGGTCTGGAGTGATGACTCAGTGGTTAAGAGCACTGGATACTCTTGCAGAGGACCCAGGTTCAGTTTCCAGCACCCACATGAAAGCTAACAACGGTCCAGGACAGTTCCAAGGGATCTGACATCATCTTCTGAACTCCTTGGGCATTGGAGAACATGGGCGCACTTCCATATATGCAGGTAATACACTCATACACATAAAATAAAAATGATAATTTTATTTTTTTAAACAGAACTAGTCAAGAGACCACTTGATATGTGATTCTGTTTCTATGAAATGTCCTCAGTAATTCAAGCCACAGGGACAGAAAGCAGACTGGCCATATCTGAGGCTTGGGGAGGAGCAATGGCTGTGGCTGCTCAGCAACTACAAGTTTGACATCACGTGATGGAATGTTCTGGCACTGGACAAGAGTAGTGGCCGTGGCACTGTGAGTTCCCTAAGTTGCACCTGCTCAAATGGCTAGTTCCACACATTGCTTCTAAAAGGGAAAGAATTCTAAGTCATATGAAATAAATAAAAATATGAAAACTAGTTTTAAAGGGCTATGGTTGTAGCTCGGTAGCAGAGAGCTTGTCTACTACCTGTGGGGCCCTGGGTTCCACCCCCAGGACAAAACAAATAAACAATAAAACAAGATAGGGAAATAGCTCAGTCAGTCAAGTATTTGCTGTGTAAGCCTGAAATTCTGAGTTTGATCCCATGTAAAAAAAGCTGGAGAAGCAGATACAAGTTGATTTCTGGGGCTTGCTGGCCAGTCAGCCTAGCCTAATCAGTGAGCCTTGGGTCCCAGTGAGAGACCCTGTCTCAAAAAAAAGTGGGGGCTAGAGAGATGGCTCAGTGGTCAAGAGCACTGGCTGCTCTTGCAGAGGACCCGGGTTCGAATCCCAGCACCCACATATCAACTAACAGCTGTCTATAACTCCAGTTCCAGGGAATCCAATGCCCTCTTCTGACCTCCGCAGTCATTATAAACATGGGTGCACTTATATACGTGTAGGAAATACACTCAAACACATTAAGAAATTGTTTTATGTGAAGACTGGAAAGATGGTAAAGCGTTTGCTGTACAAGCATGAGGACCTGAGTTCGCATCCCCAGCACCCAGTACAAAGTCTGCCTTGGCGGCATATCTGTGAACCAGTCATGGTGGGAAGAGAGAGGATCCCTGGAGCTCGTGGGCCTAGCCAATCAGTGAGCAGCAGGTTCAGGGAGAGATGCTGTCACACAGTTGGAAAGCAACTGAAGATATTTCCTGACCTCCACACATTCACATACATTTACATGTGTACTCAAGCATGCATACACACACATGTACATACACACACACATACACACATACACACAAATGTAAAGACTAGATTTACTGGTGCATTCCCCAGCTAGACAACCCAGAAAAAAGAGAGACTTAGAGTCCCACCTCCCTCTTTAATATTTTTCTTTAATGACTTTTTTAATGTGTCTGAGGGTTTTACCTGCTTGCACATGAGTACAGCATATGCATGCAGTGCTTGCAGAGGTCAGAAGAGGGTATCAGATCGCCTGGAACTGGAGCCACAGACTGTTGTGAGACGTCACGTGGGTATTTGTTCCTCTACAAAAGCAGCAAGTGTTTTTAACTGTGAAGGCAGCTCTCAAGTCCTGAAAGATTGATTTTTAATTTTTATTTATTCTGTGCATATGAGTTTTGACTGCTTGTATGTAAGTGCACCATGTTTGTACAGTGCCTGTAGAGGCCAGAAGAGGGTGTCAGATTCCCTAAAACTGGATTCAACTGCCATGTGGGTACTGGAAACCAAACGCAGGCCCTCTTCAAGAACAGCAAGTGCTCTTAACTGCTGAGCCTTCTCTCCTGCCTTCTGTTGTTAAAATAGGGACTACTGGAGAGTGGACTCTGCCAACCTCCCAGAAGAAATATCTCCAGAACCAAACCCCAAAAAGGTACAGATGCAGAGACCTCACTGCAGAAGCAGTGAACCTCTGGCCTGGGCTTCCCCACGCAGAGCCCCTCCCCCACCCTGCCCCTGCCTTCATGACTTGTTCCCTTGCCCCATGCGCAGGCCTGAGCAGTGGCTGGGTTGCCCTGGGAGCCAGGTATCTTCCCAGAGAGGGAGGAGCCCAGTAGCCCTGGATGGAGCTTTCCACTCACTCATCCTGACAAGTTGAACATCCGCTCTGCCAGGCTCCACTGAGGGCATTGCAGATACCTACAGAGAACACAGCCCATCCTGCAGGCTTCTCAGTCAGACACTCAGGCGTGGGGGTCTGTGTGACCTGAATGTAGGCCTCTGTTCACGTCCCTCTGTGGAAGGCCAGCCCCCAGAACCCCACAGCAAGCCTGTGTTTGGAGTCTGCTGTCCAGATTAGAAGAGCTCTCCGGACACGGACGTACACAGGGAAGGACAGCTACATACAGACAATATGGTGAGCAGAGTCTGCAAGCTGAGTGCCCTCTGGCAACTGGTCTCAGACTTCAGCCTCCAGAACAGAGTGAATCCCTGAGTTATGTGTGGCTCACACGGAAGCCTGCACAGACCAACCCAAGAGCCAAAGGCCCAAATACATCTCCCACGGACACAGCCCCAGCAGGATGGGGCAAGTACTGTCCTTTTCCCACAGGGGGAATCAACCCCCACCAAAGATCTGGCATCTTGTACTTTGCTTCTTTCTTTCTCTCCTTTCAGAATAGTTTATTTTAAAAATATATTTTTTATTATCATTTTTTATGTGTATGAGTGTGTAAGTGTACCCGCAGTGCCCACAGAGGTCAGGAGCGGGCATCGGATCTCCTGGAACTGGAGCTGTGGACAGTTGTTAGCTGCCATGTGGATGCTGGGAACCGAATCTGGGTCCTCTGCCATCTCTCCAACCCAAAAGACTAGTGCACTTTCAAGAGGTCTGTGAGCTGGGCAGCAACTAGAGTACCTCCTGTAGCCTTCTTGTTTTGGTCTTTTTTTTTTTTTTTTTTTTTTGAGCAGGGGAGGGGAGTAGTTTTGAGACAGAATCTCCCTATAGCCCCAGCTGGCCTGGAACTCTCTATGTAGACCAGGCTGACCTTGATCTTACAGAGATCCGCCTGCCTCTGCTTCCTGGGTGCTGAGATTAAAGACATGTACCACCACACCCCGGCTGACTTCTTTGTTTTTTGAGACAGGGTCTCGCTATGTAGCCCCGGCTACATAGAATGTGGGACTCTCTTGCCTCAGTATTCCAAGTGTGGGGACTACAAGTGTGCTCTGTCATGTTATTTCCACTTTACACTTTTCAATATTCAAAGTATGTAAGTTGAGTTGGGCATGGTGGCACACCCTGGAATCCCAGGACTCAAGAGGCTGAGGCAGGACGATTACCAGCCTGAGATATAGAGCTAGACCCTGGCTCAAAACAAACAGCCTTACATAAATCAATCCAGAAGCTGATTTCTTACCCTCCTAAACTTCTTTCTTTCCCTGCCAGTGCAGTTCTGGGTGTTGGGGGGGTCCCCTCTTTTTGAGGGAGAAGAACGTCCATAGCCCCTCAGGATGATTCAGAACTTCCCATGCCATCAGGAATGTACCTGAATCCTCACAGGTCACATAAAACTTTCCCTAGCCACATGAAAAGGTAAAAAGTAGCAAGTGAAGTTTAATAATATCTCCACTCGGCCAGCCAAGCCACAGTCAACAGAAACGGTCAACATTTCACATTCTTATTACCATTCTATTTGTATATGTTTATTTATTCATTTGCATTTATGTGCACACACTCACCCACACAGAGGCTGGAGGACAGCTTGCAGGAGGAGCTGGCTCTGTCCTTCCACCACATAGGTACTGGGAATGGAACTCAGGTCATCAAATGTGGCAGCAGAGACTTGATGAGTCATCTTGCTGGTCTGTTGTTTATTTTAGTATTTATTATTATATTATTATTATTATTATTATTATTATTATTATTATTTGCACTGCCTGAAACCCAGGGATGGGCGGGCCCCACTGCAGGTGCTCAGAGGCCACACAGGGCTCAGGACTGCCAGCCCAGACAGGCTAGATTTAGACTTCAGAGGAAAATAAATGTAATCTCCAGGTACCTCTGCCATCAGCACAAAGCGACAATCTGTGGCCGTACCAGGGGTAGTGTTGTATGCCTGTCATCCCAGCACTTGGGAGGTAGAGGATGGAGGACTGGGAATTCAAAGACAAACCTTATCTATAAATACATGTTGGAACCCCAGCACAGAACTGTCACCCTGACTGGTACATAGTGAGAACAAGGGCATCAGTGCCAAAAATGATGACCAGTCAGCAGGGCTACACCGACAACCAAAAGTGATGGAGCACTGTCATCTGCCTGATGCTCCAAGGACCAATCAGCATGTGTCTTCCAGAGTCCAGAAAGTCCAAAAGCCATCTCAGAGGAGCTGCACAGGGAGCTGAGCTTTACCATGCAACTCCAGATCTCACTGTGGAGAGGTGGTGGCCAAGGACAATCCATGCTGCACATGAGGGCCTCTGGTACTGGGGACAGTGGTTCTGGTGAATGTCCTCCCCCCAGAGGTTCCTGCATTATGCAGTGTACATTTTTCTGCAAAGGTATTTCTGCACAACAGTTGAACAGTGTTATTTAGTGCAGTCCCCAGACCATGGATCTATATTCTGATGAGTGCCTGGTAAGAGGCCATTGGGCTTGGGAAACTCAAGGTCAGGGAAAATAGAACTCCTTTACCACAGGATCCCCAAGCCTGGAGTGGCTGTATGCTTCATGGGTCTCTAAAGAGGGGTGGGGGGGCAGACCTTCATCTTGCAGATCAAAGACAGGGCTGCTGTTTCTGTAGCTTTTCTTTAAAGATGGCATGAGTGTGATTCCTGGGCATTATGGCTGCTGTTGTCTCAGTCTGTTTGGCAGTCGTGGGATAGGAGCTCCCTAGAGTGCCCTCCGGGTGAGGCACTGACTGCCCAGGCTTGTGTGTGAATAGTTCAGTAACCAACAACTCCTGGCACCTCCCTGGGGCTTGGTGAGGACCCAGAAACAGCAGGCCCGCTGTCATCACCAGGCACTGTGAGAGTGCTGCTGGTGCTTCCCGGCTCCACCTGCGAACCGGCGCCTGCCCTGTCAAGCTCAGCAGATGTGGCCACCAATCACCGTTCTCGAGGTGGGGTGGTGATGCCAGCCTCCCAGCGCAGGCCATTATGTGTATACACTGCCAAGGGTGCTGCCCAAAATGCAGGGGTTTGGTATTCCTTCAGTGTTCTTGACCTTGTGGCTGGTGTCTGGACCTTGGTGCTGAGAAGTCCATTCTCCACAGCATCATGCTCTTTCTAGGACTCTAATGCTACGTTGTGTTTCTGGCGAGTCATCTGCATGGTATAACAGACCCTCTGCTGGAGCTGTGGTCGCTGAACTGAAAAACAAGTCTGACCTAAGATACTTATCTATTCTCCAAAATCACAGTTTCCTTACCTGGAAAAGGAGATGGGGGTGAAAAGATCACTGACTTCAACTGCGGAAAGATCACTGACTTCAGCTGCGGCTGGCCAGGTGGGGATGCGGCAGAACAGAGCTCTGTCCTTAAAACCAGTACCATCAGCTCCCGTGAGGCTGAGGATTAAGTTGCTGGGCTCAGAGCTCAGAGAAGCACCATCTTCCGTTACTCCATAAGCTCAACTCATGGAATGCCTGCTGTCCTCAGCAAGCCCCTGCTTCCAGGGTCCAGAAGCGAATGACTCCCCTAGAGGGGCTGCTGTGTGGAGCATTTGGGGGGAGGGTAGGTAACACCTGCATCTGTCTTCAGTGAGGTACAATCTAAATGAACTCTGGATGTCCCTGACACCAAAGCGCAGTGCTCCCCAAGGCCCTCAGCGGCCCAGCAGGGCAGATTTGGAGACAGGTCTCTGCCTCCCCCTGCTGGCACCATCCAGCAGTGCTCCTCTGCCAGCAGGTAGAAAGATCGACCCACCTAACTTGCGTAGGCAGTCATCCCCAAGATAGCTATTACTCATGTTGCATACAAGGAAACCAAGATCACCATTTAAGCCAGAGCCATGTGACTCACAGAACTATGGGAGGTCACCTCCCCCAAAAAGAATGGAAGGGTCCATCCAGCACAATCACCTCTGATGCAGAATCGGATTCTCATGGACAAGAGGTGTAGCAAGCCACTTCACCAGGAGCCTGGGCTACAGCCAGCATAGCGCAGGGCTCCCTGTGAACACTGCAGCTTCTCCCAGCTCCTCCAAGGCCCTGCCCCTGTCCCTTCCCTATCCACACGTTCCTGGGAAGTTCATACCTGAAGTGTAAATCTCTACCCACTCTTTAGAATCTTAGCCAGTTGCTGGTCTCTGTGGCTGACAGGTGCCAACCCAGGGGCTACAGAAGAGGCACAGCAAGAGAGCTTGATCTCTACCCAGGGCCATCATCGGGGGTGGGCTCTACCCAATTTGCCGCAAGAAGCCCCACCACTTGCCCGGGATGGCTTAGACTGACTAGGGGTTAAGCCAGAGTCATTCCCATCTGGAAAGCTCCCAGGGGGCCCACTGTGTTCAGAATTTCTATGTGACCCTCTTACCCCAGGGTCCCTTCCCTCTCCCCTCCTCTGGCAAGTGTGTCATGGTGATTCACATCTGCAGCTTTCTGAATGACCACACCCGCTCCAGAACAGAGGCCCAGCCCGTTTCTCCCCTAGTCCCAGACCAGCCCCAGCCAGCTGTGCCTGGAGTACTGTAGGGCCTCTACACTATCTTGTGTGGTGTGCTGGGAAGGAGGCCTCCCACTTTTCCCAGGGCCATACCATAGCCAAGAGACCTTCCTGCTCTGACTGAGGCCCTGTGTCAGTGTAACATCAACACCTGCCTTGTGTTTTCTCCTCCATCTCTACCACTTGTATGGTGGCTCCGTGATCTCAGAATGCTCCCACCATGGGGCCAAATCTATTGCAGGAAGGACACTGAGGATGCAAATGTACAGCCATGAGGCCAACTGGAAGTTCTGATGGCAGTTAACATACACCACACTTGACAGGTTCTGGAGGCCTTAGAGGAATCCCAGGACAGATTGTGATTTTACAGAAGAGGAAGCAGGTTCATGGTGGCCTTGAGTCTCTGGCTTCATGAATTGTCCCCCCTCCCCCGCCCCAGTTTCTAAAATACTGCAGTACAGCTACACATAGCAACTACCCCCAAATTGCTCAAGCCATCTTATCTGTGTTCTGCAAACTGGGTGGACATCCAAAGGAGGTGTGCCCACTCCTAGGCCCCATTCCTAGAAGCCCAGCACAGGAGTGCCCTGGCCAGGGTTTCTTAATCTGGAAGCCTCTGACCACACATCAGCCCTGAGGAGAACTGGGCAGAGTGAACAGAAGTGCAGTCTCACTCCACACTCCCATGGAACACTCAGAGGGCCTCGCATGCTGTGGGTGGACGAAGGGGATGCTGAACTGGAACTGTTTGGGCACAGTGCCTTACCCGAAAGCTGGCCTTGTACTATGAACAAGTACAAAAGTGCGGCTAGCATGAGGCTCCTTCCATGATGCCCACCACTGCCCCAGTCTTAACCCTCCGGGAGGGCTCCCCCTCACTGGCCACATAGTAGCCACCCTAGGTGCAATAGTGACAGGTACTTTACCCTGTAGGGCCTGGCAGCAGATGACCCGGAATGTGCGGTACAACTGTCTCTGCCTCCTGCTGCTTCCATCCAACAACTCTGTTCTCCGCAGTCCACCACATAGCCTACTCCTCCTGGAAGCCCTCCCCACCAGCCCTTTCCACGCCCAGGGTCCGAACATGCTTCTGACAGGGACTACTCCTGGACGTTGCCCTTCCTGCTTCTCCAGCTTCTCTGCTAGGACAAGGTTCTGTCCAGGGCTGAGCAGCACCACCGCGCTGGGTCGCTTTAGTGTGTGCTTGACACACCTGGGTCGAGGGCAGCTCAACTGGGGAATTGCCTCCATTGGACTGGCCTGTGGCCATGTCTGTGGGGTATTTTCTTGATTGTTGAGTGATGTGGGAGGGGCCAGCCCCCAGCTCACTGTGTGTGGTGCCACCCCTGGGCACGTTGTTCTGTATTACATAAGAAAGCAGGCTGAGAAGGTCCCAGGGGACCCAGCAAGAAAGCAGTGTTCCTCCATGGCCTGCACTCCAGGTCTTGCCTCCAGGCTCTTTCCAGAGTTCTGACCTTGGTGAGGAACTATGACCTAGGAGATGTAATAAATAAACCCTTTCCTCCCGAAGTTGGTGTTCATCAGTGTTTTGTCAGACCAATTGAAAGCAAACTAAAACAGAAATTGGTATCAACAGTGGGCTACTGCTGTGACAGACCTGATCCAGTTGTTTTTTAGATGATTGTAGAAGCCTTTGGAACTTTCGACTGGAAAAGTCATTGAGTGCTTAGAGTTTAGTGGGCTGTTACTGTGGAGCTTGGAACAGTTCTGCTTAAAGAGGTGTAGATGATGGAGGCCTAGCTTGTGAAGTTTCAAAGGGAAAACGATTACCAGGGCTGTTCTATGGTATTTTGAATTGAGAATCTATGGTTTCTGGTCAGCTGGAGCTGAAGAATCAGCTGTGATTAAGAAGAGACCAGAACTTAAAGTGAAACCTTTACTGGGACAATTGATGCTGGTTAGCTGGGGCTGAAGAATCAGCTGTAAGTAACAAGAGACCAGCATCCCTGGAACAAAATCATCTGGGAGGTATTTCCTCAGGGTCAGGCATACAGAAGCTGTGGTCCAGAGAGGGCCTGGGCTTCTGTCTCAATCTGGAAACAGGATTTGGTATCTGTAAGGGTCTCCTGCATGGTTCTGGTGTTGAAAGCATGAAGGAGTCACAGAGAGCAACTGAGGCTTGTACCCTGAGAGGCCAGGAAAGGGCATTCGTGAAGATGTAGCCTCAGTTGCAGTGAAGACCCCCCAGGATTGAAGGGGTCATGGAGAGAGTCTGAGGTTTGGCACCCTGAGAGGCCAGAAGAGCCCATTGGTGGATGTGCAGCCCCAGTTTCAGTGGTGACCTCAGCCTTTTGGAGATGTCAAGACCATTGGATGACCACCAAGGGCAGCAGCAGGTGCGGAATGGAGCCAGCCTGGCTGAGCTGTGTGCGCTGTGGACAGCAGAGTCAGAGAAGTGTTTGGATATTTTTTAAGAACTGTGGAACTTCTAAAGTTATACTGTTTTATGTTGTGATATTAACATCATACCTTGCAGTTAAAAAATGGAAAGCTTGTGGTTTAATACTGATGTGTTTGTGTGTCAAGTTGACAAGGGGTTAGTTGTGCTGGCAAGCTGGGGGTGCCAAGTACACATCATGTAGGCCAGTACTGTCTGATGGGAATGTACTGTCAGCCACACACAGAGTTTCCCATTTCCCAGTTACATTAAAGAAGACAAAACAATGGGAATTAAAACAAAACAGGAAGCTGGAGAGGTGGCTCATTGGGAAGAGTACTTGCTGCTCTTGAAGAGGACTGGGGTTTGGTTTCCACTACCCACATGTCACTCACAACTGTCCCAAGCTCCATTTCCAGGGGATCTGACACCCTCTTCTGGCCTCCAAGGGCACTGCATGCAGGCAGTACATTTACATGCAACAAAACACTCATACACATAAAATAAAAATAAGAATTTATGGGGGCTGGAGAGATGTCTCAGTAGTTAAGAACACTGTCTATTCTTGCAGAAGATCAAGGTTTGACTCCCAGCACCCACAGGGCGGCTAACAGCTACCTGAAACCAGTTCCAGAGACTCCAACACCCTCTTCTGTCCTCTCTGGGCACTGCATGATACCGGTGCACTTACTAACTTTTAATAATGTGTTTTATTTAATCCAACATATCCAGAATACTGCCATTTGGATATGACCATGAGTCACTGTGAATTCTTCCCAGTCTAGTGTATTCCACATTCCCAGCCCAGTTCAGTGAATTGCCCAGGGGCCACCACACCAGACAGTGCAGAGGGCTAAGTGGAGGTACAGATTATAGACAGCCGTGTCACCAAGTACTGGTCAGGGTGTCATAAAGGGCAGGGAACTTTGACATGGCCTACACACACACACACACACACACACACACGCCTCTGTTTTGTGTGCTCTGCACTGTGGTTCAGGCTGCTCACAGCTCCTACCAGGTGTTGACTCCAAGGTGCCACCTGGAGCTGGAGACTAGCAGGGAGGCTGGGAGTCTCCCAGGCAAAGGGAGGAGGCATAACCAGGCAGTCCCAGTTTGTGCCTGTTGTCCCAGCACAGGCATCAGACGACCCCATTTCAGGCCCAGATTGTCCAGAGGCTTGCCCTGTTTCATCTTGCATGAGCCTGATGCCCAGCAAAGCAGAATATGTGGGTGCAGGCTAGGCCTTAAACTGGGGTCTCTGTCACCAGAGCCCCAGCGTGAGGACAGAGGGCGTAAGCCAGGCTTCTACCTTAGGACCTCAGGACAGGAAGAAAGAGCAATCAGCCCTGCTGCCTCTAACATCCCTGCCCTGCGGGTCTGGGAGCAGGGATCGTGCATTGCACATCAGAGCCACCCGGAAGACATGGGAGTCCTGGGCCCCTCCTGGGGGGAGGGGGGACTGTCTGAAAGAGACCCGGAGTTCCAATTCCAAAGCATAGGTTTTGCCACTTGGGCCCCTTCCACGAAGGAACCCTTGACAAAGACAGCTCTCTGCTGAGGGGTCTGTTAAGACAGCGTGGGCAGTACTCGGGTGTTGGTGGCCCACGCCAGTGATCTCAGCACTCCGAAGGCTGAGGCGCGGGGACTGTGAGTTTCAGCAGGCCTTGGGGCTGGGCTCGCGCTACCACGTGTCCTCCAGTGTTGAAAGAGGCTGGGAGCCTGGCTTGCGGAAGGCAAATGTTAGCTTTGCAGCGTGGCTCGCAGTGCCACGTCGGACCGACGGAACCCGGCCCGCAGTGCTCACGGCTCTGCCTGCGTGGCCGGGCGCCACCGTGCAGCACTCCCCTCCATCCGGGACCCGACGGCAGGCGCGCCCCCTCCGCGCCCTCGCAGTGCAGGTGAGCGCCCGCAGCGCAGTCCTCCCGGAGACCCTCCGCAGGCAGCCGGCTCGCGGAGCGCAGTCCGTGGCCTCCGCGCTCCCGGCAGGACCCGCACTGTGCCAGGGAGCTGTGGGCCGCGAGGCCGCGAGGCCGCGAGACCCAAGGCCGAGGCCGGCGGCCGGCTGTCGCCAGGCAACGGGGAGGCACCGCACAAGCGCATGCGCAGCCCGCTACCGACGCCGGCCGGGCCCCCGGAGCCAGGGGCGGGGCGCGGGCGCAGGCGCAGTCGGTCGCCCGCCTCTGAGGCGTCCAACGGAAACATGGGGAGGGGGCGGACCGCAGGGCCCTCAGCGGCCTAGGCTTTGCGGAGCTGCTGGCTCCAGGCTTTCAGGATTCTCTTTCCCTGGTGGGGGGGGGGTCTCGATTGAGAGCTCCTAAAATGAGGCATGAGAGACAACCTGTGTAACCAGGGCGACGTCGGGAGGCGGGGCCGCGCGCTGGACCGGGCAGGTGGGTGAGGGGCGGGTCTAGGGGGCGGGACGAAAGGATGAGGCGAAGACAGAGTGGACGAGAGTGGGGGGCGGAGCCAAGGGGCGTGCCGAAGCGCTGAAGGACAGGCGCGGAGAGGGCGGGGCGAGGGGGCGTGACGAGGGGGGCGTGACAAAGCGCTGAAGGACAGGAGTGGGTGGGGGCGACAAGGAAGATAAGGCGCCGAAAGACTGGACGAGGGCAAGGGGTGGAGCCAGAGGGGGCGTGGCGAAGCGCTGAAGGACAGGCGCGGAGGGGGTGGGACGGGGCGGGAGTGACGAAGAGCTGAAGGACAGGTGTAGAGAGGGCGGGTCAAGGAGGATAAGGCGCCGAAAGACTGGACGAGGGTGAGGGGCGGAGTCAAGGAGGCGTGGCGAAGCGCTGAAGGATAGGCGCTGAGGGGGCGGGAAAAGGGGGAAAAGGCGTCGATAGACTGGACCAGGGCGAGGGAGGAGCCATCCTGGGCGGGGCGCGCGCTGACGTCGCCGCCGGACACGTCGGCGGCGGCGACCGGAGCCGGATATGCCAAGATGGCTGCGGCGGCTGCTGAGTCTGCGCCCGTTTCCAGCGCCGGGTGGGCTTTGGTCCGCGGCGCCTGAGGGGCGGGCTGCAGCTGCGCGGGTGAGGACCAGGCGTGCGGAGCGAGGCGGAGGCCGGCGGGCGGGCGAGGCGGAGGAGGCCCGGCGGGGCGCAGGGCGACCGGGCCTCGCCCGGAGTGACGGGCGCGTCTCCGGAGCCGCGGCTGGCCGAGTGAGGACGGTGGTCCGGAGTCTCGGGCATCTGGGGCCCGCCGGGCCTGGTCCCCTTCGTGGGCGCTCCCCGCCGGGCCTGGGCTTTGTGGACTGGTCGGGCGGCCGCTGGGGAGACGCGCTAGCCCGGCTGGACCGTGACGCTTCGGAAGAAGCCTGCGGCTTTGGTTTTAACTAGGAACGTGCAGCAAATTGCGGCGGTGCTTGGCATGCTGTACTTGGGTCTTGTGGTTTGAAGCAGGGGCAGCCGTGTGCCTTCGCGATCTCTTGGCCCGGGGAGCCGGATGTCGCAAGAGCGGTCCAGAACCGTGCTTTCTGTCGAGGGTTAGAAGGTAGAGCTCCCCGTGGAGCATACAGACACACTAAAACCCCGTGGAACCCGCTTTTGCTGCTTCGCTTACATACTTTGAAGTGGCTTGCAGAGTCCTGCGGTGATGGAGAGTCCATCTCTGTACGTGGCAGGTTGCAGGTCCCAGCAGAGTGCAGTTCCCCGTGCACTCTTCCTCCACATCCCCTTTCTCAGGGTTTCAGTGCTCATGCACTGAACTCCAAGGCAAAACGGATTGGTTCCTGTTGTGACGCTGGTGAATCTCCAGATGCCTTGGAAGTCTCTGAGATGCTATGCAAATTTTATGGCTTCCGGCTTCTGTAAACATTGGTGAATGTCGGTGTGTCCTTGTGGGTCTTCTTCACTTAGTGTTGTGTAACTCTCCCTCTTCTGTTGCATGCTGCCTTCAGCATCTCAGTGGTTTGGGTTCAGATTTTGACTTGGGAGGGGTGGTGCCTTCTAACCCTGCCCCTGAAAGGTGTGTCGCCGGCAGTCACCGTGAGGGAGACTAGACTGTATGTCGTACATGGCTGTTTCTGGGTGCTCCCGTGGTTTACATGCTTCAGCATGGGTCAGTGTTTTAAACACCTCAGTCCCACCGACAGTCATACTTGACAAGGTCTTGCGTAAGTGCTTTGGTAGAAAAACAGCATTTGAGTGGCAAAGCTGGGTTTATGAATAGTGCGTTTTCCAGGTGAGCAGTTCTCTCTGAAACAGGTACCTTTTTGAAAGTTAGAAGACTCGTTGAACAAAATAAAACTTTCCATGACCCTGAGGTAAATGATAGGCAGTTCATTGTTTTTCTGTTGGTGAGCAGAGAGGACTTTATGCATTATGTTCAAGTCACAGGATTGCTCTGACTGAAACAGTCATATTGCTGAAAAGCTCTCAGTGGAAGATGTGGGGTGGGGCTTTCCTTTGTAGGTGGTAGTGTTAGTTCATAAAACAGTTCTTAGTTGATAACAGTTGAGAAAATAATTTCAAGTTTCTACAAAGAAAATATTTAAGTATGAACTTGTGCACTTTAGATCCTGATAAATGGCAGTAGAGGTTAGGCCACTTGGGGTAATTGGTGCGTAGAATATCACTGAGAGTAAATGCAGAAGGGACCTGGAGGCGGGGAACCCTCTGAGTGATTTTCTCATTCTGTAGATGCAGAAACTAGTTGCAGAAAAGGGGCGATTGCCCTGAGCTGCCTAGTGGATGCCCTGTGCTGTGGATTGTATTTTAGGTCGTTTTGTTGTTTTTCATTCATTCAGGTGTTTGAAATTCCTGTGCTGAAGGACAGCCTCTGCTGCCTTTTGCTCTTGGCAGCCAGGTTTCAGGAGGGACTTGAAAGTGTGTGTCCTGTCTGCGGACAGATAGGGGTGGGGGCAGCCTAAATATTGTAAATGTTCTTTCTTTTATTACTTATTTTGGGTTTTTGAGACAGAGTCTCACTATGTAGCCATGGCTCACAAGAGGTCTGCCTACTTCTGAAGCACTGGGATTAAAGGCATGTGCTACCAACCTGCCCTTGCTCTTCCTTTTAAAATGACTAATTAGAACCAAAAGAACTTTGCAGTATTCTAACTTGAAGTTCTGTTGCAGTAAGTGGGTAGCAAGATGCTTGTCAATTGGACAGTTTGGTTGGCACAGGAAGGAGCACTGTGGCAGTGATGAAAGTGAGTTAATAGATTTAGAGGACTAAGGTACAGGTAGGGATTAGAGACCTTGTATAATTAGCTTTACTTAAAATGTGTCAATGTTCTTTTTTTTTTTTTTTACAGCTTGAATTTCTAAATATTTTCAAGGACAAAGATGTGTGGATTAAACTCCCTTTGGTTTATTTTTCTTTAGATTAGCTCAAATCTTGCTGAGGATAGGGCTAGGAGGGACTAATGGCAAAGAAAAGGACTTTCAAGGTGCCAGATTTGAAATTTGCTTTGAAAGGGCAGGTTAGGCATTGAGATTATAGTAACTGTCTTGCTCAAAAACAAACAAGCAGAAAACATCCATGAGGCTCTGACCCTTTTCATTTCTGAAAGAGGATTGTTGGGATCTGCCCTTTGGCAGTCTCCACTCCAAAGTTTTAAAGCTGCTGTAAGTTTTCACCAGATTTTTGGTTCCAGCCCAGTTACAACTTTAGTGGGGAGAGGCAACTTTGTTTCATTGTTTTCAGAGGACATTTTACATGGTGGGTTGAAAAGGTATTTAGTAACTTTGTAACTGTACAAAGTTAAACTCCTTATTTTCTTTTCCAGAATGAAAGTTAATGTGTACAAAAAGCATGATACCCAATTTTTCTTTCTTAATATCAGAGTTGGCTCTTTCTGGGTGTGTTGGTTTAGAGACAGGCCAAGGACTAGGGAACATTTTCTGGTAGTATGTCAAGCTGGCAAGGGCTTCTTTTGATCGTGTGAAGGGAGCCCCAGAGGCCATCCCAGAGGCCCGGGCTGTGTTTTCTGTCTGTTCACTCCTCCCAGAGTTTCTCAGAGCAGCTACTAAGGATTTCCTTGCTGGGGTGACATGTGAAGAGATGGACTCCAACGGACTTGTGACTTGAAGTTGAGTTTCTGTTTTCGTAGTTGTGTTAATTGCAGCCAGGACTATGAATCTGTAAATTTTATGTTCATTTTCTATTTTTCTTTTCCAGCACAAATTAAAGAAAGACTCTACCCTGCCTCCTCTGTAAGCAGCATCTCCTTGTTCAAAAGACTGCAGCATGCAGCCACCACCTCAGGCAGTCCCATCTAGCATGGCTGGACCACCCCCAGCTGGGAATCCGCGGAGCATGTTCTGGGCCAACAGCCCTTATAGGAGGCCAGTCAGTAATAATGCACCAGTGGCTCCCATAACTCGCCCATTGCAGCCAGTAACGGATCCATTTGCATTTAATAGACAGACGCTCCAAAACACACCAGTGGCCAGTTCATCCAAAAGCAGCCTGCCCAGTTTGCATGACCCAGGCCTCCCTGTGTTTTCTCAGTGGCCTGGTTTGCCTGTGCCTCCCACAAATGCTGGGGATAGCTCCCAAGGACCCCATGAACCTCCGTCACAGCCCAGAGCAGATACCAGTTTTTTTCCTTCTGTGCCGGTCCCTTCATCACTGCCTGGGCGGGACAGCAGTAGAAGCGCCGAGGTCGGTTCTGGTTCAGGGCCTGAGGTTCAGACGCTTCCACATCCACCTCAGTACATTCCAGGAGTGGGTCCTGAGCAGCCTCACGGGGGCCATCCAAATGACAGTGGGCCTGGGTCTGACCAGTCCCTGCGTAGGCATACCCCACATGATGGTGCTGTGACCCAAGCAGCATCCCTTTTCTTCCCCGAGCCTAGCCAGCAGGTGCCAGGTCACTGGGGGCTAGTGCAGGGAGTTCCACAGCCTTCTTATCAATATCACTCACCCTACCCAGAGGGACCTGCTCAGAGTGCAGGGCCCCAGGCTGCCAGCTTCCCCCATTTTCCATCTCCATCAAATCTACACCAGGGGCCTGGCTATGAGGCCCATGTTCCATCAACGTCTCCAGCACCCTTGGCCAGTGGCGGAGGGAATGAGGTAGTCCACCGGCAAAGTGGAAATCACTCATTGAGTAACTTCCCCCCTAAACATACTTTCGGGCAGAATTCCAGAATTGGGAGTATGTGGATGAGCCCAGAGTTGAGACAGAATCCACGAGTGAATAAAGAGGGTCTGCCAGACCCTGTCCCTGCACATCCCCTCACTCAGGGAGACAGCCCCGAAACCCAGGTGCACCATCCCCCAGGGGCTGCCACTAGCCATGCCCTGTCTGAAGCAGCCTCAGGAGCTCTCTCAATGTTTTTCCAAGGGGAGGAGGCTGAAAATGAGGAGAACCTTTCATCTGAAAAAGCAGGCTTCCCTGACCGATTGGATTTGGATGGCTTTTCCTCCAGCCCTGGATTGAGCCATCCACTGCCACCTACACATGGAGCTGGTAATATCTACCAGGCCTTTCTCAAAGGCCCCAGTGGTGAGACTACACAGCAGGAAGGAGATGCACAACCTTATTTTTCCCATTCTCCAGGGATTCAGCACGACAAACAGGCCATTAAAAGCACCACTAGTGATCCTTGGGGTGACTCTGGGAGTTCTGGGAACCACCAGGCTAACAGTACGCAGTACGAGAATGTTGAGAACCTAGATTTTGTTCAGAATCAAGAAGTTTTGCCAAGCGAGCCTCTAGGTGAGGAGCCCTCTTCCCTGAACGATCAGTTCCAGTATGGGCCCCTTCCTGGGCCAGCTGTTCCCAGGCCTCCTACTGTGGGCCTCACCAGAGGTGGGGGACTGAATCTTGAGAGCCCAGACATGTCACTGCATCCTACGAGACCTGACAGCGTGTCATCCAGCTTCAGCAGCCACAGCCACAGGAGTCCTCCTGTGTCAGCCAGGCCCCAAGAATTGGTGGGCACGTTCATTCAGCAGGAAGTCGGAAAGCCTGAAGATGACACTTCAGGGAGTTTTTTTAAGCAAATTGATTCGTCTCCTGTTGGAGGTGAAACAGATGAGATGACTGGGAGCCAGAATTACTGCAACAGCCTGTCCCAGCCCTCAACCCCCAGTCCTCCAAAACCTACAGGAGTGTTCCAGACAAGTGCAAATAGTTCTTTTGAACCGGTAAAATCCCACTTGGTTGGGGTGAAGCCAGTTGAAGCAGATCGTGCCAACATGGTGGTTGAAGTGAGGGGGACCCGGGGCCGCCAGAAGAAGCGCAGGGCAGCTGCTGCACCACTCGATGCTTCCCCAGGCAACCTGGAACAACCCCCAGACAACATGGAGACTCTGTGTACACCCCAGGCCTGCCCTCTGTCTCTTAGCACCACCGTGGAAGCTGGACACCCAGTTTCACACACAGTAGGACCAGTCTTAGATACTGTGCGCCCAGGGCCTGAGAAGAGGCTCTCAGCCAGGGCCCAGGGGACGTGTGAGAGCCCAGCGACAACTCTGTGGGCACAAAATGAGCTGCCAGATTTTGGTGGCAATGTCCTTCTGGCTCCTGCTGCCCCTGCGCTCTATGTCCCTGTGAAACCAAAACCAGCAGAAGTTGTTCATCATCCAGAAAAGGGAGTGTCTGGGCAGCAGTCGCGGAAGCTGGGGTCTGTGCCACCCTTGCAGAACCGAGATGGTCCTGGTGCTTCTGAGAACCTTGAGAACCCTCCCAAGGTGGGAGAAGAGGAGGCCCTTCCATTGCAGGCAAGTTCTGGTTATGCGAGTTTGCTGTCCTCACCGCCTACTGAGTCTTTGCATAATCACCCTGTCCTGATTGCCCAGCCTGATCAGAGCTATGCTTTGGCTCAGCCCAGTAATCTTTCTGTGTCCTTACTGAGTCCTAATGAGAAGAATCAGACCTGGGGAGATGCTGTGGTAGGGGAGAAAACCATGGTGAACAGCAGCCAGGCGCTCAGTGGTGACCCTGGAAAACACGCTGCTGTGTCTGGGGTTCCAACCAGTGCTGTCGCCCAGAGTCATATACCAGGAGGTTCTGGGTCTTCTGAAATGGTTTCTAGTCAGCCTGCCAGCTTGTTGGTTCAGCAGCTGTCCCATCCAATTCCAAAGAACTCTCTTCCTGAAAGTCAGAAGAACCCTAATGCAGAACAGGCTCCTCCTGAATTTGTTAATAGCCCTGCTGGAAGCACAAATGTCATGTTAGTTCCACCCGCAAACAGCACCTTGGTGCCTGGTAGCAGTAAGGCAAATCATTCCAGCAGCCGGGAAGAAGCTGTTGGAGCCCTAGACTTCACATTAAATAGGACTTTGGAAAATCCTGTGAGAACATATCGCTCATCCCACTCAGATGGCACAGCTTCTCAGCAGGTTTTGGCCAATCATCCCAGACAATCTGGGTCTGGGCCACATAACCCAGACCATTTCTACCAGCAGGTAACAAAAGGTGCCCAGGACCAGTGTGGCCTAGAAAGAGCCCAGCCCGAGCTGGTGCCTTCTCAGCTACAGGCTTCTCCCTCACACATGCCCCAAGCAGCATACCCAGAACCTCCAAATCCAGAAAGTCCATCCACACGAGAACAGTCAGAAAGCTCTGCCCAGCCGCCAGCAAGTCCAGCTCCGACTGACATGGGCCAGCAGCTGCCACTTCGACCACCTCAGTCCTCCAGTGCATCAGCTGTGCCTGCCAACTCCAGCCAGGCAGCTGTGCGGTCAGAGCAGCCATGGCTACACCCACCGCCTCCCAGTGCTTTTGGAGCACCACCTCAAGACCTGGCCTCCTACTACTATTACAGACCCCAGTATGATGCCTATCAGACTCAGTACCCACCACCGTACCCATCTGATCCTGGGGCAGCCTCCCTGTATTATCAGGTAAGAATGCTAGTGTTGTTGAACCATCTTCTTCCTCCCTTGGCCCCTGAGCTTCTCATTCTCTTTTCCCAGGTGTGACCCATATGGTACCCCTGTGGAAAGTCCTAAGGGGCCAAGGACTCCTTAGAGGGCCCTCACAGAAGTAGCATGTCAAATTGCTTGTAATACCAGTACTGTTTCCCTGTAGCCCAACATCTCTAAATTGACAGAAAGAGCCCCTTGTTTCCTGGAACATTTGTTAGCTCACTGCAGAGTCAGAGCTCTGTTTCACGCACTTTGGGAAGCAGGTTAGCCTTTCAGAGATTTTTGTGGTTTTGTTTGTATTTGAGATAAGGCATCAAGCTGGAGACGTGTGTCTTTACTCAGCGAGCTGTCTCTCCCTCACTTTTCATACTGTTTTAACAACAAAAACAACTCATGAAATTGACAGTAGGGATAACTCAAAATCTTTTAAGACCCTTCTTGAGAATAAGACTTTTGAGGGAAAGACTAGGTTACCCATGTACAGTAATGAAGAGAGGTGAGAATCTGTGAACTTCTCTCAGGTGCATGGTAGTGACCCAGGACAGTGGGAGCCTGCTGCCCTGCTGTGTCCTTTTCTGCCTCTTTTTGCAGTAATACAAGCTCACAGCTGCTGTTTAAGTTCTGCTTAGCTGTAGTAGTTTGAATGGATAAGAAATGTCCATGGACATTTGCTTTTCCTCGACTCTGGCCTGGACTCAGCATCACCCAAGGTAGACGGACTGTATTACACAAAGTTGGAAGGTCTAGGCTCTCAGAGGGTGTTGAAGTTTTGTGCTGTCTGAGAGCAGTTGGCCCTGGGGCTATGCAGGAAGGATGGGTCAGAAGAGCCTCAGGAGCAGGGCTGGGGTGGCCACAGGCTTGTGCCTCCCAGCCAGCCCGGGGCATCATCAGGTGCACCTGTGTGAGCAGTTACATATTTGTCCCTGAGATTTGTGAATACCAGATTCTGGAAAGAGTGAGTTGTAGATTTTGTTTCTATATAAAGGAGATCAGCTCTTCATGCCCTTAGAGTGCAGAGCGAGGGGAGCCACAGGCTTACTACAGGCCCCTGGGCATCTCAAGCTTGGTCAGTCCTCTGTGAGAGTGCATCCTTTCCTCTTCGCTGTAATCTCCAGAGCTCAGAAGAGGCGTTTCCCATGATTTCATGTTACCTGCCAGGTGGTGTCAGAGCAGAGGCTTTTGTACATGGGTGGGATGAGCTCTTATTTAGGCCTGTAGCACTTTTCCTCTCTTCAGATCTCTACATGTCCACTGGGGCCTCAGTTTAGAGACAGGGCTGAGGTCATATTTGTGTTGTAATCGGGCTGAAATCCTTGTCAGAATAAGATATGACCTTTAAGCCAGCTGTGGTGGTTCACATCTGTCATTCCGGGACTAGGGAGGCTGAGACTGGAGGCAATTTGCCATAAGTTTTAGGCCAGCATGGACTGAATCGTAAGTTTCAGGTCAGTTTAGACTACAGTATGAGACCCTATCTCACACACACACACCCGAAATTCTAAAACAATCAGCACTAAGATCTTTCCATGTGAGGTTACCTGTGGTTCCGGGATTCATTCACATGGAGCCGTGTCCTGTTGTTTTACTGTGGTGGTAGCTGACACAGTCACATTGACATTCTTGAAGCCTGCAGGAGGAAGAAACCACTCAGTGTGTCCAGGCTTTTGGTTTTAGGAAGCTTCCACTGGCCACCTGTGGTGCACTACACTTCATCAGTTTGTTTCATGAGGGAAGCCCACGTCAGCCCAGCTTTGGGGCCCCACACATCCAGAGTGTGTAGATTAGAGCTGCCTACTTAGTCTGTTCTTCACGGAATCTTAACAGTTCTTACACCTTCTTTCCACAGGATCTATATGGCCTATATGAGCCTCGATACAGGCCCTGTGATAGTTCAGCTTCTGCTTATGCCGAGAGCTACCGATACCCCGAACCTGATCGGCCCAGCTCCCGAGCAAGTCACTGCTCAGACCGGCCCGCTCCCAGGTGGGAACTGCATCCTGAGTGAGGCGGCCTCACTCAGATATTCATACTGCTTTATGTTGCTGTGTTGTGTTGTGTGTTGGGAACAATTCTTTATCTGTAAAGAATGAATGCAAATCCATTTTGTCAGCAGGGGCAAATGGCAGGGTATGTTTTCAAGTTGAACAATGCATACTGCCATATACAGTCTGAGCAGAGTGGTCAGTTAGCATTTGGCTCCACCCTCTAGCCAGGCTAGAGCCTATGCAAGGCCACAAAAAAGTGGCCTCTGCTAGTAGATAAGCCATTATCCATCACCAGGCACATCCATTCTGCTGGCAGTTTGATGATGGGCTTTTAGACTGTGGCAGTAGCAACTTTTAACTGGTGCAGATATTTTCAAAGTTTTTTTTTTTTAATGTTTTATTCTATTTTATGTGTATGAGTGTATTGCCTGCATGTGTGTGAGTTCACCCATGTCGTGCCAAGAGGGCATTGGATTCCCCTGGAACTAGAGTTACATATGGTTGCTTGCCGCTACATGGGTGCTGGGAATCAAACCCAGGTCTTCTGTAAGAGCAGCTAGCTCTCTCAACCACTGAGCCATCTCTCCAGCTCCATTTTCAAAGCCTTGAGAGACTGGTCACATAGATAGCACACCTAGTCCATTAATCTTATCAAGCAATCCCTAGTACAGAACCCAAAAGTTGTGTTTTGTGTCTAGCTCTGCTACAGACCCCCGCCCCGCAACTCTAGCCTGCATATCTCCTGTATTGGCCATCATGTCTCGTATTTTGCAGTCACAGGGGAAAGATTTGGAAAGAACCCTGGCATTGTGCCCTCTGAGTAAGCCTGTAGGCCCTGTCAAAGTCCACCTGTCTTCTCAGTTCCCCAGAGCCTACTTTTGATCTTTTAACCACTTGTGGCCATTGATGACATTGGGTGAAGTAGTGGGGTGTGGGTTCTGGTCACTGTGGACTCTGCCTCCTCTGCTCTTGTCATAACCTGCTTGGTTAAGACCAGTAGTACGTGTTCAAGGAGGTGGCTGTGCTGCAAGGGTGTGTCACTTCAGCTTAGAAACTCTAGGCTGCTAAGGTTGTCTGTGTGCTGCTTTCAGAAGTCTCTGCAGACAGGTTCTTTGAGTCTTGTCTGAACACAGACTGCTTTGCCTGTGAGCCTTTGCACATTTAGCTGGCCCCAGCGTACCTTGCTCCAAAAGCATACTGAATCGTGTGCAGCACACCTAGCTAATAATTCGAGTCTCTGTGAGCATAGCAACACTGAGGCTTTGGTCTCTGAAGGAACTTGATTGTAGAGCTAGAGTGCTGTGAGTGCTGGAGACCTGCCTGGTAGTGTGAATCCTAGGTTCATTCCCCAACACTGAGAGACAGACACCCCTGACTGTGAGAGAATCCCTGGAGTATTAGCTGCTGTGTGTACTGACTCAGCTGGAATGTGGTGTTTGACTCACACAGCTTTCTGATGGGCAGCTGTTTGCTAGAGCACCAAAGGGACGGTGTCGAGAGGAGGGTGAGTTCTCCCACGGCCAGTGTCCCTTCTTGTCTGCCTACTGCTTCACATAAGTATTAGTTGGAGGAGACCCAGGGTGATGTGTGACATTGGGCCTCCAGCCTCAGATTGAGTAGGTCACTTCTGTGTTTTGTCACTGTGACTGTATCTTTCCTTTCAGCTCTTGGGGTCCTCTACATGTCTTCAGTCCTCATCCCAGCCTACAGGGGATGCTGCCCTCTGTGCTCCCCTGCTGGCATGTGAACACTAAGTATTGTGCCTCTTAGTATTAGGGAGATCTGGTTGCTGCAGGACCCCTTTGAGGTGGAACCTATCTTTTATTTTTGTGACTGTCATCCCTGAACTGCAGGTAGGTTGGTAAGGACAGTCAAGGTGGCAGCCTGCTCTTGAACTTGCTCTATGATAAAGTATTTTTGTGGAACCACTGCCATGTAGATGAATGTTTGGAGTAGCCAGCCTGAAGGCCTTAAGGCCTGACTGGTGTTACTGTGGCTGAGCAGCTGGGTGAGCAGATGCCTTGCTAGCTAAACAGCCTGGCTCACCCACAGTTTTCTAAGGGAGGCGAGAAAGCTGCGTTGAGAAGTCAAGCATTGTGTAAAACTTGGTAGTAGAAAATTCAGAGCTACTGTGTGGTGCTTTCAAAAATCTTGAGAGTTCTAAAGCTCTTACACTAGCTCGTTTTACTAGATCTCACCTTTTCTGTAATGAAAGTCAGGATTATGGTTCAGTCTGTCCTGTGTGGAGGAAGCTAACAGCACTTAGCCCTGCCCAGCCTCACAGATTGCTCCCCAAGGCCATACAGAGTACACATGGATAGCTAGTGACTTTCCTAAAAGGTGTTAAAATTGACATTTTCTGGTGGCTCACATCCGTAATCTTATCACTCTGGAGGCTTAGGCAGGAGGATTGCTGTGATTTCAAGGCCAACCCTGGGCTACATGGGTAAGACCTTATCTCAAAAACAAAACAAAAATGAAAAAGAAGGAAATTGGAATTTTAGGTTGATTTGGGGCTTCGTCCTTCTTGGTGCCATGCAGCATGATGTCAAGACTCGTATATGATGTAGCGGTGAAAATGGAGAGGACTCAACTCTCCTGCTGAGCACTGTCCAGTGAGTTTGCTGAGTTCACTTGCAGTTTGCTGGATGATAGGGGATTCCATAATTTCATCTTTGCTTCTGCTTTTGATCTTCTGGTTAGAGTTCCTACTGAAGCAGTTTGATGAATGTCTGTGTTGTGTGTGTGTGTGTATGCGTGCGCACGCACGCACCTTTTGTTGGTTAATTTCTTGGTACATTTTAAGAAAAGGATACTGTGTTTTTAACAACTCTGGGTTTTGTTTTGTTTTTTTCCAGGCAGGGGTACTCTGAGGGATACTATAACTCCAAGAGCGGATGGAGCAGTCAGACCGAGTACTATGCAAATTATTACTCTGGCCAGTATGATTATGGAGGTAGGTGTAGAGCTGTAGCCAGTGGCAGGTGACAACTTCCATTGACGGCTTGTGAGCCACGCAGCTGTGTGCAAGTTGCAGTGGTCAGTGATTCAGGATCGTGTTTCCTTTCACTGGTCTGAGTTTTTATCCCAAGAGCCAGAGTGACTGACAGTTGTCTGCATCTGGGAACAGTTGGTCTGTGACTTCACATCTTTATCTCATTGGCAGTTGTAGCTGCCAATGTGCATTGGAGTGGTCAGTAGTCCTGGAACTTTGTCTACTTGTGACTACTTCGGCGTGGGCCAATGAAACAGATAAATGTGCCACCTGTGGCTAACACCTGCTTCTGGGTGGACATAGACCCCTGTGGCAGTTCCAAGTACTTTACAGTCATCCTCTGCCACAGTGTGGGCAGCACAAGCTGTGTCCTGGGAAGAGCTGGCGTTCTCCCAATGACTGTCATGTGCCCTCTCTTTCTACATCCCAGAGGGATCTTCTGCTTAAAGGTTCATACTCACTTCCCAAATTTGTGCATTCTGTTTGTGCATAATGTTAATGTAGTTATTTCCTAAAATCTCCTGGATCACATGAGGAAGAAATGTTACTATAATCTATAGTGGAGATTAACTGTTAAAAAGTAGTTATGGGGAGGGGCTCTTACAGAGGACCTGGGTTCAGTTCCCAGGACACACATGGCTGCTAACAGCCCTCCATAACTCCAATTCCAGGGGAATCCAGTGCTCTCTTCTGACCTCCTTGGGCATTGCACAACATAGGTGCACTTACAGACATGCAAGCAATACACTCATACACATAAAATAAAAATAAAATATTTCTTAAAGTAGCTATTGTGGCTGAGACTGTAGGTCAGTGCAGAGCATTGGCTTAGCATACAGGAAGCCTTGGGTTTGCTCCCTCATATCTCAGAAACCAAAACGAAAAGATGCTGTGTGTGGTGGAACATGCTTTTAATCTCAACACTCGAGACAGAGGTAGAGGGAGGCAGATCTCTGTGAGTCCAAGGCTAGCTTGGTCTATGGAGTAAATTCCAGGCCAGCTAGGGCTACATAGTGAGACCCTGGCTTTTTTTTTTTAATTACTTATAATCTCAGCACTCAGGAGGCAGAGGCAAACGGATCTCTGAGTTCAAGGCCAGCCTGGTTTACAAGGGCTGCAGGGAGACCGTCTCAAAAAGACAGATACACATGTGTGCGTGTGCAAGCACACACGCAAAATGCTTGTATTGAGAGAATAGCATCACAAGCTGGCTCCCCTCAGGTGTCACAGACAGCAGGAAGCAGCTGGCCTCTTGTGTGTGGGGGCGGGGGGTTCAGGATTTATCCTCCAGGTCATGTTTGTCACTCCCAAACCATCCATCTGCCCAAGGGAGCTGGGCAGTTCTGTGTGCTGTTGCTATACTTAGCCTTCATTCTTCACTTGTAGACCCTGGTCGCTGGGATCGCTACTGTGGGTCTCGCTTCAGAGATCCTAGCACCTGGGACCGGAGGTACTGGTATGACTCGGAATATCATCCGTATCCAAAGGAAAACTATGCTTACAGAGACAGGTTGGTAAAATACATGTGCATGAAGGAAGGTTTGGGAAGCTGCTTGCCCCTTCTTGTCTTTAGGATGAATCGGCTAGAGTTATGGGTCTCCTGTGTCTGAAAGAGGAAGCACTGGGCACACCTAGTGTCTGCCTCTGGACTATGCAGGGTGAACCGACCTCAGATATGTTCCCTCCTGGTGGCTTTGGGAAGACCTGGGGTTGACTCCTTTCCTCCTGTCCCTTCTCCATCCTGTCTATAGCCTGGGCAGTAACCACACTCAAGGTGTACCTGACTCTGAGGTTACCTGAGTCTGAGTCTGGGATTTGGTTTCTTGTGACTGACCTGCTAGATTGGCTGCAACTAACATTCTTCAGGATAAAGACTGTGCCTTAGGACAGAGGGGTAAAGGGAGGGTCAGCTGCAGCCTCAGGCTATTCTTGGAAGTTACACAATGACTCTGGGAGTTGCCCTTCCAACTCCCACTCTTCCTTGGACCCCCGTTTGCTCTAGGCCTGAGACCTATGACGATCACTGGAGGTATGACCCTCGCTTCACCCGTAGCTTCGATGATGACACTGAACTCCACAGGGACCCTTATGGGGAAGAGACAGACAGGCGCAGTGTCCACAGTGAGCACTCCGCACGGAGTCTGCACAGCACGCACAGCCTGCCCAGCCGCCGCAGCAGCCTCAGCTCCCACTCACACCAGGTGTGCTTGGCAGGGCCCGCAGCAGGAAGAGTGGCTGTCGTGTCTGGGGCCTCACTCCCTCTCTGCATGGTTCTAAAGGTGTAGCCATACCTTCTGTCGTTCATGGGAGCTCACTTTCTCTGCTTGCTTTCTTTCCCAAGAGTCAGATTTACAGACGCCACAATGTGACTGCCAGTTCCTTTGAGGCCCCTCATGCCCCGGGCTCATTCCATGGTGATTATGCCTATGGCACCTATGCCAGCAATTTCAGCGGTGCCCATGGTTTTCCAGAGTACAGCTACCCTGCAGACACCTCCTGGCCTGCTGTGGAGCAAGGTGTGTCTCAGTCCTTCAATGTGCAGCCACTAGCCTGGGATAGAATATGGATGTTGGCGCAGCTCTCCTTACAGCCTGTGCCCATCATCCTGAGTGGCACTGCTTACTGGTGTGGCCAGTGCTGGTCCTTGGATTGCTGTTTGCTCAGGGTCTATGAGCTGTCTGCCTGAGCACATGTGTGTTGTTAACGCAGTACTGTGAAGCTAGGCCTTCCTAGTCAAGCCTTGGGTGGCCCCTGTCTATGTTCCCAGCACTGTCCATGTGGGTGAGCAGTCTTGAAGGGAACACCCAGTGCCTCTCACAGGACCCTTGTTCCCAGACTTGTGCTGGTGTCTCATTCTGACCCCACCTGAAAAGCTACAGGAAGATGTTAGAAGGCCAACGAGAATGCTCTCGCTCCTAACTGAAGCACTGTCAGTCAGCAGTCCCACTCTGCTGTGGCAGTTGCTGGATGGTGCTGCTCTTGGGTGCTCTGTGATGCTCAGGCTGAAGCTGAGCTGTCAGGGAGCATGGGCAGAAAGTCTCAGCTGGAAATTTGAATCAGAAGTTGTGAGGTACAACCAATTCATTGTTCTCTTCCCCTTTATTTAAATTCAGTTCCATCGAGACCAACTTCTCCTGAAAAATTTACAGTACCTCACGTCTGTGCCGGGTTTGGTCCCGGTGGCCAGCTCATTAAAGTGATTCCCAACTTGCCTTCAGAAGGACAGCCTGCACTTGTAGAGATCCACAGCTTGGAGGTACGTTGGGAACCTGCCAGCCCTGTGCATCCAGGCTTCGCGGTTTACTGTTGCTAACTTGCCACTGGCTTTTGGAAACTCCATGACCTTGGAAGAGGTGTGTCCTAAGAAGGTTGGGCCTGCAGGACTTCCCCTGAGCTAGCTGGGGGCTAGAAGGGCTAGAAGGGCTAGAAGCTAGAGGCTCCTAGAAGCCAGCATTTCAAGCAGTGCTGCAGGTGCTAGATTTTTTTTTTTGGTCTTTTTGAGACAGGGTCTCCCCTGTAGCTGCACCTGCCCTGGAACTCTCTAGGGAGACCAGGCTGACCTTGATCTCACAGAGATCTGCCTGGTTTGCCTCCCAGGTGCTGGGATTAAAGGCATACGACACCATACCTCACTTTTGATTCTATTGTATATGGCCTTTTCTGCCTTCATTCACATTTTTTGACCTTGGGAGGGTGTTCATTTTGTCAGTGATTTTTTTTTTTTTTTTTCCCCAGTAATGGACTGAGACTGAGCAAGTCTGCTCTGAGCTAGTCTGGGCCAGTGGGGCATCCTACTTTGCAGCCCCAGAAGCCTCTCCTGTCTCATCTCTTGAAGCTCAAATAGATTTTTCTGTTTAAAAATCGAAAGCCCCCTTTGTAGCCCATGCTCATGTAACGGTCCCAAGCTCCTTCACTGTTTGGGTGGAGAGATGGACATGGCCTCAGGAGTAGCTGTGTCAGCCTCTGGTGATTCTGACTGCACACCTGAGCCCTACTCGGCCCCTCTCATTGCAGACCTTGCTGCAGCATACACCTGAGCAAGAGGAGATGCGTGCCTTCCCGGGACCTCTCGGCAAGTGAGTTCTTTGCTGGGGTGTCTTGCTGTCTGCACAGTGCAGCTGCTAGATTGGGCCTCATACTCTGTCACTGTCCTTCACCAAGCACCTTTTTTTTTTCCAGAGATGATACCCACAAAGTGGATGTTATTAATTTTGCACAGAACAAAGCTACAAAATGTTTGCAGAATGAAAGTTTAATGGACAAAGAGTCTGCAAGTCTCCTTTGGAATTTCATTATTCTGCTATGCAGACAAAATGGAGTACGTTCCCCTTTACTTCTGTAATGTTCTCCCTGTTTGCCTTTGGGGTCTCTCCCCTGTTCCTTTCCTGAGCTGTGGGCAATATCAAGCCTGAGTAGCAGGCTTTCTCGGGAAGAGTGTCATGGCACAACCTGTGGGAGTGGGAGGGAAGTGGAGCCTTAGCCCTTGTGGGAGGCTGGGTGTCAGTTGTGTTCTTGACCAAGTGCTAGGCTTTGTTTCCGAGGTGTCCTAGCATGTGCCACCTGTGGAGACTTGGCTAGGCCCTTCCCTGTGTGGGACTTGTCATCTCGTAGGAAACCTGTTTGTAATAAAGTTGTATGTTGCTCTCCGGCCTGACCCCATTGACCCTGTAGACCGTGGTGGGAACAGACATCGCAGAACTTTTGTTACGAGACCACAGAACTGTATGGCTTCCTGGGAAGTCACCCAATGAGGCCAACCTGATAGACTTTACCAATGAAGCTGTGGAACAAGTGGAAGAGGAGGAATCTGGAGAGGCCCAGCTCTCATTTCTTACAGACAGTCAGACGGTGACCACCAACATGCTTGAGAAGGAAACCGAAAGGTTCCGAGAGCTGCTGTTGTATGGCCGGAAGAAGGTGAGTCATATTCATGAACCCTGCAGGTGTTGTACAGTGTCAGCCCAGGTGCTAGGTACTTGGTAGGGAAGAGACCAGTCCCTCTCCAGGGAGTAGCCCCAGCTCTTGCTGTTCAGAAATGTCTGGCCCTTTGCCTGTCATTTCTGAAGGTATCAATAGTGTTTCCTCCTAGCAGGGCTGTGTGGACTGCTGGTCAGCTCTGCTTACAGTTATTTGATGAGCTAGCAGGTACATGTACGGAGCAGGGCTGCTCCTATCTATGCCGAGTCTCAGGGATGACATATTCTCAGACAGAATCTTCCTTATACTCTTGTGTGGTGTTTTATTGTTTTGAAATCTACAGCTCTCAGCCTGGGTCCCAACTTACTGTGTAGCTGATCCTCCTAAGTGCTGGGATTACAGGCGGGTGCCACTATGCCCAGTCATGAACTCCTTAAATGGGCAGGTGCCGAGCACTGGAGTGGGGGGTGGGTCTGTGGAATTCTGGATCCCTACACAGGTGTTTACACAACAGTGAACTGGTTGTGCACAGTGCAGGGAGGAACCAGAGTGGCCATGGCTGACAGTGTTTGCAGGAGGGCCGAAGTATGTTCATTAGGGCAGAAGACGTCCTGTTCCCTGGAAATGCCAAGGGTAGGAGGCTTGTGGAATTCTCTGTGGGGGCATCTGATAGGCCTGAGTTCTCTGTCCTTCCATATTATGAGCAGTTTGGGAAGTTCGTGGTTTTAGTATGATTTGGTTCTAGGAATTGAACCAGGCCTAAATTGTTGTGCTAAACATGTATTCTATCTCTGAGCTCTACCCCAGCCTTGAAAGTTTTTTGTCTTTAAAACAGGGTCTTTGTGGCTCAGGCTAGCCTTATATTCATGACCCTCTTGCCCCTGTCTCCCAAGTTCCATGATTACAGATGTGTGCTGTGACACCTGGTTAGAAAGTTTTTTTCTGAACTCGTCTTGTTATGTTGCCTAGGCCAGCCTTGAACTCTTGGCCTCAAATAGTCTTCCTGTCTCTTTTTCCTTAGTTGAAACTAGAGGTGTGTGCCTCCATGCCCAGTGAAAACTCATGTGGTGCACAGGATTTTAACATGGGCATTTCACAGCTGATTGACATTATAAATGCTGTTAGGTTTTGTGACTGTTTACTTCTTGCCAAGTTTTTGCCTTCTAGCCTAAAGTGTCAAATTGTACCACAGCTTATTTTGGGTATAGTGAGGCTGCATTATAGAAAACATCTGTGTTGGAAGAAGGGGTTTTGCAGAAGCTCAGGTGTCTTCTGGCTTGGATTTGATGCTGATGTGGATTCCTTGTAGTGGACAGGGCTGTTGGGCACCAGGCTGTCGGCACGGGGCTGCCACTTGTTTCCAGTCTGCTGGTTCTTCATGTAGAAATGAGAATAAAAGCAGTGCACTCCTGCAGTCTCCCAGCCATGGGACTTAGAGATGAGGAAAGATGAAGACAAAACTGTTGATCTATAAACTGGACGCATATCTGTGGCCTTGGTGTGTCTGTCTTCTGACCAGCAGCACCGATCCTGTTCCGTGTGCATGACAACATGTGGTTCTGTCTGGTGCAGTGCTAAGTACTCTTGTGGTTCTCAGAACCCTCAAATGCATTGCAGGACGCTCTGGAGTCTGCCATGAAAAACGGCTTATGGGGTCATGCTCTGCTACTTGCTAGTAAGATGGACAGCCGGACACATGCCAGGGTCATGACCAGGTAAGGCAGCGTCTTGCACAGCCCTGGCTAGCTGTGTAGCCTGTGACTTGGTGGCCCACAGGGATTCCATCTCAGCAGCAGGGCTGCCACCTGTGGGTTCGTAGGCTTTCTTGGCCCTTTCCTGAGTCTGACTGCTGAGGGAGTTTCACCTTTTTATTACCTGGGAGTTTTCAATATTTTCTGTAAAACCCTAGTGAACCCTTCAATCCTTATTCTGCCCATTGAATAAAGGCTGATGTTGGGCTTTGGTTTCTTCTGGCTGAGTCAGAGTTAGAGCTCTCTGTTCTCCTGTCCGTCTAGGTTTGCTAACAGTCTTCCCATCAATGACCCTCTGCAGACTGTCTACCAGCTCATGTCTGGACGGATGCCCGCTGCATCCACGGTGAGTGTGCAGGTTCCTGGGACATTGATGGAGAGCCACATTCCATTGGGGATGGTGCTTGCTGAAGACTTCGCCATGGAGTCTGTCTGAGCCCTAGGTCTCTTGCTTTCTCATTGGGCTTAACCAGGAGGAAATGAAAAGTGACACTTCTTGAAGGATGATCTATTTGGTGTTCTCCCTGTAGTGCTGTGGAGATGAGAAGTGGGGAGATTGGAGGCCACATCTTGCGATGGTTTTGTCCAACCTGAACAACAACATGGATGTTGAATCAAGGACCATGGCTACAATGGGCGATACCCTAGGTAAGTTAGGTGTGAGGTGGGCCTTTGGCTAGCATGTGTTGGACCCCAGAGCCTGGTTGTGTGAACTATGCCAAGTCTTGTGAGAGGCATGACTTTTGTTTGTCTGTTGTCTTTGGCAACTTCCCTGGAGAGCTTCAGGGACTGAGATGTCCCTTTGTCTCCATCAGCTTCAAAAGGCCTCCTGGATGCCGCGCACTTCTGCTACCTGATGGCCCAGGTTGGCTTTGGAGTTTATACAAAGAAAACCACGAAACTTGTCCTGATAGGCTCAAATCACAGGTAAGGAGCCAGACCAATAAAGCAGTGTTCATTTTTCCCACAAAGAGCAAAAGATCCCTCTCCTTCAGTTAGTTTGGAAGTGGCCAGCCTCACATCTTTGCCACAGATGGGGCACACCACTGGGTGACCTACTCTTTGGTTGGTGATGCCAGAAATTGGCCTGTTTTCAAAAGGAATAATTTGCTTCTTCCACAGCTTGCCATTTCTAAAGTTTGCCACCAATGAAGCTATTCAGAGGACAGAGGCCTATGAGTACGCTCAGTCCCTTGGAGCACACACCTGCTCCTTACCTAACTTTCAGGTGAGTAGGGAGCTGTGGGGGTGCCAGTACTCACCAGTTTGTGCTTTCTTTACGATTTTTGAATTCTCACACAAGTAATGGTTTTTGAGGGCATCTGGGGTTTATGTTTGACCAAAATGCTCAAAAACAACACCATGTTGAACAGAGGATTTTTGTTTGTATTTTTGTTTTTTTATATTTTAAACATAAAACACCTAGAGTTCTTGATTTGAAGAACTTTTTTGTGAGGAACTTTTTAATGAGGGTCGTGTGATCTGACCCAGCATGCATGTGTGTGGGTGCATGTGTGCATGTTGTAGGGAGTGTTGATGGCATAGCTTGCCCTGTAGGAAAGGCAGTTGTCTCAAAGTGTCTGGCTGCAGCATAGTACTTCAAGTCACAAGCCACTGGGCAGTCAAAGGTGTTATGGGGGAGAATGGGTTTCTCAGACTCTTAGTGGTTTACTTTGA
Organism: Eospalax fontanierii; assembly: GCA_035773235.1. Taxonomy (NCBI): domain Eukaryota; kingdom Metazoa; phylum Chordata; class Mammalia; order Rodentia; family Spalacidae; genus Eospalax; species Eospalax fontanierii. The sequence goes on from CM069541.1 coordinate 62,206,429, forward strand.
CCCTGAAATATGTCAGTGGATACTGTTGTAAGTAGACACTGGTGCGGGGGTGAGCAGTTCACAGCATCTAAGGGTCTTCATCGGGCATATAGGAAGCCCCAGGACACTGAAGCTGTGCCTGTTGTTCTAGGTGTTTAAATTCATCTACTCTTGCCGGCTGGCAGAAATGGGGCTTGCCACGCAGGCCTTCCATTACTGCGAAGTGATAGCCAAGAGCATCCTGACACGGCCTGCTGCATACTCTCCAGTGTTGATTAGCCAGCTGGCTCAGGTACAGTCTTCTAGTGCTGTCCTGCTGGCTGCCTCTGGGGAGATGAAGGCTTCATCTTGCTGGGCTTGGGTTGCAGTAAATGGGACTCAACAGAACAGCATCCAGAACCTGCTTTGTTGGCTGGGAGTGGTTTCACCTGGTGGTTAGAAGCTTCTATTTACAGGTCAGCAGCCAGGGCTGATTCCTGGCTACACCTTTACCAGCCACTTCTTTTCCTGTTGATTTGATCGCCTGGAGCAGGTGCAGAGAGCACATAGCTACTGTCAGCAGGTCCCAGTGCACAGCAGGTCAGGGTGTCCTGTCCCCAATGGCTCCATCCCTAAAATTATGTCCATGTGATACCTAAGAAAATTTGTTACTGTGGAAATATTCAGACCCACATGAAAGCACAGAGTGAATTAAGGAAGCCCATGACCCTGTCCCCTCAGTGTCACCAGTTCCTACCTAAGGATTCAGCTGCACCTGCCCACAGCCCCTGGTACTCTGTCAGAGAGCTGCACTATCCCTAGTCAGCAGAACACTGGGATGAAGGAGCAGAGGGTGAGAAATTAGGGCAGTGCACAGGAGCCTTTCCCTTGTCAGGCCTACTGACCCATAGTGTGAGCACAATCTGTGAAGAACTCCCCCTTCGGCCTTGCCGTGACCACTAGCTTCACTTTAGAAAGGCTTACATGACCTTCGTTGGTACCATCTCAGAGTGTGACGTGCCTGGAAGCAGCTCTGCTGCTGCTGCTTGGTGGTAACAGAGACTGTGATCGTCTGGGTTCCAGGTGGCCTCCCAGCTACGCCTCTTCGACCCTCAGCTGAAGGAGAAGCCAGAAGAGGAGTTCTCAGTAGAGCCTGCCTGGTTGGTGCAGCTGCGGCATGTGGAGAGGCAGATCCAGGTGTGCTTTTTTTTTATTTTGTTGAGACAAGGGCTCTATATAGTCCCTGCTGCCCTAGAGCTCCCTATGTAGACTCAGTGGGCTGGCCTTACAGCAGTCTGTCTGCTTCTGCCTCCCAGTACTGGGACGTGTCACTGCACTTTGGAGGTGCCAAGGTGTTCCTTGTGACAGGACAGACATGTCCTAGGCTAGGCCTAGAGGTGTGTGGCAGAGGGTTTGTGCTCTGTTGTCCCACACTGAAGGCTTTGGTGGTGGCAGTGTGACTTTGGTGTGCCACCCGTTGAGCAGAGCAGAGGGGTGTGGGGCAGAACACAGGGTGCAGCATTCACCCTGTTTCCTTAGGAGGGCGCCATGCTGTGGAGCCAGGATGGAATGGACTCCCAGCAGTGTCCTAGCACACCAGGTTCTGAAATGGAGCAGTTGGACGGCCCAGGACTCAGCCAACGGGCAGGGCTGGGGGCTGACAACCCTCTCCTGATGCCAAACACTGAGCCCTTGATGCAAGGTGTGCAGCTCCTGCCCACAGGTGAGCCTCTCTGTGTCTATGCCCTTGCTCAGTGATGTCTGCTTTTCAACAGGCATCATTTTGCTGCCAGGAGACTTGAGACATTTTGTGCCGTTGTGGTGGCTTGGGCACCTCTGACCTTCCTTCTCCTTTCTTTATGCTTTCTCCTTTGATGAGCCCTGACACCACCGCCCTGCCTGCCTGAACCCTGGCCCCTGACTGACTCCAGCTGCCTTTTAGCTCTTGCTTGCTTCCCTTGTTCCATCAGAACAACTCCACTGCTTCCTTACCTCCCTGCAGCTGCTTCTCCATGGTCCTCTTTTCAGGGAGAGGTACCTCTAGCAGTTGGAATACTGAGACCTTCATTTTTCCCTTGAACCTCTGTCCTGGTCAGGTAGGCACCCTCTCTGACCATCTGCCTGTGCTCTGGGACACCTCCATCTGGCCTGAAGAACACATAGGTCTTCCCAGCAGTCCATAGGGCCTGTGGAGTCAGCTCTGCTGCCCTCCTTAGCCCTGCTTCCTCTCACCTGTGTTCTAGCCACTCCTGACTCAGTCTGCTACTGCCTTCCCCCAGCAGCCTGTCCTCCATAGTGGATGACCACTCCTACCTCCTGCAGGTTTCCACTCAAGGTCCTCAAGTTTCAGTCTTTGGTGCTTTCTTTCTTTCTTCCTGGTTCATTCCCTGCATCAGGATTCTTGTCTTCTTTTATTTTTGGAGATGAAAATCTCACTGTTGTCCATGCTGGTCTTGAATTTGTGGTTCTTAATTCCCAGCTAAGCCTCCTGAGTGGCTGGAATCATAGGCTTATCCCCTTGTGCCCAGCTCTCTGCTCTGTTTCCTGTATATCTGGTGCCCAGTGTGGAGCTGGCAGTCAGCAGGATCTTGCTGCCATGTTGAGCTGTGTCTATGTCTTGTGTGAATCAGTGGCCTGTTCAACTCCTGGCAATGGGGAGAAGGGTCTACCAAAGAGTATCATTGTGCCAGGAGCCATTTATGGACTGTCTTTGAATCATGCTATAGGTTAGAACCCAGGCCCTTGCCACACCTGCTGATAGACACTGGCACCCATCCTACCCCTGGGCTTCTAGAGCATGAGTGTTCTGCTTTTTCTGAGACAACTATGGGTGGTCCTTTCAGCTGCCTCATTCTAAAAGAAGTATGGCTGTGCCGAGCAACTTGTGGAAAATGTGCTTGTGATGTATCATCCAGTGCCTGCCTCTGAGCAGTTACCCTCTGTAACCTTAGACTTCCTCTTCTCCACTGTGCCCTGCAGCTCCACAGACACTCCCCGATGGCCAGCCAGCCCACCCTGCCAGGGTGCCGATGTTCCCAGTACCAATGTCCCAGGGCCCCCTGGAGCTGGGTCCTGCCTACGGACCCCCAGGGTCAGCACTTGGCTTCCCAGAGTCCTCCAGACCTGATCCTGCAGTTCTGCACCTGGGGCCAGCCATGCCACCTGCACCATGTCTCCAGGGAAGTGGGCCTCCACCCCAGGAGGCCAGGAGCCCAGACCCAGGTGTGTTGGCTGAGGTGCAGGTGCTGTCCTGAGAACAGCCTAGTTGGCATTGGTGTTCAAGAAAGTGATTGGTAGAAGAGAATCTGCAAACTGAATGGGTTAAGAAATGGTGCTTTAGGAATAGTAATGCTGGTTTGTGTTGTGGCTTGGCTGTGTATTATCACCTGCAGCCTGACTGGTCATTCTGGGTAGAACAGAATGGCCCTGGGCATTTGCAGGGTCTGTCTGGGTGCTGTCCTAAGTCCCTGTAGGCTGCACAGGCAGAAATGGCAGATGTCTCTTTGGAAGTCAAATTTGGTGGGTCCTGTGCGTGGCCGTGCCTGTCTCACAGGCCTGGCTCAGGAAAGCAAAGCACTTGTCATGTATTCAAGAAAACCTTCGTTCCTGATCTGGAAAGTTCTGCCTGTGTCTTAGCCTGGCAGCTAGCTGGCTTGTCCTCCCTTTGTCCTACCAGCACACTGCTCCCTCCATGTCCCACTGCAGCAGCCCTCAACCCAGTCATTCTTTGTTGCTTTGGCAGGAGTGGGGCTTCAGGATTCACCTGTCAGACACTCGGCTCCAGAGCTCAGTGAAGAGGATTTCGGTGGAAACTTTGCTCATCCGGTACATCCCATACTGTTTATAATGGTAGTTTGTTGCGTGGATACTCGACTCCTTGTTCTTTGCCTGAAAATAGGAAGATAAGAAAGGTGACAAAATGACTTTACATGTGATTGGTTTTTTCAGGCAGGGTCTTCCTGTAACCTGGAACTCACTGTGTTGCCTAGGCTGGCCTTGATTGCAAAATAATCATCTGCCTTTGTCTCCTGAGTGCTAGGATTGTGTGCTACCATCCATTTCTGGATTAAATGTGATTCTTAAAGAGGAAGTATTCCTAAAATCTTTGACTGGGGCTGGCAAGATGGCTCGGTGGGTAAGGGCACTTGCCACCAAGCCCAATGGCCTGAGTTTGATTCCTGGGACCCACATAGTCAAAGGAGAGACCAACTCCTCTACCAGTTGTCCTCTAAACACCACACACTGAACATGGCATATGTGTGCCCATACACATATACACACAGAAAGTAATTAATTTAAAAAATCATTTTAGTGAACTGGAGAGAAGGCTCAGGGGTTAAGAGCACGTCTGCTCTTGCAGAAAACATGTGTTTGATTCCCAACACCCACATGCAGTTAGCAGCCCTCCTTAACTCCAGTTCCAGGGGATCTGACACCCTCTTCTGACCACCTCAAGCATTGTATGACACAGGTACACTTACACACATGCAGGTAATACACTACACATAAAAATAGATGCAATATTTTTTTAAACTATTTTAACCCTTCAAGTGTGAAAGTTGGTGAGATGTTGGTAGAGAAAGATGCAGAAGTGAAAACTGAGTTGTGTGAAAGTTCATTTAAGCAGAAGAAAGCAGAGTACTCCTGTAGTAAAATCCTAGGTTTGAATTCAAGGATGGGAAACCTTCCCCATCTCTGCACCTCTTTACCGTAGAACCTGACACCTCCTCTGGCTTCCCTGAAATTGCTATTCATTATAGCAGATGTGTTTGGTGTAGATATGCCTTTGTGTACTCCCAATCAGGAGGGATAGATGCCATATTCTGGAACTTCTTTATAGACACCTTGGTTTCCCATCAGTAGGTACTTCCTGAAGGTAGAACTTTGATTACCATTTCAGATGCCCTGTTCCTGAAAAGTAACAGTGAAGGTGTCGGGAGTCGCCCCTTCACCCAGGAGTAGATGGTTTATTTTTAACATTTTATTTGTTCTGCATGCGTGTGTGTATGTATGCATGTGCATGGGTACCTACAGAGGCTAGAAGAGTTCATTGGGTCCTTGGAGCTGGAGTTACAGGTGGTTTGAGGCTCCAGATGTGAGTGCTGGGAACTGAACTCCAGTCCTTTTCAGGAGCAGCAAGTGCTCTTAACCACTGAGCCATCTCTCTAGCCCCTTTATTTGTAATATTGCTATTATTGTGTGAATGTGTGTGCCATGATGCTCCGGTGGAGCTCAGAGGACCACTTTGTAGAGTTGGTTCTCTCCTTCCACAGTACATGGGCTCTAAAGTCAAACTCAGGCTGCCAGACTGGGGCAGCAAGTACTTTACCACTGAGCCATCTCTCCAGCCCGCAAAGAGGGTATTTTTTAAACCTGTCGTTTTTAAAAGGCACGCTGCCCAGCACTAGCCATTCTGTCTTCAGTGGGTGTACATGTGCATTTCTTGGAACACTGACACTCTGGTGCGTGCTTGCTAGTTGTAGCTGGCATTTCCCTAACAGCCTACGAAGTGCCCAGTGAGGTGCTTTGCATCCCTTTTCCCTGCTCCTGTCAGTTCTCGCCCCTTCCTAGGGAGACACTAAGTGGGGCCTGTCTCCCTTACTCTTGTTTGTCCCTCACAAGAAGCCCAAGAGAGCTAGCTTTCATGTTGCCTCGTGACAGGGCTCCTCCAGGACAGCAAAGGACTTGGAGATCCCCCCGGTGTGGGATCGTGGCAGTTCCAGTTTGACACAGCCTGCTCCAACTGTGACACCTGAAGTGAAGAGACCTGCAGAGGCTGTCAGAAAGGAGGCCAAGGAACCCAGGAAGGTACAACCCACCCTAGCCACTTGCCTAGTGGGCAAAGAGGCAGGGCAGGCACTGCCCAACACCTTGGAGCCACTTTCCTTGGAAGTTGGAGGCAAGAAAACACATCTTTTTTTGTCATAAACCAAGTATGATAAATTCTTTTCTCAAAGTGTAGCATATACATGATCAAGGGTGCACAGCAGCTGGACAAGTATTTGTGTGTTACATGTGTTGGGGTGGGGACGACACACCCAGGCCCTGAAAGGTTCCCTCATGGCCACTCTATGACAGAAAAGCCCTAGTGCAGCCAGAGGAGTAGGGCAGTGCAGCACATGTCCCCCTGGTGCGTATTGTGATTACGTTGTCTGGGCCCCCGAGACTTAATGTCGAGATACTGCTGGGATCCTAGTAAAGCCATACGCGTGTTCTCTGCATCCCTTGGGAACACATGTGCTCATTTGTCTTGGGCATCTATCCTGGAAAGGAGCACACATCCCAGGGTACATGTGTGCGCAGCCTCAGGACTCTGCTAGGTAGTGCCCTTAGTGGCCACACCAAGTCCTGCCTCGTGCTGATTAGTGCCACAGCTATGCGGTGGTATCCTGGTTGTCTGTGCTGCCCCAGGCTATAGAATAGCCGTCTGCTGTGTCAGTGGTAGCTCACTGTTCACTTACATTCCCTGATGACCAACAATGCTGAACACCTTCGAGTGGACATGGCATCCATGTGCTGTTTCACCTCATGCTTGTTCCAGCCTTAGAGATTTTTTAAACTTTGTGTACATGTGCATGTGCACATGCCTGTGTTTGTGTACAGGTACCCATGGAGGCGAGAAGCTGTAGGATCCCCCAGAACTGGAGCTATAGGCAATTGTGAGCTGCCCAGTGTGGCTGCTGGAACCTGAGCTCAGGTCCTCTGCAAGGGCAGTTTGTTCTCAACTGCTGAACCATCTCTCCAGCCCCCACAGTTCTGCATTTTAGGAGGGTTTTGCTTCTCAGATTTCTTTCATGTGGCAAATTTTTGAAAATAAACAGAAGTTTAATTTAAAATATATGTGACTTGTGAGCTAGACTCATGTTTCAACTATTTTGAGCTTTTTGTTCTGCAGTGCTGGTGATGAACCCAAGGCTCGTGCATACTGTGCCAGCACTGTGCCAACAAGCCACTGCCCTTCAGTCTTTTTTTAAAAAAAAAATATTTTACTTATGAATTTTAGTTATGTATATGAGTGTATTGCCTGTATGTATGTAAGTGCACCTGTGTTGTGCAGTGTGCTCAGAGATCAGAAGACGGTGTCAGATCCCCTGGTACTGGAGTTAGGGATGGTTGTTAGCTGCAGTGTGGATGCTGGGACTCAAACCAGGTCCTCTGCAAGAGCAGACAGTGCTCTTAACCACTGAGCCATCTCTCCAGCCCCCTGCAAGTGGTAGCTTGCAGACCTCCCAGGACAGGTCATCTTTGGACTCCTAGAGATAGACCTGGATGTCTGTAGCTGCTGCTGCTGCTGCTTTCTCCTTGTTTTGTTTGGGTCTTTTTGAGATGGTCTCCTTGTAGCCCCCCGGCCTGCCTCTGTCTCCCCTATGCTGAGATTAAAGGCGTGTGCCACCATGCCTTTCTCCTTTTTAATAAAACAGTCCAATATAGTAAGGCTTGAAGTGCATTCCTATTACCCAGATTCTCTCCACATAGGCTATCCTGACTGCCCAACTTCTGCTAGGGTGAGGTGGGAACCCGAGGCTTGGTGTGTCAGAGCTCAGATGTGGAATGTTTCCAAAGGTGGCATATGATCATCCTGAGTTTTGCTTATTAAAGATACATGTAGGGCTGAGAGTGTGGCTCAGTGATAGAGTGCTTCCTGGCATCTGAGGGGCACTGAGTCTCATCCTCATCCGTGAATCAGTACAGATCATTTCACATCAGGACCATTTCTAGGTGCATAGTTGGTGCAATAAGTACATTCAGTCATCGCAGAGGCACTCACCCCGGGAACACTGTCCTCAGCCCTTGCCCTCTCCCATCTGTATTCCATCTCTGGGGATATGACTGAATTAGAGATGCTCTGATGCCATCACACAAAACTTGTCTCTCCGTGCTGGGCTCCTCTCATTCCGAATTGTACTCAGGCTCTTCTGGTGGTTTTGTATTTAGAGTGAGTCCTGGTTCTCTCGTTGGCTTCCTGGGAAGAAAAGGACAGAAGCTTACCTGCCAGATGACAAGAACAAGTCAGTGAGTATCGTCAGATGCAACAGCAGGAGTCCCAAGGGGGACTCTTCCCAAGGGGGACTCCTCCCAAGGGGGACTCCTCCCAAGGGGGACTCTCAGTTGCCTGACACTGGTTGATGGGACAGCATATTAGATTCAGAACAGACCAGAATGTGTAGACATGTTCTGAGTTGTGAAGTATCTAGGTAATAAGATTGTAATTCTGTTTTTTTTTTAACTGAATTTTTGTGATTTTCATACAGTATAATTTGATGGTATTTCAGTTCTGTTTAGTTTCAGTCTATAGATTTTTTTTTTCTTTTTAAAATCTTGGCAGATTGTTTGGGATGAAAAGAAAAACCAGTGGGTGAATCTGAATGAGCCTGAGGAGGAAGTAAGTGGCGCCTTTAGGTATGGCGGGGACGGGGGAGGGAGGGATGCCTGCTTCGCTCTTGCCATCTGGGGATTGTGCCTCCCTTTGGAGAGTCCTCACCAGTCTCCAGCTTGTTAAGGCCATTGCTGAGCTGTCTCTTCCTCTGCAGAAGAAGGCTCCACCCCCACCTCCAACGTCGTTCCCCAGGGTTCCACAGGTGGCTCCCACTGGGCCTGCAGGACCACCTACAGCCTCTGTGAACATGTTTTCTAGAAAAGCAGGTAATAGCTACAGCAGAAATCAGAGGTGCCCGGTTAGAACACAGTCTTATAAAACCTACAGTCTGCAGAACTCACTCAGCTATCACAGTGACCATACTATTCATGCTGGAGAAAACAAGTTTCCACCCGTGAGGGAGGAATCCAGTTCTCCAGGGACACAGTACAATCCTTTCACATCTGAGTTGATGATATGCACTTGCAAAGTATGCCAGTAGTCAAAACTGTAGCCCATATGACAGGGTGGAATGGAGGCCAAGCCCAAGAAGCAGTTCTGCTCCCAGGGGCCCTGCTCGCTCTTCTCACTCAGTGGGACCTGAGTATGTTGGATTCTGGAGGTTTGCTTGGTGCGCACTTGAATTTGACTCTCCTCTCCTGGATAGGTGGGTCCAGAGCTCGATATGTGGACGTTCTAAACCCAAGTGGGATACAGAGGAGTGAGCCAGCTCTTGCTCCTGCGGATTTCTTTGCTCCACTTGCCCCACTCCCGATCCCTCCTAACTTGTTTGTACCAAACCCAGGTAGGCAACCCATGTGCTTGCAGGTCTATGTCTGTCCTTGCCTGACTGGATCAGCCTCTGTCTATAAGCCTCTCACCCCAATCATCACTATATAATGAGTAAGCCAAGGTACAAAGGATCAGAGACTCATGCATTTCCTTGGCAACTGGCTTCTCCTCTGAGGGTCCAGGGTGGAATTCTTCCTTCCCTATAAATTACTACAAAGAATCCTCCAGAAATCAGGGTGGAGTGATGGCCTCATGTCCCCTCATTTACAGATGCAGAGGAGACACAGCCTACGGATGGGGCTGGCAGCAGGGGACAGGTGCCAGCTGGGGCTCAGTCTAAGCCAGAGCCCCCCTCAGAATCCCAGGTAGGCAGAGTGTAGTGGGAAGGGTGTGCACTGGTGGTGCTCTGGTCTCACTGTTCACTTCTTCATGGTGGAGACAGGAGTGGAGGATAGGTGCCATCGCTCCAGGGACCGATGATGGCTGTGTAACAATGGATTGCTCTTCCAATGGAATGCTGTTCAGGAATGGGCTCTTTAGTGAAGAGCTTCCTACTTGGAATGAGTATGCCTGGTGAACTTTATGTTGGACATATTTTACCACAAGTTTAAAAGCAGGGGAAAAAGTGAAGTTAGAAAATGGAAGAAATTACCTAGCGGCAGTAAGAGTTTAAGGAAAAAAACATGTGTCTTCACTTGAAAAGAGCTATCGATCCCATTTTAATAGGAAACCCTGGCCTGGCCTAAACCTACAGCCACTTATCTTGGCTTTGTAAAGTAGGGAGTGGTAATTTCAGATCAGAGGGCTTTGCTGGGGCTCTAATAGCCTTGTGGGTAGGCCAAGCATGTGGTGGCTGTTACATCAGGACCACCCCATGTGGGACAGAGGGTTCTGGGGGAGACGCCCTATGCATGGCCCATTACAGAGGAGCCTGGGCCTAGCAGGGCAGACTGCATGCTGTGCACAGGAGCGGGGACCGTTCTGCCCAGTGTGAGCCCTTGAACTGTGGGTGGGGACCTGCCGCATCTCCTGTTTCTTCAGCAGGTGCTAAGCACTGCAGCTTCACCCCCTGGTCCTGAACTCTCACCATCCAAACTGGACGGCTCTCAGGGAGGAGAGGTAGGGAGTACTGTCCCTGTGTGAGTGCAGTGCATGTGTGTGCATGTGCATGTGTGTGGGCGTGTGTGTGGTGGGGTGTGTACCCTGGAATTGAGGCTCAGCCAGCTCAGTGGCTTCTTTAAAAGTATGTGAGTGAGCAGGACAAGGAAGCATAGAATTGGAAGCGCTCAGAAGGCGTCGTACTCCCAGCAAAGCAGTAGCTTGTTTGCGTAGGAGTAGGTAGGTGTAGAGGCTGATGACACTTTCTTCAGTCCAGATCTCTGTGTGGTCTGAGCGTTATGAATTTTGAGTTGTTACAGGATGAAGCTGTTGCAGGCTGAGGACTGGACAAATGCCCTCTTTCCCAGAGTATTGGTTGTTTTTCTTAACCAAAACTGTGGAGGGAATTTTAAGCTAATTCTGGCTGTCCTCGTTTGAGTGACATTGATTCTAATCTAATTGCCTCATAAAGCTTGTGAAGCTCAGCTGGCGGCTTGGAGCAGTGGCACGCATGCTGATTTTCACGTCTGTATCTTGTGTGTGTTCTTGCTGTTCCGTAGCTCTCGCGCTGTAGCTCAATGAGCTCGCTCTCACAGGAAGTGAGCCGGCATTTCCATCAGGTACCTGTGGCTGGTGGCTCTCTCCTTCCACGGGGCTGGCTGTGTAGCCCATGTCCCTTAGAGAGTCTGTCGTCCTCCTCACTTTGTCACTAATGGCACCCCTTGTCTTACGTAAGCATCACGTGAGCAAAGATGCAGTGTTCCTTTCCCTAAAGGGCCCTTGGGCTCGATTACCCATCAGATACTCTGGTGGTGGACTCGCCTCCCAGGGTTCAGAGTGGGGCCTAGCCCTGGCCACACTGTCAGCATCTCCTGGGTCAGGACACCACTTGAAAAGAAAGATTTCTTCTTGCTGATGAGGCTTGAGGAAGTCTGTCTGCAGCCAGCAGGAGTGTGGCCATGATGGCCATCAAGTGACCAACTTGGGGGAGATAAGGAATGCTCCATCTTCTGTGTGGTGGAGTCGGGCTTTGTCAGTCGCGCTCAGTGGAAAAGCTCAGGGACATTTCTGGCTGTGTGTTGAGACACTGGCTCTAGGGCATGTTCTCTGCGTCTCCTAACTGCTTGGCCAGCACTACTGGGATCGCAGGGCCCTGTGCTCGTTGTCTGTGCATGCTGATACTCAGAGTATCTATTCTGCATGCTGCTTTGGTTTTCGCCATTCTGTGACCCGTCCCATAACAAAACCCAGTATTGCCAGAGCTCTCCATCTGTGGCCTATTTGGAGCCTTCGCAGTCCTTTCTGAGATGCGGCTTGTTGTGACTGCTGCTGGGACAGCAACTGCTGCACAGCCCTGATGCTGAGGTCCTTGTCTGTGCTTCACAGGCTCCTGGAGACAGCTGCCCTGCAGAGGGCCCTCCCGGCGGGGCTGTGCCCTTCTATAGCCCTGCTCAGTTGGCACAGGTGAGTGGCCCTTGCTTTTGTTTCCTCCAACCCTACTTGCCTGCTCCTCTCTGACCCACTCATCAGTGAGTCTCCTCTTCTTTTTGATTCAGAGGTACACACCCATAGGACAGGGCTGTGGCCTGCAGTCCCTCTGCTAGTGTCCCATCCCCACTTCCCTATGGGAAGCAGTAAGTCTCTCAGTTGACTTAGTCTACAGCCTTTATCTGCCCATGCTCCTTTGTCACTGCTTTGGGCTCTCGAGGTTCGGGGCTTTTCTTCCTGCTCCTCACCACGGGAGTGAGGGGCTCCCCCATTCCCAGGCTCCCATTCCTGAACAGTGCTGGATCCCAAGTGAGCCTTTTTGCTTCTTTCTGGGGTATAAGTGTGAGATATGTGGGTTTCCCAAATTGGGGTCCACAGCTCATGCTATTCTGAGGCTGAATTCATGGCTTCTAACCATAGGCTCCCACCCCAGCCCTCTCCTCTCCCTCCTGCCTCCTTCTCCTCCTCTTCTTCCTCGCTGTCTTCCCACTTTCTTCTTGGGAGCAGCTGTTTCCAAACAGAGACCCCTGGTTTGGAATCTCCCATTATTTCTCTGTCCTGACTAATCCCTTCCTTCATTGCTGTCCAGTAGCTCCAGGCCTCAGCAGTTGACTCTTCTAGAACCTTCATGTCTGCCCCAGGTGTTAGATTGAGGGTTGGCTGGTAGAACCTTCTGATGGGAGTTGTCTTCATATCAAAAGTGGTAGTAACATTTTTAGGTGCCCACTGTGAGATTCCAGGTCACTGTCCTGTCTCAAGCCTAGAATGGTGTCTTTCTTGGAGTTGTGCTATTGGGTTGTCCATCTGTCCATCTGCACTGTCCCCTCCTCAGTTGTGGCCCTTGTGCACTTCTGCCAGGGAAGCTTTCTAGAATGTGCCTTTTTCCCTCCAGTACCTGACTTTGGGGGAGTATCATCTGGCTAGTGTTTGGGGGCAGTTGTGGATGGGAAGCGCTCTAGATCTCACCTAACTCAAGGGATCACCTTGAACTTGATTTTGAGGCAGGGTCTCCCTGTAGCCCCAACTGGCCTGGAATTCACTGTGTAGACCAGACTAGCCTCTCACAGAAATCCACCTCCCTTTGCCTTCTGAGTGCTGGGACTAAAGGTGTCTACTACCAATGCCTTGTGCACCTTGAACTTTTGAACCTCCTGTCTCTACTTCCCAAGTGCTGGGATTATAGGCATGAGCCACCGTACCTATTTATGCCATGCTGGGGCCTCATACATGCTAGGCAAACTATCAACTGAGCTACATCCACAGCCTGGAGCAGGCGTCTTGTTTTAAGAAGGGCAGGCAAGCAGAGTTTATGGAGAAGAAACGGCTCCTGCAACCAGGAGGCAACTCAGAAATGAGTTGTCTAGGCAAATCCCTTGACTCACTCCAAGGGAGGTCTTGAGGGAGGAAGAGTAAGTCTCGTGGGGTCTGGCTTCCCCATGCTTTGCAGCAGCAGCAGACCACAGCCACTGTCCACCCCTGGACTCACAGAACACTCAGCTGGGCCAGCTCCGGGGAGCTAGCCTCAGTTCTCATGGTCCTGACAGAACTGTAGCAGAATGTGTCTGGTGCCAGGTGTAGGAAATGCTGAACTACAGGAATTTGGCCCTACAGGACAGTCTCATGCTTTAAACCAGCACCAAGCTTGCCTGATGGTCAGTGGTCTGTGAACTTATCCTGCGGACCCCATCCTGCTGCACAGCCCAGGGCTAGCTACGTGAGGGTCAGTGCTGTTCCTTTTGTTTCAGGCTTCTGCCACCTCGGGGAACTCAAGGACGGGGAGGATTGGCCAAAGAAAATACCCGGTATTGAACTAGAGCCGCTTGTTGTGCATCCGTGCTTGGAACCCTGAGATGACTGTTCTCCACAAAGAACCAAACTGGCTGCCTAGGGTCTCACAGAACCCAAACAGACATGGCAGCAACTCAGAGCCGGTCATACTGTGTGCCCCTTATTACCATGTGTATGAATTATCGAAAAATTGATTCCATGGTTCCCTCAGATGCTGGATAGAATGAATCTAATTCAGAGTCCTTTATATAAAAGAACAATGTTTCCTCCTTAGCCAGTTAAGACAAATTAAGGATCTAGTAGTACCTTCAGTCACTGAGAATACCACTGAAGACAAGCTAGGCAGGGCTTGACCACAGGAGAGCCATGTTCCTTGGAAACCAGGGCCCTTCTCAGACCCACCTGAGAAATGGTACAGACCCATCCCAGGGTTCCTTAGATGTTGGGGGAAAAGAGCACTTGACCCAGAGGGGCCCCAACTCCACTGCCTGGGCAAGCCTGGCCCTGTCCTGTGAGCCAGCAAGAGTGTACAACTGGGTGCTGAGTTCTCCACCAGCTCCTTGAACAAAGGGTTACCAGGTAGCAGTGGCTGTCAGGCTGGGAGGGATGCCTGGTTACTGGGCGCATGTCTCTTCAAGACACTTCTTTCTAATCTTGCTTTGGTTTCCGTGGCCTGATTGAGCAAAGCAGAGCCACCACCGTCAGAGCCCAGTCACTGGGAACTGCCCCAGGGACATTTGGAAGCTGCTGGTCTCTAACTAAGCTACCAGGTCAGAAACTGGCTGCCAAGCAGCTCTCATGGGAGTGTGTGGGATGTCACCTGCAGACCTCTTGTAAGGACTTGCTGGCATCTTGAAGGGGGTGGCATCTTTAGGAGGTATCTAGCAGACACTCTGGACCCCACATCTCTACCCTCAAAAGCCCTCCAGTACCTTCAGCAGCTATTGACTCAGCCCCTCAGCCGAGGTGGACTTGGAGCTTTAAGGCTTCGACCGTCCTGTTGATCTAAAGAGGAGGAGAAGGAGATATTTAAATATTTATAAGAATCTGCAGGTGATTTGTGTCAGGTCTGATGGGGAACAAGTGATTATTTTGGTTTTAAATTTAGAAGTTGTAGAATGAGGGATTAGCACGGCCCTTCCTGGTTTTTTGATTCCCTGCATCATCTAGGCAAGACCCCCAGAACGGTTTCCTGAATGCTGCGCAGAGAGTGGGCCTGGACCCTCCTGTTCGGTCTGTCCCTGGGAAAGCCCTGTCGATCTGGGTCAAGAGCGGCTTGTGTCCCTTGATGGGACTCGGCAGGCCCCTAACTGCAGTGCAGCCCTGCCAGGCCTTGCTGACTGCTGACCGCTTTTGATTCTGGAGCGTCTTCCCCGTGGGAGCTGCTATTTTTCCTAAATTCACATTGTTAAATAAAATATTTTGGGCTCTCAAGTACCTCTTCTATGGCTTCCTTGTGCGTTGGGACCGCCTGGGAGGGCTGGCAGTGTGGACAGGGCGGGGTACCTGATAGGGCAGACAGGGCGGGGCGGGAGGGGCGCCGCGTGCTCCTCCGGCCGCCAGGGGCCGCTGTGCGCGTCCGCACGCTCGGGGCCCGGCAGGGCGCAACGCCACCACCGAGCGGGGCCGGCGGGACTGAGCTCTGGGCCGGGCCGGGGCGAGCCCGGGGCTGGGGCGCGGTGACGCTGGCGCGGGGCGGCGGTCGTTGCTCCAGCCTCCGGGACTCGGCGGCCCCGCGTCACCCCGCGCCCGGCCCGGCTGGATCGGCCGTAGGGCGCCCGGTGGCGGGTCTGCGAGCCGCGGAGACGCAGGTGAGCCCGGGCAGCCCCGGAGGGGTGGAGGGCCGGGACGGGGAGGGACATGGGGGGGGGGGGCGGCGGGGAGACCGGCTTCCTCCCGGAGAGGAGAGGCAGCGCCGCCCGGCCTGTTCCTACGCCGCCCCGGCCGGCCGCGGAGCGCTGAAAGCCGGTCTCCCGCCCTCACCAGGCCCCCGGAGGACCGGACTCCGGCATGCCGCCGCTGGCTGCGCCCCTCGAGAACCGCCCGGGCCCCTGAGAGCCCGCGACCTCGGACGTGCGTCCCTGACCACACGTGCTGCCAGCCGCCGGGTCCCGGGCTCGGCTGCTGTGGGCGAGGGCCGGCCGGGCCCGACTATGCCCTCCAAGTCCGCTTGCCTGCGTCACCCGGAGGCGCCTGGGCAGCCGGAGGGCAGAATGCTCCAGGGACAGCTTCCTAGCGCTGACAAGGACCTCGCCCCCAGGCCCGGCTCCCTCCCTGCCCCTGGCTCTCAGAGCCCGGAGACAAAACCCCTGCCTCCTTTCGGCCTTCTGGCGAAGCCCAGCCACCAGGACCCGCAGGCCAAGGCAAGCTCCGGCACTCCACAGCCCCCCACGAGGCCCAAGTTGGAGCGAACCCTGTCTCTGGATGACAAAGGCTGGAGAAGGAGACGTCTCCGGGACAGTCAAGAGGACCTGGCCGAGCAGAATGGAGCCAGTCCCTGCAGGGGCTCCGGGCAGGACCCTGCCCCCAGGTCCCCCGCTCACAGCCGCCCCGTGCCCTGCCTGAGCACATCCTTGCAAGAAATCCCCAAGCCCCGAAGGGCCGGGAGCAGTGAGGGAGGAAGCCCATCCTTGTGGAGTGACTGTCCCTCTGGAATGATCAGCACCTCCCTGGACCTGCTGCACAGAGAGGCTGCCCCAGGTGGGGGCTCCCCAAGGCTGGCCAGCCTTCATCCCTCACATCCACCACCCTCCATGGACCTCAACATCTCCTCGAGCTCCCTGAGGACAGCAAACAAGGTGGACCCCGCACATGCCGACTACAAACTCCGCATGCAGACGAGGCTGGCCAGGGCCCACAGCAGCCTGGGGCCCAGCCGGCCCCGGAGCCCCTTGGCTGGTGATGACCACTCCATTCACTCAGCCAGATCTTCCTTCAGCCTTCTGGCACCCATCCGCACCAAGGACATCAGAAGCAGGTAGAGCCTTCTGGAGGGAGGGGAGGATTGCCCCAGGTCTCTCATCCCCTTGCCTTTTTTATGGGTCCAGAGCAAGCTGTGAGCCAGGCATGGTGGCTCATGCTGGTAATCTTAGCGCTTGCAAGACTGAGGCAGGATGATCACAGGTGGCCAGCCTCAGCTACATAGTGAGCCCTCATCTAAAAGAGAGGAGAGAGAGAGAGGGAGAGAGAGAGAGAGAGAGAGAGAGAGAACAAGCGCAAGCTGTAAAGGGACCATGTGAATGGATTCTCACAGAGAATGTTGAGGTTTTGAGCAGAGAATGAAGTAGGACAGGTCTCCCAGCCCCTCTCAGACATGTGGCTTTCCTCTTCTGTCCAGTTCTTTCCAGAACCAAGCCTCTGTGGCCCGGCGCCTTCCACCACGCAGTACAAACTTATGAAAGTTCTGCCTTGCTCTTTGAAGACAGATGAAACTTGCCAAGCTGTCCTGGCTTGTGCCTTGTTTATCTCCATGCTTTGTGTTGGGCAGCTTTCTTAGCCAGAGTCTGACCTGGCCTTTTTCCTTTTTCTGTGTAGGAAGAGGGTCGTAGGTCTCTTTCGCTATATTATTTTTTAGCCACTGCCCTTGAGAGCGACTCAAGGCCTCTAAAGATGCCTGAAGGAGGACTGGGTCTGCTGTTCCAGCATGCTCTGGGTCAGCGTTTCATTTTTTATTTTTGATTTGTTTATTTTTGTGTGTATGAAAGTAATGCCTGCATGTAGGTAGGTGGATCCATGCCCATGGAGGACAGACGTGGGCTTCAGATCCCCTGGAACTGGAGTTACAGGTGGTTGTTAGGCATAATATGGGTGTTGGGATTTGAACCCAAGTCTTCTGCATTTTAAAAGGACTCGTAGATGCATATGAACCAACTGGACCAAGTGACAGACACCCCAGGGACCACTTGCAGGAAATGACAGGCTGGACTCTCCCTTAGGAGACTCTCCACACCATCTAGAGCCACAGGCAGGGTGACCAATGATGAGACTTGCTGATGGTCATTGAGGTCTGTCACCTGTAGGCAGGGTTGTACCCCAAGGATGTACAGGCCTTTATTTCCTGTGCTTGGCCTCTCTGACCCCAGTAATTGGAAAGAGCCTGGGTGCCATGCCTAGGTCAACCCTTTCTGCCTATGATTCCTGAGTGCCACCTCTGGCTCCCCTCTCCTGAGCCCAGAGGCCACAATCCACAACTGGGCACCAGACCAGAGCACATCTGTCTGTCCACATCCAATTCCTCTCCCAAGCTCATCCCCTCCTGGGGACTTGGTCTTGGTCTGTGAGGTACATCCTGCCCTTAGCCCTCCCCGAGACCACAAGGCTAGATGTGGGGTAGGTAGAGAAGCAAGAATCTGGAGATGGCTCATGTGTCGTTTTCTGGAGCTGCTTGAGCAGACTCCAGAGGCAGGAGTCTGGAAGGGAGGGATAGTGTGGCTGCCGGGCACTAGAGGGCTATGGGGACCTCCCTTTCCTCTGAGAACACTGTGGCCCCGGTGTTCCAGGCCCTACTTGGCTTTCCATGTGGCCACTTCTAAGCTCCCTTGTCAGTGACTCACGACCTCCTCTGGAGATGCTATAGTGCTTATCCTGAAAAGGTCGTTTTCAAGGAACCATGTGCTTAGGGACCAGGGGTCCTTTCAGGTCCCTGTAGTTGCAGAAGGTCGGCCTTACACCAGGCCTCTGTGATCAGCCCTACAGTGAGTCCTCTATGTCATACCTCTTCGCCAAGTCTGGCTCCTCCTCCACACATCCTAGTGCCCTTCAGCACCTGTAGTCACTAGTAGTCCAGAACGATCACCTGTGTTACAGTGATCACCAGAAGGGTCCTTTAGAGAATGAGGTCAGAAGAGAGTATCAGATATCTTGGAACGAGTTACAAATGGTTCTTGGCCACCATGTGGGTTCTGGAAATTGAACCACGGTCCTCTGTAAGAGCAGCCAGTGGTCTTAATTGCCATCTCTACAGTCCTGTTCAGTTAATTCTTTTATTATTAGTCATATTTTTACTTTATATGTATGCAGAGTATTACTTGCATATATGCATGTGCACCTGTGTTGTGCCATGCCTGAACAGGTCAGATGAGGGCGTCGGGTCCCCTGGAACTGGAGTTATGGACAGTTGTTAGCTGCCATGTGGGTGCTGGGAACTGAACCCGGGTCCTCAGTAAGAACAGCCAGTGCTCTTAACCGCTGAGCCATCTCCAGCCCCTGCTCATTCTTGGTCACTAGTCAGCATGCTTTTTCTGTAAAATGCAAAATGTGGTTTCAGGAGGTGCCTTAAATCAGCCCAGAAAGAAGTATAGTGATGTTGGAAATACTTTATTTAGGGACAATGTTTTGGGTTTTGTTTTTGGTCTTTTTGAGACAGGGTCTCCCTGTAGCCCCAGCTAGCCTGGAACTCATGTAGACCAGGCTGGCCTTGAACTCACAAAATTCTGCCTGCCTCTGCCTCCTGAGTGCTGGGATTAAAGGTGTGTGCCCCATGCCTGGCTGGGACAACATCTTTTTTTTTAATGGATGATGAAACCATGTAACTCCAGTTCTGAGGTATCTGACACCCTCTTCTGATCTTGGACACTGCACAATATGGATGCACTTACAACATGCAGGCGATATACTCATACACATAAAACAGAAATGAAATACTGTTATTTTTTCTTTTTCAGCCATTTGAAAGGTGTAAAAGTATTCTTAGTTTGTGACTATCACAAGTAATTGAATTAGGCCTGAGTCAGTGTGCTTGTTGTTCAGAGTGGCCTGGGTGGGGCTTTCCCACCAATGCCTCTTGTTGACAGAGGCCACTAGGTTGTAGTAACTGGCCTGTCACTTAAAAATTTGTGTATGTGTGTGGATGTGTGTGTGGATGAGCCATAGTGCATACATATAAATCAGAGGAAAAATTTGTGGGAGTCAGTTCTTTGCTGCCAACCATGTGGATCCTGGGGAATTGAACTTGAGTCGTCTGGCTTGGCAGCAAGCACTTTTCCCCCATGAGTCTTCTCACCAACCTGACCTGCCACTTGTACTTAGATCTGGGGTGTCTGCCCCTGAATGGATTGGGAAAAGGATGTGTTCCCCAGCTTTTGCAGAGGCTGACAGGCCCCCACATCCCTATCTAACCTGTGTCTTCCCTACAGGACATAGGATGAGCATAAGAGCTGGACCCCCTGTTGTTGTCCAGCCATGCTCTGTAGCCAGCTGGACAGACTTCTTGGCTTTTTAGTTTGGAGGGAGAAGACAGCCTATAAGGAAAGGCCTGGGGCTGGCAACTAAGGGGCTGGCCTGTATCTGTCCCATGATCTGTGCTATGACTTAGGAACTCAGTACTCTTTCTGACCGGGGTTTGTTCCCAGCCAGCCCTTTGGGAATTTCACTTGTCATTTCAGAGAGGAGATCCAGGTGGTCCCTCCCTTATGATAGGTCCATCCACCTCCTAGAAGCTTCATGAGCTGCACCATGATGGTGTTGATGTTCCATGGGGTTTGGGAGCTTCGGTGGCCCTAGTTCCAAGAGACATGCTCTTCATGTGCTTCCTTCAGGGGACACTGGATCTGTTCATGCTTTCTGAGCAAGTGGGAACAAAAACAGTGGGTGGGGCATGGTGCGCACCTGGGATCCCAGTGACTTGGGAAGTAGAGGCAGGAAGACTTGGCGTTGAAGGCCAGCCTGGGCACAGCAAGATGTTGTCTCAAAGGAAATAAAAATGTAAAGGGCCTAAGATATAGCTTGTTGGTGGAGCATTTACCTAGCATGCCTGAGGCCCTGAGTTCTGGAGTGTTTACCTAGCATGCCTGAGGCCCTGGGTTCTGGAGTGTTTACCTAGCATGCCTGAGGCCCTGGGTTTCTGGAGTGTTTACCTAGCATGCCTGAGGCCCTGGGTTCTGGAGTGTTTACCTAGCATGCCTGAGGCCCTGGGTTCTGGAGTGTTTACCTAGCATGTCTGAGGCCCTGGGTTCTGGAGTGTTTACCTAGCATGTCTGAGGCCCTGGGTTCTATCCCTAGCACCACACTCAAAAAAATCAGGCCAGACACGTGAGAAACAGTGAGAGTTTGTGTTAGCTGGTGTTGCAGTGATGTCACACCTCACAGTCCTTTCTTGAGTCCTGGTAAAGGGAACCCTAATGGTAGTATGTGAATGCACAGCAAGCCCTCAGTGCAGACACCATGGCCAAGGTCAGCCCTGTGCTGGAAGTGGTGCAACTGAGATGAAGCTGACGGGAGAGGCACGAGGAGAGAACGGCCTGACAGAGCGTCCCTGAGTTGTCTGGTACCCCAGCTGTCCTCTGTTACTGCGATGCAGCCGCATCATGTCTTGGGCCCTACTCTTCCAAGGCCAGCCTGGTCTACATAATGAGTTCCAGGCCAGCTGGGGTCCTGTATCAAAACAAAATAAAACAGGAAAAAAATAAAAATAAAAAAATAAACAGGAGGACCTTGAGGACAGGGAGACATGACCTTGGAAGAAATAGGTTGTGCTGTAGCGGACAGAAGGAAGGAATGCTCCAAAGAGTGTCTGAGGTTTTGGAAGATGAGTGGGGATGAAGATGCCGTCTGATGGGAGGGTCAGTCCTGTGAGCTCTGAAGCTGCTCCTCCATCCTGGTGTCTCTGTGGCCATCACAGGAAGACCTAGTGACCCTTCAGGGGCCTGGCTAGACGGCAAATGAATCTAATCCCTTGTGCTGAATGTGTGCAGATGTGGCAGCCTTGAAGGAGCCAGACTTCTGTAGGTGGGACGATGTGGCTTCCCAGGCAGCCAGAGCACAGGCTGCCGAGGGAGGAGTGAACAGGGCTGCCGCAGGTTAGAAATTCAGGAGGGACGGTGACCAAATGTAAAGTGACAGCTTCACCTGAGTTGGGAGCAGCTGCCTCAGCCCAGGGACAGAGCCAGGTAAGTCGAACAGAGTTGCCACAATTCTGGAAGGAGGGCTCAGAAAGCAGGGCTTCCTACAGGCAGCAGAGAAACAGCAGCGGCTTCAGCAGCAAAATAGCTGGCGAGACAGAGAGAGGTGGACAGAGAGCTGGGTGCAGCTGCCCAGCTGACAGCGGCCCCTTTGCCCAGTGAGGAGGATACATGAAGAGTCAGGCAGGGACCCAGCATGAGTGAGTTGGCCTCTTCCATTGAAACAGCATCTTGAAAAGCAGCCCCATAGACACCATTTAGAGGAAGCCAGTGTGAGCTTGGCCTGTTGTACAGGCAGCAAGTCCAGATCTAATATTTCTCAGTATATGAAAATCATGTGAAATTCAGCTATCACTGCCCACGTAAACACAACTTTCTGGACCTGTGTCCTTGACCATTGTTCCTCGGGGTCTGTGGTGCCTTCTGCATGGTGGTGGTGGAGTTGAACGATATGACAGAGGCATGGTCACCCACAGGGTGCACATGTTCAGTGTCCCTGCACAGATAGTTGGCCAGCTCCTGTGGCACAATGCACACATGTCCCAGGCAGGTGGGGAATTCATTGCAGTGTTAGGACTGAACCTCGGCTTGATGGGTTTTGTCATTCCACTGAAAGCTGGAGATGGATTTACAGCGGGGCAATGGGCCCCACACAGGGGTGTCGTGCAGGTGACCCTGTGCTCTGCCTAGGAAATCCCAGCTCCAGGGGTGACACTCTGACGTCCTATGGGGTCAGATCTGCTGCGGCCTCATGGCCTCCAGGTTCAAGGCCCCTAAGAGTGTGGCCCTGTGGGCACCCGTCCTGGATGAGGTAGCCCTGAGCTGCTTTGGGGTTACTGAAGCCGGGTGCTCACTCTGCCTCTTCTCTTCATAGGAGCTATCTGGAGGGGAGTCTCCTGGCTAGTGGGGCCCTACTTGGGGCAGACGAGCTGGCCAGGTACTTCCCAGACCGGAACATGGCTGTCTTTGTGGCTACCTGGAACATGCAGGGCCAGAAGGTGAGAAGATTACAGTGAGCTGAAGGAGGTGGCTGGGCTGTGTCTGTGGGGAGCCACTTCAAGTGAGCCCCAGCAGAGCCCACTGACCAAATATGGGCATGAGGACGGGCAGGCAGGCCATCTCTCTGGCCATGAGACTGCCTGAGGGGACTAGATTTGGGTATAAGCCTTGAGCATCAGTGCCCAAAGGCAGGGTATGCACCCTGGAGGATGATCAGACCAGAGGTGTGTTGCACAGGGTAGGCTACCAGGTAAGGACAGACCCTAGGATGGGAGGTGACGAATGAGCAGACTTGGGCTCAGAGAGGGAAACTGAGGCATGTGCTGTGTCCAGGTTTCCTGAGAGAGCAAGCCCACAGCTGTGCACAGCACTTTGTGACCAGCTCCAGGTGCAGAGGGACCTGGCCTGAGAGGGGCCTGCTGGCCCTGACTCATGGTCTTCTGGCTCTGTACTTGCAGGAACTCCCACCGAGCCTAGATGAGTTTCTGCTGCCCACCGAGGCTGACTACACCCAGGACCTGTATGTCATTGGAGTTCAGGAGGGGTGCTCTGACAGGTGAGGCATTACTCCGGTCTCTGGAGCCTCCCGTGCCCCATGTGAACTTCGGAGGTTGGCATATGAGCCTGAAGCTGGAGACCTGAAACCCCTGTGTGGGTCTGAAGCTGCGTGGGCCTGATGGGCAGCCTCAGAGCCTTGCTGGAATGAGCACAGCTTCTATAAAGATGGAGACCTGAGGGCTTAAAGTCAGTGGTAGTTCAGGTTTTGTAAACAGTTCATTCAAGGAACACAAACGCAGCTCAGATGCCTGGGTTCTCCTGAGACTACCTGCCTCCCGAGGGCTCTGCTGACTGCTGGAGGACAAAGCTGCATCCTGTGGCATCCTGACCAGTTCCCCTAGGAGTGGATGCCGGGCCATGGGTCCTGACTTCAGCTCATGGGGGACCTTGGTCTGTGTGAGAAGAACGTCTAGAACCTACCTTGTGTGCTCTGAGGGAGGGAACTTGTGTCCCTGGGCTCTTGAGGTGAGACATGGCCTGCCCCTGCAAGCCTACAGATTTCTGCCAACTCATAACCAGAGAACTCGTGTGGGACAGAAGCCACTGTGTACTCGTGTCACTCATGTACACGTATCACTAGAGCAGGGCTTGGGCCTGGCCCACCTGAAGGGCCTCAGCTGTGAGCAGGATGCCATTTGCATCCTGTGAAAGATAAGGCCAAGTCACTGGGTTCCCACAAGAGCTTTTGCAGAGGCTGACAGGCCCCCACATCCCCATCTAACCTACCTCCACCCCACAGGCGGGAATGGGAGACACGCCTGCAGGAGACGCTGGGTCCTCAGTATGTGCTGCTGTCCTCAGCAGCCCACGGGGTGCTGTACATGTCCCTGTTCATCCGCAGGGACCTCATCTGGTTCTGCTCAGGTAGGAGCCACCAGGCCTCTTCCCCTGCTTCTGTCTCTGTCAACATTGTGCGTGTGTGTATGTGTGTTTGAGAGTGCACCATGGTGTGTGTGTGTGTGCACCATGGCGTGTGTGTGTGTGTGCACCATGGTGTGTGTGTGAGTGCGTGCACCACGGTGTGACTGTGGAGGTCAGAGACAGTCTACAAGAATCAGTTCTCCCTCCGCCGTCTAAGTTCAGAGATCAGACCCAGGCTGCCATGCTGGGCAGCAGTGCCCTTCCCTGTGAGCCACCCTGTCAGCCTTTGGCAGAGCTTCTTGTTCCTGCATTTGTCCCTCCTATGGCTCTGGGCACCTCCATATCCAGGCCTTGCAGGCATGTGGTCCACACATGGGATCTCTCACAGCAGCCTGGGACCCCACACCATGTGCACTTCATTCCTGGGATCCAGCTTTTAGGGTCCCTGTGGTGGAGTACGCATGGGTGCACACGTGTCTGTGCAAGTGCACTGAGCCCCTGTTCCCTCCCCTGCAGAAGTCGAGTGCTCCACAGTAACCACACGCATTGTGTCTCAAATCAAGACCAAGGGAGCCTTGGGCGTCAGCTTCACCTTTTTCGGCACCTCCTTCCTGTTCATCACCTCCCACTTTACCTGTAAGTGTCTCGCAGCCAGAGCTGTGGAGTCCCAGCGCTGCCTTGAGAGCAGCTTCCTGTCCCCTCAGGCCTCCGTCCAGGGCAGAGTCACTCCGTCAGTGCCAGTCACTCTGGGCTGCAGTCAAGCTGTGGCTGCTTTGTGAGTGGTGGGCTCTGCCTTGACAGGCCCGATGCTCAGGACAGTGGCACAGTCCTGAGGCAGACCAGCCAAGAGCCTCACAGCAGACAACTGGGTGGTGGTCAGGACACGGCTGAGGAGCAGGGTGGGCTCTCCACAGAAGCTCAAGCGTCCAGAGATTACCTCCCCGTCTGTTTCTGTCCTCACAGCTGGAGATGGGAAGGTGGCCGAACGGCTGCTGGACTATAGCAGAACCATCCAAGCCTTAGCCCTGCCCCGGAATGTGCCAGACACCAACCCCTATCGCTCCAGCGCAGGTGAGAGCCGTAGATGCACAAGGCACCGCAGCATACACGTGACCGTTTCTGTCACTTGTTTTCTGGGTAGCTTAGCGGAAACCTTTCAGAGCCTTGAGAATCAGTATCAGAGCATTCAGGGAGTCACTTGCTACTGAAATAGCCACTAGGTTAGCAGCCGGGCTGATGGGAGCCCACAGGGTCCAGTGGCTGGCCTGGGGCCGTCCACAAGCCTGTGCCTAGGTCCTCACTCCCTGCTGCTCTGGGCAGTAAGAAGCTGACAGAATGGCCAGCTCGCTGTGGGCATCAAGGCTGTTCTTTGCACCTGCACCGTTCGGGTGCCTTTCCGATTCTCTGTAGCTGTCTGCCACTGCTCCCACCGGCCCCTTCCTGCGGCATCTACAACCACAGAATCATAACTGGCCCAGACAGAACAAAGCCTATCGCGTGGCCTGGGGCCTGTCCACCTGTCAGTGGGCCACAGCAGGGGAGGGAGGCCAGCACCAATGCATTCCCCCATGTGTGCCCAGGGGATGTCACTACCCGGTTCGATGAGGTATTCTGGTTTGGGGACTTCAACTTCCGCCTAAGCGGTGGGCGAGTGGCTGTGGAGACCCTCCTGAAGCAAGACCCGGAGGTGGACGTGCTGGCACTCTTGCAACATGACCAGCTCACCAAGGAGATGAAGAAAGGTGGGTGTCTGGGGAACAGCACCTCAGATGCAGCCCGCTGTCCCTGAACCTGGGGTGGGCTACCTGGGTGCGGCTGGCTCTCTCTGAACCCTGCTGTGTTGCAGGGTCCATCTTCAGAGGCTTTGAGGAGCCGGAAATCCACTTCCTCCCCTCCTATAAGTTTGATGTTGGGAAGGACACTTATGACAGCACCTCCAAGCAGAGGACGCCCTCTTACACAGTATGTCAACCTCAGTCCGGCCCACGGCACCCCGTGCACTCCAGGCAGGACCTCAGTCCGGCCCACGGCACCCCGTGCACTCCAGGCAGGCAGAACTTCTATTAACCATAGCTCATTTTGAATGTTGGTGTGGGAACCCAACTGTTCGGCATACACCAGCCAGCCAGGTTAGCCAGACTGAGCTTAAAACTCAGCTCCAGCCTGAGCCCAGAGAATGCACGCTCCTCCTGTTGGTGGAGGACTGTGCCTCTGAGTGCTGCAGGGAGGGCTGTGCAGCTAGCTGTCAGAAGCTAGTTGGAACCACATCTGAGTCTGTGTTATTAGGTACAGGAGAGAGTGAGTGGTAGGCACCTGCACTCCTGCCTGGCTTTCCAACTAGGCCTGGGCTCCCTCTGGGCACATTGTGGCACCTCATGGGTCCCTGTGGCAGCCACAAAGGCAAGGCAACAGCTCCCTACTGCTCCCAGACAGCAGGTGGGCGCAGACGGCATCAGCATGAGTCTCGATGCCCAGAAGCAAAGAGCTCAAGGGTCAGGTGGGTAGGGCTCCCTGGCTGAACTACAGTTAGGCCAGGGCTGCAGACCAGGCCATGCCACACAGATGCCACAGCACAACAACTCACCATCTCTGCTCCCACTCTTGCCTTTCTTTGGAAGGACCGAGTCTTGTACAGAAGTCGTCACAAGGGTGACATCTGTCCCATGAAGTATTCCTCCTGCCCTGGGCTCAAGACATCGGACCACCGCCCTGTGTATGGGCTGTTCCGTGTGAAAGTGAGACCTGGACGGGATAAGTAAGTCTCATGTCCCTGCTTACATCTCACACCTCAGAGATGGCTGGGGATGGGGCCTTAGCGATTCTTGGATGGGGTGACGTTTCTGGGTGGGATGACAGGCTTATATACATACCTTTGTCTCATACTGTGACACACCACACAGGGGAACCAGCAGCCCCTAGGTTGATATGCAGTCATTGTCACCTGCGCTTAGGTCCTGTAGTCCTTGGGTACCCGTAATCTTCAAGTTACATGCTAATCTTTGGGGTCGCATGAAGTGGCTTTCAGCGTAACCTCAGGCTGATCTCCAGAGCTGGGTGGGCTCCTTCTGGAGCAGGTAGGCCCAAGTGGGCTCCAGAGAGAAGAGGTACCAGGATTGGGGCTGGGGCTGGGGCTGGGCCACTTGAAGGGGATGAGCTGTAACCTTGAGGCAGCTGCCCATCCTGGGGCTCAGCAGATGTGGGGCTGAGGGACGTTGAAGCCAGCTCTCATAACACTTTCCCTCCACAGCATTCCACTCGCTGCTGGCAAGTTTGACAGAGAACTGTACTTGATTGGAATTAAAAGACGAATTTCAAAAGAAATTCAAAAACAGCAAGTGCTAAAGAACCAGAGCTCCAGTGCTGTGTGCACTATTTCTTGAAGTTGCCAGACAAGGACCAGTCACTGCAACTCGGGGACCAGAGTCACTGGAAAGAGACGGGTGTGCTTGTCGGTGCCTCTTGCCATGTTGGGATCTTGATGAACCACGGCTAGGCGCTCTCCTGCTTTCTCACCATAGAGCGTGTCCTCCTGCCCCCCCCCCCATATCAGTGGGCTGTGGCCACCCAGATTCACTGGTGTCCCTGGAAGGAAGCCACTGTGCTCAGGGCAAGCTTGTCTATTTGTGATGTCCCCGAGGACATATGGTAGGGCTTCTCAGAGTACAGCACCCAGCACTAACGCAGCAGACTCACACCTCACACAGGAGCTGCAGACCCAGTCAGCCCGCAGCCCCACATCCTGTAGGAGCAGTCCCGATTCCTGCCTCGGAGCACTGCAGCCCTCTTTGACCGCTTTATCACATTCCCATGCCAGAACCCAGGTTATAGGTCTGCCTCTTCCTAGCAGCCCCTCTCCTCCTCTGGGCACCACTCACAGGTATCTGGGGAGGCACTAGGCATTCTCTGAGGGCTTAGATGCCCCATGGCTCTGGAATCTGCTGAGGCCTAGCAGACGTCAGAGGCCAGAGCCAGCCACTGCCAGGATGTGCCTGCCAACACTGGCAGTTCTCAGGTTTCTGCATCCTGGGCTCAACGCTCCCATTCCCCCAGCTGAGTATAGGCCTCTCTCCATAGGCCAAGGCCAGCCATGGGAAACAATTCTAGGGGTTTCAGACTGTTTGCTTTAGTGCTGCCAGCCCCAGAGTGGCAGAAGTGGTGCTGCCAGGCAGCTCTGCCTCGCCTGGGCTTCGCTTAGACTTAGGACCCATCCCTGCTCTCCGAATCTAACCACCCCCGACCCCTTGAGAAACACAGCCTTGAATGTATAGAAAGCTAGGGGCATCCTCTCCAGTCTTCTAAATTATTTATTTTTCCATATTTATATTTTTAAATAAATGCATATATTCAATCATAAGCTCTTTCTGGCCAAAGACTGAACTTTGAAGCTGTAGCACCCCTGGTCCTCAGGACGCTCTGATTTCAAGCAGCAAGCTGGTCTCAGCTGCCAGCTGCTGCTCAGTCCCGTCCCGGTTCCTTCTGTAGGTGTTCCTGCTCACAAGCAGAGGTGGACAGCTGGAAAGGGAGCGGTGATGACTTTGGATGCCAGTGAACTGTGGCGAAATGAGCCAGTCCATCAGATAGATAAAACTGTTAGCATCAGTTTTTAGAGTGGAAGATGTCAGCACAGCCAAGTCTGTCTGCTTCAATAAACAAGTCATGTGGAAAGTGCCAGAAATGTCAAATGTGAACTGAAATTTTCCATTGCAAGATGTGTGGTAAAGAAGCTTGAAATACCTTTTTCCTCCAGACAGGGTCTTGCTGCATAGCCCTGGAACTCAATATCCTCCTGCCTGAGCCTTCTCTGCTACTCCTGGCTTGAGCGAAGTCTGATGATTCCTCACGGAAGAGACCAAAGTGACCTGAAACATCCTATCGGCCTGAGATGGAGTGCTTACTTTGGGGGAAGAGGACAATGATGGCCTCTGTACCAGCTATGGCATTTTAGACAGGGCTTTTCAGTGAGAAAATGTGTCATTTAAACTAGTGCCAATGAAGTTGTAAACCATTGTATTGGGCAGCTGGGGGTGGTGATTCACACTCGTAAGCTCAGGCTACCCAAGAGGATTACTGTGTGAGGCCAACTTCATCTGTTGAGTTACAGGCTGTCCAGGGCTACACAGTAAGACCTGCTTTCAAACAAAATAAATGGCATCTGTGTTGTAAAATAAGTAAGGCATTTGGGTGGTTAAGAACTCAGCTTTTGAGCGTGGTCATATACACCTGGAACCTGGCACTGGGGAGGACGAAGCAGGAGGATCTAAAGTTTCAGGCCAAAAAGTAAAAGGACAGCCTGGACTATGTAGTGAAGTTCTGACTCTCAAATACAAGTGTCCTGTGGGTCTGTTTACTGAACCCTGCTTCAGCAGGCACTGTCTGGATACCAGAGATTCTAGGGTAGGGAAGGCTGGCAGTGTCACAGGTTCTCCTAGACAAAGGTAGATGGGGCAGAGGCCTGCACACACACAAGGCCGGGCAGGCACAGCTGGGAACTAGAAAGACCATGACAGATGTGGATATGTGGTTTGCAGTTTCTAGAATGTTCTGGAATGGCTTGGCAATTGAGGACTCCATGTGCTCCAACTCAGAGGATCTGGACAGATGTCTTCTCCCTGTCTTGCTATACTGCAGGGTCCATGTGTTTATGGCTTCTTGTGCTCAGCCCCAGTAGACTGGCTCCCACCAGCCAGCAGCAGGCAACACATCCCTCACATACAAGTTCCAGGGTTCCAAACCCACTGGTGGGAGCAGTTAAGAGGAGAGTGTGAGGGGCAGCCCCTAGACATCTGCCCTTCTGTCCATCCGGCCTAGAGCTGGATGTGATGCTCAGAACAGCTGCAGAGCGGACAGCAGAGCATCATTCCCTACAGCCTGAGGGCTGCTGAAAGCCAAGTTGCCCTCCAAATTGGCACAGCACCAGAGCCTCTCCAGACCCAACCCTTTCACACACGACAGACCTGTACAGGTTTCTGCACCTGAGCACCACTGAAGATCAGCACAGCTGCCTCACATCTGTCCTACGTCCTGGGACTGTCCACAGTGGAGGTGCACAGCCCCACCCTCCCATGGACTCTGTCTATAGGCTCTGCTGCCGCCGTGGGCTGTCCAATCACAGACTGAATCTGGGGAGCCCCAGACCTGTGTACCTAACACCTTAGAACTAAGATGCACCTTTCGTTCTGTCTTTGGGTCTTGCTATGCAGCCCAGGCTGGCTTAGAATTCATGCCCAAACCTCTTGCCTCCTATTAACATGTGCTGGGATTACAGGTGTGAGCTGGCACTCCTGGCTCAGAAATGTATTTACAACCCAGGGACAAGAGGCTGAGGAAACAAGTTATTTAAGAAAGTGGTCAAGGGGCTTGAGAAATGGCTTGGTGGTTAGGAGCACTCACTGGCTGCTCCTGCAGAACACTGGGTTTAGTTCTCCAACACCCACATGGTAGCTAACAACCATCTATAACTCCAGTTCCAGGGAATCCAATGTCTTCTCCTGACAGAGATCAGGAGACCCTTTAAAAAGTTATGAATGACCTGTACCAAGCCTCCTCTCACACAGGAAACAGGGGCGAGAAGCCACCATTTTATTCAGACTGTGAAAAACATGCCCTCTGCCCCCAGTTGGGAGGCCAGTGCCCATCACCAAAATAGTGATGTGTACACAACACAGGCTGCAGGCCACGAGGGCTGACAAATCCATGTCCTGTTCCGGTCAGGAGCACACAGCAGCTGAAGAGCTCATGGAAAAGCAGGGCAGTGGCGGCTGTTCCCTCCCCCGCACCCTGCGAGGGAGGACTCACTCCCGACCAGCAAGTTCCATTCTGAGAGAATGAGACACACAGGTTTGGTGGCAAGATCATTCAAGTTTGAGTCCCACTGTTGTCACTGTTTACAGAGGGACACATCCTCATGCTAAGTCCACGCCAACACTAACACGCAGGAAAACACTCTTCTGTGGCCTTTGGGCCCCAGGATCTTGAAGGGACTCTACCGAAACAGCCGGTACATCCGAGGCAGGCGCCCATCTCGGCTTGACAGGGCTGCTTGGATGTGCTCGTAAGTAGGGAGGTCAGTCAGATCACCCAGAGCAGCCACGGCAGGTTTCCCTCGAAGCATCTTGGAAGCGACTCTCTTGACATCTTCTGGCTTCACATTGCCTACAGCATAGAGCAAGGGGCAATGAGGGAAACAGCACTGTCTCCATCAAAGCTGGGGTGCACTCCAGAGACCCAGGAGGACTAAGGGCCCCTGATCTACATCATTCCCAACCAGCAAATTAAACGTGAACCATAAGAAACCACACATAGTTACAGGGCCGAGTGCACTCCAAGCTATGACTCCAACTCAGTGATAACCAGCCTCCACATCAGTCGTAGGGATGACCTCACCCAGGGCTGCAAAAAGCCAGGTCACCAGAAAGGAGCCTAGCTGTCCTCACTGCTCAGGCTGTTGGAGATGGCCAATCTTGCAGCATGACAGACAAGGGGCACATTTGTCTATGTGCTCCTGGGCAGTCTCATTTGAGCCCAACCCAGGCTTCTGTATGTACTCACGGATGAGTGTACATAGCTCATGAGGCAGTTTTCTTGAATGTGTGGCCAACACCTGCCTCCCCACGTCCTCAAAAATCACAGGCCTGGACTCCAGGTTCATCATGAGCATTGACATCAGCTGTGTCTTGGCCCGCTCCAGCTCGACCTGAAGGCCAAACGCCACCAGTCACCAACAGCTGGCCCAAGCTGGTAAAGCAGGTAACTGGGACATGTCCAAACAAATAGGCTTCCATGTGCCCAAAGATGAACTCAATGGAGAGACTGTCCCCAGGCCTGGCTTCCAGCCTGAGCCCCAGGGACACCTGGGCACTAGAGAGAGCCTTCATCATCCTGAGACAGACACATGCCCAGCTCTCTGCTGCCTGTTGGCCTCACAAGAGAGTGGCACGTGTCAGGAACCCAAAGCTCGCCACACAGCAAAACCAGGAGAGTATGGATAAAACAAAGATCCTAGCCACTCAAAGTCCTATGCTCAGGACCCAGCCACTGTTCACCAAACTCTCAGAAGCTTTTAGGAAGGCAGCAGAATCAATAGCTCTGTGTATACAGCACATCGGTTCAGCTGTGGACTAACATCTGTGGGCAAAGAATCAGGACCACACGAGGATAGACCAAGCAGTAGGTGTGCAGGCACTTGCCTGTGAGGCTGCATTCAGGATGACGAAGCAGGAGAACTGCAAGTTCGAGGCCAGCCTAGGCTATAGTGAGATTTTTAATTCAACGCAATTCTTTACTTGTGCATTTCAGACAAATACTTAATATTGTAGATTTATCTCAAAAGGAGTTGACATTTGTGGAAAGCACTTTTTTTTCCCATCAAGATGTTAGCGGAAATTCAAAGCATTAATTTTAATTTTTGGTGACATTGCAGATGGAACTCAGGGCCTTGAGCAGGCCAGGCAAACTCTCTACTAACCAGTGAGCCACACCTCCAGGCTTGGTTTGTCTTAAGATAGTCTGGCTATTTATTAGCTTAAGGCTGGTCTTGAAATGATGACCCTCCTATCTCCACTTCCTCAGTGCTAGAATCACAGGCACGCATCACCATGCCCTACAGAGGCATTAAATTTTTAAGCACATTTTTACTTTTAAAATAATGCTTCTTTCTACTTAAAAGAGCATGTGATCACTGAAGAAAAGCTACACTATGCAAAAAGCCAGAAAGGCAAAACAAAAGCCCGTAGAGCCCAGGCCAGCCATGCATGCCTGCCTGCGTGCTCTGTGCCTGCACTGTCACACATGCATGTAAAATCAGCTTCTCTCAGAGTTCGGCCGTGGAAGTAACAGATTCCAAACATTAAGAGATCCAAAACTAAGCTTAAAAGGGAGACAAAAACTTGGGTTCCAGCATAGAACAGAGCTAGAAAAGATCCTGCATTGCTGTTCATCTTGTCCAATGCTGCTTTACCTCTTGACCATTCTGTAGGAACCACTCTGTAGGAAAAGACTGTCCTTGGGGAGGACAGGGAGGCCCCAGGGTGGAACAGTTCAGCCCAAGCCTGTGCCTCCCCTGACTGCATTACTCTGGCTCCAGACCTCACTCACCACATCCACAGTTCCACCCATCAAAATAAACTCCTTTGTGATGATTTCGACCATTTCTCGAACCTGCAAAGGAGAACGGGAGATGAGGGTGTGAGCTGAGGCTGGGGCCTGTATCCTTCAAGCAAACCACTGCCATCCCATCGGTGGTTGCAGCACTGGTTTGGACTCTGCACTAGGCTGGGAGGCGAAGGTGTGCAGGTGCCGCCCTCACCTGTCTTGGGTCAGCACTGGCATGAATGCACAGCAGGCCCGTGTCTTCGTAGCTATGGTGGTAGGAGGTCGCACTGTACATCCAGTGGTGCCTGGGGACAGATTGGATGTGTGAGGATGGCACCAATACAGGAAGCTGGAGCAAACCTATCTGGAAGGTGGCTACATGCTCCAGGCACTCCCAGTAGACTGGGAACAGTCACAGCCCACCAGCAGCACATACCGGTTGAGCACATTGAGGTAGAGCCTGGAGAACATGCCCTTGCCGGGCCCACCAGCTGAGAAGGAGCCTCCTCCTCCCATCATCATATTCAGCACGGCGAATGGAATGAAGTCCTCCTCCTAAGGCACACAGAGGCACGGTCAGTCAGTCCACAACAGCCTGGCCCCTGCTACTGCACCTGTCCCATGCCTGGACTCACCAGGAAGGAACAGCTCTCCAGCCCCACCATGATATGTGTGAGCTCCGGAATTGGGGTTGGGCCCAAGCTAACATTGGACATGTCTCTCTCCACCTGCAACCAACCAGAAAAGCATTATAGGAATGGCAAAACCCCACTAAGAAAGAGACACATTCCACCCGACATGGAGCAACCTCAGTCCTTTCAACTCTCTCCTGGAACAAAGGACAAGCCCAGTCAGACTGTACGCTAAGTACATGCCCAAAGGATGCATGGCACAAGTCATGAGATCTGCCTACATTACCTTGACAATCCCCCCAGTGTACTGCGCCACTGATCTGTCAACATCTACAGCCCCAGCAGCCCCCCAGGCAGGCTGGGCTCCCAGGAGATACTTTCTGGCACATTCCACCAGGTGTTCGTGCTCCACACCCACTCCAGCGAGCACCATGCGGTCAGGGGTGTAGTAGTTCCTCAGGTAGGAATGGAGTACTTCTCGGTCAATCTTCACTATGTTCTCTGCAGGACAGAAACGGTGCAGCCCCACTGTGTTCTCCCTAAAAGCAGCCTAAAGAGGGACAAACACGAGTGAGGAAGAAAATATTGGGGGTTTCCCTAATGCAGGGCTCCGCACTGCAGAGATAGCAGGACCTCCAAGTCTACGGAGAAGAGGCCAGGTGTTATCTACAGCTTGGCTCATGTGTTCACAGAAGCAGTAAATCCTACCTCAGAATGAAGCCTCAAAAACACACAGAGGGGTGCACAGAAGGAGCAGTAAAGACTGTGCCACCACGTGATGTGAACACCGCCAGGGCTGCACGGACGGCAGCTTCAGAAGACTCCCAACAGGGATGGAGAGATGGCTCAGGGGTCAAGAGCACTGGCTGCTCTTGCAGAGCACCAGGTTCACTTCCCAGCACCCACATGGTGGCTAACAATCATCTGTAACTCCAGTTCCAGGGGCTCCACGCCTCCTCCTGGCCTCCACAGCACTGCATGACACAGGTGCAGGACACAGGTACACTTACATATGTTCAGGCAAAATACTCATATACGTAAAATAAGTAATATTTCAGTAATAGTAACAAAAAAGACTACAGCTTTGAAGGGTGGCACATGCCTCTGTGAATCTCAGGGAGGTTGAGGCCAGAGGGTTATAAGTTCAAGATCAGCTACACCGCATTAGCAACTGTCTCAAACACCCGCCACCTCCAAGGCCTACAGCAGGGACCACCCATGTAGAAGGCAGGGCTCATTTTACTTCATGAATCATCTCAGTAAGGAGTGGCTCTGGGTCGGGTCGCATGTTTAGGTCTTCAAGTTCAAACTGGACAGCCATCCTTGTCATCTCCACTTCCTCATCTGTAAGAACCGGGAAAGAGTCTCGTCTGCACCAGAAAGGAAGAAGGCAAAACTAATGCTGAGCGCTGAGCATGGTTATGAGGCAGGCTCTGTGGTCACCTCCTAGGGGCAGACCTGGGGCAACTGTGTGTGCAAAGGAGGGTGCCAGGGATTAGGGACTCGGTGCTATTATCCTGTGCCACCCCCCTTGGACCTGCTCCAAGCCTCAACTGCGGCCTGTCCCAAAGAACTCCCATGAGGACAAAAAGGAAGGTGATAACTCTCAGTGAATGGACACAGACCGACTGAGTCAGGGCATCACTCCTCAGACCTTGACACAGGGCCAGGCTGCTGTGAAACTAAGCACAGGGCAGCAGGGGGACCAGCACCACTCCCCCGCAGATCGTCCCAGCAAGAATCTCCAAACCCTGGATTAGCAAGGCCAGAGAACAATAGAGACCACAGAAATGTCTGTACACATGAGGTATTTACAGACAGGATGAGGAGCACTTCTGACAGGAATTCACTAAAATCCTCAAGGATGTTTCTTAGAGAGATATATTACAGTACTAAGCACTGTGTCTACTCTGCTAAGGACTTTTCTCAGCATCAGCACAGTCACTGGCACATGAGCCTCCAGCTCCAACAGTGCTCTGCTCACAGCTACAGCCCTTCCAAAGGTCCTCCCAAATCACCCCAGCCACAGAGCCACACCTGTCAGGCAGGGGTGCAGAACCACATCAGCCAGGAGGCCAACCACAGTGTCCAAGCCTTTGCTGTCAGCAGACACAGCATACATGGTGGTGTCTCTGGAAGGAAAATAAGCCACAGTGCCAGGTGCTGAGTT
Organism: Eospalax fontanierii; assembly: GCA_035773235.1. Lineage (NCBI taxonomy): Eukaryota > Metazoa > Chordata > Mammalia > Rodentia > Spalacidae > Eospalax > Eospalax fontanierii. The sequence continues at coordinate 62,242,117 of CM069541.1, forward strand.
TAAACTGGAAGATACCTTAAGGCCAAGGCTTTGTTTGTATGCCAGCAAAGCCTCCCCACCATTTTCCCTATGTGTTCCTTTTCCTGGAACATTGTCAACTCCTGGCAGGGACTACAGTTGCCCACAGGTGAAGCTTTTCCTAAGTCCCCATGAAATCAGAGTGAGCCAGCACACGAGGTTTGCGTGAACACAGTTCTCTGCAAATGGGAAGCCTCTGAGCCTAGCTAAGTGGCCAAAACAAAGACAGGCTCCATGTGGAACTACACTCAGTCCCCGATGGCTCTCAGGGCCTGGCTTAGCATTGCTCATGGCCCATAGTCCTGGACAGGTTAACATCGTGTAGCTCAGTGAAGGTCTAAGCATGATGTGCTGTCTCCAATTCTCCACCCACTTCTCTACCAGGCCTGTTCTTGATCTTTGCAGTCTCTTTGACACCAGGCTGAGGAAGGGACTTTGACCAAGAATGAGGAAGACAGTTCCATACAGACACAAAATACCTTGAAGTCTGGCAATCACAGATACCTCCATGCTTTTCCAATGTAAGCAGAATTTCATCTTTGCTGTTAAATCGAGCAGTGGACTAGAAAAATAAGAAAGTTTAAGTAAACAATCCTCAAACCAATTAATACAATTAAAATTAAAAAATCACAAAAACCCACAGATTGGACACTAACCGAAAATGCCAATTTTTCCAAAAAATGAGCAATCCCACTAAGATATTTTGCTTCATATCTTGATCCTGAATTGATAAGAACTGGGAACAGGAATAAAATTGACAGGATAAGTCAGATACTCCAAACGGACTTAATCAAAAACATTCCAAAACCCTGACTGACCAAACCAGTCACTATCACATAAGGCAGTGAACACACTCATGGTTCCAACTGTGACGATCTCATGGGTGACACAAGAAACATGGATTTCTATGCTATTCACCAAGGAAAAGTCTAGAAACACAGACAGGCAAAATGGGGGACGGGTGTTTATCACCCCACCTGCCACGACCAAATAAGCCTATCGCTCCCATTTTGGCTAAATTTTCCTGCTTAACCTGCTTTCTCTGCAGGCAGATCATGACCGACAAGCTAATCACAACAGTATAAACATGCTCGACATGCCCACCGCACTTACTTCCTACGGTACAGAACTGCCCAAATTTGTTCTGAGATGCCACGCGAAGCCCATTGTCCAGGGTGGTCACTTTGGTTTCAAACTTCTCCTGTCCATCAACTGTAGCAAAAACAGGCTTGGGCACTCCGGGCAACGGGGAGGAGAGGGGAATGTTGGGGTACGCTGCTCCACTGCTGAACTGTCTGTGTGCAGGGGGTCCAAACCTACAGCCGACAAACCAGCATGTGACAACCCTGCGGGCAACCGACCCAGGAGCAGTACAGGATGGGTGTACACGCGAGAACAGCACCTCCCTTCAGAAGGATTTGCTTCCACCGGCCTCGACAGATAATCTACAGGAGTGATGGAGATCACGCGGGTCAGGTCCGCTACGGGGGCAAGCTGTGTGCGGGAAAGCGGCTCCCCCGCGTTTTCAGGTCCAGCCCACCCTGGTTCCCCGGCATCTTTACACCCTGACGTGCCCTTCAGAGCTCCGCTCCGGTCTACCCCAAAGGGCCGGAGGCAGCTGGCCTCCGACCCCCTCCACCCCCACAACTGGGTCCCGTGCGCGCCCCCGACCCTGATTTCCGGTTAGTCCCGCGCTCTCCTCCCCCTCCCTCCTCTCCTCCCTCCCTCCCTCCCTCCCGTCCCCTGGGTCTCCCTCTTCACCCCCCACCCTCTCTCCCTCTTCCCCCCCACCTCCCCGCAGCCCCGACTCTCGTGTCCTCACCTGAGCCGCGCGCCCCGGCCCCGCAGCCCCGAGCCCCGCAGCAGCCGCGCGGCCACCCACACCGCCGTCGCCATCGCGCCGCCGCGCTGCGCTTCTGCGGTCACTTCCGCTTCCGGCCCCGGCCCCGCCCCCGCCCGCGGCGTTCAGCGCTGGCTTCCGGCCGGCTGCGCCGCAGCGGGAGAGGCCGGGGCGACGGCGGCGGCGGCGGCGGCGGCGGCGGCGGACATGGGGCCGGGGCCGGGCTAGGCGCGGCGATGTCGGGCTACGCGCGCCGGCCGGGGGCGCCGCCGCTGTCGCGGGCGCGGAGCCTCGTCGTCCCCGACGGTGAGCGGCGCGCGGCCGGGCCGGGCCCGGGGGGCGGGACCGGGGCGCGCGGTGAAGCCGCTTTCGTTGTTGCTTTCAGCTGCTGCGTTCTATGAGCGCCGGTCTGGCCTCCCCCAGCTCGAGTGCGAGCGTCCCCATGGCGGGGACCTGCACCCCCACCTCTTCGGCTTTCGGCCGACGTTTATGTGCTATGTGCCCAGCCCGGTGCTGGCCTCGGTGGGCGACACAGGTGAGAGTCGGGGCGGGCGCGCGGCGCACAGGCCAGGTCGGAGACCGACCCCGGCGCCAAGCCCGGCCCCCGGCAGGCAGTGGAGCAGCCCCGCAGAGGTGCGCCCGCCTGCCAGGTTGGGAGTCTGGGACCTGTCTCTCCAGGTCCCCGGACAGTGAGACTCGCTGCCGCGGCTCCACCTCGCGGGGCGGCCCCGACGCGAGCTGTGACCACTGTGGGCTGACGATGTCTCTTTGCAGATTTTGGCTATGGAAAGGGGAAAGGTACTAAGCAAGGTCCGCCAGGAGCTCACGAGACTCGCTTTGGAGGTAGAGTAGTTAAGCGATTCCTTTCCTCCGTCCGACACACCGTGCTAGGCAGTGGTCTGGCGGTGGGGCTGTCGAGTTGACAAAAGAACCGTAGAGGTAGAAGCCCAGGGATCGGATCTTGAACCTAGATGAGATGGGGCGCGAGGCCAGGAGAATGCCTGTGGAGTAAGCAAGGGTACAGGTCACAGAAGCTGACACTTGGGAGAAACCCAGATAAGCAACTGCAGTGGACCAGACTTGGGGAAAGTAGGGACCAGTCAGCCAGGTTAAAAAGTCAGAAGTCAGGTGTGGTGGCTCTGGCCTTTAGTCCCTGCACTTGGGAGGCAGAGGCAGTCAGAACTCCTGAGATTGAGGCCAGCCTGGTCTCCATAGCGAGTTCCAGGCCAGCCTTGGCTACAGGGAGACCCTGACCATCCCAGGAGCTGTGAGGCCCCAGCAGGGTGGCCCTCAGCCCATCCCAGTATGTGGAGTGGGGGCAGCCTAAGCCATGGGGAGGATTCCCAGGGACACCTGAGCATGAAACTTAGTGATAGAGCCCTTGTCTAAATGTTTGAGGGGCCCTGGATGTGGTCTTTGGTACATCACTGAAGAAAAACCTGTACGGGGGTGTGTTTTCTGTGGGAGCCGAGGTCGGAAGCAGGTCCATTTACCGTTTCATGGTGTTGAGTTTTCAGTGAAATGTGAGGACACTCCCAACGGGGTTAGGCCTCTAACAGTCTCTGATGTCCATTATTTCAGGTGACAAACTTGAAGACCTTGAAGAGGCCAACCCGTTCTCCTTTAAAGAGTTTCTGAAAACCAAGAACCTTAGCTTGGCGAAAGAGGACACAACCAACAGTCGAATTTACCCAAAGGTATACCTGAGAAGTTGTCGGTGGTTGCTTTAGAGACCACCTCTTCTAACTTATAGCTTTGGAGATGTTTGGAGTCTGGGGGGTGGGGGGCAGGGCTGCCGAGGCTGCCAGTGGAGAGGCTCTGGATGGAGCAGCTACGTGGCTCCTTTTGGTAGATGAGATGGTCTTTCTTCTGCACTGCAGAGGGAGCATAGAGAATGCCCAAGTGGTTCCAAGTCCCAGTGTGTGTTTCCACTATGTTTAGGACGCCTCAAGGCACCCACTGGGACTGGACCACAACTCCCCCACCTCCCAGCCATATGGCCTGGAATATCAGCAGCCATTTTTTGAAGACCCCACGGGGGCCGGCAACTTGGAGGAGGACGAAGAGGAGGATGGGTGGAATGGAACATACCTACCATCTGCAGTGGAGCAGACTCACTCATCTAGGGTCACAGACAACGTCTCGCCCTGTGACACATACCTTTCCTTCTTTTCCAATGCATCGGAGCTGGCAGGACCCGAGTCTTTGCCCCCATGGACACTGAGTGACACTGACTCTCGGGTCTCCCCGGCATCTCCAGCTGGGAGTCCTAATGCAGACTTTGCAGCTCACGGAGAGTGCCTGGGAGATAGACACCTGCGGACGCTGCAGATAAGTTACGAAGCAGTAAGTGAGGGCTGCCTGGCACCTGCCATAGGGGCTGAGTAGTGTTCACCTAGGAAAAAGCCAGAGTCATGTGCTTCCTGGGTGGCCTGGGCTTTGCCAAGGACAACACAGTTGTAACATTCTGTAGGATTTCCCTGTGTGGAGGGATGTAGCTCAGTGGTAGAATGTTACCTGGCATGTGGCAGGACTGGGTTAGACCCCCAGCCCTGGGAAAAAGAAGAGAAACTGGAATTTCTCCGTGGAAAGCACTCTCCAGGGTTGGTTTTGGTCAAGTAGTAAGTATAACAGCCTGGGAAGTGGTGTGATGAGCTCACAGGGTTGGGAGGCATGGGTCAGAGTGAACAGGAAGTCCCGTGGAACTGCTGGCTAAATGCCGTATACAGAGACTCCTAGAAATGTCTCAAGTTGTGAGCAGAATTGGAGTCTGTGGCCACAGGTCATCTGTAAGCAAGCCATAGGTTGACTCCATCTGGGAGGTTTTAAGTTCCAGAGCTGGCATGCCTATCATCCCAGTACTTGGAAAGTGAAGGCAAGAGGATTAGGAGTTCAAGGTCATCCTCGACTACACATTAACATGTCAGGAGACCAACTTAGGCTACATAAGAGCTTGTCTTAAAAAAAAAAAAAAAAAAGTGAATTGTGGTGGTACACTCCTTTAATCCCAGCACTCCGGTGGATCTCAGTTCAAGGCCAGTCAGGGCTACATACTGAGATCCTGTCTCAAAAAAGAAGCTCCAATGACGGCTGGGCTGTGGCTCAGCAACACAGCTTTGCCTAGCATGCATGAAGCCCCCGGCTTCCCCTTCTAGTCCCACAAAGAGCATTCCAGAACAGAATTAAGTACTGCCTGTGAGTGAGGTCTCCTGGGATTATAATAAATATTTTCTTTCTCTACAGCTGAAAGATGAAAATTCTAAGCTCAGAAGAAAGCTGAATGAGATTCAGAGCTTCTCTGAAACTCAAACAGAAATGTATGTAAATGCCTAGTTAGGTGTCGCCTCAGAGCTTCTCTACCATGCGGGGAAGTTGGTTTCCAAGGGGTGATGGAGTGCAGGCATTGAGCCAAGCCTGGGTGCCATGGTCTGTAAATCAAGAGCATCAGACACACTTGTGTTCTGTTAAGGTTTTTAAAGCATCGGAAGTGAGCTGATCTTCTTGAGACCGTATCTGTGCCTTCCACTAGGAGCAGAGTAGTGATGGCTTCCTGAGGCACCTGCTCCCTCCATGGGTTCTAGTCTAACTCCCCCAGTTAATCAGGCTGAAGTACTGTTGGAAGCATTCTTAATGATAGTCTGGAGAACTGAGCCCCATGTTTCCTTTATGAGGGTGAGGACGCTCGAGCGGAAGTTGGAGGCGAAGATGATAAAGGAGGAGAGTGACTTCCATGACCTGGAATCAGTGGTCCAGCAAGTGGAGCAGAATCTCGAGTTGATGACCGTATGGAGGGAGGGGCTCTGTTCTGGAGTAGTGAGCTTGGGGAGATAGGAAGCTGTGAGACAGGGCTCTCACAGCTTGTTATAGAGTCAGCAGCTGGACCCTGAGGTCAAGCTGACAGTCCTTACCATGCTGAGTATGTGTTCTGTGATAGGCCAGCACCCCTTGGCCCGGGGGGCACTGTCTTGAGATGGGTGGTCCCTGAAGCTCTTGGTGTGCAGAGGCAGAACCCAGGTTCTGAGAGATGGGTCCCAAGGGGCAAAGGAACCAGGATGAGAGGCTATAGCTCACTGCTGTCAGCTAAGTGTCCTGGACTGACAGCCTTGGTGATGCATCTTGTGTTTCTTTTGGGGGAAACAGAAACGAGCTGTAAAAGCAGAAAATCACGTTACGAAGCTGAAGCAGGAAATAAGTTTGCTCCAGGTGAGTAGAGAAAAATCCTGTAGATCTGAATTCAGAAAAAAAAAAAATGTGGGCCAGTCATGGTGGTGAATGCTTATAATCATAGCACTCAGGAGGCTCAGGCAGGAGGATATTCACAAATTTGAGGTCCCCTAGGCTGCAGGCAATAAGCTCCTGTTGTCAGTGCTCAGGCCTCATGGACAAGACTCTGCCACCACCAGGGAGATGGGGTCGTTTTCCTTTGGATTGCCGTGTAGCACTGTCTGACCACCCACCCCACTTTCCAGGCACAGGTCTCCAACTTCAAGCGAGAGAATGAAGTCCTGCGGTCGGGCCAGGGTGCCAGCCTTACCGTAGTAAAGCAGAATACTGACGTGGCCTTGCAGAACCTCCATGTTGTCATGAACAGTGCACATGCATCCATAAAGTGAGTCCTTCAGTACTGAAGCCTTGCAGAAGGCCAGGGGTTAGACTGGCCACCGGGTATGCTGGGTGGTGGCTGAGCTCTACAGTCTACAGTCTGTAATTGAACCAGGAAGGGAAATGCCAAGCTGTCACAGAGAACTTCCCACCTGGAGGTGGTGTGGGTGATGCACACACTTGAATCCAGTGCCATCACCTGCAGGACACTGCAGCTCTGAATACCATAGTAGCTTCCCCCACTTCATGCAGGCACTTGGCAGAGCCGCAGCACAGTGAGTTCTGTGTGCCTGCGCTGTCGTTGCCATCAACCGATGGTGAAGAAAGACCCTCAACTCACTATTGATGCTTTCTGTTAAACCTACCAAAAGCTGAAAATCCTAAATGTCAAAAGTGTGTTCACTTGACCTAAATACGGTGGCATAGCGTGTGCTAGGGTTCAGAAGTTCCCTTCCTCTGAATGTGGCTTGCAGTGGCTGCTGCCCAAGTTGTGGAGAGTAGTCTGCCACGTGAATGCCCTGGGGAAAGTCAAATTCAGAGTCTGGCTTCCATCCCATTGTCTGACCCGCCTCACCTGAGTTCTGCTGTGGGGTGACCGGCCACTCAGCAGGCATCCAAGCCTGAAATTGTTGTGTGGGTCTAGGGGTTTTCTCTCTGAAACCTCTTAGCTGTGTCTGTCACTGCTTTGAACAGCTGGAGTATCTTTGTGTCTATTTTAGGCAGTTGGTGTCTGGAGCAGAAACACTGAATCTCGTTGCTGAAATCCTGAAATCTATCGACAGAATTACTGAAGTTAAAGATGAAGCAGACTCTTGAGAACTACTGGCTGCCACCAGTCCCCCTAACTGCATTGAGCACCACACTTCATCTGAATGTGCCCTTAGCTATGCAGTCTTCACCAAAGCTGCTATCGAGAGATATGGATTTCACAGCTTACTGCAGTAGTGTTGCTGACCACCGGCAATATGGGGCTCCCTTCTGTGGACTGCACTGATAGTTTACCTGCAGTCTTAGGTGAAAGTCCTGCTGTTTTATAGACTCATTAATCTATTGGAAGACATTTTTATAAAATCCAGCAGTTTCTAGAAATCACTAAACTGAAGACAGTACCTTTGTAGAAGCTTCTGTCGCCCTCTTGGAACATGGGCTATGGGGTAAGCTCAGGCAGGACACTTAAGTGAGCTGCAGAAGTGAGAGGCCAGGACAGGGACTCGTCGTGCCTTTGTGCTGTCGTTCAGTGCCTCGCTACCTGACAGTTCACGTTGTGGCCTTCCCAGGGTGACTGACCACAGTCAGCGGCCCCAGTGAACAGGCATCACTTGTTGATGTTGCTCTCCCCTCACCCAGCACCACTGGGACAGAAGTCACAGACATCCAAATTAACAGCTGTGTAGACATCCCTACCCTTGTGTGAGCCTTCAGCTTTGGAATGCCCTTTTTGGCTGAGAGTTTTGATGAGTGTATCAGGGAACTTTCTGCACTGGGAACTTAAAGTGCACACCTGCTTCAAGTTGGCCTAGGTCTCTGACCTATCTCTAACCACTTTTTCAAGGACAAAGCACAACTAGCACCCTGTGCTGTGCTGTGCTGGGGGTTGGGTTTTGGGGGCCATTTTCCTATAGATTTAAAAAGAAAAAATTTCTTTCCCCTCCTGACAACTTTGTTGTTTAAATAAATCCCAAAGATCATTTGCACTCTCCTTCTGGCTTAAGCAGGGATTCACACTCAAGGGCCACACTGTCTACACCAGGGCCTGCGTCTTGGTGGTACTTGTTGCTGCTGACTTAAGCTTTCAGGAATTTTTATTTTCTTTTAAATTTATGTGTATGAGGTGCTGGAGAGATGGCTGCTCAGCAGTTAGGAGCACTGGCTTCTCCTACAGAGGACTCCAGTTCCAGGGGATCTGACGCCCTCTTCTGACCTCTACGGGCATTACATGACACAACTGCATTTACACACTTGCAGGCAATACACTCATATACATACAATAAAAATACTTTTTCTTAATTTATGTGTATAAATTTTGACTGCATGTGCGTAAGTGCACCTGTGTCATGCAATGCCTGCAGAGGCCAGAAGAGGGCATCAACTGGAGTTACAGGTGATTAGCCAGTATGTGGGTGCTGGGTCCTCTGCAAGAGCAGCTAGGGCTCTTAACTGCAATCCAGCTCCAGCAAGCCTTCAGGGTCTTGACCCCTGGTGTTGGACGTACTGCAAGAATCCCCAAGGACCGGGATCAGAGCGCCTCAGCTACAAGTAAAGTTCTGGTTTTCCAGGAACCACTGTGGAGTGTTGCCAACCCCACCATTTTCATTGACTCAGAGCAGACCAGAGTGCAGGATGAGGTTTTGGCGGAGGGACATGCAAGGGAGAAGATTAAGCTAGTGTTCCCTTCACCCACAGGGCTTGAGGAAGGGTAGCCTATTAGAGCAGCCCTCGGGGTCGGCACCTGCGCTGGACCCCCTCGCCTCTCACCTGTGTGCTGTGGAAGGGAGCTGCACAGCTGCTTTGTACACCGTGTGCTTGGTTTACGTTTTAAGTGTACTTAGATTAAAACTTTACAAGAACCATGGTGATTTTCGAACAGTTTACACCAGGCTTGCTCCACAGGTTACTGCACAACGCAGAGGTGAATCAACATGTCTGTTTCCATGCCCCAGGACTCCACCAATCCCAGACTCTGAGCTAGGCTTCGCAAGACTACTCACCAAAAGCCAACCTCCTTGTCTCTGCACTGGCACTCTGCCTCTCCACCACCAAGCCAGGGCCTTACAGAGAGCCCGCAGCTAGCCAGTGCAGAGCCACAACCACCACCCCATCCTCCCACCCCCCACATCAGACCCTGGGAGGACCCCCGACTCCCTAGCCAGCCCTGAGATGTCATGGCCTCTGGGCTGGCAAGGCCGAATGTGGATGAATGCATGCCCAGTGGGGGCGTCCCCGGGTTCGGGCTCTAGGGATGCTGTGGTTCAGAAAACACTGCACTGGCTGCCTGCGACTTCAAACGGGCACCGCCTACTGAGCACAAGGGACCGACTGCCTCTCTAGGGCTCCGCCCCCAGGGGCCGTCCCGGCGTGCCCCGCGCGCGCCAATGGGGCGGGACTTCCGCGGCCGCCGGAAGCGCGGTGTCTGTGGTCGCCTGGGCGACGGTACAGACCTAGGCACATGCTGGGCGACCTGACAGGTGAGGCCCGGCGGATGGCGGCGCAGAATCGGGGTGTCCCGGAGGGGTGGGGCAGCCGGGCGGGGAAACTGAGGCCGAGCCAAACCGGGACGATGCTGAGGCGGGGTTCCGGTACGGAGAGTCGGCAGGATGGAGCCGGGGCCTGGACCGCGGGTAGCTAGTCACAGGGCCGGGTTTGCACAGCCTTGAGCCTAAGCCTACCCGTCCCGGCTTGGGTCCACACTGCTGTACCAACGGCTCCCCCGCGTTGATTGGGTCCCGCCTCGAAGGGACTGTGGGTGGGGCTGGAAAGGGTTGCCCAGAGCCGGGTTGTGCCTTAGGAAGAAGCCTGTGACTCCCAACTCAGGACTGGAACGTGTGACTTTGACTTTTCTTCCTTCACCTGGGCAGCTTGTTGAGGGGGGATGGAAAGTGCTGCTGCTTCGCACACGTTGCGTTTTCACTGGAGGCCAGTGGACCAGAAGTCAGCTTCATGGTCCCTAGCCTGCCTGGCTCAGGGGCAAACCCACCCACCAGTGATTGTTACTGGTTCTTGTGATCTGGCTGGCTTCTAGCAGGCTTGGTTCACAAATATCTCGGGCATAACAGAGGCGTCTTGTGCAGGAATGGTTTCTCTGAAGGGAGTTGCTTTGTTTTTTGCCTTTTCGAGACAGGGTCTCACCATGTAGCTCTGGCTGGCCGGGAACTCACTATATAGACCAAAGATCTACCTGCCTCTGTCTTCCCAGTCCTGGGATTAAAGGCATGACCTTGTTTTGTTGCTTTCAGTCCTGGCTGCTCTCAGCATCTCACCTGGAGAAGCCAAGTGGGTGTTTCTCTTCCTTTCCAGCCCCTGGGTTATTATTACATTTCTTTGTATGTATGTGTGTATATGGCATGGTGTGCTGTTATTGTGCATGTTGAAAATCAGAGGAAGACGAGGGAGTCAGTTCTCTTCTTCCACCATGTGGATCCTGGAGATTGAACTCAGATTATTGGAGTTCGCAGCACTTTTGCCCACTTGAGCTTGTGTTTTCCAAAGTACTCCTCCACCTTCTCTCTTTCCAGTTTCTTTCTCCCTCAGACTGCTGACAGTGTTTCCCAAGGAAAAAGCCTCCTACCTGCTTTGGCCGATGGAGTGCCAAGCACACCCATGTGGCTGGTGTAGTTCTGAGGAGATAGTTCAGGGAGCAAGCGAAGCTCCATCTGTGGAGCCCAGAATCTGCTTTTGAACAGGCCCCTGCCATCGCCAGCAAACGTATGTGTGTGCGAAGGAGGTTGAGATCTGCTCACTCTTTCTAACATCTCATACTGCGTGGAACAGGCTGGAGTCATGGACCTTGACGCCGAGAGAGAGAAGATAGCGCAGGAGATCCAGGAGCTGGAAAGGATGTTATATCCCAATTCCCCCAGCGTCCGTTTGGATGTCTCTGAATCAAGTCTTGGTTCGGATTCTGAAGCAGGTGAGCCTGGGCCTGGCCTCCTTGTGGTGGGGCCAGAGCATTCATGTGTACCCTTGGGTTCCTGTTAAGCTATGTTGGACTATGGGATTCTGTATGGCCAGACTCTGTTTCCTTCCCAAAGTGGCCTCTGCTTTTACCTCAGTCAGAAAGTTGGTTCCAGTCCATTAGTGAGACCTGCTGGCTGTACATGCACACCCTGCCTCTGCTGATACCCTACCTCTGATGCCATCTGGCCTAGGGTTCTCTGTCTGGCAAGGATGGCATCTTGGGGGGAGGGGAGAGCCCAGAGTTCAACCTGTCAGTCTGAGTAGTCTCCATGGCTCAGATCCCCAGGCTAGCCCTTCTGTAAGTCTCTGTTTTGGGGGTTCACTCCTCTGCAGCGTGCCTTGCTACCACTCCTCTGTTGATCTGCATCACAGCATTCTTGTCTCTGACAGATTCGCTGCCCCATGAGGACTTGGTGATGACTGCAGCTGTTCCTGTCTTGGTAATTGTTGCTACCTCATCCCTCTGGGCCTTACCTCATACCTACTGGGTACTACCTCATACCTACTGTGTCTTACGTCATACCTGCTGGGCCTTACCTCACACCTGCTTGGGCTCTACCTCATACCTGCTGGGTCCTACCTCATACCTGATGCAGGAAGGCTTGGTTTGCCCCCCTGTTGGTTTTGCTACATCATATAGGTAATGCACACTTTTTGCGAAAATGAGGCGTCACAAAGTATTTACTTGGTTTTTGTGGTGCTGGGCATTGAACCTGGGACCTCATTCACACTAGGCAAACACGACCTCTGAACTGCTCCAGCCCACGAATTATCAATGTTAAAATTATCCAGAAGTAACCATTGTTAACAGATTGGTAACAACAACTGCTGGCTTTTACTGAGCTCATACTAGAACACTTACATGCAACCTCAGGTATGGGAGGCAGCTTGCCTTGTGCCTGCACCCTGCCCTACATTTCACCTGTGCCTCAGGTTCCCAGTCTGGACAGTGGAGAAGATTCAGGCATAGGTCAGCGTAATGTTCAGAGGAGCATTTGGCAGTAAGTCCTGCTAGTTATTCCTAAGCGTGTCTTGTTTATTTTTGGTTTTGTTTTGGGAAACCACAGTTTGGTTATTTCTCACCAAGTGAAGAGGAGCAGAGTCTCTTAGTGTTCAGGATTGCAGTACCTTCAGTAGACTGGCACAGCATTTGCCATTTCCAGCGCTTGGCCTCATGACTCTGGAGGGAATTTACCAAGGTCTGGCTCACAAGACCTGAGGATGGCACACAACAGGCTTACTGTGAAGTCCCAACTTTTCAGAGATGGCTCTTGTCAAACTGGAAGCTGTTTGCTACTGTGCACTGACCCTGTCCCCAGTATACTCCTGCAGGCATATTCTGTGGTTTAGACAATGGTCTCTGCTCCCGAGCACAGCTCGCCCTCACCCTCAGCAGGGTCAGTCTTGGTTCTACTGCAGTGGTTTTGGTGTTCCTTGTGGGCTTGGACTCGGCAGCGGTGGGGAGGGGGACTACATCCCTTCTCTTTATTTGCTGCTTCTTAACCAGGAGGAAGAAAGGTGGGGTGTGGCCAGCAATGATGAAGAAGACCCCAAGGACAAAGCCCTCCCTGACGACCCTGAGACCTGTCTACAGCTGAATATGGTCTACCAGGAGGTCATCTTGGAGAAACTGGCAGAGATCAGCCAGCTACTTGCCGAGAACCAGGAGCAGCAGGTAGGTGGCCTGCTCAAGGCCTTGGACGGCCCACCCCCAGATGCCAAGGGCCTCAAAGTCCAGGCTGTCAGGGCAGGGCTCAGTGTGGGTCTGTTCAGCCACCTGCCCTCTTTCCCTGTCTGGCCCAGTAATGGCCTTGTTTCTGTCCCAGGAGGAACTCCTGTTTGATCTGGCTGGAGCCAAATGTCCCAAGGTGAAGGATGGCAAAAGCCTGCCCTCAAACATGTACATAGGCCACTTCATGAAGCCATACTTCAAGGACAAGGTCACTGGAGTGGTGAGTGATGAAGACCCTGCAGCTATAGGTTCAGTGCCCTGGAGGAAGGGGCTCTCATCTTTGTTGTGTGTACTTATGAGTTCCCTTGGGCCTTTTGGGTTAACAATGTCCATCTTCCAAACTCTGCGTCATCCTATGGTGAAAGTTAAGGCCTCTGGATGACTTTGCCCTCTAGGATGCATTTCCCTGAGGTAGAATCATGACAATTAGCAAGTCCTCATAGTATGGATCTGATGTTGGCCTTGTGTGCCTGTCAGCCTCATAGAGTTGCTACCTACCTCACTGTGCTGGGTAGGTCATGTCTAGAGTGTTCACACTGCAGCAGGTGGTGGTACTTCAGCCTGGCCCTGTGTGTCAGCAGCCCATGAGGAGGCTGGGAAGAAAGAGTCTGGGTCCCATGGAGCCCCTGGAGGGTAAGTATGGCTGATGAGCTACATCCTGACACTGCACACTTTGACAGGGGCCTCCTGCCAATGAAGATACACGAGAAAAGGCTGCCCAGGGAATCAAGGCCTTTGAAGAGCTCCTGGTGACCAAGTGTAAGAGCCAGGCTGGCCTTTGGGTGGGCACCCACCTGCAGTTCTCAGGCCTGTCTTTCCTGTGGCTTTGTGGGCTCCTGCAGTTCTTGATCACTGGGACTAGCCACTTGGCCACTTGTTTTTCCTGTGTGCAGAGGGATGCAGTCTGGGCCCCATGTATGCCCCCTCCCAACTCCCACTTGCTCTCAGAACACCTAGCTCTGGAAGGCTCTGCCCTAAGCTAAGCTTTGGGTGGAGGGTGGCGTCATGGACTGGATGGGGTCCTGACTGGTGTTCAGAGGTGTAGCCATCCTTTCTGGAGCGGAGAGCCAGAGATGGCCACGGTTGTGAAGAGGATTCAGTAGACAGGTATGTGGGGAGCAGGCAGGGCCTCATGGCATCACTGTTGTTCTTTCTCAGGGAAGCACTGGGAGAAAGCCTTGCTTAGGAAGTCCGTGGTGAGTGACCGCTTGCAGCGCCTTCTTCAGCCCAAGTTGCTGAAGTAAGTCTGGAAACATGTCAGCAAGGCCCTCACCACAGCTGGTGAGGTTCAGCGTGGCATGCTCTGTGCTCTGCTGCTGCCCGTCCAGCCCCAAGATGTCAGTGCTTGCCCTTTACTCACTCTGAGGAAGGTGGTCCTAGTGTTGCAGCTGAGTGTGTATGTGTGTGTGTGTGTGTGTGTGTGAGTGAGTGTGTGTGAGGGTGTGAGGGTGGCTGTCAGGTGAAGCATCCGTGTTTAGCTGTATGCCCCAGACAGTTTTTCAGATTCTCCTTGAGTTTCTGGGCCTGCCGGGGAAGCCTGCTTTGTAGGTTTGTTGATGGGTGCACATCAGATGACCAGAGGGCATCAGGTGGTGCCAACTGTGAGTACTCAGTGGGGAACACTGTTGTGTTGCTAAATTGCTGCCCTTGGAGTTGGGCATCAGCATGTCTGAGGAGCCATGCCCTCTCCCCATGTGGCCTAGGAGACCACATGATGAGGATGTAATGACAGAACCAGGGCAGATTTGTCTGAGCGCCAAGAAGTCTAGAGCTGGACTAGTGACCTCTCAACTTGTGTGTGCTCAAGACCAGTGGTGGTGGTGGCAGTTCTTCCTCAAGCTGTGGGAGAGCCAGCTCTTCCTTCCCAGTCAGTTCTGAAAAACAGCTGCTGACTATAGCAGTGGCTGCAGAACTAAAAGTCAGGCTGCCTGCAAGTGCTGTGTCCCAGAGGCTGGGATTTGAGAGGTTCTGAGATGTAAACAGCAGGCAGCTACCACCTGCTTCTACATACAGCTCAGAGCTCTTGTCCTAGATGGTACTGTTTTGATTGCAGGGCTGCCCCAGAGGTGGTGTCAGGGCTTCCTTTGTGGTGAGGCAGAAGAGAAACAGGGTTCTCGTGGATGTTGCACAGTTGTGCTGTGCTGTGCACAAGACCCACATGGGAGAAGCTCAGAAAGCCAGAGCCTCAGCTTACAGAGTTCAGCCCCATTCAGAGCTCTCTTCCTCTGTTCCTCCTTACAGACTTGAGTACTTACATCAGAAACAGAGCCGAGCCTCCAGTGAATCAGAGAGGCAGACCCTGGAGAAGCAGATCAGGGAAGCAGAGAAAGAGATTCAGGACATCAAGTAAGCCGGGACTTTCTGGGGTTCAGGAGAGAGCCAGCAGGCTCAATATGACAGCCACACCCTGTCCTTTCCTCCAGCCAGCTCCCAGAGGAAACTTTGCTGGGGAACAGGCTGGACAGCCATGACTGGGAGAAGATTTCCAACATCAGTGTGAGTTGGGGCAGGTCTGAGTCTTCATACCTACAGTAGTGCTTCTGAGCCAGTGGTGGGCAGGAATCAAGCAAGTGTGCCTAGCAGTCAGGGATGGCAATGCATTCATAGAACATACATACACAGATACACACACACACACACACACACACACACACACACACACACACACTCTGAGATTCCTTCTCCAAGATGGGTAGTCCCGAAGGCCTTTTGTGTATACAGTCAAATCTGTGTTTTTGATTGCACAAGGGATTGTACTTACTTTTTTTTAATATTCTTTTTTTTTTTTTTTTTTTTTTTTTTGTTAATGTGTATGGGTGTATTGCCTGCATGCATGTAAGTGTATCTCTGTTGTGCAATGCCTGTGGAGGTCAGAAGAGAGTGTCTGATCCCCTGGAACTGGAGCTATGGATTGTTAGCCATCATTTGGGTGCTGCAATCTGAACCCCAATCCTCTTTCAGGGTGGCCATAACTGCTGTGCTACGTCCCCAGTCCCCAAGGAATTGCACTTATGGCCACAGATGCCACTGGCTGGCAGAAAGTGACAGCCCACTTAGAAGCTATGTCTGTCTTCAGTGTGGCATCTGCAGCCCCTGAAGGCTGTGTTTCTTGTGGTGCAGTTTGAAGGAGGCCGCAGTGCACAAGAGATCCGGAAGTTCTGGCAGAGTTCCGAGCACCCGAGTATCAACAAGCAGGAGTGGAGTGCAGAGGAGGTGGAACAGCTGAAAGTCATTGCAGGCACACACGGCCACCTGGAGTGGCATCTGGTCGCAGAGGAACTAGGGGTAAGGACTAGGCCAAGACCTTGAGGGCTGGGAGGGCCTACCTCCTTACCTGACTTAATCCCTCAGTCTCACACCTCTTGAGAGGGTAGAACTCAGTGACAGGGCATTTGCCTCTCACACAGAGCTGTTCTGTTGTTTGATGCACATAGCTTGATGATTTCATGTGCTTGGTAAATTGTGCTTTTAAAGGAAGCCATTGGCCTCTTTCATAGTCTGTTTAGCTTTAAATTCCTTGTTGTCTGGTGAAATGTCAGCTTTTACTGCATTTTTTTTATTGCTTTTCATTTGGTGGAAAGAATAGCCTAGAAGCAAACCACAGCCATGCTCCTGCCCCACATCCAGCCCCACAGAGTTCCCTGATTGGAGGACTGGATTTGGAAATGATACGGGAGTCTGTACTGGAAAAGCCCCTTCCACGAGGGGATGAGTGAGAGGCAGGCACAGCAGCAGTGTCACATGGCTGTAGGCTTATCTGCTGGGTGTTCCTTCCCTGGGCTGTCACCAAGTTCAGATGCTACACAGAGGACTGTCTCTCATCCCTGCCTTGTGGCTGTCCTTGCCAAAGGCTCTTGAGGACTAGGTACGGTGCCTGTAAGAGGCTTGGAGAGGTGCTTGGTGTGAGGTGGCACATTTCCACAGCATTTGCTGAGCCTAGAATTTCCTTCCATCCCTATAGAAGTTGGCAGTGTGGTTTGGCTATCTTCTGAGTTAGCTCTCCCGAAGTTTTTCTTACTTGTTTTGGGGGGATAAAAGTAGAGGGGTTGGTTTGTTTGCTTGTTTGTTTTTTTTTAAAAAACATTTTATTTTTGTATGTATGAATGTTATTGCCTACACGCATATAAGTTCATCTGTGTCATGCAATGCCCTCGGAGATCAGAAGAGGGTGTTGGGTTCTCTGGAACTGGAGTTAACAGACAGTTGTTAGTTGCCATGTAGGTGCTGGGAATCAAACCCAGGTCGTCTGCCAGAGCAGCCAGTGCTCTTAACCACTGAGCCACCTCTCGAGCCCCCTGAGTGCTTATTTTTAAGACAGGTCTTTGTAGTCCAGGCTGGCCTGGAGTTCATGACATAGCTCAGGCTGACTTCAACCTCATGGTACCCCTCCTGCCCCTGCCTGTTAAGTGCTGGGATTAGCAACACACCTGGGTAGTGCTGTTTCCTTTCTATAAGCAAGAGAGCCTTCTCCATCTGCTCCTGTCCCATGTCTTCACCATGGTATGGCATGCTGTTACCCCACAGGAGCCTAGAAGAGGAAAGCGCTGTTGTACACAGTGCTACCTGTGACTCTCAGGTCCAGTTGTCCCCTGGAACACTTACTGGGCTGCTCTGGGTGTCCCTGTGGGTGCATGAGAAGGCCCAGTAATGCCCATTTGTTTTTGTTTGGCCTTGGGAAGACCAGCCGCAGCGCCTTCCAGTGCCTGCAGAAATTCCAGCAATACAACAAAGCTCTCAAACGCAAAGAGTGGACGGAGGACGAGGACCGTATGCTGACCCAGCTGGTCCAAGAGATGCGTGTTGGCAGCCACATCCCATACCGCAAGAGTGAGCCCTCCACCCCCACACTAGTCCCCAAAACCTAGTGGCCTGAGGTCTCACATGTCTGGAAGCAGAGGCTTGCAGAGTGTTTTACAGCTGTTCTTGGAAAGAGCAGGAGGAATAGGGTTGGGGAGTTATAGGGGGATTGTCCTTCTGTCCCCAGTCTCTTTGTTGCAGCCCCTGAGCCTGGGTGGCCTCTCTGTCTCTGGTTGTCACTTGCATGCCATGAGTATCTGAGTCTCCACCCCCTGTCCCCAGTTGTCTATTTCATGGAAGGGAGAGACTCCATGCAGTTGATCTACCGGTGGACCAAGAGTTTGGATCCCAGCCTGAAAAAAGGGTTTTGGGCCCCAGAAGAAGATGCTGTAAGTTTGGGGCCCAAAGAGGACTGCATCCACCTGGCTGTGCCCTTAGACTGAGAAGCCTTGGGTTGGGAGTTACAGCTGTGCCTGTGGAGGCATTGTTTGCTTCTCCTTTCCTGCAGAAGTTGCTTCAAGCTGTTGCCAAGTATGGGGCGCAAGACTGGTTTAAGATCCGGGAAGAGGTGCCAGGTAGGAGCGATGCCCAATGCAGAGACCGGTGAGTTACACGCACTGGCTGAGGGAGCAACTTGCTTGGGTCCTACTCTTGTGAGCATAGGGAAGGCTAGGTGACAGTGGCCCAGGAGTGACATGCTATCTCCATAGGAGGGTGTGGCCCATGGGAACTTTGTGTGCTGAGGTTGACCCTATTAGGAAGCAGAACAAGCTATTACCCAGCCTAGCCCTTCAAGTTTCTGTGTCCACCAGAACTAAGATTCTGGCTCCACCCACCGGGTTTACCAGCCCTTCCCCATGTCCTCACTCATCACTGGCAGGAGAGTACCCAGCAGGCAGCTGCAGTTTCCTCCTCTTTTCTTTAGCTTCTTTCAGTGGTTTACTGAGATGTGTTTCACTTACCTTGTTGAATGTCTACGTAACCCACAGAACTCCATTCAGAACAGGCAAAGGTCTTCAACAGATTTCTCTTCAAAGATGCACAAATTGCCCTTAAGCCCACAAAAAGATACTCAAAGCCACTAAACTCAGAAACACCAGTCAGAACTACAATGAACTGTCACACATGTTGGTGTGACTGTTAGGACGGGGAGAGCAGGCTTCGTTGGGAATGCTGAGCACTACCACCTCTAGGTAAAACTGTGGTGGACCCTGAAGACATGAGGGGCCTTGTGCTAAGAGTGTGTGAGTGTGAAACTAGTAGAAACCAGACCAGGAGCCCCAGCAGAACTGGACGCAAAGGTTCATAGCAGCATGGCTCATTGTAGATAAGAAAGTGTGGAGTGGGCTAGGCATGGTGGCGTACCTTGAGAGTGTGAGGCCAGCCTGGTTTACATAGCGAGTTCCAGGCCAGCCAGGGCTACGTAGACCATTTCAAAATGGGTTGGGGGTGAGGGTGGAAAGATGGCTCAGCCATTAAGAGCACTGGCTGCTCTTGTAGAGGACCCAGATTCAATTCCCAGCACCCACATGGCAGCTAACATCCACCTGTAACTCCAGTTCCAAGAGATCCAACGCCCTCTTCCACGGGCATTGTACAACACTGGTGCACTTACATACAAGCAGGCTATATACTCATACCATAATATTAAAATAATTTTTTTTAAGTGTGGGGTGCATATGGGGTGACCCTGCCTTTAAAAGAGAGTATGCTGATAGGTACTGTTTCTTTAAATTCAGTAGTGCATGCAGAGACCTTGAGAACACCCTCAACAAGTGCTTTTAGACACAGGTGCTTGTTTCAGGGATATCCCTGGTCAGACAGTGACTCTTGTTTAGCTTTTTTAGGGACCTGCAGACTTTCTGCAAACTGTCTGTACCATTTTGTTCTGACAGGCAGCGGTGAGCATTCGAATTTTCACACCTCCCTTTCCTATTGTGTCTGTCTGCTTGTACCTTCTGAGTGACTGCCTCTTGGGTTCCTGTTGAGCCTCATTGCAAATGCCTGCTGGCCACTTATCTGAGTGTGTATATCTTTGGAGAAATGCCTGTTCAAATCCTTTGCCTGTTTTTAAGTGATTTGTCTTTGTATTAATGACTTGCAAGGGTTCTTTATATACTCCAGATGCAAGTTCCCTATCAGACACAGGATTGGCATGTTTCTCTTTGTCTGTGGCTTGTCTCCACTTTCTTGACAGGGCCCCTTGAAGTATAAAACATTTTTTCTCTATTTTTTGAAACATGATCTCACTATGTTGCCCTTTCTGGCCTTGAACTCACAGAGATCTGCCTGCCACTGCCTCCCTAGTGCTGGGATTAAAGACATACCCCACCACACCCAGCAAAGCATAACATTTTTGTTGAAGTCCAGCATATCTTTGCTTTTCTTAAGCTTTTGTCGTCATATGTAAGAAATCATTGGAGAAGGCGGGGAAGCAGTGAGGGGTCTTAGCATCTAAAATGCCTCCGTTTCCACGTCACTTTCAGGTACATCAGAAGATTACATTTCAGCTTGAAGAAGGGACGATGGAATGCGAAAGAGGAGGAGCAGCTGATTGAATTAATAGAAAAATATGGAGTTGGTGAGTTGTCAAGGCTGTGTCCTGCTTCTGCTTGCTCTGAGCTCTCTGAATGCTTGCAGTAGATCTGGAGGCTTGGTGTTTGCTTGGGACCCAGGCTGCTGTCCTGATATTAGCTGTCTGGACTCATTTCTCACTGTCTTGACTGGTGGTGGTGGGTCTTCCCCATGGCAAATGTTCATTTGTTTGTTTTTTGAGACAGTTTCTCTATAGCCCCAGCTGGCCTGGAACTTACTGTGTAGACCAGGCTAGCCTGGTCTCAGAGATCCACCTACCTCTGCCTCTCAAGTGCTAGGATTGTAGGTATGTGCCCCTAAGCCTGGCAAAAGATGACCTTTTAAAAATTGTGTCAGGGCTGGGGGATCAGCTGATAAAGTGTTTGCTGCACAAATATGAAGAGTTCAGATCCCAGAACCTACGTAAGAAAGCTGGGTACAATGGCACACACTGAATCACAGCACTGGAGGACCCTGGTTTGGTTCCCAGCATTCCCATCAGATGGCTCATAGTCACCTGTAACTCCACTTTCATAGGATGTGACAGCCTCTTCTGGCCTCGATGGGTACCTTCACACATGTGGCATATACACACATACACATAAATAAAAATAAATATATATTTTTAAACCTAAGGTGGATGGCCCCTGAGGAATAATACTCGATTGGCCTCTAGCCTGCATGTGCATGTGCTCACACAAAGAATTATGTCGTTGTTTCCACCCAGCACTGTGACCCTGCTTCCTGCCCTTCAGAAGCCTTCAGGGCCTGCTGCCCTGTCTTCACTGTTGGCCTGATGTCTCCATGTAGAAGAGCCCCCGGGTTGTTGGTCAGCTCTTTTGTGACAGACATTTACACTGTTTCCCAGTTTTTACTACAGGGCTGGGATGAGCTGTGTTTATACCAAATCCTGCTGATATTGGTGCTATCTCTGTAGAAGAGCCCTAATTGTGGTCCAAGGACATGCAAATACAAAGGATTTTGTCCCCTCTTGTCACATTGCTCTATAAACAATGTGCAGGTGTCCCTTGGTAACAGTAGGAATATAAAGCATTGACAGGTATGGTAGAGCCTGAGTGCAGCAGACACACTGGGCTAGATGTAAAACCTGGGGTGACCTTCCCTTCCTGCTGTGTGTGCCAGTACTTGAGGGGCTGATCAACACTGAGAATCAAATCCTGCTACATGTGGATACCATCACAATAGGCTTCCTTACACCTTAATGTGCTTGGCTTGAGGTACTTTCACCAATGCCAGAGTACTCACCAAGGCTATAGGCTATTCACAAGCTGATGAGCTCCTGTTAGGCTGTTGCATGAAGCAGTTTATGTGTGGTTGTTTTTATAGGTCACTGGGCAAGAATAGCCTCTGATCTACCCCACCGGTCGGGCTCCCAGTGTCTGAGCAAGTGGAAAATCTTGGTCAGGGTGAGGCGTTTGTTTGCTTTCTGTGTCTGTGCTTTGCTGGAACTTAGGCCAGAGGCTCATCACCTCTGGGAGCCCTTGGGTAGGATGAGAAAGTACTGGTGATAGGGAAGGGAGGGCAGTGTACAGGTTCTGGCCCTTGATGTCCTCTTTTGGAGGCCGAGGGCAGCGCTCGCCTCAGCAGCGACCTCTGCTCCCAGAGGTGTTTGTGCTTAGGGCCTTTCCTTAAGAGCTGGCCTCGAGTAGCCCTTTCCTCTCCTCAGAAGAAGCGGCTCCTCCACAGGAGGAGGGGGCGGAGGCGCCCTCCCAGTCGCCAGTGGAGCGACAGCAGCAGCGGTGGAAGCGATGGTGACGGCAGCTACAGAAGCAGCAGCAACAGCAGCGAGGACTCTGAAGCAGAACTGGAGGAGCCTCTGGAGAGTGGCAGAGTGTCGCCGTCCCCACCGTACACAGTGCCGGACATTGACCAGTGGGTTCCTACCAGGCAGAGCGCTGGGTTGCCACAGAGAATAGGGACAGCGTGCTGCCCAGCATACCCTGCTGCTTCCCGCTGCCCTCCTGATGGGTCTAGTGCCACCCACTGTCACCCAAAGGCAGTTTCCACCACCGCCTCAGCTCCTAATGAGATGATCCAGACACAGGTACCCTGTGAGGCACACAGCACTGTACCAAGAGGTGCCCAGGACTTGCACTTGTCAGATACTCACCCAGCAAGTGTGGAGGATCCAGCCTGCAAGGTAGGGCCCAATGTGCCCTGGAGTGTGTGCAGAGGAGTGGGATTCTATTTAGTGCTCGCTCAGGCTGGCACTCTGGGCAGTTTGGCAGCTGGGTTTCTGGCCTCTTTTGCTCACTAAAATGTGCTTACTTGGGGCTGCTTTCAGAATTGTGCAGTGACAGCAGCCTTAATAGGAGCTGGGCCGCCATGGTCCCCAAGTCATTTGCTTTAAAGACTATAAAGACTGCTGCTTCAGGGCACATCTGATTGGACACTTATACTTAGAGGCATTTCAGGATTTCACTCCAAGCCAAGAGCAGAGGGAAGGGAACACGAAAAAGCAGTTCCCCACCTCCAACTGTCCTAAGTCCACAGACTGTTCCTGGGCAGGGTTCTGTCCATCTACCCAGTATGACTTGTTTGGTCATACACATCTGCCTGTCTCCCTCTATTCTCAGTTGAACCCTGGACCAGTTGTAACTCTGGCAATAGCTGGAATAGCCTTGTGGGCTGTACAGTCTAGTCTGCCTGGGGGTCCCAGGAGAAACAGTACACTCAGAGCTCTGCCTTACAGCAGAGCTCATCCACTCTATCACCTACCATGGGGGCCAAAGCATCTCTTGGAGAGGGAGCTGGACCAGGCCCCACGTGAGGACCACATACTTGGGGACCTCCCCAAACAACAGGTGGTACGCATGGCATGCACTTTGGGGTCTAGGCAAGGAGGTATCTGTGCAGCTCACATGGGAGGCCTGCATTAGGGCCCTGCTAGCCAGCCTTACAGGGTCTCTTGGTCTGCAGTGTGTGCTGAAGGTGCCCTTAGAGACGGTGCTGAAGGTGCTCAGGAACCGCTCAACCATCCAGAGCCATCAGAGGCTGAAGCAGCCACCCTTGCCTAACTTACCTCCAGGGCCTGGCCCCGGTGACAGCATGGCCGGGCCCCATCTGCAGCGGCTGTGGCATGGAACCTTCCAGAATAGGCAGCGGCGCAAGAGACAGGCCCTGCACCGGAGGCTCCTTAATCACAGGCTTCTGCTGGCTGTGATACCCTGGGTGGGTGACATCACCCTGCCCTGCCCCAATGCTCCTCGGAGACCGGCAACAGCAAAGACTCAAGGTACCATCTAGGGCACTTTGGGAGCTTCTGGGGCTGGCTGTGGGGAATAAGCGATGGAAGTTCTGCTCCTTGTGCAGGGCAGTCCCTTGGGAGTGGCCTCAGCAGGGTCTTTAGGAGGGTTGGGCTGCTCCCAGAAAGGGCAGATGCCTCTGTCTCAGAAGGGTTTGAGAATAAACCATTGGGCCACCCTTCTCTCTCTGCCCTTGCCAAGTCAGGGGGCAGCAGGATTTGGGATTCTGTGGGTGGTGAGAGGACCCAGGAGGCCCTGCCATCTGCTGTGTAGTGGGAGTATGGAGCTTTGAGGCCACTCTGCCCCACGTTGTCTGGGCATCTCTGGGAAGGGAACTAAACAGCTGGAGGAGCCACTCTCCACATATGCACTTGTCTGCCAGCGGACAGCATCAGGATGCAGTTAGAGCATGCCCACCTGGCCAGCACTCCGGTGTTCACGCTGTTTATTCAGGTAGGCACCAGCAGAGCTGCCTGCTTTGCTCTCTGGTTTGGGTGAAGATTTGACCTTTAGCTTCACACCTTAGTCATGTTAGAGAATTTGGAGTTCTCAGAGGCGGTTCCCTGATGGCCTATAGCTTTTAGCAGTTTAGTGTGGAAGGGACCACTGACGCACATGCTGCCCCTTTGGATTAAACAGTGATTTAGGAAGGGGGTGGGCACTGGGCCCCAGGTTTAAGGAGATGGTGAGGTGAGAAGGGAAGGTGAGACAGCAGGCCTAAGGCCTAATGAGACCTGTATTGGCCCCATTAAAGAAGGGACAGGTACTAGAGAGGTGTCTTAGCAGTGAAGAGCAATGCATACTCTCGGAACAGGACCTAGTTTCAGTTACCAGCACCCACATGCAGCTTGCAGCTACCTGCAACTATAGTTCCAAGGAATCTAACACTCTTCTAGCCTCCACAGGTGCATGTGGTGCACATATACACAAACAAAGCATTCATACACATACAGGACAATTTTTAAAAGTATGAAAGGGAGAGGAAGAGTCAGCAGTCATGGACTGAGGTAGTCTGGGAACCCAAGTTCATGCTGGAGGCTGGGAAGCCCTCATGGCATCCCTGGGTCAGCCTGATCCTTTGGGGGTTGGGATCTACTGGAGCAGCCATGATCAGGGCCACATTCATTTCCTTGCCCACCTTTGGACCTGGCCCAGTGGGCCCAGGGCAGGAGGCTCTCACCCCTGCATCTCTCAGCTATTGCAGATTGATGCTGTTGGCTGCATGGAAGTTGTTCGAGAGAGGAAGACCCAGCTGCCCGCACCACTCCAGCCTGGCACTCGGGGCCCCCAGTCACAGGTAGCGGGCACTAAAGACAAGAATGAGGACAGGTGCTCCCGCCCTCATCTCCACCCTGTGACACAGCTTTGGTGTCTCTGCCCCTCCCCGAAGGGGCAACTTCCAGGCATTCCCATAGAAGAATGGGGCTGTGTTCCCCAGAACAAGCCTGCCATCCTTTCTCCAGGAATGCATCTCTGTGCAGCCCCATGGGAAGCCTAGTGGAGGCCGAGGCAGGCCCCGGGTGGGCGTCGGGTGAGGCCTGGCTGGCCACAAGCTGGGTCCCCAGGACACGTTCTGCTCGGGTGGAAACGCTGCCGGCAGCACCGCTTGTTCGCTGGGGGCCTGTTGCCCCAAGGGTCGTTGAACAAAGGAAGCTCTGATACCCAGAGCCCCGAGCCTCGTCGCACTGACAGCTGGATGAGCTCTGGCCAGGCAGCCTCCGGGTGGGGCTGCAGCTCCACGGCAGTGGCTGTCGGGTCTTCGCGAGACCCCCCAGCTCCTCGCGGAGATGGGACTGCAAAGGGCGGGCTGGGTCGGAGAAGTGACGGGTCGGCGAGGACTCCTGTGGCTGACTCCTTTCTCCTTTCACAGGTGCCCTCCAGTGCCGAGAATGCCACAGGTACCTGCGCGCCACATCTGCCACCTCTCTGCCCATTCTTTTGTGCCACAGCCTCTCACAGCACAGCCTGTGGTCTTGGGAACAGACGGAATCTCACCAGACTAGAAAGGCTGCTTGGGCTCTCCCGTGCTGGCAGCCCCTTGCCTGCAAACTGGGCAAGGCCTGGGACTTGAGGGGACAGGCTGCTTCACATGAGGGGAAAGCCCCACTGTCCTGGTTTAAAGGTGCTGGAGGTTTAAGGACTGGCCTCCCTCAGCTTGTTAGAAATGGGCTGCTCTTCCCTTTGCACCTGCTGTCTTAGCTGTGGACAGAGCTCCTTGGACTTGGGTTGGCGGCCATGATGTAGGCTGGAGCCCTACATGAGAGCTTGCTGATGTCCCTGGGACCAGTGCCAGGGCTCTCAAGAGGTGGTTGTCTGCTTCTCCCTAGGCTGTCTCTTCCCAAGCATGCCAGCTGAGCACACTGTAAAGAGAGCCAACCCCAGAGGTCGTCCACGGCTGGGAGCCTGCAGGGCTGAGTCGACCTCTTCCCAAGTGCCCACAGCAGCCCCACAAGGCCTACGGCCCAAGCCCAAGACCGTCTCTGAGCTTCTTTGTGAGAAGCGGCTCCGGGAGGCCCGCGCCAGGAAGGCTGCCCAGGCCCTCAACAGCCAGCTGCTGATCTCGGCTGTGATCCTCCAGCCCCCTCTGCTTCCAGCCCCACAGGCTTCCCCACTTGCAGGTCCTGCTGCCTCCTATACAGAACTCTCTAGGCCTGTGGCCCCTGTGGTGATCAATCCAAGCCCTTCCGGTTCCTGGCAGGTGGCTGGGACTTCAGTAACAGATAAGCAGCCCTCAAACCTGCAAACCCTGCCCCTAACTCTTGCCCACAGAGGAGCCCATGTTGTAGCCCCAGCTGTTTTCAGGAGCCTGGCCCCAGCCCCCAAGCAGGTCCCCATTAATTGTCCTCTAAGCACTCTGGGACAATCTCAGACCCCTGCCACATCCCCAAAACAACACCTACCCAAAGTCCTTCCCCTTTTTCCTACAGCTCCCAGCCCCACTCAATTGCCTGTGCAGCCCCTTGGCCTGCAGCCAGCTCTAGGGACACAAGCAGCTGGGCACTCCCTGGCAGCCAGTCCCAGCATACCTGTCAGCTGGGTGCTCACAACTCAGAAGCTGCTCCCTCTGCCAGTGGCAACTGTGGTAGGCCTCCCACAGCCAGTGAAGACCCCTGATCCTACAGAACTGTCAGTGAGGCAGCCGCTGTCCCCTCCCAAGACGCCTGCTTGCCCTGGGCAGCCTCTGTCTCCCAGCAAGACGCCTGCTTGCCCTGGGCAGCCTCCAGCCAGCACAGACACAGAGCCCAGAGAACCTCAGGACTTGGAAAGGCTGCCCCCATCCGAGCCTGAAAAGAAGGCCCTAGACCTAGGCCTGCTTTCCCAGGAAAGTGAGGCAGCAATAAGGGCTTGGCTGAGGGGCTGCCAAGGTACGTGTGTGCCACCGCTTGGGACCAAGCTCCCCTACCTGCCCCCTGCTCTGTGCAGCCTTCGAGCACTGTCCAGCCTCCTGCTCCACAAGAAGGCCTTGGAGCACAAGGCCTCCTCTCTGCTGGGCAATGACGCAGCTGGGGCCCAAGCTGAGTCTGATCCGGGAGCCCTGCAGGCCTCACTGGGGCTGGTGAGGGGACAGCTCCAGGACAACCCAGCCTACCTACTGCTAAAGACACGGTTCCTGGCGGTCTTTTCCCTTCCTGCACTCCTGGCCACCCTACCCCCCAACAGCGTCCCTACCACTCTGTCATCAGCCTTGGGCGTGAGTTCTGAGAGTGACAGTGAGGGCCCTGTGGGTGATACGGAGCTCAAGGACAAGCAGCTAGACTGCATGGCCTGCAGTATTCAATCAAGCCCAGTGGCCACAGACTCCATCCAGGTAAGGGTACTGGACTACAGTTCACTTCCCTGTAGCAAGGGGCCCTGCAGTGCCCCACCTGCCTGGGTGGTTGGTGGCTGGGAGTGGCGAGTTAGGCAGGTGGAAGTTGTGCAAGGCAGCTGGCTGTGGGTTTTTCAGAAGGAAGAAGCTTGTCCAGCCTGCCCAGTATGGTCAGGGCTTAACAGAAGCAGCCTTTCCTGGGCTGAGTGTAGCAGAAGAGGTGGGCAGCCTGTTCCTGGGACATGGTCTCTCCCCACACACACACACTGCACAGGCTGGTCTGTCTTAAACATCAGTCCCCACTTGTAGGCATGTGCCCTGGGGTGGGCTGTAGGCTCAGTGGAGGTGGTAGTTGCCCTGTTACTGCTCTTGTGGGTACAGAGTTCCTCTCGGGCATCTCTTGCTCACAGAGACTTTTGAGTTGGGCTGCCAAGACTGTTCAAGTTCCCATATGATCCTTGGAACAAAACGTGTGGGGCTGGGTCCGTGTGCCTACTCCCAGGGAGCCTCACCAGGCCTCCCTCCTCCCCCGCAGCACTGGGCACATAGAACCTTCTTGTAGCTTTGCTTCCTTAGTCCTAGGGTGGCCTGGAAATCTCCATCCTGACTAGACCCTACTCAGGAGCATGCCATGGATTTGCCTAAAGCGGGTTAGAGACCCTGCCTGATGGGGAAGACTGTAGGAAAGCCAGGACCTGCCTGTCCTGGGTTGGAGCTTGGGCTTCGTATCCTCAGAACCATCTCTCTCCCCAGCTCCCTGCTCCTCAGGGCTGGGCACCATTCTTGTCCCCCCAAGCCTGACTTGTCATTTCAGGGAGCCCCAGGCCCTGGTGAGGATCCTACCCCCTCCCACCTGGATGTTTCTGATGACCTGGATGTGCTTGAGACTCGGCACGCACGGCATGCCCGGAAACGGAAGCGGCTGTAAACAGTAAGGTGAGTCCTAAGGTTGCCACTCTGCAACCAGGAAAAGGCAGGGTCCAGAATGCAAAGCTCCCTCTGCCTGCTCTGGAAACATCTGAACTGAGGCTAGGGGTAGTGGTATTAGGTGGGTAGATCTGGGCCTGTGGGGCAGGGCAAGGCTCCTGGAGAGGCTGTTGGAACACTTTCCTCCAGCTTCCCTACCCCAAGTCCTGTGTTGGCCCAGTGTATCTCTGGGGTGTCAGATCCTCAGAAACACCCTCCCTGACTACTCGTCTGAGGTAGCACTGCTGGCCCATTTCAGTCCCAGAGTCAGTGGTCACCCACCACATGAAGCCTGTCAGCATGGTAACCTGGAGTCTCCTGTGACCACAGGCCCCATGCTGTGCCTTGCTGGGGCCAGGACAGCTCAGGTGTGTGGTGGTCAGAAGGACAGAAGCAGAGTCTGCTGGGACCACAGGCTGAATCCCAGGGCCAGAGAAGTAATGGAACCATAAGGGATCTCCAAAATGTTCCATTTGGCCTGTGTAGGCACTTAGGCTATGGTGTATCCACTCATAACTCAGTGCCAGCTTTGGTCTCTGCCCCTCAACAGCACAATCTGTGGGGTCTGGGTACCTGGGGCCTGCTGGGGTGAGGGTGCCTCCACTGTCAGAATATCCCTGTATTTCAGGACACGGATTCATGGGGTCCAGAAGCCTACAGCCCCTGCAAGAGGAAACAGCCACCAGGGAGCTGCAGACTGAACTCTGCCTATAGCAGGCAGCAGGGCTCTAACCACAGTGGCCACGTGATCACAGCAGCTGTCCCTAAGTGCAGATCTAGATATTTGAAGGAATAAAGCCAAGGTTCTGTTTTAATAAAAAAGCAAGACATGGGCTTGTGTGGTTTTGTCATCTTGAGGCACCCAGGGCTTCCACCAGCCAGTTCCTAACTATCCTGTGTGTAGTCGGCTCTGGGGATTTGGGTGCAGCCCATGGACCCAGTGCCTTTCCAGGGGGGTAGGAAGATGGAGAAGCAGTACTTGTCCATTTTGTGGGAACGGATTGTGCCTCTGGCCTGTACCTGGTGGCCGGTGTGGCAGCAGCTGCTCTGGCCCTCTCTCGAGGCCTTTCTCATGGACATTTCTTTGGCCTGGGGCCAAGCCCTTTCTGGTCTTGCCGCTCTCTCTTAGTGCCTGTTTTATGACCATAGGCTCCCTGTTGAGTCCTGGGCCCTGGATTTTCTTTGGGTTTGGTGCCTGTGGCGTGCTTCATTTTCTGCCACAGGAAATTTCTGGCTCAGGAAGTAAAAGGCTAAACTAGTCCCAGTGCTTGTCCAGGTGACAGCCCTTCCACCCCAGCAGATGCCCCATCATGCATATAACCACCAGCTGTGATTGTCTACTGTTCGGGTATGCCAGGCATCCAGGCTCCAACCTTGTGACTCCCTCTGACCTCTGCACTACAGATCTCTCACTCAGTTTCCAAGCACTTGGGAGTTTTCCAGGTATCTTTTTTACTGATTTCCACCTCAATTTTATGGCCTGAGACCTTGACATTTTTATTAACACTATGTGAAGTACCATGGTCTGTGACATAGGACTGTGAAGGCCTGGCACCTCCCTGCTGAGGCTAAAAGCAAAGCCAGAAACCCCTCTTTGCCATCCATAAGGCCCAGGCGAGGCACAACCGCTAGTAGTGTGGCCCAGGAGGACCTCTGAATGCCTGATCCTGGAAGCCTGATGCAGGGCCACTGTCCCTCCCACAGAAGCCACCAGAAGGGCCGGAAACCACAGAGGAAGGGACTCTACCCAAGCTTCCCGCCTTCCACTGCTGCACTTGGAAACTGTTGCCTCAACCTAACCAGCAGGCCAGACAGCAGCATGTCAACTGGCTACACTGGCTTGGCAGGGCTGGCAGGTCCCCGCACCCATCTCAGACTCTAGAGACTGAAGCATGCAGTCCATAGAGGACTCTGTTGCCAGAGGACATTGACCAGTTTTGTCCTGGTGCCTAGAACAGGCATTGGGGCCCCTGGATTGGCTCTGAGTTTCCCATGTATCCTGGTGGAGATAGAGGCACAGCATGAGACTGCTCTGTTAACAGAAATGTGAAGAGCATCACACGGTACCATCGTTCCTCTGCTGAGTACCATATGGTAGACTGCCAACTTTGACATAGCCAGCGACCCCTGAGCTCAGGGTTGAAGCTGAACTGTCCTGCCTGTACCCTGTGGGCCTGACCATGGCCTGCTGTTGTTACGTTTCACTGTTGTCCTAGGTAATGAGGGTTTGAGACACAGAGCAGTGTACTGAAAAAGCTACCTTCAGAAGCCTAGGCCGAGCCTCTTCCAGCTCCAGGAAGGCCTCAGACTTCCTTTCCACAATGTCAGGTGTTCATGATTCTCTGTGGCCCTCAGAACCCTGGTCCTGGGAAGATAGACAGGCAGGGAGGGCCCCCCTGCTCCCAGAGTACATCCACTTCCCTCTGTTGGGCCCCTGGATGGGCCAATCAGAAGACAGGCCATGAGGGATTGTCCCCATGTGGAGGACTGGCTGTCTCTGTGGCGTCAACCAGAACCCACCAGGAAGTGCACAGTTGCACAGCCTCCCTAGTGGCTCCACCTCCTCCAGCCAGCAAGCATCTCCACACTCGGAGGCCCAGGCTCTTGGTGTGTTTGCAGCTTGGGCAGCATCTGTCTGGCAAGTGGCTCTTGCAAGACCCTGAGGTAAGCTCAGCTAGAGTACTCTTCCTGGAAGGTGACTGGAAGCTTGTGGTAACTCGGGATCAGAATCCTGAAGCATGTGGCTCAGAGCAGCAGTAAGTGCCCACAGCCAAGTGGCCTTCTCTGTTCTGCCCATCCCTTCACTTGAGTGATCCTTGTTCACCCCAGGGAGTTCATGGTGGGATTCCAGTGTTGGGATCATGTGCTGTAGGCATGGATCTAGTGTTCTGAGGCCCGCCCACTGGGTTGCGGGGTAAATCGTGACAAGGTTCAGTAGGAAGCTGAGGAATTCCTCAGAAAAGAAAGTCTACCGTGGCCGTCTCTACAGCCTGTGAACAGCTCCTCTGGGCTGGATCCCAGTGTTGCCCAGAGGCTGGAGACTGGGTCAGGCTCTGTGGCTACCTTAGCCCAGTCCTGGAACCAGTGAAGCCACTGGTTGAGGTTCCATCTGTGCATGGGTAGAAGCAATGGTTAGTTACAACGTGAATGATCCCCTTAGGTAGAGCTGGTACAGTTGATCCCCAGCATGTGGCCCAGGGGCCAGAGGCTCATCTGAGGCAGAAAAGCATATGGTTTTGCTCGTACCCAGCACCTGAAAACCCAGAGAAGAGCCACAACAGCTTTCTGGGACTAGCTGACACTGCCTGCCCCTTCCAACATGCCCCAGTCTGGCAGGCTGACAGACATGACCCTATGACTGTCCCTCACTTGCCCTCCCGGAATAGCACAGTGACAGGGGCAGCTGCCAGAGTACTGTTGCATCACTGGTTGGCTGAGAAGGAAAGATTGAAGGACATGGGGCCTGTCAGGGAATGAGGAAGTCCCACATAGGCTCTCGGCCAACCTGCTTCTCACTCCAGCCTGGACGCTGGCCAGCCACAGTCCACAGCTACACAAGGAGGTCCATCCAGGCCAGTCACCAGCGACAAAAGCTCCTCCCATCACCTATATACTTGGGGTGCCAGGACACTTGGGGGTGTCTGGGGGCAGAGGCCAGAGAGAGTACTTTCTTAGACCCTGCCTGTCCCCTCCCTGATATGTATCCAGGTGACTCGGAGAGAAAGCGTGAGGTGGCAGAGGGGCAGGGCAGCAGCCTGGAGAAGGTGAGGAAGGGCGGTCACTGTATTACCTCTGCTGTCCCTTGGAAACTGGCTGTGGGGCTGGAACCATGAGGCCCAGCCCTCCTCAGATGTCCCTGCCCAGAGCCCTGACCTGGTGCCTACAGGTCTCGGTCCTCTTGTGGACTAAACACTACAGGTCTGGCAGGGAGCAGAGGGGACACCTCCTCAGCCACTCTTCCCAACAGCAGCCACAGCCGTGGAGAACATGTCGGACTACGAGAACGAGGACGAGTGCTGGAGCGCCCTGGAGAGCTTCCGCGTGAAGCTCATTTCTGTTATTGACCCCTCTCGCATCACGCCCTACCTGAGGCAGTGCAAGGTCCTGAACCCCGACGACGAGGAGCAGGTACTCAGCGACCCCAGCCTTGTCATCCGCAAACGCAAAGTGGGTGAGTGCAGCTTTCTTCTGCATCAGCAGGCCCTGGGGCCCTCCGACTTCCCCAAGACAATGGCCCAGAGGCTGCTATGTGCTGTACTGCCCTGGCCTTGACCCCACCTGGCCTGACTTTCATGCAGAGCATGTGAATGAGGCCCCATGTCTGCCTGCCCCAGCCCTGAGGAGAGGAAGGGACTCCTACCACTGCTCAGTCCCCTAAGAGAGCCATGGCAATGGAGGCAGCACCTGGTCCAGTTAGACCGAGATCTGCAGGGTGCCTCTTGTTGTGGTCCAGACCCTTCTGCTCAGCAGGGCCCCTGGGGTGAGGGGTGGGGCATCCCCAACCTGGGCTCTCTATCCAGAGTGTATGCCCACTGTGGAGGGCCTCTGCCTGCCCAGACCCTGGCCCTTGACCTGGCCTCTTCTACCTGTAGGTGTGCTCCTGGACATCCTGCAGCGGACAGGCCACAAGGGCTATGTGGCCTTCCTTGAGAGCCTGGAGCTCTACTACCCACAGCTCTACAGGAAGGTCACTGGCAAGGAGCCAGCCCGTGTCTTCTCCATGATCATTGGTGAGAGGCACGATTGTGGCCTAGAGCTGCGACAGGGCGAATCAGGATCAGGGCCGGCACTGGGGGTGAAGTTGGGCCCTGCTGTGCCCTGCGATGATGCGTGTGCTGCGGGATGAAGGAACCTGATGCCAGCCCTGTGTTAGCGGAGTTTGGCGCACATGGTCGCTACTCTTGGGGGCTCAGGGGCTGGGCTCCTTGGGTTGCTGATGTCCTCCTGGCCTCCAGGAAGGGAGTGCTTTCCCCTCCCTCTTTCCCATTCCCAGCCTGGGATATTCACTGAAAAGCAGTGACTTCCTGTAAAGTTCCATCCACAGGACCTAGTTTTGACTCAAGGACAGACACCTACATTTCTGGTCAGGGTGAAGGTGTGCTCTCCTGAGGAAACAGCCACACCTTATCAGTTCTCTCATTCATCTCATCAAGACCTTTCTAAAAGATGGGGCCAGCTGGAGTTCTGGCATGGAAGTGGCCCTGGGTGGGCAGCTAGAATCTCAGTCCAGTTCTTCTGTGAGGAGTATCGGGCCTGGTGAGCATACTCAGCCCGAGGGAGCCTTCCCACTGGCTTTCTGTCTGTGGGAAGGCCAGCAGTGCTCTCTCTGTGTCTCAGACTGCTGGTCCTCGAGTTCATGAGGCTAGATGAGACCAAGGACTAGCCGTGGTGGCACAGGCCTCTACGGGAGACCGCCCACAGGCTCCACCTGACACTACCCGGTTCCCAGATGCATCAGGAGAGTCGGGCCTGACGCAGCTGCTGATGACCGAGGTCATGAAGCTCCAGAAGAAAGTGCAGGACCTGACGGCACTACTGAGCTCCAAGGACGACTTCATCAAGGAGCTGCGCGTGAAGGACAGCCTGCTGCGAAAGCACCAGGAGCGTGTGCAGCGGCTCAAGGAGGAGTGTGAGCTGAGCAGCCGGGAGCTGAAGCGTTGCAAGGATGAAAACTACGAACTGGCCGTGCGCCTGGCGCACCTGAGCGAAGAGAAGGGCGCAGCGCTCATGCGGAGCCGTGACCTGCAGCTAGAGGTGACTGCCTTCCCATGGCGGGAACCGGAGGGAGGGTGGCCCGGAGGAGACTGCTGCTGACTGGCCATCTGTAGGTGGACCGGCTCAGGCACAGCCTCATGAAAGCAGAGGACGACTGCAAGGTGGAGCGCAAACACACACTGAAACTCAGGCATGCCATGGAGCAGCGGCCCAGCCAGGAGCTGCTGTGGGAGCTGCAGCAGGAGAAGGCCTTGCTACAGGCCCGGGTGCAGGAGCTGGAGGCCTCTGTGCAGGTGGGGCTTCGAGCACCAGACTGGGCAGTTGCTTCAGGGGCTGTGGTGGTGTGGACAGAGTCCAAAAGGGCGTCCTGGTCCATACTGTTGTCCTTCACCACCTTCAGGAGGTGAAGCTGGACAGGAACAGCCCCTACATCCAGGTGCTGGAGGAGGACTGGCGCCAGGCACTCCAGGAGTACCAGGAGCAGGCCAGCACCATCTTCTCCCTGCGCAAGGACCTCCGCCAGGCAGAGGCCCTCCGCAGCCGGGTGAGAGACCAGGGCAGCCCAGTGATGTCCACTGGGCACCTAGCAGATGAAGTCCAGCGTCTGGGCTCAGTGTCTCTTCTTCACAGTTCCTGGTACACAGTCATCTCATGCCCACAGTGACGGTCATCCTTTGGGCCCCACCCAAGTGTGATCTGTGGTGGCTGTGGCCATGGTCTCTGACCAGCCTAGCCTGCTGGGCTAGGGGTTCCCATGCCCTCCTCCTCATCCCAGATGTCCTGATCCTGTGTGCTCCTGAGCTCTTGACCTGTGTCTAGCCCTGGGGCCAAGTAGGTGAGCAAGGGTGGGGCTGAGTGATCACTTCCTGCAGTGTACCGAAGAGAAGGAGATGTTTGAGCTGCAGTGCCTGGCCTTGCGCAAGGACTCCAAAATGTACAAGGACCGCATTGAGGCCATCCTGCAGCAGATGGAGGAGGTTGCCATTGAGCGGGACCAGGTAGGTGCCACGCATGTTCAGAAGGTGAGGACAGAGGGAGCGGATCTCCTGTGTCAGCATGCAGGAGGCTTTGGAGCAGTGGTCAAAGCATTTTTATTTTCTAATTTCATGTGTGTACATGTGTGTATATATATGATGTGTCTGTGTATGTGTGAGCACAAGTACTCACATTCCATGTCACATGTTGGAGGTCAGGGACAGCTCAGGTATTAGCCGCTGGCTTCCACCTTGTTTGAGCCAGGGTCTTTTTGTTGTTGGCTCCTGCATAGGCCAGGCTAGAACTCCGGGATTCTCCTGTCTCTGCCCCTTGTCTTGCCACAGGAGCACTAGAGACGGGCACTGACTACGGCACCAGCTTTACATGGGTCTTGGAGGTTTGAGTGCAAGTTTGCACTTGAATGGCCAGCACTTCGCCCACTCAGCCATCTCCCCAGCCCCCCTGAGCATCTTCAACAACAGAAGTGATATATGCTTATTCTAAGTGTTACCTCTTCCACACCGCAGCCCAGCTGTGCCTCCACTGTTGGTTCCAGGCCCCTGAATTCATTGCCTGCAGACTTTTCTCAGTGCTGCCTATGGACAGCTTTCTTTTGTCTGTCTTGTTTTTATAGAATGGAAGCGTCTGTGTCTTGTTTTCTATACTTTAAAAATCTTTGGTGCCTTGGCCGGCAGAATTTGTATGAATGGGACCAAGTGTCTTGGTGTAAGGCTGTTTCAGCCTCCTTCACAGACTAAAACCAGTACAGTTGGTACTTTAGCCTGCCCTGGAGGTAACTCAGCAGTGTGTATCAGCAGCCTTGAAAGGCAGCACCTGGAAGCCACTGAACACACGAAGAAAGACTGCCTCACTTGGGAAAAGCACTTGGGAGGCAGAGGCAGGTGGATCTCTGTGTTCAAGACCACCCTGGTCTACATAGTGAGTTCTAGCCTAGCTGGGGCTACAGGGAGACCCTGTCTCAAAAAGACTGAAAAAAAAAAGTCCTTAAAAAAAGAAAAATACCTACTCCCTCCCCTCCCCCAAAAGAAAAGCATTATGTTCATTTAACAAACTACTGTGCTGTTATCAATCTTGTTCCTGTGTGTTTGGTGTTTAAGCTAGGATCTCATTGTGTAGCCCTGGCTGGCCTAGAACTTGCTTTGTTGACCAAGCTAGCCTTGAATTCAGAGATCCACTTGCCCCTGCCACCTAAGTGCTGGGATTAAAGATGAACACTACTACACCTGGGTCAATGATGTTCTCTTTTTTAAAAATATTTTCTATTTGTTATTTTAATTTTATGTTTATGCATGTATTGCCTGCATGCGTGTAAGTATACCTGCTTCATGCAATGCCCACAGAGGACAGAAGAGGGTGTCATCAGATCCCCAGAACTGGCATAAAACAGTTGTTAGCTATCTAGCTGTGGGTGCTGGGATTCAAACCTGAGTCTTCTGCAAGAACAGCCAGTGCTCTTAACTGCTGAGCAATCTCTCTAGCCCCTTAATCATGTTCTTCATGTCAACATATATCCAGAATTTACAACACACACACACACACACACACACACACACACATTGGTGGGACATAGATGCATGCTGATTTTCCACTGGGGACAGAGCACTCCTTAGGTGACATAAGATCCTAGGGACTATACTGAGCATCAAACATGGATATTTTTAGCTGCTTCTTTGGGCTGGTTTTTTCCTTTTCTGTGTTTTGTGTAGCCAATCTGACCTCAGATTTACTATGCAGCCAAAGATGACCTTGAGTTCTTGATCCTGCCTCTACCTCCCAAATGCTGAGATAAGAGGCATGTGCCACGCCACCTAGCACATTCTTGTACTGCTACACACTTCACACTGGGAGCTCCCACTGCTTTGAGGATTCTTCCAGTCACATAATTCCTCCAGTCCCAGCTGCACAGGAGGGCAGCTGAAATCCAGCCAGGAGCATCTCTGGTCAGGCCCCTCCTGAGTTGTGCCCTCGGCTATCCTTGCAGGCCATGGCTTCCCGGGAAGAGCTGCACTCACAGTGTGCCCGGAGCTTCCAGGAGAAAGATGAGCTGCGAAAGCAGATCCGAGAGCTGGGTGAGAAGGCCGACGAGCTGCAGCTACAGCTGTTCCGGAGCGAGGGCCGGCTGCTGGCCGCTGAGGGCAGACTCAAGCAGCAGCAGCTGGACACACTCATCCTGGTGGGCCTCCTGTCAGCCCTGTCTGGAGTAGTCTGGGCAGAGAGGGAGCTGGGTGGGATGTGTCCATCCCCTGAGAGAGTGATGCAGCCCTAGGACATTCCCAGTCCTAGCCTGGCATGGCTGGTACACTGCTGGTGGCCTTGGCATATGCCTGGGCCTTCCCGAAACCCGTTTCTCCTCTGTGGAGCTCCTCATGGTGGTGTGAGGGCTGTTGATGTAACTCAAGGTCCAGGCAGCACACAGGACTACTGAACAGAGGCCTTGACCAAGGAGTAGCCTTCAAGTGGCCTGGCAGGGCAATGCCAAACAGGACAGGCATTCTGGGCAGGGGCTGGGCCTGGCACAGCTGAAGTAGATGAGGCTGGGCTGGGGTCCTCACCATGCCCTGCACATGCCATGTCCAGGTGGCCTGGAACCTCTACAGTCCACTGACCAACTCCTTTTTCTATGCCCACAGAGTTCTGACCTAGAGGACAGTTCACCCAGGAACTCCCAAGAGGTTTGTCCCAAAGGGTCAGCCTCTCTTTGGTCCCCCAGCCTTTACCAGACTCCACAATCATCCCCTACAGGATCCTGTTCTGAGCCGGGCTTCTTCTCCCCCACCCTGGGCTGGACAGAGGGAAGAGTGCTGGTCCAACACCCAGGCCTTTGTTTGCCCATGGGGAGGACATTGCCCACATCCTGGTCCCTTCGGTGGGAGCTTAATGCCTGGGTTTCCTTTACCCTGTTAGCCTAGCACAGACTGTGAGGAGCTCTGTGCAGAGGGGTGATGGGGATTGCCGTGTCAGCTGAGGGGCAGGAGTCAGGTGCAGTGGGTGGGCTAAGTCCAGTTCTGGGATGGGCAGTAGTGGCTTGCAGCATGGCCTAACAGGGTGGCATGTCTCTGTCTGGAAGCTTTCACTGCCCCAGAACCTGGAGGAGGATGCCCAGCTCTCAGACAAAGGTGAGGAAATGGGGTACTGAACACTGCCAGGGTGGCCTCCTGGCCTCTCTGAACCCTGGCTCGTCCTCAGAACACGGCTGTGTGACTGCCTGCCTCATTAGTATCCGTGCCACTCCGGGAATGGGGAAACTGAGACCTGTGTGCATGTGTGTGAAGGACCAAGTTATCTGGCCAAGGACACCCAGAAAACAAGGAGAGAATCTGATTTGAACCCAGGGCTCAGGTGTCAAGGTCTACAGCCAAGAGGGCTGGGGGTGTGGAGCCCCCACCCTGCGCAGGTCCACCCTCCCCACTAAGTTTCCTCCTGCAGAGGGAGGTAAACAGTGAGCCAGTGTCTGTCTACACTCAGTGAGTGAAGCACAGAGGTATGGACAGGGCAACAGCAAGGAGGAGGGGTATGTGCCGTCCACAGCGATGGGCTGCCAGGCAGGACCCCCTGTGCAGGTCTGACAGTTGGTTCCTTGGGCCTGGAGATGGGAGCTGGGGGAGCTGGTGAGAACAGAATGTCCTGGAGGGAGGTGTCCCGGAGGTGGAGAGCCTGGTGTGGGGAGGGGCCTGGGAGCCTTTGTGAGAAGTTGGACAGACTTCCTCAGCTCAGCCTGACCCCAGCCTCTAAGTGGAGACAAAAGGGGAACAAGTGGGGCCGATGGAGAAGTGTGGAGGTGGGTCGCCCACCACAGCCCCCAAGACTCAACTTGAGACAGGGAGCTCCATGTGGGTGGCCAGCTCCCTGGAGGGTGTGGCAGGAGTGAAGCCCAAAAAAAAAACAGGAGGGGGAAGGGCTGCTGGGTTCCAGGACACCCTGAGCTGTCCCTTCTGGGAGGAAGTGGCTGTGGCTTGGGGTGCAGAGTCCACCTTCCTGAGCCTCTTCTGCCTGGGGGCCTGAGTGCCCTGGTCAGCCCAGGTCCTGGAACATGCTAGAATGCTATTCTAATTACTGCCCTGGGCCCTCCACTGAGTCTGCTCCAACCCCACCCCTGGGGCCCATAAGGCACAAAAGTGTTAGTATACAACCAGGAACATGGCCTGGTACATGCATGGGCAAACTGTCCTGGGGGCCAGGAGTCCCTCCTGCCCATCCATCCTTTAATGTTTGAGGACAGCTAGCTTGGGAGTGGGTGGGTGGTGGCAGGCACTGGACAGTACTGGTATCAAGCAGCCTCTGTCCTGTTGAGGCTTCCTCCTGGCAAAAAGGGGCTCAGCCTATCGCAGTCTGTAAAGGGCAGTCTACACGTTGTGTGAGGACCCCCCACAGGAGCCAGTAATGCTGACGTGGAACAGTGCTGGCTGGGTAGGCAGAGGGAGGTGGCCGCCATCCCGAGTGGGGCTCCACAGCTGAGCAAGGCCACAAGCACAGCTCTTGCTTCCAGGTGGCCAGGAGGACAGGGAGAGTCCGGAGCAGGCTTTCCTGGCCCCGAACAAGGAGCAGCTTTCACAGACACACGTAAGGCTGCCTGGAGCCCCTGGAGCCCTGGTTAACCTTAGGGCGTGGGTGACTCCACCAGTACCCCTGGACAGCTGGGGATTACAGGGTCTCCGCAGTGCGTGAGTGTGCACACACGTATATATGCATGCACATGCTTGAGTAGTGTTGGGAGCATGAAGTGGGGGTCCTCTTCCTGGACAGAGCCCTAGACTTGAGGTGGCTGGACAGGAGCAGTCGTGTAAGGGCACTCCCTCTCTGGCTTCCCGGGGACCTTGGCAAGTGTAGTGTTCACCTTCAGCCAGCCTGCCTGAGGGGGTAGTACCCCTCCATGCTCAGTCACCTCGGTGTGCAGCAGGCCATACTGCCAGCTGGCTCGGCACCCCCCTCCCACCTCCTGTAGTCCCAGGCCAGGCGTAGGAAGGCCACGGAGTCCACCTGCTGGCCTTGTCCCTTCGGCAGGACACGGGCCCCAGCAGCGGCGAGCCCCCGGAGAAGGAGCGACGGCGCCTCAAGGAGAGCTTCGAGAACTACC
The DNA here is from genome assembly GCA_035773235.1 of Eospalax fontanierii. Taxonomy (NCBI): domain Eukaryota; kingdom Metazoa; phylum Chordata; class Mammalia; order Rodentia; family Spalacidae; genus Eospalax; species Eospalax fontanierii. The sequence goes on from CM069541.1 coordinate 62,282,179, forward strand.
GCAGGTGCGGCCCGCGGGGTGGGTGTCCGAGGTGGTCGGGCGCGGGCGGGCGGGCCCCCTGCGTGCACCTGCTCACTCCCGGTCGTCCACAGGAAGCGGGCGCTCCGGAAGATCCAGAACGGCTGGCGGCAGGGCGAGGGGGACCGCGGGAACACCACGGGTAGCGACAACACCGACACCGAGGGCTCCTAGCGGACCCCGCGCCGGGGCTGGGCACCTGCAACACACTGAAAGGCCGCTGCACTTCTGTTGCACGCTGCTCATGCGTCGTGCAAGTACTGGCAAATGCAACGAAGTAAATAAAATGAGCACGGAACGCGTACCGAGCAGAGCCGGTTGGGTTGATGGGTGCGCCGGGAGGCGGCAGGTGGCGGCACAGCGCAGCGCGCGGCGGGCGTCCGTGAGCCGAGGAGGGCCGCTTCCGGCTGCGGTGCCCGTTCCCAAGATGGCGGAAGCAGCTTCAGTCGCGTGGGGCTGGGCGGGGTGAGTTATCGCCCAGCACCACGGGCAGGATGTTGCGGACAGTGTTGGGCCGTGTGCCGAAGCTGCTGGGTGGCGGGCCGACCCGGGGGCCCGGCCTGGGGCAGCTCTGGGGTCCCGGGGTTCGCCTGAGGACCGCGGAGAGACCAAGGGCCTGGGCCTGGGGTTGGCGCAGCTCGAGTTCGGTGCCGGGCTCAGGGTCCGCGACGGCGCTGGGCAGCGTGGAGGCGGCGCACTACCAGCTCGTCTACACCTGCAAGGTGGGCGCTCGTCCGCACGCGCGAAGTCGGCGGCCCCGGCGGTGGGAGGGAGCCGTGGGAGTGGGAGAGCACGCCGAGAGGGCGGGGTCTTCCCCAGGAGGTCTGGGAAGGGGCGTGGCTAGCTTTGACGGACTGGCCCTCCTGGGAGATGGGCGGGGCTGTCCCTGGGCCAGGCTGTCCCGGTGTGTGTACCTGGCCTAAAAAGCTCTCTGACCCAGCTAGGTCTGTGGGACTCGGTCCTCCAAGCGAATCTCCAAGCTGGGGTATCACCAGGGCGTAGTCATCGTGACCTGCTCTGGCTGCCACAACCATCACATCATCGCAGACAACCTAGGCTGGTTCTCTGACCTGGAAGGGAAGAGGTGAGGCCACCAGGGCACGGTAGGCGACAGGGGCCTTGTGGTCCTGGATCCCTGACCAGGAACCCACCCAGCAGCACTTCTGGCCTCCCTGAATGTCCCAGCCTCTATGTCAGTTGGAAACATGGTTGGATTTGAACTTGAGATTAACCAAGAATCATGAACCAGGCAGCCTGGTCTAGGGCTCTGATTCCTTCTGCTTGACCTCTGACCTCTCTGATGGCCTTGGCACTTTCTTGTGTGGACCCAGATCCTAGCAGATAGAAGGGTGGGTGTCAGACCATGTGGAGTATCCTGGCCTGCAGGGCTGGCGCTCTCCTTTCTGGGAAGGCAGTGGAGGAGGATCCAAAGTGGGGGCCGAGGATGAGACCTGTGTCCGAGCCCTATGGTTTCTGCGCTCTGCGTCCTCCCGTGAGGACAGATCAGTGGCAGGAGTGCCGAGCCGTAGAGAAGATCTGTGAGATCAGAGTGCAGGCACTGGGCCTCTGGCCTGTTGGACCAGTGCCTCAGAGAAACCTCAGCCCCTAAGTGCAGGAGTGGCACGGGACCCCAGGGATGCCTCAGTGGCACACTGTCAGTTCCTGAGGTGCTCCTTAATATGTCATAACACATACATGGGAATGGTGCATGAAGGCCCTGGTGTGTGCCAGGCCTGATGTTCAGGTCCAAACAGACCATGGGGTGCCTTTGAGAGAGCCCAGTTTAGGGCTGATGCTGCCTCCTCATCTTACAGGAATATTGAAGAGATCCTGGCAGCCAGAGGAGAGAAGGTGCGCCGAGTGTCTGGCAAAGGGGCCCTGGAACTGATTTTGGAGACTTCGGGAACCCCAGGACCACCTGCTGCTCCAGAAGGGGGTGAGGATCCCACTTACCCTGGCAAGATGGAACAGAGCTGACTCCTGCACTCCCTCAGCTGTGGACTCCAGCCTGCTGGAGCATGCTGTTAAGTTGGAGCCTTTCAAGCTGGGACCTGTTCTGTTTCTGGTCAGTAAACAGATGGTCACCTTCCGGTTCTGGGCCAGGGCTCTTCTGTCTTTGTTTTCTGGGGTCAGAACGACTCCCAGGAGCCCCCTCTGTGACTTCAGGACCCTGGCCTCATGACCATCCTGTGTTTTCAGAGTTTCCTCTACCTGCCCGCAATAGGCCACATACAGGGGGTGATAGGACTGGTTGAAGAGTTAGATATGTGTGGCCTTGGGAAGTTTCTATCCCTCTGAGCCCCCCACCCCTGCTGTCTCCTATATTGCACTGGTATCTTCCCTTGTGTGAGCCACTGTCAAACTCAGCCCCGAGGTTTGGTCTTTGTAGCAAAGTAGGCTGTGCACTGTGACTGTAGACAGCCTGGGTACTGTGTTGAGTCTTGGGAGGGGAACCATTTGAGGAGAGGTCCCCAGGAGCAGCCTGCACCCCCCTGTGCTGCTTCTTGTTGGGACCTGAGAGGCGATCTGTGGCAGTAAAAGCTATGCCATTCTACACCATGCTGGACCATGTCTGCCCTGGCGTGTGGTTCATCTCCCAACTTTGTTTGACGTGCCCTCAGGATGTTCCTGTGTTTAGGGAAGTAAGCAGACGCAAGAGCAGGATGGGCTGTTTGCATGAGTGTTCTGGGCCCTGTGACCTTCAGCATTAATCACCCCATCTGTCAGGGAAAGACCTGGGTGGAGAAGGCGGCTGAGTAGGTTATGAGGACCATTCCGCCCCATCCCCCAGGAACACAGCTAGTGATTAGGCTGTGGGAGGCTGGGCACACTTGCAGTGTACCTCCACTCGATTACCCCCTGTCCTTCCCTCGGTGAACACCCTGCTATTATCCCACCCAGAGCCTCCTGTGCTGTTTGTGGAAGCTGTCATCATTCTGGAGACTGAGCCTGCCTCCCACCTCCAGCCTGCTCCCCTATAGAGGGCACTGAGGTCAGAGCAGGCTGACTGCTCTGCCTGAGAGCCATCAAGTGCAGGAAGCCATGGGGCCTGGCAAGGCGGCCTCATCGCCTCCAAGGGTCTGAACACATGTTTGAACACGCCAGGTTGGCTGGAGCTGGTGGTGCAGAGCTGGGTCAGGGGTCTGCTCTGGATAGGAAACCGAGGTGCATACGCAGTTAGAACTTTCTTGTCTCTGGTATGTACCTTCTATATGCTGTTGCTCTTTCACTTGGGGCCTTACCACTCTGAAGAGCCCTCCCTCCAAGAGGGCTCTCTTGGCTATCAAGGCCTCAGTGACATCAAGCCCCGCCCTGCCCTATTCTACAGACTCACCCCTGGGCCACTGTCCTTGGCCAGTGTGTCTCAAGGGCCTGCTACTCAGTGAGACTTGAGTTGCTCCAACTAGCTAGCTTAAGCTGCCCGCCCCTTCCCCCCCTCAGTGGAGACCTCCGTAAAGGCCCCTGCCCACGTCCCAGTGCCTTTTGGCCAGACTAGTGCTTCTAGTTTGGCTCTTGTGGTACAGCTTGGCCCTCTTGTTAAAAATTATTTTTATTTTATGTGTATGAGTGTTTTGCCTGCATGTATATATGTATAGCATGTGTGCCCACGGAGTCCAGAAGAGGGCATCAGATCCCTTAGAACTGGAGTTACAGAGGGTTGTGAGCTGCCATTTCGATGCTAGGAACTGAACCTGGTTCCTCTGTAAGAGCAGTATGTCTGCTGAACTGCTTGCTGAGCCATCTCTCCAGCCCCTAAAAATTAATTCTGGCTGCATTTGCAAAGCATTCAGCTTTGGTTCCTAGCACCCACATGGCAGCTAACAACCATCCGTAACTCCAGTTCCAGGGGATCCAACACCCACTTCTGTCCTGTGGCATTGCATGACACAGGTGCACTTACACACATGCAGACAAAACCTCATACACATAAAATATTAAAATATTTTAAATTAATTCTGCTTATTTACTTACTTTTATTTAGAGATAGGGTCTGCCAAGTAGCCCTGGCTGGCCTTGAACTCACAAGAGATCTGTCTGCCTGTCTCTGTCTCCTAAGCATTAGGAACATCCATGGCATCAGCATGTTGGTGTTGGCCTCCCAGCACCTGAGCAATCCCAGCCTGCCTGTGAAGGTGGCTGCCTCCAGGCCCACCACAGTGCCCCAGGCCCCAGCCCTAAGGCAGTGGTAGGTTTCTCTGGGCTGATTTACTGGTCTTGGCCTATGTTCTGTCTCCTTTAGCCTCCCTTGCCCCAAACCAGGCCCTCTCTCCCAAAATGCTCAATTGGGACTCCAGCCCTTTGGGCTGCTACCCACCACACAGACACTGAAGATGAGGCCCTCTCTGGGCTGGCTAAATCCTGTCTCTTTGACATGACTGCTTGGACAATGGAAGCCCTACGGTTGGGATGGGCAGCACCCAGGAGTAATCAGAGGGAGGCTGCTGGGTCTGGACGCCTAGTGCTCACCAGCGCACGGTACCTCTGGTCTCTGCCACTCGTCCCTGGAAAACCTAGACCTTGAGGAGGGACAGTGAGAGGTGCCGCAGGTAAAAACCGGGGCAGAGATGTTATGGCAGGGTAACTGTTTAACTCCTGGGCCCCACTGAAAGAGCAGCAAGCAAAGACCCGTCCCTTGTGGATGCTAGTGGGCACTTTGCACTGGGCAGGCCAGCCCTGTGTCCTGGGAAGGCTGGTACAAATCCAGACAGAAGCCACATTCACTTGGCAGACTTTATTTTTGGGCAAAACAAAAACGTACCTGTCGGGTGGAAAGGACCCATGGACAACATGGCCAACACGTGAGCAATAAATACGCATGTACATTCAAGTATGCGGGCGGCCACCGCATCCCGCCCGAGACCCTGCGCCCGGCATCTGCCCTTGCGGTGCTGGGGCCTCTCAGGCCCTTCGGCTTCCATTGCTCTGGCCTGTTCCTAAGCTGAGGGGTCAAGCTCTGCTCCAGGCTTTCTCCTGAGGAGAGGAGGAGGCTCAGGTCTGGGAGGCTGTGCAGAGAGCCCTCCAGTAGGAGGATCCGCAGGTGGGAGCTGGGACCAGGGGCTTGGCAAGGGCAGAGGATCATGGCCCCTGAGGGTCTGTCCCATCGAGGCCCCATCAGGTTGTGTCTGAATCTCCGTCCAGAGTTTGGTGTCCTGTGTCTGACTCAGGTATGTGAATCTGGACTCCTTGAGGATAAGGCCATGATGTCATCTCCAGTGGAGTGGGGAGGATGCTCATTGAGGAAGACTGGAGTATCTTGTTGGGCAAAGATCCCTCCAATGTGAATTCCCACTGCCAGCCAGCACTCAGAGGACCAGACTTTGCCTGAATTCTTGGCTCGGAGGTTTGCCCCATCTCTCTGTAGTAGATAAGACCCAGACTTCCTCAAAGGCCAAGTGCAGGGTCAGGGCTGCCTGGTCAGGCTGCCTGGGCTTTGCCACTGCCAGTCTCCTGCAGCTGGGTTAGGTGTAGAGGCAGGCCAGTATGGCGCCGGCTCTGGGGACCATGAGGCAGGGAGTGTGGCGTGTACCTCCTGCATGGCCATCCCAGTACCAGCTGGGGGCAGAACATGCCATGTCAGTAGCCCCAATAAAGAGGCCCCTCACAGGGGTGGCAGCATTTCACATTTGGCAGGGCAGGGCAGAGCCTGGGGAAGAAGGGCCTGGACAGCACCGGGGCTGGGGGCCGACATGCTGAAGGCCCAGCCTAGGGCGGGTGGGGCGGGGCCTGCGGGAAGCTGTGGGTCATGTGGGGACAGAAGCATGCCCTCCTCCACATGGCTGCTCTGGCCTGAGCTTGCCACCCTGGGGTGGGGGTGACTTGAGGGCTGTGTGCCCAGCGTCTGGCTCAGTGGGATGGGCCAGGGGACTGAACTGGCTCTCCACTGTGGCCTTGGGAGGATTTGACGTCTCAGGGGATCATGGCCACTGTGGAAAACTGTGAGCTCCCCAGAGTCCGGGGACTGGGGAAGGGTAGGCCTGGCTGTGGGGGCAAGGCCTTAGCTGGCACCTGGTTGGCACTGCTGCCGCGGCTCAGGTGGTCCACTGGCCTCCTGCTCTGGGCTCCCAGCAAGGTCCACTCGCTGTTCATCCATTCGCTTGGCCTGAACCCTCTGGATGAGGCTGAAGAAGTCCTCATCTGGCATGGTGGGGCCTCGGGGCAGCACATCAGGTGGCGGGCAGCGCTGGTCATCAATCCTGGAGGACTGGGCAGACATAATGTAGGTTGGTGGTCCTGCACTTTGGGCTTTTGGGGGGCATCCTGGCACCAGGTGAGCAATGGGTTCACTTGATAATCTGAGGGCAGCTGGCACTGGCTTGGGAGGAATGGTACAATCTGAGTGCTCTCTTGCTGTCCACCTGCTGGGTGGTGCTGGGCATCTTGCCCTGGCAGCATCTCTAGGTGCTGTCTCTCCCAGAGCTGTGACTAGCCAACTAATAAGAGAGGCCTAGATGCTGAGCACAGAACAACCCGGCTGCTACTGGGCAGCCCTAAGGTCTCCTGAGACCTGCTGATCCACAAACTGGCAAGTGTGCCCTGGAACTGGGCATGGCCCTGGACTGCCTTTGACAGGCTTGGGGGCGGCAGTTCCAGATCCTTTGTACACAACCCCGCCCCTACAGGTCCCCTTTGGGTCAGGCAGCTGACACCATAGGCCCTGCTTGTCCTGATGTGGACACCTCCAGGGTGTTGGCTTCTCTGCAGGGCCTGGAGCAGAAGGGACCGGAGCCGACGCAGCTGCTGGCCTATGCATGCTAGTGGATGGGACTTCTCAGGAGGGGCTGGCCTAGAGGAGGCTGGATGGAGGCTGCTGTGGTTCCGTCTGCTCTGTGGGAAATGAACACGGTCTGGAAACTTGGCCCAGTGCAGAGGTGGCACACCTACCCTGGTCGCTCCCTGTCTGACCAAGCCCTGCTGTACGTGTGCCCCACCTGGAGGGCAGGTGGTCTGCAGGATGAGCTCACCCACTGTCCAGCACACTGCCAGGCCTAGGGTGGGTGGCTGCACTTAGCAGCACCCCAGGCTTACCCCGTTCCCTCCATGTGGTGAGGCCCATCCACAGGCAGCCTTGCCTTGGTTCTGTACTCACGGGCATCGGCCCTCTGTCTACCCCATCTGTCTGCCCACGGTATGCGGTTCCTGTTTGGGCCCAGCCATGGCTTTGGGGAACCCGGTGACCTCAAGTGGAACACCAAGGTATATTAAGGCTGCTCTGCCTGGCTCCTCAGCAGAAAGAGGGCTCTAGGCCTGTGCATCTGCGAATAGCCTGCAGTGGACCTGCTATCCATCTGCCTCTCGTGCAGCTGGCAGAGGGGCAGTACAGGGCTAGCCTGCACACCTCCCCACCCCACCCCTCCTCTCCTGGCTGTAGGCCCACCTGGTACTTGATAAGCATGTTGAAAAACTCATCTCCTGGCTCCTGGGAGTCCCCATCACCTCGGAGGTGCCCCACATTGTTGAGGGTGATGCGAAGCCCAGGCAGGCTGCCCACACTGGCCCGCTGGTCATCCAGCCGTCGGCTCTGCGAGCTGGCAATAAGGTCAAAGAACTCCTCGGTCTGGGGTGAGGCTGTCACCGAGGGCTGAGCTACAAGGGGACAGAGAGTGAGGGCTGGAGAGGGGGACCGCGTGGAATGCCGACCTCTGGGACTGGACCAGCCCAGCTCTCCCGTGGGGCAGGACCCTAGTGCCTTGCCCGTACCAGGCCCTGGGCCCAGCATTCCTGCCCCTGCCCTGGCTCCCACCCCCGCCTACCAGGGCTTCAGGAGGTGACAGGAGAAAGCCTTGGCCTCCCACGCTCTTGGAGGCTGGAGGCTGGGATTCACAGACATGGCATGTTCCGGAGGGTGGGTAATTACATACTTCCTGGGATGCAGCTTCAGGGACAAGTGTGGGGAGGGCTCTAGATGATGGGGTACTTTGCAGCTGGCCTATCCCCTACCCATCAGAACCTTTGTGGGTTAAGTCCTGGATCTGGCTAGTGGGACCACCCAGGCCCCCCACTCACCGGCCCTCTCCTCTGGGGTGGGAGCAGCTGTGGCCTCTGCTGCTCCTGCCTGGCCCTCCTCCAGGGGGCAGCGCTGGTCGTCCATACGGCTGCTCTGGAACTTGCTTAGCAGATCAAAGAAGCACTCCTCGTCAGAAGACGGGGCCCTGGGGATGCTCTGGGATAAGGATGAGAGTGTCAGTATGGCTGAGGGAGGCCCCACCTTGGCCTTCAGTTCCTGGGTCTCTTAGATGCACCAGTGGGATTGCCTACCCTGACCATACTCCAAGACTGAGTCCAAACTCAGGAACTTCTGGAGGTGCCATCACCCTTGGCACAATGGCCCCCAACCTGCCCTGCCTCCTGTCCCCACTTCTGTGGCTGACACTCCAGTCATCTTCTTGTTGGGGTCAGGGGTGGGTGGACATCTGCCTCCTGCCCAGAGTTCCTCCCTGAGGAAGGAGGGCTTCCTGGAGTTCCTGTTGGGCTCTGGAGTCCCAGGCTGTGTTAAACGGCAGGACTCAGAGCTGTCATCTGCCTGTGTGTGCGTCTAGTCTAAGACCTAGGTCAGGAATGGTCCGGCCTGGGTGACCTATCTGGGCCCAGGCAAAACACAGGGGTGGCAAGTCCTGGGAGAGGGAACTTCCAGGAGGGCTGTGCCTGTGAGCCCTGAGCATCAGACAATCTGAGGGAAGCTACCCTCCCCCCACAAGACTCAGTTTACACATCAGAGCTGGGGACATGACCTTGCCTCAGGAGCCTGACCTGGGCCTTAGGTTGGGACAGGCTCTAGGGCCACCAACTATGCAGATGGAGCAGCGCCTGCCCCCAGGCCACCAGGATCCACACAGACGGTAAGGACAAGGACTGGGAAGACCTGGCTCTGCAAAGCTAAGTGCTGGAAACTTCCTATCACATGGCATGCCCAATGACAGAAAGCATCCTGTGCCTAACGGCCCAGACACAGACAGGTTGTGTGACCTACCCAAGGATACCTGCTGGCAAGCAGGCCTGGGGGACAGCCCTGACTTAGCACAGGGTTGGGGATTCTGAAGACAGAGAGGACCCAGTAGAGGGAGCCATGGGCAGAGTAACTACTTGGCAGAGAATGGGGAGACTCCACTGGCTCTGGGCCCTCAAGGTGACTCTGGTCTGCAGGCTTTGTACTTTTATGGCCTGCAGCCCTGACATTGCCAGAATCAGAAGAAAAGGGAAAGCATCTAGAGCCCCAGCTAGGGGAGCTAAAGCCCTAGGACCCGGTAGGTCCAGGTAGAGGCTGGCCAGCACCTCCTCAAGGCCAGTGAGGGCTTTGCAGGTGCCTCCCTAGAAGACTGGACCTCTGCTGGGGTTGGGGTGGGAGGACAGCTGCCTCCTGCCCAGAGTTTTTCCTGGAGGAGGGCTTCCTTGAATCCCTGCCGGGTTCTGGAGCCCCAGAGTGGACTCCCCAGGCAGGACTAGGAGTCATCATCTGCCTCGGTTCCCACTGCTCAGAGGAACCGCCTGCCTACTCAGACCAAGCTTCACTGTAGCAAGGGACTGCTTGGCAGTGCTCCCCCAGACCGTCACAAGCTCCCTGGCTCTAGGGAAACCCCTGAAGGATTTGGGTTTGTTCTGAGCCCCCCTCCGCCCCCCCGTTACCGAGATGACAAGACAGGCAGAGCTGTCTCTGGACACAGCCATGGGACGCTGACTACCTGTGCCTGTATCCCTGTGCCCCTCTCCTATCCCTCAGGAGCATGACCCCGAGCCTGACACCACAGGACTCTGTGTGGGGTACTTTGGGGACTGTAAAGGACCCATCCAGCCCCCCTTGCCTCAGTCTCTTCTGTGCCCCAAGTCCTGGCTTGCTCCTGAAGTCTGAATGTGTCTTCTACTGTAGTGCCCAGCTCCTATAGAGAAGGGCACAGACCTGGCCAGGCCCACCCCAACCCTGGCTGATAGAGGTCCTGGGAGGACCCACACTCACGCCAAATCTCAGGCTCCCTCCAGCAGCAGCGACTGGAAGCTGTGTAGGTGCCAGACCACGTGAAGCCCAGGCAGGATGCCAAGTGCCAGGCACGGCCGCCACCACCTGCCCAAAGTGCCAAGTGCCACCTCGCTGCCGCTGCTGGGGCCCACAGTGTTCGCCTGATGCTTAAATAGGAGCCTGGGTGAAGGCTGGGCCCTCTCAGCACCCGCCCTCACTGCTGCAGCTCATGAGCACACACGCACACTCACATACTCCGTAAACACTTAGCTGGCTTCCCCCAGCTCAGCAGAGTGTACCCCTCACTGCCTGTGGGCGGACATACTAAAGGTTGTGGGGGTGGACAGCTTATTTAAAAGTCCTTTCCCACCTGACCCTTGGTCCTCTGTTTCCTTCCAAAGCCAAATTTGGGCCCCTGGGAAAAGCAATCTTTTCCCTCAGTTCTGTCCCCAAGGCCACCCCAGACAGACACTTCCCACCGTGGCAGGGTGGCCTCTTGACTCTACCACAGCCTTCCCCTGAGCCTGGAGAGAAGTTCCTAGCTCCCAAGAACCTCCCTGTTACAGGAGTGGAGTGGGCTGGAGCGGGCTGGAGGCGGCTGCCCCAGCAGGAAGGATGGGCTCCAGGTGCTAAGAATACCGAGGTCTCGCACAGCGCAGGCTGCCTGAGCCTGCAGGGTGGGGAGCGGGGAGGGGGTGGTGTTTTTATTTTAGTTCTACAGCCTCAGGACCCGAGTGTCCTGCAGAAAGGCTCTTGTGCCCAAATACAGCCTCTCTTTGTTCCTGAACCCCTAACAGCTCCTGGCAACTGATGATACTACCCAGGGACAGCAGGAACCTGATGATCCCCGCATGGCCTCGCCCTCCACCTATTGGCCATCCAGTATCTCCCGATCACCCACCCTTGTACCTGGCAATCAGTTCGCCCACCCTACCACTTCTTTGAACTGCCAGGGAAGTTGAACACCTCCAGGAGGTCTGAGAACCCAGGCTGTGTCGCAGTTTCCTCTGGGCCATTTGTCACCACACCATACCCCCATCAGGTCTCCAACATAGCCCTGGATCAGGATGCTGAGTCCAGCAGCCCCAGACCAGGAGGGACCCTGGGTGGATGCTAGCGCCGTACTGTCCCCTTCCAACCAGGCTCTACAGTTCCACACTGGTTGCCCAGCAAGTCTCCCACATAACATCACTCCCCAAGACTGGAGGAGGAGCATGTGCACCCCACTGTTCTACTCCGAGTACCTGCAGAGGACAAGGTGAGTCCTTCCCCTGAGGGACCTCGAACTTAGGGCCTATCCTGTGGGTAAGCCGGGGGCCGTCCCATCCTCAGGCCCTAGATCACTACTCCACAACTCAAGAGACCCCCCGCCCGGCCCCCACCCAGAGGCCTCTGAGACTCTGGGACACACTGAGAAGTTATTGGCTATGCCTCAGTTTTGGGCTTAGCCAGAGGACTCCAAAGCTGGCATTCCTGACAGGATTCCCTGAGCCTAGCCCGGCCCCCAGGCACTCTGGAGCCTCCAAGGTTGAGGCGGGGCAGCACCCCAGAGGCAGGCTGTGCAGCCCAGCTCCTCTGGCATGTGTAGCTAGGTCCCAAGGGATCCAGTGAGGCAGACAGGAGGTCTAGGACACAGAGACTACCTGATAGCTGGTGATGAGGCCTGGAGAGAGGCAGAGCCAGTGTGCAGGAAGGCCATCATGGATTGCCCTGGGGGCTCCCTGAGGGGCATGGACAGTTCTAAGCTGTGCACCTCCAGAGTGGCAGGACTGCACAGGGCTGGGCAAAGGACCTGGCAGCTCACTGTCTGCCTCCCTGATTGACCAGCTCAGCCCGACCTCTCTGGCTAGCAGGCTAAACGGGAGGGGAAGGCAGGGCTTAGTATTCACAACTGTCCCCTCCCGGCCCAGGAGGCACCTACCGTACGAGGCACCTGCACCCGTACGTCGGCACTGTCCAGCGGGGAGTGGCTGCCCTCCCGGGGCCTCCTCTCAGCAGCGTCGGGCCCTTCCTGGTATTTCCTGCTCCTCATGGGAAGGGGAAGCGAGTCCCTGCCTGGCCCCCGACAGTCCCCTGCGAGGTGGGTGTCTCCATTCTGCTCCTGGGGAGGGGGAGGCAGGCTGGACGTGGGCCAGGGAAATTTGGAACCAATGTTCCCATCTCAGGACCCTGAAGGAAAGGTGGGGCAGGCCCTGTGGCCTCCACTTCAAGGGCACAGACAGTAGGCACCTAGCCTCTGGAGGAAGAGGAAGCATAGAGGGCACGGGGCAGAGTGTAAAGGACATCTGATAGGTGCTGACCTCCCTACATGCCAACCTTCTCTTACTAGGCAATGGGGGTGACCACAGCTGTCTCTGAGCTTTTAATTCATGCCATGCCCAAAGGCTGTCTATAATCAGAGGATCAGAGAGGCCAGGCCACTGCCTAGGGCCACATAACACCCACAGCAGGACACCAGATTCACCTGTCTGGGGTTTGCTAAAACCCACCAGTTTCTCCAACAGTAATGGCTGTTTCCTGCTTGGACACAGAGTTCAGTGGGCAGGGAGCAGATAGGAGCCAAGGACATGCAACCCAGAGAAGGATCACGTCAGAGGGTAGAGGAACCAGATGCTGCTGTGGACCTCAAGGAGGGCTGATGGCAGATGGGCTCCTGTAGGTCACAGACCGCTGGGGGGACATTTATATCCCAGGGGACAGGGCCCAAGGAGGATATGGACAGCTTGGCAAACACCACACGTTGGCCTCATTAACCCAGCACCCACACACTGGCTATGTCTTTGCGGACATCTGTTCTTCAGTTCCCCAGCCACCAGCCCTGACCCCAGCTTACCCGCTCCAGGGGGAGCCGCAGTAGGTCCCAGGTCTCAGCACTCAGCCTCTGTGTCCTCTTGGGTCTGGCCCCTGTAAGAGAGCACAGTCCATTCAGCTTGATGCTAAACCTGAGCTGTGAGGCAACACTAACCCAGGGCCAGTGTGTAGGGGAATGTGTTGTCTGAATGTCCACTGAGTCACCCCAACAGGCTGGGGGCACCAGACAAGCCATCCAAGGCCTAGAGACCTGAGAGGGGTGCAGTATGGCTGGGACTGGTGTCCCCTGACCTGACCTGACCTGACCTGACACGGCCAAGCCACACCGTGTCTCCCATCAGCATGGCTGGCACTGTTCCTTCTGCCTGGAAGACAGCCCCACACCAATGCATCCATGAAGTCACTCTGATCTCCCTTTCCCATTTCTTGAACTCACATGAGGGCCATGGAGGGACCTCTGAGTCCCTGGTCTCACTGTGGGCCCCCTCAGTTCTGCCTTCCCTTGGACTTCTTGGCAGGGCTGACTCTGGGCACTGGGTTGCTGGGGATGGGTAGGACCTAGAAAGGGTCTGAACTAGGCTCTGGACTTCCAGGACACATGTCCCCAGCCCCAATATCCTCAGCCCCAGTTCGGTATGGGAGGGGCAGCTGCCTGACCCGAGACTGTCCAATGCTGCCATCAGTGCCTACAGAAGTCCTTGGGGCCCTCAGACTTCCATCTCTAGGTAGGGTAGCTCAACCCTGGTCCCTAGGTTCCTGAGTCCTTCTCCAGCACAGGCAGCAATGAGCAGAAGGCTGGGGAAGTGAGCCAGCTTGGGCTCAGATCATCTGTAGGTCCCAGATCCCACACAGCCAGACCAACAAGGTAACAAATACACAATTCCGAACAGAACAGAATCAAATGTGAAGAGTCGAAACGAGGGAGAGAGACCCGGGGAAGGCCAGGGCAGCCCCGAGGGGGTGTTATGTGAGAGACGGGGTCGGGGGTGGGGCCAGGGCCAGCGCAGCCCCAAGGAGGTGTTGTGTGAGAGACGGGGGAGGCAGGAGTGGAGCGTGCTTGGCGGTCTGAAGACCCTCAGCCTCGCCCCTGCCCGTGATGCACTGGCTTGAAGGAGCTGCTGCCCTTCCAGGAAGGCCAAGGCCTCATTTCACAGCCCAGCAGAGCTGCCACCACTCCCAGACTCCACCCCATCCTCCGAGAATGTGTCTGTCTCCAGACAAGCCCAGCACACCTACCATCCAGTGGGCCCTTAGATGGAGGTGGGGAGCTAGCCAACACCTCTGACCAATCACTCTTGCATCACAGGACACAGCAGCCAACGCTGCACTCATGACAGTCTGCAGCGCGGACCCTGGCAAGGAGCGGAAGGCCTCAGGATGTCACCCACACCCATCCCTCGACCCTGGATTCTTGGCTCCACTCCCACCAGGACACCACGACCCCAGGGGAGTAGAAGCCAGCGCAAGCATTGGTCACTGGGCCTCCTCAGAGCACCTGGACTTGGGGTGGGGGAGGGTCCAGAGCATCACAAGCCCCTCCCAGCCTCAGCAGATTCTGGAGATTAGGAACCTGAGCAGGGTGTCCTCAGGAAGGGAGGGAACCTGACCAAGTGCTATGGCTGTCTCTGGTTTTCAGGGTGAATGCTCCAGCCTGCAGAGGGGAAGAGTTGAAGGGTGCTGGCTGGCTATTGGCTGGCTGAGACTACCCTATGGAGTTCCCGCCTACCTACCCAGTAGCAGTGCTAAGGACCAGCAGGAGTGTGAGGCTCCAGAGGAGCCAAGGAGAGCCTGAAGGGCAGCAGGGTGTCATTTCGGGACAGTCCTGGCCAGGCCTGGCAGCAAGCACTCTCTAGGCCTTCCCCTGTTATCTGTTCAAATGGTGGGTTCCTACAGATGGATGAGGGTTAGGAATGGGGCTAATTTGACAGAGTGCTTATCTACTAAGCACAAAGCCCTGGGCTTGATTCTCCAGCACCACATAAATAGGGTGCTATGATCCTGGCCCTCTAGAGGTGGAGGAGGATCAGAAGTTCAAGGTCATCCTTGGCTACATAGTGAGTTTGAGGCCAGCTGGACTCCATGAAACCCTGCCTCAAAAATAAATATGTTAGGGACTAGAGAGATGGCTTCGCGGTTAAGAGCACCGGCAGCTCTTGCAGAAGGCCCAGGTTTGATTCCCAGCACCCACATGATGGCTAACAACCATCCATAACTATAGTTCCAGGGGATCCAACAACCTCTTCTGACCTCCATGGGCATTGTATGACATGGGTGCACTTCCATACATAGAGGCCATGCACTCATACACATAAGATAAAAATAGTAAATAAAATATTAAAATTAAAATGATGGGTCAGATGGAAGACAGGAGCAGAGAAAGCCCAGCTTTTGAGGTCTGCACAGCGTGAACCCCTCGGCCTCCATGAACCCCCAGGCCAAAGTGAAAGTCTAGCATGTCAGTGACACAGGTGGGAGCAGCTGTAGTAAAGAGGCCAGAGGAAAGGGGTATATGACTGCGTCTCCCGGGCTGGGACTCTGAGGGAGCCAGACTTGTGCCCTAGTCTTGAGTGGCTGGGAGACAAAGCAGTCTGGTAGGAAACATCCATCCAGGGGGATGTAAATGTGAGGGCTGCATTCACGAGCCGTGGAAGGGCCCGATGGGGAGGCCACAAGCCAGCTCCTGAATACCCCAGTATGGCTCTGAGCAGCCGCTTCCCTCTCCCGCCTTCAACACAAGCCCCCACAGTGGGGTCCCCTGCCCCAGTTGAAAATGGCCCTTGTACATTCGGACACCGACAGAGCTGCAGCAGCAGTGGGCTGTGCGCCAAGTCTGGCTTTCTGAAGGGCCACGAAGTGAGCGCTCCACATCCAGACTGTGAGGGCGTTCTGAGGAAGACCTACGGAGCATGGGGACAGTGAGCCGCCCTGTGTACCGCAGGAGCTATGAGCAGAGAGGGCCCTTTACTTACCACATGCAGCAGAAACCCTGCTCCATCTCCTGACTGTCTCTCAGTCACCCCTCAGAGCTCTGGGGGTGAGATTAGGTTTCCCCATCTTGTTTGCAAGGCCTTGGGACCTCCACTGTGATGCCACATAGGCAGACCCAAGCTGTGGCAGAGACAGGGTCGTCTTTCTGAGCCACAGCCTGTGGCTGGCTCCAGGGCGGGCCCCCTTGTGGTGCACAGACAGGGTGAGAGGCTCACTTGGCCTGGCTAAATGCACCCTCTGTCTAGCTGAGGTCAGGTCCGGCCAGTTCAATGGCTGCACCTCCTTGGCTGAGCCCCCGCTGGAGGCCTCAGATCCTGGACCCTCTCCTTCAGCTTCCCATCCCTCCCACCTACAGGGCAAGGTCTGGAAACGTCTCCATCAGGTCCGTCCCCACCAGAGGTAGACAGTGTCCTGGGCAGGCAGGTTTTTGTGATCCCTGACCCAGCCTACACTCTCATGGACAGCACCCCGTGCCCAGCATGTCCTCTGGTGGTACCTACTGATATGATAGCTCCATCTCCCAAGAGTCGGGACCTGAGCACTTCTCACGCAGTGGGTCCTATGTCATTGTCCCTCACCTGGCCCTTTAGTCTCTTCCCCATGCCGGAAACACAGTGGGGTCCTGGCTAGACCTGCTTCTCCTCTGCAGGGTCTGCAGGCTTGTGTGGTCCTCCCCATGCCCTGCACTAGCTGCAGCCACATCTGTACTTCAAGCTCAGCACTCATGCCCCTTGACTGACTGCTGCTCACAGCACTACTGATGGCCCTGCCTCCTGGATGGCTCCCTGAGGCACAGGGCCACAGGGCAGGGTTAGTGCCCACAGCCCACACTGCCCCTCAAATCTGTGCCCCACACCAAGCACATCCCTGACTAAAGGTGGGAAGGACCCCAGGGCATATTTGCCACAGGACCTTAGCAAGCTTCCCTGGGCTGATGCCACCATATTGGGGGCCAGAGGATCAGAGGGGCAGTAGGACATCAAGAACGGAAGGCATAGAGTGTCACTGTGTGGGGAGGGGCAGGGGGAAGGAGAGCAGGCAATAGCCCAGACCGATTGGGTGGGCAGAGAGGAAATGGGCCTTGCAGGAATCAGGCTGGCTCCCTTGCCCCCTTGCATGCTGGTCAAAATGGCACACAGAAGCTCTGTCCACATGCCCCTGAGCCATGAATGGCATGGTCAAGGGCTCAGAATTGTCAGGGGGACAGCCAGAGAAGCTGGACAGGGGAAGCAGTTGGCAGGGTAGTGCCCCACACACTGGGACAGTTTCAGGCGCCCTTGCTGGCTAAGAAGGCATCGGCGGGGGATGGGAGGGGTTGAGGCTACACCCGGTCTTCCTGCACAAGAATCCCTTGTTTATACCAATCAAGTCAGGAGAGGAAAACCGAGGTCTGAACATGGGCCTCTGCCCTGCCTCAAGCACACTGGCCACCACTACAACTCACAACACACACCTCTCACATTACCCGAAGCCTACAGGCACATCTCTTCCCACTGCCCACTCAAACACTTCTACTGTTGCAAACCCACAATGAGTGCCTTGTCCCACTGTAACACAGGCCATACCCACATGGTAAACACCAAACCCACCAGGCCATGCCCTGAACTGAAGGCCCCCGCCACATCACAGCTCCCTCTAGCCCCTCCTGCCTGGACGAGCGAATTCTTCCCAGCCCTCCACCCAGCTAGGTTTGTACCACTGGGGTGCCGACCTGACCCCCTGCACTGGCTCTGGATATGCACCTGCCGTCCCCAGCTCTCCTGGGCAGTTTACAGAAAGTAGGACCAGCCACTGCCAATCAACTCTTGGTACTGCCAAATGAACAAGCAAAGAGTGTCCCCCATGAGAAAGCCTTTTGGTGGCTCCTCAGTGCCTCAGCTGAGTCCAGCATTGGTCTGGCTCCCCAACCTGGCCCTGCCTGGCTCACCTGAGCAGATGTCTCCCCCAGGGCCACCCAGACTCTCATGGTGCCGGCCTGCCTTCAGCAGCTGCATCTCAGGGCTTCAGGGCACCGACCTTTCCTCCTGGCTGTCTTCCTTAAAGGATGGACTCTTCCTCAGAGTCCAGGGCTGTGGATTGCCGATAGCCCTGAGGGGAAGAGGCTTCCGGGGGCCCCAGCTGGAAAGGGTCTGGTATGCAGGACAGAGTCGAGGAGCCAGTGTAGGAAGGACAGAGCTGCCTTGTCTCTGGCCATTGACTTGTGACATGGCCCCCTTTTCCTTGGCTCAGAGGAGGAAGAAAGAGTCAGAACTTGGACCTGGCTGCCTCCATGGGAGTCCTTTCAGAAGGTGGCCGGCCCTGGCCGGGAGAAGTGAGCTGTGGGCTGTGCCAGGCCCTCAGCAAGGAGCTCCCACCCTGGGAAAATCCAGTCAAGAGGCAGACTATGCATATGGGCTTGGGCAGTCCTCTGACGCATCCCACCCTACCAGCTACCATATCCCCTGTTGCAAGAACAGCTGAGGGTCCCAGAAGCATCTGCTTCTTTCCCTCTGTCCCCAGTCCTATTTCTCAATCAAGGTCATGCTCAGAAACCCCAGGCCTGGGGTACCAGGGACACCTATGGCAGCAAGTATCCTTTCTGGATATCTTAAGAGACTGGAGTTGGTGAGTGCTCCTGGGAAAACACCCATAAGATTTCTGACAAACTCGGAAGCCTGGGCCACTTGAGTGCGGCAGCTGGCTCCCCGTCAGGGCTGCACCCCCCCTATTCTAAGGCCACAGGTCTCAGGAAGCCAGCTCAGCAGGGCACCCTGCACCTCCTGCCCCTCCTTTGCACGTATTAATCTATTTGCTTTGTGGAGAACATTTTGTCCTTTTGTTCATCATGGACCGACCTGCATGAAACGACCAGCAGTCTGTGAATGAGGTCACTGGGGTGGCCTCTTCAGATCAGCACCCCAAGCAGGCACTGACTGACTGCCTCCAGCCTCCCACAGCCCCTCCCATTGAGTGTGAAGATCAAAGTATGGCCGCTGCCTGCCTGGATAGGAGCCACCAGGGTCATGGGAGGGAGGGAGGGACTCAGAGTGACCATGGATCCTTGCTGTTTCAGAGACAGTGCTGAACTGGCCACCATCCTCTGCGCATGGTGTCCTCGAATGCCATACTGAATGCTATTCCTGTCCTACCTCTTCTAGTCTTCCCCAGTAGCTGATTTACCCTGGTGGGGGCCTGTCTGTCTTCGGGACTCTGGGCATCCGGTCTCTCCCCACATCATGGTGCCAGGGGGTTCATTCGTTGTCTCCCTGTGCCCACCATGAACTCCCTCAAGCAGTGGGCACTGGTCTGTCCTGGGCCCAGAGCAAGGATGGGGAAGTGGGCATGAAATGGGGCGCAGCCTCTTTCCTTACTAAGCCCATGTTCATGGTTCCCTTGCTTGGCAGACCCACCCCCTGTGCCTTGCATCCAGGAGTCAGCACTGACCCACATTCTTTCCTCCCTTCCATACCCCTGGCCAGGTGCCCTGACTGCATCCCAGGCTGAGGCTTGAGCCCATGAGGAAGCAGACCCCAAGTCCTGAGTCCCAGAACTCACCTTGGGCCTCATAGCCAGCCAGGTCTGGCTTCTCTGCAGCTGCAGGACTGGTCAGCCGGCCCAGGGCCAGCTGCAGCTGTGCAACATTCATGCGGGCCGTGAGTTCTCCATTGCGGTCCCCAATCTGCAGAAAGTAGGCGTGGGTGAATGGGCAGGTGAGGTTGGGGGTCTGTCCCCCAAGTGTTGAAGACCGGCCTTCTGGACAGCCTGGGATGCGCTCTGACCCTGGGTTTTTAAGGGAACCAGTCCTCTCTCCCAGAGGCAGGGTCTGAGGGTCTATCCTGCGGTGTCCTGACAGCCCCATGTTCATGCAAGAAATGCTCGGGGTCTTGGGCACAGCTTCCTGTGGGTGGTCAGCTTGGCCTTGGCTGTGCCTGCTGGGCCCCACCAGCCCCTCTAGCCCCACCATGCCCCAGGCTCCACTGGGATCCTCTCAGTACAAACCCAGGATAAGGTGCATAGGGGCGTGGAGCTCAGAGGGTTCTGCAGACCTCGGCCTGCACTCATAGGATGTGGGGCTGGCCACCCAGTGGAGGGTCTTCAGAAAGAACCTTTGCTGCTCAGGACCATCCTGTCTTCCCACCCATACTTGGGGGCCCTCCGAGGCTCCTCCTGGTGCCATGTGTGGTGCGAGGTCCATCCCTAGCTAGGGAGGCCAGTGGTCACTGGGGCATCCATGCCCTGTTCACAGACACAGGAGCCTGGGCAAGGAGGGAGACTGAGCGTCCCAGGAAGGTGTCAAGTCCTTGGGGATCTTTGTCTTCCTGGGATACCTCAGTTCCACATAACCCAGCCTGGCCCAGCTCCATTGGGGAGAGGGGCCTGTGATCCACACAGGGGATTGACCAGTACTCTAAAACTGAAGAACACATCTTTACTTCCCCATGAATCCACTGACCCCTATACACAGATGAGTGGGAACTATCCTTTGGGACCCAGTGGTCTTCAAAGAAGACAGAGGCACCCAACAGAAGATCTGAGGGTGTGGGCCAAGCTCACCTCCTGGGAGATCTGCAGGTGCTTCTTGGCAAAGGTCAGGGCCTGCGCTGGGCTCCCCATGGACACATAGGCATTCCCCAGGCTCCAGCACGCCCGGCCCTCTCCCACCCTGAGGAAGAGAGAGATAGTCCAAGCCTGCCCTTCCAGAACTGCCTGTCACCCGAGGTCCCAGACCCTCTAACCAACCCTGGTATGGGTCAGAGACACCTGCTAGCACTTTGTCAGCCCACCACCCATGACCGGGGGTGCCCACAGAACCAACTCCTTTATTGAGAAAGATCAGCCTGCTGAGGTTTGATCTTTTCTGTTGCAAGCATTATGCCAGTGTGTGATAAGAGACAGCCAGGCCTGAAGTCTGCTGGGCCTTTAGGGAGCCTCTGTAGGCCTCCTTTCTGCCCTCAGGGCAGGGCTCCTCAGTACTGTGCTCAAAGCCTGGCCTGCCCCTAGTTCCCCAGAGGTTTGCTCGGCTCCTGCCCCTCCAGCGGTTAATTTTTCAAATATTTCCAAGCCGCAGGGAACTCAAGCCTACAGTTCCAAAGTGAACCACGTACTCGGTGGTACTTAGCTTGTTCCCACTGCTCTGTAGCCATCACCTCTACAGAACTGCTAGTTCCTAGAGCATTTCTATCAGCTGCCACTCCCAAAGAAAATCCTGGAGACACTTACAAGGCTCCTACAGGCAGGCAGCACTGGAAGACATCCCGCCCCCCAGCTGCCCCTGGGCCTGTGGCCTGAGCCTCTAATCTGGGCCTTCCACAGCAACAGCAGGGAAGGCTGTTCTGGAGTTAAAGGCCATGAGGTTCACGTAGACATGGCCGGAGAGAAGGGAAAAAGTCCCAGTTCCTGCCAAGGAGACCCCTTTGGGTGGCTGGCCCTGCCCTTTGCTTATATTGTTTCTCACTGAGGGGCAGGGCCACTCTGGCCACACTGTAGTCAGCAGGGGAGCAGGGACTTGCTCCTAGCCTGTCACTATAACCCAAGGCCCCTCTGGACCAGCCATGGCTCTGTCCCACACACCTGTCAGCCAGCTCCTGAGCAATGACCAGGTGCCGTAGATGGTACTCGGCAGCGCGCTCGTAGTCCTGTAGCAGTGTGTAAGTGTTGCCCAGGCTGTAACAGGCCTGTGCTTCCACCGCCTGGTCCCTGAGCTGCCGGGCCAGCTGCAGAGTCTTCCTGTGCAGAGCAGGAGGGTGTCCAGAGGAGGGAGGCAGGTGAGGGTGGAAGGCAGAAAGAAGCATCTTCAAACTGGGAGCCCGGGGGCAGGGGTGCCGGGGGCACGGTTAACACCCCCATCCTCCAGTGGATGCCGCAGTAGTCAACTTGTCGCACCAGATGCATGTAAGTGCACGGTTCCCCAGTGCACTGAGGAGCTGGTAGGCCACCAAACCACCCTGAACTGATGCTTCTCTGCATGGGTCGCAGGATTGAGTGCCCACAGCTTAGAGCGCAGAGACAGGAGTGAAGGGCTCACAACTGGGCCTGGTCCTAAAGGCCTTTGCTCCATCTAGTAGCCATCACTCCAACCAGGAGGCAGCTGACTCAGTCTCTTCTTCCCACCTCCCACATGAGTTTTACACATTGGCCTTTCTCTGGGAAGCCTGGGGCCCACCTGGCTGCTGGGGACACTAAGTGGTCAGACCCTCTCACCATGGGGTACGCATCTCCTTGAGCTGGTGTCTGGTTTGGCCCAGGGCCTGCCCTCCTTCTCCCTTACTTGTAATATTCAGCAGCCACATCGAAGCGCCCCAGGAAGATGTGGGCATTGCCCAGGTTGCTGTAGGCCCTCCTCTCTGCTGGCTTGTCTCCAAACTCCTTGGCAATGGCCAGGCGCTACAAACAGACCCAAATTCTGAGATCACAAACAGCCCTGGTACCTGACGCATACAGCCGGCGATGTCTACCTACCCAGGGCCCTAGCCTGAGGTCTGCGTGTCCAGGGGAGCAGGCAGGAACCACAGGACTAAATACGGAGGAACTCAGGGGATCAGTAGGGCACCTCTGCTGCCCTGCTGCTGAGAACTGTGAGGGGCTACCCAGAGCCCTCCCTTTGCAGCAGCCCTGCCCCGGAACACAGATCCGTCTCACCTCTTTATGGAAGGTTGTGGCCTCTGTGAAGTTCCCCAGCAGGTAGTGGGTGTTACCCAGGTTGCCGTAGGCTCGGCCTTGGGCTGCCCGATCGCCTAGCTCCTTCACCAGGGACAGGTTCCTCCTAGGGGCCAAGTTTGTCTGAGTCCTGTCTCTCTTGGCACAGAGGAAGTGGCCACATTCCCTTCTCCTAAAGCCTCCCAGGAGTGGGCCTTGGACACAGGGGGGCTCAGAATAGGTTCCTTGGCTCTGGTATCATTTGAGCATCACGGTTGGGGGCTCAGTCAAACCCCACCAGTCCCTGACAGGTGTGAGTCAGGGGGCAGGGTGATCAGGCTGGGTGTGGGCAAGTACTCCATGCCTGGGAATCCTGACCAGTCCCTCGCTTGGCACACATTGGCTCAGGAAGTGTTTGTCAAATGCAGAGACATTCAGATAAGCCTTGACCTCCTCCACCCCCACCCTGCGGGGCTTGTCCACCCCATTCACTCACTCATAGAACTCGGAGGCCCTGCGCAGTGTCTCTCGGACATCAGGTGGCAGGTGTCCGGGGTCCTGTGCGACATTCCAAGACAGCTGTTTGCCCTTGGCATGGTACACGTTTCCAATGTTGTAGAGTGCCCTCGCCTCCCCGACCTGCAGGTGGCAGCAAGGTTGTAGGAACAGGCTCCACAGGCACCCATGAACCTTGTCCCAAGGTGCACATGCCAAGGCTATGTGCCAGTCCGCTGGGCAGCTGGGTCCCCAAGGGAGAAGAGGAGCCAAGCTCTCTTCCTCCTCTCCACCCTCCACCAGCTGGATGGCAGAACTGGCCAGGCCCATGGCTCTGTCTGCTAATATTTGGGGGTTAGAACCCCATCAGTGATGGGAAGGGCAGAGGTCCTGGGGTCCAGCCACCCACCTTGTCCCCCTGCTCCTGGGCAATATCCAGGTGCCGCTGACAGCAGACAACAGCCTCATCGAATCGGCCCAGAACCTTCAGTGTGTTGCCCAGGTTCCCGCTGGCCTTGGCCTCTCCCATACGGTCACCAATGGTCCTGGAAAGCAAGAAGGAGTGAGGAGCTAGGCTCGAGATTGGCTGAGACCTGAGCTGAGCAAGGGCCAAAGAAGCCTTGGAGGAGGGGGAATGGCAGCAGAGAATGAACTCTACACAATTGTCCAGTGAGCCCTTGTTCAGACCAATGGCACCAAATCTGGTCTGGGTGCCGAGGACAGGATGGATGAGGCTGGGAGGGCACTGCCATCTAGGAAGTCTGGTTGGCTATGAGGTCTGAAAGAGCGGCAGGGTGGGGTGTGGAACAAGGGAGGGCCCTGCAGGACACCAGAGGGACAAAGTGTCAGAAGCTGAATGAGGCTAGCAACGCTGGGCTTTGAAGAGTTTCAGGAACGGCAGGAGGCCTGGGCAAGGCCTGTGAAGGGCCTGTGCAGAAGGAGGTAGACCATGAGCCCATAAGGGGTTGGAGTTCACAGGGAGAGCAAGGAGCTTCCGGGGGCAGGATCACACCTTAGAGAGCAGGTGGCAAGGGGTAAGCAAGCAGCCCCAAGGCCAGGGAAGGGGACCCTGTGGGTGGTAATCAGAGACACATCCAGGGAGACAGAGTCGCTGCAGGTCCAACAGGAGACATGGACAGACTAATGCTCCCACATGGAATTGGCCACCCATAGCCTACCACTCCCATTCCTCAGCTTGGACACAGCTCCTCAAGGGCCCCCAGAATCCCTCTCCCAGGCCAGGGTCATCTGCTGGATTCCCTAGGCTTTGAGAGTTCATATCACAATTGCCCCTTCCCACCTCCCCAAGGGCAGGTCAGTGTCCACCTGACCGCCAGGCCATTGCCATCAGATCACATCCCACCAGCACTCACCGTGCCAGCAGCAGGTCGTGTTTGTGAAACTGCAGGGCACGGGTATACTCCTTCAGGTAGAAGTAGGCATTGCCCAGCTGGCTGTAGATGGCACTCAGTGTCTTCAGGTCCTCGGTGCCCACTTGCACAGCAGCCTCGAAGAAGGCCACCCCTGCCTTGAAGTCTCCTGCCTTGCACAGCCGCTCGCCTTCCAGTGCCAGCTCCAGACACGAGGCCTCCATCCTGGGTATAGGAAGGTATCACAGATCACCCGTTGGGTCTCTGTGGTCACACCAGGGCAGTGTCCCTCAGCAGCTGTGGCCTACATCACAGCTTTGCTCACAGATGTGACACAGAGTAGATGCTGGCCCCAACAGCACTCTAGGCTGGCACAACTGTTGGCTCACTATTGCCCCAAATTTAATGCCTGTCCTTTGCTACCAGGACCCAAGGACAGTCTTGGGGTGAAAGTCTGAGCACATAGGGATGATGTGGCTGCTAGTGCCCCAGCCAAGCTCCTGGGAACAGGAGCAGCCTCTACTCTCACCCTTCCCAGATCCCAGGGGCTGAGGGCACTGAGTATTCCCCCTGCAGCCTGAGATAGGCCCTCTGATCCCCAATGAGGATATAGGAGGGTGAGGGTGGGGGCTGGAGGGTGAGGGTGGGGGCTGGCAGGGACCTCATCTGGATGACTTCATACCAGCCACCTCTTCCTAGCCCCAGGGCAGGAACCTGGCTTTTCTGAAGCAGAGTTGGGGAGGTGGCTGCTAAGTGGTGTGGCCATCTAGGCTGAGGGTCAACAGTCCCTCTCCATCAGGTCCTCCATTCTACATGGGCTGAGAAATGGCTGTGGGCTGCTGGGTAGGGCTGGCCTGAGAAACAGCCGAGGAATTAGACAGTACTCATGTCCAGGATGAACCCAGACCCCTGCAAAACTGTTCCAGCTCCCAACCAAAGAACCCCACTCTCAGGCAACAGTTTAGTCTGCCCTGGTGAAGGTAGTGCCAAAGGAAGTCCTTCATCCTTGAGCCCCGACCTACCCTCTGCTGCCCATGCACTCTGTGCCTGGGATGTTGGAGAATCAGGGGTTTGTCAATTGCCAACCTGTCATTTTCTTTGTTGTTTGAGTTGGGACCTTTCTATGTCACCCAGGCTTTGGCAATCCTCCTGCCTCAGCCTTACCAGTAGCTGGGATGACAGACACGTGCTTTGGACCCAGGTCCTCAGAGTAATTTTAAAGTCTGGACTAAGAGCCTATTGTGACTTAGGTCCCCTCTGTGTCATGAGAATCAGTCAACAGTGGGAGGTATAGAGAGGGAGGACAATCAAGGACAGGGATTCCAAACATTTTAACACAAACCACAATTCCACATTCATTGTGTTCTTGTGTTATCAAGAAAATGAGGGTGTTTCAAACTTTCCCAAGATAACAGTGCCATGTAAACAGATGGTGGAACCCCCAGTCCCCGAGAAGTTGGGCCAAGTCTCAACCCCTGGGCTCAAAGCTTTGTGCTGGGCAGGTCCCACCCTAGCTGTGCCTAAGTCCCCACCCAGCCAACACCCTGGGAACCCAGGCCACAACACTCTATCTCCTTGACATCACCCAAGCCCACAGCACCCAAGGAGTCCTTTTCTGTGGTGTAGTCACCACTCTCAGAGTCCCTGGTTTTCTTCAGGATAGTGCCCTGAGACCCTAAGATCAGGCACCATGAGACTATATTACCCAAAACCTTGCTAGGGGTGAGAAGATGAATTATTGGGATGGATGGGCACGAGCTTGTCCTCATGCCGCTCAGACTTCTGGAACCTGCCATCTGCTCCAGTACAGGAGCAGGTCGGCTTGTCTTGCTAGGTCATCGTCTGCTATCACTCAGTCATCTCTCCACACACCCATGCCGTGTCCAGTGAAAACTCCGGCTCAGTGTGGGTGTTGCTCTCTGGGTCTGCCTGGCCTGCCTGCAATAGGGAGGCTGTGGGGGCTTGTCCGTCCCAGGCACCTAGTCGAGGCACTCCTAGGCTGGACTGAGGCCAAGGCACGGCACTTGGAGGGATTATGTCCCACTATTGGATGGAAACATAACCACAGCTCAGGGTAAGCAGACAACATTAGAAAGATTCAATGCACACCTTCAATCCCAACACTTGGAAGGCAGAGGCAGGAGGATCTCTGTGAGATTGTGAGATCCGAGCCACACTGGTCTATACAGTAAGTTCCGGGCCTGCTGGAGGGAGCTACATGGAGACTCTGTCTCATAAAACAAAAAGAGAGGAGAGGAGAGGCTCTAATACTAGGCTTCAAGCCTCTATAGTGGGTGCTGGGCCAGAGCTCGAGAATCCCACTGCCTCTCAGCTTCTCCCAGGGACCTACAGGGCCATGCGTCCTCTTAAGAGTCAGGGCAAGGGATGTGGCCTTGAGACCAGAAGGCCAGGCCCTTGTACTGCTTACTTATTCTGCCATACCAAGGACTCCCAGTCACACTTGCTGGGCTCCCTGGCAACCACCTTAGCCAGCCCTCTGGGAAAGGCCATCGGATGCCACATTGGCCACAAGAGCCCTGGGTTACCGTGGCAACCAGCCACAAGACATTTCTCCTGCAGTCAGTGCCAAGCTCTGGCTTCTTAATTAAGGCCTGTTTGTCCCTAGCCCACTATTGGCTAAGAAGCCTGCTGTGGCTCAGTTCTGCTATCCCTCCAGGTGACTATATACAATGGACCCAGGTCTGTGATCTGGGGTAGGTGTGGGGCTGATTAGGGACACTGCCACCCCATAACTGCCATCCCCCCGGCCCAGAGATTTGGCATCAGCTCAGAGCAAAGGATGTTTGGGAAGGACTTGGGCAGAAACCCTAGAGAATATGCCAGAAGGAGCATCGGTGTGGTCACTCTGAACCTCAGTGGAGGAATCTGACTATGATATGGGAAGCCCCTCCCCAAGACACCCTGAATCATACCAGGACCCTTCGTCAGGCACTTAGCCTTAAGGCCCAGCACCTGCCCACCGCACCTCTTTCTCTGCAGATTCCTCATCTTCTGCACATACAGCCACAGCTCCAGACCCACAGGCAGCAGCAGTGGGCGGGGCCGGGGGGCGCCATATTCCACCTTGCACACGGCCTTCTCAGCTAAGCTCAGGGCCAGTGGCTGGCCCTCCACAGCTGGAGCTGGCATTGCTGGGATCTAGTTTCCCTTCCACAGGCTGTGGTCCCAGAGATGTGCCAACCGTGGCATCCCAGGTCCAGGTCCGGTAGACCCTAGGCTCTCCAATGGCACCTCCCTCCCTGGGTATAACGTAGATCAAGGGATAAGTGCAGCTTAGGCTGGATGCAGTGATGGCGGAGGGGGCGGGGTGGAGGCACAAGGTAATCCTTGGCTGCCCTCCTAACCTCTTCCAGGGCTGGGCAGGGACCATGGAACCAGACTGAGGGCCAGTCACAGCTAACCCCTTGGCAAAGTTTTATGTAGGTCAGACCCAGAGCCCAGGTTCTTCAGGACAGTGAGGATTGCATGCAGCAGGTGCTGGCAATATTGGTGGTAAAAGAAGGAAGGGCAGAGACCAGCACACCCTCCAGTCCAGCTCTGCTCCCTGCCTGGTGCCAACAGAGGCTGGCAGAAGACCAGAGTCTCCCACCTGGACCTCTGGCCAGAGAGCCTGTTCCACGGCAGGGCAAAGCCTGGAGTCTGGGCAGGGTTGCCGCTCTTCACTCTCTCCGGCACTTGGTGTTTGGTCTGCCCCATACTCCAACCCAGTCTGGCCTGGATCTGTGGCTTCCCTGTGGTACCCCGCATGGGCAGCTCAGCTGACCTGGACAAATGAGTCCTCTCCATTCTCGGGGCCCTGGCCTGCTGCTACACTCACCCAACTGTTCAAGGTAAGCTTGGGGGTGGGGGTCTCAGACCTACCCGGGGGCAGAGCCACACAGGGTCTTGTAAGGCGCTCCCAGGGTAGCGAGGCTTTCCTCTAACCTTCCAAGGCCACCTTGCCATCCCCGCTCCACCATGCCCACTGACCCTTGAGGCTAATAGTGTGACCCTCTGGAGAGGGCAAAGGGAAGGACCCCAAGAGTAGCAGGGAGCTATCAGCATTCAGCTATGGACAGAGGGCCATAGGCCAGTGTGCTGGTGGCATCTCGAAGGCCTGCCCCTACCTTCTTCATGCTGGCCTCAATTTGAGGGTGCCAGTGCCACCCCTGGAAGCCCCCCATCAGGCCACAGGCCTTTCAGCTGTGTGCCTCAGGGTAGGAGAGGCACCCCAAGGCTGATCAGCTAAGGGACCCACGGAAGGGGATGAGAGGCTGTGGACATGGTTAAAGGGGTTCTCCTTGAGACCATTTTGGGATTCAGTGAAGACGGAAACTCTAAGTAGAAAGGGCTTCCAAACCCTGGGTAACCTACTCTTTGTTCTGAGGTTCTGTGGGCACAGGGGTATGCCCTGACCAAGGGTAGCAGGTTCACCCTGGCCCCCAGGCTCTGAGGGGCCTCCCCATCTCTCCTTGTCCTGCTCTCCACACTCCCCCACCCTCTTGGGGAGCAGTTAGCCTGACATGGCTGAGTAAAGGTCCTGGAACCTCTGTCCGTCCACATCACCTCTGCAATCCCGTAAGGCACTGTTCATCCATTACCTGACAAGGTGTCCGTAGACTCTAAGGGATGCAGGCAGATGCTGGGCTGTCTGGGGTCTCCGCTGGGCTTGCGCACTCCAAAGGCTATGTGGAATCCTACCCTCTGGGGCTTAGAATTCCCTGTCAGCCACGTCTCCCCAGTCTTGGGAGTGAGAACCTTCCCCCCGGGAAGCTGCTGAAGAGATAGGCTGCACCCTCCGCCCACTGCCTAGGGAATCTGCCACAACTGACCCACCTCCACACTGAGGCCATTACACCAAGCCACATCACCAATCCACTTTAAAAAGATCACCATCCTATGTTGTTCTCCTTGAAGAGGCCAAGAACCCTAGACCACACTGACGGGCGACAGGCACAATTCACCAGATCCTAGTCACCGAAGCAGTAATGGGCTACCTAATGGTCGGTGACATCCTGCCCATGCCCCTCTGGCCTCCTCACCTCACCTGTCTGCCCCTTCCAGGTTCCAGTGTCCTCTGGCAGCCACCACTCGCTGGCTCCTCAGTCAGAACTCCTGCTCCCCTACCCACTTAAGGTGGTTTTACCTGCTTTGCTCTCTACAGGGCAGTCACCGGGCACTGGTCCCTGAGCCAAGGCTCAAGAGACCATTGCTCCCAGCGGGCCCCAGCTCCTCTACTCAGCACCTGAGAGGAAAGCCACGTCCACATTCCTTCAACAGGGGCGGTGGGGGGGCAAGAAGGAGAAGAGGAGAAGAGCTGCGGGTGGCGGGAGTAGGGAGCCTCTGCAGAGGAGGCCACACCTCAGCTCCAGGAAGGCATCCAAGGGTCAGGCTTTCAGAGATTCCTAGGGCCAGGACAGGGAAGGGTCTTATCCAGGACAGAACTGAGGGAGGGGACAAGGGAGAGGTGTCAAAATGAGGGACTACACTGTTTGGTCGTGCAACCACAGGGTCCTGTCCACAGCTAGAGATGCCGCACTCAGCACCCGTGGCGACCACCCCAGGTGCGTGTCCGGCAAGGCTACTCCAGTGTGGACTCCCTGTCGCCACCCCCTTTCCAGCCCCACTCAGCACGTGGCTATCAACCTGCTGGAGCTGGGAGGCCAGGAGAGGAGTGCCCAGGAAAGGAACGCCTGGGGCTTGTGGGAGCTTCCTGGTGGCCGGTCCATCTCTCCTGGGTGCCCCAGCCCTTCCATCCCAAGCCTCTGTTCTGGCCCGGATGCCAGTGGACCAGCATTTTCAACACGAGCTACCCCACTCTGCCTCTTGCAGCTGCTCCTGCCTCCCTGAGCCAGCCTGTCCCCAGACTTGAGGCTCCAAGAGGAATCAGTGTTCACATGCTCCACTCAGCCCCCAGTCTCATTTTACACGACTCAGACTCTCAAGGAGGATATCAGTGTGAGTGGGGATGTCTGGGAGAGTGGATGGAGCAGAGAATGTCCCCACTGACGCATCCTGTGCCCCTTCCCCACAGCCACGGGAGCGCTCAGACCAGGCGAATCCAGCCACCTGGACGTCCACGTGCCTGAGCAGCACCTGTTCTAGTAGCTCCCATGCCAGCAGGCACGCTTCCCCGGACACCCTGGGGGCTCACGAGGGGACAAAGGATGTTTGGATTTCTTCCTCTTCAGTTCCAGTGGTCACAGGCTGTGATGGTAGAGACCCTGTCTCTCTAACCCCTCCAACACCTTCTTCAGATTACTGCAGGTGCTCCCCATCCCACCTGCCCAGCTTCCCAATGCCAGGGACTGACTCCACAGGTCTAGCTATGACCCCAAAGTGGGGGCTAAACAGCCTACAGGCCTCCTAGAAGGCCCTGAGGAGCCTGGCCACTCGGCCTAAATCTGGTCCCAGCTCATGCCTTTGAACTCAGCTTGGATTTCAGACTGGAGGGTTGCCTGGTCATTCTCAGGGCCTCAATGAGTATCTTGAGTATTGTCCCTGACCAGTGAGAGCTACCCAGGACACTGACGGAGAACATGGGGTCGGGGGGGAGGAGTAACTGATACAGCATGGAGACCTGTGCTCACATATATACATGCAGCCTGCTAGACTCTCACAGGTGACCTACCCTGTGCTCACATATATACATGCAGCCTGCTCGACTCTCACAGGTGACCCACCCTGAGGCAGTTATGGCCCTGAACAGCCTTTATTCCCAAGAGGTCCTGGAAGAAGCCCTTACCACAGGCCTCTTGCATAGGTGGCCAGCAAATCTCTTCACACCTCAGCACCGGGCCCTGGGAGCCAGAGTTGAGGGATTCAGGCTTGATCCCCAAAACCATACAACATGGGCTCTGTCTCAGATACAACAGAGTAGAACAGGGGGTAGGAGGGTGGGAAGACCTCTTCATCGACCACCAGGCCCTCGTTTTGCTCTTTGGGGATACCAGGCAAAGCCTAGTCAACTAATGAACCACTTCACTGGGCCCAGACTTCTTCCCAGCCCAGAGTCTATCAGAGAGGCCCCAGGTTTGGGGAAGGGCTCAAAGGGACGGAAGTCAAAGGCACACTGTGGGGAGTTGGGCCTTCCTCTACGGCTGGTGACAATCTGCAGCCCAGCATTCAGGCCTGCCCTGAGGTCAGAGTGAACTAGCGGCACGTGGCCCACAGCTGGGACCATTACCCCCAGGGCACCTCTTTGGGGAACACCCTCATCACCAGGAGTCACTAGGCAGGCAGGCATGTTGCCATGGGCAAGGGCATCCTGTCATCCCCAGTGGGTGTGGGCGCAGAGCCCAGACCGCTGGATCACCTGTGAACCTATCCAAGGCAGGTGCCTGTGTAGGCTGGCACGCACACACCCACCTTGCCTGGCTGGGGCCCAGGTCCCGCTGGCCTGGGGCTGGACATGGCTAGTGCAGACGGGCCCTCTTCCTATCCATGACAGCCGACTCTGTGGTCATGCTGCCCCCCCCGTCCCTCCCACCCCCCGCCCAGGTCAAGGCAGAGTCAGGCCTGGAGAGGGGCGCTCCTGGCAGCGGCCCTCGGCCGTCCAAGGCCACCCAGACCCCGCCGAGCTCGGTACAGAAGCGCCAGCCCCGGGAGCCCCTGGGCGCCGGGACGGGGCTGCAGGCAAAGCCCAGCCCCCATCCTCCTGCCCAGGGGCCGGGCCGCGGGCCCCGAGTCCTCACCGCACCCGGCGCAGCCAGGGAGGCGCGTCCCCGGCAACGTTGCGCGCGGCCGCCGCAGCCTTTGTTCCGGGGCCCGCGGCCTCCCGCCCCCATCCGCCGCCGGGGTCCGCGTCTGGGTCCCGGTCCTGGAACTACCTGGAGTAGAGGCGCCTGGCGGCCGGGCCCGGGAGCTCGTCGGCCGCGGGCGGGGCTGGACCCGCCATGGGTCGGGGACGCGCGGAGCAGGAGCACCGCCCCGCGCGCTGCGGTCCTCCCGCCGCTCCTCCCGCCGGTCCGCGCGTCCGTCCGCCCGTCCGCGCCCGCGCGAGGAAGTGATGTGCTCGGGGTGCCGCCGCCCCTCCCGCCGGAGCCGTGATGTCACCGCCGCCCGGCGAGGGAGGGAGGGAGGGAGAGAGGGAGGGAGGGGCGGGCGCCCACCGGCCACCACCGCCGCGGTCCCGCCTTCCCTCTGCGGAGTGGGCAGGGAGGGGCCCGGGCGCCGCGCCGCGTCGGAGGGCAAGCGCAGGGGCGGGGGCCCTAGGCCGGGCCATGCTGGGGGCCTCCCTCTTTGGGCAGTGCCGTCCTGCTGTGCCCCCTTCCTTACCCTCAGCTTGAGACCCCGCGCTCTGGCTTGGGTTGTTGAAACCTTGCCCTTCTTGTCACACACACATCCTGCCCCTTCCAGCCACCTCTTGTGGGGTGCAGGCCATGCAGATGCACTTGGGGTGCTAATTAAGAGAATATAGGGCTGCCTGACTGCCAGGGGAGAGGTTGTGGGGCCCAGGGCAAGTCCCCACCTCCTGGAGCTTTTACCACCAGACTTCATGTCCCAACCTGTGAAATGGAGATATTTGGAGAGCATATAGGTAGAAGACCCAGGGCCTACCCAGAAGCCCAGTGCGACTGCATCTGCCCAGCCTCCGCCTCTGAAGTCCCCTGAGTCCCAAGGGTCCCAACCCATCAGGTGATCCCTCTCTACTCGCCTTTTTGTCACCTAAGAGCCTTCTCAACAGCTGCCCCCAACCATCCATGGGAACCATCTGGATGGCCAGCCCAACTGGGACTCACCTTCCAGCTCTGTGCTCCCCTCTCCAGCCCACTCTCAATATTCTGGGAAAGTGACTGTTTCCCACAGTGGGACAAGGACACAGGGTGCCTGAGGTGGCTACATGGCTACACTACACAGACCCTGCAGATGCAACCCACAGTACAGTGGCTTCAGGCAAAGAAAAATGGCAACAAAAATAAACATGAGATAAAACTGGGTCTGCTGACTCTGAATTAGTTTGTTTTTCTAGGGAAGAACAAGAGCAGGCAACGAGAACCATCTGTGCCCAGGGTGAGGAGACTCATACTCACTGTCCCCCTCGCCCCCCCCAAGACCACAGAAGCCTGGCCTTGCTCCTGCTTGGCTAGGGCAGGGTGGATGGTGTGGCTGGCCAGGCACCACCCACATTTGCCATGGTCCCAGACCTGGTCAGAAAGCAAGGGCTTATGACTGCAGGCACTTCCTGGTTGGCCCCAAATGGTACCACATACAGGCAAGGGCTGCTGTGAGCCCACCTGTGTCAAGCAGAGCCTAGTCCTGCTCCATGTGCTGCTGGCTTCAGGAGGCCTACCATAGCCCTGAAAGCCCGGTGTGGGCCCCCTGCTTTGCCAGGGACCAGGCCAGAAATCCCCAGAAGTGGTGTTATGGGGTGCTGGAGTTGGGGGAGGCATGGGTCGCAACATTCTTGCTGCAGAGGAGTTTCCTTCTTCCTTGAGTCCCAGCTGGCCTATGCCCTGGGCTGTGAAAGTCCAAGTTTGCAGCTGAGGCAGAGCTGAACTGGGAGGCCACCTCTGCCTGCACTGTTGTGGGACTTGCAATTCTCTAAGACTCAGTTCTGTTACCCAAATGGACCAACCTGCTCCACATTAGGGGTCAGTGAGGTTTGGGGCCTATGCAGTGCTCTTCGTGGTGCCTGGCAGACCGCGAATGCTACTGGCATGACAGGGCACTAAAAACTGCACCTGGCCCTGGGGGCTCCTGCCGTTCCTTCTGTCTGGACGGGACACGTGCCCCACTGCACAGGCAGAAGAGTAGTTTTCTGTTCCAGGTATTTAACTATCTCCTATCCAGAGAACCTACGGGGGGCATCCCTCCAGGTGGAATGTGGCAAGGATAGGCATGAGGTGAAAGGCCCAACCTAGGTCATGCTCCTGAAGGAGGGACCCTTGGGGCATCAACCCCAATTCTCAGCCTGTCTTCTGCTAGCCCGCCTCCAGGACCCTGCTCAGCCTGTCAAGGGGCTTCTTCTTTTCCTCTTTCCCAGGACTCCCAGCCTGCGCACAGCTGGGCACTCGGTTGCACTCCATTTGTAAAGTCTCCCCGGAGTGGTACCCAGCTGAGCAGAATACCCCTTAGCATAAGTAATGGTTGTAATTCCTTCCAAAGGGATATTCAAGGGAAGGAAAATAATTTCCCATTCAAGCATAACCAATAGCTCTCCCACAGATGCTGGCAAAGGTGGAGGACCAGCCTCCGGATCTTCTTCCCACTTCAGGTAAGTGCCAAGCAGTCTGTGTCAGCTCCAGTCATCTCCACATGCCAACTCCTTGTGGCTGCCATGAACCTGTTGTGGTCACTTGCGGGTCTGTGGCACAATCAAGGTGGCAACAGTGACTCACCCAGGGTCATCTGCCTTGGCTGAGGGGAGCCAAGGCAAAGCTTAGTTTCTCAGACCTAAACCTTACCCAGCCCTGGGCCTGTCATCCTGGGCATGTTCCCGTGCTGGGAGTTGACAGTTGCACGATGCTGAGCCCCGATCAGTGATGAGGCTGGGATTCTGGAGAGGTGGACAGTGGGGCCAGTGTGAGGGCTAGACCCGGGGAAGGCCTCCTTCTGCCCCAAATCAACCAGGAAGACAGTGCCAGCAGGTGGGCCTCCTGGGGCTTCTGGCCCTTCAGGTCCCCACTCTCTGAAGGTCACCAGGGGTGGAGTAGAATGTCTTTGTGATGGGTGTCCGGACCCTGTTTTCTCTCTGCCGCCTCTGCAGGCTCCTGCCTCAGCAAAATTGTTCCTGCAGGATCTTGAGGGAACTGGGACCAACTCAGGGGCCACAGGCTGGGGTACAAATCCAACCAAGGACCAGCCTCTGCTAAGAACTCCACAAAGGGAGGGAGAGAGGGAGACAGAGGGAAGAGGAATGGCAGGGGGCGGGGGGGAGAAGGAAGGAGAGCCAGCCGAACACACATGTAGCACACTCACTTTTACCAAATAAGCTCACAGGCCTGAGAACAGACTTGCTCTCAACAGCTGTGGATCTGTGTCCCTCTCTCTGGTCCTGGTCCCCTCATGGCAGCACCACCCACTGCTGTTTCTTTGGGGGCTTCAAGGTTCTAGACAGTAGGTGGCAGGTGGGTAGATGGTTCTACTGCACACTCCCAAGAGGAGCCAGGAAGGAAATAGTCCCTCCCACAAGGTTCTGGATGCCTCTTAGGGAGATGACATATACATAGACACAGCCAGGGAAATTAGCTCCAGGTCCTCGTGAGGCTGACACGACTGCCACCGTCAGCATGAGACACCTAGCCATGCGACATTCCTGGGGTGCTTGCTGGCTGTTGTAGGCTTCATCGCCCTGAGGCCTGCTGGAGCAGGCAAAGGCTCCCTTGTTTTTGACAGGGCCAGCTGTGGGTCTTGTCCTTGACCTGCTTCCTGCCCATCTGTGCCCCACTAGTGATCTGTGAGTACCAGGGAACCCGCCACTCCTCCCCACCTGCCACACCAGAGACACAGGTGCCCCAGAGAGAGCCTGTAGACCCCATCAAGACTCCATGTGTGGCTCCAGGTACTCCTGGCAGACTTGACAAAAACCTAAACCCTGCGGAGTGGGGAAGATGCAGCCTGCTGCCCCCAGTAACTCCTGTAGAGCTCGTCTAAGGCAGAGCCCAGTTAGCTCTTCCCTTTGGGGGGTACTGGACTCCTCACGTTAGGAGTAGGATGGTGAGACGTGGACTTGACACTCTCTAGAAGAAAGTGGGTACAGTGGAGCCCACTTCTGCCCCCACCCCCTCTGTGAGGTCTCTGATGTGCCCCCTCCCACTCTCTTATTCTGGTCTCCAAGGATCTCCAGGATGGTACCATGATGTAAACGCTGATTGAATGTGTCAGGCAGGGGCCTGTGCCTCCCCATATGATTGTCCTGGGGCTGGTGCTGTCAAGGACCACAGACTGGGTGGTTTAGAACAGACATCCATATCCTCACAGTGTAGAGGCATTATGCCCCATATCTAGATACCAGCAGGGCCTGCCCTCCCTCAGGGTGTGCTCCCCTCTAGAGCCTCTGGGCCTAGCTGTCCTCACTGAACCCAGCTTCTGGTCTCTGCGTACATCCCTGAGCTTGTGGCTGTACCCAGCTTCTGGTCTCTGTGTACATCCCTGGGCTTACGGCTGCACCCTGCTTCTGGTCTCTGTGTACATCCCTGGGCTTGTGGCTGCACCCAGCTTCTGGTCTCTGCGTACATCCCTGGGCTTACGGCTGCACCCTGCTTCTGGTCTCTGCGTACATTCCTGGGCTTGTGGCTGCACCCCGCGACCTCTGCCTTTTTCTCTGCTCTCTTTCTTCTTGCCTCGTGTTTCCCGCTTCTGTGTCTTATAAGGACATTCGTCTTTGTATTTAGGACCACCCTAATCCAGAACGATCTTATCTCAAAATCCTTTATTACATCTATAAATTTCTTTTTCCAAACGGGCCATATTCACAGCTCCAGATGTGCTATGTCCTACACTACTGGGCAGCCGTGGGCACAAAGAGAGACAGGGTGGTATCTAATAATAAAATATCACACACAAGACAATTTAATATTAAAGAAAGTTGGGACCAGGAAACTCTCTGTTCTCTAGAACAAAAAGCACGGAGTCTCTAACTTCTAAGGTTTTATTTTCATATATAAGGTACTCTAAGCAGACATTCAGGAATAAATGATATACAGATCAAAGGGCATTTCTCTGCAGGAACTCAGCAAACAATTAACAACAGAGTGTGGCCTGTTGGTAATGTACAGAGTAGATGTTCACACAACAGTGTAAATAAATAAGATGCAGTTTTTTTTAATCTAATCTAAACATAGACATAAGGGATTTTGCATATCAGAACCTACATCTGCATACATGTCTATCTGGCTCTGCCATCATAGACACTCTTAGCTCCTGGTGACTCTACACACATAGTCAAACATGTTTACCGCAGAGTTCAAATAGGGCAATGGTCTCCAGAACAGGTGCGTGTCTTTGGGGGAATCGCTGTTCAGCCACTACACCCTTGTTCAATCCACTGACCAGCACTGGCTGTGGTGTGTGTTGAAAGCTTTTTCATTTATACTGTGTTCTCTACACATCATTGCTGGGGATTCTGTGTGTCTCCCACCGCTCCCATCCCATTAAGATTAGATAGTATTAATGTGGTGAGGCCTCTGGGACAAAATGGAATCCACCCATGAAGAGGTGGGGTCTGTGGGAAGTGACTGAGTCAAGGACCACTGTCCATCAGTAGGATTTAGCTGCTCCATCAAAAGGCTGGAGGAGGGGAGGCAGCTATCCTTTGCCTTGTGTCCTTAAACCATCACCACTTAACGACACAGTAAGAAAGTGTCATGCTGGAAGTGGAGAGCAGTCCTTGCCAGACACCACATCTGCTCGTGTCTTGAACTCGGACTTCTCAGCCTCCAGAACAGTAAGTAGATTTCTGTTGTTAGTAGATCTGCAGTCTGAGGCATTTTGTTATAACAGCCAAAATGGATGAAGACCTGTCACTCTGGCAAGCATAATAGGAGCTGTCTTCTGCGCCTCCTGTGGGTGCCTGCCTCAGTTACATAGCCAGGCCCTGAGGGTGGACATGAGGCTGGCTTCCCCTGACTACGTGGGAGCAGAGCAGTGCATTCTGGACCACAGCGGCTTCCAGCATAGGGTAACACGCAAACACTCCCTGAATTTGGAGCTCTGGACGGAGCCTGACCCAGAATGTGAGAACCACTGTCTCCAAGCTGTGGGGGACCAGATTCCTGTTCTCAGCATTGCCATAACTCGGGTTATTTTTCAACTGTGGCTTGAGGAGAGGATGCCCAGTCACTCTCTTTTCTTCAAGTCTTGGTTTGAATGTCGAAAACCCTGGTTTCATCACTGTAAGAACTGGCCTGGAAGCTTCGTGAAGGGTAGCATGTGGGAGAGAGCAGACAGAGCCAGAGCTTGGGCTTCATCCTCAGCCTCATCCATGGACCTCATCCACAGGCCTTACAGGTGGCTTTGTCTATAGCCCTCATCTGTGGGCCCAGGGGTTGCTTTCCCTTCTGGGACAACCGCTTCATTTGGCAGCAGAACTAGAGGCAACCCAGACACCTCTGGGGCCACGAGGCTGAGGGACAGGAGTCTATTGTCCAGAAGCCCGGAAACATGGTGTGAACACAAGGAAGCCATCTGCCTTGGTCCCCTCAGAACTACCTCTTTCAAGCCCTGCTTGGGACAAAGGCCGCTTTGCCACAAGCATGGGAACTGGGGGGAGGAGAGGTGCACAGCAGGGTGACATTTTTAGTTGGGGGGAACTTCTGAGCATACCTGGAGGGCTCTGAGGAGGAAGAGGGGCAGCGGCAGCTGAGGAGACAAGGTTCTCAGAACACAGCGGGGATCCCTCCCCTCCACTTCTCTGGGCCTTTAAGACTCAAGCCCTCATACTCAGCTGTGGATGAGCTCCCCCTGCTACAGTGTCTGCCTCGTGAGGTCCTTGTGCGATGTCTGGCCGTCTGGCCAGCTGACCGTAGGACAGAGGACCAGGTCCCGGCCTCACCTTCACGGGGTCTCATTCCTCAGTCTCTGTTCTGGCCGCAGGCCCAGTGTCCAGCCTCCAGTTTTCATCTTCACAGCCGTGCCCCTGGGTATTAAAGTCAGCTAGGTGGCTCCATCCCTAGGGCAGACTTAGTACTTCCTCTGTCCTCTCTCCCAGGGTGCCAAAGCTGAGAGTGGGGTTCTACAGCTGGCCAGAAGGCCAGTCACTCCTGTCTTAGGTGAAGACACGCCCCCTCCTGACCTGCAGTGGTCCCAAAGTCTGGAGTCAATAAAAATGTGGAGCCAAGCAGGGTGCTTGAGTCTGGGCCGGCCTGCTTAGAAAGCTTCACTTCTCCTTGGGAGGCCAGACTTGCTGCAGGCATTGACCTTCTAGAAGCACTATTGAAATGACAGCCAATTGTTTGTTGGTGTTTTAAAAAGTTAGTATGTATGTATGTATATATATATATATATATATATATATATATATATATATATATAGTGTGTGTGTGTGTGTGTGTGTGTGTGTGTATTTGGAAATCTATTCTCTCCTTCCACCATATGGGTCCTGGGGATTGAATGCAGGTCATCAGGCTTGGTGACAAGCATCAATAAGCAATAAGCCTTTTCATTGGATCTGTTTGGGGGTTTTGTTTTGTTTTATTGAGATGGGAGTCTCATGTAGTTCAGGCTGGTCTTGAACTTATATGTAGCCAAAGATGACCTTGAACTTCTGTTCCTCTTGCCTCTACCTCCTAAGTGCTAAAATCACAGATGTGTACCACCAAGACCCGTTTTATGCAGTATTAGGGATCTAACCCAGGGCTTCGTGCATGCTGGGCTAGCAAGCTCTCTACCTACTGAGCTACACCACTGGTTATTTCAAATTCTTATTTATTATTTTTATTTTCTGTGTATGAGGGTATTTCCTACATGTATGTAAGTGTGCCCATGTCATGCAGTGCTCATGGAGATCAGAAGAAGACGTCAGATCCCTTGGAACTGGAGTTACGGATGGTTGTTAGCTACCATGTGGGTGCTGGGAATCGAACCCAGGTCCTCTGCAAGAGCAACAGTGCTCTTAACCACTGAGTCATCTCTCCAGCTCCCTTGTTTTTGTTTTAAGAGATGGGTCTAGGGTCAGTAAGATGGCCTATCAGGTAAAAGCACTTGCCTCCAAGCCTGATAATGATCTGAATTTGATCCCTTGGACGTGCAAGTTATCCTCTTATCTCCATATAAGTTCTGTGAAGCTCACACATGAATAAATGAGCAAACAAATAAATGTAATAAAGAGAGAGCTGGGTCTAGCTGTGTAGGCAGGCTGAAACACAGGCACACACGCATAGCCATGTTAGCCCTGAACAGGTTCTGCCTCAGCCTCCTGAATAGCTGGGACCATGGAAATATGCCACTAGGTTCAGTTTGCGCATATACTTAGAGAGGCCAAGAGAATGGGGCACCGAACAAAAGGAGCCCCCCATAAGTGGGAAAGCTGAAACAGCTCGCAGGCCCAAGAAAGCAGAGAGCCAGCATGATGGGCGTGGGACGAAGATGGAGCACCAGGTTCAGGAGGCGTGGGGGAGCATCTGCTCCCCAGCCCCTACCCGTGCTGTTCTTCTGTGCTTCCCGGTGTTAATTCTGTAGAAAGGTCACCGTTGAGGGCAGGGTCCCTGCTGACGGCCACACAGCCACAGGCCCCTACTCACGTCACCCTGAAGCAGAGCAAAAGGACCTTTAAGGATCTGGCCAACCCAAGGGGTGAGGGTAGAGGCTTCAGGGCTGACAGTGGTTTGCTTTCTGTCCTGCCTTGTCTTAGGTTAGTTTTTCTGAGTGCAGATACTGAGGGTCTGGGGTGGGCAGTGAGTATTGGGAAAAAGTGCCTGGGGCATAGGTTCAACACTGGGCAGAGCAAGTGCTGAGTTTCTACCCAGGTCTCACCAGGCCCTTAACCAGGGTCAGGACACTCTGGGCAGGGAAGAGGCCAGGCATTGGTCTCTCTGGCTCAGTTGCCCTGGGAGTGATCGACTCCAGGTGAGGTAGAGTCACTGCCGAAGGATTCCCTGGCAGTCTTGAGCCTGGCAATGTCCATCATCCTCCCTTGAGGAATCCCCATAATTTCGGGGGTCCAGCTCTGGTTCACATGAGTCCAGAGAGAACATCTCTGCAGGGCTTTTGCAAGCCATGCATCTACTCCCTACTCCTTGGTGAACATGGGTATGATGTTGGGGGACCAGTACCTCATAATCCTAGAGGGTGATGCTGGCTGAGACTCGTGGGCATCAAAGGTAGATCCATAACCAGAAAACACATTTGTTCTTGAGTGAAAGAACAGGAACCTTGAACTCTTCCTGGCCAAGAGGTCAAGAGTGGGCAGCACTGATCTCAGTGAGCAGAGGCCTGGGGCGGGGCAGTTGAGGCCTCTGTAGACAACCGTCCCGGATCAACCCCGGTGCCATGTTTGTTTCTGCTCCCAGGGCCACCTTGTTCACAAGCTGTTGGCCGGCCGTGGAGCAGCGATGTCCGCATTGGCTGGCGTGCCGCGGACTTCATAGTTTGATGTCTCCCCTCAGTGACTCTCAGGGCAGGCAGAGACCACCACACAGAGACCTTCCTGTTCGTCCCTCATGTGTGTTTCTGTGCACACCCCTGTCTTCTGGTCTCTCCCCAGTGGCCCGTCTTTCTGTTTGGCCCGGGAAGACCATTTGCTACCCCCCACAGTTCCGCCTTTCCTTTCCCTCATGCTCTCTCGTCCCACACACCCTGCCAGGGTTCTCCCCAATCTTGGTCTTCCAGGCCTCTCTGCACAGGCGACAAATGTGGGCTGCCGAGCTCTGGGCTTGACTGAGTCAGTCCACCCGTGACTGAGTGGGGCCCTTTGAACCTGCTCAGGTCCTCCTACCTCCACTGGACAGCACACATGCTGGGTCCCCTTCACCCTGTGGAGTCTGATGACCCCCTCTCATGATGGGTGGTCCTTGCCATCCCATACTTATGCTTGACCAGGCGTTTGTTCCTTCAAAGGTTCAGTGGCATGCATCATGAGTTTCCCAAAAATCACGTCTTACTTTTCTCCAGTTGATGGACTGAGTCACTACAGACTGCAGG
This sequence comes from Eospalax fontanierii, assembly GCA_035773235.1. Lineage (NCBI taxonomy): Eukaryota > Metazoa > Chordata > Mammalia > Rodentia > Spalacidae > Eospalax > Eospalax fontanierii. The sequence goes on from CM069541.1 coordinate 62,324,005, forward strand.
GCTTCGAGTAAGAGACGGAAGTCCAAGGTCACACTCTGACTGGTCTGGTTTCTGGCAGGCAAGTGCCATCTCCTCTGGGTCCTTATGCAGCTTTGAGGAGAGAGTGAGTTTCTAATATCTCGTCTTATAAGGGCACTGACCCTGGCAGACTGGAGTCTCACCCTTCGGGCCTCATCTAATCTTTTAAAAATGTATGTTTCATCTATTATTTTTATTTTATGTGTATGAGTGTATTGCTTGAATGAATGTAAGTGCACCCATGTCATATAGTGCCTGAGGAGGTCAGAAGAGGGCGTCGGATTCCTTGGAACTGGAGTTACAGATAGTTGTTAGTTGCTGTGAGGGTTCTGGGAATTGAACCCAGATCTTCTGCAAGAGCAGCCTGTGCTCTTAACCACTGAGCCATCTCTCCAGCCCCAACCTCACCTAATCTTTAATGGCTTCCTTGCAACATGAATTTCAGGGACACACATTCAGACTGTCGCAGTGTGTGACTGTCCACAGCTTGTAAGAGGCCTGGTTCTGGGCTGTGCTTCTCTGTCTGAGACTGGACACAAACCTTCCCGTGTCACATGGAAGCCTGGCCTGCTGCGAGTCCTTCCCTGTGCCAGGTCCTGCTCAGAGCTGGCAGCCTCGTTCACATTGCAATGATTAGAGCATGTCACTGGCATGGCAGTGAGTTCCTAGAGCCCATCTGCTCTCCAGATGCCAGTCTCTTCTGTCACCTTGGCAGGTGCTGACGTAGCCTTGTGGCTTCTGGGAGGGAACGCCCAGCAACACCCTTGGACCTCTAGCCTCTGGAATTGTTAAGGGCGGGGCAAGCATCAGGATCTGAATTTGAAGTCACCATAGCTGGTTGATGAATGCCAGGCACGGGGCTGTCACCTGAGGCTACCGTCCTCTGTCCTCTTGGTGTTCGTCTCACTGAGGCCTCTTGCACAACAAGACCGGCAGCATCACCTATTGAGGAAGTGGGTATATGCCAAACTATGAAGAATGCTCAGATGGCTGGGGCAGGAGCGTGAAGCCCTGCCTCAGGCAGGACTATAAATGCCATGGCTGCTTGCAGGTGCGATGTCTTAGATGCAAGATGGCAGACAGATGGACTGTGCACACAACACAGCTTGGGAATACCCTGGGGCCACATCAATCTAAGCAGCACGGCCATGTCAGCTTGGAGGCTGCGATTTGGCTGTTGGGTGGCATGCTCTGTTATTCTTAGACTTCTCCTCCTCCTGCAGGGATGGATGGATGATTAGGTAGAGATGTGGTTAGAACCAACCACTGCACCTCGAGGATAGCAGTTGTCCCTGATGTGTTGGTTCATGCTAGGTTAGCTTTCTAACCTAGCTTTCTTATCGTAGCTGGGTGGAATGTAGGCTCCTACCTTGCAAACCAGGGGTCCACTGTGGGTGGTGAGCCAAGTCCAAGGACACACTTAGGCAGGGGAATGACCATTCCCACCGGGTGTGTGATGAAGTCTACAGTTCTATGGTGTTTGTGCCAAGCCTTCAGTTCAGTGTCAGCAGTTACAACAGGTCCCTGGGGATGGGGCTTCACTGTACTTCTCCCCTGGCTGCTCTTCAGGCAACAGGATTCAGGTCTAAAATCATCTTTCTACAGGGGCAACACCCTCAGTCTGTCACCATTCTAGATTTACTTAGTACAATTGGACAGCTGTTATCTATTTGGCCCATTGAGAGACATCGTGTTCTGGTAGCCATCCCCACAACTCCACGGATTATGCCCTGGGTCCCTACCCTTAATCATGACATTTGCAAGCTCCTGGCTTTGGACAGGTAAGCATCACTTCTTATGTTAAGATCTTATCTCTATCACCATATGTGACAGCCCCATGACTTGTTAGAGATGTACTGACTGCTACTATCCACATGGTTCAAATAAATTGTACACAGATCTTCCTGGACATTTCTTTTGGAGACAGGTTCTTGTGCTGTAGTACAAACCAGACTAGATCTCACTATATAGAATAGGCTGGCCTTGAACTTATGCCGATCCTCTTGGTTCTGCCTCCTGAGTGCTAGGTTTACAGGTGTGCACCATCGTGCTTGGCTTTCTTGGGCTTTGGTTCATAGCTTATCCAGTCTGGTGTGCTTTGGACTTCTCAAAAAGCAGCCTAGGTGCTAGAAGGCACCTAGGTTTCAGAATGCTATACCTACCCAAACTAACCATCCTGATGCTCATATTGAGAGTGGGATGAAGATGTCTTCAGAAGAGCATCCTTCCTCATGAAGCCACTGGTGGGATGTGCCTCACCAGAACTGAGGAGGCCGACTGGACAGAAGAGAAAGCAACAAGGAGAAAGGAGGTTGTGTTAGTGATTTCTTGCTGTGCTGTGTTAAAGCACCGTGACCAAAAGCAACTTACAGAGTTTATTTGGGTTTATGGTTCTAGAGGAGGAGTCCATAACAGCTTGAGGATATGACAGGACGCAGCCAGGCCAGAAAGCTAGCTGATCACATTTTCTCACACAAGAATCTGAGAGGCAAACTAGAAGTGGGGTGAGGCTCTCAACCCTCAAGCCTCCAGCAAGGCTCCCCTTCCTAAAGGTTCTACAACCTTCCCAAACAGAACCACCAACTGGGACCAAATGTTCAATTGCTTGAGCCTATGGGGGCATTGCTGCCTCACTCCACTACAGAAGTTGTCTCAGAATGGGCATGAGGCAGAAAGACCCTGGGGTGTCAGCCCTGTGTCTGGGGTAGACAGCTACAACCCAGTGTGGAGCAGGTCAGAAGATTCTGTAGTGTTATAAGCCCTTGTGAGCCCAACACCCTGGGCCTTTGGGACCTATTGCCCCTGACTCTGAAACATGTGAGTTCAGGATGGGAGAGCCACGGCAGATTTGGGGAAGCCAGTTTCAGATGATCAGAGTGTGAGTGTGTGGTATGGGTGTCATGGTGTGTGTGGAATGGTTGCTTCCTCCAGGCTTGACATGACCACCATCTATATGAAACAGTGGGTGCCGTGACCCACAAGTGTCTTTGGTCCGTAGTCATAGCAATGTAATAAACAGAATAGTAAAGTTATAGCAGGTCTTTAGTAATGAGTCTGTTGACCTCCCCTTGTAGAAGGAGAAAGGAAGGCTCCAGACCCACACCTGAGATTCCAGCCACCACAGCCCCCTACCAAGACTGCACATGGTCTTGGGGTACCAGGCTGGCCCAGGGTAGGCTTCTTTGGAGGTACAGCTGCCCAGGAATCATGCACCCTTCTGTAAGCAACCCCAGTAAGCTAGTTTATTTTGCCAAACTGGACTTGCTGGATCTTGCTTTGCTCATAAAGTCACACAACAGGCGTGCCAAGCACCCTAGAAGCAAAAGATCTCAGAGACGGGAATGAGTGTTTGTAATCTGTACCAGCAGAGCTGGCTGGGAGCCTCTTGACTCTGCCCAGGAGGAGGAATTGACCTTAGGGCAGTGAGAGTGAGGTTCAGGCTCACTGCTGCCCACCCCCCGTTACTCCATGTGCAGACAGCCACGTCCCTTCAGCAATAGGTAGGAGAGAATGAGGCAGAGAGGAGGCCAGGATGTCAGGAGGCCAGGATGTCAGGAGGCCAGGCCAAGGAGAAAATGACAGGGTTAGAATGGGAGAATCTGGTGGAGTCCCGCATGTGGGATCGAGAGTTCTTTTAAAACTTACAATGCTCATGAGCTGTATGTAGAACGTGGCTTTAATCCCAGCACTCGGGAGGTAGAGGCAGGCAGAGATCTGTGAGTTCAAGGCCGGTCTGGTCTGCATGATGAGTTCTAGGATGGTTGGGAGTACAGGGAGACCCTGTCTCAAAAATGACCGAAAAAAACCAAACCAAACAACATACAATGCCCATTGTACACAGGACACATTACCTGTGTACAGAGAAAGGTACACAGAGAAAGAACAACCTCATTTCGATTTTTCACTTTGGGGATCTACAGCCTCTTAGCTTTGGCCTAGTCTGTGTCATGTCACTTCCTACCCCGGAACCCATGACAGGGATGGCAAACAGCCATGTGGCAGCTCCAGATCCTGGAATATTCAGGGACCCAACTGCGAGTATGCAGGAAGTGCGGCAGGTGGCAAAGACTTCCCTGCAGATGAGCCCGGCAGGGAGAGACCCCTGGGAGGATTAGTGTCTCGTTTTGCTGACCTGGGCCAGACAGTTGCTGGTAGGAGGGTAGCCTCGTACCTCCCCCAGGGGTTTTGGCTCTGTGCAGGTTGGACTCTGTGCTTAGCTTTTGGGCCTGCAGGATTTCTACTGGTTTTCTGACATTAAAAGGCAAAGTCAACCCGTATCGCTGTCCCCAGGACAGACACACACCCGAGGCCTGCTCATGCAGGAATGAACCTTTGGTACCTAGGTCTTGGCCCTCACTCAGGGTAGCTGGTGACTGAGGTGGTCCTTGGCAAGTCCCTAGAGCTCTAGTACCACAGGTCAGAGGCCACACTTCCAGGGTTGTCTGCTCAGGGAAGGAGCAACCTCCAGCCTAGCCTTGTGGTGGTTTGAGGGTTCTTGCCTGGGACAGCACTGAGCTCCTACCCAAGGACCCAGGAGCTGCCCCATCCCCTATCATGTCTCTAGGGGTCAAACCATCTCCCAAACCCAAATTTTTCTGAACATCTGAAGGAATTTCTTGGTAAAATACTATTTCTGAGAAGACTGGAGAGATGTCTCAGCACTTAGAGCACTGGCTGCTCTCCCAGAGGACCCAGGTTCGGTTCCCAGCACCCATATGGTGGCTAACAACCATCCTTAACTCCAGTTCTAGGGGTTCTAATGCCCCTTCTGGCCTCTGAGGCTTTTGCATTACACAGGTACACTTACATATGCACATGCAAAACACTCATATATGTATCTAAAAGGACTATTTCTGAATGGGAGGCATGTCTCTTGTACTTGGGCCTGTGGGTAGCAGACTTGTGTCCTCTACCCTCTGCAGCATCTCCACTGTCCGCAGGAGGAGAGGGCTCCACCTGCTGGAACCAGCATAAGTTGCAGCTAAGGAAGACAAACGCTTTCTTCACACTGCTGTGTGTTCCTCAGGCTTAGGCCCATAAGCCAGTAGAGCAGGAAGAAAGGCTGACAGCTGTTCAATTGATTAGTACCCTGGGTGAAAAGTTTAAGTGAAGGCTATGAGGTTCAGCCAGGGCTTGAGCCTCACAGTCTGGTGTCTCAGCAACCTCCTGTCAGGGCCCCAGAGATGCTCAATTTCAGCTACAAGAGTGGCTTTGTGGCTTTGAGTTTGATACTGTTGGACCTGGGGGCCCTATGACCTGGGCTGTGTGTCTCTGCCAACCCTCCTGCCAGGTCCCCTGGCTTCTCTCCAGGCCTCTGCTGCCCAGTTCCATGTTTCAGAAGCTGTGGGTCGGAACTCTGGGGTCCTGTGGGCTCTGTCTCCAGGCTACCATTGGGGTAGCCTTGACAAGAGGGAGGAGGTAGGGGACCATGAGTTAAGTCATCAGCAACAGCTTGGGAAAGCTCTGGGACAGGCTGGAGATAAATCAGCGACACCTTAGGTGGGCAAAGTGCAGGTGGAGGGTGCCTCAGGTGTGTGCCCAGTCCCTCCCCAGCTGGAAAGGGGCTGGGGGCCTTGCCCTAGGCCCTCCCCAACTGTCTCTCCCTCCTTCCTCACTCTCAGGGCCCAGTGGGGTGGAGAGCCCCAGGTGTGTGCCCTGCTCTGCCCAGAAGCCTGCATGGGATGGCAACACAGGCGACGCCTATGGCGCTGGACACCTCCCCCATCCTCAGCTACACAGAGATGAAGGGAGGAGTCACAAGGTTTCTCCAGCAACCCCTGCGTAGGCCCGCCTCCCTCTGGGGCCTGGGTTCTCTCAGGCACCTGCACACACTCCTGCTCCCAGGCTCTTGTCCTTCCTATCTGGCCTTCCGGTGAGTGAGTGCCTGGAAGGGGGTCCTACCAAAGCCCTTCCAGTCTGCCTCAGTTCCTTAGCGGGAGGGGAAGGACAGGCCCCAGCTGCTGGGCAGGGGGAAGGTAGCAGGTCAGGGGTAGGCAGGAGGGGGCTTAAGCTTTTCCGCTTCCCTCAACGTGGAGTGCAGACTCGCCATCCCTCCCACAGACTGCCCTTCCTCTGGGCTCAGGCCCCAGTGCTGGGGACACAGATGTCAGCTGGCTGCCCCATGGTTGACCAGTGCGCATGGAATTGTACCCTTTGTGCCTTCCAAACCCCCATTCTGACCACATGTGCCAATAGGCTTCTTTCACAGTGGTGCTCCCTGACCTGGAGCTGGTAGACTACAAGCCCCTGGCCCCAAAGATCCAAGGGCTGCTGACTCCAGGGAGGTGGATCTTTGTGCTGCCTTGTGTGACTGTGGTTTCCTTATCGTTTGTAGTGAGGAGTCGGAGGTCACCTTGGTGACATGCAGGCTTGGTTCTGGGTGCCCCAGATGGTGGCCTGCTGGACTTGCTGTCCACAGAGGGTGGTAGGAGGGACTGGCTGGCCTTTACCTCCTGTTTAAGTGGTCCTTGCTGGCAGTCTGTATGTCTCCCAGGCTTTGATGAGGGCTGCTGGGTCGTGACTCTTGGTTGCTTAGCAGAGAGGCTTTGCCTGCGCTAGGCTCGGGGCTGCAGTATTCCCAGCAGCTGTGCCTGCGTTTCCTGCCAGCCACCTCTACTGAGGACAGCCGTTTGTCCACGAGATTTATCTGCCTCATCTGCAGCCTTTCAAGTACTTCCATCTGCCTTCCCCAACGGCATCTCCTCCCAACGGCATGTCCTCCCAACGGTCTTCCCAAGCCACCACTATTATGTTGCCGTGTTCCCGCCCTTGCTTCTGCCCCTGTGTGAGGCCTCTGTCCCCTGGGATTCAATACCAGTCTGAGGCATCAGTTGGCCTCCCTGGGGAGCCGTCTGTGTTGGAAGAGACTTCCGAGCTAGGAGGGACAGGCTGTCTAGGTTCAGAAGTGCACTTAAAACTCCCTGACCTCAGAGCTGGCTGGTGTGTGTGTGTGTGTGTGTGTGTGTGTGTGTGTGTGTGAGATGTATGTATTCTGCATGCGATGTTTGTGTTGTATGTCATGAGAACTGTGCCCTCTACCCCAGGTGTGGCCCTGCCATTAGCCTGTTAGTCTCAGGTGTGACCTGCTTTGGCCCCAGGAGAATTGGATGGCCGCAGGTGCTTCTGTTGGGGCCCCAAGGCCCTGGTCCGGTTCCTGGGCATCAGCAAGCCTGGTGTCTTCTGAGTAGAGCTGTGGCATTTGGGGGTACTGATCCGGCTGTAGCACCCAGAATGGGCGGATATGTTGGCAGTTGAGTGCCATGCCAACTCCAGGACGCTAGGCCTGAGTCGCTGTTGCTGTGGAGTGAGCTAGAGTATCAAACCCTAGACCCCTCCACTCCCTGCCTCCCAGGGGGTGGGCATGGTGCCCTGCTCTCCTTCACGGTTCACTGGCTGCCCCCAGCCTGCTCAGGGTTTACTGTTCTAGAGAGGAGGCGGTGAGAAGTAAACAGTGTGGCTAATGAGAGTCATGCCAGTTTCCAGAAGGAAGCCCTTCCTTACCCACTGTTGCTAGCCAGCCCAGACTGCAGCTAAACATGACATATGTCGCCGGCTGCAGCCTATGTGCTTTTCATGGTTGCAGGGGGTTGGGGAGGGGCCTCCTGGGCTCTGCTGCAGGGTAAGTGCCACTCATGGCAGAACCAGGCAATGACTTCTGGGCTCTGGGGTAGAATGGCCTTTCTTCTTACCGTGTGCCCAGCCAGGTGAGCCCCTTGCATTCCAGGCATCTTCCGACTTCCCAGGAGCCTGCCGAGAGGGAACTGATGCTCTGCTCTCTCGACCAAGGGGGAGCTCTGAAGGCTTATCACCAGCGTGTGCCCCTTTCTGCTGGGTGTGACTAGTCTGGCTTTTCCTTCCATCCCTCCCCTGCCAGGAAGCCACTCCTCAGGTGAAGTGCCACATGGTCCTGGGGACCCCAGGAACTGCTGCTTCTTTCCTGGCCCCAGGCTGTGGTAGGGTATGCAGAGCACTTGGTGTCTCAGCCTTACAGCATCTTGACCATGCGAACTGTCCTTCTGGTCTAGTGGAGAACTGTCAGAGCTCAGCCCGAGGTCAGCGCCATCAGTGGCTAGCATAGTGCCCAGTCATTACAGGGGGATCCATGGTGAAGGCTGGGAGACCAATACATGGGAGCGCAGCATGAAAGGGTGGTGCTCGTCCCTAAGGGACCCTATGAAGGAGGCCGACAGGAATCTGGCAGGCGCCACCAAGGTGGGAACAGCGCGAGGCCCCAGTCGCACGCCTCCCAAGACAGGTGAGGGAGGAGGTAGGAAGAGTGGGGAGGTTGTGTGACCTCAAGAGCTAGGCTAGTGCTCCACCTGGGTGGAGGCGGAGTGGTGAGATTGGCAAGTGCCGGGAGTGGGTTCACAAAGGGTGTAGACCTCTACACCCTGCAGCTGGGCTCCAGATTGGCTGAGATGCTGCAGGGAACAAAAACAGGCCTGGCACGTGTGGGCACCTGTGTGTGTTTTGACCTGGGCTATGATCTGTCCAGTGGCCCCAGAGTCTTGCCGCTCTCTACTCTGTGGTAGAAACAGTGCAGAGTTCTGTTCCACTGGCTGGGATGGCAATCCTGGGGCAAGGGCAGGGCGGTCCACAGATGTCGGCCAGCCTTGGACTAGCATCATCAGGGGGCATCTTGACTTTGGAATTGGACGTGTGGGATGGTGGTGCTGCTTTGGTAGCTGACTTTTATTGTCCCGTTCACCAGGCATTTATTTAACAATCTTGTGTGAACCAACAGTCAAGTGTTCTTTCTGACTGTTCTGTCTTCTTCATGCTGTGGCTTCTTCCCAATAAATCGGGCTCCATTTGGTGGCGGCAGCCCAGCCCCTGGGCACCTTCCTGCTGGGTAGGAAGTAGGACTGCTGGCCATGTGAGGAATACTGTCTCCCTTGCTTAGGAGCACCCTGTTCCTCTGCCTGTAGGGGTACAGGGAAGCCAGGACCTCATGCCTGCTCCTGGGGTGCTGGAAGTGACCATTATCAAAAGGGCCAGGCCTTTGGAGGTCGGACATTCCTGGAGCTGCAGGGCTGAGCCAGGACCATGGCCTCCATTCTGCAGGTGTCAGGGTGGGGAATCAGGCTAGCAAAGGCCACAGAGGGGCTTTCTGATATGGGGAGAGCTCTCTAGAACAGGGAAAGCCTGAAGTAGAGCACTCTAGGCTCCCAGGGTAGTGTGGGAGCCATGTGGTGGTCTCTGTTACGCCCCAGATTCCTGTGATGTCCCAGACCTGCTACCTCAAATACAGTAGTCTGGTATAATCCAGGCTGGCTGTCTCATCCTAAATCCTTTGCAGCATATAATAGAAAGATCTAGAAGGTCTGCACGTTTTCCAGACATCTAAGGGTACCTGATACCACCCCGCAGTCTCCTTCCAGGAACTGCTGATCTCTTGCAAATGTCATCAAAACACACACAGGTGGGATCTGCCCATGAGAGCAGGTAAGTCTTGGCAAGACTGACTCCAGGCAAGGGCAGACAAGGCAGAGCCAGAGAATGCTGCCAAGAGGCCACACTAAGTGTCTGGGTCTCCATGTGTGTTAAGGCCCTGGGACTGGATTCTGGGTCCTGCATGTTCTGTGCAAGAATATCCTATCAGGGAGGGCCCAGGGTGCAGGTAGTCACCATCACATTCGGGCATGTCTGTCCTTGAACAGCTATTTCCAGAGATTTGTACCTCCTTTCCTAGGTTAAGCCCTTTAGAAAAAATCTTAGGGCTGAAATGTAGCTCAGTGGCAGAGGCTCACTTAATAAACGAGGTCCACGGTCCATCTCCAGCACCGATAAGGAAGAGAAGAACCCTTGAGTGTTCTCCATGCTGTCTAGAATTGGGACTCATGTTCTCTGGGGCATTGGGAAGGGCAAGCCTTCAGCCTCGTAGAGTTCCCAATCTTCCCTATCAGGGAGGTGATGAGGCAGCAGAGAGCTCACAGGAACTCAGTCCTCAGGGTGAGGTGTTGTCCCTGGCGTCCCACCTTGCCTGACTTAGAGTTGGATTTGAGTCCTTCATCCTTGGAACCATGCTGACTGAGCACAGGGTTGGCCAACCACAACCCTGTCCTTTTCACCACGTTGCCTATTGGAACATCATGCAGACGGCAAAATGTGTGCTCCCTAGAGTGTCTGGGTCCCCTCCTGGATGCTGGCAGGAGTCACTGAATGACACGGGGTTATTATGCTGTCATGGGCCACCTGGAATTCTCTCCCACCCTGCAGTTTATCAGGAAACCTCTTGGCCATTGTCTATCCAGGGCCTGTACTCACTGTCCCTACCTACCTTCAGTGACTGTCCTGAGGGCCGGGGAAGCCACACTGAGGGCCGGGGAAGCCACGCTGAGGGCCGGGAACCCACACTGGCCAGCATCCAGAGCAGGGCAGTGGCCAGTTCATGATGGATGCTGAGTGACAGACCTCCAGGCCACCATGTAACTGTGCTATTCGACCTGGGCTCCCAGGTGGCAGGGCTCGCCCTCCACACCTTCCTGCCTTGGCCCCACAGCCATGCCAACTCCAGTAATGGGTGTGCTGCCCACTTCCCTGAGGGTAGCCATGCAGACCTGCCCCAGGGATAGGCAAGAGGGCCTCTTCTCCCTTAGAACCTTGGGGAGAGCAGCAGACAGGAAGGCTGACACCAAGCCCAGGTACTGTTTGTGTGGACGTGAGCCAGCATGCTGGCATTACTAGTGGTCTCACATCACCTTCCCTTAAGGGGTACCACCTTGGTGGGAGGTGGGAGGATGTAGAGGTTAAATATAGGGGTCCTAGGCCCAGGTCTACTTGTGCCTTTGGGCCCTGCCTCTCTTAGCCTCAGTTTTCCCATCTGTAAATTGGGCTGACCATGTTACCTACCTCAAAGGAATATGGTCAGGATCTGAAAGAAACTGTCAGTTCATGTCCACGTGATGGGGGCATTTACTGGTCTCTCCTGTCTGTCTTGGGCTCTGAGGTAGAAATGGGTGCAAGGGTACCAGAGGGTGGGGCTCCACCTACAGTGTTGTTCTCAGCACCGCTGAGAAGCCGGCTGACTGGCTGTGTTGTTGCTCTCTCTAAGGGAAGATGTATTCCGACCACATACAACCAAGGACAACCTCCTGGCTGCACTGAGGTGGCCTGGGCTCTCCCAGCCGCTGGATACGCTTCAGGCAGTTCCCTACGTGCCCTGGTCTGATTGCATTAAGGAACCAGACCCCTACATGAAGGCCTGCAGCCTGCCCATGTGGCCTCCAGAGCTGGAAACCAGGAATAGGGACAGCTCAGCATCCTCAGGCCGCCTCTCTGGCTCCTCGGGGGGCCATGAATCACATGTGCCTTTCCATGGGCCCTGGAAGGAGAGGCCACCCCTGGTGTTGAGGCCCCAACGTCCACCCAGGAAAATCAACCCACGTCTGGAGCAGTTGAGGGACAAGATCCGAGCCCAGGCACAGTGGAGGGCCAGCTCTGCCTCCTCTGCTCCATCCAGTGCCTCACTCTACAAGGCCGCCTCTGCAATGCGTCGACAGAAGACCCCCAAGGTGACAAATGCTTTTCCAGTGCCTACACGTCCAGGTCAGTGGCTTCTTTGCCCAGTGGGGATGGGTCAAAGGCCGTGGGAAAGGTAGGTGGGATGGGGATGGTGGGGCTGGCTGTGGCTACTGCTGGGCACCTGGGTAGACAACAGGGAGCTTTCTGCCCGTGTCCATAGGGCCCCAAAGGGGTTGAGATCTGGGAGGTCAGTAGAGATCAGGGGGGCCTCTGAGCTGTGGCTAGAACGAGGAAGACTCATCAGTGGGGCTCTGGAGATGAGAGGGATGGAGCATCGGGAGACAGAGACCCAGAGGACCTGTGGGAGGTGTAGATATCCTAGGCGTGGGGTCTGTGCTTTGTCCCTGCAGCCTTAGGGGCTGGGTGGGGGTTTTAGCAGGCCCAGCATAGTCAGGTACAACCTGCAAAGCCAGTGTGAGGTCTAGAAGGCCTGATGCCCTCCAGCAAAGGTTTTCTGGAGAGGAAAGGGGCAAGGTAGCAATGAAACGATACCCAAAGATTTCCCATCGGAGACACCGCTTAGGTCTTTCGCAGGAAGAAGGGAGCTGTTTTCTAATAATAGCTTGTTTTTACAAAACCACAGTAAAGGGCTGGAAAGATGGCTCAGCAGTTAAGAGCACTGGCTGCTCTTGCAGAGGACCTGGGTTCAATTCCAAGCACTCACATCCTAACCTCAGTTCCAGGGGATCTGACATCCTCTTCTGACCTCTGCAAGCACTGTGCAATACCAGGGCATTTAACATACACGTACTCAAGACACTAATACACATAAAATAAAAATAAAATTAAAAAATTTAAGGACCATTATCAAATACATGTAACATAAAATTGGTCATCTTTACCAGTTAAAATAATTTCTATTACATTTATTGTGTGTGTGTGTTGTGTGTGTGTGTGTACACATGTCCTTAGTTGTGGCAGTCAGCAGACAATTTGTGGGAGACTGGTTGTTCTCCCATGATGTGGGGCACTAGAGGTTGAACTCAAGCCCACTGGGGCTTGTCTATATATAAGTCACTGTATAGACAAGGCTATCTTTGAACTCACAGAGCTCCACCTGCCTCTGCCTTCTGAGTGCTGGGATCAAAAGCGTGTGCCTCCACACCTAGCCTAAAGATTAATTCTTTTTTTTTTTTTTTTTTTTTTTTTTTGTCTTTTTGAGACAGGGTCTCCCTGCAGTCCCAGTTGGCCTAGAACTCAGTATATAGACCAGGCTGGACTTGAACTCACAGAGACCACCTGCCTCTGCTGCCTGAATGCTGGGATTAAAGCCATGTGCCATACTCCTGGCAAGATTAATTCATTTTTATTTTATGTGTACAAGTGTTTTGCCTCCATCTATGTGTGTACCCCATGCATGTGCCTAGTGCTCACAGAAGCCAGAAGAGAGCATCAGATCCCCTGAAACTAGAGGGACAGATGATGGGTGTTAAGAACCAATCCTGAGTCCTCTGCAAGAGCATCAGATGCCTGAACTGCCGCGCCATCTTGCTGACCCAGTTGCTACCATTTTGGAGTGATCTGTTCCACGGCATCAGCCTTGTTTCTCATGCAGCCGTCACCACCATCCTTCTCCAGATCCCTCCCATCCTTCACACTCAACCTCAACAACCCCATCCCTTCCCCAGCCTTAGCACGTACTCTCTACTTCCTGTCTTTATAGATCTGATGACTCTGGAGACCTTGTAAGCCTGGAATTCCAGGGCTGGAGAGGTGACTCAGCTGTTAAGAGCACTGACTGCTTTTGCAGAGGACCTGGGTCAATTCCCAGCACCCATATGGTGGCTAACAACCATCTGTAACTGCAGTTCCAGGGGATCTGACACCCTCTTCTGACCCCTCGGGCATTGCATGACACGGGTGCACCTACCTACATGCAGACAATACGCTCATACATGTAAATAAAAAAGTGCATTTTTTTTTAGAAAGTGTAGATAAATCCAAAGAAGGAAACAAAACTTGTCACCAGTCACCATGTGACTTTCCCCCAGATTGCCCTTGGCTAGCCCTTTGGGTATGATCCTCTGTTGGTTTCCTTTTGCTGTGATGAAACCTGGGGAAACAGCTTAAGGGAAGGATTTATTTTGGCTCATGGTTTCAGAGGTCCATGGTCACCAGTGTTATGAGACACTGTTCCTAGGGAGATAGGAACAAATGTCTACTCACCTCTGCTAGGGAATCCATGACAGACCAAAGTAAGGGTAGCTCCAGAGTCCAAAATGGTGAGCCAGTGAGTTTTGTTGGCACTAGTTACAGGAGTGTGGTAGGCTATTTACAGGACCAGAAATGACTCAAAGCCGACTTCATCAGCAAAGCCCACCTCAGCACTGGATCTGGCCCGTAGAACCCAGAAACCTGAAGCACTGTACCATCTCTTAACAGGTTGGAGAGAAGCCTCTTCCAGGGCGCTCAGCCTGTCTGAGAATGTCTCTTAGTGGGGACCAAGGGGTGTCATGTATCTGGTTTCAGAGATATCCTGAAGCTGAGTTGATGACCTCCTCAGTTTAGAGAGCTTCCCTGCAGGATGACAGCTCCCAAACATCTAAAACGCCGACTCCAGGCAATCCAAAGCCCTCTTCTGTTCGCCACTAACACTGTATGCAGTGCACATGCAGGCAAAACACACATACACATAAAATACAAAAGCTTTCAATCTTAAAAGTTATTTATTTATTGTATAGAGGTGATGTGTGTGTGTGGTACATACGGGTGTCAGAGGACAACTTGCAGAAGTCGGTTCTCTCCTTCCACCACGAGTCCTGGAGATCTAATGTGGATCAGCAGACTTAGTGGCAAGCAGCCTTGACCCACGGAGCCATCTCACCAGCTCATGTCTCAAGGTCCCCTTCCTGCTGTCTAGTGCAAAGCACTTGGCTTCCTTTGAGTGACATCAATCTCTTCAGCCAGACCATCCTCAGTCCCAACTTTACATATGCCTCCTTTCTGGCCAAATTACAGGGTTTTCAAATCTTTCCTCTCTGCTTTTTAATTTATTATTTATTTGTGTGTGTGTGTGTGTGTGTGTGTGTGTGTGTGTGTGTGTGTGTTTATATGAGTAAATGCCATATGTGTACAAGTGCCCAAAGAACTAGAAAAGGGCATGGGATCCCCTGGAGCTGGAGTTACAGGCAGTTCTGAGTGCTTGATGTGAGTGCTGAGAACTGAACTTGGGTCATCTGCAAGGCAGCACACACTCTCAACTGCTGGGCCATCTCTCCAGTCCCACCTCTCTGCTTTCGCTTCTGATTCTCACTGAGCCTGGCTGAAAGTGAGGGGTACCCATGCCACGGCCTGAGCACTGGGTGGCCCCAGGTCCCGTTCCCTACAGAGCACTCATTTCCACTTGAAACCTCAGGAACACAGCCTCTGCTGTCTGGGTTACTGTTGGCAGGAAGGGACTACTCAGGGATTTGGAGTCAGTCTGGCCTTCTCTGGAGCCTGGATTCTTGCTCTCTGCCCCTCAGGGAAAGGAATCAGGCAGGAATGGAACGCAGGGTGGGAACGTGTCCTTACTTATAGTGGCATCATCCCCTGCACAGAAGAGAACAGGCTCTTAGCACATTCTTAATGCCAGCTCTTGTCTGGACCCCACACCTCCAGGTCCCTGGCAGCCCTGAGACTTGTTATCCCATTTCACAGGTGAAAGGCAGTGCTCACAGACACCCTGCCTGGTCCCGGAGGTGTAGAAGTGTGGGTGGTGGGTCAGAAGATTCAAAGTCATGGGAACAGGTCCAGGGGACTGCTGGTGTTTTTTTCAGTCAACTGATCAACAGTGAAGGAGCTTGGAGAGGTGACAGGAGCATTCTGGGAGCCAGACAGCTGTAGCATGGGAAGAGCTGCCTCATCTATGTCTGAGGGTGTTGAGTTGGGCATGGGCAGCTGCGTTCTGGTGTGCTGGGCTTGAGGGCAGGGATGTGGTACATCCATGTCTACAAGCCAGACAGAGGTGGACACCTGTGAGGTTCTGGAGATGCCAGAAGGGAGCTTGGGCTCCCCCAGATCATGTAGATACTGGGTATCTTTGGTTCTGAGTTCTCCATTCCAAGAGAATAGTGAGGGTTTCCCATGGGAGGAGGAAGCGATGAGACAAGTCCCCAGTAGGACCATGGTGGTCAGCTGCGGTGACCGGTGCCAGCAGACACCAGTTCAGCTATGTTAAGGGAATGTCCTGTCATGTGATCATGAGCTGATGACAGATGTAGGCGGATCTTGGACTGGATGATGGACAGGGAGGGCAGGACTGCCTTGAGCCAACTTCGCCTGCCCTATCTCCCCTCCGCCTTCCACAATGTCCCATGTCAGCTTGTCTGATGAGCCATCTTCCCTGCACACCCCTGAGTGGCCAGGAGTCACATTCAAAATGCAGAAGCTGCAGTCCTCCGAAGCCCAGTGGTCATCAGCTCTTGACTGCCACACTTTCCTCCCCCAGGGTTTGAGTCTTCTAGAAGCAGGGGATACAGGAAAGTCTTTAAAAATGTTTGTGGTAAAACACATACATCATAAAATTTATTGTCTCAACCATTTCTAAATGTACAGATCATTAAGTGCATTCAGTGTTGTGAAGCTGTGTCACCTGTCAATCCACAGCATACTCCCTCTTCCCAAGCAGCATCGACTCCCAGCTAACCACTGAGTCCTGACACCCACTGCTCTACTGCTTGTCTCTGTGGACCTGATGAGACTCTGGGCATGTCACAGGAGAGGAGTCCTTCAGAACATGCCCTTCATCCCACTTCCTCCTCCTTCTCCTCCCCTTCTTCCTCTTCTCTTTCTCCTCCTCCCCCTCCTCTCCTCTTCCTCCTCCCCCTCCTTTTCATTTTGGAAGGGTCTCACTGTCTATCCGAGGCTGAGCTTTAACTTGAGACCCTCCTGCTTCAGCCTCACAAGTGCTGGAATTACAGATCTGCTCCACCACACTCAGATGAGGACGTCTTCGGAGAGCGCGTGGGTCTTGAGGCCTCTCAGTCTGCAGAGTGGGGTGTGGGAGGGACTGAGGGTAGAGCCGGCGTCGGTGTGTTCCACAGACTCCCAGGCAGTGGCATTGCCATGAACTGTGGCACATTTGTTCCTCTTACTCAGTTTACTAGTTGATTGGCTTTTCAATGCTTTTCAGTCAAAGCCCAAGCTCAGTGAGACAGTGGGGTCAGATGGCACCAGAAAAGATGACCAGTCAGAGCTGCAGGCCTGGGTTCCACCTTGGCTGGCCACTGAGCTTGCTATGGGACGTTGAAGGGGCTCTGCCCGCTCATAGCAGTGTCCATCAGTCCGAGGGTGGGTCCCTCAGTTCCCACCCTCTCTGTCTGGTGGGAGCCTCATCCAGGGCAATGCTGCCACACCCTGGGGCTTGAGTCATTCATTCATTCACTCTGCAAACAGGAACCCTGGCCCAGTGTCAAGCTGAGCACCTGCAGGCCGTCTCATTGCTCACCTTCCCTCCCTTTCCTCTCAGTTCCAAGGACAAGTGCCAAAAGGATCGAAAGTGCTTCTAGCAAAAGAGAGGCCCCAAGGTCGCCCACCCCCTGCAGAGCTGCCAGAGGCAGAGGTGAGGTTCAGCACTTGGGGCCCTGGAGTCTGTGATCCCAGCTGGTCATAGTGGTGCACGGCTCTCCATCCTGTGCTAATGCTGGCTGCTAAGGCCCACCTATACTACGAGGGGCATGGGAGCCCTGAGGTCTGAGCGGTCCCACTCATCAGGGCTGTGTCCTTGCAGTGGGGTGGAAGTCCCCAGGTCTCCAAGTGCTGTGATCTGTCCTTTAAGCCCCTGTAGGCTGGAAAGACACAAAGTCAGACCTACTAAGCCCACTGTTTTCTAGAGCAGGGGCATGCTGGGAAGAGACCGGGGAAGGTGGCAGGCTGCCCGTTGTCCTGTCTAAAATGTGTTTGCCTGTCTCTACACTGTCATTTAACCCACACTTGCTGCCCTTCGCAGCAGGTATCCTGGAAGAGGAAATGACACGCCTGGTTTCGGATCCAGAATTCTAGGTGGAAGCTTGCTTGGTGGTGGGAGGGACGGATCTTGCCTCTCCTACAGCTCTGGGCACTGTAAGCTGTCTTCCAGTCCCCCTCCCCCCACTCCCCTATGTGGCAGATCCTCAAGGATCCAGTAAGTGGCCCTGTGGATGGCAGGTGGGCCTACTGTGCGTCTAACTCAGGCACCTCCTCCCTGAGCTTAGAACCTCATAGATACTTGGCCTCCCGGCCAGGGAACTGCCTCGGTAGCTTATGGAGTAAACCCAAGAGGTTCCTCCACCTAGCTGGATCCCTGAACCCCAAAGCAAGGCCAGATAGGGATGTGTGGAGTTCACTGGAAGGGAGGCAGGTAGAATGTGAAATGTCTTCGAGATATTCTAGGAACCAGGCAGATTTGGCTTCCATTTTGTAGATGTAGAAACTGAGACAGGTTTGGCAACCTGCCCAGGGCCACACGGGCAGAGAGCTGGGCTGGGTTCTGACCCAGCTAGCCCTGGGCCTGTGCTGTCTACTTGAAAGCCAGGTGTGTCCTGAGAGCATGCCTGAGCCCTCATCAACCCACGCCCCTCCCACTCCAGCCTGGACTCAAGAAACACCGTCAGGAGTTTCCAGGTAGGACGGTCGCTATACACTGGGATTGAGGTCAGCTTGGCAGAACCCTTGCTTTAAGCAGAAAGGACCCACAGGGCTTGGGAGTACTACCCGAGCCTCCCCTGTGAATCCCCATACCTCAGTCCCCACCCTGCCCCCAGTGTGAGGTCACCACCCTGGACCCACTGGTGTGGATAGTGTGTGTTCTGTGCACGTACACACCTGGGTTTCTGTGTAGTGTCATCAGATTCCTCCCTCCCCTGCTCCCAGGTAGAGTGCTGTGGCTCCCAACAGAATGAGTGTCTCCCTAGTCCGAGGCACACTCAGCACTTAGCAGAACCTCATGACATCAGGCAGACAAGTCGATTCAGCTGGCTGTAAGTGACACAGAATGGGAAGGACAATGCCACTGGACCCCAAGAATGTGAGGCAGTATAGGACCCCAAGAATGTTCCAGAAGGTTTGCTGACAATGCATCAAATATAACCATTTTCTGCGTCATGCTTTCCTCCCTCCCCAGCTTTCTGTTTTGTTTTGTTTTAATGGCTTGCTTGAAAAATGACCTGCCGTCTGCCTGACACGGGGTCAGAGGGCATGCCACTGGCCGCATTTATCATCGCAGTCACCATGTCACCCTGATGGTGGTGACCATTAGTTTCTGTCAGTGACGAAGCCACAGCTGGACTAAGGAGAGATGAGTTTGGGTTCAGGGGTCAGAGCCACAGGACTTGGGAATTGGATGAATTAGAAATTTGCTGTAGTTAACAAAAAATTAAGTCACAATAGTTATAAAATATTCATCCATCCGGGCCAAAGGAAAATGAAGCCCGATATTTAATTTCAGATTATATCACCTCGTTTTGCATTTTTTATCATAGATTAGGTCGGCCTGGAGCTTTGACAGGGCACCTGGGGACTCCATCCATTTCCACAGATTAAAAATCCTCTCGTAAAAAAATTAATTGCCATTAAACTGTTCAGCGGAAGAAAAAAATGTGCCCATCAGGACCCATTTATCGACCAAGACCCCTCTGGTGGGCTAATGGGGAGGCTGATGGCTGTGATGGAGGACAGTGAGGACAGCCCTCCTTACATGGGTCCCCTGGCCCAGTGCCTGGCATCAGAGCATGGCCTGTTTGTGCAGTTAGCCGTCAAGCAACCCTGACATGCCTAGTCAGGAGGCCTGACCCGGCTCATCCCACCCCAAGCCGCCACTGAACCCTGGGTATAAGCAGCCAGGTCAGTCTACTTCACGTGGGTTGTGGCCTCCACCTGGGGCCTGCAGATCCCAGCCAGTGTCCCCTGTGAGTGAAGGTGAAGGGAGCGTGTGGCCCTGTAGGGAGGAATTGTTAGGCCTGCTCCCCCTACAGATGGGGAAGTCAAGGCACATGGAAGTTAAATCACTTGCCCCATGGCCACAGCTTGGAGCAGCTGGAATTAGCCCAGGTCTGGGGCTATGAGGCCAGTGTTGACCTCCTCTGGCCCAAGGTCTTGTCCTATAACAGAACTTCTTAAACTTTCTCCATTTGTGACAACTTCTCAACCAATAATTTTTTTTTTTAAGATTTATTTCTTCTGGGCATGGTGACACACACCTTTAATCCCAGCACTCAGGAAGCAGAGGCAGGCAGATCGTTGTGAGTTCCAGGCTAGCTTGGTCTACATAGCAAGTTCCAGGCTAGCTTGGTCTACATAACGAGTTCCAGGTAAGTCAGAGCTACATAGTGAGACTGTCTCAAGAAAAGATTTTTTATTCTCTTTGCTTTATGTATATGAGTGTTTTGCCTGCACGTATGTACATCTACCACATGTGTGCAGTGTCTGCAGAGGCTAGAGGAGGGGGTTAGATTCCCTGGAACTGGAGTTAATAAGTGTTTGTGAGCCACCATGTGGGTGCTGGGAACAGAACCCAGGTCCTTTGGAAAAGCAGCACATACTCTTAACTGCTGAGTCGTTTCTCCAGATCTTAATACTTTGACTTTATAATTGCCAATACCAATATAAATATGTAGTACCATATGTCAGGAGGATGTTTGGGACCATTTCAGAAATGGCTGGAAATTTTGTCTCATTCTCATGCTAAAATTCATTTGATAATTTTTTTATGAAACTCAAACAGCAATTTTAAAAATCCAATAGAGGGGCTGGAAATGACTCAGTGGTGAAGAGCACTGTCTGCTCTTGCAAAGGACTTGGGTTCAATTCCCAGCACCCACATGGTGGCTAACAACCGACTCCTTCTTCTGACCTCTGAGGGCATTGCGTGACACAGGTGCACTTACTTACATGCAGGCAATACACTCATACACATAAAATAAAAATAATAAAATAGTTTAAAAAATAAACAGAATTGGATCCAGATACATGGACTTCATACACGCTGAGGAATGACAGTAATAAATGTTTTTTATGTTTCTGTAAGAGAGCAGGAAACTTCACGTGTAAAGTAAGAACACTGCACTTCATCGCAAACAGTTGCCTGTTTCAGGACAAATTCATTGGTGCTGTGCGGCGTGTGCATGCTGTGTGTTCAGAACCAAGGCTGCAGTGAAGTCATGTGGTCCGACACGAGTGCTGCTAGAGACACTGTGGATTCATGATGCATCTGATTTTGAGTTGATTTCTGGTTGCTTTGTGTTTAGAAACCTTTTACTGTTGCCAAATTTTTTGCAACCCCTATTTTTAGTTATACAACCTCACTTGGGTTCAAGACCTTCTGTTTAAGAAGCTGGGGCCTAGAGAGAGCATAGCCTTGTGGTTTTGTCCTCCTGGAGGCACAGTAACTGGGTGCAGCCCATCCTCTCCCCAGGAGGAGGTAGTTTCAGGTCGGAGAGGTCCTCCAGTCTTATGGAGGGCTTTTCTTTCCTGGATAGACCTGGGCAGGTGAATATTTTACAACTGTTGTGATTTAGTTTTTTAAGGTTACTGAAAATGTGAATTCATTTAATTCCCAATAGTCAGGGTGGTAGGGGGAGGGGATGGAGGAGAACAGATTCAGGTGGGCCATCCGCCAGGGTTGGATCTTCTGTACAGTCCTGGCTGGGAGGCACCGCTCATACGGAACAGAGAAAGGCCTGGCTGAGTTCACAGCGGTGTGAGTCCAGGCCTCAGGCGCTGCTGCCTGGGAAAGAGGTTCGTGGAGAGATGGGGCATCTACCATGGGTGTGATCTCAGCCTCGCCGGGCTGGCTGAACCTGGAGTGGTGTGTCTGCCGGTGACAGCCTATGTGTGTGAGTGTGCAAAGCATGTGTGGGAACAAGTGTGTATGAGTGAATGTGTGCATGTGAGTGTGTGGTCTTGTGAGTGCACAGTTGCAAGTCTGTGTGTTAATGTGAACAGGCAGGTATGTGGGCACATGTTAGCCTGTGTGTGAGCATGTGTGAATGAATGTATATAAACCTATGTGTGAGGACGTGAACATCAACATGTGTAAATGTATGTGAGCCCTGTGTGAGTATGTGAACATGTGACCATGTGTGTGAATGTACATAAGCCTGTATGTGAGCATGTGAATTTATACGAATGCATGACCATGTGTGAATGTACCTGAGCATGTGTGATCATATGGACATGTGTAGATGTGTGTGAATGCATGTGAGTGCGTGTACACATGTGAATGTAGCGGAAGGTCTGTCTCCCACCTCTGCCTGGCCCTTACAAACTCATCCTTATGGACTGCTGCAATGGTCGGGCAGTATTGGTGTTTGGTGAATGTGTGCTGGGATTATGAGGTGAAACCTTGCATAATGATCCCATTACATGACAGCGTCTTGTGCTTGGGACATGGTGCTGGTTTATTTCACCTGGGAGGTCTGGAGCTGGAGCTGATCTTCAGGGACTGTCCTGGGCTGCTGCCTAGTTCCTGTTGCTCCTACAGTCACTGGCCGAGTGCAGGCTGCGGGCCTGTGCTGAGTGCTTCCTGGGTGGAGATGTCAGAGGTCTAATTGCCCTTGCTACTGAGCAGGACCCCAAGGGTTCACCATCACCCTGAGATGTGCTTTGCCCCATGCTGGCCAGTGACAGAACATCTGGCTCTGTTCCCACATGGGCCTGGACATGATGGTTTACTTCTGGGCCTCTGCTGGGGTGTGTGAAATGGTCTCTGGAGATAGTGTGGATCCTAGGCAGTGATCTGCGGGCCACGGGCTCTGCTGTGTGTTTTCTGTTTAAGATTCTAAGTTGGCTGGTGTGTACGCCTGGAGGAAAGGACAAGCCCTGGTGAGGCAGCTGCTGGGGCCCCCTCCTGCCCTCCCTCAGCTCCAGAGTAAGGCCCCCACCACCAAATTAGGTACCTCACGCTTCAGCCTTGGCCTGGCCTGCTTTGCTCTGGCATCAATGGGTGGGCAGGGAGGAGATTCCCGCCTCAGCATCACCCTGGAGGGCAGCGCCTGGGTGGCTAGCTTCTGGAGTAGGTCATTCCTCGAGTTTTTTTGAGGAGAGCAGCTGGGAATGGCCACTCCTCTGGTGGACACCTGTCCCTTCTCCATGTATACCCTATCGGCTCACCTCAGAGCCTCTGCATGCTGAGCGTGAGTGTGGAGGCCAAGACCAAGCCCCAGTGGCCACCTGTGCTGCCTCTGAGAAGAGGAGTAGATCTGACCGTTCCCTTCAGCCCACAGAGCCGAGTGCTCCATTACCTTCTGTCTTTTCAGGAGCTGACAAGAAAGCAGCAGTTGTTGAAGGCTCACCTGCCCACACCTGCTTGTCTAGGCCAGCTTGTATCCTCAGAGACCAGCCAGTGTCCGAGCATGCACCCAGCCAGCCTTTCCAGGATCAGTCAGCAACAATCCAAGCTGCCATGGCCATCCTCCAAGACCTCCGCCAGCAAATCCAGGCTGGACTGGAGCTGGCCAGGTGCCCCAGGGTGGCCCGGAAGCTCATATCATCAAAACAAAAGCCACAGAACCTGGCAGGGAGAAGGCAGCAGGGGCCCCAGAGCACCCAGGACAAACAGGGCTCCCTCTCAAAGAGCGTTCGGACTGTGACGGAGGGAAAGTGCTCCTCCCTGGACAGGGCTGGGGGCTTTCACATCCAGAAACACTGGAGCCCCCTGGCTGAGTGGGAGTCCGGTTCACAGAGGGCCTGCATAGCTCAGGGGCAAGATACCTCCTTTCAGAGGCCTGGGAGCTCCCCAGAAAAGCTACAGTCCTCCTTACAGCGTCCCTGGAGTGCCCTGACTGGTCAAATCTATCCACAGAGGGCATGGCCAGCCCAGGGACAGGAGATCTTCCAAAGGCCTGGGAGCACCCCAGAAAAGCTGAGTTCCTTCTCACAGCGACCCTGGAGTGCTCTGGATAGCCAGGTCTCTCCACAGAGAGCCTGGGAAGCCTGGGAAGACTGGGAGGTCTCTGGGCCTGGTCTCTGGAGCTCCTTGGACAGGCCATGTCCTTCTTCTCCACGGCCCTGCAGCAGCTCTTTTGTGCAAAGATCCAGCACACACAGCAAGGGAAGAAGTGCTGTCTTCCCTCCCTCAAAAGCCAAGCAGGCTTGGCCAGAGTCTGCCCAGGGCTTCCCTCAGAACCCACCAACAAAGGAGCAGGACGCACAGGAGTCCTCACCCTATCTAAGACCTCGAGGTTTCCTAGGTCAACCACATAGCTCTGAATCTTTGCGTGACTTCATGCGTCAGAAGGCACAGGCCCGTCGACAGCAGGCCATGGAGCAGAAGGCACTGGCTGCACGCACGCTGGAGCTGCGGAATCAGAGGCTGCAGGAAGTGTACCGGAAGCAGCGGGAAGCCATCCTCGGCAAGGCCGTCCCCGTGGTCTCCCAGAGGAGCCCAGGCATTGTCACCTTTGTACCTAGTTCTGCACAGTCTGAGGTATGTGCTGCATGGGTGATGCAGAAGGGAATCAGTTGAGCCTTTGAACCTGAGGCTATTTGCTGCCCTTGGCTGCCTACTGCCTAACGACAAATGGGTGGCTAGATGCCTGGAGCCCAGGGCATCACTCTGAGAAACTTACTGCTGACCTATATTGGAAAATAAGAACATTTGTGGCCAGTTACCTGGGGGAGAGACTTCGCTAGGGAGAAGAAGCCAGACATGGGGCACCTTCGTCCCTGACTGGGGTGGTGGCAGTGTTGGGAATGTCCCTGATTGAACTTGATTCCCCTTTGGGAAGGGAGGGAGTTCCTACATACTGCCTCCATGGGCAACAGGCTAGATGGACCCATTTACTACCCCTAATTTTTTGTAATGTTTTGAGGATCTAGCCTAAGGCCCTGGCTAGAGTGGTCTGGGGCTCTAACTGTATCCCCTATACTTTAGGGCCTGGAAACCCCTGGGAACCTGCAGTCACCACTGCGGAAGTGGAGCAAAGTGACATCTGGCATGGTGCTGGGGGACCAGGAGGCCCCAGACAGGTGGGTGTGCAGGGCAGGGCTGCTCTTTGTTTTAACATTTCATTTAATGTTTTTATTATAAGTGTATCGCCTGGATGTATGTTCAGTGCACTGGTTATACAGCATCTGCAGAGGCCAGAAGAGGATGTCAGATACCCTGGGACCAGAGTTAGGAAAGGTTGTCAGCCGCCATGTGGGTGCTGGGAATTGAACCCCGGTCCTCCGCAAGGGCAGCCAGTGCTCTTAACCACTGAGCCATCTCTCCAGCCCCAGGGCTGGTCTTTGTGAGAAGCACTATGTGGATCCCAGAGTGGATAAACTCTAGGGGCTCCTTTACCATTGCTCATGACAGCGCATATCCTTTGGGACTCCCTTCCCCTGTCTTTGGCACATCCAAGTGCTGTGCAGAGCAGGGGGCATGGCTGTATTTTCTCTGAGGTAAGAGAGTTGTTATGAATGTAAATGACCCATTTGTGTATGTGTGTGTGTGACTGCATGTTCCTGTATGTCTGGGTGCATATGTGTATGCCTCTGTGTATGTGTGTGTGTGTGTGTGTGCGCGCGTGTGCAGGCCAGAGGTCAACCTCAGATATTGTCCCTGAGGAGCCCTCCACCTTGGTTTTTTGAGTCTCACTGGGACCTGGGGCTTGCTGATTAGGCGAGACCGTAGACTGGCTGGCTAGTGCAGACCCCAGGGATCGTCCTGCCTCTAACGATGGGACTGCGAACATGCACCAGCACACCTGGCTTTTTCTTTTAATATGAGTTCTGGGGATTAAACTCAAGTCCTCATGTTTGTATGGTACAGCATATATTGCATGTATTTATTTTGTTATATTGTATATGTGTGTATGTGGAGGAGGGCCACACATGCTCCAGTGTGCATGTGGAGGTCAGAGGAGAACTTTGTGAGGTCAGTCCTCCCCTTCCACCTTTATCTGGGTTCTGGGGATCAAACTCAGGTCACCAAGTTTGTGCAGCAAGGGCCTTTACCCACCTGTCTGCTCCCAGACTATTTTTAAATGCACAGAACGGCAGCACAGTGGTGTGCAAACACTATCTCTCTCTGCCTCCAACACCTCTAAAGGAGACCCACACACCATAAGCTGCCACCCACTGCTCCTCCCCCCCGAAAGTAGCTCCTAAGACTTCCTGACAAGAATGTCCTGAGGTACAGAACTGGCTTCTCTTGCTGAGCACCCCTCCCTCAGGGCTCACCATGATAGGCTGTGGTAAGGGCTTCGCTCCTTTGGTAGCCCCCCGCCCCAGTACACAGTAGTCTCTGCACATTTTGTTAATTCATGGCTGGGACTCCCACTGTCCCCTCCTTCATCCTTGATAATAATGCTGCAGGAATGTGGATGAGGGCGCTTGTGTTTGCACACCTGTTTTGATTTTTCCTGGGACTTGTGCCATCATCCCATAAAACAATCCAAAACAGCATAACCCTAAATACTGAATCCCCAAGAACAAAACCTAACATTGAATATCCTGAAAATTACAGTTGTGAAAGATCTAAATTCCAAAAACAATACTGAAAAAATATAATTTAAAATATCTTTGAAAGACATACTGACATTTTCAATGGGAGAGACTTCAAACTGGCTGAACATTTCATAGGCCACTTTACACCAAAACAGATGATCACAGCACGGGCACTTTTGTCAACTTTGTTCAGGGATGCTCACAGTGAGTATATGCCGGTGAGGAGTACACAAAATCAGGTCGTATCAGCAAATCTCTGTAGTTGGTGATCACAGGCACCTAACTTTATCACCTTGGTCAGCCAGAGTACCACAGAGTATCCCTGTCCTCTGACAAGAGCCATCAAAATCCACCTGATTCACCCAAAGAACTGAGGTCTCAAGAAAATTTTTCTTTCACCAAAGAAGATAGAGTGTCTCCTCCCGGACCAAGGGGCTTTCAGTGTTTCTTATTGACACGTGCGATGCGTTCACCCAAAGTCTGCATATTAGAATGATGTTCCTTCCCTAGCAACAACAGTAAAAGGTGCTGATTAGAACTCTCCAGAAGTCTTTATGCAATTTAAGTTTCACCTCTAGTCTTTGCAAGGTTGTAAGTGAAGATGAAATACACAGAGAACTGGAAAAGACAGCACAAGTAAAAAATAGTGGGAAATGGGGCTGGAAAGCTAGCTCAGTTAAGAGCACTGGCTGCTGGGGCAGAAGACCCTGTTCAAGTCTCGGAATTCACATGGCAGCTAGCAACCATCCATAACTCCAGTTCCAGGGGATCCGAGCCCTCTTCTGACCTCCCTGGGCACTGCATGACACAGGTGCACATACATTCATGTAGGCAACACACTCATACACATAAAGTAAAAACAAACAATGGTTTTTAAAAAGCAAAAGTGGTGGGAAAGAACTGGAAAACAGAATAACACGAGGACATGGCAGATGACACAAGGACCACAGGGATAGACTGCTGCTGCTGACACACGTGGAGGGCAGGAGTTTAGGTGTTCCTGTCCGCTGACACACGTGGACGGCAGGAGCTTAGGTGTTCCTGTCCTCTGTTTCAAAGTCTTGTGTTGCTGTGGGCATCTCACTTTCTGGAGACCATGTTCCCATCCACTGCCTATGTCTCAGGGCTCCCGACCCGGCCCACCCAGGTTCACACACTGGTCTCTGGAGACATCCTCCCAGAGCCATGTTCCCAGGTTTCTAGGCATGCTTCCTTCACACCGAGAGCAGCTTCTAGTCACAGAGCTTTTTTTCTGGATTTCAACACTCAGGATTTTCATATTTAATATTCAGGACAAGAATTTTTTTAGACTTGAGGGATTTTGCTCTTTCAAGATTTCAACATTTGTATTCTTAATGAATACATAAAACGTAAAAATTGTACACATGGATGGATGGCATGCTGTGTGGTGTTTGAATGCATGTACCCGTTGCATACTGTTTAAGTTAGGTTAAATACACTAATTTCCAAACATTTATCATTTTTGTATGGTAAAAATATTCAACGCCCTTTCTCCTCCATTTTTGATGTGTACAGCACATTACTGTTAGCTACAGTTCCCCTAACTAGAACTCAGTCGACCAGCCTTGCCCTGCCCCCATCTTAGATACCTTCCTTCTGCCTTCTGTGCTGGGGTTGAAGCCAGAGCACTGCACGGACTGGACACGCCCTCCAACCCCCGCGCTAGTCCCATAACCTTTGTAAGCTTTTGGTTTGGAGTCAAGGTCTCATTAAGTTCCCCAGGGAGGTGTTAAACGTGTCATAATCCTGCCTCAGCCTCCTGCATGGCTGGCACCTCCTGAGGCACCAGACTTAGCTTCTTCTGTTTTTGGAGTGAGGGTCTCACTGTGTAACCTAGGCTGGTCCTGCTGCTTCAGCCTCCTCGATGCTGAGACTGCAGGTCGGCACAACCACACCTGTCTTACCGTTCATAGATGCACAGCCAATTACACCGATTTGTACTACTGTGCACACATCACCACCGTTCTTCCACAGAGCTTTCTAATCCTCCCAAGGGAAACTGCATCCCCACTAGCATGGACTCCCAAACCCCTGTCAGTTCCTGTCATCCTCTGTCTGTGAATTTGGTGACCTCGGGGACCTCGAGGATGTAGAATCATGGAAGACTTGTCCTTTTATGATTGA
The DNA here is from genome assembly GCA_035773235.1 of Eospalax fontanierii. Taxonomy (NCBI): domain Eukaryota; kingdom Metazoa; phylum Chordata; class Mammalia; order Rodentia; family Spalacidae; genus Eospalax; species Eospalax fontanierii. The sequence continues at coordinate 62,352,079 of CM069541.1, forward strand.
CTCCTGTCACTCAACTTGGCATTTTGAGGTTCATCCTCAGTATAGCAGGTGCCAGACACTCTTCCTGCTTTAAGCAGAGAAGCATCCTGATGTAGGGATGGGCCTTCTATCCTCACTCCATCACTGGTCCACGACACTCGCTTTTGCCTGTGAACGTGGTGTGTAGAGATCTGCTCATAACCCCACTTCTGATGCTCTTACCAGGAACAGACTTGCTGGAGCATGTGGTAATTTGATGTTTGACTATTTCTCAGGGACCACAGCATCTGTCTGATATTCCCACCAGAGTCGTCCCACGCCTTGTCCACAGTTGGTTCTCGTTCTGTTCATGAGTAGTGTGTGGTCTGACAGGTGATGTCCTAGCTCTGCCCCTGGTCTGTGGTGAACCCTGGAGTGCTGTCTCTTCTTGCTTCAAACACATGCTGCACATGTGTGTTTGCACACACTGCCCAATATACTGTGGTTGGGCTGAGTATCTGCTCAATCTTCTCTCTCCAGCTTCTGTCTATGTTTGAACAGACCCTGGAACCGCGCTGAGACCCCAGACACCAGAGGCCCCCGGGAAGGCGTGAGTAGTGGTCTTTTGCTGCTGTCCACTGCTTCCTCCTTGGGCCCCGAGAAGTTCTGGCCCTGCCCAGAGGGCTGTGCATCCACCTGGACCCCCAGGAGGCTGAGCACCGGGGCTCATCGGGCCTTCTGCACTTCCAGTATAAACAGGCCCAGCTGCAGGCTCTGGAGACCATGGCTGACGTCCTCAAGCAACGCATTGACATCCTGACCGCCAAGTTGCACAGGTCAACGTCGCCAGATGCAGCTGGTGGCCTGGCCTCCAATGTGCTGCCCTCAGATGCAGCTGGCGGCCTGGCCTCCAATGTGCTGCCCTCAGATGCAGCTGGCAGCCTGGCCTCCAATGTGCTGCCCTTGGGCCTTGGCACAACGCCTTCTACTCTTATTTTCACTCCCCCAACTCACCCTGGGGCCTTGGTGTCTAATGGGGGCCAAGGTACACCCCAGGACTGGGTGGATTCACAGGCCGGACACCTTCCCACGGCCTACTCCCTGGATGGTGAGAAGCTTCCATGGAGCCCCAGCTGGGAGCTACAGAGTCTGAGCCCAGGGGTCCACCTCAAGAGCCAGCCCCAAGGTGGGGCTGGGGCCCTAGGTGTCATGCCCACTGGGTGGCCTGTGGAATGGGAGCAGTGGGGTCCCATTCTCCTCTGGCTCTTGCTTGGTTTCTGGAGAGAAGGATGGGACAACACCTAGAGGTGGTTTGGAAGATATGAGCAGTGATCATAGCTGATGCTTAGCTGGCTCACCCCATGTTGGAGGAAGGGCGAGACTCTTCCTGAGATCACAGTGCCTCCCCTCCCTCTCAGCTTCCCCTGGTCAAGGGGCAAGAAGGCCAGTAAAGCCCCCATCTCTGCAGGTTCTCTATCCAGCACTCCCATCCCAGCATCTCAGGTCACCCCTCACATTCCGCCTTGCCACACTGGCTCATCGGTTCCTGGGACCCTTTCCAAAGTGGCCATGGAGCAGAGATACTGGGAGCTGGAGAAGAGGCTGGAGAGAGAGATGAACACCCTCCAGGCCCTTGGCAACTGCATGAGGAGGTAAGTCCAGTTTGCTGAGCCATGGCCATTAGGACTGTCTCTCACATCTAGTGGGAAGGCTTTCATGCTGGTCGGAGGGCCATGGCCAGGAGTCTGGGTGTGGCCAGGTCAGGTGGGGAGTGACACAGGTGCCTGTAATGTTGGCCCGTGTCACACAGGGGCTCTCATTCAGCTTGAAACCGGGTAGTTCACAGTGGGCCTGACGTGAGCTCCCTTCTGGGCAGAGAGACAGCTCTTAGACTATAAGCAGAAGGCGCTCCTTTGACCGGCCTGCAGTCTCTGGAAGGCCCTTTCACTCTGCTATCCTAGGCAGGTAATCCTGACCTAGCCTGAACAGCCTCTCTTCAGAGCTATGGCCAGAGCCAAGGGTGGGCATTCTGGAGGAGACTGGAAGGCGACTGCCGTCGGGGCTCAGCTGACCTTGTGTCTATGCTTGGCAAAGTCCACCAGGATAACCCCTGACCCCACTTTGGTTCCCAGCCACAGGGCAGCTGTACTGCTCCCCACAGCCTGGGCAGTCCTCAACTTAGTGGCAGGTTAGTGGGTTTAGAGGATAGTCCCTCTCGTACGGGGATGGGCTGTGTGAGACCAGGAGTGAGGAACAGACACTGCAGGCTCAGCGCACAGAGAACAGGCTGTGGTGAAGTGTAGTCCAGATAGCTATGGTGCAGAAGCCAAAAGGTGGCTGTTCCCTACCCCTGACATGTTCCCAACCCTGGGTGAGGGCCTGCGTGTGTATGTGTGTGTGTGTGTGTGTGTGTGAGAGAGAGAGAGAGAGAGAGAGAGAGAGAGAGAGAGAGAACTGTTGTGTGCTGTTGTGTCTGTTCTATGCCTTCCCTCAGAGCTGAGGTTGCTGAGAGCATCCACCTGTGGGGAAAGCATGTGAAGTGCCCACTCATTGCCCGTGCTCTTCCTGAAGCTGGGGGACTTCTCTCCTGATGCATTTCTTGCCATCCTCGTGGGAAACCCACCCCTCTGTTCCTGACCCTCTTGACTTTAGTGAGTGATAGGTTTGGTGTTCCCTGGGTATTGAGGCTCGTGTTCTCACTGACTCACAATGTGGCCAGTAGGAGGCAGCATTGAGCTGAACTTTTCTGCTAATGAGCCAACTCCACTCCAATGTAGCCGGGGCAGAGCTTCTGCAGGGTTAATTTCAGTATCCCAAGCTCTAAGATGGACAGGCTAGGTCTGTGCCCAAGGGTTCAGGCTCAGAAGGTCCTGGTCTGGCATTCCTGGCACAAACCCACAGAGGGCATGGCTAGGCTTTCCCTTCAGGTGTGTCCAATTTGTTGGCTTCTCTGAGTCACATTGTTATCCACAAAGTTCACACCAAGAACCCCCAATAGAGTTGAAAAAATGCCCACCCTCCAACTCTCGCAATGCTTTAGGTTTATGATTTTATGTTGCATGTGTTCACGGCTGTCCTGGGGCGCACACAGATTGGACATGCCTGTACCTTCTACACACTGTGTTCCTACCCCGGACAAGTCCACCTGTGTGGGGCACTGGGTGCTGCAGGCCTGATCCCAGGACACCAGCTCAGGAGAGGCCGGAGAACATGGGAATCACAGTCAGGACCTGTCTTCCAGGAAGATGGGGGCTCTGGATGAGCATGAATGAGGCTTCCTGGGCCTCCAGGGCCCCACCTATCCCATCGTATTTGGTGGGTGGGGGCCACGGCTAGGCAGGCCCTGCCACCTTACCTCTGAGGTCAACACTTCCTTCTCCAAGCTTGTGGTTTTCCTTCTTTGCCCCTCAGAGGCACCATCTAAGGTCTGGACCCGCTGCCTCCCAGGCTGCCTTCTGTCATGGTAGGGCCCTCTCCTCTACTCCACAGGCACTCAGTGAGGGGTGAGGACCCAGTCTGTCACCCATCTCACGGTGAAGGACACTAGGTCCTGCCAGCTGTCCTCAGGGCTTGGCCCTGCCTATCCTTGCATTCAATTCCACTCCACGGTGGCTCCTGCTTTCTGGAAACTTCCATATTTCTGTTCTGATAGTGCTTTACAGCCCTTTGTAGCCTCAACATATGTCCACCTGCCATGGACCCTTTGCTCCAGGCAGGGGCTGCACCGTATCCCAGCCCTACAAAGTGTCCCACCTGTGGCAAGGTTGAAAGAGACACCCATGGGTCTCTCTCACCTTGCAGGTGTAGGTGGCATATTCAGTGACTCGGGTGGAGTCCAGGTCACTGTGTGCCAGGGACAGATGGTACTCTGGGGAGAAAGTGGAGTGAGGTAAGGCTGTGCTCACGGCCCACACACACCAATTCTCACCCCAGCCTTCTGCGGCTCAAAGTCTGCTAATCCTCACAGCTGCTGCTTTCCCACCCACTGCATCTGCCGTGGCCTGAGCAAAGGCCACAGCCTTGTCTGCCTGAGACCAGCCAGTCCTTGGTCATGGCTGGAGTTCTCCCTGAGGGCTCAGCCTTACTTCACAGGCAGTGCTGTAGGGAAGAGCCTCAGAGCTAGCCGTGGGATGGGATTATGAAGTGCAGCCCTCATTCTACGGACCCTGTGGGGTGGTGTCCTTAGCAGATGACAGAGATGACCACACTGGCAAATAGGGCTCTGATATCACCCCCAGAGCCTGGTAGTGACGGAGCAGATACTGCTGGGGTGAGCTCACACACACACACACACAGACAGACACACACACAGACACACACACATACATAAAGACACACACAGACACAGACACACACACACAGACACACACGACTGTACTTGCCTGATGAAGGCTGTGGCCTGCTGGCTATCCTGGGAACCATTTCTCACTGCTTCATCTGGGTCAGAGGCCCATTCTCTGCTAGGCCCGTCCTCAGGTCAGACTCTAGGTACACTGCCTGAGTCTCAGGACTGCTAGAGACTGTGGGAGCCCAGATTCCTGCTGAGTGAAAATACTGTCCCCTGCATGCCTTCACCTGCTCCCATCCTGTCCCCGATCTCACTCACCATGTGTTCACTGTCTTCCAGTTCACTCGGGGTGCCAGTTGCTTCAGACCCCACTCGTGGCTCCCTTTGGCTGGAGGAGATGCCAGAAGCCAAGGGGGCAGACTTGGTAATGCCCTGGACCACCCCGAGCTGTGGTAAGGACGAGCCCGCAGACAGGCCCCGGGCTGGCTGGTCGGGTGGCCGGGGGTGCCTCCCGTGGGCCTCCTCCACTGCCTAGCTTGAGTTTGATCCTGCAGGGTAAAGAACTTTTCTATGTGGACGGCATGCACACGTCAGCATTAAAGTGTTGGTCCTGCAGGGCAAAGATATTTTTCTATGCAGATGGCATATACACGTCAATATTAAAGTGTTTCGAGGCTTTCGAGCCCCCACTGCCTACTCTGCTCCTGTCTCGCCTGTTACGATGCAGGTCATCGCTGGTCTCTAGAATATCCACATGCCTGCAGCCCAGGAACGCTACGCTGTTACCCTCCGTAGGTCCGTCAGCCCAGGAATCTGCCTTTTCTTTGGTACTTAGGTGTCCTTGTTCCTAGGAGTCAGCTAAGGAAACCCTAAGCTGGCCTCTAGAAGGTGTATGGGCATCCCCTGCTGTCCATGAAGCCACTGAGTCCCCGGCAAGCCGGCCACCCTCAGGGTGCACCCTGGTCACGCCCAGTGTGGCAGACAGCTAGGTGCCAGCTCTGAGGACCCTGTTCACTCTTTCATTGCTGTTTGTATTTCTTTCCTTTAAAAAAAAACTTGTTGAAAATGGTGTTAAGGCACAGCCTTGTCATTGCAGCACTCAGGAGGCTGACACAGGAGGATCACAAGTTTAGGGCTGTCTGGGTAACAGAGAGTTCCAGGCCAGCTTGGCCTACATAGCAAGACCCTGTCCCAAAACAAACAGACAAAACTAGCAAACACAAAAATCAAAGCACTCACAGAACAGGGAAATGGGAGTGGTGGTGGAGCTCACAGGAAAAAAGATCACTTCGCATGCATGAAGCCATGGTCCAGTCCCCGGCACCGCAAAAAAGAAACGGCCAACAACGGTCACAGAAAACTATCTGGTCTAGCCTTTAGAAACAGGCACACAGCCACATTAAGAGTAAAGGTAACTCTCAGTCCTGACCAACACCCCAACCAGACAAAGCAGCCCCAGGGACTTATACAGCAGACGTGAGGCCTGAGCAAGACTGGGCAGTTAGCAGAGCCCCGAGTGGAACCAATTAGGGAGGGAAAGGGATCTCAGACTGGGCTCAGAGCCCTGGGCACGCCTGATAGGTGTGAGCCAGCTGTTGTATAGACCTGTAGGTGGGACTGTGTATGTGTGTAGACAGACAGACTCAAACTGTGTGTGGATGAGTAGACAGTGGCCCCTGGCCTTGGGCTCATGTGGACTCTCTAGGGGCTTCAGGCCAGTGATGCAGCTCTCCCAGGCTCCAGGGCTACAAAAAGCTTCAGTGGCTACAAGCTTGTTACTCCTGTCACATTCGCTGAGCGTCACAGCATGCCTGACCCTGACCTGAACCCGAGCCCCTGACCCCCACACACCAAAATAAAGACTCCTGCATCTTAGGGGCACTAAAATGGTAAGGAGATGTCAAGTGAGAGTTCCCATTGTTCATGGGATCCTGAGCCAGGAAGGCCCAAGCAGGCCCAACCTGTCTTGCTGTGACAAAATATTCAACAAGAGTTAAAGTTCAGGAAGAGTTTATTTTGCTGACAGCTTGAAGATGCAGCCCATCACGGCAGGGAAGGCAGGCACGGTGGCAGGAATGGGAGGCAGGGGGTCGCATGGCATCCACAGTCAGGAAGCAGAGAGAGGTGAATGCTGGTGTTTGGCTCACTGTCTCCTTTTCGGGTCAGGCCCCCATCCCATGGGATGGTGCTGCCCGCAATTAAGATGGCCTTCCCACCTCAGTTACTCTAATCTAGATATTCATCACTGGCATGTCCAGAGGCTATCCTAATCTAGATAATTTCCCACTTCTGTGCCCAGAGGCTTATCTCCTATGTGATTCTAGATTCTGTCAAGCTGAAAATATTAACTGAGACATGGTCTCAGCCTGGCTGGTGTTCTAGAAAGTATGAAGTTGGGTAACTTATGGAAGATTTGCAAGCTCAATTTGGAAGATAAGGAGTTTAAGAGCACACGGCTTGCTGAGGGCTTCCTTAGTGCACACTCACACAGAAGGTCAGCAGGGCTGACACCTCCTTGTTTTGTTATTTCTTTTTAAGACAAGATCTCTTGCAGCCCAGGCTGGCCTTGAGTTCACCATGTAGCCAAAGATGACCCTGAACTTCTGATCTTCCTGCCTCTACCTCCCAAGGGCTGGTGTTACGGATGTGTGGCTCTATGTCTGGTTTGCACAGTGCTGGTGATGAAATCCAGAGCTTGGTGTATGCTAAACAAGCATGCTACCAACCGATCTGCACCCGAAACCAGCCCTCTCCTTTATAACAACTCCATCCCTGGCCTTGGTGGCCTGTTTACCACTTGGAGGCCCTACCTCCTAAATCTGTTACCATGGCAGCTAGATGTCTGCATGGGTTTGAGAGGGAACAGTCAAACCAAAGCACAACCCTACCTCTCCCCAGAAAGTGTGGCCCAGAGATGGGTAGTGGGCTGCCTGGGGTGCCCAGGGCTCTGTCTGCCCATGCCTAGGTTTGTGCACTGTTTTCTCTGTGACTGACTGGGCAACGCGTCCACTCAGGATCAAGGGCAATTCCTGAGCATAGCAGGGAGGCCATCTCCTGGCTAGGATCCTCCAAGGGGACGAGGTCAGCATCAGGCTCTAGCCCTCTCCTCTGGCAGCAGAGTCTGGTAAAACTTTCCAGACTTCTACATTTGACATTCCTGCTCAGTATGATGTTTGATGATAAGGGAATATGTATGTGGCAACTGCCAGACATGTGTGGCTGTCAAGACACATGGGGTGAGGGAGATGTTGCATTTTATGTAGTGTGTGTACATGTGTGCACACCCAAGTGACCATGCACATGTAGAGGCCAGAAGATAACCTCAGGTACTGTGTCTCTGATGCTGTTCACCTTGTTTTTTAAGACAGTCTCCATTTAAGACAATGGCCTAAGACTCACCACGTAGGGCCTGACTGACTGGCTGGTAAGCTGCAAGGATTTGCTTTTCCCCTATAGTATGGCAGTGAGATTACAAGTGCCTGTCATTACAGCCCCCACAGGCTCTGGGCTCAGACTTGGGTCCTGGTGTTTGTACTGACTGATCCATCTCCCCAGCCCGATTTCACACCCTTTAAGTATAAACATAAACACCAGCTATGACTGCCGCTACCTTGCTGGAGACAAAGGCCCACCCTTAGATGCACCGTCTCCCCTCAGGGAAGACGGTCCTGCTGGGCTGGGGAGGCAGTTACCCCTGGGACCAAGGTCTGTAACTGAGCAGGCCTCACTGGCACCACCGTCCCTACCATCAAACAACTGTGATTGTTGGGCCTCCATGAAGGCACCTCTCTGGGTCCCATGGTATTGGCTTCAGGTGGCAGCTGAATTCTTGGGACTCTTTCCCTGTCTTTTGAGAGGAGTTGGGGATCAAAGCCAGGGTCATCCTCAGCTTGTGAGGGTGACCTCAGCCATCTTTGAAGACTGTCTCAGTTTTCTTCTGGGAGCTCAGGGGCACGCAGCCTGTGGTTCCCTATGGCCTATTTAGGTGCCGACGTGACTAAAAGGACCAGAACTGCCCCCTCATCTGTATGGCTAGATGGCTTTGTGGGGCGGGGGCTTGGATCTCAAGCTCTGGAGTCTGTAGAAAGGTGAGGGCTCTGGGCCCCTGTTCTGACCTCAGCCTCCCTCAAGGGCCCAGACACAGCAATGGAGCATCTTCTCCCCTGCAAAGGAACAGGAGCTCACAGCAGTTGTTCAGCCAAAGCCCAAAGTTGTCAGTGTCTTCACTTCCCACAGTACCCATTTAGATGGGCGACCCCAAGAGCACCTGAGCACTCAGTGTGTGTCCTATGGACAGTACCCCATTTCCCCCTGGCCTTTTTCTGTCATCATGGAGGCACCTAATTATTGGTGGTGGTTGTTCACAGCTCTTCAGCCGCTTGGACTCTGAGAAGCTGAGTATAGTCTGCCAGGGAAGATGGTACTCCCTGGGTAGGGCCCTTGGATTCTACCATGGCCCTCCCTGCATTCTGACTAGCTGCTGACTGAGGTTCATCAAGGGCCATCAAGAGGCCCTGGCATCCCGATCAGAGGGTCCAAGCGTAGGGTAGAGCTGGCCATTATCTGTGTCTTCCTCTGATAGCTAGCTCTTAGGAGAGCCAAGGCTGAGGATAAGGCAGATGGCAGGTGAGGAAAGAGACATCTGCTATTCCTCATCCCCTGAAGTTTCTGCTGGTAGAAGCTGCCATGGAGCCAGGAGTGTCAACAGTGTGCACAGCCTGGCCCCCAGGGGTCATCAGAAAGCAAGCAAGACCCTCTGCAGCCACTGGGGACTTTGCAATCCAAGGGGCACATACTCTGGAACACTCCAGAACTCTCAAGAAGAGCCTTCGATTCCTCTCTCTCTAATACACACCTACCTGGGCAGCATTGCCATTGGCAGCTGCGATGGCTTCCTCCTGCCCAATCCTGTAAAGCCATTGTGGGGCCTTACACAGAGGGTAGAAAGCTGTGCCCCAGAGGCTCTGAGTGGCCGGTGCTTTGTTCAAGGTCACCCTGAAAGTGCATAAGAGAGCTGAGACAGGAACCCAGGCCAGATCTGCGTGGTGGGTCCACGCCAACTTGAATCAGTGCTTCTGGAAGGAATGGTGGCCCAAGGAAGGCTCAGCAATATTTATTTATTTATTTATTTATTTATTATTTTAAAGACAGGGCTCTAGCCCCAGCTGGCCTGAAACTGGCTATGTAGACCAAGATGGCCTCAATCTCAGATATCTGCCCGCCTCTGCCTCCCCAACTTCTGGGACTAAGGTACACTCTACCACACTCAGCAATAGAACAAGCTTTGAGAGAGGGACTACTCTAGTGTGGCCGCCCTGTCCTCCCAGAGGGCTGCAAGAAAGGGGCCCTTCTGTGAAGTGCTGGATGCCAGTCCAGGCCCTGTGTGGGTACCTGCCCTCCTGGCCTCTGGCTTCAGTTTCCTTGCAGGCCAGGAAGCTGCACTAATCTGCTGTAAGCACTGAGACTCAGCCAGGGAGGGGCCCAGAGCGCGCCCACCACTCAGCTGCCCTCCTCCGTGGTCTGCAGGTCAGCAGGAGCCCGAGGGGACATGTCCTGGAGGCCAGTGTGAGTGGCAGCTGATCGACTTCCAGCTGAAGTCCTTGAGCTTTCTGGAGTCACTGAAGGTGTGTGACCCTCATGCTGTCAGGTCAGTGGCGGCTGCGCCCCTAAAGCCTCTTCTGTTTGGACAAGGGCGGGAGCAGCTCTGTCCGTGGAAAACTCCAAAGCACAGGACGGAGGATTTAAAAATAGCTCTCCCTCCCCGTTCCCCTCTGGATAGGGAAGTCCCAGGCAGAGAAAGCCCGCAAGGGGCAGGCCGTGCCCAGGCACGGAGTCCAGGGCAACGCTCCTCAAAGCACAGGTGAGCCCTGAAGTTGAGGTTCTCATGCAGCAGGAACAGCAGAAGCAGGAGCAGGCGCTGGCCCTTCTGCGGCAGCAGGCGGAGCAGGAGGTCTGGGAGACTCAGATGAACCTGGACAGGCTGCTCTTCAAACACCAGCTGAAGGTCAGCAGAGACTTTCTGAGACTCTAATTGATATGCCATCCCTTCCCAGGGCCCCTTTTCCCTCACCCAGCCCTGGGGTCCTCCTAAAGTGGGTACCTGGATTCAGGGAGGCATCACCAGGCTGGAAGCAAGCACAGGGCCATGTGAACTGGGAGCCATGGGCTTAGAGACCCCATCTTCTTTTGGTGTTTTTGAGATAGGGTCTCCATGTAACCCCAACTGATCTGGAGCTCACTATGTAGACCAGGCTGGCCTCAATCTCAAAAAGATCCACCTGTGTCTGCCTCCCAAATGGTGGGATTAAAGGCATGTGCCACCATACTGGGCTTGAAGAGCCCATCTTAAAGCAGAGTCTCAGAGTGAAAGACTGGGCGCTTTGTTCAATTCCTGGGAACACATACATGGGGTGGCCTAAGCCAGGATGAGAGCTGGGTCACAGATGGCTCTCTGCCTTCTACTTGTCCCAGTCTGGGGCTTGTTAGACACCTGAGTGGGGTCTCTGCTGGAGCTCAGACCTCATGACCTGAGGTGTGTATATGATACAAAAACCCTAGTAGGTCTCTCTTGCCTAACCCCAGGTTCCTCCCTGGGATCCTTCCCTCACCCTCTGCAACACCCACCTCTCTGTCCACACAGCAGCTGATGGGGAAATACTCAGTCCAACCAAAGCCAGAAAAGACTTTGGAGCTGGAGCAGCCGCAGATGTGTGGGGGTCCAGAGCCGAGCACACTCTCTCCTGGCACAGTGACAGCCAGATCTAGGTGAGGCCAAGGCTGGGGCCAGATGCAGCCCCCAGGGTAGAGGAGGCTAGGGTGGCCCCTACCTGCAGGTGTCAGGTACTGGCACTAAGTGCGCCGGCCTCTGGCCCTGCAGATCACCCCCACCTCTGGGCAGAGATGCCGCTGTGTCCTCCCAGCATCCTGAGGAAGCAGAGGCAAGCAGAGCAGGTAAGGCAGTTTCTACAGGTGAGTGTCCTGTGTGACATGTAGCAGATAAGGACAGAACAGGGACAGACATGGTGCTGCAAACCTCTGATATGAACAGTCCCGAGGAGATGGCTTGGCAGCTTCTGATGGCTTCCCTCCCAGCCCAGCATGGCCACTTCTCTGGGTGTCTTGGCTCCTCTGGCCATTTCTGGGGGCCATAAGGCACATTTGTAGAATTATGGTTTATCTTCTGACTCCGGTTTTCTCTGGAATGTTCCATGTGCTCTGTTGTACAGCTGTTGGGTGGAGCATTCTATGTGCCAGTTAGACCAGTTGGTGCATAGTGTTGCTCTAGTCTAAGCTTGTGTCCCTCTGCCCCCGCATCAACCCATTACACAAGGGACGCTGAGGTGTCTGGCTGTGACTGGGTACTTCTCTCCTCCTCTGGGTGGTTCAGTTAGTGCTACTGACACACAGACTTCTGGGTTCTAATGAGCTTTTGATGAACTGGCCCTGTTGTTACAGGATGGTCTAGTCGCTCCTGCAATGTCCTCACTGCTTTGCCCCAGGGTCCACTTTGTATGTGATTTTTGTTTTTGTTTTTCCCTGAGATAGCAATCATATAGGGTTTCCAAGGCTGGTCTAGAACTCACCATGTAGCCAAAGATGGCCTTAAAATCCTGCCTCCAACTCCCAAGTGCTCAGATTATAAGTGTACATAACTATGCCTGGTTTACACTGTGCTGGTGATTAAACCCTGGGCCTCATTCAGATCAGGTACAGATGAGCCCAACTAAGTCACATTCCCAGCCCTCCAAGGTCTAATTTGATATTTATAGACTACTCCAGCTTTCCTCTTCCTCCTCCTCCTCCACCTCTTTAGATTTTATTTTTATTTGGGTGGGGATGTATGGGGCATGTATGTGCAGGTGCCCTCAGAGCCAGATGAGGGCATCAGATCTCTTGTAGCTGGAGTTATTGGTAGTTGTGAGCTGCCTGACCTGGGTGATAGGAACTAAACTTTTGTCCTCTGTAAGAACAAGTGTTCTTAACAACTGAGCCATCTCACCAGTCCCTATTTTTTGTTTTTTGAGATAGGGTCCCTCACTGGCCTCAGACTTGCCAAGTAGGCTAGACTTGGCTGGCCACAAGCCTCAGGGATCCCGTCTGTCTCTGTTTCTCCAGCCCTAGGATCATGAGTGTACATCACCATGCCTTGGTTTTCTGTGTAAGTTTTGGGGATTGAACTCAGGGCCTCCTGTTTACATGGCAAACACTGTGCCAGCTGAGCCATCTCCCCAATACTACCTTGTCTGTTGCTTTTAAATTGTATTTATTATTACGTGGGTGTGCTTGACAAGGGGCACAGTGTGCATATGGAGATCAGAAAACAGCTTCGTAGAGTTGGTTCTCTCCTTCCGTCATGAGGGATGCAGGGTATCAGGGATCAAAGTTGGTTCACTGGCTTGTATGGCACCCTGACCCGCTGAGCCATCCTTTTGCCTCTGGCTCCCAACAGCTGGGATTCTGGGTGGGTGCCATTGCCATTTAAAGATATATCTTGGGCATGGAGCTGAAGCTCAGTTGGCAGAGTGCTTATCAGGGATGCAGGATGCCTGGGTTCGATCCTAGCACTACAGTATACATAGACAAATACATGCACACAGTACACACATGCACACATGCACACATGCACACAATACACACATGCACACACCTCATAGTCTCATAGACTCCTCCTAGTGTCCTCTTGCTCCCTCTGTTCTAGCAAGGATCCTTCTGTCCCTCGTTCTTTCGTTTGTGGGCGCATCTGTCTGCACTGGCTACTTCTCCATCTCCCTTTCAAGCAGTCTTGTAATGCTGTCCTCTAGGTTTCCTTCATGTTTTTTTGGATGTTTGTTGAGGTTCTTGGATCTGTGGCTTTATCGTTTCCTTCAGATTTGGAAGACTTGCAGGTATTACTTTTGCAAAGGCCTTTTTCTGCTTCCCTTCTCTGTCTCTTCCTACAGGAGTTCCAATTATCTGAGTGTTGGGCCACATGGCACTATGAATTCTTTCTTTGGTAATATCTAATCCACTGTTAATCCACCCAGTGTGATTTTCACTTAAAGTGTTTTAAGTTTTCATTTCTGAAAAGACATCTCTCCAGCCCCTATTTTTATTTATGTGTATGTGCATATGTCTGTATATATGTTATGTGAGTGAATTGCCCACAAAGGCCGGAAGAGGGTATCAGATCCCCTAGAGCTGGAGTTTCAGGTCCTTATGAGCTGCCTGCTGTGGATGCTGAGGGCTGAATTTGAGTCCTCTGCAAGAACACCAAGTGCTTTTATCTCTGAGGCATTTTTCCAGACTGGTGGTAGATTTTTTTTTTGAGACAGGGTCTCCCTTTAGCCACAGCTTGTCTAGACTCACTGTGTAGACCAGGCTGGCCATGATCTCACAGAGATCTGCCTGCTTCTACCTCCTGAGTGCTGGGATTAAAGTCAGGTGCCACCGTGCCTGGCTGGTGGTAGATATTTTTGTTTTTATGCATATTCTTAAGCTTGGCCTTGGGATGGACTTATTGGAGTTAATCTGACCCTCTTGGGTCTTACTTGTATAACTGGCCAGTCAGGTCCAGATCAGGACTCAGCCAGGGGTTAATGAGCCCCCCACCAAGGCATGATGGTCTGTGTGCTACCCAGGGACCTAACCTTCTTGGTTTCTGTCTGTGATCACTGTGCTGAGCTGTTTGATGTCAAGTGTCTGAAAAATGTTCTTTTATACATGTGTGAGCATACATCTATACGTACACACATGCAGTCTATGTGCACACATGCAAGTCCATGTGAAGTGCCTACGTCTTCCATTGCTTCGCATGGGATGGTGAGTCCATTTCTCTTTGCTCTTTCTTGGTGTGATGTGAAAAAAATCCCATAAGAATTTTTAATTGCAGAACCTGTCTCGGGAACAGCACAGCAGAGGGTGGGCAGCTGCTTGAACCAGGAGGATGAGCCTTGAGATGCCTCTGCGCCTGCTAAGTGCTGGACCTGGAAATCTTGCCCCTCTGGCCTCAGTCCCTCCTGTGGGCGCAGGGCAGCTGCTGTGGGCCTGAGTAGCTCTAAGTTTGATCTGGTCCTGCATACAACTATGGGTCCCATATCAGAGCCTCAGTTTAGGAAACAAAAAGCCAAAAATCCCTTTCAGCACCTCTTTGGGATGAGGTGTGAAGCTGTGCATGTCAGGGGCCATGGGCAAGCCTTAACTTGCCCCAGACATCCTTCATTTGTGAAGCCTTCAGACTAGAAAAGGCCTCTGGTCATTGGTTTCCTTAGATCCCAACCATGGCCTGCTTTCTTTCTCAGAGCAGGGGCAGCAAGACCCAGCCCTCTCCCAGCTGGCCCCGGCCAGGCTCAGCCCTTCCAACAGTCCCACCCACCAGGTACAATTTTGGAGTCACATGATATTGGCTATGAGTAAGTGGTTCCCCACTGGTCCTGGGGTGGGCGAGTCCCCCTATAATCCAATTGCCCATTCTTGCAGCTGTCAGGTACCCCAGCTGTTCCTCCTGCCCTGAACACACTGTGGGCCTCCACGCCAATAGGTGCTTTGGGCAGGATTGACGTCCACTTTGCTAAAACTCTGTAGCATGCATCTGCCTAACTCAGGCCTAAGATGATGAGGCTTCCACCTGCCCTCAGGGAGCTTACAGTCAGAGGGTGGGTCCTGACAAGAAGGGAGCATGGCAAGAATGTGAGCATTCTGGGAGGGCTTCTTGGAGGTGGCCTCCTCCCTGGGGCCCAAGGAGCAAGCTTCATGCTCAGTGGTAATAAAGCCAGGTTTGTTCTACCTCTCTGAAGTGGAGCACAGAGAGACCAGAGCCAGGCACAGGAAGGTCCAGAACCTTCCACCGCTTCACTATTGCAATGCTGGAGCAAAGCCTGAGGGACGAGGAACTGCGGGCGCAGCACCAGGCAGCGGTACTACGCCTGCGTGAGATGGCTCTGGAGGAAAAGGCCCGCTCAGAGCTGACCTGGCTGGAGCATCAAATAGGGTGAGTGTAGGCTTGTGGCTGGCCCTGACCCATCCCAGGCAGGCTTTATCCCTGCACGCATGGTCCTTTCCCTTCTCTGGCCCGCCCCACCCAGGACCCAGTTGGAGTAAAATGGCTGTGCTGAACTAGGTAATGGGAGTTTGCAGAAATGTAGGTAAGGTATTAAAGTACCCCAGACAAAAAATAACCAGCACCCATCCCCTCTCTCTCTGAGCTATCTGCTTAGTGTCGATTGAAACGGGGCTAGACTGCATGTGCTGCCTTGTACAAGGCATCTCTGCAGTACTCCATATCCACTCAGTACATGGTGTTGTGTAGACACCATCATTTCCTTGGCCTTTCCCCGACTGCAGACCCTCTGTTTGGGTCCACATTTGTCATTGTTGGGCTGGGTGTGGTGGTGCATGCCTTAAATCCCGGCGGAGGCAGGCAGATCTCTGTGAGGTCAAGGCCAGCCTGGTCTACATAGTGAGTTTCGGGTCAGCTGAGGCTTCAGGGAGACCCTGTCTCAAGCAAAACAACAACAACAAATTTGTTGTTGTTAATGAACAAGGATAGACCATTTCCTTAGGGTGACTTCTTTGAAGTGGGATTTGCCTGTCAGTGAGAAGGGTCTTGCCAGAACTGGCCTCCTAGTGCACTCCACTGACAGTCCAGGCTGAGCCTGGGTGTGTCAGGCGGAGAGTGGCGTAGTCCTTGGTGGCAGTGGAGAATCCTTGGCTTAGATGAAGTCTCCAGGTGGCAGACAACACTGCCGTCACAGGCCTTCATCTTTTAGAACCCTGAAGTGATCGTGAACATGGTAACAGCCCAGGCTCTGACCTCGAGGTGCCTGACTCTGGAGTCTGCTCACACACAGCCATGTTCTCCTGGTGTCCCTGGCCACCAGGCTGACCTAGTCTATGGCTCTCACTCCCTGTCTGAACAGACTTTCAAGACTGGCTTGACTTTCCTTCTCCGCTAGGTGTCTGGGAGGCATGGGGCACGAAGCAACACGGACCACTCTGTGGGAAAGGCAGCAGCAAGCTCTCAGTAGGCTTGAGAAGGAGCGGGTAAGCCTGGACAGGAGGTGGTCACACAGAGGTCCTGCAACCCTGCTAGTGGCGTGCTGGAGTACCCCTGTACCATACAGAATTCCCAAGTTTTCTCTACCCTTCAGAGCTGCATAGAATTCTATGGTCCCTGAGAGAATCCATGACCAGAAAGGACAGTAAGTTTAGGGTGGCAAACTCCTTGGGTCCAGACCAGTCTCAGCCTCTTGCTAGCTGTGGCCTACAAGTGGCTCGACCTCTGAGAGCCTCAGATCTACACTGAACAGCAGTGTGTATTTCCTCCGGCTTGGGGGACTTTTATAAAGAGATAAGTTACAGAGATAGGGGAAGTGTTCAATGCTTTTAGAAAACCAGAGGGAGGGAGAGAGAGGACACGCCAGCACTCCCCCAGGATACTCAGTAATGAGCACCTCAATCTCCCTCTTGTCTCCAGCCGATGCCTCTTGACCAAACTGAAAGGACAGCAGCAGCTAAGGGCAGAGTAATGAGGGCCAGGCTAAGGCTGGGGTGGGCCAGGAGGCCGGCAGTGGTGGAGGCAGGTGTCTCCAGATGCCCTTCCTGCCCCTGGGACCGCCTGTGGATTGTGCTTACACTGACTTGGGGTTTCCTTCTCTGGATGCTCAGAGGGAAATTCAGTATCTGAAGAAGGTCTACCTGTCCCTGCACCGTGGCAGGAAGCAGCTCCTGCAGCATCAGCAGTCCGTCCTCCAGGTACAGAAGTCTGTGGCCCGCTTGCGGCAAGATCTGCAGGCTCAGACCCAGCTGCTTCAGGTGGGCGCTCTCAGGTCCCTCAGCTGGCAGCGTTGCATGACTGTGCAAATTCCTCATCACACCAGTGGCTCCCAATAGATAAGAAGGGACCCCCCCCCAAGGACTGCGGGGTGGTGCAAGCAGGAGAGCAGCTGGGGCCCCTTCAGAGGGACCCTGGGGTGAGGAGGTGGTGCCAGTCCCTTAGACTGTGACAGGTCGGAGAAAGGCCCCGTGGGAAGGAAGGAGCCCAGAAGAGGAAGAGAGAGTTAGGGCCTCACTAAGCAAGGCCAGCAGTGAGAAGGGACAGAGCAGGCCCAGTGGGTGCCTAAGGCAAGAGGGAAGGCAAACCTGGACCTGCAGGGGAGGCCACGCCCTCAGACAGCAAAGACTGTGTTCATGGAGCTGGGTCCCTGCTCCTCGCCCACAGCTGATAGTGTGGAAGGATGTGTGGTGAGGTTAGACTACCCTTAAGCATGCTGTGTCTCCCCCCAGCCTAAGCATAGACTCTAAGCTGGAGGGCGGTGATGTCACCTTGAGAATGCGGATAAGGGCTGGATGAACTTCTCTCTGAAGTGCCCGCCGCAGGTCAGCCTGTGGGAGAAGAGACCCCGGGCTGCCTGATTCTGCAAGGCCTCTGGCCAGCTTTGGGAAAGGATACCTACCCTTTGCCTGCTGCCTGCATCCCTCAGCAGGAGTGCAGACCTTGCCTGGACAAGACAGCCTGTTCCAGCTAGTTTCTATGGGCCATGTGCAGTACATGGTGCTGAGGCAGGCCTGCTGTGTGTACCTGTCTCCTGATTATTTGTAGTTGTGTGTGTGTGTGTGTGTGTGCAGTGCCAACCAGAGCCAGAAGAGGGCATCAAATCCCCTCTATACAAAGTTGCAGGCACTTATGAGTCATCTGATGTGAGGGCTGGCAACCAACTTTTGTCCTCTGCAAGAGCAGTACATGTTCTTAACCACTGAGCCATCTCTCCAGCGCTCTTCTGATTTTCTGGAGTGGACTGGCTGAATATAGCCACACTAATCTTGCCCTGTTCTATTTTTCCTAGGGTTCTAGCCCTAGACTCAAGGCCACCTGGGAGGGAGGCTCTGAGACAAGCCAGAAGCCGGAGGGAATCCTGAGCCCAGTGGCAGCATGCAAAGCCAGCAGCCCCCCAAGCTGCCTCCCGGAGAGAAGCTCTGAGTACTCAGAGGACCCCGGGTGAGTCAGGGTTGGAGTGAGAAGGGCTGACCCTGGCACTTGCATGACAAGCCTTTTGTGTGCTTGCTTGCTCCTCTGTGGTCTCATCCCACTTGGCCCCTCCCATGAGATGGGAGGATGGAATGGCACGGGGGCTGCTGACCCAGAGTCACCCTAACCCCAGAGAGGAGCAGACAGCAGCCGTACTTCACTGGCTGGCTGGCAGGGCTGTGGTCACTAGCACCTGCCCAGAGCTCTTCTGTGGAGTGTGGCAGGCCAGAGCGGGTGGACAGCCTGGCTTAGGGCAGCAGGTAGCACGGATGTGACTACCCCAGCCTTCGGGGACTCTTCTAGAGGCTGTTCTGTGGCTAGCAGCTGCTAAATCCTTGCCGAAGCCTGGCCAGCAGGGCCATTTGCAGCAAAAGGGCCCTGCTCAGGTTCAGGGAAGGAGTGTAAGCAACGTTCCTTGACCACCGGGCTGCTGGAAGGAGCAGCTGGGCTTTCCCTGGCTCCTGTGGTAGAAACTCTGCTCTGAAGCAGCATGTAGGGACAGGGTGACCAGGAGGTAGCTTTCCTGCTGCCTGCCCCGGGAAGGTCATAACGACTAGCCTTCAGCCATCAGCCATTAGGCTTCTTTCTTCCACCTCCATCTCAAGAGTGAGGATAGAAGTTGAATGAACCCACCTTTCTGAAACACCTGCCGCAGGCTGGCCCACAGGAGAGGGACTTACAGCTGCTCCATTCTAGAACTTTCCATGGTACGCTGACCAGTCTTGGCAAGGACAGTCCCTCTGTACCTATCAATGGGGTGCAGGCTAGGCCAGGATAGCCTGCCTGTTCCTGGTCGTGAACTGATCCATAGCCCTTGCTCCTGGTGACAGTGCTGGGACTCTGAAGCACCCCCAAGCTGAACTCTTCCTTTTGATGCCCTAGACTTTGTCCAGAGGGCTGGAGGCGGGGTGGCTGATCCGTGATGGACCACAAGGTGAAGGGTCAGAAAGTCCTCCTGGGCCCACACCCATGTCCCTCAGCTACTACCCCTGTCTGAGGGAACAGGACCTGCTTGGGAAGCTACTAAGTAAAGAGGGATCAAGACCCTTTCTTCTGCCAGGCCACTGGCCACAGCTGCCCCTGGATGTGGCTCGAGGTAGTTCCAAGCACTGGAGCTCTCAAGGTGTTGTGGTTAGCACCTGACATCCTGGGTGGAATAACCAGGAGCGCAGTCACGTCTGTTTTCTGTACTGTCGCAGCCTGTCCTCTGAGCAGCAGGAGGTGACGCCTCCTCAGTTGACACTGAAGGAGGAGGATCGTGATCAGCCTCTGAGGCTGACGTGGAGAGACGACACACCTGGGATAGGAGGCCCACTGGCGGAGAGTAGCCCTGCTGACCAAGGTAGCTGTTCAGGGTAGTGGTGATGGGCAGCCAAGATCAGACGGTCACTAGGTCAGTGGGCCCCAGCATTCTGTGGGAGCAGCATTAGGCTTGGGGTGAGACAGTCCAACATACCGGGACATTGGGCCAGTGTGTGACCTACCCAGGCTTCCTGTGTACATCTGAGTACAGCAGAGTGCACAGTGGACTAGCCTGCAAGGAGGCCTGCCTCACACAACACTTACAGAATGCAGAGCATGTGGTGCTGGAGGGACTGTGTAGACGAGCTCGCCTGCTGCAGAGGGCTCCTGGCAGGGGCAGCTGCTCAGAGCAGCCCTGGCCTGTCACCAAGTCCAAGCCTGGGACCGTTGCTAGGCAGGCCAGAGCACAGAGACCTGCCAGAGTAACATGATCAGGTACAAGGAGAATCAGAATTGGGCCTACCCTTCCTGGGATGGAGGGAGCCCATCTCTCCAGCTCAGGCTCTGGCGCCCGGCAGGAACACGTGACACGATAGCAGGCTGTCTCCATCTCCCCGGTGCCTGGCAGGTTGGATTGCTGTCCCACCAGGGAGAACAAGGATGCTGTACCCAGGGGCAGCTGGCGTGACCACTCAGCCTACGCCCCATCCTGCCTCTGCCATGCCCCTCCCCTCTCTGACCTCAGATGAGAACAGTGATATTGTCATCTCCAGAGGCTGCTTTAGCAGAGTTCTGCAGACTGGTGGCTTAAACAAAAGTATGCTCTCACATGCTGGAGGCCAGAAGTGGGAAACCCATACTCCCTCAAAGGCTCCAGGGCAAGGTCCTTCAGCCCCTTGCGGCTTGTAAAGACGTCAGGTGTTCGTAGGTCTAAGGCCACATCTCCAACCTCGGCCCGTCCTCACCTGACTCCCATGTCACTCTTCTCCCATGTCCGCCTCCTCTCCTATCTCTTTTAGAGCACTAAGCATTCGATTTAGGACCACCTTGACTCTAGGATCAGTTTCTTGAGATCCTTAATTACATTTGCAAAGGCCATATTCCAAATACAGTCCCATTTCCAGGTTCTGCAGGTTATACCGTAGGCGCAATGTGCTGAGATCTGAGAGTACTCAGGCTCACCATCTGGGGGATGCAGAGTGGAACTGGCCCCTTAGAATACTGGTATCTATGATCAGGGATGCTAAAAATGATTGGGGAGAGGGGACAGCTCAGCATTAGAGGACAGGTCACCATTATGACTAGAAGGTGAGGCGGGTGTAGAGGGGATGTTAGAAGCAGCAGAGGGTCTTAGGCTACATGGAGCTCTGGTCCCCACAAAGGGGGAAAGCAGTTGGCAGACACACTGAGCTTCCAACTGTGTGCATCTCCATGTCTGGGGTTCTGCAGAGACTGGCCAGTATGGGTGACACCAGGACCTGTGTCTTTCAGAGCCTGGGAAGCAGCCTCATGTCCCTCACGTCCCACTCCGAGGCATGCTACGCTCAACCTCTCGGGATCCTGGACACCAGCGGAGTCCAGCCTTTGCTGTATGCAACCTCCAGGATGCCCCTCTCCCCAGCCCTGCCTGTTTGGGGAGCCTCTCCCACCATCCTGCCAGTCTGCAGCTTAGTTGGGTGCGCTACCCTGAGGTTGCTCGCGGTCCCCGGTCACCCCAGCTCTCCTCCCAGATGGCTCCTGCACCCTTTAGTGTCTTCCCTCCTGTTTTGTTGATGCAGGCCGTCAAGGAGGAGGAAGGCCCAGCATCTCAGCTGAGGCCACAGGAGGCCAAGGAAGCTCCCTCAGGTAAGGCCTCTGGAAACAGTCTATGGGCCGGCCCTGTGTGGATCTTACCTGGAGCTTCCCCTACATCCAACAGACCCTGTCCAAGGCTGGTGCCCAGCAGCCAAGCAAGGACAGGGAGGTCCTGGGGGAAATCTGAAGAGGATGAACGCTTGTGGCCTCCCACCATTACCGCAGACCCCTTCATGGCTAGAAGACTGGCTGACTCCATTCTCTACGGGAGATGATGCAGCTGCTCCTCTGGGGGAATTAAAGGCAATGCTTGCTCTGGTTGTTTGAGCTGCAGTCTGGTTTATCTAGACACTCCCAAGTGCTTAGAAATCAGTACTAGCAGAAGTGACCTCAGTATTAGCCCCATGGCCTTGCACATATCAGATTCTTTACTTTCTGAACTGTGCACTTGGACCTGAGGCCTTCCTAAGGGCAGAGCTTGTGGTCTGCAGGGGGTGGGAGAGTCTTGATTCCAGCTATTGACCCAGGGCTAACAGTGAGGGATTGGCAGTTCTCAGTGCTGAGATGCCACTCTGAGCTTCCCATTCTTGGGTCCCAGCCCTGCGTTCAGAAGCCCCCTGATTCAGCATCTATGCTCAGAAGCAGGAAGGATGCTGATTCTTGCCAGACTCTGCTGGACTGAGGCATTCACTGCATTTGGGGCCCAAGAGAGTGAACCCCATATCAATTAGGGTAGGAAGAAATGAGATCTGCTTAGTTCATTAGGGTTGCCCAAGAGTGGCGAACCTGGTGTGGTCCTGCAGGGATCCAGGGGAGACGATGCGCAGGGGCATGCAGAGCTGGTTTCTCTGACCTCCCTCTGCTGGGGTCATGCCCCTGCCAGCCACTGTTCAGTCCTTCGGGACTTGTGGTCCGCATAACCACCCCTCACCACCCACCTCTCTCTATTCTGCCCTGTGGCCGTGTGTGCTAATTGTCACAAGCTGTCACCAGTACCTATGTCTCACTCAGGGACCCTTAACTCAGGGTGAGTCACACTCATTGCCCAACAGATGAAGAGGCTGGGGTCTGAGTGCTGGAGCAGCTGAGCTACGATGGTGGCGCTTGTTAGCAATGGTCCGAGATTCACTTGGGCTGACTGGCCCAGTGCTAGTCACTTCCTAGTCGGATGATGTGCCTGCAGGATCCCTGGGAGCACCACAGCATGGCCGTCAGAGAAACCCAGGGTCCTTCCCAGAGGGACCCTGTCACCTCAGCCTTCATCCTGGGCCCTGAACGGGAACGTTAGGTCCCATAATTCTAGTCCCATGGGCCAGTGACCTTGGGCCTTGGGGTCCCAACATTCTGCCAGGAGCCACGCAGGACTCAGATCAGGGAAGATGGTGGTATAACCTGGGGAGGTTCTGCTGGGCCCTGCTTTGTTCCCACTTGGTCCAAGTTCAGCTTGCTATGGAAGACCTTGCTATGTCCCAGCCTGCCCTTGCCTAACTGCCTGCATCTCCCACTGCTCAGCCAGCCTCAGCGCTGAGTAGGGACTGGAAGGAAGAGCATTGGCAAGGGTTCCCCAGCCACCTGTGGAGATTCCCCAAAGGATGAAGAGGACTGTAAATTTTAAATGATTTTTCTATATGCCTTCTTCCCCCTGGGGACTTGCTGCCATTAACTGTCCAATGCTTTGGGGAGCTGATAACCATGTCTTTTAGGTCCTCACACTAATGAAGTGTCACAAGTCTCACATCCATTTTCAATTTTCAGAAGCTTTTCTCGTGGCTTTGGAATCTCTGGGAGCTACTCACTTGAGGCCCCGACATTTGCCCCACAGGAGACCTGCAGACAAAGCCCAGAGCAGCCTCAGCAGGGGAGAGGTCCCTGGCTCTTTCAGATAGCCAAGCTTGGAGCTTACAACAGGAACAGTCCCTGAGTGGAGAGAGTCCTTGTCCCTGGGAGGCCAGGGTGAGTCTGGTGTGGCCCTGTGCTATCTGCAGGCTGAAGTGGGCACTGGCCAGCTGTGTGACCTTAGAGGTTGTAGGGGGTTGTCCATCATATGTGGCTGCAGTGGAATGACGACCTAGAGGACATTTCAGAAGGTTTATACAGTTCTACAAGTTGTAGATTCCATGAGTCTCACCTTGCACTCAACATCTGGGCAGAAAAAGTCTTTGGGGTGAAAGGAAGTAGTTGGTGAGTAGACTCTCTAGGGCCTTCTTTAAGGGATGATGATCTTTGTTCCTTAGCAGTGGTCCCTGGAAGTACAGAGGCTTAATCCCCAGCCAAGGAAGGTGTGTGAGGCCTCAGAAAGATATATTATTTCTCTCTTCAAAAAAAAAGAAAAAGATTATCATGGGTCTGGAGAGATGGCTCAGTGGTTAAGAGTACTGACTGTTCTTGCAGAGGACCTGGGTTCGGTTCCCAGCACCTACATGGTGGCTGACAACCATTGGTAACTCCAGTTCTGCACCAGGGGATCTGATGCCTTCTTCTGACCTCCATGGGCATTGCACAACATGGGTGCACTTA
This sequence comes from Eospalax fontanierii, assembly GCA_035773235.1. Lineage (NCBI taxonomy): Eukaryota > Metazoa > Chordata > Mammalia > Rodentia > Spalacidae > Eospalax > Eospalax fontanierii. Next base: position 62,375,880 of record CM069541.1, read on the forward strand.
CATGCATGCAGGTCTCATGTGTACCTGATGTGTGTGCAGTGCCTACAAAGGCCAGAAGAGGGCAACAGAGCCACCATGTGGGTATTGAGAATTGAACCCTGGTCCTTTGAAAGAGCAGCACATGCTCTTAACTGCTACCCTTGGTATTTTACGTCTCTAATGTGTTTCTAGCAGGTGGCTGACGGCAGCACAAGCCAAGAGGAGACAGAATCACAGCTGGATGTTTCTAGAAGTCCAGAGGGGAAGCCCCAGGAAGGGGCATGCTGGCCGTCAGGGCAGCAGAGGTATGGGGTGTGGGGAGGGGAGGGTCCCAAGGCATGCACCCTGACTTCCCGCTGCCCACGGCTCCTGGCCTGGACCTAGCTATGGATCACTTCTGAGGGTCTGACTTTCTGTTCAAAACAAAGTTTTTGCCCAGTGAAGTGGCCTGAGGGGCAGCAGAACGAACTGCAGGTAGCAGATGTCCCTGAGCCCTCTGGGAATAGCCCCCCGACTGTTGCCTGAGGTCAAAGATCTCCTCAAGGACAGCCCTGTGTGCCAATGTTCAGTTCCAGTAGATGGCTAGGAGGGCTGTTCCCAGGAGTGTGGCATAGGGGTATTGACTGTGAGCCCTGGGGGAAGGGCAGCTAGAGGACAGGACTCCTTCCCCAGCAGCCAGGACTTCACCATGTGCTTGCAGGACAGAGATCTGTCAGCAGGAAGACCCCAATGTCTCTTTCACCCAGCTGGACTCTGAACAGGTGGCTGCTTTCTCAGGTGAGGACCCCACCTTTTAAGGACCCCCAGGGCTATCTCAAAGATAACCCCTTACTTGGGGGATTATCCAAAACCAGTTCCCAAATCAAAACCAGGCTTTTCTGAAAGCATATTGCCCTGATCTTCCACACTGCCTGGAGAGGAGGCGGGGTTCCCCCCAGGGTGGCAGGCTGAGGAGAACAATCACAGGCTGCAGAGGATGGCTGAAGGCTGAGTCCAAAGCAAGGAAACAGAGCCAACTTCCAGGTCTAACAACAGCTGCTGGGCTGTAGGCTGGGTCCTGACACTTAGGGGTAACCACATGTGACCCACGAGCAAGGAAGGAGCTGGCACAGTTAAAGGGTCAAACACACTGGGGCACAGCTGCCCTCTTTCCTGCCTCTGGTAGGGTGTCTTTCCGGTTTGAAACTGCCCTTTCTCTGGAGAGGGGTAAGGCTGCTTCAGGGATAAAAGTCTACCATACGGAGTGTGTCAACTGTGCCTTGCTCCGTCATTTACCCTGTCTCCACAGCTCCCATGGACTCTGAGGAGGGGCAGCCTGCCCAGCACCCAGGCAACCCCCAAGTCCAGCCTGATGCCTTCTCGGACCTTTGCTCTGAGTCTGCTTCTAGGATCTGCTCAGGGTCTTCAGAAGCTCCAGCATCATCCCCTGCCTCAGTGGGTTCTGTGAGCAGTCTGTCCTGTTCATCCCTCCAGGAGTTTCAGAAAGCCACGGCCACCCTGGTCCAGTTTTCTGACAGTCCCACTTCCCTGTCCAGCTTGGAAGCTGAAGATACTCTGCATGCAGATCCCAGCTGCTCTGGGAAGCTCGCTGATCACGATTCCGGGAAGGAACCTGGCCTGCCTTCATTCTGCAAGCTCCATCAGGGCCACTCGCAGCTGGAGGGGGTTCCTAGGAACGTGGGTCTGTTGACCCAGCAGAGGCTGGAAGGCAATGGGGCCATACACCTGTGTACCTCCTCTGAGGAAGCAGCTATGGCAGGAGACTCAGAGCCTGGGTATAGCTTCCTTCGGGTAGGCTGGCCATCGTTCTTCCCAGGTGTTCTCTCTCCAAGGTTGGGGTCAGAGCTGTCAGAGACCTCCAGCCAAATCTGGGATGAGGAGAGTGAGGAGAATTTTCTGGAACCTGGCCCTTGTGTTGAGCCACCCTTGGGGAGCTCCATGCCAGCAGATGGCTCTTTGGACCTGGAAGGCAGTGGAGAGCCTCATGCAGGTCCTCCCTCCCCAGGACCTGGGGAGGAACAGGAAGCTTCCAGAATCATCAGGAGCCTGACTGGTGCAGCAAATACAGGGACAACCAGGCAGGATTTCCCTGTGGCCACCTACTTGGTGCACCCACCCCAGAGCCCTTCCATGAGCAACTCAGAAAGACCACTGTCCTTTTCTTCAGACACCTCTCCCTCTGAAGGGGCCAATCTCAGCAAAGCAGACATGTCTGCCCAGGCCTCTGCTAACTGCCAGGAGGGACTCTGGTGTCCTGCTCTGAGTCCGTCCATGCAGAGGAAGGCCATACAGGCCTCACTTGAGCCTAAGGCTCCCACGTCTGTGCAGGAGGCTCCACCAGAAGCCAAGGACCGAAAGGCTGTGTGTGAGGGGACTGGAGGCCCTCTTGTCATGGAGTGTGAGGGGACTGGAGGCCCTCTTGTCATGAAGTGTGAGGGGACTGGAGGCCCTCTTGTCATGGAGGTAACCAGTCCCTCCTGTGTAGGTGGCTTCCTGACCGAGATCCTGTCTCCTGTGGATGAAGAGCTGTCCTATGGCAGTGGTGACCTCCCATCCTCCACTCACAGGGACCCTCACCTCCCTCCACCACCTCCCACTCCCCAAACAAAGAGTGACACCAAGGAGCCCAACTGCAGCTCAGAAGACTTTCCTTCCCCACCTGACGAGGCCATGTTTCCAGGGAGCTCCTTGGGCAGTCTAGGGGTGGATGTATCTATCACTGCTGAGGATGTGTCATCCTTATCTGAGGACACTCTGGAAGAGGCCCATTCCCCAGGGCCCCAGGAGTCAGGGTGCTACCTGGGACCACTTGGGCAGGTTGGAAGCTTGGATATCTCAAGTTCTATGGTGGGGAGCCAGGCCAAGGACAGGCAGTGGTCTGAACCCATCAGCCAACTAGGATCCCCCTTAAGTAATGGGATTAGCAGTTTTCCTGGGAGGTCCCCAAAGTCACCAACACAGTCCCCGATTCCATCTCCACTGGCCTGTGTGACTAGACAGGGTCTGTCTGGACTGTCAGTGGCTAGTAACACAGATGCATTTCTTGGCACTCAGTGGGGTCCTGGGGTTCCCATTCTGTGCCTAGAAACCTCAGCTGGTGTGGGCATCAAGGCAGCCCCAGGAAGTCAAGGTGAGCCTTGGGAAGGGGTACAGTGTTTTGAGGGCACAGGGTGCCAGCAAGGGATCGGACACCTCTTAGACAGAAGGGCAGCCACGTCCTTACCCTCCTGGCCTATAGCCTCTGAAGTCTCTCCCCAAGGTCCAAGGCCTTTGGGGACCTGTAGCCAAGCTGAGTCCCAGGTGTACACTGATGAGGAGGGGAAGGAGGGCCTCAGTCGCTGGGCAGAGGCCCAGCCCAGGCTCCAGGACTCGCAGGGCACAGAGCAGCTCTCTGGGAGAGAATGGACTTCTGACATGGCCTCTGGTGCCTGTGCTGGTCTTCTAGTGACAGGAGGTACTAGGCCAGTAGATGTAGTATCTACTCGGCTCAGCAGGAGGATCTTGTGTGAGTCTCTGGCTGCACTGTCAGGGGATGTTCTGAAATGATGGGGGCATCTGAGATGCCCCTGTGTAAGTTCGTGTGTGTGTGTGTGTGTGTGTGTGTGTGTGTGTGTGACTCTTGGATAGTCCCTTAGGTACCATCTGTCTGCATTTTAGGGTTAGTGTCTCTTGCTTGTCTGGAACTCACTAAATGGCTGTGCTGACTGGCCAGTAGCCCAGGAATCCATCCACCTGCCTCCCAGTGCTGACAGTACCTTTGTACCTGACTTTGTCTTATATTTTATTATAGTGTGTGTGTGTGTGTGCGCGTGTGTGTGTGCGCGCGCACTAGTGCCGTGGCACATATGGAGATCAGAGAACACCTTTCAGGTGTTCTTCTCTTCTTCTCCCATGGGTTCTGGGGCTCTGAGGAGCAAATTCAATGTATTCGGCTGGCATGGCAAGCAAATGCTTTTAGCCACTGAGCCATCTCTCTAGCCTGTGCCTGGCTCCACCACTTTTTTTTTTTAACGTGGGTTCTGGGAATTTAACTCAGCTCTCCATCCTTGCAATGCTTTTTCACTGGCTGAGCTATGTGCCCATCTCCATCTGCCTTGACCTTGCTGCATTTACTGCTCCCAATAGCTTGCTTGTGACTGAGGGACACATGTTCATCCTGGGTAGTTAAGAGGTAATTGGTCACCCTTGACTAGCAAGGCCTAGTCTTGTCCCCAGGGCTGAATGTCTCTCCTGGTACTGTGATTTCTTGCTTGCAGAAGGCTTTCTGGGACACTGATCTTTTCTCAAGAACACAGTGCCTGGGGCCCAGAAAGAGATTTTGTCTCTTGTAGGGTTGGCTGGTCTCTTGCAGGAAGGCCCAGACTGCCTTCTTTATTCCCTGGTGGCCTTCCAGGACAGAATGACCCAGAGTGATTATTAAAGGTGTGGGCAGCTGACTCCTGCAGATGGCTCTTACACAAGTAAAGAGTGTTCTCTCCTCACAGGAATGCCTTCTCTCCCCCAGGACACATATCCAGGGACTTTGTCTAAGTAGGCAGGATTTCCTGTGTGGAAAGAAGCCATGAGTAACTGTGAGATGAGACTAGCTCTCAGTGCCCTGAGCCTCATGTAGCTGGGGGCTGAGCTTACAGGGGCTCTAAGGGACTGGGGTGGCCGTGGGATGGGTTCACAGTCTCCCAGGAGAACAGAACAGCTTGTGGGCATGGGTGAGGTGAGGAGAGGACAGAACAGCAATGGCATTGTCAGAGGAGCCACTCCCCTTCCTCGGTGGACTCTGGTGTGGTCCTGAGGGCAGGCTGCCAGCCACTCACCTCCGCCCCTGCAGCCACAGTGCTGCTCAGCTGTAACCATTGTGCTTTGGCTCAGACCAACCTCTGCCCTCTTAGCTCCACAGATGCTTCTGTGGGGCCCAGAGTGATCAGGGAGATGGGCTGTCTTCAGGAATTCCAGGAGCTTGTGCTGGAAGGCACGCAGACTCTTCTGACTGGATCAGACGTCAGGTGGGAGTGTCCTGGCCTGCCCAGTTTGTATGGTTTTGTCCTGTTTCCAAACACTTTTGTGCCCTTGGGGAAGTGGCACTGTGTGTGTACATGTGTGTGACTAGGTCTTACTCTATAGCCTGGGCTAGCCTTGAACTCTGTCATGTCAATCCCTCTGCCTCAGCCTTCCTCGTGGTGGGATTATAGACATGAGCCACCACACTGGAAAGGAAATGACTTTTACATGAACCCAGTGGTCAGTTCTTTAAGAGGAAGCAGCTCTCTGATCTGTTTTCTGAATCAGGCTTGGCAGGCTTTTGTGGGATGAGGCTTGCACACATGCTCGGGCCTCTTGGAGGTCACTTTCTAAGTCTTAAAGAAATATTTGCACATGTATTTGTATGTACTGTGTGTACATGTGTATGTATATCTAACATTTATCATCTGTCCATCATCTACCAGTTCCCTCCTTTAAATCTGTTTTTTTTTAGTGATGTGTATTCATTACACATCTTTCTGGCTTTCATAAATGTATTTTCAAGTATGCCACATCCTTTGACCAGATCCACCCTCAACTCTGCTCTTCCTGTCCCCTCTCCTACTAATCCTTCTTTCCCCAGCTTTGCTCCTAAAAATTATGTTTATGAATACCTTGTGCCAACAACATTGATTCATGTTCCATGAAAAGGCCAGATTACAGAAAGTTTTTCAGTACAATAATTATGGAAAACTGCTCACATAAACCCACTTGAAAACATCATGGGGGTTGGAGGGGCTAGAAAGATGGCTCAACAGCTAAGTGCATCTGTTGCTCTTAGAGAAGAGCCGGGTTAAGTTCCCAGCACTCACATATCAGTGCACAACTACCTATAACTCCAACTCCAGGGGACCTGACACCTTCTTCTGACTCAGTGGGCAAAAGGAATGCTCATGCTACATATACATACATACAGGTAAAACACTCATACACATACACTCAAATCTCTTAGAAGACATCACATGGTAGCAGGTAATATGTACATTTTTGTTTTAAATATCAAAAAAACTCAAAACCACCTGAATAAATATGGAGAGCTCTTCTTCAGAAGATGACATGGTCTCTTCCTTTTATTCCTCTGTGTATTCCAGAGTTTCTAATGTTTTTGTTTGTCTTTGTGTCTTTTTTTTTAAGTAATGGGGACTGAACCTAGGGTCTTAGCACACAAGAAAACACTCTAACACAGAACTGTACCTCAGCCCCCTTTTATTTGTACGTTTATTGATATGTGTGTGTGTGTATGTGTGTGTGTGTGTCTGTGTGTGGCTGTGTGTGGCTGTACGCTCCTGCCATGATGCGCACGGGGCGGTCAGAGGACACTTTGCAGGACTCGGTCTTCTTCCACCATGTGGGTTCTGATGGATTAAACTCAGGTTGTCAGGTTAGCTGAGCCTTTGCCCCCTGAGCCATCTTACTGCCCCACCCCCCTGTTTTCCTTTATATCAGCCCCTGGAGAGAGAATCCGAACCCAGGAAGGACAGGTTCTTCCTAAGTTCCCAGGCAGGACTTGAACTTTTTTGTGTTTGTTTTTGTTTTTTTTTTCAATTAAAAAAAATTATGTGTGTGAATGTTTTGCTTGCATGTAACTGCACCTGTGTTAAGAGGCCAGAAGAGGGTGTTGGAACCAGAGTTATGGACAGTTGTGAGTCTCCATGTGAGTGCTGGGAATCAAACCTGGAGCCTCTGCAAGAGCAGACAGTGCTTTTAACTGCTGAGCCATCTCTCCAGCCCAAGGACTTGAACTTTCGATCCTCCGTCCTCAGCCTTCTGAGTAGTGCCATGGCTCAGTTATACTATATTAAATTTTTTTTAATTCTTTTTAAAAATTTATTATTTTATGTATATGAATGTTTTGCCTATATGTACGTAAGTGCACTATGTGTGTGCAGTGCCTTGGAGGTCAGAAGAGGGCATTAGATCCCCTAGAACTGGAGTTATGGATGGTTGTTAGCCGCCATGTGAGTGCTGGGAACCTAACACAGGTCCTTGGTAAGAGCAGTCAGCTCTTAACCGCCGAGTCATCTCTCCAGTCCCTTAGATTTTTTTGGTGGGGTCTTTTTGAGACAGGGTTTCCCTGTAGCCCCAGATGATCTGGAACTCGCTATGTAGACCAGGTTAGCCTTGAACTGACAGAGATCCACCTGCCTCTGCCCCCTGAGGTTTCCAGTTCCCTAGAATTGATGCGCATGCCACCATGCCCGGTGCCCTACATTTTTAACACTACTCTTATGGTGCCGGGGATGGAACCCAGGCCTGCTGCATGCTGGGGGAAAGCTCCACCGTGGAGCTACATTCCCACCACTTCTCACTGCTTCTCACTAAGACATAAGTCAAATACCCTAAATTTCACCTTTCTAAAATAAAAAAAAACTTACATAATTACTAATGACTTTCAGTGCAGTCACAAAACTGTGTAACCACTCACTTCTTGAATGAGAAGGACCCTCTTTTTTAAAAAAACAAAAAAACTCTATGTGTAGGAGTATGCTGTTTGCATGCAGGTAGGTGCACCCCTGTTGTGCAATGCCCACAGAGGTCAGAAGGGGGCATTGGATCTCCTGGAACTGGACTTACCCATGTGGGTACTGGGAATTGAACCCAGGTCCTCTGCAAAAGCAGCCAGTATTCTTAACCACTGAGCCATCTCTCTAGCCCCCAAGAAAGACCCCTTGAGTGGGAATGCAAGACAAGTATTGTGCAGGCCTTGGGGCCACCTGAGCCCAGGACCAGTCTCTCTAGGTCTTGGCTTCTGCCTCGCATGCTCAGATCTCCAGCTATAAGGTGTCATCTCATCTGACTAATTTATGTACTCTGCGTGACCTAGACTTCACACACACACACAGAGAGAGAGAGAGAGAGAGAGAGAGAGAGAGAGAGAACAGGAGACACATAAGCTGGGCTGGAAAGCCCCTTGATGCCAAGTCTTCCTATTTGTGTGGCCTCCAAGCTTTGGTGCTGGGTCTCAGGCCACTTACAAGGCCTTTGGGTTCCTGCCAGGAAACAGGGGCCCCTCCCCAGACAGCCCCTTGCAGACCTGGCCCTTGGGGCATCCCAGCCTCTTAGCTCCAGTGGACCTCTCAGTAAGCCAACCTTTGTCCATGGGCCCCATGAACACATTTCTCCAGCGACCTGCCAGCTAAGATCATTCAGCTAGCTCTGAGCTGGGTATTCCCCAGCCAGCCCCAGAACACAGAAGAAGTTTGGACCTGTCAGGAAGTATGAACTCCGTGTGCATGATTTCGAAGCATATTTCTAAGCTACAGCTTTCCTATTGATTCCCCTCTGGTTTTCAGGACAGATTAGTTTGTAATTATTATTTTTTTCTATTTATTGCTAACCCTTTTGGATTTATGAGGGCAAGGGAGAGGAATTATGTATTTTGCACACGCGCTCTTGACATGGCAATAAATCTCTCCCACTGCAACCCTGCAGACTCACCTCAAATTCCACAGCATACTCCTGGCCCCTGCTCATTCTAGGGGTGCCGACAGCGAGGCACAACCTTGGGGCTGCACAGCCAGGGTGCAGCACAGGTTCAGCATGCATTAGCCTTGGCACAGTGTCCTTGAAGGGAAACATGATGGTAAACTAATAAGAATCCGGACAAGACCCTCCAAAGACGGCTGTAACCAACCGTAGGGGCTGGCCTCTAAAATGACTCTGGGGGGCAGAGGGAAAGTATGTAGACGCAGTTTGTTTCCCAGCGTGTCCGAGCAGAGTACTCTGACATTCAAATGTATTGACTTGGTTGAGGCTTCAAGCCAAGGTCCCTCCCTCCAAGGTCTCGAGTTGTACCAGCCCTGGTTCTAAACCCCTGTAACCACTTGAACCAATAAATCTTGACACCAGCCTCAGGAGAAGCCATTATCTTTCATTGAAAATAATTATTTCTTAGTTAAACCCCACCTTTGATTTTCCTGTGATCCATCTCTGCCGTTGTCCTGCTGACTGGTTCCGCGTGTGCTTTCAAGCTCTCTACATCCCAAACTGTTAGATGAACTTGACAAGTCTCTTGAATTCCCTACGCTGCCCTGCTATGACTCATAAAACACACACGAACACCAGGTCCTTTACCAATGAGCAAGGGCCACACACTCTGGAAGACAGAGGTGTTCCGACTCGGCCTCCTGCCTTGCTGCGGAGTCTGGCTGCTGTGGGGGAGTGTGGTGACTAAAGCACATTTGCAGCAGTAGACACAGCCTATGCAACCCCCAGCAGTCTGAGGAGTCCTCGTTAGGGACCTCCACTCAGGTAAAGCCAGGTCCTTGACTTTGCCACAGGAAAGAATTTCAGGCTGAGCCAGACTGAAGTAGTTTATTGGGAAGGAGTTTAACCAGCATTTCAGCAGGGAGGCACTCAAAGAAGGCACCTCCAAGTCTTCGCTAAGGAAAAGCCATACCCAAAAGTGTCTCCATAACAGTCACACAAGGATTTTGTTACACAACAGGTTTCTAAGGGACTCTCCCTCATCTCTCTCTTCCCCTTTAAAAACTTTATTTTTATTTTATATGTATGTGTGTATTGCCTGCATGTATGTATATGCACCTGTGTTGTGTAATGCTTGAGAAGGTCAGAAGAGGGCACTGAATTCCCCTGGAACAAGAGTTAGGAATGGTTGTTAGCCACCATATGGGTGCTGGGTATCGAACCTGGGGCCTCTGCCAGAGCAGTCAGTGCTCTTAGCTGCTGAGCCATCATTTCTCCAGCCCCTTAGCATCTTTATTTGAAGATACTGTCTCATGTTGGCAACTGTTGTTAACTGCCTTGGAATTCTTGATTCTCAGCTGGATAGAGGCTTCAACCAGACTCCAGAGTCCTCCCAGGAACCCTAAAAGCTCATTATCCTATACCATGTCAGGCTCTTCTGCCTCCGGCAGGCCTTCAGGATCAGGCTCCACACACCAGTCATGCATGTTCTCCAGGCAGTTCCTGTGGGCCCTGGTCCTGCCTGCTCACCCTCTGATGGCCGGTAAACACTAAACTGCTTCTCTGCATTTGTCCAGCAACCAGTGCCTTCCTTTGCCTCAAGCAAAAGCGCCCCAGCCCCTGCCGCTCCCCTACCATGTTCCAGAACACTGGCACAGGCACTCACACATCAGCCCTCCCTGCTTACAGCTCGCTGGCAAGGGAGTCTTTTCCCTGAGTCCTTCCAGGTTGCAACGTGGAACAGCAGGGGCCGCTGATGATGCCCAGAGCCACCAGCTCCACCTCTTACTAGGGCGCGCAGGGACTCCCACCCCACACCTTCAGGTCCTCAGTCTCAGGCGGCCATCATCCCATTTCATGGAGCCACGGTGCGTGCTTCTTTTACTGTGGCTGGCGCTGCTCCTGCCACAGGTCCTTGATCTATCCTTGATCTGCTCAGCACCCAGCAGGAACTCTGCACTTGTTCCTCTCCACCTAGTCACTTCCCTAGGCACCTCCCTATCCTCTGTGCACAGTGGCCTCCACTGCAAGCGCTCTGCACACCCAGAGACGCCAGTGCTTGGTCCCGATCGTGCTTTCTCTGCAGAGCAGAATGTTGGCTTAGGAAGGCAGGCTAAGTGATTGGAGAAGCGAGGCACAGGGGTGCACTATGGGAGGCGGATGCAAGAGGACAGTGAGTTCAAGATCAGGCCACACACCCTGTCTCAAAAGAATCAAAAAGAGTGCGGTCGACGCTGCCCACGCGCCCGGTCCAAAATCTTAGCAAATGACCGTCTGGGTTTGCCCGCGGGTTGCCAGGAAAATCCAGCACACATGTTTCATGCGGATTTCAGGTTCAGAGCAAATCCTGAGTCTAATTCTGCCCCATTCAATTCTCATTTCAGACTGACAAACCCCGCGCGATATTGATTCCACGCGGCATCCCTATTTCCCCTGGCCAAACTGGCTCTCCAGGCGCCGGCCTCCCAGACTCCGGAAAGAAAAGCACGTGCGACCGGGGGCGGGGCAGGCTCATGGTGAGGGGCCCTGGCTTGCGTTTGGGCTAGCAGGTAGACAAGCGAAGGGGCCTAGAGTTCTGGGACCCTGTCAGGGTTACCAGAGCTGGGGCGGGGCGAGCTGCAGATTGGGGTGGGGCCTGGCCGGACTAGAGATGGGGGCGGGGCCATCGCGCAGGGGCGGGGCAAGGAGAGCTAGGGGGCGGGACCTGGGTGACTAGAGGGCGGGGGCGGGGCCAGGGCGGGGGTGGGGGAAGGGAGGCGACCTCCAGCCTGGGTAGGGAGTCCGGGCAGGGGGAGTCAGCTCGCGGGGGCGGGGCTAGAAGAGCCCCGTGTGGGGACGAGGCCAGCTCGGGGGGCGGGGCCAGGGTGGAGGCGTGGTCAGGAGGGCGCGGGGCGGGGCCAACTCCGGCCTGCGTGAAGAGCTGGGGGCGGGGCCGGCGCGCGCAGACACGTGACGGTAGTTGCCAGGGTGAAAGGTCGGCGCGCCGGCGGCAGTCCCAACATGGCGGCGGCCGGGGCGGCGGCGCGCGGTCCCGGAGCTGGAACGCGGCGCCCGTCCCCGCCTCGGGCCGCGCGGCTGCCGCGGCTGCTGGTGCTGTTGGCGGCCGCGGCGGCGGGGCCCCAGGCGGGCGACGCGGCGCGGCTGTACCGCGCGGGCAAGGACGCGGTGTGGTTGCTGGACGGCGACAGCGTGCGCGGGGCCACGGCCAATAGCTCGGCCGCGTGGCTCGTGCAGTTCCACTCCTCGTGGTGCGGCCACTGCATCGGCTACGCACCCACCTGGCGGGCGCTGGCGGCGGACGTGCGAGGTGAGGGGTCCCCGACGGGGACCGGTGGCTTCCTCGGGGTCCGCGAGTTCCCGGACACCAGCCCCTTGTGCCGGCTCGTGCCTGAGCCCCCAGCCCCAGCAGTTCCACTTCAGAGCCTCTCCGAGGGGTTTCCCACCTATTACCTCCTCTCCGGAGGACCCCACCTAGCACCTATCCAAGGGGTCCCCACCTGGCACCTCCTCTCCAAGGAGTCCCCACCTAGCACCTCTTCTCCGGAGGACCCCACCTAGCACCTCTCCGAGGAGTCCTCACCTAGCACCTCCTCTCCGAGGACCCCACCTAGCACCTCTACTCCAGGAGACCCCCATTTCTGTCCAGCCCCTGCCTGACTTGGCTATACCATATGGTGAGCATTAGGCTGACTGCTTACAAACTCTAATCCTCTGGGAACTGCACTGTAGAAGCAGAGAAGGTAAAAGCGTCTTCACAGTGGGTTTCTTCCCAGGCTGTGGCTGTTGGACATCTGCCCTTCCCACTTTCTTAGTGCTGAGCTGTCACCCTTCTGGAAGTCATTCACCTGTCCCAGGTGGCAGAGTTGTAGCTGCCCCACCCCTTCTCCAAGGAGTTCCAGGGATTTCCCTGATGCCCTGTAGCTCCTGCCAGTACTGACTGAGGTCTGGCTCCAAGACTAACCTCAAATTACATATCTCAGGGGCAGAAGCAACAAATTGTTAGTCTTGCTTACTGCACCTTTGGTTTCAGGTCTTCTGTTGAATACTGCTGTTTTTCTTAAACATATTTTCAGAGAAATCTTTTTTCCAAGTAAACAGTTGTAAATGACTGTTTTAAAATGTTCTTTTAAAACTTCTTTCCTCGATGTTTGGGCACTTTGACTTTTTTATTTTTATTTTACATGTATAGTGTATTGCCTGCTTGTATGTACGTGCCCCTGTGTCCTGCAGTGCCTTCGGAGGTCAGAAGAGGGCGTCGGATCCCCTGGAACTAGAGTTACAGGTGGTTGTTAGCCACCGTGTGGGTGCTGGGAATTGAACCCAAGTCCTCTACAAGGCTGAGCCATCTGGCCTGCCCTTTTTTTTTTTTGGAAAAAAACAAAAAAACAAAAAACAGTTTCACTACAAAACCCAGGTAGTTCACCAGTGTCCTGAGTGCTGGACTAATGGGCTTATGTTGGTTCTAATGGATTTGGTCTCCTGGGTCTTAGGTTTTCTTAAGTCCCTGGGGAGCACTAACCAGAACGGAGGCTAGCAACTGAAAAGACAGAGAGTGCATACAGTGCTGCGTGTGTGTATGCATGTGCATATGTGTGCATGTGTGTGTGCTTTTCATTTGACTTTACTTTTAGAAAAAAGTAAGCCATCAGAAAACAGAAAGGGTGTTTTCAGTTCTTGATATTCATTAGCAGAAACATGGATGTAACAGTTGGGTGACTTGTCACTTTTTTGGTTTATAGATGTTTGGTGTTTCAATTTATCAACTGATCTTAAAGCTACAAACTAGATTCAAATGTGACAAGCTGTCCTATAGCCAAACCACATGTAGAAAGAACTGAAAATTGCACCACTCTGAAAGTGAGACAGTCAAGTCCCTACCTAATGCAGCAATTAACTTAATGAATAAAGTTGCTTAAAAGGCCTGGCAGTCTGCCAAGAAGATGGGCCTTGAGACTGAACCGAGGTGTGGTGAATAAAGACAGCTGTGGCCTGTCTACTGGGTAGGAATACCATGAGGACCTGAGGAGGGAAGCAGGGGTTCTGAGACCAAGGCTGTCTGAGTCAGGGACGCGGCCCTCAGTGCGTTCTAGGGCCAGGGCTTCCAAATCAGTCACCTGGCGATTTGGTAGGTATGCAGGTCGTCCCCCGGCCTTGGATGCTGGGTAGGGCATAATATCCTGTCAGCACAAGCCCTAAACGTGACTGAGACTGACTGATCGCCATAGTGAGCGAGCTGAGGGATGGGGCACCCGACCCCTCCCTTGCAATGTCCTGCGTATCAGAGCTGTGAAGGCAACTGCCTTGTCTCACCCCTGGCCTCCTATGGTACTGACCTCAGTGCCCCTGCTGTGCTGCAGCTCGTGGAACTCTGTAGAATTGGGACAGCATTAGGCCCACTGCCCTGGCCGGGTTATCCAGGACCTTGCATGGGGTCCTCCCCAGCTGTCTTTCCCAGTTTCTCCTAGCTCCTGCCCCCAGTCTCTGGTTGGGCTGACTCTGTTGTCATGAGTGGGAATTGGAGCTAGACGGTGCCCATACCTGCTTGCCCACCCCTCCATCACTCCTGACTAGAATGAGGAGGTGGGAGGGTCTTCGGAAGCTCAGGGCACCTTCCATTTCCTTAGAGACTTAGGGTGATCTTTCTTTGGCTCTTTACTGGCATTTTCAAGTTTGGGGAAATTCCTGTTTTTTCTTGTGAGAAGAGTGGGTTAACAAAAGGTCTACTGTTCATTGGAGCCAAAGGCCATTCTAATGTTTATGTGGCCCCAGCTTAGGCCTATCACATCCAAGTATTTCACAGAACAAAACCTCCTCTATTTCTTAAAAATCTTTGGTGCCAAGCTGGTGTGGTTAGCTTTGCCTAAGTTGGCAGTTAGTTGACACCTGTGCTTATTCTCCTGGACACCAGAAGATCTCTGGAGACTGAGGAGGGCAGGTGTTTGCCCCAAAGGTAAGCCTGTGTCTCTCAAAGTGTTCTGTGGCCTTGGGACTCTTCTCTCCCCTTCAGTCCACCTTGGAGAGCAAAGCACTGCAGAAGTCGGGCAGATCTATTGGTGGCCCCAGAATTCTCCATGAGGGACTCAAAGGGGAACATGAGACCAGGCAGGCCATCATCCCTGCACCTGGAATGCATTTAGACCTGTCCTGCATGGGGATATTGAACCTCTTACATTGCAGGGGATGCTATGTAAGCCTCAGATTGAATCACTGCCTGTCACCCAGTTGACAGGCTGAAGCCTGAGTCTAGGCATGAGTGGCCCCAGAGCCTCATTGGCTTACTGCCTGTGTCCCCGTAGATGACAGTGGGGACTGAGAGTGGGAGGTGCTAGACAGCGAGAAGGTACAAGGTGTGCCTTCCACAGGTGGAGACGGAGCGTTCTGTTGCTGTAGCAGTGGCTAAGCCTGCCTGCCTTCCCCTGGGTGCCTCATTCCCACGGAGTCTAGTTTCTTCTGCTTACCCAGGACACAGACTCTTTGAGATGAAGTGAGACTCCTTGGTGTTCCCAGGGTGCCTATTATTATTACTGAGAACAAGTACAGAAGGACACTGGGGCAGCAGGTGTGGCGGGTCCCAGGGCCCTGGAGGCTGTAGAGGGCAGAGCCAGGCAGCAGGACAGCCTCTCCTGTGTGTGTGTCACAGCTGTGCAGTCACTTTACAGTTACCCAGAGCCAGCTGCCAGCTGGGTCTCCAGAGAGTGTCCCTCCCTGAAGTAGTCAGCAAGGTGGTGACCTCAGCTGTCCTACATTGTTGAAGTAGCCATGTAGATTTTGTTAAGCAGCGCTGTCCAGACTGTCCACCAGAGGGCCTCATCACTGTGCAGCTCGGGTGCCAGGCAGTGGAGCAGAGGGGTTCTAGACACTGAGGATCTTACTTGGCTCTAGAGGGTTCATGGACCAGTTACCACGGCACACCTTTATTGCCTTTCCCTTGGGACACTTCATCATCTGACCAATGGGGCTTGTTAACCTCACTCTGGTGCACCCTTTGATGCTGAGGGGCCACATCATCTTTGGCCCCTAAACCAAGGGCTAGGAATGGTGAGCATCAAGATCCCAGTCACCCTTGGCGAGAATGGGCAAAGCACCTGGATTTGCACACTGGCCCTGAGTGACTGGCTGGGGTGGCAGGGGTCAAGTACTGAGCTCCACTGATGGAAAGGAATTTCGTTCCTACCCAACCTTGTGTGTCCCACACTTGGAGCTTGAATTTGGAACTCATCCAGGAATACCTTTGTTCTGCCTGAAGAAAGGCTGCACCCAAAAAAGATTCTGGGTGTTGGGATTGTAGGAATGGAGACTTGAATGGCGCCTGGCCTTTGCAAGGGTAAAGAAGCCATAATGGAGCTGGAACAGCCTTGAGTTTAAACCTGGAGTCAATTTACCTGTAGTCATTTTCCAAAATCAACAATACTTGGCCATAAATCGGAACTTTCTGTATTTCTCCATTAGAACATGACAGATATTGGAAAAGACTGAATCTGTTAAGCTTAGTGATAGCATCATTTGACAAATTTGAAACTAATCTACTGTATTTGGATCTTAATTATTTTGCAGGTATTTCTGAGCCTATAGTACTGAAATAATTAAGCGTGAGGGAGAAGCCCACCCCAACCCCCAACTGGCATCTGTAACCCCAGTGTTGAGGGGGTGGCCTGGCCAGTGAAAACACAGTTTACATCTAGTCTCCTTTGTGTTGCATCCAGGACAGGCAGGCGGGTGTGTCAGAAGGCACCACTGAATGAGACTTGCACTGTGAAGCCAGCCTTTTCAGGGTTCTGAATCGTGTTTGGTAAAGTAAGCACAGTGTCTTTTGTGTGGTATGAATACTGTCCATCTGCCAGCCCTGAGCCTCAGGGCCTGCTGCCTGTAACTGTCATTCCCGTCTGCTGCGGCCTTCTTGGGGCACCATAGGCAGACTGATTTTCAAACAAAGGCCTCATGAGATGCCAGCATGCCCCTCCTGCTAGGGCAGTTCTTTATCAGAACTTGACTCACAGGGATCTGCAGTACGAGGAGCAGGTGTGGCTGTGCACTGGTGGAACTGGACTTTCTGCCGATGTTGGCAGGTGGCAGTGCAGGCTCTGAGGACATTCTCATGCCTTCTTTCCCTAGTTTTGGCAGGCTGAAAGGGAGCAGCCAGTGAAGCAGGAAGGCCTCTGCCTTAGAGGAAGACGTGGTCGATGAGAAGCACAGACGGGGGTAAGACCAGGACTCACCTGATGAGGACGAGGCCCTGGCAGTCAAGGAGGCCTGCCCGCCGAGGCCCTCACCGTGTGAAAGGGCCCAGGCATGCAGGACTGCAGGTCCAGGGGGTGTAGCCCTTTGCTCAGGAGTGGTTACCTTGAGACCTGGTAAGCAGCAACCACTCAGTTCTTGAATAACTTGAGACAAAAGTTTGACACGGGAGAGCTGCCTTCCAGCCACGGTGTAGTTAAGAGTCAGCAGGAGGGGCATGTGGCTCCTCAGCCACAGTGGAAGAAGGGCAGTAGGGTCCCTGTACCCTGAAACCAGAGACCTGATTGATGGTGAGGGAAAAAGAAGTGCTGTCGTCTTCATTTTATCATTTTTAATTTCTTCTTGTGTGTGAGTGTATTGCCTCCATGAGTGTAAATACACCCGCCCTTGGAGGTCAGAAGAGGTGTCAGATCCCCTGAAACCTGAGTTACAGACGGTTGTTTGCTGCCATGTGAGTGCTAGGCACTGAACCTGGGTCCTCTGTAAGAGCAGCCAGTGCTCTTAACCAACGATTTCTCCAGTCCCTGTAATGTCTTCTTAAGGCCAGCTCTGAGGCTTTGCAGGCCACTCCAGGCCTGTGAGGCAAGATACTACCCTTGAGGGCCCTTTACCTCACCCAACTGTATAGATAGGTTTGGGCCAAAACTTACAAATGCAAGGATGAATTTTCAGTGACCCGTTTGCATTTGGGCCCAGGACAGTGGTCACATGGCCAGCCTGTTCGGCTCTCCTCCCTGGTTGCTTTTCCACTAACCCTGCTGTTACAGAAATCAAACCACAGTGCACAGGGTCTTGGGTGCTGTACATGTTACAGCAGGGCCCGTTCCACAGATGCTGATCTTCTGGGATCCCTCTGTCACTGTTCACTAACCCAGTCTGAGGTTATGTAGGAACCTTCCCAGCCGGTAGAGATGGGGAAAGCCGGTGGGGCGGGAGGTGAGGGGGGCACAATGGGATGGGGGACCTTTGACCTTGTGGCCCGATCCCCCAGTGTCCTCTGTCACCTCACTGTCTCAATCTCATCAGTTTCTTCGGGAACCTGCTGAAGACCATTGTTGACCGGGTCTCCCTCTCTTGGTGAGAATCTGCTTTTGGCTCTTTGAAAATTATACCCTGATGCTGTTCCAGGGGGGACATGTGGTAACCCTTCTTACCAGCTGTTTGAAGGAGGGTGCACGCTGTGCACCCCACATACCCGCCTCTCCTGTTCAGTGCCGTGGTAGCTGGCGTTGGCTCTTTGCATCACACCTATCGGGCATCAGACTGCTAGGGCAGTGGAGGCACCTGAGAGCTTTCTTCCTTTCAAGGCAGCACTTGCCCCGTACAGGGTCAGCAGACAGGCTCCCCTAGGAATGCTGTGAGACTGCTGGAGAGCGCCAACACTGCACTCTCCCTGTGATGAGGCAGCTGGAGCCCAACCCTGAATTTCCCCGGAGGCCCAGTTTGCCATTCTTTTCCTGGGGTTGTGGAGGTCTAAGAAAGCAACTTGTCTCTCCCAGAGCCCCTTGGAATAGAGCTGGCTTGCTGGATCTTGAGGTGTGCAGGTTGCGAGCAGTCTGAGACACTTCAGGAGAAACACTAGGACAGCCAAGTGCAGCTGTTAAGGGAATAGAGCTGGGGCCAGCCTGCCCACAGGTGCCAGGAATTTGCACCTACGTAGGCTTGCCTGAATGCCATGAGAGCATGGATGGGAGAGCTGCACTCAGCGCTGGCCCGTACTGTGACCTCTGGTAGAAGCTGACTCTCCAGCCCCATTCCTCCAAGTCTCTGAGGTTAGAGGGCCCTGTCAGTGCAAGTCTCACTAGGAAGTGTCCTGCAGGGGCTCACATGGTAAGAACCTCTCTGAAGTCTCAGCCTTGCTCACCACAGGCTAGCCACGTTGTCCTTGTCATCCTCAGGAGACCCTGGGCAAGGAATGAGGACTGGCAGCCAACCTGCAGGTCTCATTGGCTGACATGGCCACCGTCATCACCTTTGCCTCTGTGTGCCTGAGTGCAAGGGTATTGTGAGTTCTGTATGTGTTAAAGCCTTTTAGCACCCCCTTGGGGACCTGGAGAGTGACAGGAAGAAATCCAGCGAAGGGCAGTGTGGAGGTCCAGGCAATGGGCCCAGGGATGAGGCATTGGAAGGATGTTATGTGATGGGGGACCTCTGGAGATTGTGGTGAGAAGCCTTGGGTTCTGTCAAGGCCCTTGGGTTCTGCTAGCAGCACAGAGTCCCACTAACTCGTTCTCGGGAGCGCAGCTCTGACTCCTTTTGCACTGGAGTCTGCCTTGCTAAGTTGAGAATCGCCTTCCACCTTGTTAAGGAGGGTCCCACCTTCCCTGTCTCTGCCTTCTAGAAAGCCCGAGGTGAGGCAGACCCAGATCTGGCTTCATTGCCAGGAGAGTTGGGATTTCAGGGTCCCTCCTCTGCTTTGATTGTGAGAGTACTTAGAGCTCCATGTCCTTGTGTACAAAGTAGGAGCGGTGATATTTACAGCTCAGACCTTGGTGGAACCCTGGAGCAGGACAGTTTGGGTCAGGATCCCTCTGTTGCTCTATGTATTGGGTGAACCATAGGGCCAGGAGGTTGCTCACATATTTTGGGATAGCGTGCTACCATAAGTGGGCTGAAGTGTGGGGAGCAGTGTCAAGGCCTCACTTGATCGATGATTGTGATCGATGCCGGGGTGCAGGTGTCAGAAGGTACTCCCCATTCTTCGTGGCCTGGGATGGTGCCTCCACCACCCAGGTGCAGGTGGTTACAGGCAGGGCTGGCGGCCACACTCCTAGTTATTCACACTCTAGTGCTGGGATAGATTTAAGGACTTATTTAAAGGGCCATTACCAGCCAGCCTCTGATCTCAGGAGGCTGAGGCAGGCACATTGCAAGTTCAAGACCAGCCTGGGCTACATAGCCAGACCTGTTCTCAAACAACAACAGAAAATTAAAAAGCCGTTACCCACTGCTCTGGCTTGTCCTGCCCGGCACTGCCATGTGTGGCATTGGGAAACGCTCCTTTTCACACCTTTTGATGAGCTGCTTTCTGCTGAGGCTCCAGGAACACAGAAATTGAGGAACACAAGCCAGTGTCCCTCAGAGCTGCTCTGTGGTTTACAGCACAGTGCCAGGATCAGCTCAGAGACACGCTCTGCCGCTTGGCGTCAGCGAGCCCCACATTCAATTCAGGGCTGCAGCTCTGAATCAGGAGGGAGGTGCTGGGTGCCACTTATTGCCGCCCCCATGGCCCAGTGGTGACACGCCTCACTTCTTTATGTGTGTATATGTGTGCCATAATGTGAATTTGGTGATCAGAACCTGATAAAAATCCCCCCCTACCCTGTTTACAGGAGGTGTGGGGCACAGGCCCATGTGTGGGCAGGACAGGCCCCTTCAGACTGAGGACAAGAGAGTCCTTGCTGAAGATCTGATGATATCTGTTTTCCGTGGCCATGGCAGTGTGTTGGGCTGAGGAAGAGACTTGGGGATTTATGACCCCATGTTCTGAACCTGAAATCTGCCTCCTGAGCCATGGAACTGGTTAGGGATTTGTTTGAACTATTCATAAGAACTGATAATTGCACAGGGATAAGGCACATGTGGGAGGGGTATTATGTTTTTGTTTTGTTCATATGTCAGAAATCCTCAGCAATAAGATCTCTGAAGTAGAAAGACCCTAAAACTGCCCCTTCTGTATCGATGGCACGTGTCACCAGTGACTGGGACGTGTCACCTGTATCTGTGCAGACCACGGCCAGACCTGAAGGATGGCAGTTGCACATTTCAGGGGCCCTCCTTAGGTGAGAGTTCCTGCCCGCCAGCCCATCCAGCTAGTCTGGGCATGCTGCCCTTGTGAGGGGCCAGCCAGCAGCTGCTGACGGTGCTTTTGTCTCTTGCACTTGGACCCACCAGAGGACCGCAACATGGCGAGCTGAGTGATTTGCAGATTTGTTTTCTCCAGAAACAGTGACAGAAGAAACTGTCTCTGGGTGAACTGTTACTTGGTTCTCCCAGCTGGGCATAGGAAGGGTTCCGTGGGCATCAGGATGGGAGCTGCTGGCTTCTGCAGACAGCTGGGGCTCATACAGGTGCTGCCTGCGGTGACATGGCTTGGTGCTGGGCCACCCTGCTGATAGTCATGTTCTTGCTTTCCAGACTGGGCTGCTGCTATCCGTGTTGCTGCTCTGGACTGTGCAGAAGAAAAGAACCAGGAAGTGTGCCGCACCTATGACATCCACTTCTACCCCACCTTCAGGGTGAGCCCTCAGGAGCCTTGACCCTGCTCCGCCCTGTCTATTCCTCAAGGGGCTTCTTAGATGAATCCACTGCATCAGTAGCTTCTAGGTTGCATTTCTGACTTGGCAGATCTTAAAAGCTTCGTAGCATTTGTGATCCCAGCAGGCCACCTCTTTGTTGCTCGTATCAAGTCACAGAAGCCTGTGGTCAGGTGCTGTATGAGGCCCTGTGCACACAGAGGCTTGTTCCACATGTGTCTGTGTTTGGTACTGTGTTGCTGGGTCTCTCACCAGGCTTCAGTAGCACTGAATGACTCCCAGGACCACCACACTGCCCTGCCCGATTTGTCTTGCACACTTCTTGTACCTGTTTCTTCCACCAGAGGGCAGAGGTGCTACCTTCAGCCCCGTTAGAGGTCCACTGTGTACTGTATGCATAGGTGTATGACCATACGCCTGTGCATGAACATCTTATGCTGACGTGAGCATCTCCAGAGACATTCAGCACCTGGAGATCACTTCTGAAGGGCCTTTGACCCTCACTTCACAGCCTCCCTACTAGCTGCGCACTGTCAGGCAGGACACAACTCTGATGTCATCTGTGTCTCCCTGGTCAAGTTCACTGATAGACGTTGCTATCATGTCTCCAGCTGCCCTCCCAGCATGGTGCTCGGTGCAGTGCAGCCCTAGGGAGCTCACAGGTCTGTGTTGCCGGTTCTCTTGCTTTCTGGGTCTGGTCTGACAGAGTCACACATATTCTTCTTTTGCTTTGCTTTTACTTGGTTCTCTGTTAAACAGGGTTATATGTAAGCATCTGGGCTGTCTTTTTTCTGGGCTTTGCTATAGTGCCTTGGGTTTGGCTGCTGGCTGATCTCTTTTTCAGTTGTGTTGAGAATCATCTTCACATCAATGATATGCCTTATGAGGAGGCACCTCTGAGAGCAGAATGCTCTCATCTGAGAGATACCTGCCAGTTTTCTCCCCGAAGCCTGTGCTGTCCCAAACAACTGCCTGTTTAGGTGTGTTCTGGGTGCAAAAACCAAGGGATGTGTCCTAGTAAGGTCCCACCTACTGCTCCTGATCCTGTCGGGTTAGAGATGTACGTAGTGGAGTCTAATTGGTGCTTACCACAGTGGCTCATCCATCAGTAAGAACACTTGTGAGCTGGGTATGGTGGTGCACACCTTTAGTCCCAGCACTTGGGAGGCAGAGGCAGGCAGATTTCTGTAGGTTCAAGGTCTGGTCTACATAGTAAGTTCTAGGTCAGCTGGGGCTATAGGGAGACCCTGACTCAAAAAAAGACCAAGAATAAAAGGAACACTTGTGTCTACAGATGTGAGAAGGTGACTTGTCCAGTTGTCACTTCAGGAGGAACTTAGCCAGAACTTGAAGTTGAGATGGTTGCCATGATGTTTAGTATTAAACGTGTACACTGTGCCCCCTTAAGCTGTTTCTTATTTGTTTTGTTTTTCCTTTAGTATTTTAAGGCATTTACAAAGGAGTTTACAACTGGAGAAAATTTTAAAGGTAAGGACATAAAATTCTACTCCAGTCCCTCAGACTGGCCTCCTAGACCTGACTAAGTGGTCTCTGGAGATGGAGCCTCTGGGCTGCCTCCCACCCAGCCTCAGAATGTCCACACTGGTGCTTCCTGCCTTTTCTAAGAGTTCAAACCTTAACAGGCTGAGTGGGAATTTTTTACTTTGTGTGCTGCTCTTACCGAGAAATGTGGTGAATTTTTGTGACTGTGATGTGTATTTTATGACTGTGATGTGTATTGTGTATTTTATGACTGTGATGTGTATTGTTCTTTGATGGTGTTGTACATATGTTTAACACGTCCCAGTTACTCCACTTCTGGCTCCTCCCACCCCCGCAGCACTTGCCCCTCTTCCCCACAAGCCCTGTCTCACATTCTTGTGGAATAAATCTTTTAAAGTAAAATTTTTTTACTGGAAAATAGCTGGAGAAATGCCTGGCTGATTGGTTTTTACGAGTCAGTCCAGCCAGTAGAGCAGCGCCCAGTAAAGACTTGGTAACTGCCCCGGGAGACACCTGCCATCTCTGGCATTGGTAGTCTGCCTGTGTTAGTGGTGTGTGTGGGGTTAGCCTCCGCTCACTACCATGTTTGTGACACTTGTTGCTGTTGCCATGTGTCCTATAGCCTGTCACTGACTCTTAGCTGTGTGGTGTCCTGTTGTGTGACTCTCCTTCTGTCTACACTGTCCCCTCTCTGTTTGCAGCAATGCACCTAAGGTTACTGTGAATGGTGTTGCTGTCTGTAACACTGTTTGGGCCCAGGGCCGAGACAGGCTGCTCACAGAGACAGACTCCTGCAGCTGTAGCATGACCCAGGTTTGCGTTTGTAGGACCTGACAGAGAACTGCGGACAGTCAGACAGACAATGATTGACTTCCTCCAGAATCACACAGAGGGCACCCGACCTCTGGCCTGCCCACCCCTCAACCCTATTCAGTGAGTAGCTTCATTGATTGGTGACTTGTGGGGCCAGAGCAGCTCAATGGTCCAGCTCTGCAAGCGGGAGGCCTTGGTTCAGTCCCTAGTACCCCCACACCAGTATTGCACGGTACAGGTTGGGTGTGATTTTTAAAATCTCAGTGTGCATAAGTGAAATTGGTGCTGGTGGGTGGTGACAACTGCTATCATGGAGAGCTCTGAGGGTTTTACTTTCTCTTGACAGGCCCAGTGACATCCTTTCCCTCGTGGACAACCATGGTGGCCAGTACCATGCCATCATGTTTGAAAGCAATGGCTCCTATGTTGGACGAGAGGTGCTGTGTCTCTTGTGCTACAGAGTTGCAGGGGTGGTGGGCCTGCACTGTGGTCAAGTTCACCAGGAACAACCACTGAGCCCCTGCCTGTCGTTAGTTATGGAGGCCCTAAGGCACTGGCCTGCTGGGAGAATGTTCCATCCACATCTGTATCTTTCCTCAAAGTCATTCTTTCTCAGATTTCCTCTTTGCTATATGTTGCCACAGCCAAGCATCTGTAAGACCTGCTTTTGTGAAATGTCACCTCGGTGACTGGCCAAATGTAAAACCAGAGAACCAGGAACCTGCTTGCTAATGCCAGGGACCCTTGGAATTGGAAGGAGTCCTTCTGGCCCGATCCTGTATGCCTCCTTCTGCCACTTGAGAGCAATTCTGGGCAGCTCAGGGAAAAGGAGGAGTCAGGTCTGCCCGTGGCGGGCCCTGTAGGGTGTGGGGCAGGCTATAGGCGACAGTGTGGTGGCCATTTCTCTGCTCCTGGCTGCCCTCTGCACACCTTACTGCCACTCGCTCCAAGTTTGGCGGTGTATTGCACTTCTTCCAGTGGCTGACAGGATTCCCAGTCAAAAAAACAGAGGAGCCCAGAGCTCATTCTTCCCAACTCCGTCCCTGTCACCCAGGGCTGCCGCATGCCGGCGCTTCGGGTGCTGCTCCCGTGCCACTTGTGCACCTGTGAGCTCATCCCCAAGTAGGTGGGTGAAGGGCCATCCTCCCACCAGACACCCTCTCCCCATTGTGCCAGCACATAAGTGCCGCCCTCTGTGTTGGACCTGTGACCTGTCGTAACTGAGAGTCAGTATCAGGAAGAGCCACTGTGCTCTTGGGGCACATCAGCGCACATGTAACCTGCCCTCCCTCCGAGGAAGTAGTTGACTTTGTTGACATCTAAGAGCAGCAGAGAACAGGCTCCACTGGCCATGCAGTGAGCACAGGCAAGGGGTTTTCTAGTCCCTGAGATGCCACACCCGAGGTCCTCTCTCACCAGGACCCACTGCAGCACTTTCAGCTTAGGCAAGCTCAGGAAGCACAAGTCATATGCCCAGAACCTCGTGCTCAAAGCTAGAATGATGACTGAGTGGCCCCTGAGAACTGCTAGCCTCGAAACCTGGGCACGCCAGCCAGCTTCTAGCAGGGGGAGTGGGGAGAGGGGCCGGGGCCATAGGGCATAGCTGATGTGTTGGGAAGGTGCTTACTCAGTTCATTCTGTGCTGGATTCTGTGGTGGACAAGCTGGCTCAGGAATGTAGTGTTCAGTAACAGATACTACTTTTGGGTCTGAGGAGATGGCTCAGCACCTTGAGAGCCCAGGTAAAGTAAGCTGGGTGTGTGGTGCGCTCCTGTAATCTGCTCTCTGTGGGTGCAGTGCGTGGTTCTTGTCACTACTGGAGACAGAGCCACACATCACACCATCCAGCTGTCTGCAGGTGAAGGAAGGCCTCCCGTGTCCTGTGGTGCAGCCTCCAGCAGAGCCATTCTGGGATGGTTCGGAATCTTTTGAGTGAGGGGTGGCCTGTGGGACTGGGTCTGCACTCTGGGATGTTTTCTAGGAAAGCTGTGAAAGTCACATGACTTTCTTCTTCTACAGGTGATCTTAGACCTGATTCCATATGAAAACATCGTGGTGAGCAGAGCTCTAGATGGTGACAAAGCTTTTCTAGAGACACTCGGCATTTCTTCAGTTCCTTCCTGTTACTTGATTTACCCAAATGGGTCTCGAGGACTGATTAACGTGTGAGTGCTGGTTTGGTGTAATGAATAGGAGCAGCGTTTGGTGAGGTGTGTGGGCATTCATGCCCGGACAGAAGGCTCCAAGTGCATAGGACAGGGCCTACCAGTTGTCCAAAATGTAGGATACTCTGCGTCTGCCCAACCTCTTCCACCTCTTCTCACAGGGCCTCAGTTTCCTGTGGTTGTCTGCGTGGGTTTCTGAATAAACTCAGTGTAGCAGGTGTCTGTTGACCCCTCCTGGCCAGTCCTGGGCTTCTTGCTGTATCTATTGTGACTAGCGAGCCCTCTCTAGAATGAGAGGTGGGGTGTGCGCCGGGCAGCAGGTCAAGAAAGTAACCTTGAATGAAGCTTTGGAAAGCAAAGTAGACAAGCAACCATGAAGTCACAGTTCTCAGGTGTGTCGCCCAGTGTCGCCCAGCATGCAGGAAGCCTGGGCTCCATCGCCAGCTCTGCATTGACCAGGTGTGGTGGCACACACCTGGAATCCCAGCACTCAGGAGTTAGACGCAGGGGCATCAGAAGTTCGAGGTCATTCTTGACTACTTAAGGACTACATGAGACCATCTCTTTAAAAAAAAAAAAAAAATAGAAATCCTGAGCACAGAGGGTCATGGTGCTTTTAGGATGTCCCCACACCTGGGGGCTGCCCTGACAGGTGTCCCTGCAGCTCCCCTTATGTTCTGAAGGCAGGTGTCCCTGCAGCACCAACAGCAGCCCATGTGTAGCCTCTCAACACAGTCACCTTAATCCTTTTACGTATACACTGTTGCATTCTCTGTGGAAATGATGCTGGATTCTGGGTGCCCTGATGTCTTCTGTGTGGCAGAGGGGCCAGCCTCATGACTCATCTGGCAGAGCAGACATGTCATGAAGGTTCTTTGGCTCACAGGCATCATAGGCAGGATAAAACTGATCTTGGCAGATGCTCAGACCAGCTTTACAAACATTGTAAAGTCCCAGCAAGCACCGATGAGCTGTGACGTTTAACGCAGCTATAATTCAGTGATTATCTGGGCTCAGGACTCTTCCAGTCTCTGGTAGGATAGTTCCAGAGACCACGCTGAGGCCGGGTAGCCACCTCTGTCCCCCCAGCCCTCCGTCAGTTATGCCTAGGCCGAGTGGGGTGGGAAGGCCAGAGAGCTGTCCTCTGAACCGTGACCCGGGGAGGTAGCATGGTTGTGGGGGCAGCCCCACAAGTGCTCCCTCCTCCTTTCACGCAGCGCAAAGCCTCTACGATCATTTTTCTCCTCATATTTGAAATCACTGCCGGATGTGAAGAAAAGGTCACTTTCCTTGCCTGAAAAGCCAAACAAAGAAGAAAATCTGGAGGTCGTGGTTTGGAGAGAATTTGATAGGCAAGTATTTGGAGCTGAAGGGGGAGACCAGGTACAGCGGAGGCCAGGACCCTCAGTCTGCCTCCCTCCTGCCAGCATGGCATGGGACCCATGGCAGGAGCAAGAAGGGGACCTGTGTAGGAAGACAGACCGTGTCCTTCCTGACTGCTGTTTTTCTCAGGGCCAAGCTGTATACTGCAGACCTGGAGTCAGGACTGCACTACCTCCTGAGGGTGGAGTTGGCTGCCCACAGAACTCTGGCTGGAGCCCAGCTGAAGACACTCAGAGACTTCGTGACTGTCGTTGCTAAGGTACGGATGGTTCTGGTCTGGCTGTGGGGCTACACCCCATATAGACCATCATCAGTCTGTTAATGTTAGTGGCCAGCCTAGACTTCTTGGCTTTGACTGCTGTTTTTGTTGGGGGGGTGGGTAGCGAACAGGAGCGGAGCACACTGAACTCTGACTGCCCACCTGTCTCCCACGTAGGTTGAGGCAGCTCAGCAGATTGAATGGAACCATAGAGGAGGATGGTTGTGTAGATGTCAGAGGTAGGCCTGCTCCTAGACCAGCTTCAGAGTTGAGTCCTAGGAAAATGAGGGATCCAGAGAAGGGGAGAGTCATGACACACAGCCTAGGCCTGCCATGCTAGAGTTGAGTGAAGAGAACCAGCTAGGGAGGTGGTGAGGGTACCCACATCTCTCAGAAGCCATGTGGAGAAATCATTTCCAACATCATTAATGGGATGTTGAGCAAGGCCACAGGGTGAGTGGGGAGATCCCTGGCAGGCCTGGTGTCAGAAGGATCCTGGGCATGCAGATGTGTGCTCTGGGGTCAGCCCAGAACTGGGCTTCTGAAGGGTTGGAGTTGAAATGCTCAGCTCACAGCTCAGGCTGGCTCTTAGAGAACAGGATTCAGGCAGCACCAGGAGAACCAGGTTGGGGAGGGGCAGACAGGAGTCCAAGGAGAAGACGGTGGCAAGCTCGAGGCTCTTGGGGGATCTTCTGGATGGGCTGCGACCATCTTCACTTTGAGTGGTGTGTGGTACAGGTGGCTACTCTGGTAGCTGGTATGAGAGAGAGGTGTTAGATCCTAGGATCCAGAGCTATGGGAGGGAAGGCTATCCTGCTTGCTGGAGGTAGCCCTGAGCTCTCATTCTGTTGGTTATAACAGCCCTGTTTAGCCCGACTGTGGTGCTGCAGCGCTCTGGTCTGTAGGACACCCCACTGTGACCATTGTTGGTCACTTTAGAAGCTGTGTCCAGTGTTGGACCCACCTTCCTCAATTCTGTCCAAGGCCGAGGCACTGCATGTTCCAGGCCTTCTTGGACTAGATGGAAGGTCCCCTGAAAGGACTGTTTATGTCCAGCTGGGAAGGTGGTCAGTGTTTACACATATAGTGTGACTCTGGAAAAATCTGAACTATCGTAGGATATTTCAGTGAGTAAATGAAAACTGTTTAGATAAGTTTTTACCCTGCTGTGCGAGTCAGGGTTGAGACAGCTCTGGCTGGCGTCATTCTTTAAAAAAATCTCTACTCTGGGATGGCCTTCAGCCAGCAAAGGATGTGCATGCGTGGCGAAGACCAAGTCATGATAATAAATTACTGTTATGTTCTTTCTAAAATTTACTTAAACATCTAAGAACAGATTTAATGCTGATAAAGTGATCATGGTACTTTGTAACCGATATAGAAAAAAATATAGTCAAAACAGCCTTTAGTTTTACAGATATAATAAGAGAAGGTGTCTAATCAAAGTTCCCTACAGATGAGGTAGACCCAGAGTCTCTTAGCTGTATACCTCTCCAGGCTGATTTCAGTCAGCCACTAGGCTGTGGGACATCACCATCCGTGACATGACAGGAGGTCCCTGTTCCCACGCGCCTTGCAGGGCAATTAGTCAGAGACATAGTCAAGGAGCTGTTAGAGTTGCAGAATTCCGACAGGCAGAACAAGATAGTGCCTTGTAAAGAACCAGTGTGCCCGGTGGTCTACCTCTCTGACACTGTTGAAGAAGCTGTCTGTATAACCCAGGCCCAGGCTCAGGCGGGCAAGATGCAGAATGCAAGTTGGAAAGCAGAGTACTGCTGGGTTAGCCACCGTGGAGCTTCCGGGCACTCCTGAGCCCTTGTCAGGGGGACCATTGTTCTTGAAGAGTCCCCCAGGGCTAGGCTGGACCCAAGACTGAGTCTGCTTCCCCAGAGGACTGCCCATGTCAGGACATGTGTGGGTGTGGGGCTTTGGGCCTGCTTTGTGGACTTTGCCACTGGATTACAGCCCCCAGACTGCTTTCGGTGCCTGGGAGGCGATGGTACTTTTTTCTGAACATCTCTCAAGATGGGTCCTTCTTCGCTTAGCTGTTTCCCGGTCGGCCACCGGTCAAGAAACTGTTGGAGACACTGCAGGAGTGGCTGGCCAGCCTGCCCCTGGACAGGGTCCCCTACAATGCCGTCCTCGACCTGGTCAACAACAAAATGCGGGTAAGTCCGGCCCATGTTCGGTGAACCCACATGCTGCCGTTCTCCATGTCACGTGCCTCCTGCTGCCCGGACCCAGGACCCAGAGTCTACGGCGAGGAAGAGTAAACCTGCTTGCTCGTGGACTGTCTCCCCAGCTCTGCTGTGAGTGCTCAGTGTCCACAGCACAGGCCCATTCTCCCGTGTGGAAAAGTCTCCCTGTCTCTCTGTATGGAGAAGCCTCATCTCCCTCTATCGAGAATCCCTGGTCTCCTGTGTGCAGAAGCCTCGTCTTCCTGTGCGAGGAAGCTGTAGTATTTTTACTGTTTCCGTATCTGTGGCCACTTCCGACCACTCCCTTACTTCTGCCGTGCCAGTGAAGCATATTTAGGCTTCAGTGTGAGGACAGTTCACCAGGTACACCCATGGGAGCCGCCCCGTGGAGAGTGATGCTCTCTCAAACAGCAGAGCACTAGGGCTTTTGGGTTTTAGGGACATTTTTGTTTTGTTTCGTTTCGTTTCGTTTCGTTTAAATAAGGTCTCTTGTGTAGCCCAGCCTAGACTCAAACTTGAGAGATTCTCCAGGCTTTACCTTCCAAGTGCTGGGATTATAGGCATATGGTGAAGTTGGATAAATACATGTCCTTGTGATCCCCTCCCCAGCCGAGATCAAAGGCATCCAGGAGCTGTTTTTCATTTTCACAGTTGTCTTGTATTCTTTGTGGATTTTTCCCCTCAGATTTCTGGAATCTCCCTTACCAGCCACATAAAGTGGGTGGGATGTCAAGGAAGCCGGTTGGAGTTGAGGGGCTACCCATGTGCCCTGTGGAAACTGTTCCATACTCTGACGGTTCAGGCCTCCAAACATCCAGCAGCACTGGTGGGCACAGGTAAATGATCCGCCTAGCCAAGCTGACACTAGGTTGGCCTTTTACGTCCACTGCTAGCTTCCAGAAGCACCTCTAGAAATCTGGGTGTGGCTTCAGGCTACTGAACTCTGACCCGGCTTGGGAGAGACCTGCTTCCCAGTTTTCTCAGTGGCTCCTGCTTGCTTCCCTTAGACCCCTACTGAATCCTTCCTGGGGTCCACTTACACCCTGGCAGCTGCCTTCATGGAGGGAGCCAACAGGAGGGTGATGCCCGTCACCTGTGCCTTCCTTGGCCCATTCTGCCCACTCTGCTCCCATGAGGACCAGAACCATGAGTCCACAGAGTCAAGAACCAGCTCAGAGGCCACCCGCCAGGAGCTAAACACTGAAACCTGAGAGCTGGAGTTGAGAGTTGTTGTTGGTGGAGCAGAACCAGTGTCACGTCTGCTCTCCGTCACCACGCGCTGGCCGTGCTGCCTTTCCCCCACGCCGATGTGGCTGTGCTTCCCAGTAGCACAAGCCCAGGGACTGTGGAACAAGTGACTGCCTTTTCGCTGTTATGCTTTAATCTGTCTGTCTATTCATGTCTGCTCAGCATTCGCACCAAGCCACAATGTGGTCTTTGGACTCACAAGGTCCAGCATGCCTTCCAGGGACATCGCAAGATTCTCGTAGCTCTCTTTTGCTCACGGTGCGAAATGTGGCATCAAGCAGCCACCATTTTGCTTGTTCATGATGGGTCAGCAGTTTGTTCTGGACTAGGCTGGGTGACTCCCACTCCTGAGACCAGTGGCAGACCTACCGAGTGGCACCAAGGTCAGGAAGGACCCGAGAGGCCTTGGCAAATTACCACACAGCATCACTTTTGCCATTTCCTGTTTGTCTAGACTGAACTCAGGGCAAGAAAAATGGGCTATACCTCTTTATAGAAGTATCCAAGTCCCTTTGCAAAAGGGATGTCCAAGGTAGGAGGGCTTTCCCCAAGAAGACCCTGAATTTGCTTCCTGGGGTCTAGAGGGGGTGTGTAGGTCTTAACCTCATGTTCCCATGGGAACCAGAAGAAAGAAGAGAAACTTTGGGAACAATCCAGACACTAAAGGCAACCACAGCCCTGTGTGATCTAACATAACTTTGGCTCTGACACACTCCTGCAGCAGGAGGCTGATTCCTGGCATCTCTCTTCTACATGGAGACAGTTCTGTTGAGAAAAGAGTGCTGTGCTGGCCCGTTCTCTGTATGCTCCTATGCGTTTGAGGAAGAATGTTTCAAAGGCATTGTGAGGACCGCCAAAGACATAGGCCCCAACACATGCTCGATGTCCATATGCAGTCTGCTTTCAGGAAGCTGTACACTTCCCCATCCAAACAGGCTGACACACCACTGAGTCGTCTCCTGCCTACAGAATTGGGTCAGGCTAGGAGTGGGATTAAGTCTTGGAGGTTTTCTTTTCTCCCCATTTAAACCCGTCCGCTAAAGTGCCAACTACATGCTCTCACCCTCCCCCAGGTAGAGGTTTATGGTTCTTGTCCACTTTAAAGATTAGGGATGGAGTGTGCGACAGTTCAGTGAGCAAGAGGAGGGATTACTGTGATGTGAGGCAGATGTCTAGGCGATCTGATGGGACAGGAGGCCAGGCAGGCTAGTCACAAGACCAGCAGCTGTGCCCAGCCGCCTGTGGGCGTGCTCAACGCGAGCACAGCAGTGTCTGTTGACTTTCATTTCCCAGTGACGTAAACAAGAGTCGGTGGAAGCCCCCTTGGACTTCTGACACACAGACACCTAGGTCAGGCCCTATTGAGAAGCAAACGCTTGTGTGAGCTGCACTGGATGGAGAGACCCCCAAGTGTGAAGCACGTTGTCTTTTCTGCCTGTTGTGGGATGCTGCTGCCTCTGATGTCTATTGTAGGGTACTGATGTCTCTGATACCTGTTGAGGGGTGCTGATGTCTGTCGTGGAGTGCAGATGTCTGTCGTGGAGTGCAGATGTCTGTCGTAGGGTGCCAACAGTGCTGCCACTCTGGTCCCTTGTTTGTGTGGCTTATCTACATCAGGGTACAGTCTAGTCCTGTGTCTGCTTCCTAAAAATGCTGTGTGTTCCTCAGTATGTGCTGCTCCCATCCTGTGTTTGTCTGTTCTGCTGTGAACTGTGAGCTGTGGCCTTGGATTGCTTTTTTTTTCTTTTTGTCTCTTTGGGACAGAGTCTCCCTGTAGCGCAGCTGGCCTGGAACTTGCCATGTGAACCAGCTTGCTTCTGTCCCATGGAGCTCCACCTGCCTCTACCTCAGAGTGCTAGGATTAAAAGTGTGCGCTGTGCGCTACCACACCCAGCTAGGAAAGCCGTACTTTTAAAAGCAGATGTGCTCGTGCCCTATAACCCCATTACTTGGGAGGCTGAAGGAGGAAGAAACATCAAGTTCAAGGCCAACCTGAGCTCTGTAAGAATTTCCAGGTCAGTCTGGGCTACATAGCAAGACCTGCTTCTTAAAAAGTCAAAACATACCAGGGAGATTGCTCATCAGTTGAGACCACTTGCTGCTCTTCCAGAAGACCCAAGTTCAATTAATTCCCGGCATCCACAACTGCCTGTAACTTCAGCTTCAGGGGATCCAACTTCCTATTCTGGCCTCCTTGGACACCTGCATACATGTGATACATGTGGTAGACACACATGAAGACAGGCATACAAGCACATAAATAAAAATAAATATATTTTTAAAAAATCAAAACGGCCTGGAGAGATGGCTCAGTGGTCGAGAGCACTAGCTCCTCTTACAGAGTTTCCTGGGTTCAATTCCCAGGACTCACATGGTGGCCAACAACGGTTTCTAACTCCAGTTCCAGGGGATCCAATACCCTCTTCTGTCCTCCTTAGACATTGCATGACATGGATACACTTACATGCATGCAGGTAAAACACTCATACACGTAAAAGCAAAATAATTTTAAAAATCAAAACCAAAGAATAAAACTGCCAGCATTTGGAGAGACCCATCCCTTTTGAAAGAGCATGGCCCTTGCCAACCTCCTCCTTGCCCATCCTCCAAGAGAGTCCTGGCAGCTGGCCAGTTGTAACTGTTGCTGCCCATCTGCCCAGGGGACATTGTTCATAGCCATGTGTGCTCCAGGCTCCGAGTGAGCAACCTCATCCCCTCAGCACCACTTGTGGGAGTCAGTCACGAAGCAGACAGTGCACAGAGCTGGCGGAACCAAGGAAAACGCACTCTTCGGGCTTGGATCGCTCTCCGGGTCGTGAGGTCTAGAGCAGAGACCACCGGGACAGTGACTGAAGAGTTAGCACCTCTCTTCTAAGGACTTACGGGAGTCACTGCATCTGAGTATGTGGGGCTCATTCCTCTCCTTACTTGCACTCAGCCCAGACCCCATGCTAACAGTGTGTCCCCAGCATGGTTGCCACTGTTCTCATGCTGTGGGAGCAGCCTTCACCACATGAGGTACCTGAGGAGATGCTGTGCCATGCCACAGACTCTCTTCTGTGAGGACTCAGAGCCAGCCAGTGCTCCATCAGGCACAGGGCCACTCCATGCTCTTAGGTGTTGCCTGTGTCTTCTGGCTTGAGCTATCTGACAGGTGACCCACAGGCTCCAAGCATGATGGCTTCTTCCTTCCACAGGGTTTGAAGATGACCCCCAGGCTGTGCTGCAAACCCTGAGGAGATACATCCACACTTTCTTCGGATGCAAAGAATGTGGTGAGCATTTTGAGGAAATGGCTAAGGAGTCCATGGAGTCGGTGAAGACCCTAGACCAAGCCGTTCTCTGGCTCTGGAAAAAGCACAATATGGTGAACAGCCGCCTGGCAGGTGAGAGACCCTGCATGTGCCCTGCTGTTCTGAGCACCACAGAGCAGATAGCTTTGAGCCTGGGCGTGGAGGGCCTAACAGTGTGAGGCCATTGGGGTGCCCTGGTCAGTGTGTCCTGTGTCCTGGGGCATTGAGGTTGCCTGTTCTACATCACTAGCTGTCCCGTGCCACGGTGTCCCATCGGCGTCTAGGCTCCTGGCCCTCATGGACACCACGGGGCTCTTTCTCCTCCCATGTCTCCCTCTGGCGCTGCCCACCCCGCTCTCCTAGCAACTCTGAACACTGGGAAACCTCTGAGAGAATTTTTGGTCTAAAAGAAAATTGTCTTTTAAATCTGTTCTCAAGCACTAGGACAATAGTTCAGGTAAAGTCCTTGCCAGGAGAACTTTAGGACCTGTTTTTTCTGTAGCACACATGTAAAAAAGCCAGGTGCAGCAGCAGATTGGCTGTAATCCCGGCACTGGGGAGATGGAGACAGGGTCCTTGGAGCTGGTCAGCCAGTCGACCAAATTAAATCATGAAGCTCCAGGTTTGGCTCAGAAACGAATGCTTTGGAGAGTGACTGAGGAAGACAGTGTGGACCTCTGACCTCTGCACACATTCACACACACATGCGCACAAACACACAGACATGCACACGAACGCATACACACGTGCACACAACATCTTTTTAAATCTCACTTCAAACTGTAAAGCAAAGTGATTTTGTTTTAAGAAAACCAAATATAGGGCACACACAATTTCTCAGAGTTAAGTAATTCCAACCATTCCAGAATCAATGGCAGATTAAAATTAGGCTTAAGAATAATTCCTCTGAGAAATAAATTTAATAGAGATGAATGGGAAATGTCACTAAACTATTGGTTTTCATTTAATCCACTGTATTATAAAACATATTACAACTAGAGCACTAAAGAAAATTGGTTTTTCTTGGCACCAAGAGCAGACAGTGCCTTTCAAGTGGCGGATTTGCTCCGTCTCAAGGCGCTGCCGTGTTGGCTCTCACACGGGGATTTCTCCCTAATGCCTCCAAGGTTTCCCTCCCTTCTCTCCATCTCCCCTCATGCCAGGCTTTGGCTTTGAGACAGCCAGAACAAGCCACCAGCTGGGCCTCCTAGGTCCAGAGGCCTTGCTGTCATCTGTTCCTGATTGCAAGTGCTCACATCATTAGGCTGCGGTGGGGGAGGCTGGGCAGTCTGGCTTTGTGATACCACTCCTGAGGTTCCTCACCTGCTCCCCAGTCCTACCACCGGCCTAGGGATCAGGTCCCCACCTCTGGGCACCGTTTGGAGATCGGATCTGGATCTCCTACCCAGTGCCAGCCTTGTGCCTTCCACCTTTTTGAGAACTCTAATGCCTCTTTGTGTCTCAGGGTGTCCTTTCTAGCCCCCCACTAGCTGACTCCTCCAGGGAATGCAGGCTAGCCTGCTCCCCCTACTCCAAGCTCTGAGTCTGCCTGCACTTAACTCTGTGCACACTCTAGGGCAGAGGGGATTCTGGGTTAGCAGAGGAATTTGGGGTTGATCCCTCTTGTGGTTGCTTGCCCCTTACCAGTGGGAACAGTAGCCCAGGATGCATTCCTCTAGTGCAGGCAGATTCTGCTGGGTCACCAGACAGGGTAAGGTGCATAGTGTGGACACTGCTATGCACAGCTTCCACTGCTGTCCACGTGCAGTGGTCAGTGAGACTGGGGACCTGGGGTTGAGGGGCCAGGTCAATCAGAAACGCCACATGGAACTGTGTTTCTGAGTGTGGAGCTGAGTAGCAGTGCAGAAACATGCAAGGGGCAGTGTTGTGTGGTCTCCTGTGTGCTGGTGGGCACGTGCAGATGGGCCCATCTCCCAGAAGGTGACTACAAGATTTGAGGGGAGCCCGTCTTGCTTGTCTTTCTGTACTTGAGCGTGTCCTGGCTTATCTAGACATGACTGTCCTTCCTGGAGTGTGTTTCCAGGGTCTTCAGGAATCTTCAGGGCCTGGAGGTTGGGAGAGAGGTGCCAGAGTGTGGGGAATGAATGTCTGGACAGTGAGTGGTTAAGGCTTTGTGGGGTGGTAAACCTTAAGATGGACACAGAAGTGAGAATTTCACAGAACCGTGCAGGCAGAGTTTGGTCTCATATGTGGCAGGTGGAGCCCAGAATGCAGGGTCTTTCCTTTGCATGTATGTGTGAAGGCCTGGCAAAGAGAAGGGGTCATACCCTGGATGCCTAGGAGGACTTCCTGAGGTCAGGGGCAGAGGGTCCCCGCCTCACTGCATGGGAAGGGGAGGGGCTTAGGGTCCTGTGGCCAAAAGAGGTTCTCCCCTGAGGCTTGTCCCTTGCCTCCCTCCTAGGCCATTTGAGCGAGGATCCCAAGTTTCCAAAGGTTCCATGGCCCACTCCAGACCTCTGCCCAGCCTGCCATGAGGAAATTAAGGGACTGGACAGCTGGAACGAGGGCCAGGTGCTTGTGTTCTTGAAGCAGCACTACAGCAGTGACAACCTAGTGGACACATACTCTGTGGACCAGGGAAGTCTTCACAATGGGGGAGCCCTGGCCAGGGGGCAGGAGGAGGGCCGTGGACTCGCCCTCCCAGGGAAGTCCTGGGAGCACCAGGATGCCGAGAGTCTCCGTCCGCCCCGGCTGCTGGGCCCCGGAACCGACCTTTCTGAGAGTCTGAAGCACAGGCAGGACCTGAGACTCCAGAGCCCCCAGGGGCTCCAGGCCCTTGAGGAGGCCAAGGCAGCTGCGCCCTTCCTTGGGATTGGCTTCTCCAGTCTGGACATGAGTCTCTGCGTGGTGCTCTACGTGGCCTCGTCCTTGTTTCTGATGATCATGTACTTCTTCTTCCGGGTGAGGTCCAAGCGTTGGAAAGTCAGGCTCTATCATCCAGCTGTATAGAGTGCCTGGGTTGGCTGTGACACCCACTGCACACCTACAGCTTTAATGTTGGGATCAGGGATTTTGGAAATGTGCCCGGCATGGTCCCTGGAGGCACATGGGGGTTTTCCTGGAACATTTGCCTTGCTGGCACCTGCTCGCCTTCCTTAACCACCCCCCCATACACACACACACCCCTGCCATCCCTGTCAGAAGACTTTTGTGACTTCTCTCTTGTAGGCCAGAGGGAGGCAGGTGCAGCCACAGCCATCCATACTCCGGCTTAACCTCCAGGCTGCAGCCCCTTCCAGAGGCCTTGCTTTTACATTGGAGATCGTTTCTCACCCCCACTCCTCGTCCCCCTGGAAGCGTGTCTAGTGACTGAGCAGCCAGAGCACAGAGGCCTTTCCTCACACATGGCCCTGCCGCAGATATGTTTCTCAGCCAGTTGTGACTTGTGCTATTTGCTGTGTGGCAGTCCCTGTGTAAACCAGAGCTGTTTCCATGGGAGCTCAGGGTGCTTGGAGGACGAGCATTCTCCAGATGAGGAGGTTTGAGTTGTTTCAGAGTATCTCAAGAACTAGCCCGGGGTGAGCCACTCGGGGGCAGGGTGGTAACAGTGCCTTTTTTGTTTATCTCTTCACAAGACGTGAGGGTCATCCCAGTCTGGCCGTGGTACAACTCTGGGCTCAGTGGTGGGCACTGGTCCATTGAGCACAGTGTCCAGGAGGTTCTAGAGCCCTTGTCATCCATTTCTTGTTCACATGCAAAAGGTAATGGTGGGAGCATAGGATGCAGGACGATGAGGTGGGGGGGCAGGGGGAGCAGGTTAAGCAATTTAACAGTTCAAACATTTGTAAAAGCTCAAAATACTGAATGGTAAATTTGTGCCTGAAGACTAAAAAATATGCATATATCAAAGCAAGTCTACAGTTTCTGGGAACATTTCTATTGAGATATCCTCCATCACTCATGAGCTGCTTCTTGTTTGGATAAAGCAAGTCCAAATGCATTTGTATGCCCAAGTGTGTGCCATATATGTGCATGCCCATGTGTGCACCTGTGTGTATATGAACTGTGTGGATGTGCGTGGGTGTATCAGTGTATGTACTCTGTGTACTCCTGAATTTAATACTTGTGTCTGTCCTAATGACAGTTGGTCACATTTGGACAGCTGGGTATCATTTAAGACCCTGAAACATAAGTGTCCCAGGTGCCTCCTTGGGCACAGGAGAGGATCAGTTCTGAGAGCCAGGCCTCCCTGCTGGGTGCTGGACACCAAGAACCTGGGCACCGAGGGCCTGGACCACACCTCCTAGACCACACCTCCTAGACCACACCTGCTTCGCTGCCTCCCTGCAGTGTGGTTTCTTCATTAATTGCTTCTTTTTTTCTTTTTTTTTTCTGGTCTTTTGGAGACAGTGTCCCCCTGTAGCCCCAGTTGGCC
The DNA here is from genome assembly GCA_035773235.1 of Eospalax fontanierii. Taxonomy (NCBI): domain Eukaryota; kingdom Metazoa; phylum Chordata; class Mammalia; order Rodentia; family Spalacidae; genus Eospalax; species Eospalax fontanierii. The sequence continues at coordinate 62,414,049 of CM069541.1, forward strand.
CAGACCCCACTATGCTCACTATGTAGACCAGACTGGCCTTGAGCTTTCTGAGATGCCTCCCAAGTGCTGGGGGTTAAAGGTGTGCAACACCACACCAGGTATCAGTAACTTCTTAAACCCTGAAATCCTGTGCTTTAAAAAACTATGAGCCAGGCTTGTTGACCCACATCTTTAATCCCAGCACTTGGGAGGCAGAGGCAGAAACAAGGTGGGTCTCTGTGAGTTTGAGGCTAGTCTGGTCTACATAGCAAGTTCCATGCCAGCTATGGCTACATAGTGAGACATCCAAAACACATCAAAACAAAAAGCCTCCTTAAAAACCATGAGTTTGCCTTCGTCGCTGGCTGTGTTATTGGTCTCTGTCAGCTTGAAACCAGGCAGGTTTAAGCTCAGGTCCAAAGGGAAATGCTTTGAGCTCCTGCGTGCGTGTGTGCCTGTGTGAGTTACAGAAGCATCTGTGTGTGTCACACATGCTTCTGTAATTGTGACCCAGAACTGTTGGGGCACCCTGCAATGCCTGACGTAGCTGGTCTTTACAGAAACCCACCCTGGGCTCTCAGCTGCCCTCATAGGGCCCCAGGCCACCCCTTTTCCAGGACAAGCTTGCCACCTACTTTCTAGTTCTGGCCGTCCATCCTGCAGTGAGCATGCTCACAGTCTTCGAAGGCCTTGCTCAGCCCTGGGTGCCACCATTAGGCAAAATGTAAGGTCTGTTGTTTCTAAAATCTGAGGTATCCTGAGACATACTGCGCCTAATGAATATACTAATTAAGTAATTTAAGTGTTTATTTATTTTTAATGCAAAGATTTTGATTACAACCAGTTGATATGGAAATGTCAGTGAAATTTCGTACCTGAAAAGAAATGGACATTTTGTATTTAAGTAAAGTCTCATGTGTACATTTTATGAATAAAGAATTTGGGTATTTAATGAAATTGTCACTGTTCTTTTGAAATGTGAGCAACTGGGGTCGGTGCAGCAGAGACCTTCATTCCCTTCTAGTTTTCAGACCTAGCTCTGTAGTTCTAGAATTTCTTGTTTTAAACCAGAGGCTTTTTGGAAGACAGCCCATAGGTCAAACAGAAAGTGAAAGAATAAAGATGTACTGTGGCCTGAGAGCCAAGGGACCTGGACCTGCACTACACGTGAGGCTCATGTTGTCATGCTGATTCTGAACCTGCTTGAGATGGCTCTCTCTAAGGAAGTGTCTGGGGGACCCCACTGACCTAGAAGCTGAGGAGTCTCAGCTTAGTTGGAAGCTGGGAGGTTCTTTATCTGCCCTGCAGGCTCTACTGTGCCAACCTGAGGTATGTGTACAGAGCAAAGCCACCTGGACCGGGCAGCTACTGTTACGGGCCCTTTGCACCTTCTATGTAGGCCCGGAAGGCACTTTTTCAAATCTGAGCAGATGCCCTTCCAGGGAAAGGGGGTTGGAGTGGGAGGTCTGAAGCCTGCCTGAACAGTATTGAGTGCTGTGGTTAAACGTAGGAAGCCCTTCATTTGCAGACCTGTGCTCGCAGTGGAGGGCCTCTGGGCCCAGATCCATTTCAGCGTGGAGGCAGTCCCATGGCTTACAGCCCTGGGGCTCCCAGACCCGCCTACTTCGAACCCGGTGCCTCCAGCCCAGGCCCCAAAGTCCAGGGCAGAGCAGTTAGTGTGGCTGGCTGAGTAGCTAACTGGCGGCAGCCCAGTCTGGTAAAACAGCCCGGGAGTAACGCCCGCCTGACTCCGCCCGGGCAGGCGCCGAGGGCGGGGACAGAGGGGCGGAGCGGGTGCGGCCGCCTCCTTCAGCACCGCGGACAGCGCCGGCCTGGGAGTCAGGCCCGGGTCTGGAGAGGTCCAGCGCTCCTGGGGATCGCGATGCTCCTGGAAACAGAGCTCGATTGCGACCGAGAGCGGCCCGCTGCCCCCGTAGCTGCCGGCCTTTGCACCTTCAGCAGGACTCAGGGTAAGAGCCACTGCTCCCAGAAGCCTCCAGGGCAGAAGAGGCAGAGGAGGGCAGAGGGGTGGCCCGAGGGAGCACCTGCAGATCAAACACAGGGTGACAGGCAACAGGGACACACAGGCTGCAGCGGGTCAGCGGTGGCCAGGAGGGCCTGGTCTGACCTGAGACGGTATCAGAAAGGGGCAGAGTGAGGAACATGAAGGCCTCCAGGGACCAATGCTCCACAGCTTCCCCTCAGCTCTGGCTTGCATCACGAACCCCAGGCCAAGTCTCTCGCCTGAACTCTTCCCCCAAGGGCCGTTTCATTTCCATGGACGTTGGGAAATAATGGAGGCTTTGTTGGAGGCCAGCCAGATGCCATGTGGGGCCGCCCCTTTCCTGAGCCAACCACATGTGGTCTCTGCCCCAGGGCCTCTGCAGCAGCAACAGACACGCAGTGGCTCCTACTCCAGCTCACCTAGCTCTGCTCCAAGCCCATGTGGCCCGCTCTTCCTGGGATGAAAGACGTAGGGCAGCTTCTTTAAGTGGAGAGTGCAGGACTTGCTTAGGACGGAGGCCGCAGGTGTGCTGGGAGCAGGTGGGAAAGGCTGTGGCTTTCCTTCAACCATCCCTCTTGTACTGGACACTGCAAGCTCACAGATCTAGGGAGAGTATAGGGCGGGCAGAGGAACCGCAGTGCGATGCCCCAAACAGTTCCTAGCGTCTTTTCCAGCTGCCAAAGCCCTGTGCCTGCTGAGTTCTATGCGTGGGTGACAGCACAGGCCTGGTGCTGTCAGTCCTCAGCAAGCGCACATTAAGGATAAGGGTGGGTTCCAGTGGGCTCACCTGTTTGGATGGGGGGGTAGCTGGATGTCGAAAATCAGGTGTAGGGACTGTTCTGTGGAGCTGGAGTCCTGGAGGTGAGGGTGGATCCCTGCGCTTCAGCAGCTCAGCACCTTCTCATCCAGAGTCTTGGCTCCGCGTTGGAACAGGACACCCGGTCTGAGTCCTTCCTGTGAATCCTGCTTCCTCCGCTGGTTCCCATCCACAGTTCCAAAGGTGGGGTCACGTCTGGCTCCTTGCAGCTCCGCAATGGAGACGTCGGAGCTACATTCCCACCCCGAGTATCAGATTGTGATTCTCCAGACCTCGTGTAATCCCAAAGCCTCCCAGCTCCGGCTCAAGAGGCCAAACTTGAACGAGGTTCTCGAACCCGGCTCCCTCCCTACGGCTTCCCCAGGAACTCAGCCCTTCCCTCGCTTTCCTGAACTAGCTTCGGGGCCCAGAGCGACCGCCAGCAGAAGGCCTTGATCCAAGGTTCTCCGCGGTCCCCACCCTTGGGCTGGGCACGCGGGATGGCTTCTGGGCTCAAAGACGCACAGAACCGGCGGTGGCCACCGGAGCGTCTCCACGACCCCCGGCCCCGCCCCGCCCCGCGCCGGGCCCCGCCCCCCACCGCTCCGCCCTCGGCGGGCCCCCGGCTCCGAGCCCCAAGGCCGCCCGCAGGCGCAGCGCCCAGCAGCGACGCGCGTTGCTCCGACGCGGGCTCTGAGCCGCTGCGGCCGGTGGTCTCGCCAGACCCAGGGGAAGTTCGGGGTCGGAGGGCGGCGGCCCGGGCGCCCGGCCCGATGGAGGCTCGCGGGGAGCTGGACCCGGCCCGGGAATCGGCGGGCGGCGACCTGCTGCTGGCTTTGCTGGCGCGCAGGGCCGACCTGCGCCGAGGTGGGTGCCTGACGGAACGGCTGCGCTGGGGAGACCCGGGGGTCCCGGCTTTTCCCGGCCTGGCCACGGAGCGCAGCGGGAGCCGAGGGCCCTGGACAGGGGTGGGTACGAGGCGCGCAGGAACGATGAGCGAGGGTGCCTCGACCGCGAAAGTGTGGACCCCTGGTGCTGCGTTGTCTCAGAGTGTGGTCCTCCCGCTAGGGAGCCCTGGGTAGTTCAGGGACGGTTAGGGGACCCGCTGCAGCCCTGGCCGGGCCCTTGGGTTGGAGGAGGTCCAGGGAGCTGTTTCCAGGCCCAGTGACTAGGGAGCAGAAGGGTTCCCAGAAAGGCTGCCTTCCAGGCCCTCCCCACTTTCCAGAGCGGTAGAATTGGGCAGGCACGGGGGCGGAAGGGCAGTTCTTCCCTAATTTGAGTCTTGGTGTTTGCACACACCGCTTACTATTACGCTGGTGGTCAAGACCTGTCTACGAGGAAAAGTGGGCCTTGTCCTGGGCCCCAGTTTCTTAGGGGCACCAGTCTCTTTGCAGAGCTTTGGCTCTGGGGAATAGGGATAGTCTCCGTGAGTTCGAGGCTGATGGAACCATAGGATGGGGAAAAAGAGACCGTTAGACCTGCCAGGCAGAAGGTCAGAGCAGTCTGGAAAGGGGTTATATCTAGACTGGGAGTTGGGTATGCCTACTTATTTATTTATTTTCCAACTGTTCCTGAGAGGGGCTGTGTGGAGGCTGTGGGAGGGGAGGTCGGAAAAGGGTGAGGCAGAAGGCTTGGCAGGCAACGCTCCAGATCGCCGGAGGCTTGCTGAAGTGCTGGCGTGCCCAAGGCACCACAAGACCCTCCGGCGTGGGGTAGGAAACTACACTAGAGCCTAGAGTCACCATGCAACGTAAGCGGAGGCCCAATGGTGCCTTCTGGGAGACTGGTTGACCCATATGGCTTTTGTAGGAAGCGGGTCCCTGCAGAGAGTCGGCCGAGGCGCTGTCCGTGCCGGGGTGCTGAATCTTCAGTGCACTGGCCTGTCTAGCCACCCCACTCTTTTTCTGGGTATTCCCACCTTGCAATATGGCTCTCGTGGCTGTGGCCCCACGAAACCGTGCGTGAGTCTCTGCGTCTACAGCTGGAGCCGCGTTTTCATTCATTGCATGCGGGGTCATGTCTACCCCAGGTTTCTGGCCAGTGCTGAAGGGAAGCAGAGAGGACCTCCTAGTCCCACCGCCACTGGAGGTCTTTCCTAATTCCTCCCACCCACTGTGTGCCAGCCTGGAGCGAGTTCTCAGTAGTGGGCAGGTAGAGACAGTGGTGTGGGTATGATATCTGAAGTAGATCTGTGCTCCTGCACGTGGCAATTCCTTCTTCTAGAGACCTTTCCTAAATTTTCAGGGACTCCTTGCCCCCGAGCCATGAGGGAGAGTCCCTCACTGGTTCTTGCAGGGCACACTTGGGCTTCCCTAGTCCAGTTCCTCTGAGGCCAGCAAGCTGCAAGGGAACGGAACTGGCGAGAACTTAAGTGTTGGAGGAACTGATGGTGTGGCGAGGTGAAGGTATCTCTTGTGCACGCTAGCACTCACACCTGAGCAAGAAGGCAGTGGATCTGTTTAGCAGTCTACTCATAAATACTTCCAGCCACTCCAAGTGGGACCTGCATCCGCTTTTACCTTGAAGGCTGTAGATGGGATCCAGGGCTGGGCAGCCACACTCGGGGGAACTTCTTCAAAGTGTAACCAGGATGATGTGTTGTGGGAAATCATAAATGTGACCAGGTAGAGGTCCTTAGTGCCCCAAGTATCTGCCACACACACACACACCCTTGCGGCTTTCTGTCCCTCCTAGTAAGGACAGTTTCCTGTTCCAGCTTTCTAGACCAGATCCCCCAGGGGTGGGCTTTCCATCTGAGCTTCACATGCCCTGTCTTGACACTGGAAAGATCTTGTGACCGACGGCTTCCAGCCTTGGGGGACAGCTGTGGCCACTTCCTGTCCCAGACACCTTTCTAGATCTGTTTTGGCTTCCCTTGACTGCCGAGAGGCTGAGGAATGTGGTGCCTGCCCACTGCCGGCGTGATAATTGCTGGTTATGGAAGCCAGGCGAGGGCTGGCTCCAGCCGGTGAAAAGAGGACCTGACCACCACGCATCTACGTGGTCCCATGACCTGGGCCATTCCTGTATCCACAGAGATCCCACTGTGTGCCGGCTGTGACCAGCACATTCTGGATCGCTTCATCCTTAAGGCCCTGGACCGACACTGGCACAGCAAGTGTCTCAAGTGCAGTGACTGCCACACTCCACTGGCCGAGCGCTGCTTCAGCCGCGGGGAGAGCGTCTACTGCAAAGACGACTTCTTCAAGTGAGTGACTTTCGTGGGAAGCGGGGAAGGGATGAGCTGGCAGGTTGAAAAGAGGCCAGGCAAAAAACGAGTCCAAGCTTCTTTCTAACATCCCAGACAGAGCACCTTGGGATCCAGCCAAGCTCAGGGTGAGATTCCCCCAATGACATTATTTTTTAAAGTAATTTGTTTTGTAAATCCTAGAAGCAGTTGTTAAAGATAACCCAACGAATATTTAGAACTCCCTTAGACTTACTTCCTCTTAAATTATGCTTTTGTTCCTCGTGGAGAGGGGGAACCTTTAGACCTCAGGAGTCTGAGGGAAACTCTTCTAGGTAAGGCCATGCTCCCACCCCCAGATCCACCTTATCTGTCGGCAGGGAGCAGGCTCTGCTCCCCAAGGTCCTCCCGTCACAGAAGACTCTGACGTTGAGGCCTCATTGTCCCTAGTATGTGTAGCTCTGCCCAGGCTGCCTGACGGCTGGTGGAGTCTTCCCGCCAGCCCTCAGGGGACGGCCAGCCTGCGGCTTTCCAGCCCGCTCTGGGCGAAAGGAAGGAGCCTTTAAGCAGCCGCTCTGAGCCGCGCCCTGTGCATCCCGCAGGCGTTTCGGGACCAAGTGCGCCGCATGCCAGCTGGGCATTCCGCCCACACAGGTGGTGCGCCGAGCCCAGGACTTCGTGTACCACCTGCATTGCTTTGCCTGCGTGGTGTGCAAACGGCAGCTGGCCACGGGGGATGAGTTCTACCTCATGGAAGACAGCCGGCTGGTATGCAAGGCAGACTACGAGACAGCCAAGCAACGAGGTCAGTTGTTGAGGATGCCCGCACCGCGGTGGGGGACCGGAATTTAAGCAGTTTGGTATTGGGACATAGCGGGACCAGGAGCCCCAGGCACGGAGCGGACTGGTTCAGCAAGTCCATGCCAAGAACCGGTCCAATCAATCACCTTTCGGGAGCAGGAGGTTGTCAGCCCAACAACTTCGATCACGAAGACTTAGAAGAAGGGCGCCGAGGCCCGCGCCGGGCGGCGCGCTGCCTGGCCGGTGCCCTCTGCCGGTGCCCCGCGTTCTGCCGGAGAAGCGCGTGGGGCAGCGGGCGGCCCTTCCAGGGAGGGAGCCGGGGCGCGTGGGCGTCGAGAGCCATGTGGGGTCTCTGGGGGAGGCACGGGCGGGGCAGCCGGATCCGCCGGTGGACGTCACCGTTCTTCTCCGCGCAGAGGCCGAGGCCACAGCCAAGCGGCCGCGCACGACCATCACCGCCAAGCAGCTGGAGACGCTGAAGAGCGCCTACAACACCTCGCCCAAGCCTGCGCGCCACGTGCGGGAGCAGCTCTCTTCCGAGACCGGCCTGGACATGCGCGTGGTGCAGGTCAGCGCTCCGCTGCGCCCGGGTTCCCGCGCGCCGGGCGGGGAGAGGCGCGCGCGCTGGCTCCTCGCGGCCGCTCACCAGCCCTACCCCGCAGGTGTGGTTCCAGAACCGCCGCGCCAAGGAAAAGAGACTGAAGAAGGACGCGGGCCGGCAGCGCTGGGGGCAATATTTCCGCAACATGAAGCGCTCCCGCGGCAGCTCCAAGTCCGACAAGGACAGCGTTCAGGAGGGGCAGGATAGCGACGCGGAGGTCTCCTTCACCGGTAAGGCTGCCACTTAACTCCTTGAGGGCTGGGACTCCCGGTCGGGGACCCAGGACAGGTGTGTGTGTGAGGACCTGCTTCCCTTGGTCTGGGAAACCTAAAAGTCTGTTTGTTCTTTGGGGACTCCCGCCTTGTTCAAAACTGATCACACACAAGTCCAGAATCCCCACCCCAATCTTCGGTGGCCAGTCTAGGGGCACTTGCCTCCCAGAGAAGGGTCTATCTAGAGAGGGGCTTTCTGCTTCCATCCTCAGGGGATCCTGGGACAGTGGGCATCAACTTTGGGGATACATTATAAAATAGTTCTTGGAGCTGGGAGGTGAAGTCTTTTATTCTCTGCACCTGCACACTCACCATCCCTTAGCCCACTTCTGTTGGAGATGCCTGTGACCTCGGGCTGCTAGCTCAGTTTCTCTGGGCCTAAATTTCCACATATGCAAGGCGAAGCCCTCCCAGGGCTGCCCCACCCCCAGACCATGGACTACTCTAGCCTTTGGCCTCACCAGGGTTCCCTAGGAGGATACAGCCGGAACAGGCTGAGGGTGGAGGGGTGGAGGAAGGACAGAGAGCGACCCTAAGTTCTGAGAGAGCTGAAGGGACTGTCTCAGACCCAGACTGGTTATGTGATGTGGGACAGGCCCTCCTGCTCCCGCGCAGGGTGGGACACCAGGGGAACCCCAGGTAGAGGAGCAAGCCTAATCAGAGGTCTGTTTCTATTGCAGACGAGACTTCCATGGTAGACATGGGCCCAGCCAGCAGCTTGTACAGCAACCTCGGGGAGCCAACCCCAACCTTGGGCCGGCCTGCAGGAGGTCTGGGCAGCTTTGCGCTGGAGCACGGAGGCCTGACAGGCCCAGAGCAGTACCGAGAACTACGCCCTGGCAGCCCCTACGGCATTCCCCCATCCCCCGCGGCCCCCCCAAACCTCCCCGGCCAGCCCCTCCTCTCCACTTTGGTATACCCAGACACCAACTTGGGCCTTGTCCCCTCGGGGGCCCCAGGTGGGCCCCCACCCATGAGAGTGCTGGCGGGAAACGGACCCAGTTCTGACCTGTCCACTGAGAGCAGTGGGGGTTACCCCGAATTCCCAGCTAGTCCTGCCTCCTGGCTGGATGAGGTGGACCACGCTCAGTTCTGACCAAGGCCCCTGGCTCCGCTGGCTTGGACATGAGGGATCTTGGTGCTGCTCTGGGTAGGCAGATAATGGACCCTTGATGTTTATTTTGAGGACCTCTGAGGAGAAGCAGGACAGAGTTTGAGAGTGAGAGCCACCCTTTTGCCAGGCTCTTGGGCTTCTCCCTGGAGCTGAGGGGCTCTCTGGCCCTTCCTTGGACAAAGAGGTAGCCTGTCTGGTTGCTGCCCACAGGCCAGTGACTCTTGACCATGTTTTGTAAGCAATTCTCCTCCTTTATCGACCAATTAACGGAACACTTGCTGCCTCTGACGGGGCAGAAGGCCCAGCTCCGCCCAGTCCTGGGCTGGAGAATGCTTTAATGTCCTGGCATAAAATGATAGTAACAACTGTGTTTCCTAGGCAACATTGCCTTTGCGGGGAGGGGGCCCTGTGTGTGCCCTCCATAGCCGCTGACAGGACCTGGAGACGACCTGGGTCCTCTGGGCTAGCTGGCAGCTCCCTGAACACTCCAGTCTGGATCTTTCTGTTCTCGGTCGAGGCGGAGGAAGTGGAGCTTCCGGGAGCCGTTTTTCCAGAGAGGTCTTGTCATTCCTATCAGGAGCAGAGCCTAGGCATGCCCTGGGAACAGACACCATTGCCAAACAGACTTCGATTACCCTCTCATATAGAGCAGCTTCTGCCAGCCCAGGACTGGGAGGTGTCTCCCAGGAGGAGGCTGGACTGGGGATTGGGGAGGTCCTTTGAGCCTGACCCAGACATAAAGAAAGGGTGGCTGTGTGTAAGTCGAAATCATTCCCTAAAGCCAGTATTTTGACTACCTGTTGGTTTTGCGGCCATCGGTGACTTTTATCTATTCTCTGGTGATCCGCTCTTTCCAAGACTTCAATAAATGTGTCGGTTGCAGTGCTGGAAGGGCTCGGTTTTTACTGAGCCTAGAGGCGATCTGAGGGCGTTGTTGGACTGCTGTGCATGGGGCTCTTTGGAAGGAGGGACCTGAAGTCTGTGCCCTCTTTCTGAGAGGGGTGGGGCTGGGATGCCTAAGGAGTTTAATCTGGCATGGAGTGTGATGTGGGGGAGGGGTTAGGAACAGGATGGACCAGGTCTCTCCAGTTTAGATTCCAGTCCTAGCTGGCTGCTAACTTGATGAGCGACCTGGGACCAGTAACTTGACCCTATAGCTCTAAACAGAACAACAATGACAGAGCCCTTGAAGGGGAGAGCTAAAGCTAGGATGAAGGCATGTGAACGGGGATGTCCTCCCCGGGAAGGCATGCCAGGGAGTCTGCAGCAAGGACCAGTGGCGGGAGCAGTTGGGGGAGGGGGCATGCCCTTCCTCCCCGCCTCAGCCTTCTGCAGGGCTGGAGTGCTGTCATCTCTGAGGGTTTCCCTGAGATAGGGAGGAGTACTGGACAGGGTCCTTGTTTCTCAATGGAGGAGAAGGCAAAGCTTCGGGTATGAGGAGTGAGCATATGGCTTTTACCAGTGTAGAAACTGTCTGTCTGGTGTGGCCAGGGGGGACCAATTAAAGCTGGGGACCTGAGCTGTCCCCCTTCCCAGCCCCCCATCTCCCCAGGGCCTTGAGTCTCTTTTGAGGGGAGGGAGAATTGGTTGGAACCAGAGCCTTCTGCATAAACCTTTCCCTCTGCTGAGGCAGCCCAGGCCCAAGGAAAGGGAGGGAGGGTGGGAGAGAAGAAGGGAGGGAGGGAGGGAGAAAAGGAGAGAGGGAGGAAGGGAGGACATGTGGGACTCCTCCTGCGGTCTTGGAGTTGGGCAAAAAGGGGCTGAAAGGCTTCACAAAGGTTTAGCCTTCTGGCATTCACAGACCGTGGTGTCTTTGAGCCTGGACCCCTCCTGGGTTCCCAGACTCTTCTGCCCACTGACCCACAGGCTCTGGCCAGCTGGGAGACAGAGGCCCAGAAGAAAGTGTTGGTCCAGGGCTAGGACACCTGCTGTGGGAAGGGAGAAGGGAGCCCTGTCCAGCCCCACTGCATAGTCCTGGGGCTCCAGCCTGAGCTTCAGAAGAGGGTGGAGTACCAGGCTACCCTGAGACCTGTGAGAATGGAATAGGGTGGACTGTGGGTGTCCTAGGAAGGAGGCAACCAGGAGAGGTGTGCATTCCTGGGATCAGACCGAGCATGGCGGCAGAGGTCCTGGGCTGGCTGGCCTGGGGAGGGCATTGAATGCACAGCAGCACAAAGCCGAGGTCTGACTCAGGATTTGGGGATGGGACAGGTATAACTGGTCCTAAGGCCCTAGTAAAGTAACGATCCTCTAAGTCCCGCCCACCCGGCCAGCCTACAGCCCCTCCCCCAGGCCACTGGGACCTTTTAGGCACTGACAGGTTAATGAAGTGCTAAGTGTCCTCTTGAGGGCCCTTCTTCGGTCTGCCAGCCCCGCCAGCTCCCTGCAGCTGGCCTTGTCGATGACCCATCACAAGTGGAGCAGGAAATGGCGCAGGGGTGAAGGCGGGTGACCGAAGTGTGGCCCATCTATGCAAATCCTAAAGATGCTCATTTGAGTAACACTGCTGGCCTCAGTTTCCCTATCTGAAAAACCCTATTAGAACTGCTCTCTAATTATCGTTCTCAGGCAGAGAACAACAGCTGGCTTTGGCCAGGATCAGAAATGCTCACCCCTGCTCCTCAAGCTAGATTCAGGCTCTAGAAAGAAGCTCCAATTTATGCTGTCAGATCAGCAGGAGTCCAGGGAGGTTCCAGACCTGGGGAAGAAAGAGATCTTGGGCTATGGGCTGTCTTTAGGTCCTTGGCTGGGAAGAGGTCAAATAAGGCAGAAGATGGTGCCCAGACACAAGCCCATGGTTCCAGAGGTGTCTGTCTGCAAGGGGTACTAAGGTAAAAATTCATTGTGGGCAGTGGGGTGTGTGGCGTGTCCTCTGGGATTTAGGGTCCCTGCACCTCAACTTCCCATGAGCCTGTCTTCTCTGGGCCTCAGACTCCTGGGAGATGGTTTAGGCGGAGCCCGGGTGGTCTAGGGGCGGGGAACCTACAGCTTGGGACAGGGCTGAAGGAACCAAGCAGAGAGTGTGCTGTTGATGCTGGGGTCCTGCTCCCCGGATGTGTTCTGACCTTCGCTCCTGATTAATGGCAGGGCGTCCCCTAGGTAGGGACAGCGTAGATCAACTCTGTGCCCATCTGCTTATCTGTCAGCATGGGCTTTGGGTGGGAACCTCAGAGGAATGGGGGGGCGCGTTGAAGTCATGCACTTGGCTTTGTTAATTTTTAGTCTATGGACTCAATTGTATCATTAAATGAAAGCATCTGAATGATAAAAGCAATACTTTGACCAGCCAGGCTTGATGGCACTTGCTTATAATCCTCTCACTTGGGAAGCTGAGGCACAAAAAGTTCAAGACCAGCTTAGTTTGATGATATATCCTGAGCTAGAGGAGACCCTGCCTGAGAGAGAGAGAGAGAGAGAGAGAGAGGCAAAGACAGAGAAATTAATTTCAACCAACAAATATATAAAAAAAGTATTTTCCTCTTACATGTAAAATTCATACCAAGAGCTCCCGAGACTTGGGACCCCTCCAATCTGGCGCACCTGGAGACACACTCCTCCCTGCCATCTGCCACAATATCAGCCCCTAGAGGGGACTCAGGAGGGACTGGGGTCCAGCCCTATGGAACAGTCACTGCAATAAATCAGTAGGGTTTCAAATGTTCCTGCATGGAGTGCTGAATCCCAGGGGCTGTAATGATCAATTCTTTAAGCCCATAATTGTTCAAATTACTCTGAGCAACATAAAACATTAATTTTAAGAAATTTAATAGAAAAAAGCTCTTTAAATCCACACTGAGATAAATGACACCCAGTATGACCACCTTCTTCCACACCTTGGTGACAGTGAATAATCTGAAAGCTATTTACATTTTCATTCTCCATGGAAAATGTTGACAAGCTTTTGGCTGTGGGTAAGGTCCGAGGTGGTTCAGGAGCCCCCCTCCCCCCTAATTAATAGGGGAGCTGCGACTTCATAAGCAGAGTTTTCATCCATCTGCCTGGGCGACCTCAGGTGACAGCGCCTCCAGGAGCCCACGCAACTGAGGCTCATTTTTTACCATAAAAATATTCTGTCCTGACCAGCGATCTCCTTCTTGGCATTTGAAAGCAGGCAGGAGGACATGGGAAAGTAGCTGCCAAGTCTGGGCTTGTGGGTGGAGTCCAAGGCCAGGCTTAGGAGAAAAATCTGGGTTCTGCACTGCCCAGGGGCAATGGAAGTAGACTCACCTCCAAGGACCTCCACAGATGACACCAGCCAGAGTCCTCAAGCACATGATTTCTCTTCCCAATGTCTCCATCAGGCTGCTCAGCCAGGCATCTTCAGCACTGAGGCTGGATGCCATCTGGGAGCACTTAGACACAGGACAGGCTGCTCTGGGCCCCTTGGGGAACCCAGGAGTCTGTTTACTGAGGACTAACAGAGCTGGGCACAGGCCACAGGCTGGGAGCCATGTGAGCCGGCACTTTTTTCCTGCCGCTCTTCACCGGATGCAGGGGTGACCTTGGGGCAGGTGGTAGTAAACCTAATGTGTGATAGGAGGAAGAGAATGAAGAGAGAGGAGTGGGGGAGTTCAGGGAGAACTCTGGGTCCTCGGCTCTCATGTCTCGGCTTGCGTTTGGCCAGCGGTGAGACCTGGCTGGGTGAGCCCTTCTTCAAGCTTCATTTATCTGTTTATCTCATCCAATATCAGAGGTTCGGTCCTGGGCTCCCAGAAGGAACGCAAAACACCTTAGTCATTGGGGAAATGCAAATCAGTGCCACAGCGGGACAGCATTTCATACCAGCCACCTCCCACTGGCAGTCACTGAAACCTAAGTGTGGGGCAGGGATGTATCTCCTCAGGCAGAGCCTGCTCAGGGACCCTGGCAATCCCTAATACCGCAAAAACAAACAAACAATAAAACCCACACAAAAAAGGAAGAGAATGTGGAGAAATCTGGACTCTGTGACTGGCTGCTAGGAACACAAAATGATGCTATCACTGGGGAACGCAGAACAGAGGGTTCTTTAAAAACAGTCACCAGCTAAGCCCCAGGTACACACCCCAAAGAACTGAAAGCAAACATCCAAACAAATCCCTGTGTATGGACGCTTCCAGCACTATTCATTGTGGACAAGAGAGAAGAAGCCCCAAACATCCTCCAGTCAATAAATGCAAAAGCAAACCCTGGTTCAAGTTGCCAAAGGAATGTTGCTCAGGTATAAAAGGGATGGTGCCACTCCGGGGACCATGTAGGAACAGGAGCCAGATGCAAAAGGCACTTGACTCCGTGTATGCGATGTCCAGACAGGGTGCCCATGGGGACAGACCAGGAAGGGAGAGGAGTTCAGGTTCTCATAGGGGTAAAGGAATGTTATGGACCTGGATAGAAGGTGTTTAGCCTTCATTTTAAAGCATCTAATTCTGTTTTGTGGCTTTTACCTCCTTTTAAAGAGATTTCCTCCTTAGAGGAGAGGCCAGTACCATGGAGCCTGGCTCCTGACAGGTGAACAAACTGGGTGGGCTATGACTGATGGAGTCTAGCACACCCTCTCCCTTAGGTGGCCCTAGGGCCCAGGGTGGTGGGCAGTGAGTGGGCCTGTGTTTTAAATCCCAGGGATCCCCTCCCTGCAGTGGTCTAATACTTGCTTCCTGATCTCTAAGCTGTTGGCTGGAGGGATGTGTGCTCCCTCCAACAAGGGCTCAAGTCCCCACAGGTTTACCATGACTTTGAAGAGCCCGCCCCGGTGGGAACTGTTAAGGGATCCATTGGCCCCCAGAGCCTGGTGGTCATTTATAAAGTGGTTCCGTTCTGTTCCCCTGGCATTGTCCCCTGGCTGGCCTATTTTGGCCAGCAGCCTTGTTTGACCTCAGAAAGGTCAGAGGTTGAGCTCTGTGATGTTCTGTGACACAGAGACACACTCCCTCTCTCCCTGCTCCCTCCCCATTTTCTCTTTTTGCTTAGGGAACAATGCTGCCTTGTGGAGCAAGGGGCGAAGGGCGTCCACCATCCACCTTCTGGAAGGCTGGGTTTGCTGGCCACCTGCTCCAAAACGGGGAGGGGGGAGACAGGAAGGGCAGTGAATCTTTCTTGAGCCCCCACAGGGACTTCTCCTTTCAAGGCACTGCAACCCCAGGCCAGTCTCCCTGGAAGGAAGTCTTCTGTGATCCAGGATCTGGGTACCCTGAACTGGGGAATCAGGTCACAGACCTCTAACCATTGAACCCCGGGGGCAGCACCTGGAGCTAAGCCCATCCAGGAGCCTGGGGCTGTGGGTTCCTACCCTTTCCAGAAGATTCCTGTCTGTCCTAGTCCTCCAGATGTTTGCACCCAAGATCCACCCCCAAGAGTCTAGTGGAAGCAGAGTGGGCGGCTGCCCAGATTCTCGGGGAGGGCTGGCTGTCCTTCCCATTCCTAAATGCTTTGCTCTGTGCTCGGGTTGATCCTGGGAATGACAAGGTTTAAAATTTAATTAGCAGGTTTCTCTTATGCAAACTCCCCTCATTAAACTAAGTGTCCCATTAGTTAAAATGAAGAGTGGGGGTGGGACTACCGCTGGCCAGAGCTGAGATGTGTAACAGGCAGCGAGCTTTATAGGCAGGCAGGCCCCTTTCCCAGCCACCAGGCCTTGGATGCCTCAGGATTGGGCCATAACACAATGTGGTGTCCCCTGCAGGGGACATCAACAGAATTCACAGAGAGGAGCAGGGCCACCTGTTGGCCAGGCTGTCAAGGGGTGAGATGTTGGGCCCTGGGTGCTTCCAACCACTATCCCAGAGAGTACCGTGGTGGTGAGGTCACTGAGCCTGGACCCCACCAGGCATTTCAGAGGAGGAAGGGGCAGGTGGTGCTGCCTCCTCCCACCCCACCCTCCAGTGACCTAGTGTCTTCTGTGCCCAGAGCCCCCCTCAGCTCCCTCCCTTACAGTCCCATCTCCCCCGGAGGAGGTGCTGGACGGACCAGTATCTGAGTAAAGGAGTTGATACTCCTGCTGGAGAATTTGGAAAACAGCTCTTCAACCCAACCACGTGCTAACTCGAGAGAGAGAGAGAGAGAGACAGAGAGAGACAGAGAGAGAGAGAGAGAGAGAGACAGAGAGAGAGAGAGAGAGAGAGAGAGATCTGCCTTTGTCAGGTTTACCTCAAAATCCTCTTGTGGGAGCTACAGAGATGGCTCAGAGATGGCTCTGTCAGAACAGCCAGTGTTCTGACAGAGGACCTGGGTTCGATTCCCAGCCGCCACATAGCAGCTGACAACCATCTATAACTCCAGTTGCAGGGGAGTCCAATGAGCTCCTCTGACTTCCAAGGGTACTGCAGGACACGGGAACACTTAATACATTCAGGCAATACACTCACACTCGTAAAACAGACATAATTTTTAGAATCCCCTTTTGAAACATGCTTCCCCAGGAGTCAGTTTAGTAGTCAGTGTGACCATTGCCCAGCTTCTGGCAGCATCTGGCTTGGGAAGCCATAGACCCGGTAAGGTGGGCAGGGTGCAGCTGTTTGCCAACACGACTCTACTCACCGGGTCTCCCCTCCTCACAGACTAGCTGGAAAATGGGGTCCAGGACTCCCCAAGTCAATGGCTGCCCTTCCCAGAGGCGCCTTTCTGATCAAATGAACAACCTTCAGAAGGGTACCCCTTTCTTTCTAGAGTGTTCCCATGCCAAGGTCAGGCCTCACTCCCCCGGAGTTCCTGTCTCTGACGGGGCACATGAGCCTCCTGCTGTGGGCACACGCTGGAGACCAGAACTGGGGAGAACAGAAAGAACGGGGAGGCGTTAGAGCCGACCCACACTTCTGTAGTTCCTGTACTTCTGAAAATAAAAGCGCTGTCCAAGGATTCTATGACAAGCGGTGAGGTGGCCGGACTTGCATCTTCTAAGGAACCAGATGGCCATATCTCTAATGGGGGCAAACACTGGACTACTCTGTTAGTCTCCTGGTTTGATTAGGGGGACCAATGCAGTGCTTAACTACAGATGGGACCTTGAACAAGCCAGCAGAGTGCCTGGTGGGTCAGAGGACAGCAAACATGGCTCGACCACAGCAACCAAAGAAGGGCTGGGAGAGGATGGTGAGGAGCCCGCGAGGCCCAGTCTGGAAGGGAGATGTGGCATTGTTCAGGGCCAAGAGGAAAGTCTGTGGAGGTGCGGGGAAGCACTTGGGAGGGGAGAGCGCCAGGGTGGGCCCAACGAGACTGAGGGACACTGGATGCCATCTCCAGTGGGCAGCCAGGGTTTCTCAGAGGAGCATGGCATCTAACGCCAGGCAGGGGCAGGAGGGAGTGATAGCCACCTAGTCATGAGGACCTGGAGACAGGTGTGTGCGTGCGTGTGCGTGCGTGTGCGTGCGTGTGCGTGCGGCGTGTGTGCGTGTGCGCGTGTGTGCGTGTGTGTGCGCGTGTGTGTGCGTGTGTGCGGCGTGCGTGCGTGTGCGCGTGTGCGCGGCGTGCGTGCGTGTGCGCGTGTGTGCGTGTGCGGCATGCGTGTGTGTGCGCGTGTGCGGCGTGCGTGCGCGCGCGTGCGTACGTGTGTGCGGCGTGCGTGTGCGCGTGTGTGTGCGTATGATATGGTTACAGGCATGGTACTGATCTGGGACCACAGAACTGGCGGGGACTCCAGGGGGCTGGTACTGCCACAGTCATTCCTGAGCTAGACCGTGGAAGACAGACAAGAAGGTGCCATTGAGAGCCTGGAATCTTCGGAGCACTTTGTGATGACATCTTATTTTATTTATTATTTTTATCTTAAGTGTATGAGTGTAATGCCTGCATGTATGTAATGCAATACCCATGGAGGTCAGAAGAGGACATCAGATTCCCCTGGAACTAGGGTTATAGACAGTTGTTACACGCCATGTGGGAGCTGGAAATCGAACCCTGACCCTCTGCAAGAGCAGCCATCGCTCTTAACCACTGAGCCAAAGCTCCAGTCCTGTGATAACATTTTAAAGCTACATGCATGGGACCAGGCATGGTGGCACACGCCTTTAATCCCAGCACTCGGGAGGCAGAGGCAAGTGAATCTCTATGAGTTCAAGGCCAGCCTGGTCTATATAGTGAGTTCCAGACTAGCTGGAGCTACAGGGAGACCCTGTCTCAAAAAGACTAAAACAAAACAAAGCTACATGTGTAGGTGGAGCCTTGCAAGAGGCAAGAGTCCAGGCGGAGTCCCAGGTACTGCCTAGAGGCTGAGGAATATGGAGACACTGATGCTCCCAGACCTTGCAGAAGATTTAGTGGTGATGCCTTGATTCTCTGACCAGCCAGATCTCACCTGCAGACTCCAGAGACTCCTATCTAGCTCACCTCCGGTCCAGGGTGGCCGTGGTTAGAGCTGTCTGTGGGCCTCTCTGGACTGCATGTGTTTACTACTGTTGCGGTCTGCTTTGGCTGCAGCCACATGGCCCCACAGTGCTCTAGTGGAGCACCCAGTGTGGGGACTTGCTCAGTTACCAGGTGTGGCCTGGCATGGGACCTCCAGGCTGTAGCCAGCCTCTGTCAGAGGAGCAGGACCCATCGACTTCTTGCTTTGTCCGTCCCCACACTGTGGCCAGCGTCCTGCATCCTGCATCTGGCCTTCCATCTGGCCCTTTGTATTTGGTCATGGGATGCGGGCCCTGCTTGAGGGTTTTGGAGTGTCAGGCTGCTCCCCCTGCCTGGCTGTCCTCCACCCCCTCCTGTCCCTAGTCCTTAACAAACTCTGGAGGAATTTTTCAAAAGGTACAGTCCGGGGCAGCTGGGGACAGAGGGAACCGAGATGGCAGAAAGTCCTGCCACTCCTTCCTTCCATGCCTGGGTTGGCTGCCACCTCTGAGCATGCCCAGCTAGCAGGAGATCTGAGGAAAAGTCAAGCTATCCTGCTTAGTCCCGGCCCCTGGGGGATCCCATCATGTAGTTTGGAAAAGTAATTCAGTTCTTTATTAGTTCTTTCAAGGTAAGTGTGATTTAGTGCCAGAAAATGTATAATTAAAAAATTAGAATTGCCTATAGCAATATTTACAAGTTTAAGATTAACTCCCAAAATAGAATTAAATAAAATTAGAATTAGGGACTGGAGAGATGACTTAGCAGTTAAGAGTACAGACTGCTTTAGACCCAAGTTCAATTTCTAGAATTCATGACAGTCCGCTCCTAATTGCCTGTGACTCCAGCTTGGGGAGGGGGGCATCTGACACCTCTGGCCTCCACAGACACCTGAACGCAATGGAAATAATAACTCGGTACGGTGATGAATGTTCGTAATCCCAGCACTCGGGAAGTAGAGGCAGTAACATCGGGAGTTTAAGGCTGTTCTCAGCTACGTAATGAAGTGGAAGCCAGTCAGCCTGGGCTACATGAGAGCTTGTCTCAAATGAACATACAAAACAAATGAACAAACAAAAAAAGAAACAAATGTCTAAAGGAATTCAATGGCTCTGCAAAGTTCCCTAATACTGTTCTTAAGATCTAAAACCTTAACAGAGGGTTTGTTTTTGTTTTGAAACAAGGTTTCCTCTATAATCTAGACTGTTCTGAATCTCAGGAGTCCCCTGCTCCAGCCTGCTGAGTACTAGGGTTACTGATGTGGGATACCACACCCAGCTTAGAGAGTTGGTTTTTGGTTGTTTTTTTGTTTTTCAATGTTACCATTGCTTTTATTTTATTCTTAATTAACATTTTAACATATGGATGAGCTTTCACTTAGAGTTTCACTGAAGTATTTAGAACACCACACTAGGGGCTAGAGCGATGGTTCGGTGGTCAAGAGCACTCACTTCTCTTGAAGAGGATCAGAGTTTGGGTCTTAACACTCACATCCTCCTGTAACTCCAGATCCAGGAGATCTTCAGACCTCTTCAGGCACCTATACACACATGGCATACACTTATACAAATGCACACACATAAACATAAGTAAAAATAAAAATGTAGGCAGGGCATGGTGGTGCACACCTTTAATCCCAGCACTCAGGAGGCAGAGGCAGGCAGATCTCTGTGAGTTTAAGGCCAGCCTGTTCCACGTAGTGAGTTCTAGGTCAGCTGGGGCTACAGTGAGACTCTGTCTCAAAAATGACAAAAAAAAAAGTAGCCAGATCTTATGGCACATGCTTTTAATTCCAGAAGTTGGGAGGGAGAGGCAAGAAGATCTTTCTAAGTTCAAGACAAGACTGGTCTACACAGTGAATTTCAGGCCAGCTAGGGCTACATAGTGAGTTCCAAGCTAGTATAGTGAGACCCTACATAATGAGATCCTTAAAAATAAATAAATAAATAAATAAATCTTTTAAAAAGGGAAATGCCAAACTAAGTAAACTTTCATACAAAAATAAAGCACATTGAACCTTCAAGAGGCCTCAGTGGGTGAAGGGGCTTGCTCCAAGATCTCTGAAATGCACATGGTAGAAGGAAAGAGCCAGCTCCTGCAAGTGGCCCTCTGACCTCCACACAAGCACCATGACAATGCATGTGCCCCCCACACACAAACAAATTAAATGTAATAAGAATTTAAAAGTGCAAAATCACAAGAATATTCCAGGGCACATTGACAAGTCACCAAATCAAATTTTCTCCCCTCAGCATCCTGTTTGTGTGGTGTGAGATGCTAACCCTTTTCCTTGTGCTGAACTGTGTCTCCCAAAAGGATGTATTCTGGTCTGAACCCGGCTTTCTATAAATGGAGGTTGTTTGGAAGTAGGGCCTTGATATGCTCAATTTAATACGAGGAAGCTCTTGGCAGGGCTTGTCTGAAGACGGACTGTGAGCCACTGCAGGAATAAGGGGTACAGGAAGGTCATAAGGCTATCTATACAGCTGGGGTGTAGAGGGAACAGAAGAAGGCTCCCAGACAGAGGCAAAGATGGGGTACTGCGTCCACAGCCGCGGTTCACAGGGCAGAGCCCGGGCCACCTCTCCCTCTGAGCTGAGGAGGGAACTCGCCACACCTGGGTCTGGACTGGAAGGCTGCTGAGTTGTTCAAGCTGCCAGGTGTGTGGTCCTTTCTCAGGACATTGCTAAGACCCTCACATCTCCAGAGTGACAGAATTGCCCAACTTCCTCCTGACTGGAGCTGGCTGAGCCCCAGGAGCCCCCACCAGAACAGTGGTGTGGGGACATGCAGACCAGGCTTTGGTACTGAGCACAAGAATGATCAGGAAGGAGTTCCAGGTACAGGGCAAGCCCAGTGGTTCCTAAGACCTGGGTGCCTTCCTGTCCCCTCAGCTGTGCGGCCCCTCTCCCACCCGCCTGGGGTCTTTCCTTTCTGTGCTCTGGCTCCACAGCCTGAGCGTGGTCTGCTGCTGCGCTCTGTGGCCCAGCAGAACCCCAACTGTCCAAGCCTCTTCATAGGCTGACAGAGGTGGCCACCCCCAAAGGCCCAGTGACCCTGCTCTGGCCTCCCAAATCCGACAATATTACAAAGGATTTGTATCCCCGATGAATAATGCAGAATTAAATTACATCCGCTCTGACTTAAATTTTCATATTCCTATTTCTCATCTCCATAAAGAATTTCCACCCGCGGCTTCATGGGGTTGCCTCTGCCAGCTGGGCGACGCTCCTAATGAAATTATTCCTTCAGGAGGGCGAGGTGGGCTGCAGGGCGGACCCGCCCACTGGGGGAAAAGGTAAAAGGCCAGAGTTCAAATTATTTATCTCCCTAATAACTTAACGGAGAGCATGTATTATGTGTCAGAGGCTGGTAGCTGTCCGGGTCTCATGCAGTGTGGACGAAATCTGTAAGGAGGCAGGTGTGGGGGAGTCGCCACAAGGACACAGCAAGGACAGAGGGACAGAGGTGCCTTCAGAGATGGGGACCCTCGGCACATACATTGGGAGGAGTGGGTCCCTGAGCTCCGACTCCACAACCTCCTTTTGTAAAATTCAGAGTAGGGACATCAGCTTCCTGGGGGTGGCTGCGGCGACTTCCCCTGGCTAGAGAGCTGATAGGTCTGCTGGGGGTTGGAACCTGTAGACTACCTGCCCAGGCCTGCATGGAGTAGGTGCTCAGGAGAGGTGGGACAAGGGAAATGTCGCAGCCCAGGGACCGGACAGGCTGAGAGGAGGAAAGCTTGGGGTCTGCCCCAAGAAACCCAGGGTCCAAACAGGAGGTGGGGTCCAAGTAGCATCAGGAGAGGTCCCTGGGGGACAGGCAATCTGGGAGCACCAGGTTATGAATGGACTTAGAAGAGCTGGGGGACACTTGAGGCAGGGAGCCTTCGGGGCAAGAAGAGAGCGAGGCTTTGGGAGGAAGGGGCCGGGTAGACATGGACAGGCCTGGGGGTCCTGCAGTCCACAGAAGCAGAATACTCCTTAGGTTAAAGAGAGGCCTCCCCGGTGCCTTCAGCCGCCCAGCCTTAGTGGCCGGTCCCTGAGCTCCCGTGCTTCCCAGCTGGGCAAGGAAAACCGGAAGGCACTCTGGGTTGAGCCCAGCTCCTCGGTTATCCTACATCTTGACTGGACTGCAGCCCCCCAGGAGGTACAAGTGGCCCCTCATCTTGTACTTAGGGCCACTTAATCTGTTTGAGCAGATGGCCCCCAATATATCTCCAAATATTGATCAGCTTTGGGCTGATAGAGGTTCAAGCTCACAAGGTCTCGCTCTTTGACCCCCAAATAGGGTATGAATCTCAGTCGAATAGACTGATACTCACACTTGGCTTCTACAAGGGGCCGGAGGCTGCAGGAAATCAATGGAGAGTGCTGAAGACTCAGGATTTATAGAACACTTGCCATTTTAATATTAGAATAAATGTTCTATTGCGAGGGGGAGGGGGTCGCAAGGAAAATATTTCTTAGAGAGCCATTTCTATTAGAGAATGATGTGCATGGGGTTTTATGAAGTCAAATTTATAGACCTCATTTAGGCTTATAATTTAAAACTGCTGATGAGAAAGACATTTAGTAGAGTGCGGGGGGGGGGCTGGGGCTGGACACGTGGGTGGTCCTAGAGCTACGGGGAGTGTAGTTTCTAGGGGGGCCAGTGGACCAGCTCCGCCAAGAGTCAGGTCTGCTAGAACCTGTGACGCTGGACATGGGGTCACAGCAGGCTCAGAAAACTGGATTGGACTGGAGTTAGCAGGTGACTTGGCAGAGTAGCACAGGTTTTTCCTTCCAAAGACAAATCCCAGAATGCCAAGCCTGACACAGCAGACCCTGAAGGCACAGCCTGCTGGCATATCCAGGAGTACACACGACACACCCACTCAATGTGCTGCTCTCCCAGGGTGTACATATGGCTACAGCATGCCTGGTGACACACATATGCGTGCACACACGTGCACACACTCACATGTGTCCACATGGGTCTGTGCACATGCTCTCATACATGTATGCATACACAGACATGTGCACACACAGATGCATGCATAGGTGTGCATTAAAGCACAGGAACACACACAAATATAGACATGCATACACACAGGCATGCGCACATATATGCATACCTGTGTCACTGGTTCCCAGGCCTCTGTTCTGAAAACTGCTTCCCATGCTCCTGCTCAAGACCCTCTGGACCTGCTCATTCGCAGCAGAGGGGTTTAGATTGCTCTTGTCAGAAGGATACCTCGATGCTATTGTCGGAAAAAACTTGTAGGAAAGAGCCACTGGGTCCCAGAGCCACGCCCTGTTCTGTGGAAGGCCAGGGAAGAGCTATATGTGAAGTTGGCACCACAGCAGGGAGCAGGCTTCCACCAGGAGAGCAGTGTGGAGGCAGACCCATCCTCCCACAGCATCTGACACTCCACACAGGGTCCCCACAGGGCATGGGTGGGAAAGAACCAAGAGGCATACGCAGGTCCCCAAAGGGTCTCTTCAGGACATCTGTCCCTTCTCAGTTGATAAGTCTCCTCCAAGGGCCCCCATCTGTCTGTTGGGGACTGGCTGGTCTCTCCGTGGACCCTCAACTTCATTGTGGCTTTGAGTACAGCTCTTCTCCTTTGAGGCTCAGTTTTTTCATTTTTATTTTATGTGTGTGAGTTTATTGCCTATATGTATGTAAGCGCACCTGTGTCATGACCCATAGAGGGCAGAAGAGGGCGATGGATCCCCCTGGAACTGGTTGTTGATCACCATGTGGGTGCTGGGAATTGAACCTGGGTCTTCTGCAAGTGCTCGTGTTCTTAAACTAGTGCCCTTAACTGCTGAGGTATCTCTCTAGCCCCCAGTTTTTCCATTTGTAACTGAAGAGGTTTGGCCATCTGTCCTTCTGTGCCTAGTGGTTGAGAGCACAAGACTCTAGCTCCAGTATCTAATTCTGGAACATCCTGAAGGGTCAGCTCAGACCCCGCCCTGCTCCTTTGAGGTCTCTGCAGGATACAACAGAGAGGCTGTGTCAGGCTCTGGAACAGAATGGCAGCTCTCCATAAGGCTGGAAGCTGGGGGCTGACATGTCCTGAGAGGTGGGCAATGACTGAACCTGGCAGGGTTAGCTGTCCTCCTAAAGGGAGGCTTCCTAAGGGGAGCCATAGACAGTGGCAGAGGTGGCCAGGAGCATCCCTCCAGGTCTGGGGCTCCTTGGTAGGACAGGAGAGGTCAAACCTAGGTTGGACACAGGTAACCACACCCTCAGTTGGGCTCCATCTATATAGTTTGAGAATAGGCCACCCACTGACTCCTTAGCCTGTACCTGATCCTGCAAGCCTTGGCTACTCCAGTGAGGGGTTGGGGAGCCAGGGCTTGAGTAGACAGGGGAAGCCCGTGTGCACCACTGGGACATGGATCCTTTACTGCCGCACGGAGTCCTCTGCCTTATCTCCCTTCAAGGACTTCCCTTTGATGTGATCAGTGCCAGAAGCTTCCTCGTGCCTGGCCCTGCCTCTGTGGTCAGGGATGGCTCCAGTATGTGACCTGCAGGTACTCAGGACAGTGAGCTTGAATGGTGTAAACAGACTATGTCCCCACAGCGGGTCCCAGAACAGTAAGGGATGAAACATGGGGAGAGAGCCTCACTCAGGACCGAGTTGGCTCTGTGAACACAACTTGTCCAATGCTGTTCTTGTCCCTGTTCCAATACCACCTGCAGAGGGATTTGGGCAACCTCCTCTCTTCTTTGGAGAATGTTGTCTCCCCTCGGGCACTGTTTCCAAGTGACCAGCCAGTGGACCAGCTGCTGTCTGCGCTCTGCCATGGCTCCAGGCTCAAAAGAGACCCCTGAGGTATGGAGCAGAGCCTCCCCACCCCCATGCAACACCGTGTTCTCTTCCACAGCTCTAAGCTGCTTGCACTTTAATCACAAGTGCCTGGGCAGTGGCCTGGGAGCTCGGGCTGTCTCTCCGGTGACAAGATGACTGACTCCGTCTGGTACTTTCTTCCATAAACCCTGCCCACTGCCCACAGCGCCGCCCGGGGTGGAGCAGGCATATTTTACATTTTCAGCTTTATTAAAGGAGCGGGTCGAGCTGGGGAGGCTGCCTCCTCTCTGTGGTCCATTCTGCCCCTGGAGGCGATAAATCTCCAAGCCTGTGATTTGTGGCTCTGCGTTCCCAATAAATTAAATCTTTCTTGATGAAAAGGTTGGAGCTCTGGGCTCAACACAGGTCACTGTATTTGTCCAAAGTGAGTGGCTGGGAAGTGGGCGCAGGGACCAGGCCGTGCTGTCCACCCCCACCAGCACTTCCTGCTGGCAGATGGCTTGCTCCGGGTCCTGGGGAAAGGGGACTGAAAGATTATTCGGTTCCTGTACAGAGTGGGTCCTGGTCTGCCAGCACCCCAGACATATTTGGGGTCCATTTGAACCCTTCTCTACCAGTGGACATTTTGACTCTTGGTCTAAAAATTCCAGACCCCACCCCAGAGATGCAATAAGCTGACCCTGCCCAGCACAGATGGCAAGAAGGCAAGGAATGGGATGGTTCTGCTGTGAACTTCCAGTTATCTGGAATGAAGCAAGGGTAACTTATCTCATCCAGACACTGGGCACTGGGGTGGATAGACGCCCGATGGCTCCGCTGTCCACAGCTTCTCTGATTACTCTAGGAGTCTCTGTTCTGTGAAAGGAGCACGTGGCCACCCAGGGAGCTGGCACCATACCTGGGTGCAGCCAGCACTTGGTGGCCTAAAAGGAGAGAGCTGGCAGAGAACAGAGGAGCGGTGGATTCCAGGCTCCAGGTCTTGCTGCCAGCCAGCACCTGGCTCACTGGTGGGTGTCAGAGCCCAGGACTGGTTGGTGCTGAGCAGGAGGGATCAAACTACACCCTCTCAGACCAGGAGAAGCCCACTTTCTGCTGAGCTAAGCTCACCGCCTTTCTGGGGAGGTGCCACAGGGTGGGTGGGGTCAAGACATAGCCCTGACAGTATTCTAACAAAATCATTTAAGACTTTGAATGCAGCCCCTGTCCTTCATGTAGTGACTGAAAATCTATGTCAGGGACCAAAAGGCACAAGATCTACATTTTGGAACAGAAAGATTTATGGCCCTAGTCAACAACTGACCACAGGGAAAGTAAAGAGAAGATTGGCAGAGAGTGAGGAAGCTGGGGCCCTGTCCAGGAGCCAAAGTCAACACGGCTGGGCCCTGGCGCTGGCTTTCAGGTGGTGGGATTGGCTGGGGTCTGGGAGCTCACATTCCTTCTGGGCAGGGGCTTAGGTGCTGGCACAGGAGACAAAAGCCCTCTAACCCCGGCTTCCTGCGACTCAGGTTGCAAAACCATTATGTTGATGAATCAAATCACTTGCAAAGCTCTGGGCCTCTTTGGCTGATTGCATACAGCAGCCCCTCCTGTAGGCCCCTCAGAAGTCCTGACTATTTATTCTCTTTGGTTCAGAGTGGGGGTGGATGTCTTGAGTCACCCTGTACTAGGGAGGGTCAACATGGGAAGGAGGAAGAGGTCATTCAGTTGCCACTGACTCTTGGCATTGATTCTCAGGTGGTCAAAACAAAGGCACACCTTGTCTCCCAGTCTTTGCTGAGCTGGGGAGGGAAGTGAGGCAGGAGACTTTGGGTTCAAACTCTGGGGAACCAGGGCTGCACTTCCTGCCCACCAGCTGCCCCAGCTAGTGTACCTGAAAAGCATTCAGGGACAAGTCCTGGAAAGGCCCCGCCCCAGCTTCTGCAAGCACCTGTTGCCCGGGTTGTCTTTCCCATCTGAGGCAGCATCGAGCCCGACCCGCTCAGACAGGGCTCACAGCAGTCAACAGGTGTCCCAGTCCCTAGTGGGCCACAGTGTCCATGCCGGACACACCCCACTCTGAGCACAAGCCTCTCTTTCCTGTGCACTCTTACCTGAACTCCTCCAGAAAAAATTGCCCTTTTCAGAGACCCTAGCCCTTTGTACCTCCTATCTTCTCCAGAATATTCTCACTGGCTCTCTGAGGCCCCTTCCCCAGACTTCCTCAACATGAGTCAACTCCCTGCTCTGACTCCAGTGGCTCACCCCACCGGAACCATGTGAGTGTGGTCATCAGTATCTGTGTGTAAGGACATAGAGTCAGGAGGTGGTGAGGGGAGGGAGAGGCAGAGCAGAGCTTGCCTGGGTCAGAGAGAAGATTCCCCTTTGTGAGTTCAGAGGTGACTGGTCAGTACAGAAAGATTAAGACAAAGCCTCAGGGTCCCTCTCCAGTAGGGCAGTGGGGGCGGGGGCTCCAGCCCTGACCTCATTCACCAGGAGGCTCCACTCCCGCCCTGCTGCAGACAAGCCACTCAGCACCCAGAGCAGCTGGCTGGATCCCCTGCAGCTTGGCAGTTTCTTGCCAAAGTCTGTGCAGTATAGACTGCACCCTGTACACAGATGACTAAACTGAGCCCCAGAAGTAAGGCCACTTGCTTAAACTTGTGGCAGAGGGTGGGGCAGGGGCCAAGGCCATGGCAGATGTCACCAGCTTGTTTGTCCTCCCACCACACCCACTGGTGAAGTGGAGTTCATCCCCAGAGCTGGAACCTTGAGGGCAGGGTGAAGACTAACCCCTCCCTGGAGATCACACCAGCTCCGAGGCTTGGAGAACTATCTCCTGGGTGCAAGAAGAGGATTCTACAGACTCCTGAGCACGGCGTGCAGAGGCTGGGATCTCCCTCTACCCAGCTGGGTCAGGAGCTCATACCCTTGATGCCACCTCCTTCAGGGGCAGGTGCAAGTGGTAGATAGCACTGTCAAGAACCCGTAAGAGGCTGGAGAGATGATGGCTCAGTGGTTAAGAGTATTTGCTGCTCTTGCAGAGGAGCCAGGTTTAGTTCCCAGCCACATGGTGGCTAACAACCATCTGGACTCCAGTTCCAGGGGACCTACTGCCCTCTTCTGACCTCTGTGGGCATTGCATGACACAGGTGCACTTACATACATATAGGCAATACACTTATACACAGAGAATAAAAATAATAAATTAAAATTTTTGGTCTTTTTTTGAGACAAGTTCTCCCTCTAGCCCCAGCTGACCTGGAACTTACGGAGATTCACCTGCCTCTGCCTCCTGAGTGTTGGAATTAAAGGCATGTGCCACCACGCACAGCTATACATAAGATACCTTAAAAAATAAATCTTAAAAAAATAAAAGAACCCATAATGCTGAGCCAGGAACTGGGAACGCTTGGGCTGGCAGGGGAGAGGAGGCTGCCCAGGGCTCCTGGTGGCATTGAGTTGCACAGCCCAGAAATCAGACCCGAAGAGCCGCATCTGAGAAGGGCGGAGCCTTGTTTGCTCTCTTGGGTGAGCCGCAGCCGCTGGCCTCACTCTGCTTTCCTGATGACTTAATTTGGGCTTTTGTCTACAAAGCCCTGGCAGGGATCACCTGGGCTTTGGTTACAGTTCCCAGGTCTCAGCCGCTCTAATGAGTTCAGGGACAGGTGGCAAGGGTGAGTGGGAGGCTGTTTCTGCACAGCCCTGGGAACATTCACATGATCCCCCAACTCGGAGAGGTGTCCTGGGTGCCGCCCCTCTGTGCACACGGAGCCTGAGTGCTGCGAGCTCACAGGTGGAACGCTAGGCCCTGCAGCCCGGCAGCCCGGCAGAGCAGGACTACAAGGACCTACCTACGGATACGTGCTTTACAGACACCAGATTTGGTCCTCGGTGAAGGCCTCTCTAGACTGGGGGACACTTTCTTATTTTTCTCTCTCTCTTTTCTTTCTTTTTTTTTCAAGACAAGGTCTTGTATAGCCCAGGCTGGCCTCGAACTCTGGTGCTCCTGCCTCAGTCCAATAAGTGTTGGGATTACAGGCATACACTGCCATGCCTGGCCTTATTTATTATTTATTTATTATTTTTGGTCTTTTCAGCTGGCCTGAAACTCACCATATAGACCAGGTTGGCCTCGATCTCACAGAGCTCTGCTGGCCTCTGCTTCCTGAGTGCTGGGATTAAAAATATGCACCACCACGCCCAGCTAAGTTTCTTTTTTTAATTAAAAATTTTATGTATATGAATGTATTGCCTGCATGTATGTAAGTGTACCTGTGTCATGCAGTGCCCACAGAGGTCAGAAGAGGGCACTGAATTCTCTTGGAACTAGAGTTATGCATGGTTGTTAGCTGTCATGTGGGTGTTGGGAACTGAGCCTGGGTCCTCTGCAAGAGCAGTCAGTGTTCTTAACTGCTGAGTCATCTCTCCAGCTCTATTTAATTTCTTTTTAAGAGGCAAGGACTTGCTCTATTGCCTAGGTTGGCTTCAAACTCTTAGGTTCAAGTAACCTTCCCACCTTAGCCTCCTGAGTAGCTGGGATGACAGTCCATGCTCCAAGCCTGGCTTAGGGAATGTCTAAACTGGATCTTTCATGGCCCAGTGGAGCTGGAGCTGTCCACGTGCAGATCAGAAGAGGGGCATTTCAGCCTGAGAGTGCAGCACATGCAAAGGTCCTGAGGCTGGTCAGAGAAGGTGAGTCCCAAGAGAGAAGGAAGGAATAGCTGATTCATAGACCTAAGGAGCTGAGGGAAGACCAGAGGAAGAAGAGGAAAGGTTAGGCCTGGATGGTTCTAGGCGGAACATAACCTAGTTGATTGTTCACATCATTCAGCCACTATAGGACTGGAGTGGAAGGATCATGGGTGCAGTGGTTAAAACAGGGCTGGCAGCAGAGGTGGGAAGAACCTCTGGTCAGTGACAGGGCTGCCTCAGCAGAGAACAGGCAGGCAGGCTTCCCAAAGAGCTCTACTCAGGGGGACACGGGCAGGTGTAAGTGCGTACTTCTTATTGGAAGAGGAAACTGAGAGTCCGACAGTGGCCTGGCGACAGAGCTGGGGGGTCTGCTTTGCCCTCCAGGCCACAGTGACCGTCAGGGGTCTCAGCCCTGACACAGTTGGGGAGAGGGTCCCCCACCATCTCTAGGTGGCCTCTGCTGCCCTCTGGCTGCCACCCTGGTCAGAGACACCAACTGAGACCATCTATTACTTCCTGGTTCGTTCTGGACCCAACCTGGGATTCTGTAAACAGGTTCACCAAATTGTCAATTAAGTGGAAATCAATCCTGGGCCATTCATCAAGGGCTGCCGGGGCCGTGCACAGGCCGCTATCGATCGGCGGCCCCTCGGGAGCGATTGAGGCCAAGTGCAGGCCCACATCTGCTGCACCAGGGCAGACACTGCGATCCGTCATCCAAAGGGGCTGCTGTGCCCCCTCCTGGGGTCCAGAACCACCCGGCAGGGTGTATACAGACCTGCAGGCCACTCAAACTCTCTGGCCACAGTGCTGAGTCAGAGGGCCCCTGCCCGCTCCAAGGTCACCAACCTGCACAGGTCACTGGAGCCCCTCACCAAGGACTATACCTCGAGGTCACAGCCTCAGCAGAGAAGCAAGGACGGAAAGCCGACCTGGCCTCTGGCAGCCTCACTTGTTTGACCTCCAGGGGGCACACCCCGCCCCTGCCACTGGCTGAAACCTGGACTCAGGCAGGTTCTCTTATGTAGGATCCATTTGCCTACACACCCAGAGAGTTTTCCATGGCCTCCCTTCTGCAGGGCTGGGGCTGCTGAGGTCTAAGCTAGGAGTGGGCCCCGTAGCAGAATGGGGAGGTTTCTCCAGGGGACCTGAAGACTCCCCACAAGACTCCTCCAGGACTCCCTGTGCATGCCCACAGAAGTCTGCATTTCTTAAAAATGGCTAGGTTTCCAGAGTTCCTCCACACCCTAGTACACGGCTGCCAGTACCCACTAGAGGAAATAAACACGCGCTCCTTCCTCACCCCACATCTGTGCCCCTCCCCATCACTACATAAACCAGACGTCCTGACAGGCATGGTAGCACATGCCTTTAATCCCAGGAATCTAGAGTTTGAGGTCAGCCTGATCTACATGTGAGTTCCAGGGATACACCCACACACACACACACACATATATATATATATATGATGTATATGATTCTAGTCAGGGATATATATAGTGAGACCCTATCTAAAACAACAAAACCAAAAATAAAGAACAACAACAACAAAAAAAACTCCACTAAAAACCAGATGTCCTGATTGGCACCTGTAATTGCAACACTCAGGAGTTGGAGTCAAGGCCACCCTCTGCTAAATATTGAGGGTTTATCCAGCCTGAGCTACACAAGACCCTGTCTCAAAAGCAAAGGTAAAAATAATACCGTATTGTGGCTGGAGATACAGCTCAGCAGTTAAGAGCACTGACCGCTCTCACAGAGGACCCAGGTTTGATTCCCAGCTCCCATACGGCGGCAAACAAGCATCTGTAACTCCAGGTCCAGGGGATCCGACGCCCTCTTCTGACCTCCGGGGCATTGTGTGACATCAGTGCACTTTACATGCATGCAGGCAACATACTCATACACATAAAGCAAAATAAAATATCTTTAATAATAATAATACCATGTCTGACATTCAATCAAACTTCACCAGCGCGCTGGGGAAGCCAGCCCAGGGCAAACGGACGAAGAGTCAGCAGTGACTCACTGGAGCCAGCCTCCTAAACTGTAGGTTTCGGCTCAGCAAGTGGAAAGGATGTTCGCAAAGTAAATGTTGATGGCAGTAAAAGGTTTCTAAACTTCAATGACCAAAAATCAATTCAAAATCAAGCATGCCATGAACCCTCCCGAGGAGTTCCTGGCAGCCCTCGGTGTGACACAAGACCTCACTGAAGCCTTGATTCTCAACACACTATGTGTGGCACACCGTGCACTGCACATGCGATGCCACACAGCGCCAGTGAATGCCACCTGAGATGCCTCGGTTCAGATTCCAGACTGCCGCAGGTTACAAACTGCAAAGCTTTCTGCTCTTAGAGACATCACGTGGTCTGACTATGGAAAATAAAAACTTAATATTTTCCTATATCATTCCCCAGCTTACAAGTATCAAACGATTGTACCTTTGGATTGGACAGTGTTCGATTATTTGATTTGAGAAACTGCTCTTTTAGTTACTGACTTGAATTTCATAAGGTCATTCGATGAATTTTGGCTGCGATTAGGACAGATTTCCCTACAACTCTCTCTCTCTCACTCTCTCTCTTTCTCCTTGTGGTGCTGGACATTGACCTAGGGCCTGTGAATGCTAGGTCAGCACTCTACTCCTGCATTGTATCCCCAGCCAACAATTTCAGAAATGGCCCTAAAACTACTTCTGCTGTTTTTATCCTATATATTTAAGCAAAGTGTCATTCTCATCAATGATGACTGGAAAATCAAAATATCGATCACCTCTGAAAAATGTTGAAGGTGCTCTACCTCTCAAAGCAGCAAATATTCAGCCAATATTTAATTATTTACATAAGAAGACCAAGTACATGCATCTCACTGATGTACAATTTGCTTTTGTCTTTAGTCGATAGTAGATCAAAAAATTGCTTTAAAATAAATTTTTTCATGATTTTACTATCAGTATATTTTATTTGTATAGATTTAAAAATATTTTTGAGACAGTCTCCCAGTAGCCTCAGCTGGCCTGAACTTGCGCTGTAGAACAGGCTGGCCTTGAATTCATAGAGGTCCACCTGCCTTGGCCTCCCTAGTTCTAGCATCAAAGGCATGCACCAGCACACCCAGCCTGGATACATTTTTAAATGCCTTTAAAACTCAGAATTGTATAAAAATGTCTCTGGATTCTTGAGCTGGGTGTGGTGGTAAATGCCTTTAATCTCAGCACTCAGGAGGCAGGGACAGGCCGACCTCTGTGAGATCAAGGCTAGCCTGGTTTACACAGCGAGTTCCAGACCAGCTGGGGTTACTAGGAGACCCTGTCTCAAAAAAAGAAAGTCTCTGGATCTTGGGTTATGGGAAAGTTTAAGAAACCTTAATACACGCTCATATATATGTATACATTATGTGCATGCTGAAGGCATGGAGAAATAAGACTGCTGATAAAGGGACTCTGCTGTGAAGGGAAGGAGACAGGAGCAAATGAGAGCCAGCCTTCCACTTTTACGAAATGTCTCGACAGTCGAGTCCAAGATTCCCACAGACCTCAAGCACAGGACAAACGAAGAAAGCTGAATCACATTAAAATCACAACTCAAAACCAGGAGCAAGGGAGGAGAGGAGCGCGACACAGTGGCGTACGGAGAGGCTCTGAGACGAGCTCTCGCTTCCCAGAGCACAGGCCTGGGGCTGTCCCCAGTGCTGCAGAAAGAACTGAGGTTTAAAGATAGGGCCATGGGGCCGGAGAGATGGCTGAGCAGCTCAAAGCACTTACTGCTCTTGCAAAAGACCTGAGTTTGGTTCCCAGCACCCACATGGCTGCTCACAGTCACCTGTATCTCCAGTCTCAGGGGATTCAACACCCTCTTCCTGCCTCCTCAGGCATGCACATGGTACAAGCACATATACACATAAAATACAAAAAATAAATCTTAACTAGCAATAGTCATGATGTGGCTGAGGTTTATAATGCTTGGTAACTGGAGAAAAGTATTGCAAATGGGTGAAGTAATCCACCTCACGAGATGGATGGCACTAAATTTAAGGATGATAATCCTGCCAAGCATGGCAGCTCACATCTTTAATCCCAGCAGTGGAGAGGCCAGCCTGGTCTACACAGTGGGTTCCAGCTGGGGCTACAGAGAGACCCTGTCAGAAAAAAACAAAAGACACTAATCCCTACCCTAAAGCAACCATCAAACCCACAAAATAGACCAGAAGAAGAAAAATGAAGTCACAAAAGATACTTGATCAAGGCTGGGGAGATGGCTCCATCAGTAAAGAACTTGCCTTGCAAACACGAAAGCATGGATTCAGCTTCCAGCACCCATGCAAAATTGCCTGGTATGGTGGCACACACTTATATCCCAACACTGGAGAGTACAGGCAGGCAGATCCCTGGGGCTGGCGGTTGTCAGCCGAGCCTGATAGATGAGTTCCAGTTCGGCGAGAGATCCTGTTCCAAAGGAAGGGTAACCCCTGGTGTTACCCTTACGTGCACGCACACACACGCACATACAGCGCCTCTCCGATACCCCTACACACAGCGGTCTGAACATCCAGTTCAAGGCCGTGGCTATGACGGGTGGCAGCCGCAGGAAGGACACACCTGCTGCCACATGGAAAGACCTTAAGAATGTTGTGCTTGTGACTTGAGCCATGATGGAGGCCCCACAGTACCATGGCAACGGGGCGGGGGCAATAGTCCAGTTCCAGAGAGAAATAAGCACCAGGCTGCGAGGGACTGGGAAGGGGATTTGGGGTTCAGTGGTTTGATGACACAGTGAAGCGCGGGCTCAGGAGAGAGTTCTGGAATATGTCACATTGCTCAGTAGTGGGAATAATTCAGACTGCAGGAAATCACTTAAAAGGGCCAAAATGGCAAATTTATATTATAAGCTTTTCCTTTTTGGAGACATGGTTCCACTGTGTAGCTGTGGCTGGCCCAGAACTTACTACTTAGACCAGGCTGGCCTTGAACTCACAGAGATCCATCTGCTTCTGCCTCCTGAATGCTGGGATTAAAGGTATGAACCCTCACAGCCAGCTATTTCTTTTCTTTTTCATTATGTGTACGTATGTGTGTCTGTGTGTGGGTGTGTGCACATGAGTGTAGTGCCCATGGAGACCAGAAGAGACCATCAGATCTTCTGGAACTGGAGTTACAGACAGTCGTGACTTACTTGACATGGGTGCTGGGACTCCAACACAGGTCTTCTGCAAGAACAGCAAGTGCTCTGACCTGGTGAACCATCTCTCCAGCCTCAGTTATACAAGTTAAATGGAATTATGGCAAGGTAGAGTGCATGCTGCGAGGTTTCAATCCCTTGGGAGCCTGAAGCAGGACATGCTTGAGCCCCACAGTTTGAAACCAGCTTACACAGCACAGCAGTGTCTCACCTCTCAAAAAAATACTCTAAACAGACAGGAGTGGTGGCTCATGCCTTTAACCCCAGCACTCGGGAGATAGAGGCAGGTAGGTGGATCTCTGTGAGATCGAGGCCAGCCTGGTCTATATAGTGAGTTCTAGGCCAGGTAGGGCTACAGAGAGACCCTGTCTCAAAAAGACAAAAAAAAAAAAATTAAATAAATAGTAAGTGGGGAATTACATGAGAAATATTTTGAGGAAGTTGGCTTTTAAAGGCAATTATTTATCAGAATCTGGTTTTAAATCCAAGAACTGGACTGGAGTGTGACTCTGAGTGTCTGCTTAGCACAAAGACCTGGGCTTTATTCCCCACATAACCAAGAAAAAAAGGAAAGGCAAAAGAACCATGGAGCCATTACTGCAGGCAAATGTACCAGGTATTGGGTGCCTCTTTCTCTTGGGTGACCCAGCAAATAACAAAGCCAGCCAGCACCTTACTGGAGCCTCTAGAGTAGTGGGACAGCAAGAATAGGGAGCACTGGCAGGAGGAAGGAGGAGGAGGGAGAGGAGGAGGGGGGAGGGGGAAGAGGGAGGGGAGGAGAAAGAAGGGGAGGAGGAAGGAGAGAGAGGAGGAGGAAGAAGAGGAGAAAGAGGAGGAGGAGGGAGGGGAGGAGGAAGGAGAGGGGAAGGAGGGGAGGAAGGAGAGGGAGAGGAGGGAGAGCAGGGAGAGAGGGAGGACGAGAGGGGGAGGAGAGAGGGGGAGGAGGGAGAGCAGGAGAAGAGGAGGGAGCACTAGGGAGACTGCTTCAGAGAGAGGCCATCCTTGGCCTCTGAGTGGATGTAAGATCAGGAAGGACCTAGCACTGGGTAAGGACAGGCCGGCTGCGAGAATGCTACCTGCATTGTCCACGTGGCTGTGAAGAAACAGCCTGCCCAGGATGCCCAGAGGACAAAGGGGTAATTACGAGTGACACATCACATCCAGTCCACTGAGGGCTTTTGGTTGGGTTGGGTTTGTTTTTTCAGTGCTGGGTATTGCCTACTGAGGTTCTTACAACATTTGAAAAACAGTTTTTGAAGTCTATTGAGTAACTTGGGAAATTTCTGTTACATTGGGTACAAACCAGGAAATTTAGGTAACCATGAGATACGGCATCACTGCACAGCACACACATACACATCCATATATACACATAGATACACACCACACGTACATGAAGAAACACATCCACCTATGTGCACATACCACACGCATACACAGACTCATGTCCTACACACATGTACCCGAGGGCACACACTGCACACACTCTACACACACCTGTCATTTTCCTGTCCTGCCTTTGCATATGAGAGGCCCAGATTCAAGGGATGTGAAGAAGTGCTTGGGGCCCAACCAGATGATTCCCTTCACTGCTGGTTCTCTTGATGGCTTCTCCAGGGTTGATCTAACCCCAGAGCAGTGGGGGCACCTGCCCTATCTGCCCCAAACTGAGTTTCTGGGGTGACAGCAATTGCAGTTAAACAGAGCAGACCCTGTCCTGGACCCTTGACCACAAGGTGGGTGGGAAGGGTCGTGTTCTTCTAGACGGGTGTGTGTACAAACCAGGCCCCACCGCAGCCTAGATATGGCTCCTGCTGTCCCAGGAACAAATTAGAATCTCCCTGGAATCCCCATAAATCTTCCAAAAGAAGACGAGAGAGAGGAAGAGGGGGCGGGGAGCGAGCAGGGTCCCTTGCTAATTCTTCCAAACTGCTGTTTATTGAAATGAGGCACTGGGGATAAACGGGAGCTGGATCAATAGCAGCCTGTCTAATACAATCAGAGCATGGGTTTCCCGCTGACGACGGTGGCAGAGGCCAGGAGAGGCCAGGTTGGCCAAAGATCTGAGCCTCCCCTTCCCTCCCCAGCGCTGGAGCAGCTGCTCTGACCCAGGCAGCTGTCCTCTCTCGCAGCTCCCTCCTTGGGTGTCCACAGGCACCCCTCTTGCAGCGAGACTTAGCGGGTGGGGAATGGAGCTGCACCAAGGCCCCCAACTCCTGCAGCCTCGCCCTGCAGCTCCTGGCCACCCTCCACAGGGCCACACTCTGCCCAGGACTAGCTGTTCAGTCCAGCTTGCTTGCACAGAGCTGTCAGCAGCCTCTTCCTGACCGGTTCCTTGCCCAGCTCAGCCCCTGACCCCAGGAGTAACCAGCCCCTCTTTCTGCAGGCTCAGAGACCATACACTCAGTCCTGGGCTCCATGCCCTGCCCCGTGTGTGCATCCACCCTGCCTGGGAGATCTCCAAAGGTCTTTAATGTAACTCTATTTTTCCTCTTCAAATGGGGTCTCTGTATGGCCTTGAGCTATACTTACTGTGTAGTTCGAATATAAATAAAACATAAAATAATAAATAGTTAAATATAAATAAATATAAAAATATAAATAAAAATTAAAAGCCCCCCAAAATCTCTGAATCAATAGTCCTATAGAGACCCTGAGTCAGCCTTTTTCAGAGAGTTGTCCCTGTGTAGCTCCAGGACATTAGAGAGACAGAGCCATCCAGCTCAGCCTTAAGGTGATCTATAGCCTGGTATGGTAACTGAATTCATCAGTTGTTTGAAAAATACACCGAGGGCTCACATGCAGCAGACTTCACCTTCACAGAGGCTTATAGGCAGGCCGGTCCAACACTGGGAAGACAAGAGAAATAGATTTCAGTGGGGTGGCCACATCTGGCCACCAGTGTGTGAAAACATCCTAGATGGAGATATTGAAGTAGGTCAATTTCTCCACAAGCCAGCCTTGAGTCTTGAGCTCTGTGTACAGCGATTTTCAATGGGAGAGGCTGACCAGTATTTAATCCCTCTCATTGGACTTCCCTCAACCCACTGTGGCTGGTGACCAGGGGTGGGGTCTCTAGGTAGGAGGCAGGGCTGGCTAAGAGTCTGAGGCAACCCCAAGCCAACTGATGAATCAACAGATCCAACACCAAACAGCCTGAGTCTGAAGCTCTAAACACTCTTGTCCCCGTGAACTCTGGAAGGCTTGGTCATCTCATTCCAGAGGGCTTTTTCCAGAACACACTAGTGCTCAGCACACGCAGGGTATGCTGATGAGGGGTGACCACACAGGCACCCAAGGAGGCCACTCTGCTGGGGCTCTGAAATGAACAGACGTGGTTGGAGTGTGACTCTGCTTCCTGACTGTAAAAACAGAAAGAGACCCAGGTTGAGCCCTACTGGGTTTTGCTTCCCTCCACACCTCACACCCTCTCCAGTGGGGGCAGACGTCTTCTGCAACTGACTCATAGTGGGGTTTCTCATGTCGTTTGACATGGAAGCATAATGGGCAGCCATTAGGACAGGAACTTGTGAATGTCAGATCATGAGGCTGCCACCCAGCTCAGACCCTTTCTGCCTCTAGGAACCATCTTGTTGTGACAGGTCAAGTAGGCTGTCCGCTTAAGATCCAAGGCTAATGCCAGTGGACAGAGGCAGTGGCACTTAGGAGACAGATCTGAGCGGGGATCCAGCAAGTGTCTGTCCCAGCCCCCTCTAGGTTCCTCCTTCCAGGAGCTTGGGTACCCATGTGCTGCCCCAGGCTGCCACTCTCATGTTCCAGAAAGCCTGGGTCTGCCATAGAGACAGAGCCACCATGAGAACCCCAACTGTGACCCCATAGCCTGAGGCTCCTTGGGTCAGGGCCACGGGGCACTGAAGTCTGCCTGCACAGAGACGGGTAGACAGCAGGCCCCGATGTCCCTGAATTTACCCTGATGTTCATTCTCATGAAAGCATGGCTTGCTGGTTAGAGAGAGAGCCTCTGTACCAGCAGCATGTGCAGGAGATGGAAGGTAAGCATGACTCAGTGGATCTGGGATGAAGCAGATCTGGAGTCTTGTGACCTCCCACCTGACTAGGAGCCAGTGACTCATCTGTCACAGTGTCCCTGCTGGCTGGAGTCCCAGGCAGTGTCCACTCCTGGACACCTCCCCTCCAGAGCCTCAATTTCCGCTACTTCAGGGCCCTCTCAGGTCTTTGTTTCCCTTGCTGCAGGGCTCTGTTTCCGCTGTACTGAGATCATCAGTGGTAGTCACGTTGTCCCACATATGGAAAGACTTGTTTCTGGAAGTTCAATCAGGGACCAAGGTCTGTTGCTCAGACACATCTGTGGAATGCCCTGGTGTACGGACAGGTGAACTGGGAAATACTGAAATGGGCTGGAGGGGCCTTGGGAGGCACTGGACCAGGCCTACCAGGGGAGTTCGGTCAGCAGTTGGGCAGGGGGCATGGGCCAAGACACCCCAGTGAGGGCCACACTGGGGGGCGCTCCCCATCCCAGGCCAAGAGGGCCCCTGGCTCCCATCAGGGGTTGGGGTGGGGAGTGAGTGAAAAGAGCCTCCAAGGCTAAGAGGAAATCAAAAGCAAATTATTTTCGGGATTATAGCTCTGGAGCCCCAGCAAAGTGTTACCCATTTTTCATAGCAGACAAAAACATTTTCTAAGGGATCAATTTTGCCTGTAGAAGTCGCCTTCTTTCAACCCACAATCCATCATATTTCCCCATTTGCAATTTCTTGATGTCTGAGTGTTTTAAGTTTCCTATGAATTATTTTATAAAGCTTTCTTTCTTCCTGCTGAAATGAGGTGGTCTGGACCTGCCAGGGGGCCCAACACCATCAGGTCAACACTGAGGGGACCGAACTGCCCAAGGGTGTGGGGACTGCATTGCAAGGGGCAGGAAGGACTTCTTTGTCAGACTGGATCCCCTGTCGCTCAGCTGTGATCAGTGCCTGTCAGGGACACAGAATGAAGACAAAGGTGGGGACTCTCGACCCAGCCACGAGGAAGGGGAGCCGTGGGAAGGTCAGTGGGATGGACTGGGCCTCCTGCCCATGGGGAGGTGGGAGGCGGTGGTGGGCACAGGGGAAAGTTCCTGACGAGATTTATTCTACTGTGCTGCTGAGGGTGGATCATCCCTCACGAGGCTGCGTGTGTAAAACCCCGGCCTGTTGATTGGTCTGTCAGGGTGATTTGTGGCTCCCCCTGAGGTAATGGGGAGTGGGAAGCTGGCGAGAGGTGGCCGGACAGATTGCTGAACAGAGCGGTAGCCCTGAGATTTATTGACCTCGACCTACAGAGTCCCTTCAGTGATTTTAATCTGGCTTTTCTGCTGTCACTGGTGACGCCCCACCAGGGGCCCTGTGGTGTGGGGGGACATGCACGAAGTGCTCTATTCTAGGGACTGTGCCATCTGTCCCTGGGGGCACTGCCCAGAGGAGGAAAGGAGGCCCGTCCTCTGAGGACCTGGACAACTGAATTTTAGAAAGACATCTTCGGTATGGGAGATGGCTCTGTGGGTAGAGTGCTTGCTGGGCAAGCATGAGGACCTAAGTTCAAATCCCCACAGCCTATGTAAAGCTGGGCAAGAATGGAGGCCACTTGTAATCCCAGCACTCAGGAGGACAGACAGGGGATTCCTGGAGCAAGCTGGCTAGCTGGACTAGAGGAATTGGTAATTCAACAAGAGACGGGACCTCAATAAAAAAAATGGACAGTGATAAAGGAAGACATCCAATATTAGCTACATGCGCACACACACACACATACACACACACACATCAACATACACATAGACACATGCATACCATATACATATATACATACAAAGCAAAACAACAAAGCAGCTCTACTGACATGTTCACACTCCCTAGTAACCCTTTAATGTGGCTGCATCAGGGCTGATGTTCAGCCAGGGGGAGAACGCTGCTCTACCATGGCCCAGACCTGGGTTCCATCTCCAGCACTACAGTCCGGAAAATCCACACAACTGTTACCATAGTGACTTTTAGAGCAGGTGCATAGCCAGGCATGGCGATGTCCTCCTGTAATCTCAGGATGGAGCAGGCTAAGGTAGGAGGATCGGAAGTTCCAGGTCAGCCTGGTCTACACAGGAAAACCCTGTGTCAAGAGACAGGATATTTCCATTGCCTGAGAAAGTGACCCTGTGCCTGTTTCCTGTCATTTTACCCCTGTCTGGATTCTTGGCCATCTACTTTCTGTGCCTATAAGTCTTTCAAAGAAACAGGACCACACACTATCACCTTCTGTGTCTGTATGGCTCCCTTTCCCTGCACACGTCCCCAGTATCACCCTGACATAGTTTGTATCACGGTTTCATTCCTTTTCATGGTTGTATCATAGTCCACAGCATGGATGCAACATTTTTCTTTTTCTGTTTGTTTGGGACAGAGTCCCATGGAGCCCAGGTTGGCCTCAAATTCACTATGTGGCCTTGAGTGGCCTCGATCTGCTGATCCTCTTGCTTTCACACCCCACTGTTAGAATGTGCCACCAAGTTCATTTCAGAAGGTACTTTTTATTTATTTAAAAAATTTTGTGTGTCTGAGTGTTTAGTGTGCATGTATGTAAGTGCAATGATATGCATGCAGTGTCCATCGAGGTCAGAAGAGGGCATCAGATCCCCTGGAACTGGAGTTACAAAGTATTGCTTGCTAGCTGCCATGTGGGTGCTGGGAACCAAGCCTTGGCCCTCTACAAGAGCAGCCAGTGCTCTTAATGGCTGAGCCATCTCTCCAGCTTCCAGAAGGTATGTTTTTAATCCATTCATGTGTCAATCAATGGGTGCTTTGATTGGGGAGCTATAATGATTGGAATGTAGAATGTCCTCCACAGGCTCTTGTATTTAATTCTTGGTCCCCATGGGACCTAACTGGCACACACAGGGCACAGGGTAGGGCTGTGGGCCTGGGGTCAGAGCCAGCTTCTGACTCAAGCCTCTGCTTTCTGGTCCGCTGAAGTATGAACAGTCTATCTCTGCCCACATCTGCCATGATGGTCACAATCTCTGAGAGCATGACCCAAAATATATGATTCCTCCTTCATGTGTCTCTGTCAGGTGTTCAGTCACAGGCCCTAATGCTGGGCCTGTGCCTGCCTCAGCAGGGTGTCCTGCCCCCACGACTCATGAG
The DNA here is from genome assembly GCA_035773235.1 of Eospalax fontanierii. Classification (NCBI taxonomy): domain Eukaryota; kingdom Metazoa; phylum Chordata; class Mammalia; order Rodentia; family Spalacidae; genus Eospalax; species Eospalax fontanierii. Next base: position 62,455,901 of record CM069541.1, read on the forward strand.
CTGGTGCCCAGCAGTGGTGTCTCTGCATCATCGTAACTCCCAGTTTGATGGAACCATCTGGGCAGCATGTTGGTCCCTTTCCCCATTTCCCTGATCTCAGTCAGACGCACTCCTTGTCTCTAAGCTGCAGAAAGCCATAAAGAATCAGAGTGTGCCTTTCCACAGGCACTGGCAGCCGAGGCCACATGGGGCTGCGCCTCCGCACAGCCGCCTGCCTGTCCTTGGGCACTGAGGCCACTCTATGAATCCACTTCCTAGCCTGTACTTTCTGCTGTGGCTGCGCACTCAGCACAGAGGTTCACGGGCTCACAAGCTCTTCCTACACGGTCAGTAGCTGCTCTCTGCAGTACCAGTGCCTGGTGAATTGCAAAAGAGACCCCCAGGGGCACCGTCTATACTTTCCCAGTCATCTGGCCACTTCTGAATCAGGGTCCTGGCCATGGCATCCTCTCCTCAATACTGGACCAGTCTGCTGGTTAGTTGGCCAACTTGAAACAAACCAGAGTTACCTGGGAAGAAGGAACTTCAGTTGAGGAATTTCCCCCACAGACTGACATGAGCCCATGTCTGTGAGGCATTTTCTTGGTTGTTAATTGAAGTATGAGAGCCCAGTCCACTGGGGCAGTGGGCCTGGGCTGTATAGGAAAGGTGTCTGAGCTAGCCAGGAGCAGCAAGCCAGCAAGCAGCGTTCCTCCACGGTCTCAGCTTCATTCCTGCCCTGAGTTCCTGCCTTGGCTTCTTGATTATGGACTGTGCTGTACACCAAATAAACCCTCTCCTCTCCAAGTAGATTTTGGTCACTTGTAGAAACCAAATGAGAACATTCATGATGAACACCAGGCAGATGCTCCACCCAGATACAGCTGGACTCAGCTGGACTTCAGCCTCCTGCTGCCTTGCCTCCCCTTTGCTGTCACTGACTCTCCACACTGAGCCCAGGCCCCTATTGTGAACCAAGCCCCGAGCCCCGTTCCCAGTCCCAGCTGGAGCTCTGATCCTGGAGGAGGAAGATACTGTGCGGGCTCCTTCCTGTACGAAACCAAGTCACCTTTGTGGATGGAGGCAGTGTGGTCAGAATATGAGCTTGCTCAACCCTTCACAGCCTTGATGATTAGGCCGCTGTGTCCGTCACCCCCTCTGAGACATCATGCATAGCCCCCTGAGCCACTCAACCAAAGCTTTATGGTGTGATGGACTGGGATGGAGGACTGGGCCAGGCTGCCCCAAGAGACCTCCGGTCTCCTTTTCCAAAACCCAAGGAAGGTGTGTTTGGGGGAGCCTTGTACCTCAGGCTCTCCAGAAATGTGAGGACCATCCACTCACCACCTTCACGAGAATCACTTCCCCTTTCTGCACACTGCCCACGTTTCAGTCAGTAAGAACTCCAGCTAAGCCAGCGACTGGGCAAACACTGCAAAGAAGTGACAGCGGAGGGTGCGCAGGCCTCTCTCCAGTTGCTTCCCAGGAACTCCCCCACCGCGCCCGGGCGCCAGCACAGCACAGCAATCTGTGGTGCGTTTGCACCTGGAAATTAAATTCCCTCAGAGCCAAAAGGAGCCTCAGCTTCAATCACTGAAGCCGGCTGGCTGCCCATCCCCCCAAAGCAGCATCTTTTAAGTATGCAAATGGCGACACCTTGCTAAGCGGTCAGCGGGATTGATCCTGCTATTTCATCCAGGAAATAAAATTAAAACAGAATTGGGTAGTTATTGGGCTGTCCCAGCACGCCCCAAGGGCCTGTGCCCTTCAACTGCCTGGGCATTCTCAGGACAGCTGCAGCCCTGGCCCTTGACCTCCTCTCCCACGGGGACCTGCTCTGACCTTGAGAACAGGTGAGGCTGTTGCTGGCAGTGGGGGTGGAAGAGTCTGCTTCAGGTCCCAGCTGGTTCCTTTCAGCTTTGGGGGCGTCGGATACCTTTGTCTTTCACGTTTCTCCTTTTCTGGTCTATCATTCCGGAAGAAAGTCAGGGCTCCCCAGATCTGATTCTCCCAGATCCTGTGATCCCATAGATCAAACTGGCTGAGAGTCTCTTAAGTTTGGACCCAGGGCCCCTGGCAGAGGTGGATCAGCTTGTGAGGGGCTGTTGCGGCTCTTCCTTCACCCCATGCACAAGCCTCAGTCCCCCAATTGTGGAGGGCACTCAGTCACTCATGCTCTGGACTCTGTGTCCCTTTCTGCGCTGCCAGGCTCCAGCTCCCAAACACACAGAGGGACAGAGGTCCCCGGGCTCACTGACTACTGGGGCTGTCAGGTGGGGCTTTCCGGGAAGGGTCTGCAGAAGATGATGGGGGGATCTTCAGAACTTAAGAGAGTAGCATGGGATAGTGGGGGAGCTCTGACCTGAGGCTCAGCAGGCCCCACTCCCAGACATGCAGAGTTGGGGTAGACAGCTGGCCGTCCCTGAAGGATATTAGCGTAGTGGGCAGTGCCACTGAGGACTTCCAAGGACAAGCCAACCTTTCCGTAGCCTCCATTGGTGTCTGCCCACCCCCTAGCTCAGGTTATAGGACTTGCTCTGTGATGGGTTTCTGAGGCTGGAGATGGGACTGTGGGTCTAGTGGGCAGTAGGCAGGACACCTGGCAAACAAGCCCGTGGGATGAATATGCTGTGCTCAGAACAGTCCCAGCCTTGGCAAAGTGTAGCCCTTGCTAAGCCTCCAACCCAGCCATTCCCATCTGCCAGGCCTCTTCCTGTTCCTCAGGAATCAGCTCAAAGGCCACCTCATTAAAGACCAACCAGACAAACTCCAGCCAGCTGACCTCTGCCGCATCACATCCCTTGCATTGACTTGTCACTGTGCTCCGCATCTGGACAGCCAGTTCCCCATCTGAACAGTTGTCTTGATAGCAGATAATTGACTAGAGACCAGGCCTTTGGCACCACAGAGTGTGGTACCACACAGCAGCCTTAGCACTTTCCGGGGGATTCTGTCCCACGTTGCCCCTGTGAACTCTCCACAGCCTCTGAGGCTGGCCTCCACTGCTGTAATGTGCCAAGTCTCGTCAGCAATTCTCTTTCCTTGTAGGGTCCTGGTCCCATTTCTCCAGTGCCAGGGTGCGTGGCAAGAAGTTCCTGCCCTCATATTTGATTTAAAGCTAGAATGTTAATCGCTTTGTGTGATTCTCACCATAATTAAACTGATTTGTTCCCAACAATCGAGGCTACACTGCATAATGTATTTAATTAGCCAAATTTCCGGCACAAGTTGACGGGACAGCACTGGAAAGTAATACACTTAATTCTGAAATAAATCATTGTTAGATTGATGCGTGCCTGGATCTGCCCCGCCCCAGAGACCAGGGCCTGTGGGGTGGGCTCTGGTATCCCTGGCCTGCGCTAGAATGATGTTTTCAGGCAAGTCCTTCAGTAGATGGAGGGAGGATAGAGTGCCAGGCTAGAGGAGAGAGGCCAAGACACAGCCTGGTATTCGGGCCTGCCTTCTGTGCTGGTGAACACTTGAGCCGTGTCCTGTGGCTTGGAGGTGTATAAAGCTTTGGTGACCTGACAGGTCACCTCACAGGTCGGTACTGGGGGGCCCCGGAGTCCCTGCATATCCAGGGAAGGTCACCCACCTCCAGGTGGGAACAGACAGTGCCAGCTGGAGACAGCCCACCTCGGAGCCTGTCAGTCCTGTGTGCCCTCCGCTACAGCTCAGGGCTCCCACCCTACCCTGTACTCTGAGTGTTTGCCTGTCCCCAGAGGTCCCTCCCCAACCCTTCCCAGCTGGACAAGTCTCTGCCCTTTGGAGAACCCGCCTTCCTGTCATCTCAGTGATCCAGAGATTGCCCACACAGAGCACAGTGCTAGTGATGGGAGGGGAAACAAGCCCTGGACGCCCAGCCATCTGGAACTCACAGGGACACATGCAACTCAGGGGCCGTCCCTGGGACCCCAATTATGCAGGATCTTTGTCCCTTGCAGTGGAATCCCAGGGACAGGAGGAGCTCCCTGTGTGCATCCTCGGCCCCCTGGGAGAGCGCCAGGAGGAAGGGAGGTGCCTACTGGCTGGGCTCTGGTTACTGTGTACGCTGCCATCTGCCACCCGGGTGGCCAGACCTCCTGCATAATTCAGGCACCTTAGACAGGCCCCATCAAGGCACTGACAACCGGAATGGCCTGATCAGATGTCAAGACACCGGACACTGGTTATGAAGGACATGTGTCCTTTTACCCCCCAACAGGCTGGTTAGGGAGCTGTGTGGGAGGCCTCTTGCCATGTCTGGAGGGACTGTGGAGACCACATCAGTCAACAGCAACTGAGGGCCTGGTAGGCTTGGGCCCAGCTCTTGATGATGAGGTCACTGTACCCCAGCCCACAGGCATCAGTTTCCCCATTTGCAAAAGAACCCAGGTCAGCTCCTGGGGTTGATGTGGCCCTGACCAGTGAGTTACCTCTATAAGCCCAGCATCATAGTGGTCAGTTCCAGGCTGGAGCCCTGGAGTTCATCTGGGGGTGACCCTCAGCCCTGCTCTGGCCCTGAGGATACTCCCATTCTCCCTGGGACATATACTCTGCTCCAGGATACCCAAGAGGCTGGTTCAGCCTTACATCTGACTCTAAAATTAGACCTTGGTCTCTGATGCCTGGGACCCACGCTACCACGTGGACTACATGGCTTAGTGAGTAGACACCAGTTATGGCCACCATGGCTGTGTCCTGTGGTTCCCTTGGAAGTGAGAGCAGGGGACAGGCTTTTATTCTGGGACTGCTATGAGCTGCTGCTGGCCCCTGGCGGCCCCTTGGCTCAGTGCCCTCTCCACATGGAGGAATCAGGTAGAGGTTGAGCCCTAAGGGCCCCGTTGTTTCAGCAGGTCCTGTGTCTGGCCATAGCTACTCAGGACACAGCCTCAGTGAGCCAGAGTCCCTAAGTGGTTCCCCTGGGAAGTTCTGGGCAGAAGAAGGAGCTGGAGGCAGGACAACTTCCCCATGTGGTCCTTAGGGTCAAGAGGCTCTGTCCTGGGGCAGCAGAAGGGTTTCCAGCTGAAGAGTCTCTCAGGCTGTCTTCCCTGCCGGTCTAACATGAGCTTGAGCAGTTGCTGGAGGGCCACTGACCCTGGAGAAGCGGAGGACTGGAGGCTGGGCCCCACCAACTCTTTTCAGCCCCCTGTGACTGCTCCACCGTCGGCAGACCAGGTAACCAGAGCCACTCCTGGCCACCTGCGCCACTGCCTTTTTAAGAAGGAGGGATGCCTCCCCTTAAATAATTGATAGAATAGATCAACAGTTGGACCTAGGGAACATCTGGCAAATGGAGAGCTTTTCACCCTGCAAGAATTGGATTAAATCAGCAGTGCCAAGGGCAGGATTCAAAGGCTGGGAAGGGCTAACCTCCCCACCCCACGCCCCTACCTCTCTGGGCAGGGACCTCCTCAGGGCTTCCCCAGTGATGCACATCGACTCGTGTGTTGTGTGTGTGTGTGTGTGTGTGACCGCACACACACGCACACACAATGCAGCAGACACAGTTGCATATATCACATACATATAGGTACACATATCACATATGTACATCTGCCCTGTACACACAAAAAAACGCAGGTACACACGTGTATACATGAGTATGCACACTTACACACATGGGCACAGAAACAGGACAGGTTTGCACACAGAAGGCTGTGTGTGTATGTGTTGTAAATGTGTATAGACATCACACACAAGAATATGACACTAGTATGTATATATCATACATGCACACAGCACACACACACCACACATGTATATGTACCACAGTGCAAACATGCACACACTACAGACATGCACGTACCACACGTGTGTAGATAGCACTTGTGCACATATCACACACATGTATACATGTGTGCGGCCCTGACTCGGGGGTCTCAGGGACCTCGGAGCCCTCATCCTGATGTGGTAGGAAAGTCCCATGTGACTATGGCCTCTGAGGTGGTGTGGAGGACCAAGGTGTCGAAGCAGCAGTTCTTCCTGGGACCCTGGGAGCCTGGTGATCACAGAGTAATGTCATAGGTCACAGCGGTGACGGGCACCAGAGCTGACCAGACCTCAGGGCCTCGCTCTGCACTCCTCAGTTGTCCACACCCTGGCTCTGTACCCCCTCTTTCTGTCCACACAGAGCCTGGGGTCAATGTCTGCCCCAAGGGACAGTCATGAGGACCCCATCAGAAGTGCCTTCGGGAAGACACAGACAGGGTCTCAGGGAGGGCCTTTCCCAGAGTTTCCTTGCCTGCTCACACAAGGGTACCAACGCCCCTCAGTGGCCTCACAGGAAATCCCTTCACTGCAGCAGATGGATGTCCTGAGGGACAGTACAGGATGAACCCTTCCCCAGTTCCACCCACTCCTCAGAACATCCAGCATTGGTTCCATTTCACAGCTGAGAAGACAGGTCCAATGTAGGGAACAACCTTCCTAGAACTGCCCAGCTCCACAGCAAGCAGCCGGCTGCCCACTCCTGACGCGGTACCTCCTCTCACCGCCCACACTTAGCCTGTAACGAGGACCACATCAGAACACCCTGACAGCTGGTCAATGGCAAAGCAGGGCCGTGCTGCTCTCCCCACTGTCCATTCAATGTCCCCAAATAACACTGCACACCTCCACTGAATTCACAGAGCTCTGCCAAGCTTCCGCCTGCTGAGTGAGTCAGGGAAAGGCATGCTGGGATCTGGAACCTTCCAAGACTCAGCAACGGAGTCTAGAAGTAATGTCATTGGAGAGGAAATGGAGCAGATTCCTTCTCCCAGCAGATAACACACACCTCTGCCTTGAGGACAGGGATTTGTGAGCATAGACTCCAGCCCAGGACCGCCAGGTAGGGCATGAACATCAAAATGCCAGAGTTGCTCCAGGGCAGGTGTGGCTGGGGTCTTTGAAAGTTAGTGACATACATAAGTCACTTGTTACTAGGTCCCACAGGACCTGTCTAGGAGCCAGCCCTGGCTCTTGCAATGTGCGCTATCCCAAAGATCACCCCACTGCCCTATTACCCCACCCACAATCGATGGTTTTCTCGTTGCAGCAGCTCTCTGTGGCACCTCTTAATCTGCCTGCTGCCTGACTTCGAGGATGACCCTGGTCAATGGTGTAGACCAGCTGCCTCTGTTGCCCTTGTCCTAGAAGAGCTGACTCAGACCTCCAGGAGCTGAGGACCCCCTCAGCTACTAGCAAGAGAGATTTCTGGACCCTGTCAGGACTGCATTGGTACCTGTGGCCACCTCCCTCAGTGACCTCCTTGGCAGCATGTCTTAGGCCTCCAGAGGCCTGTCAGTCCCAAACTGTAGTATTCCAGCATGTCTGTCCTGAGCTGGAGCTTACAGGGTGCTCCTTGCTCTGTCTTCCCCTAGGCTCTGTTGGAGATGGGGAAGCCAAGATCTGAGAGTTGATTTGCACATGGCACAGAAAGGGACAGGGCTCTGGGAAGCAGAGATTGTAGGCCTGGAGGACATGGTCCTCTACAGAGTCCAGGGGAAGAACTTGCCCAGAAATGGTCCCTGTTAGGTTTGGAGTTGTAGTTCATTTGGTAGAGTGCTTGCCTGGCATGCATCAAACCCTGGGTTTGATTCCCAGCACCCCATAAAACCAGGGATGGTGAGCCAGGCCTGTGAGCTCAGCACTCAAGACAGAGTGAAAGGAAGAGGGTCAGAAGGTCAAAATCATCCCTCGGCTGCCTGCGTAATGAATTGGAAACCAGCCTGGTCTGCATGAGATCCTGGAAAAAAGACACAGGGAGGGAAGGAAGGGAGGAGAGAGAGAAGGAGGGAGGGAAGGAAGGGAGGAGGGAGAGAAGGAGGGAGGGAAGGAAGGGAGGAGAGAAGGAGGGAGGGAGGGAGGGAGGGAGGGAGAGAGGGAGGGAGGGAAGGAGGGAGGGAGGAAGGGAGGGAAGGAAGGGAGGAGGGAGAGAAGGAGAGAAGGAGGGAGGGAAGGAAGGGAGGAGAGAGAGAAGGAGGGAAGGAAGGGAGGAGGGAGAGAAGGAGGGAGGGAGGGAAAGAAAGAGAAAAAGAAGAAAAGGAACTATCCTATCCTCAGATGGACGCTGAATGCCCTCTGCACCAGCACCTCTCCATCTTGTCCAGAAAATGAGCAAAAGCAGAACGGCCCATCCCCCACCACACTGGGACCTCCCTGACAGAATGTTCTAGGTTGGCCTCCTGTGACTGCGCTGGCTTTGGAGGTGGTCGAGAGGGTGCCCACTCCGCGCAGATTCTGCCTGTCCTGCAACTGGTCCTACTGTGTCCCAATGAGGGGAGCTCGTACAACCTCCCCAAGGGTCTGTAAGAGCAGCTGGAGGGAGCCCCACACTGGGAGCCTCCTTCCGGCCTTTTGAACTAATATGGCTTGGATCTGAAGCATGGTTACCTCTGGGGAAGGGAAGAGAGGAAGTCCCTTCCATGGCCTTCAGCTGGGGCCCCCTGAGCCGGTCCCCCCGCCCCGAGCCAGTCACCCCCTCTGAGCCAGTCCCCCACCCCCCAGGGCCGAGTTTAAGAGATAGAAGGAGTGCAGGCTGTCCAGTCCTTGCCTAACCTGCCCCTCTTCTTCTCCTGTTCCCCATGGGTCTCAAGCATTTGAAGATGGCAGAACAGCAAAAGTGAAGGCCTAGGGGGCCCCTGGCCTCCCAGCTGCAAGCCTGGAGCTCTGGAGAACTTGCTTTGGCCTCACGGAAAGAAGGAAGGCCAGAACTCCCATCTAGGGTCACCATCTCTGATTCCCCTACATAAAACCACTTGCTAACCCAACCACCGAGGACCCCTGTGCATGGGGAGGGAGTTATAAAGACAGGCCCTAGGACAGCCTCAGGGCACAGTGGGGATGTTTTTCAGGATAGGTACATAACTGGGAGGGGCCCTCTCTGGGCTGCAAGGTGATGGCCACCTGGCACCCAAGCAGTGGGAACACCATGCCTGGCCAGGGTTTGGGTCTGTGTAGGCCTCACTTCAGCATCTGTGCCCAGGGTTGCTGGAGGGTCTCACCCCAGCACATGCCCTGAGGGGTCAGAGGCCACAGCTCTTTGTTCTTCCTGGAACACTGACTGCCCAAGGGCCATCCAAATTAGCTCAACTCAGATAGGAGCCCCTCCCAGGTGTCCACAGCCTGGCCGGACATCTCTGTTTCCCATCTCAGAGCCTCATCAACTCCAGAGGCCATGAGGCACGCACGGAAACAGATGAATACTACGTTTTAAATTTTTCCAGTTTTATGACCTAGAGTCAGGCTTTTAGATGACCTCTATAGCCAAGAGGTGGGGGTGTTAATTTATGAGGGGAGTGGGTCTGGCCCAAGCACGCAGGCAGCATGCCCCCACCCCACCCAAAGATCCCCAGGGAACCTCTGGCCATGAGCAATGACAGCCACCAGCACCGAGAATTGTCCGCTGGCTCATAGAATTGTGATTCTGGACCTCACTCATTGATCTTCCTGAGTTTTTAAAGGAAATTTTATTTGTTTGGGGTTTCTAGTCATTAAGTTAAAACCAGAAAAATAGAGGAAAATCAATACAAACAGCCAGTTTGTATTACCATGTAAAACAGAAAAGTTGTTGGAGGAGGGCTTGCTTCGGGAGAAAGGTCAGTAGTGCTCACCCAGAATGACTGAGGGACATCTTTCCGGTCCTCCTCAACCTCCAAGGTGGCCAGTGGGTGCAAGAGGGACAGGAGGTGGGCATACTGAGCAGAAGGCAACCCCGAGTCCCGAGGGTCTCAGGCACAACTGCACATCTGAAGAGCTTGCTGAGCACTCAGGCCTCCCTAGGAAGCATGGACGGGTCTGAGATAGTGCCCACCGCATGAGCCTACATCTGACTCTGGCATGGCGTGAGGGCCCCAACATGGGATAGCAGGGGGAAGGCCCTGCTCAGAGTAGGTCTGACCAGCCCCTCACCGGGCATCCCCTACCTGACCACCTCCATTGTACCCCCTGAGAGATGGGTTTCCCGTGGAGAGACTTGTCCTGGGGAGATACAAACATCTGTTCATCCTAGGTAGGGCACTGACAGCGATTGAAGAAGAAATTCCACCTAAGTCTAGATTAAAGAAACCTCGACTTCATTGGGGTTGTTTACAGGAGCATGGAACATCGAAGGCGTGTGGGTAAGCCCACTCCAGCACCGGGGACAAGTCCCCAAATCTTCAGGGAGCTCTGCTGGTTCATAAGTCATTTCTCTCCAGAAACTTAAAGCTTGTATAATGCTGGAGAGGAGCTTTGTGATCCTTTTGTTAATGGAGTTTCCTAAGACGTCCTGACTCTTAAGATTTTATTTTTACCAAACATAGTGACTCATGCCTTTAATCCCAGCATTTGGGAGGCAGAAGCAGGCAGATCTCTGTGAGACTAAGGCTGTCCTGGTCTACATAGTAAATTTCAGGCCAGCTGGTGCTACAGGGAGACCCTGCTTCAAAATAGCTTAAAAAAAAAAGATTAAAAATGTGTGTGTGTGTGTGTGTGTGTGTGTGTGTGTGTGTACACATACAAGTACTTCCAGAGGCCAGAAGAGGGCATCAGATTCCCTGGAGCTGGAGTAAGGCAGTTGTGAGCCATCTGAAGTGGATACTGGGAACCAAACTCTGGTTCTCTGGGAGAGCAATACTTCTTGGCTCTTCAGAGTCTCTCTTTAGTGGAAGAAACGGCTCTGAGGCACCATTTCTACAGGTGGCGGGGCCCTGAGCTGTGAGTGCCCTGAGGTGAGCTGATCGTGGCTGGCAACAGGTAGGGGCCAGGTTAAGCTGGATGGAGCCCACTGCTGTGTGAGAAAACTCAGGTCAACTCTGGACGCTAAGAGAAGCCAGGGCTGGGCAGGAGCAGAGCGAGGTCCCTGAGCACAGGCAGTAGTGCCAGAGACAGCCAAGGGCTCTGTCAGGGCAGCACAGGTCCCACCAAGTCCACCACTGGCTTGGTTCTCAGTAGCATGTGTTTCCCAAAGTATCTGTTCTGGTGTGACACAATGACCTGTGTGTGCCTCAGACTATCAGGTCTGGGGAAAACTGATACCTTACCTCAGAAGATAGGGGAGGGGAAGGCAGGCTGAAGACCCTCTAGGGGTTCTGTATAACAGCTTGATTAAGATGTAATTCATACGTTGGGAGGCAGCACCACCACGGTGCTTGTCCAGCATGCACAAGGCCCTGGTATTCGATTCTCCAGCACCCAAAATGGAAGGAAGGAAGGAAGGGAGGGAGGGAGGGAGGGAGGGAGGGAGGGAGGGAGGGAGGGAAGGAGGGAAGGAGGGAGGGCAGGAGGAAGGAGGGAAGGAGAGATATATACTTCATGCAGCTGGAGAGACAGCTTAATGATTAAGAGCACTGGCTGCCCTTGTAGAGGAATCAAGTTCAATTCCCAGCACCCACATCACAACTGTCAGGTCCCTTGGAGCAACCATCCCTTGATGGTTGTCAGCCGCCATGTGGGTGCTAGGGATGGAATCTGGGTCCTTTGCAAGAGCAGCCAGTGCTCTTTACTGCTGAGTCTTCTCTCCAGCCCTGTTCTTTATTTTTCTGAGACAAAGTCTCATGTATCCCAAGCTGGCCTCAAACTCAGTGTGTAACTGAGAGTGACCTTGAACTCCGTTCCTCCTGCCTCCACTTCCTGGGTGCTGAGATCACAAATGTGTGCCACCACCCCTGATGTATGTGGCACCAGGGATCAGACCCAGGGAAGGCTTCGTGCTACATCCCCAGCCCCAAAGGGTCAATGTTTATGGTTTCTTTGTTTCCATAGTTAGAAGGAAACTGGAGGAAGGAGAGAAAGGGAAGCTGGACCCCTTGTCTCTGAGGGTTTGTCCAGTCCGGGCATTTCATATACACAGAATCACCTAGCACAAGACCACTGAGCACCGTGCTCCCCACCACAGTCCATGCTGTAGAGTGGACCAGTGCTTCATTCCTTCAGACGTCTTTCACTGCACTGGGGCACTAGAGAGATGACGCCGCACTTAAAAGCACTTACTACTCTTGTCAAGGACCAGGTTCAGTTCCCGGCACCCGCACGGCCCCTCCCGTACCTTCATTTCCAGGAGATCTGATGCGCTCTTCTGGCCTTCACCAGACCGCATGCACACGCACATACATACATGCATGCATGCATGCAGGCAAACATATATAGAATTAAACATTTTAAATTACATTTATTCATCTGTTTACTCTAGGAATGGGGGGTGGGTGGATGCATGCGTGCACACGCGTGCTGCCTGAGCACATGAGCCCTGCCTCAGGTGTGGAGATCAGAAGACAATTTGCAAGACCTGCTTCTCTCTTTTTACCTTTTGGGTCCCAAGAATTGAGCTCAAGTTATCAGGCTTGGCACAAAGTACCTTTACCACCTAAGCCGAGCCGTTTACCACCCTAAATGGCTCCTTCCTCGGGTAAACTGTGCTGTCAGTAGAGGGACATTCAAGTCACCTATGTATTTTAGACATCATGGGACTCTGCTGTGAGTGTGACTCTACTCTGACTTTCCTGTTAACCCACCTGTGGACCAGTCCTTCGGTTTCTGTGGCATCTGTACTCTTGTGGTCACTTTGTGTTTGAAGGACCAGAAGGCTGATTTCCAAAGTTCAATTTCTGTTTTTAAATATTAAATTTTTTATTTTATGTGTATGAGTATACCCAGGCCTTCCTAGCCTTTAAAATAAAGGCCCAGGAGCTGAACAGATGGTGGCCTAGTGGTTAAGGGTACTTGTTGCTCTTGCAGAGGACCCAAGTTCAGTTCCCAGCACCTATTCTGGGCAGCTCACAACCTCCTGTAACTCCAGTTCCAGGGAATCAGACTCTCTCTTCTGCTTTGGGGACACTCATAACTGTGCACACATATATACATGTAGACACACAGACATGAACATAAATAAAAATTTAAAAACCTAAATCATTGAAAAGACAATGACAGCCTGGCACCCATGCAGTCATCCTGGTGCTTCCGGTAATTCTGTCTTTCAGGGGACTTTGGAGAGGCTCTGGGTTCTGTCTGTCAAGGGCCTGGGTTCTGCACACAGAGGGGCTGCAGTTTCTACAGAACTGTTTCCATGTGTCTGCTGCATCCTGGGTCCTGCGAGATGCCCTGTACTCTGGGGATCCTGGCAGGAGGACATCTGAAGAGGCCTTGCCTAGGGTTCATGCTACAGTTTCTTCCATCTCAGGGTAGGTGGGTAGGTCACACCTTAGAAAGTGACCTACCAGACAGATTCTCTTCCCCTCATTTCTGGTGAGGCCACAGAACCAGGACATGGTTACAGCTGTCTGAGACCACTATGTCTCTCCCCAGCCCTGAAGACGCTGAGACCTGGGCCCCTGTGGGGATTCTTGTGGAGGGCTTCCAGAAGCCCACTTTGCAGCAGCGCTCAGCCTGGTCCCTTCTTCAGGGAGGGCTGAGGAGCAGTATATGAAGGGTGAGCTCAAACTATACCCACTTAAGGGAATGGGGTCTCCTTTCTGACCATCATCTACACCCCCAGGACTGAGGGGTTCACACTACAGAGAGATTTGGCACTTAAATCCCACAGAAAATTAAATCAATTACCCAGTCTAATCAAGAACTCCAGGTTTTTAATTAAACTAAGCTTAATTAAATGGTGAGCGCACAGCTCTGTCGATGCCCTGATCGGGCCCTGGGGGCTGGGAACAGCCGAATGGTCTGCGCTGGCCGCTGGCCCAGAGGGTCGATGGGCCCCTTGCTTACAGGGACTGGCCCCATGACAAGGAGTATGACAGGGTAATGGGTGGCTGGGGATCCCAGCCTGCTCCCAACCTCTGGACTCCAAGACTAAGAACTAGCGACGCGAGGGATAGGCTCTGGAGACCCCGAGTTGCTTGACACAGGGGTCTGGCTACAAATACCAATGACATATTAAGGTTACACAAGAAGCTGTGATCGCTGCTGGCAAAGTCCTGCTGCTGCCTCCCCTGCAGGTGGCTGGGGCTCCAGCTCTGGTTTTGGAATTCGGCTTCTATAGCCGATCTCGACTGGCAGCTCTGGGAAGAGCCCTAGCTAAGCCTGGGAGTCTTCCCTTCCCAGTTCTCATCTTGATCTTCTTCCTGCAGCCAAGGTTCATTTATGGACAGAGGAGGCAAAGACCTGGCTGACTGTTTTTATAGAAGTCATTTCTGCCACCACTGTGACTAGGGGCCAGGGGAGCCCTGGGGGAAGCCGGCATTCCTGAGTGTCGCTGTGTACTGCCCTGGTGGACCTCAGAGCACCCACCACCCGGCCCCAGGTGCTAACACTCTAGAGAAGGCAGGAGGAAGATTTACTGACAGGCAGGTCCTACCTGGTCTACAGTGAGAAGGCTAGAATTGTCCTGAAAGGTTCTCAGGCTGGGGAAAGGAGCTAAGGCATGGGGTGGAGGTCAGAGTCTGACCCACATGGAGACCATGTGTGAAAAGGCCTGGTCACTGGGAGACTGTGTGCTTGAATACTTTGAGTCTTTGAGGGCTTAGCCAGCATCTACAGTGGCCCAAGAAACAGAGGGGGAAGCCAAGCTAACCTAGAGAGCCCAGCAGGTCCTCTCCTAAGCCCAGGACTTCTTGCCTCAATCTGCCTCCCTCCCCCAAGTCAGGGTCTCATATAGCCCAGGCTGGCCTCAAACTCAACAGGTAGTTAAAGATGACCCTGAACTTCTGATCCTCCTGCCTCCACCTCCCAAGTACTAACATTACAGACTTGTGGCATCATGCCCAGCTTATTTAGTTCTGGGGATAAACCTAAGGCCTTGTGCATGCTAGGTAAGCACTTACCAACTGAACCACATTCCCCAGCCTCCTGCTCTGGCCTCTCCGAACAAGACTAAAACCCATGGGCATCATCCACCCAGCATCGCTCCATCTCTGACAAGGTGTCACCTTCTACCTGATCAGTGAGTGGTCTTGAGTGCCAGTGAGAACTTGAGGCCTCAGAGTAGCCCCCAGGCTCACAGGCTGTTGAATTCCACATTACAGTCCACTGTGCCCTATATTCTGGTTAAAGCATCTGGGACAATTCTGGCTAAAGCATCCCCGCCGTGTGGGGACTCCACGATGCCCTGTGGTCTGCCAACCTCACCCTCACTCGTAGCTGCTTTCTGCCCTTCCCCCACCTGACCTCGGTTCTGTCTTAGAGTGTGAGCTGATGCCGCTGCACAGCCCACCCAGGCACCTCACTCTGATGGATGTGTGTGGAAGGAAGCCGGATGCCAGGAGCATCCCACCCCAGGCGCGGGAACCAGATGCATAATAAAAAAATAGAACCTTCACTGCGATCGTCTGATCTATATTTATTTCATAACATGCAGAATTAATAAGATACCGGGTTTAAGGCTACCATGGCAACTGAACGCGCAGAGGCTTGTCCTGGCAAATAGATGAATTCATAAATAACGACAAAGTGCTGATAGCAACAGTCAAAGGTCCCTGCTGCAAGGCTAATCCCCTACCAGAGCTCCTGTGCACCGTGTCTGGACGAGGGACACCAGCTTGTGCCAAGCCACGTGTATGGTTCCAGGTCGGAGGGTACCTGGAGCCTGCTGCATGAAGGACGAGCCCTCTGATGCTGTCAAACTGGAGATTTTGCTGAGCTGCTGTCCCCTGTGGGAACTGAATTTGCAGATAAATGACCATGAAGGTAGGAAGGTGGATCCTGGTGAGTCTGCCCAGCCCTCCTAGTGCCTAACAGCTCAAACAGCCAGGTGCTCAGCCCCTGGTCCTGCCTTTGTGAGCAGAAGGACAATTTGCATAAGAAGGCATCCCTTCGAGAGAGTGATCACTGTCAGTCACCAAGTATGTGGACAGTCTAAGAAGTGTGGAGCAGGGACACCTGAGGTAGCAGCCACTAGGTGCAGAGCAAGCAGCCCTGCCCCACTTGCCAATGGTGGCGTGTACCAAACCACCTGGGATCTTCCCATGTGATCCTGGTGGACGTTCTCCAAGCACATCAGATGCCACGCCATCCCTGTGACTTTTGGAATCTGCCATTATTATATCATTGGCTGATATTCTGCCAATGAGCCCAAGTCATCTGCTAAGGAGGCCCTGTAAACTGCCCATCTGGCCACCTGAAAGACGTGGCTAAATCTTAAGGTGGTCTGCCCTTGGCCTGGCTGGCTCACCCTGTAGATAGGTCTCTGTGCTTCCTGAGTCTGTGATTCCTTGACTAGACAGTGTGGGTCCTTCCCCCACCTGACCAGAGATAACCCAACTTGAAAAGGGGAAACCCGAGGCAAGGGCTGTAAGGGGTAAGCAGTGGGCACAGGGGCTTAGGACGATGGAAGACACTCTGATGGAC
Organism: Eospalax fontanierii; assembly: GCA_035773235.1. NCBI lineage: Eukaryota > Metazoa > Chordata > Mammalia > Rodentia > Spalacidae > Eospalax > Eospalax fontanierii. The sequence goes on from CM069541.1 coordinate 62,472,116, forward strand.
ATACCACACACACGTGTTTGTCAGACCCACAAACCCACAGGTCGTATGACGACAAGAGGGTCCTCATGGAGCTGTGGACTATGGGTGAAAATAAGTTTGCAAGCGTGGCTCCGAACTGCTCTGGCAAGTAAAGCCCCCTCTGCATTTTAAAGGGGGTGTTCATTCGTCACTGCTACTTAAATGATCTCTTTTTTATATATACAGGATCTCATACAGCCCAGGTTGGCCTTGAACTCACTTTGTAGCTGAGGATGACCTTGGACTCTTGATCCCCCTGCCTCCATCTCTCGAGTGTTGGGATTACAAGCTTGCCACCACATCAAGTTTATACAGTGCTTGGGATTGAACTCAGGGCTCTACCAATGGAGATACACCCTCAGGCCACATAAATGCTTTCATTGGACATCACCTCCTTTTAAGAGGCTGTTCAGAATGTCTAGACTCAACAGAACCATCCTTCTAGACCCCTGGGACACCTGAGGCTGTCGTAGGCCTGCCAAGTCCTTCTCTCCCCAGAAGACCCATCTGCTCAACAGATTTTTGCTGAAGTGGATGGCTAGGGACAGAGGCAGGCAGGACTAGGGCCACCTTGGAGCAGATAGGTCCAAGCCACAGCAACATCCCAGGTGAGAAGAGGCTGGACTGGTCACAGGACTGTGGGATTACTGTCTACACCTGCCCAAGACCATCACACACCCAGCGGCCAGCAGCCAGGAAGTCTGCATGCACACGTGCGGGAGTGCACAGAATGTAGTACCTCTCAGATCTATTACAACAGTAAGCTTCACCAGCAGCATCAACAACTGCCTTCCTGATCCTGAGCCCGGCAGCCACTCACCTCACCAGAGAGATGATTTAAAGTTTGTGTCTTCTGCATCCAACCCCAGGGAGGAGCTTCATAAGTGTCCTGGTGGAACTTGAGACCCCACCCTGATTCCACTGCAGGTGTCTGGGTCAGAGTCTTACTCCTGACCTATGCACATTTTATAACTTCCATCTCCTCCGCGCACCTAGTACTCAACCCCCGCCACCGTGTGGACCCAAGGACGAGCCATTGGAAGCTGGGGGTGGTGTTCCACCCAAGAAAACCTGCAGCTACCTGCATGACAGCTCCTCCTTTCAGAATGAAGCAGCAAGGGTTGCCCCCTGCTTAGAAAAGCCCTCCGTCAAGGTCCCTACTACACCGGACTACAAGTCTGATGAGTGGAAAGAAAGCACAAGATTGCCCCCTAGTGCTATCAGTGGAGAACTGTTCCAGCTTCCACAGGCCGTCTCTACCTCCTGTCAGATCTGAGCCTTTGGAGTCCAAGAGAGGAAGAGGGCTGCGCAGAGATGGGCTCTCTATAGGGCAGGTGGGGATCCAGCCCACTGGGTCAGAGCTTTCTGGGACTGCGGAGACCTGAGAGAGGCCATCGGCAGTTCGAGGGCTTGGTGCCGCACTTGGTCCCTACAACTCCGCACTCGAGTACCCGCACCAGCTCCACCCAGGAGACCTGCGACAGGCGTGCTTTCGGGCTCAGCGCTCAGCATCACTCCTAAAAGCACCACTGAGCACTCCAAGGATGCCTGGGCTTCTGTAGTCAAAGCTTCTCATGCAGTCAGGGTCCAATCTGGCTGCCGCTGACTGAGGGTCCCACTTTGCTAGACTAGGAGTAAACTGAAGCACAAAGAGCCAGGGTGAGCAGGGGTGAACTGGGCGTGCCAGGATGAAATGTGAGATACTGAGGTAACCCGGGTGTGCTGGGGTGAGCAGAGGGAGCTGAACTGTGGAGAGGGCCCAGCTGCAGGAGCTGGCCTCACCACAGTTCAGGAAGACAGCTGTGGCCAGAACTGAGACCTCCACCAACTCCAGCCCCCCAAAGACTGCAGTCAGAGATAGCTCTGTGCTCAGACCAGGTGTGTCCCCTGCTGGCTAAGCCTGGGGCTCTAACCAGACCCCTGGGCCACTCCCTGAAGGAGTCCACGAGCAGAGGTTGTCTACATCACTCCCACACCAACCATAGGCTTCTATTTACCACACAATTCAGAACCTGGCTGGAAGGCAGAATTACTTACGCTGGCTGGGGTGACGGGAGGGAGGGGCTGGAACCTCAGGTGAGGGTCCATAGGCAAGGATATGTTCCTCTACAGAGGGAGTTAAACCTGACCGAGGCAGCTCCGAGTGAGCATCAAGAAGAGTGGGGTGGAAGAGCCACCTCAGGATATAATCTCCTGCCCTGGAACTTCTCCCGCAGCCCAGCCCTGCCGCACACCATAGCCTTTCGAGGAAGAGGAAGGAAGGAGCCTCTGTTGCAGAAATGGGCAGCCCTTGCTATCCTCTAGTGCCTGACCTTTGCTCAGGGCAGTGCGGCTGGCCTTGAGGACAGAGTTTTGGGCAGTGTCATGAGATCACCCTGTCCTGGCCCAGCACTGCCCGAAAGGAGCACAAAGCTCAGCAAGCACAGCGGTAGACACAGTGCCCTGCGTCTGGCTCAGGGGTCAGGAGGCTTTCCAGAAGAGGGAGCTTGAGTTGAACCACAAGTGGCCAGAAAGGCGGAATTTAGAAAGGTGACAGGGGGCGGGGAGTGGCCGGTGAGGACTTCCATGTGGAGTGATGGTGGGAAACGTCCCCCGGGCTCAGGCATGTGGACACTTGGTCCCCAGTTTGTGGTGCTGCTTGGAGTTTATAGGATTTTGAGGAGGTGCAGCCTTGCTGGGAATAGCTGGGGGCAGGCTTTGAGAACTTACAGCTCTGACCCACACTCCCGTGTGGACGGCAGTGTGACCTCTCCGGCCTTCTGCTGTACGCTGGCCGCCAGCTGCCATGCCTTTCCAGGCCTCACTGCCTGGAACCATAGGTCAAAATACATTTTCTTTCTTAAGTTGTCTCTGGTGCTAGTATTTTATCACAGCAACAGAAAACTAATACAGTGGGCAAGGCCTCTGACAGCAGGGCTTGGACTGTAGCCATAAGCATCTGGGTTCTCTTAAGAAGCAACAGGCTGGGCTCACCTCTCCAGTGGAGAAAGGAGCTGGGCACCTGTGGGTGAGGTCTGTCTTTGAGAAGCTGTGCTCCCCTCTGGAAGCTGAAAAACCTCAGAGGTGCTGAAAAACCTTCAGAAATCATCTGGAGGGGGGCAGCGTCAGATCACAGAGAAATATGAATGCCACACAAACCCAAGCATGTGTTTGCCACATAGATCAGGCCACATGCCACGGCATCTGTATAAATCGAGGCCCAGATACGACAAAGTGTCCATCAGCCAGAACACCAGACCAGCACTGTTTGCCCACCCAGGGAAGGCCACACAGCTGTGCAGAGCAGTGAGGGTGTCTGTGCTCAGATGCACAAGGGGCTTCGGGATTCAGACACCCAGCTGAGTGGGTTGGCCACTAGGTGGGTCCTGTGGGATTACTCAGAGGAGGCCCTGGAGCAGGCCAGTCCACAGAAATGGATTCAGGAGCTGGGTGCTGGAGCTAGGGAATCTGCTCTTCATGGGGACAGACTTTCAGAGGGTTCTGTGGGCGGATGGCTACTGTGGAGCACTGCCCTCTGAGCAGGGCAGCCTTACTACTCATCAGGGCAGCTGAGACACTTGCAGTACTGTCCCAATATCGGCCTGTTGACTGCTGACATTCTTTCGCAGGCATGTGTGAGGTCACTGACCCTCACCTGAGATCAAAACCACTGTGACCTGCACCTTGCAGCCAGCTGTATGTAATTCTGCCCTGGCCGCATGCGGCCTCAGGGTCTCTGGAGGCACTGGAGTTTACAGACTGGAAGGGTGACTGAAGGGAGACACTGTATGTGCAGCTACAGGGAAGTCACCGTCCAGCTGGGGTGAGGCTTTCCCTTGATGTGGCCACTTCGGAGTCACCCACGCTTCTGTGCATGCTCTGTTAGGAAGTCCCGTAAACTCCTTGGTTCCCCAGGTTGGACTATGGAGGAATCGTGCTTCGGTTTGCCTGTGTGAGGAAGGGCAGATGCTCCCTCCACAGGGGCAGTGATGGCTCTGCAACAGTTGCTTAATGTGTGCTTACAGATGACTCAGAGTGCCCTTCACGCTGTGTGTATTTTGCCAGGCAGAACGTGTAGATGGGCATCTTGTGATTTATGCCATTTGATCTTCCATCATAGACATGTCCTAGCTACTTAAAATTTTAATTTAAACAAAAGTGATGAGAGTTAGAGATACGGCTACATAGTTACGAGCACTTGCTGCTCTTGAAGAGGGCCTGGGCTCAGTTCCCAGCACCCATATTGAATGGTTCACAATTGTCTGTAATTCCAGTTCTTGAGGATCGAAGCCCTCTTCTGGTCTCAGAGAGGCACTGCATATACACATGCAGGAAACCCTCACACACATAAAAACAACAAAATAAACCTTGAAAACAATAATAGTGGGGGCAGAGAGATGATTGTTCAGAAGTTAAGAGCACTGGCTGCTCTGGCAGAGGACCCAGCACCCACATGGCAGCTAACAACCATCTGTAACTCCAGTTCCAGGGGATCCGCTGCCCTGTTTTGGCCTCCACAGGCACTGCATGACAGGTACACTTACAAACATGCAGGCAAAACTCAAGCGCATGAAATAATAATGGGAAAGTTTTTAAAAGACAATGACTCAAGACCGACTGGCAGGAGTGGTGACGAGGAGGGGCATGGCAGTGGCCCCATCTCTGCTTTGGTGTGAGTAGATAGGCAAGAGCCTTCTGGGGGTGAACACAGATGTCAGAACACTGGGCACTGGGCTCGGCCATCAGCTGGACCTCTGAAAGAAGAGTATTGGTACAGTATTGGAAGCCCTGAGAACAGCCTAGGCCTCTGCCAGCTCAGCAGCTCCATCTGGGTAGCTACACTGCGTCTGCTCTGAGTGGCCCAGCTGAGAGAGGACCCAGACACTACCCTCGCAGGCCACCAGCATGGTGCCCCAGGATCATCGTCTATCCCAGGGCGTGGGAGCCTCACTTAAAGATAATGCTCCCTAGCCAGGTTTTCATTCTGATTTGCTTCCAACAGACCTGCCCAGTGATGCTGAAATAGGGACTGCCTGGTGCTGACAGCACCTGCTGGGATCTCCCAGCTGTCCATCACAGTCCCTCTCCCGCTGGGACCTCCCAGATCTCTATCGAAGCCCCTCTGGACCAGCCTCCCTTTCTGTTTTCTTTTTCCTTCTTTTTTAAAAAATGCGCTATTTATCTTTATCTGTATGAGTGTTTTGCCTGTATGTATAAAGCACACCATGTGTGCAATGCCCACAGAGACCACAAGAGGGCATCAGATCCCCTGGACCTGGAGTTAGGGGTGGTTAGCCACCAGGTGGGTGCTGGGAAAGAACCAGGGTCTTTTGTAAGAGCAGCCAGTGCTCTTAACTGCTGAGCCATCTCTCCAGCCCCGCTCTCTGCTCTCTTTGATGGCCTTTTTCTTTTTATTGTGATAAATTATGTAACATACAGTTAGTGTGTTGACCGCCCAGGGACATTAAGTGCATTCACAACACCATCCTGCCATCTGGTCACAGAACTCCGACCTTCCCAATTCCCTAGTACACACTGATTCCCCATTCCACTCCACCTTCCCACACTCAGGGGATATCAGCCCCTGGCTGCCAGGAAACTCTGGGCTCAGCAGCTTTTAGGCCCACATCTCAGAGACTTCTGAGCCTCATGAGGTGCTGCGGAGGCATCACCAGGCCTTACCCTTTGCCTTTGTTGTTCTGATTGAGGTTAATTCCCTTAGCGGGGAAACAGCTGTATGGATTTCAGGAGAATGAAGAGAGAACAGCTGTCACCTCCTGCTGGCATCCCATGCTGGGAGGTGGGCAGGGTTTTCAGATACAGCTGAAGCAAGCAGCTGTCCTGGCTGGTGTCAGGAGCCTTGAAAAGTTAGCCTTGGTCAGCTGATCCATCCGGAGAGACTCATCGGAAGTGAGTGTCCACAGATTTATTACAAGGGTGTTCATCACGGTATTACTTATAATAGCAAAACCTTGGCAGCAGCTCGAGTGTCCCACCTCAGAAGAGTGACGAGGGGAATGAGAGAGTGTTGCACACTGGATATGGTGTGGCCGTGAGACGCCAGATTTATGAGGTGGGTTCACAGACACGAAGAATGTTCATTACATAGTCAGGCAGGAGACACAGTGGAATACAAACCTAGGTCCCCACCATCTTCCCTATTCTGGTCATTAGAAAGAACATGGCATCAGCTGGCAGAGAGCCACCACCCCGCGGTCCAGGGCCCAGGCCTGAGCCAGGGCTTCATCTACTCAGGGCCCTCAGGGTAGCAGGTGCAATGGCTCCCTGTTGATGGTTCCCAAGATCTCCTACTAGAATGCAGAGTGGAGCAAGAGGAGCCTGGGGTGGGGGGGTGAGGGTTCTCAGAGGGCGAGGGGTGGAGGGAGAGACCCCCTCCCTGTATCTCTCTACATCTCCTTTACTATTCTGTCTTTTCCTGGGTCTCTTTGTTTTCCTAGCTGTGTTTCTTCCTGTGTCTCCATCTTCCTTTCTCGTTATCTGTCTCTGTGTCTAGTTATTCCTCTTTCCACTTCTCTTTTTCTATCTCTGTCTTTCTCTTCCCACCTGTCTCTATCTCTGTCTCTGTCTATCTCTCTGTGTCTGTCTCTATGTCTCTATCTCTGTATCTCTGTCTCTATCTCTGCCTCTCTCTTCCTGTCTATCTCCAGGTCTCTGTCTCTATCTCTGTCTCTATCTCTCTGTGTCTGTCTCTATGTCTCTCTGTCTCTGTCTCTATCTCTGCCTCTCTCTTCCTGTCTATCTCCGGGTCTCTATCTGTCTCTCCTTTTTCCCTCCTCTGCAAGTTTCTTCTGGGTTAAATCAAAATGTTACATTTTACAAAGACAACAAAACATCTGTAGGCCCTCCGCCCATTTCCAGGATGCACACTCCATACAGGTCTCCTGTAAACAAAGGCTACTTGCTCCCGCTCCCCAGAAGAGGTGGAGCCAGGCTCTAGGCTACAGGGTCTAACCCTATGAGAGGGACAGGTTAAGAGCAGCCTCGAGGAAGAGAAAGTATATAGGCTGGGGCACAGTGCAGCAGTGTTGTGCCGTCAGCTATGCACAAGGCCTGGGCTTCCACTTACCTGTTCTCTGTGGTCCCCTCAGCCACGGGCCTGCTGCCCTGGTTTGGGGTCCCGCCTGACCAGCCCCCCTCCCCTTGGCTCAGGGTGCGTGCTCACAGGAATTCATCATTTCCCAGCCTCCATATCACTCTGAGGCTGATTAAATTAGTGAATGCAATCACAATCTGAAGCGAGTTAATTGAGAGAATTTATTTGGGCCTGACAGTTTTATGCATGTTTGATTAAGTATTATAAGGTTTGTTTTTGATTTTGCATAATTTAACTTTAAATCCTGCACTGGGGGGCCCATCAACCATTAACAACCAAAATAAACCTCTTTTAAGATGCATCCATTTATGATTTATTTCTGAATGCTCTATCTCCCAGATTTTTTTTTTTTTGGTGCTGTTGCCAAAGTGACAAATATGTTTAAAGTAACATTTTAAGCTCTCCCATTTGTCCTATAAATCTCCTCGACTGGATACAAGTCATTAAAAGTTTTGAAAGAAGTACAAGTTAGTATTTATACTGCAACAAGTGACATATAAATACCTGTGTTTGTCTTCTGTGTGCCATAAAATATATCCCAGTACTATTCCCTGGGAGCCAGAGGCTTGCCCACGCTCTGGGGCAAAGATAAGCTCAGTCACAAATCCTTACTCCTGTTGGCAAGAAACTGTTCAATCAACAGCAGTTGCAGTTGCGTCTCTGGTGACAATTAGCACAAGAAGAAACACAGCACAGGCCTGCGAAGGCTGAGCCCTACTCAGTACTAACCTTGAACCCAGCCTCTGTGGCCTCCTTTGAGATCTAGGGCTGGGTTGTGGGGATCATGTCCATTAAACAGCGGAGGGCATGCTGCCCAGGAGAACACCAGAGCCACCAGGACTGACGCCTGGGGGCATGACTCCTCCCCCTGTGCTGAGAGCTAGGGCTCTCTGTCCCGAGCCCCTCCGAGGCCTGCTTTCCCGGTTCCCGGTGCAGTGTTTATTTCCGCCCCTGCCTTGGCTGAGGGTTTCCCTATCACTAGCTCACTAAGGGCCACTGCAGAGGAACTACCAGCTCAGACTCAGGAAATAAAATACTTTCTTAGTCTTAACTCCTGGGGAAGAGAGGAGGGAAGGGGCGATCTCAGGCCAGGATGGCTCTGTCACTAGGGCCCGGCCACTCTGCTGGCCTCATGCCTCTCACACAGCCCCCAGAAGCACGTCAGGGCATTTCCCCAGCACCCATAGTAAGCTCTGATCTCAAGTGCTAGAGCAGGTGGCTGCCCCTTCGCTCCTATGCGGCTGGGAGCAGATGGCTCAAGGGGCCTTAAGGCCTCTGAGACCTACTGGGCTGAGGCCTGTTGCCCTCAGAAGCCTCCAGCTTCTATTTTGATTGTTTGGTACAATGTAAGCACTTAGCCAACCAATCATGTTTGCATCAGGTCCTGTTCTGTACTGGAGCAGGGCAGGGAGCAGAGGAGGCCTCAGCCCGAGGCTCTGGACAGAGAGGGGCAAAGTGGCTGGGAGAATCAATATTGCACAGAGTGACCGAGGTGCAAGGCTACCAGCTCTGAGACTGAGCAAGGACCTGGAAATATGTGAGACCTCCAGAGACAGTGGGGAGGGCTTGAGAAGACAGAGGCTGCTGGGGTCTGTCCCAGGAGTGGGCCTGTGGGCCCTACAAGCTCAGAGTGCCCATCTAAGGCCAATGACAGATCACACAGTGGGGTGGCCACCATCAAAACAGACCACAGCAGTGCACTGGCCTGCTATGCTCAACATTAGATGGAGTCTCAGCACCATAGAAAAAGCAGAGGGCAGGGATGGACTCGCTGCTGCTCCTCGGCAACAAAGGCCTACTATGTGCAGCTGACAGGGCAGGCCTGTCCTCACAGCCCAGGAGGATGAAGCCCCACTTCAAGGTGTGCCAGGGTTGGCCCCTCTGGGGACATTCTCTCTGGCTCATACTGTCTTCTGCTCCTGTCCTCAAGTGATCATCCCTCCACATGTATCTGTGTCTTGGTCGCCAATCATCCTGGAGGGCCCACCCTAGGGACCCCAGTTTATCTTAGTGACTTCCTTAAAGGTCCAGTCTCCTACAGTCACAGGCTAAGGCTCAGGACTTCAACATACAGGTCTGGAGTCATAATTCATCTCCAACTGTGCTCTATGTCCCTCCCGGTCTGTAAGTCAGGAGCTGGAGTAAGGTGGCACTGGAGTCTGGCCTGTGGTCTCTCAGGAGGTTGCAGAAGGAAATGTTAGGGCTGTCTGCCTGAGAAAGGGCCTGCAGCGTTTCCAGGTCGGCTCAGTGAGGCTGCAGTGTTTCTGGGTCAACTTACTGCAAGCAGCAAGCTGGAGTTGGCTTTTGTCCAGAGGTCTCAGTTCCTCCCCACAGGGCTGATGTGAAACCCCAAGGTGGTGACTGTCAGCTGTCACACCATCCCTCTGTCTCCCCAGAGAGAACTATGAGAGCGAGGACACGGCAGAGAGGTTTGAGGCCTGGCCTTGTAAGTCACTTGTTTTGTTTTTCACGCATCTCTACCACACCGGTCACCCTTATGCAGTGTGGAGGAAGAATCACTGAGGGCCACAGAAGAGGCTGACCCTTCAACACTAAGGGAGCTAAGCCTTGCTGTGGGACAGGCCCTCTTCTGCCATGACCAGGGAAGTCAGTTTCACAACCTCCTGTAGAGTGCTGTGCATCACTACCCTACTTCACAAACAAGGACACTGAGGCCCAGAGAAGCCGAGACTGCCCATGTCTAGAAGCGGTGGGGTTGGAAGTTGGCAGGCACAGGCTGGGTCAGGAACACGACTCTTCAGGTCCACCGCTTGGCTTTGGTCATCTATCATTTCCACAGTGATCTATGAGCTTACAGTCTGAGGGATGCCCTCCCGGGGCTCACAGGGTAAGGCAGCAATCACGGTGAGATTGGGAGACACTGGAATTCTTAGTGGGAAACACTGCTATCTCAAAGGACCAGTGAGGAACCCACCATCAGTAAGAACTACACTCGGCCAGAGTGTACGGGTCTGATGACAAGTGATGCCTGCTGCAGTCGCAGCATGCTGGACCAACGGACGGTGTCTTCTGGGATGTGGAGGATGTGGAAGGGCACAGCTGCCATGCAGCGGGCATCAGAAGGTGGGTCCATCCTGCATTTTGGAGTCAAGACTAATGAGCAAAAGTCTCTCCTCTGAAAAATGGAAGTGAGGCTGTTGTCCTTGAAGGTTGTTACAAAGGTTCCTCACTCAAACGACAGGAGCGAGCACCCACAACAGCCATTTCACTATACTCAGAGTCTGCGGAAGGGGCAGGTCACCTGGAAGCTCCTTTCACAGCTTTGACACGTGGGCTTGGCTGTCCCCTGGAGTCCTTCCACGAGCCTCTCTACGTGGCTTCTCAGCACATGGTAGCACCAGCATAGGCAGAGCTTAGGAGGTGGAAGTGGAACTGCAGGGTCCTCCTGACCCAGCCTGGATGGCATCACAGCCACACTTGGGCCCTGTGACTCCAGACTGGCCACTGGGACAGACATATTGAGGGATAGAACTGAACTCATCACCTGATGGGCAAACTGGGAGGTGACCACAAAAGAATGGTGTTTGCCCAAACCGGGCAAAGCAGGGTTCTTTTGTGCTGTGTGACCCACATGCTGTCATGTCCCCATCACAGACCCTCCCGTGCCTCCCAGAGGGCATGTGGCAGGGTGTGGGTGCGGGAGAGATTGTCATTGAGTTTGAAGTCACCCTTGGCCTGCTCACTGCTTAGTTTAAAAGTAGCCCTGGGGACTGGAGAGATGGCTCAGCAGTTAGGAGCACTGGCTGCTCCTCAGGACATAGGTTGGGTTCCCAGAACCCACATGGCAGCTAACAACCATCTATAACTCCAGTTCCAGAGGATCCAACACCTTCTTCTGGCTTCCATAGGCACTGCTCAGATGTGATGCATTTATATATATGCAAACACTCATATACATAAAATAAAAATAAATCTTACCACCGTTTCTTTTTAAAACATGACCCTGGAGCCTGGCCTGTGGCACGTGTCTGTGATCCAAACACTTGGAGTGGAGGCTGAAGGAGTACCAGGAGTTCAAAGTCACCCTCTCAAAACACAAACAACAGGGTGGGTGTGGTGGTGCTAACATTTAATCCCAGCACTGGGAAGGAGGAGGCAGGCAGACATTGTAAGTACCAGGCCAGCTTGGTCTACATACAGAGTTCCAGGCCAGCCAGGCTACACAGTGAGACCCTGTCTCAAACAAAACAAAACAGCACCATGGAGGGGCTAGAGATAAGGCCCAGTGGGCCTAAATGTGGTTCCCAGCACCCACTTCAGGTGGTTCACAACCGCCTGTAACCCCAGCTCCAGGGATCTGACAGCACTGGCTTTACATGCACACACCCACACCCACACCCACGATTAAGATAAAAAGAATAGATCTTTTTAAAAAAGTGGCCCTAGAATTTTCTGTTCCCTCATTCCTACCCACCTTACCCAAACTCGACAGGGCACTGTCAGAGGCAGAGGCAGCTTGCTGGAAGTTTCCTGGGCCAGCACAGAGACCCACTTTGCTTCAGGCCACCAAAGTGACCCTCTCTGTAAACCTTTGGGTAGCCTCATGCCTACATGTATTCCACGCTAATACTGGTGGCGTGTGGAACTCTGTACCCCTCAGTTCACTCATAATACCCCACAGCATGCGAAACTTCAAGTGAGGGTGGGATTTGCTCCCAAGTGGGGCAAACAACTTTGTGGGCCACTGGGACGCTGACACAACTACTCAGCTTCACCTGTAGCCCGCAGACAAGAATGAGCTGGCCCCAGTCTCCCTGGGCTTCAACCCTAATTTAAGACCTCCTCTGGACTCTAGTCCTGGTCCTTCCAAAATGTAGGGCACCATATGCACAGTCTCAGCAGGTGGCGCCAGGCCACTGTCCATCGCTTGTGCACAAGGGCGCTCCAGTGGGAACTGGGTGGAAACCTCAGCTAGAACTTCCACATCAGGGCTAGCCTGCAGCAAACAGCAGAAGTGAAGAGTCTCCTCAGACACCATCCTGTCCTAGGGGCAGACCCCACTGTGGTCAGCCTGCAGGTCCTAAGAGGGTCAAGGAATCTATTCAGTGGTGGCTACCAACAAGACACAGCAGAGTGGGGGTGACAGAAGTATCCTCTAGTGAGACTTTCCTGAGGTTAGGGCTCTAAGTCAGTAGGCTGAAGGGAGGTACAGAGCCACCAGTATCCTCCACTGCCCAATGTCAGGGGGAGAGTGGGCCTGAGGCAGCGAGGGCTACAAGGTGGGGCCGCTCCTCAGAGGTGGGTACTTGTACTACATTCCCAAGGGAACAGGACTGGGCAAAAGGTCAGAAAAAGAGGGAAGGGGCAAGTCAGAGAACCAGTCACAGAACCAAGGGAAGGGCCTGGGTCCTCAAGGTAGGAGAGGAAAACAAAAACTGTCACCCTGGGTGGCACAACCTCAGGCCAGGGGAGAGAACATGAATTTTTGTTGTTTTTTGAGACAGTTTCATAACCCAGGCTGGCCTCCAGTTCACTCTGGAGCTGTACTAGTTTGGTTCCAGTTCTGATAAAAGACTGACCAAAACTGGGCCGGAGGTAAAGGTGTGTTTCATCATACAGACTGCAGTGTAGATTCTATCGCCAAGGAAAGCCAAGGAAGGAGTTTAATGCAGAAACCACGGAATGGGGCTCACTGGCTCACTTCCCTGCCTTGCTTGGCTACTTTTCTTATACAGGCCAGGCCCACCTGCCCAGAGATGGTACCGTCCACAGTGGACTGGACTCCACCAGCCCAGGGATGGACCACACACAGTGGACTGGGCTCTACCAGCTCAGAGATGGCAACGCCCACAGTGGACTGGACTCTCCTATATCAATGAACAATTAAGAAATTAAGAAAATGCCTCACGGACATGCCCACAGCCAAGCCTGATGGAGAAAATTCCTTCGAGATTCCATCTTCCCTGGTGACTCCAGTTGGTGTCAAGTTGACAAAATCTAACCAGCACTGTGACTGAGGCTGACCCTGACTTCCTGATCCTCCTGCCTCCACATCTTGAACATATCACAATGTGCACCACCGAGATCAGCTACTGAAGGCTTACTTTAATCATCACTACTTCGTGGATGTGATGTGCATGTGATGGCTTGTATGTGCACATGTGAGACCAGAGGTCAAGCATCAGGAACCTTCCTCTGTCAATCTCCATTTTAAGATACAACCTTTACAGACTTTAAATGTTTAATGTTTTGTTTAGCGTGTGAGAGAGGACGGGGGGAAGAGGGAGGGAGAGAACGAGAATAAATGAATATGAATGTCAGGGGCAAGCCTGAAAGTCAGAGGACAACTTGAGGGAGTTCTCTCGTCCACCAGGTAAGTCCAGATCAGAACTCAGGTTGTCAGATGTTTGGTGGCAAGTGCCTTCACCCACTCACCGACTTACCCACTAATCCATCTCACTGGGCCAAGGCTTCAACACTGCTTTGTGTTTTCTGTCTCCCAGGGCTGTGATTAAAGGGGCACACCACTGTACCCAGGACATTATTTTTACATCTATTTATTTACTTAGGGGATGGGGTTGGGGGCAGGGTATATATATATATATGCCACAACTTGCACACAGAGGTCAGAGAGCAACTTGCAGTAGTCAGTTCTGTATTTTAGACCTGTGGGTTCAGGGGAGCAAACTGAGGTTGCCAAGGTTGGTGGCAAGTACCCACTGCACCATTTTGCCAGCTCTTTTCCACATTTTTTTTTTAATCTTTTGAGACAGCGTCTCCCTGTAGGCCCACCTGGCCTTGAACTCTCAGAGATCTGCCAGCTTCTGCCTTTACCCCCCAAGTGCTGGGATTAAAGGTGTATAGTCCACATTATTTTTTGAGTCAGAGTCTCTCACTAAGCTTGGAGCTCACCATTTCCATAAACTGATTATCAGTGAGCCCCCAAGATTCATTTGTAACTGCCACCAGAAGCTGGGGTTACAGACTGAAGCCTGCCTCCAGCATTCACATGGGTGCTGGGGATCTCAAGTTCTCATGCTTATGCAGCAGGCTACTTAGTCATCTCCTGTCTTTTAAGCAACAACTCACAATCCTATGCCCTGCATTGTTACTGCTGCCGATAAGGTTCCCTGGCGTCCAACCTATTCTCAATCCTGACCCTGAAGGACTCTCCTCTCCAAAGAGCAATGGTCAGAAGGTGGGGAGGCCACACATGCCACCAAGCATTTCAGTCCCAACTGTCCTACAAGATGGGAGCTAGTGTGAAGGGTGAGAGTTAGTGTGAACACCTAGCAGAAGAGCGACTACGTCCAAGATAGGAGGGTCTGAGCCCTTGAAGGCTGGCCTGGAAAAGAGGCCAGCAAGGTTACTTCCACGCAGTTGTCATCACCCACACAAGACTCATGTAAGACCAGGTATAGAACTGGAGGGGCATTAGACCCTCACACAGCGGCACATGGTCCTGTAGGGTCCTGGAGTATACAAGTGGGGGCGAAAGGCTGAGAAGGGGGTTCCAGGGATGCTGTTTCCATGAATTCTCACTGATGTTGGGGTGAGACTTGGTGTACAGCTGCCTTTGAGTCACCCATGCTCCTGTAAGTTATCCCACTAACTCACTGGTTTACTAGATTAGACTTGGATGGATTCCTGTCTTTGGGTGGCTGGATCCTACCTGAGCTGAACTATGAAACACTGTCAGAGCACAACTAGTCTGGGGAACGAGGGAAGGCCAGAATCCTGACATGGGGGTGAAGGAAGCACGCTGCGGGACCCAGCAAGGACTCTCCAGCTTAAATTAAGGCAAGTGCAACTTGCCAGCTAATTACATCCCATCCTGACACCTCTGCTGAAATTTTTATTTTTTACATCTATTTACTTATTTGGGGAGAGGTGTGGGTGCCATGGCACAGATGTGGAGGTCAGTGGACAACTTGTGGGAGTCTGTTCTCTCCTTCCATCATATAGGTTCCAGGGATTGACCCAGGTCATTAGGGTTGGTGGAAAGCACCTTACCTGATGAGCCATCTGGCCAGCCCATTTCAACAAATCTACACCAACATTCTCAGTTCCCTGAGAAACCACAGCTTCAGGGCTCCTGCTTATTGTGCTCAACCTGGAATCTCAGGTGACCTCAGGACCCCGTGAGAAGAGGCAGGCAGCAGGGACAGCAGCACACACTGGAGTTGCCATCTAGATCTGGGGAGGCCAGGGACCTACTAGGCAGTTTGGACCATCAGACAAGCTGACTAGGAGGGGTGGACCTCTTGGGAGACGACTGTGTTGGTAACACTGTACTAGAAGGCACTAGACTGGAGGACTGCCTGGGGAGGGTGGCGGTTTTCCTAGAAGCCTTTTACAAGAGGGACCAGTTTTAGGCTGTGCTTCTGATATTCACCTCATTAATTTTTCTCCAAACTTTTTTTCTCATACTGTAAAGTGTTTTTAAAAAGAGGTCTCTAATCTCAAATAACTTCTGCAAAAGTACTTGCCACAGGATTTCACTGTGGGAACAGACTGGAAGCCATGACCAGTCATGTGATTCATTAAGTCTTGGGGCCTGGCAAGGCACTTCTCCCTCACTTCTCAATGGTGGGCACAGGAGAAAGCCTCTTATTACGAATTTTTAAAATTTATTTTATGTGTATGAGTATTATAACTGCATGTATGTAGTACACCCGTGTGGGGCAAGGCCCAGATAGGTCAGAAAAGGATGTCCGATCCCCTAGAACAGGAGTTACAGACGCTTGTTAGCTACCGTATGGGTGCTAGGAATTGAACTCGGGTCCTGTGCAAAAGCAACCAGTGCCCTTAACCCCTGAGAAAGCCTCTTAAACATCAGAGGATCATGGGGTCTCTCCTGACAGTGTGTTAATTCTGTACTTTCAATCTCATGTTTTCTTATTAAGGCTGGTCCCTTAATTTATAGAAACTTGAGACCCTATAAAACCTGACTCTGTTCCTGGCTGCAAGATGACCCAGGTCCTGGATGTCACCCACAGCCCATAAGGGATGCTGGCGGGCCTTGAATTCAAGACGTAGCTAGAGGACCTTGAACTTTTCTGCTCCCCCTGCTTCACCACCCAGCTTTATCTGAACCCATGACCTTGTGCATTCCAGGTAAGAATTCTACCAATTGGGCTATATCCCCAGGCGGCTGGCTATTTCGGGGCGGCACGCAACCCTGCTCCCAGTACCCCTTGGCCTCTGGGATCGGTAACATTCACCTTCAAGGCAAGTCTTGCCTACCAAAGCCTTCACTGTTCCAGGCTGTCTTCAGACTCCAGCTCAGGCCAGGCGGGGACCTCCCAGAATCCCGCTGCAGTGCAGACGGTATCCCGCAGCCAGCCCAAGAGGACACTGTAGCTGCCCTCCTGCAAAGCGCCTGTGCCCAGGAACCGCCTGGCCCGCGGCTGTGCTCTGTCCTCGGGGAGCCCAAAAGGGCAGGACGGTCGCTGTGGGGTTAGCCCGAGCGGCCAACCACTTTCTGGACCTCTCTGGGGCGGCCTGATTCTGCCCTTCCCTTTCCACTGCACCACATCACACAACGTTAATTGTAGGACCCAGGCGGGCTTAGGCCGGCGGTTCTGACACTCCCACTCCTCTGCGGCTCCCCGGAGCCCTGGAAGCTGGGGCCACTCACGGGTCCCCCACCCCATGGCGGGGATCCCTGAAGCTCGCAGTCGCCGCGTCTCCACCCGCCACGGAAAACCGGTTTCCTGGCGTCGCCAATTGTGCTCCGTGGGAGACACGGGCTGAGAACACGTCGCGGGAGGTAAGACTTCCGCCAACCCGCACCCCCGAGGTCACACTCCGCCGAGAAAGCCCCGCCCACCAGCGCGCATGCGCGTCGCGGACCAAGGAAGCCTAGGCCACCGCGCTTCCCTTAGATTCCCATCTGCGCCTGCGCAGGACAGGTCGCTGCGTCCCGGAGCGGTGACGCCACGCGCTGCTCGCGGCGCGCGCATGCGGGCGCGCATCCTGGGACGGCGTCGAGCTTCTGGACGCTCGGCGCGGGCCCGAGGCGGGCACAGCCCGGCTCCGCAGTGTCCGCGCGGGCGGAGGGGGCGTGAGGCCCGGGCTACGGTGGCCGCGGAGGGACAGAGCTACGGCTCCCACGCTGGGACAAACGCCTCAGGACGCCGGGCCCGCGCGCGCCCTCCCTGGAGGCCCGGCCCCAGCCCGGGGAAAGTGAGGGGCCGTGACCGGCGCCCCGACCCTCGGCAGCAGCATGCGGCCGCTCCGGCGTCGCGGCTCCAGGACACAGGGTCGCCCACGAACTCGGTCCCCAGCGCCCACGGTCGGCCGCGTGGTCCCGAACGCCGGCGCCGCTGCGGACAGGGCACCGGGTGAGCGGCCGGGGGCGGGCGGGGACTGGCCGCCGACCCGAGGGCCGTCTCCACGGCAACGGCGGCGCCCGCACCGGAAGTGGAGCCCGCGGAAGCCCGGGGGCTGCTGGGCCGGGGTCGCGCGCGGCCGGGAGATGGAGAGCCGGGCCTCTTTCCCGGGAGACCCGAGTGCGGTCTGCACGGCCTGGTGCGGATCCCCCTCCCCCGCGCCGCGTGCACCTGCAGCGGGTTCCCGCACACCTGCGGTCCCGCGCCCGGCCGCGGCGCGGCTCCAGGCCTGCCGCAGGGCTCTGCTCACCCCCAGTGCACCCGCCGGGGCTCGGGCAGAATGCAAACCCTCTGTGAGCCGGCGAGCGACCCCAGCTGTCCAGCGACGCCCACGGACGAGGGCTGTTGCCCTGGGCAGCGGGGCGAAACTTAACCAAAGCGCCCGGCCTCGGGCAGGTTATTTCTCCCCGCGCCTCTGGCTGCAGCCACACTAGGCAGCCATTTGCTCAGGACCTGCACCCCGAGGGGAGCTGGTCTGAAGTCCATCTGAAGATGCAGACGCCTTCTGTTGGCAGTATTCCCCCGTCCTGTTACCAGTTTTCCGTGTCCAATGTTATACAGTCTGAACTTTGCGTTCTTCCACCCACCATTTACTTAGGCAGCTGCAAATGGCATTTGCTAGGTGAATCAAGGAGCCGTCTGCCGTTTCCCCTTTCTTTGTGGCCCAGCTGAGAGGACTCTGGCCCTGTGCCTAGTTTGGACCAAATCAGCACCCAGACCAGGGGTATTGATGCATGCCTTCATTTACAGAGCAAGAGCAGTGGGAGGTGATGTAACCTAAGATCGCTGAGGAAATAGGGTATGCATTTGGGCCTCACAGGTGACCCTAGGGTCCCTCACATGTGGGTGTCCTGTCTTCATCGCAGTCCTGTTGTGATTCTGCGTAGGGTTCCTTTGAAGAACTTGCTCATTGATAAGGCACCATTCAAGTCCTGGGCCTCAATGGGCCTGTGAAATGCAGCCAGAAGGACTAGAGCATGGGGACAGCCAGAAGCTGTGGTAAGGAATGGGCTTAGCCATACCACTCCTGTCCCCATTCCTTTGGTCACTGACCATCCCCAGGAGCTCTGGTTGGGGGGCCAGCTTCTCCCCTTCCTCAGCACTGTGGGGTCCATTGGCACTTTTGGATTTACACAATGTGGGTCCTTCAGAAGTATTCTTATGGGGGCTAGTGAAAAGAAGGCACTGTTCCCCAGGGTGCAGCCCCAGGCCTGTCATTTCTGTTGTCCACATCGCCTGACTCCAGACAGGGACACCCCGTGGTAGTCTCGGGCTGACCTGGTACTCTACTTGTCCCTCTCCCTGCAGGCCGACATCTCCAAGGCTCAGCTGAGAGTTCCTGGGCCTAGGTGCCGATGAGACCTATGCCAGCCAGCTGGCCACCGCACCGCCGCTGCAAACTAGCACTGCCGCCCAGGCCCGATGCCGGTCATGCCCATCCCGAGGCGGGTGCGCTCCTTCCATGGTCCGCACACCACCTGCCTGCACGCGGCCTGCGGGCCGGTGCGCACCTCCCACCTGGCACGGACCAAGTACAACAACTTCGACGTGTACGTCAAGACGCGCTGGCTCTATGGCTTCATCCGCTTCCTTCTGTACTTCAGCTGCAGCCTCTTCACAGCTGCGCTGTGGGGCGCGCTGGCCGCGCTCTTCTGCCTGCAGTACCTAGGTGTGCGGGTGTTGCTGCGCTTCCAGCTCAAGCTATCAGTGCTGCTGCTGCTGCTGGGCCGCAGGCGCGTAGACTTCCGCCTCATGAACGAGCTGCTCATCTATGGCATCCATGTGACCATGCTGCTGGTTGGGGGTCTGGGCTGGTGCTTCATGGTCTTTGTGGACATGTGAGGGCCCAGCCTCCCCGGGGATTGGGACTGTGCTGAGCCAAGGTTCTTTTCTCAAGGGTGGGGCCCCTTAGGGCCCTTTGTGCTCCATCCTGCAGGCCAGGCCTGCAGCACAAGCTCCCACTGGGGAGAGAAAAGGGCTGAGACTACTCCATGATGGAGACACTGCACCATCCATCCTATCAGCTTCCACGCTACCCTCTCTGTGTGCTTTTCCAGATGTGACACACACCCCCAGCCTCCTGCCTCTGGCTGTTGCCAGTACTTTTTCAGGTTGTCTATGAGTAGCCCACCTGTCCTTTCCATACCTTGAGACCTTCTGTGTGAGACCCCAACATCAGGCCCTATGAGTGGGATTCAGAGGGGTGCCTCCCAGCTGCACAGCCTTCCTGTGCCCTGATCCCTGCTCCAGCCTCAGGGACCCATCAGGCTGTACAAGCGATACACTGTACCACCCTAGACTGCCACCCCTTCTCTCCCCAGGCTGCTCGAGTCCTTAGGCTGTCATAGAGAGGCTATGTCAGTCTTGAACCCCAAGTCCGGCCTCAGGGTCGCCCCAGTTTGCATGGGTGCAGCCTAGTGGACCACCACATATGGCGTCAGCAAGTCCCTGGTGCAGGGCCACAGGCACCAAGGCTTGAACTCCAGAGCAGGCAGCTCCCATGGCCTCACCCTGGGCAAGTCTGCTGAGTGTCAGGCCATGCTGGAACTTTGCAAAGTACGGATCCTGGGAAGCCATTTCCACTTAGCACTTGAGGAGCTCTGGCTGTCTCTCACATGAAGACCTGCCTGCCTCTAGCAGGCTTCCAAATCCTTGGCCAGGTCTCTTGTGGAGATTGCTCCTCTTCACGTGACATTGCCAGCACCAGTGGGTAGGCTTTCCCCATGTGGCTATGAGACTTGGTGTGTGAGGTCAATGAAGCACCTGTCCAGCCCTGGCGTGTGGGGAGTGGGCGTGGCTCTAACTGACAAGGGCCTGGGTGGTAAGTGAAATGCTTTGAGTAGTAACTAGGGGTGGGACATCAGGTGGATCCTGCCAGCACTTGCTTCACCCCAAATTGTCTTCCCCACACCCTGGGCATAGGGGTGGCCCCCTTGACCCTGCCCTGCCAGGGAGACCAGTGACTGGTGATCTGAGGGACGGTTGTGTTCCACTCTAAAAGAAACAGAGAAGCCTAAACAGGTAGGGAAAGCAGGAGCACGTGGCTGTCAGCCTAGTCTAATTTGTAGCGGCTTCCATTTGCTGGACTAGCAGGATTCCACCATTCAGGAAGTCTGTCTGCTTCCTGGACTGCAGGTGAGGCGCCTTCCCAATGGACCCCTGCTTGCTTGCTGCAGAGAATTGTTTGCACTACATCTCACTCCTTCCTCAAAACAGCTTTGTTCTGTTAATTAGCTCGTGTTCCTCTGAGCTACCGAAGCCCCCCTTGCTGGGTGATGGTGGTTGTGTCAAGGGCTGGTGGTAGGAGGGGATGGCTGTGAGGAAGTAAACAGTCATGTCTGGGGACAACAGGACCTTGTCATGCATCGCACACCCAGCTGCCCAGTGTCCTGAGTGCCTGTTAAATTCTTTATGAGATGAATCACCTGCATTAAACCTATTTTTTTAATGTGTTGATGGAGTGATTGTTTACATGTTGCAGGGCTGGGGATCGACCCAGGGCCTCATATGTGTTAGGCAAGGGCTCTGCAGCTGAGCTGCATCTGCGACGGTTAAAATCTATTTTTCAAAGCTTATAGTCACCAAAGCATCATAGGAACCATTTTCTGGTAAAAGCAGCTGTGTGATGGGAGGTATGGAGGCCTCGCAGTCAACAGTTCACGAAGTGCAGTGGGTCCGGAGTAAGTTAAGGGTGAGCGTGGAGCTTCTGGTGCTGTGCTGAGCAGACAGGAGTAGGCCTGTGGGTGCTGTGCACATGGTGTGGAAGGTGTGGTGTCTAGGTGCTGGGAAGAGCCAGAAATCGAAGTGCCTGTTTCAAGCAGGTGCCCTCTGTGCTGCCCAGTGGAGCCACCAGCCTGCATGTGGCATACAGCCACTGAGCTGGATCACTAAGGGATGCTGGGTGTGGGGGGCGGGGTGACAAGGGCTCTGCAAGCCATGGCTTCCCAGTGGGGCCACGTGGCCTTCTCAAAGAGCCCAGCTGATCCAGCTCTTCTTGATGGTAGAGAGACCTTCTGGGACTTGAACCAACTCCTGCCTTGCCTCCTCAGCAGGCCTGCTGCCACACTGCCTGGACATTGGCACTGTTTCTGAGTTGTTGACCTGGAGGCCTCAAGTGACACACTGAGCTGTGCCTAGCTGAGGAAGGATGAGCATGCCCTCAGTGACAGACATGATAGCAAGGCAGGGTTTTGAAGCCATCCATTGGGGGCAGCCAATAAATTCCAGCAGTAACTTGCCTCTGCAGGGTGGAGAGACAGGCCCCTTCCCCAGGCATGGGCACTCTGCTGAGATGCCTTGTTCCATGCAGGCTTGTCATTAAAGGCGCTACTTCAGAGTGTAAAAGTGAGGAGGGCTTGCCTGCTTGGAGGGCAGGAGTCAAGAGGTCCTGAGGAGGCCAGACCTGGGCACAGCTGAGAGGTACTGCCCACAGAGGTTCTGAATGGAGTCACTGGCTCCTCGATGGCTGGATAGGGGACAGGATCAACCCTCACAAAGCAACTCATCTGTTCAGCTGCCCCTGGGCCCATGACATAGGGAAGGCAGCAGGAACAACTTCCAGATTGACCTTGAGAGCTGGCCTAGGGAAGGAGGGTGGGAAGGAGGCTGCCTGCCAGCAGTGGACAGTGGGAAAGGAAGGAAGCGAGGAGCAGGCCAGCCACCTGCTAGGACTGTTCTAAGGTTGGCAGATCCCCCGAGACTAGAGCTGGTTCTGAGGTCTGGTGAGAACACCTGGGCAACAGTTGGTGGCAGGTGTAGATCTAGGAGTCGGGAGCTGGGCACTGAGTCTTCCTGAAGGTTTGGGGTAGGTAGTCTTGGTCCTTGCCAATAAAAGAAGAGGTCACTCTTGGGGCTGGAGAGATGGCTCACAGTTAAGAGGGTTGGCTCTTCTTGCAGCGGATCTGGGTTGGATTCCCAGCACCGACATGGTGGCTCACAACCATCCAGTTCCAGGGAATCTGAGACCTTCTTCTGACCTCTGTGGGCACCGCATGACATGTGTGCACCTACACGCATGCAGACAATATGCTCATACACATAAAATTTTTTAAAAAAAAAAAAAGAAGAAGAAGAGGGCATTCAAGGCAGAAGGGATTGCACCCACAGGCACCTGGGGGGCTGGTCCCTGGGCAGGACAGACAGGAGCCAGGGCCCAGGAGGAGGATGTGGAGGTGAGTAGGCCAGAGTAAGAAAGCCCAGTCAGGCACGGGAGGCGCAGGGAAAGGCTCAGGCCGAGGCCCAAAGCTGCCTACCCCTGCCTCAGGTTCTTCCCAGCCCCTCTGATGGGGCTGCTGTGTGCTGCCTACAACCCTGGAGACTGTGGGGTCTCCACTGTTGACAAATGAGCTCAGAGCCAAGGAGCCCACCGAGGGCAGGTACCAGCAAGCAAGGGGCCCCACTTGGCGAATTTCTAGAAACAAATCTCTCGTTTGAGAGAAGCCAGGTGCTGCAGATCCTGGGCTCAGGACGAACATGGTGGCTCTGGTGTCCCTCTGGCTGCCTCTGTCAGCAGCTTTCTGCAGTGCTTGGTGGAGACTCAAACAGACAGCACCTGTGACCTTCCCAGAGTGGTGGCAGGAAGGGACAGCCAGAAGGAGAGGGTCAGCTGCAGAGGAGGGGGCCAGAGAGTCCCCACGAGGCAGGGATGGTGGCTCCGAGCACAGCCCCACGACACCGCACTGTTATTGATGTCCTCTGACCTTGGGAAGGCCCTGTCCCTGCCGCATGTGAGAGGGAGGGAGCCAGCGGCGCCTTCACAGGCTGATTCAGCGTTTTCTGGAGACTGGGAAAAACGTGCTGGATCTGCGGCGCCCAGGGTGCCTTTCTCTTCTCCGTTTTTGGTCTTGTTTGGAAAGAAGGGTCCCCTTCTGCCCAGCCCTCCTCAGAAGCTTCCTCTCTCTGCAGAGGCACAAGTTCCCAGGAAGCAGCATTCCTAGGCTGGGGCAAACAGGGGAGCAGGGGTGACTTTCTAGAAATCCCAGCATTCCGGCATGCCTCCGCAACAGTTCCCAAAAGAGGGAGCTGCCCCCCAGCAGCAGCCTTGCCCAGGCCGGGATCGTCCAGCACAGCTGATTCAGCGCTCCCAGACCCAGTGCCCCTCCCCCACCTAGCTGGGCAGCGTGCCTAGGTCTGTTGGCAGCTGTGACACACCGGGCCTCCGGCAGGATTGTGTGGCCTGCACTGCGCCTGGGGGTGGGTGGCAGACTAGGGTGCAGACTGCCAAGTGCCCCTTCCCTAACTGGCCAGCTCCCTTATCTGTCCTGAGCAGTGCTTTTGCAGTCTCCTGCAGAAGAGCAGCCTTAGGAGGGTGTTGTGGGCCTAGGAGGATGGCGGGGGGGGGGGGTGCTGCAGAGCTATGTGTTGGGGCCTCTGGTACTGTCAGCACTGGGAGATCTCATCCCAAAGAGACAGTGGCTATTCCGCTCACCACACACCCATGCTATATACAACCTGTCCCCTAGAAGCCCAGGTCCAAGATGGAGGAGTTCTCATCTATATCTGGTGGGGCCAACTGTAGCCACCTGCCAGGATTCAGGGTGTGTGGGGTGTGTGTGTGTGTGTGTTGGGGAGGTGTCAGAACAGAGAAGCATCCCATTCTGAACTGCAGACTAGCCAGTTCAAGACAGAACCTGAGGCCTGGGTCATAGAAGTTCCAGGACAGCAGGAGAACTAAAGGGGAATAAACAGACACTCCACTCCCCTCAGGGCTCAACTTGTAGCTAATCTGCCTACTGCTGCGGTTATCCTACTGTGGATGCCTTTAGGGGCACAGAACAACCTATGGGGACCCTGACCAGCCCAGGTACAGGACTGTAGGACTGTGTCGGCTCTTTGGGAAATGGGCCTTGTAAACAAGCTGGATGAGTTGACACAGGATACCCAGTATCCTGTTAGACTGTGGTGTGGATGAGTACTCTGGCAGGGCAGGAAAGGGCCAGGGCTGTGGGCAGGAGGTACAGTGGAGCGTAGGAAGGAGAGGGGAACTAGAGGGGGAAGCTGGATTGGTCAAGAGGGTGTGGCCAGTAAGGCCATGAAGCTAACTGGAACCTCCAGGGGTCGCCTGTCAAAGGACAGGGCCTGACCCTCTGTGGACCTTGAAGGTCCACAAGTGGACACGGTCAATCACGGGCTGTAGGTTGACCTCACTCCTCACTCATTAAAGGAGGACGGTTATTCTTTCCCCTTTCTTGGAATATTAATGACAGCTCACTGGGTGCTGCAAGAATATTCATACAGAGATCAGTCAAATCCAGGCTGCCGTGCTGGCACCAAGAGACGGGATCCATCAGAAGGCTGGCACTGTATGGAGCAGTACCCCCTCAGGGGTGTGGTTGTGTACCCCTGCCACTCCTGCATGTCCCCTGGTCCCCTGGACAGGGGTGGGGCTACTCTGTGGTCACCCCAGCCTGAGGACCAGAACCATGAAAGTGTCTGCTTGGGTTTTGAGTGCTGCTCCTCAGACACTAGGCCATGAGTGGTGAATTTCCTGTGCTCAGTGGGGTCTGTTGTCAAGGACAGACTCCCCCAAAGAATGGGCAGACATCAGTGCCCCCTGCAGGGTACAGACTGGTGTGCTGAGCAGCTGAAGCCAGGCCTCTGGGGAGCCCTAGTAACTTCAAGCTGGGTGTCTGGAGCCCAGCACTTCTTGTGTGTGTCCCTGAGCAGCCCACAGACAAAGCACATGGGCTTCCGGTTCCGTTCAGCAGGCGCAGCTGGCTTGGCACCTCTCCCCTCGCCTCTGTGAAACACGTGGTTTCTACTGAGAACGTCTGGTTCAACTCCCTATGCCAGGCTCAGTCCTGCCCCAGGTCTCTCCTGGGGACAAAGGGGCTATATGCTGGTCTCCTCCAGATCCAGCAGTTGCTGGCTTCTTGTCCCGCCCCCACCCGTCGCCTCCCTGGGGTGGGGGCCGTCCCTTGATGTTTCCATCAGTGTTTCCCAGCCTTAGCTAGACTTCATTATTTACAGCACCATGACATCATGATAACATGAATTATTTGTGTGTTTTTCGAATTGTGCTGTGAGAACCCTGTGTGTGTTTTTCTGGCTCCACAATGCACAAGGCACCCTCAGAACACCATCATCTGCGGCAGCGCCAGCCACTGCCGCTGCAGCCTCGGCTGACCCCTCATCCTCCTGCCAGGTGTGTGCCTGTCATAAGTGTGCTAGTGCAGAGGTGTGTGGGTGAGCGAGAGCGTACAGCTATGTCTCACCATCCTGCTTCTCTCTGTGGCTCTGCCATTCTCCATCCCCTCTGGGTGTTTCCTAGAGTGCCGACAGGCTGGAAGAGGCCCAAGTGGCTGTCTCTGCCCTGCTCCGACATTCCTGCCGGAGACAAGGTTGCTATCAGGAGATAGCGGGCAGGTGCTCTTCCCATGCTTGGCTACTGTCTGAGCTCCAGGACCAGTGGGATGACAGGAGGGAGCTGAGGACAGACCACTGGCTACAGTTCTAGGTGGTGTTTCCTCCTCGGCCCAGTTGAAGAGGAAGTGTGGGAGTATCCCAGGTGCAGAGAGGGCTCCCATAGATCCCTGCAGGCCGCATTCTATGGGGGCCTGAGCAGGATCTCAGAGCCATCCTCATGGCTCCTGCTTCTTTCCCTTGGTGAACACTTGGCAGCCCTCGGGGTAAAATGCCAGGCCAGGAAATCAGTGGTACAGCATACTCCAGAGTCTTGTCCTCAGGGATGTGCCCTGTGGGCCAGTGTCCTGAGGGGTAACCCTGCAGAGGATGCCAGACCTGCTCTTGGAACACCGACCTTGAACTCAGTGGCCAATTGTTGAATGAATGAATGAGCAAATCAATGAATGTGCTGTTGTCCCTCCTGTCCTCAGGCCTGGCACATGGCAGGCCTTCAGGGCTCATTTTCTGAATGACTGTGTTAGGTCTAGCTACTGACCGGTCTGGGCTTCTTTCTACAGAGAATGCATCCAGCTCTCATCTGCCAGGACTCGCAGAGGGCACGGCTATGCCCCGAGGAGTTGTCCGAGGCTCTGCTGTCCCTCAGGGGTGGGGGCTGAGTTGTTGCCGCCAGCTCGACCCTCAGCCTTCTCCAGAGCAGGAGGCAGCAGCTGCTCCACAGCTGCACTAAGTGGTGGAGGGAAATTTAGGACAAAGGAGGAAGGAGATTAGAGCATCCAATTTAAACGGAGGGGAGGCATTCAGAAACCAAAACCGTCCTGCCCTAATTCCCGAGCGGAGGGAGTCACGGGCTCTGCGGCAAAGACAAGAAACCAAAATACTCACCCAGTTTTCTTTTGCGGAAGGGATCCAAGCTTGCTTGGCTAGGATCCCACACATGTCCCTTGCCCTGAAGAGCCAGCCACATCCTGAAGACTATGGGAGTCCACCTGTGTCTCCTGGTCACATTCTTCCAGGACCTGGGGGAGGTGGGGTCGAAGCCCACAATTCTACCATGTCAAGGTGGTCTACAGAGTGCCTGGTTAATGAGGGTGAGAGTGGGGCTTCTGGTGTTTCCTGAAGGAGCAGGCCTGTGGGTTCGGTACCCTGTGTGAATCCTGTTGTTTGCTTCATAGGGATTCAGTGGGGATCTGTGTGGCTAGCCTGGGTGGGGTCAGTCACGTGTTGTGGAGAAGGAGCCAGACCTCAGCATTCTGGCAGGTGCCCAGTCCCATTACCAGCCTGTCTGAGACCACACTGAGTCTCCCCAGTCCTCATCACAGCCCCCATTGTACAGTCCTGGACCAGCACAGAAGGGAACTGAGTGCAGCTCTCTTGGCTGGTCGGTGCTATGGTTCAGGTTCCTGCACTCTGCTTGGGGCCAGTGGTGGCCACTGGGACTTGGAGGCTGCAGATGGGAGGGCTTCTCAGGAGCAGAAGCATTTCATCCTCCAGCTGCTAAGTGAAAGCTCCACCACCAGCTTCACTGCAGGAAGAAGAGATGGGGAAGTAGGATGAAGCTGGAAGGACCCGACTCTGCTTTCAGGAGCTCACTGGAGAGACAGCTTTGGTTCTATAAACGAGAGAGTAGGCAGTGGGTAGACTGTGCTCCTTACCTGTTCCACCAAGCACCCAGCTCACCCAGGGGCCCCTCGGCAGCCAGGTCTGCAGGCACTGGGGGCTCATCCTGGCTCAGCCTCCAGTGAGGCTGAGTGATAGAGAGGATGATGCCAAGTTGGTAAGCTGAAACAAGACCTGGTGAACTGACTCTAAAATCTGTGGTTCAAAGCAAATTCACAGACTGATGTTGAGCTAATGAGTCAGGAGCTCAAGGCAGGGAGATGCTCTACCCTGGCCTGAAAGGCAAATCTACAGGATAAGCAGGAGTGTGCACTGCACAGGGTCTTTCGTGATCAGACTGTGCATCTATCCTTCAGCTTGATATCAAGAGATACCAGGAAAAAACCCTCCCCCGGGGACAAGGGGGCTAGTTACCATGAGCAGGCCTCTCCAGCATCCCTGTTCACACAGCCCAGGAGGGGCTTGCTGGGGCAGGCCACAAGGCAGCTATGGGGGCTCTCCCCCAGGTTCCACAGGCAGCCTGGTCTGAAGCACTCCACCCCTGCCCCTCCACTTGGCGCCTGCGCAACACTTTTTGAATGGCAGTGAAATCCAGCATTCTTCTGGTTACCAAGTGCGCAGCCAGTGTGTTAAGCACAGTCACACTGCTATACAGCGGTCACCTTAGCCCATCCTAATGGAAACCGTCCCCGTTCACACACTGCCCCCCCCACACCACCTCCTACCCTCTGTTTCTGTGGATCTGAAAGCTCTTGGGACCCCACAGGAATGGAGTCCCATAGGATGTGATCTTATGTGACTGGCTCACCTCTCAGCACGCTGTCCTCAAGGTCCATGCCTGTGGTGGCAGATGTCAGACCTCCTCCCTGCTGAGGCTGAGTGCTGCTCTGTCCTGTGCATGGACACCTCAGGGCTTACCCACCGTCCCTCGCTGCTTGCTGTTGCTTGCGCTGCTGGAGACTGACATGCCACGACATATGAACTAACTAATACACAAGTAATATCTTTGATACCTGCTTTCATTTTATTTCTTTATTTACTTTATTATTCTCTATTTTATGTGTGTGGGTATATTACCTGCATGAGTGTAAGTGCATCCATGGCTTATATGCCTGCGGGGATCAGAAGATGGTGTTGGCTCCCCTGAAACTAGAATTATGGATGGTTTTTAGTTGCCATGTGAGTTCTGGGACTCGAACCCAGGTCTTCTGCAAGAGCAGCCAGTGCTCTTAACCACTGAGACATCTCTCCATCCCTGTTCTGTTTATTTTTAATTACTTTATATTTTATGATTTGTTTTCATTGTGCTGGAGATGGACCCCAGGACCTTATGTATGCTAGCCAAGCTCTCTACCCCTGACTCCCCCAGACCTCTGCTCTCACCTCTTTGGGGTGCCGACCCAGAAGAGGGGTTGTGAGCTGTCTAGCTGTCCTCTGTGTATTTTGGGAACTCTGTCACGCCATCTCTCATGACCTTTATCTCGTTCCCTCAGTCATTCACAAGGATTCGAAGTGCTCCGCATCCTCACGGCCGACTACTTCACTGTCCCCTTCCTTTTTCCTCCCCAGCTGCTGTGGTGGGCGTGATGTGGCATCTCACTGTGTGAGAAGCCTGACATCATCAGTCTCATGTAGCCCAGCATAGTCTTGAACTCACTCTGAAGCTGAGGATGACTTTGAACTGATTCCACTGCCTTTTCTCTCCAAATGTCAGGATTATGCCATACTGTTTACGCAGTACTGAGGGTGGAACTCAGGGGTTTGTGCATGCCAGGCTAGCAATCTTACCAACTGACCTACATCCCTAACCCCTTAATATAGTCTCTTCATGGTCCAACTTCCCTCCTAGGACAGAAGACTAAGAGAAATTCCCCACAGGAGCCCTGCTGCCCACCATCTTACCCCGATAGCAGGGAAGGCTCTAGCCTGCAGAAGTCCCAGGCTACCTTTTTGGGAGAGCTCTGGATGGAAGCCACGTGGTTAAAGGACTTGAGTAGATTCTGCTCCTTTAATAAGTAGCGGCTCCTGGTCTAGAGTCCTGAGAGGGGGATTGCTGCTGCTGATGAGAGCTGTCTAGGGTACAAGAATACCTTCTCTGAGAACTTGCCACTCCCAGGCCTGAAGGGATACCTAGAATTCAAGTACAGAGTGAAGAGACAAAGTGCCCCACTGTGGGGGGGGAGGGCATAGGTGACAGGCCTGTGGCTTCTGAGGACAGTATGGTTAAGAAGTGGCAGGCTAGGTAGGGAGCAGGTGGAGGCCAGACAGGAATTAGCAGGCAAGGAGGACAGAGTAGGGCCACACACAGATCAGCCAGTCAGATGTCACCCACATCTCCAGCATGTGTGTCTGCAGGACAATCAGACTCTTCCATCAGAGACACAGACATCTAAAGCCCTTCCCACATGGGTTGGGCAGATCTACCTCCCTCATAGGAACCACAGATACTGGGGATGGAACCTCGGGGCCTGTCAGCCTCTCCTGCCTGCTGAGCCAGTACATCTCCTATGCCACAGTGATGGATGAATGACTAGTGTGGACACAGCCCTCTCAGGGGTGACAGCAGAGCCAAGGCTGGCTTGCTGGGCTCAGTACTGATCACAGAGGTGATAACGAGATTTGTGAAGGATTTGGGTGCCCCAGCATCTCAACCCAGGGAGATGCCCTGTGGCCTAGGGTGACCCCAGATGTGGAGTGGACCCTGTGAAGGGACTATAAGAGTGGCCTGTGACCCCAACCAGGGTCCACACCCATTCACTACATAACTGCCATGAGAGTAGACATGGAGCAGGGGGTGGACAGAAGAGGGCAGAGCCTTTGTGGGAGTCCATATACTGTAGACTGGACAGCCAAGGTGGGCTGGACACCAGCAGAACTGGGCTCTAACAAGAAGATCTCTGGCTGGGTGGTGGAGTGAGCCCCATGATTTGTGTTCTGGGTTCCTGGGAGCTAAAAGCCAGGTCAGGTTGAGGGAACCTTGCTGGGCCTACTGAATAGAGCATAGCCTACTGAATAAAGCATAGTCTTCTGGGTAGAGCATAGCCTTCTTAGCCCAGCAGCTTAGGTAAGAGCTTACAGAAGGGCCTGGCCTTGCTGGTGAAGCACCCTGGGCACCCTGAGGGTGAGACAGAGGTGCCAGAAGTCGGGCAGTGGGGAGGGGCTCTGCTCACCAACCAGCACAGCTGCTACCCCCCCCCACCCTCCAGCCTCCCAGATCAGGGAGACAGAGAGCCTCAGGCTCTTATGCGGCAGAGTCTGTGGGCTGCTGGGGCCAGGCATGCTATTACATCAGAGGTAAGAGTGGATAACTGGCAGCCTGCACCTGTAGGGCAAGCAGGGTTGGAGGCCAGCTGGCCCATGTGGCTCTTTCATACAGAGGGGCTGAGAGAGGCCTCAGAAACCAGGGGCCTTTGGACAGAGACCCCACAAGAAGGGCCATAGTCAGTCTAGAAGATGCTAGGGAGGGAGGAGCCTGCAGACCGTACAGCAGTGAAGCAGGCATTTAGAAGGCGTTTTGGAGTTACAAAAGTGCTTGCTTGGCACATACAAGCCCTGCTTTGATCTCTAGCATCACATGAACCTGGTGTGGCAAATACCTGATCTGTAATTCCAGTGCTTGGGGAGTAGTGGCAGCAGGATCAGAAGTTCCATGTTTGCCAGGCATGATGGTGCACACTTTAATCTCAGCACTTGGGAAGCAGAGGCAGGCAGATCTCTGAGATTAAGGCCATCCTGGTTTATATCATGAGTTTCAGGCTCACTGTGGTTGCAGAGAGACCCTATCTCAAAAAGACAAAAATAGTTCAATGTCATGTGAGTTCAAGGCCAGTCTGAGTTACAGGACAATCTGGGGAGGGAGCGGAGGAGGAAGAGGAGGAAGAGGAGGAAGAGGAGGAGGAGGAGGAGGAGGAGGAGGAGGAGGAGGAGGAGAGGAGGTGAGGAAGAAGACAGGAAGGAGGAGAGGAGGAAGGGGGGAGGATGAGGAGGAGGAGGGAGAAGAGAAAGAGGAGGCATTTGCTAAAGAGCTCCGACCCCTCAGCTTGAGCTCCACAAGGTAACTAAAAACAAGATGAATGCCTAGCACCCCTGCCTCTTTACTTTGGATGAAAGCACGGAGAAAAGTCATGGTCCTTAACCTTTCCTCTGGAGTGACCTTGGATAGCAGGAAGAGAAAAGCCTCACAGGCAGATCACCCGCTAGATGAGGACAGTTATCTCAGCAATAACATGTTAGGACTGGGAACAGTGGTAAAGCACTTGCCTGCCGTGCGTGAAGCCCTAGGCTCAAAAACAGTTGCTCAGCAATGAACACGTTAACAACTTATCAGACCAACTTGCAGAGCCCAGACTATGATGGACCAGGACTGCTTCATTATGCCCTCTCTTTAAGCCTATATCTCATGCAAGTCAGTACCCTGAGGATGGACTTGGGGAGGGATCAATGGACCCCTTTATCAGTTCTTCCCAATGTGGACACAGGACACATTCAAACTGAATCATTCTCTCTCTCTCTCTCTCTCTCTCTCTCTCTCTCTCTCTCTCCCTCTCCCTCTCCCTCTCCCTCTCCCTCTTCCTCTCCTCTTTAAGACAGCCTCATGTAACCCAGGACTGGCCTTGAACTCACCATGTAGCTGAAGATGATCTTGACTTTCTGATTCTCCTGAATCACATGCTGAGTGTTGGGATTACAGGTGTGTTTCTGTCGTGTTGGAGAATGGGTGGCTAGGCCTAGCTTGTTGAGGCTATTGGAGGCCAGGTCTTTACCCTAAAAACTCATGTGGCAGCAGGAGAAAAGACACGGTGGCAGAAGGGCGCTGGTATAGAACACTTCATGCAAAAACCAGTGTAGCTGAAGCTGGATGTGGTGGTGCAAATGCCTTTAGTCCCAGCATTTAGAAGGCAGAGGCTTCTAAATCTCTGTAAGATCGAGGCCCGCCTGGTCACCAAATCAAGTTCCAGGCCAGATGGGGATACAGGAAGATCTTGTCTCAAAAAAACAAAGACAACCATACACCACTCAAAGAAATGCCTTTTCACAACAGATGGAGGCTATTACAGAAATCCACAACTGGTCACACTCAGAGTATAGCTGAGAGATGCTCAGCCCTAAGTGACACATCTACAGTGGAACCTCTGTACCCAAGGCTCATAGAACACAGCAGATCAGGGGTGGAGAGAATCCTAATACATCCCTCAACTCTCACCATACAACGTTTCCTCCTACAAGAGAATGCGATACACAGAGAAGGTCACAACTGACTAAGTTTGAGAGACCAACTTGCAGAGCCCAGACTACAATGGACTATAAAAGACTACAGAATGCATGTCCTTGGATAGGACTCCTATATTAAACCTCACCCACCCATGGCTTGGGGACCATTTCAGAAGACAGGGTGGAAAGATTGAGGGCTGGTGCTTGAACATAAGGAAACAGGCTTTCAGGCCACTGGGAACTTGTTCATATGAACTCACAAAAATGGTGGCAGCGTGCACAAGACCCACACCGACTCAGACAAAAAGCCAGCGAAGAATGAGGGGAACAGGCAGTGGGCCCCGACCTCACCGAGGAACTGTAGGCAGCTGATCACTGCTGGGTGAGGGAGAGGAGATCTTTCAGGGAGACTCTAGATGCCAGTGGATGAACTTGCATCAAGGGACATCTGGGAACAAATGCTTGACTGGAAAGACTTAACATATTAAGACCAAATTCATGAAATCCTGAAGACTGTGTGTTGCCAGGGAGGGGTGGGGGGGAGGGTGGGTTCGGATTGGGGAGGCCGTCTAAATATGATTAAGATCTATTATATGAAATGCATAAAACTCAAAATATTTTTTAAAACCCTACCCCAAATAAAAAACAAATGTGACTGAGCTTGGGTGGGGGTGGAATGGGGTGATGGGAGCTGGAGTTGGACAGGCGTGGGGTAGGCATGTGCTATGGAGGGGTGTCCTGGCTACTCATGCACTAGGCTCATGTTCTGAAGGAGAGATGAGCAGGTTCCGTGACAGTTAATCTTTCTCGTGAACTTGACTGGATTGAGAATCCCCTAAGAGGCACGCCTCTGGGTGTGTCTGTGAGGAGTTTCCAGAGAGGACTAACTAACTGGGAAAGAAGACCCACCCAGTGAGTGACCAGACTGAATAAAGGAGAAAAGAAGAAAGCCAGCTGAGTACCAGCATTCCCCATTCCACTTGTCCCCATGGAAGTGTGAGCAAGTGGTCTGTGGCCAACATGCCTTTACTACCATGATGGACTGTTGCCCCCGAGCTGTGAGCCAAAATAAATCCCTCCTCCCCTAAGACGCTCTTGTCAGGTGTTTGATCTTGATGACAGGACCCTTGTGTGGGGAGCTGAGAAGTAGGCCTGACCTCCTCTGGAGGAGACCCTAGATGAGGGACCCCAAGGGCAGAGGTGGCAGGGTGTGGGGTGGTCAGCCTCATGATCTAGCAGTGAGGCAGAGCATCAGGGTAGGCAGACTGCATCTGGGCCGTGAAGCAGGTGACAGGAGGTCTGGATGGAGCGGCAGAAGGTGGGGGAAGGAGGCGAGTCTCCAGCTGGGCACAGCACGAGTGGAAACTGCCCTAACATGAACCTCAGATGGAAGGAAGAAGGCCTCACCCCAGGCCTGGGCATGGAGCATGCAGACCACACCTTACCCTGCACATACCTCTGAAGCCTGTCCACAGGCTCCTGGGGGTGTCAGTCCTCAGGACAGGCACTCCTGAGCTATGGGGATCCCTGGAAAAGAAGAGCTACATGTGATCAGGGTTTGAGTGTACAGCTGCTTGGGGCCCTGACTCTGTGGTTCAGAGGTTTGTTTGTAAATATTTCTTATGATCCACATCCCCAGTTCTACAGATTAAAGGAGGAGAAACCTGTGGACTCCAGCCATGGAAACTGAGGATCAGACCTTCAGCTAGAACCCATCTCAGAAGTGCTGGGGTCTCAATGAGATTCTCCAAAGTAGCAATGTGGCCTCTGGACCTCTGTGCCAACTAGAGGTGGGTCTGCCTTTCCCAGTGGTTGTTGATTGCAGCATAAGACCTTCATGAAGAATAGGCAAGCACTTGTGCCACCCAGCAGCACTCCAGTGCCTCAAGCCCATCTTGGCTCAAATAGTGACCAAGTGCAGAGAGCTCAACCTGGAGCCCACACTCTGCTAAGGACTCGTTCTGCAGAGTCCCTGCTACAAAACATCGAGTAAGTAAGCCCTGGGACGGGCTGCATCTTCTTTCTAAACTTCATCTTTCCGATGTGTAACACAGGAATTAAGAGAGCGAACCTCATAGATTAGTTGTGAAATTTGAATTAGGCATTGTGCTCATGGGGCACAGACCAGGACGTGATTTGATAGAGACTCCATGTTTTACACTTAAAATGTGCAAGAAGGTGGCAAATGGAACTGCACTCACACTCTCTCGAATTAGACAGTACCTGTGGTCTTCCTTTTGGCATGTTTGCACATGCGTGGTGTGAGTGTGTGTATGTGTACATGTGTGTGGAGGCCAGAAGTTGATGTCGGGTGTCTTCATTGACAGCTCTTCATTTACTGAGGTAGGGCCTCTCACTGAACCTAGAGCTCAGCGGCCACTTCTGCCTGGCTTAAAAAAAATGTTTTTGATTGATTTATTTTTATTTTATGTGTACAAGTGTTTTGCCTGCATGTTTGTAAGTGCACCCATGTATGTAATGCTGTGGAGGCCAGAAAAGGGTGGCATATCCCCTGGAACTGGAGTTATGGATGACTGTTAGTCGCCATGTAGGTGGTGGGAGTCGAACCTGGGTCCTCTGCAAGAGCAACCAGTGCTCTTAACTGCTGAACTATCTCTACAGGACCACTGCCCCTCCATGCTTTTACCTGGGTGCTGGGGATCTGAACCCTAGTCCTTACGCTTGCATAGCAAGTGCTTTATCCACTGAACCACCTCTCCAGTGTGTCTAGTATCTTATTAGATTGTGGGGGCTGGGCTGTGAGTGTGAGGGGCAGCAGTCCTACCCAGCACAGGGGAGGTCTTGATTTACATTCCTAATTTTGCAAAAATTAAGAAAAAAATTAAAACTTGCATTTAGTGGCACATGGTTTTGATCCCAGCATAGAAGCAAGTGGATCTCTGTGAGATGGAGGCCAGCTTGCTCTACATAGTGAGTTCCAGGCCAGCTGAGGTACAGGAAGACCCTGTCTCAAAAAGATGAAAAAACAAGACCAAAAATCCTTGTATTTAAAAAACAAAATGATCAGACAAATTTGCACTATGTTCAAAGTGTGAGCAGTTCCCCCAGGAGAGTGTGGTAGGGACCCTGGCACTATCTCCACCCCCTTTGTGGGCCCCTTTTGTACGCAGTGACCCAGCCCTGGCCACTAGAGGACTGCAGGGCCTAGTGGACTGCTTCTGGAGTCTGGCGCTTAAGGTGGGTAGCAGCAGATTCGCAGGGGCATGGAACTGAGACTTAAAGTCAGAAGCCTATAGAAAATTCTCTGTGGCTGCCATCTCCTGCCTGGGTCTCAGGCTTGCTCAGAGTCCCCCTCCCCCACCTGGAGCTCTGGGCCTTGGGCTCACATCTGTGAGCAGGTGGCAGTAATCCACAGCTGCAAGGGCTTGCAGGCCAGGGCCTCATGCCCACTTATGGTGAGTTCAGCCACCTGTGAATGGGTGTCTCCAGCATGCAGGCTACAGTCCCCTCCCCCAACTTACCTGAACACTCTAGGCTGCCCTGTGGAATTGAGGAGGACCTGGGGCTGAATTTAGTTCTAAGTGCCAATCGGGAAATAGCCCAGTGTTCCTGGGGGTCCTATATCCATCTTCTTAGTAGGCTGACAGGGCAATGAGCTAGTGTGTCTTGGGGGTGTTTTCTAGAAGCAGAGCTGAAGTCAAGTTCAGGCCAAGGCTGGGTAATGACCAAGACAAGGACCAAGCTTGAGGCCAGGATCCAGGATGCTCAGCCAAGCTGGCGTCCAGCAATGACCTTGGCCAGCAGCCAAGGTCTTGGTGGGAGGGGGGTTTGTAGCTTTTCTTCTCTTTACTCTCTTCCAGTGACCTTGCTCATGACCTCTGTCCTGGGGCCACTCCCTTGTTCCTGCAGGGATCCTTGTGTGCCATCGGGTTAAGTATGGCTGTGCCCACAGTGGGACTCAAGTGGGGAGCCGCAATCAAAGGGACTTTCTGAGTACTTTTAAGTGTGTGTCCGGGTTTAGTTCTGTGCACTTGACTTAAAATAAGATCTCTGTCCACGAGGGGACGACGGTTCTGGACAAACGGGGAGCCCAGGGGACGGTGACTGGAGTGACTGTTACTCCTCTGGAACACACCGGGGCCTGAATACAGAATGAGCCTCCTCCCTATAGAGGCGGGTCGGTGGGCAGGAGGCGCCAGTGTCCGATGTTTCCCTTAAGGTTGCTGGGTCACGCGCCCTCCCTATCCGAAGCTGGTTGGTGCCAATGCAGACGCGGGGAGAGGGCGCTCCGGAACCAGGGGAGGGCATGGCGCGGGGGAGGGGGGTCACCTCAGGTCCTTCCCGCGTCCCGCCGCCGACCCTGGCCCCTCCGCGTGCCCGGTGCAGGCTCGGACACTAGGAGCTCCAGAAGGCCGGCGCCCCGACTCTCTGGCCCCGGATGCCCACTCCCACCCGCCTGGACCACCCTGCGCTCCCCGCCCGGGCGCCCACCTGGCGGCGAGTGCGCGCGCGCGACTCGCGCGCTGTCCCTTTAAACGGCCCGCGGGCGCCTCCCCCGCGCCCCGCCCCCGCCGCGGTGCGGCCGCCGGTGCTGGGCGAGGTCGGAGAAAGTCCGCGGGCGCCGGAGCGCGGGGACGCCGAGCACTTCCTGCCGCGGGCGGCGCCGCAGCTGCCCAGGCCGGACCGGGCCGGGCGCCCGCAGGTACGGCCAACTTGGCGCGCGCCGCGCCGTCCCCACCGCCGGCCGCTCGTCCGGCCGCCCCGCCGCACTTCCCGCAAACTCCGCGGCGCGGGCAACTTGCGCGCCCGCCGCCTGCCGCAGTGCCCGCCGCGCGCCCGGGGCGCGGCCGAGTTGGGCGCGGGCCGCGCGGGAGCTGCGCGCTCGGGCCGGGACGGAGGGGCGGCCGCGCCTGGGGGTCCGGGCCGCGAGCCCCAGCGGGCGGGCCGAAGCGGGGTTTGGGGGTCCGGGCGGCGCGCTCTGGGGGAGACCCCAGCCCCTGGCGCGCTGGCGCCTGCGCCCCGCCGGGTCCTCTGGCCACTGGGAGACCCCGGCGCGCAGCGGACCGGTGGGACCGCCCAGCCGTCCGCCGAGGGGACGCCCCGGTGACACTGGCCCCCGGCCAGGACGTAGGGGACACACCCCTCCGGGCCAGCGGGGTCGGAGGCGGCTCGTCTACGCATCCACCGCGGCCCGCACCCTCCCTGCCCGGCCAGGTGGGCCCCTTGGTGGGCTGGGGTCGCCGTTACCTCCTGGTCTCGCTGGTGTCGGCTCCAACCTTGGGCGACACGAGGGCTCGCTGCCGCGGGAGGGGGCTCCTAGCGGTCCCTGTTTCTGCGTCTCTGCAAAGTTAAGGTCTTGAGACCCAAGCTCCTTCTTCCGAGAAACTCGGAGGGGCGTGTGTGTGTGTGTGTGTGTGTGTGCGCGTGTGTGTTGGAAACTGCCCCATCCCCTTGGCTCTACACCCGAGGTTGCTTCTCTTGTGCCGATGGGATGGGGTCAGCGGGGTCGCCATGGCCCTTCTCAGGCTCTGTGGGCAGATCCGTCCCACGCTGCTGACTGCAGGTGCCGCTTGAACCTAGGGTTTTCGGGGGGCTCGGTTCTTCGGATCCCTTCTGCCCTCTGCTCCCCCTCCTTGGAGCTTCCTCATGGAGATGTTTTGTTTGCCTCTGCCGGGTTCTTGGTCCTGTGAAGCCGGCCGCTCCAAGCAGTTCATGTGCACATTTATTGATGGCCCTGCCGTCCCTGGTGTAGCTCTGTGACCCTGTTCTGCCTCTGCTTCCCCTTTCTGTCCCCTTTCTTGTTCCTCCTGCTAGCTCTTGACTGCTGTTCCTTTCTATTTTCCATTTTGGCCCGAGGATGAGAGCAGGATGTCCCATGGGGCTTTGCACTCTGTGTGGTCTTTAAGCCTCACTGTGCCCTGGGTTGGCTGTGACTTCATTTCACAGATGAGGGGATAAGGCCTGCTCAGCTAGGAGTTGGAAAGCCAGTACTCCAATCCTACCCTCCAACAGCCTTCCTCAGGACCCTGGAGCCCCCAACTCGGGTCCCCTAGGGTGCCCTTTGCACTGTTCCTTCAAGGAGGCCTTATGGGTCTTTCTTCCTGGGTCATCCCTCTGTGAGGTGGCACCTTCGCTGGAGCCAAAATGAAAGAGAGGCGAGCTTTTGTCCTCCTGATCTGTGGGCTCCATGGTTGGAATTAGCCTAAGTAGAAGAAGACATCACCTATCACCTCGAGGTGGCTGGGCATCTTTTCTCAGCCATCTCCCTCAGGACAGGATGGGCCAACGCTGGGCACCCTGGTGTCCCAACCTGACTGATTTCGGGAGCTCAAAGCCATTTGCAGCAGTGAGAAATGCTATCAGAGAGAGGCCCACACCAGGCTGTTTGTCATCTGCCCTCAGTCTGTGTTAGGAACTGCTGGTGTTGAGCACAGCGTGCCCAGAGGGGCCCTTCCTGGGAGAGGGGCTTATGAGTGACTTTGACAGACTCACCAAACCTCCGTTTTCAAACTTGTGCCTCGACCTGCGTTGTCCTATCAGGATAGAGATGGAGTGCAGAGGCCCTCCTTGCCTGAGTGGCGTGGGCGGAGGTCCTTCCTGCCTGGTTAATGCGGTAGGCAATATAATCTCTAGGGCCTTCTCTAGCCTTGAAACAAGGGTCCAGCACTCGTGGAGCAGAAACTAAGAGCCGTGGTGGTCTTACCAGCGTGTGACTTCTCATCTCTGACCTCTGTGATCCTGGAAGGCACAGGTGGGAACTGAGTGGCTGCCAGCCCTACTGTCCATGGCTCCTCCACAACCTCCCCTAGACCTGCTCCCTGCATGTCACAGTCAAGGAAGTCACCCCATCTATCCCCTGTTGCCTGGGCTCTGCTCCTTCAGCCTGGTGGCTTGCTGGGAATTTTCTCTGTGAAGAGTTTTCAGTGTTTGAAGTCAGTTTGGACATAGGGGTAGGATGACCCTCCAGCCTTTCTAAGCGACTGGGTGCAGTGTGCTGTTTGTGGGGTCCTGTGACCATGAACTACAGGCAGACCTTAGTCCCTGGCCTTCCCCTGCTTCAGACCCCCAGTGTAGGAAGCACATTTGAGAACATGACCTTGGCACCCTCCCCCCATCCCTTATGGTGTGCTGCCCGCCCTGGGGTACCCACCCTTGCTTGGTAGCTGTTGTGTGTGTCTTGTTCAGGCTGGTCTCCTACTGGGCCCGAGTTCTCAGGCTGCCTTCCAGTTCTGAGGAGTGTTGGCTGGTTGGG
Organism: Eospalax fontanierii; assembly: GCA_035773235.1. Taxonomy (NCBI): domain Eukaryota; kingdom Metazoa; phylum Chordata; class Mammalia; order Rodentia; family Spalacidae; genus Eospalax; species Eospalax fontanierii. The sequence goes on from CM069541.1 coordinate 62,511,987, forward strand.
GGTGCTGTCTCCCATGGCTGAATCCCCAGAGACTAAGGAAACCTGGGTAGGCTTTGAAGCCTGTTTTGATATTTTTTGAGCTAGAGTCTCCTGTAGCTCCGGCTGGCCTCAAACTCAAGTAGTTGAAGATGACCTTGAACTCCCGAACCTCTAGCTTCTACCTCCCGTGTAGTGTGTGTGGACGTGTGTGTGTGTGTGTGTGTGTGTGTGTGTGTGTGTGTCTCCACACCTTCCTCCAGGCCTGGTCTTTTAAAGAAGGGAGCAGAGACCTGTGGTGGTGTTAGAGGGATCGCCAAATGCAGGAGACAGGTGTCCCCAAACCCCTTGGACACTGGACTAAAGTGTGGGCTGCCTGTGGCTGGCCCCATAAGGGAGTAAAACTTGGTGTAGGTGTGACCAGGCTTCCAGAATTTGTTAAGGACTGGCTTGCTGAGGTTACTTCCTGAGCAGCCTGTCCCTCACCATCATTTCTGAAGCAGTGTGAGCAGCCTGGCCTGGGGTCCCACCCAGGGCTGGGGAGCTTGGCCAGCATGGGTCCCCCTCTTCTACCCAGTTTCTGAGATGTGGGTGCCGCCTGCCCCATGGCCTCCCTGCCACTGCCTCCTTCTTGTGGGTTTCCTTTGCTTTTCAGCCTATGTCCCTACCTCCCCACTGGGCCCCTGTCACTGGGGAGGCAGCCTGTGATCTGGTTGGAGGTAGCTGTTCCAGCCTGTGCTAATGCAAGGATCTTGACAGCCTCCTTCTTTTTTAGCAAATTCTCACTCTCCACAGGCCTGCTTCCTGCTGGCATCACCTGCAGTCCTCACTTCCTGAGAGTCAGGGCTGCCTCTGTGCTGTGACCAGGCTCGCCTTTAAAGTTGGAAGCTTGGGTTTAGGAGTGGAAAGCTGTGTGCACGGTTCTTAGTGACTGACTAAGGCCCGTAGACATAGAAGACGCTGCTGCACTGAGAGCTTTGGGTTCGTGTCCATTTGAAGTATGGACTCCAAGGCCAATGCCAGGCGAGTGCTGTCTCTTGCAGATCTGGAAATCTGGGAGTCTTCTGAGTAGAGTGGACTCCGACCCAGGGCCCTTCCTGCCCTAAGTCTGCAGTGCTGGGCCTGGATTCTGGGAGGCTATTGGATTAGACACCTGAGGTCAGGTTATTAGAGATCTCTCTGCCTACAGGGCCTTTATGACCTTGGGTCTGTAGCCCTTCCTGGCCTGGGCCCCACCCTGTCTCCATGATGGCTCTGCCTGCTGTCATTGGGATGGTGGGAATGCTGGCCCTTTAAGGAGAGACTGGTTCAGTCCCTGGGAGAAGGAGGCTTTTTCTCTGGAGTTGTTTCCAGGTCCCTTGGGAAGAGCTGGCTGGGGCTTTCAGAAGGAATCTTGCCCCTCCCCCTTGTACCAGGCCTGGCATCCAGGAGGGCGCTCGGCCATGGACAGGCTGCCAGTTCCAAGCCCGCCCCTTACTGGTGTCTGGGAAGCAGGCAGGGCGGGGGGGCGGGAACAGAGGGGCCTGAAAGTGTCCTTATATAGTCATTGGGGGTGAGTGGGGAGCCACGCCTTTGAACCATCCAGACCTGGGGTGGCCCTTGCCCCCTAGCATTCATGGGGAGGGTTGGCAGTCTGAAGGGCAGCAGAATCTAGGGCAGAGTACATTTAGTTCATCAGAGCCAGGACCCCAAGTGATGTTTGTTGATTGAAAATAAAAATCTTTGAACCCTCTGTAATCAGGATCAAGTATACTTTGAAAACCATCATTTTTTAAAAATTGGAGGAGACAGTGTGGCCACTGGCTGCTGGTTCCCTGAATGGGTAGTAGGGCAGGATACCTGCTGGTGAGGTAGGCTTTCCTATATACAGTGCTGATGCCCCCTTTTATGGTGGCAGCTGGGTGGACCTTCTGAACTCCGACTCCGCCCTGTCCCGGTGTTTCTGGAATCTCTTCTCTCATTTCTTGTGCTGCGGGAGGCGGAGGTGAGGGCCAGGACAGATGCCTGCCTGTCCTGCTGCAGACTTCTGGGGTGTCTCCCTCGCCACTGAGGCCCTGGCATCCGAGGGGGTGTCCCTGGCATTCTCTCCTCCTTTGCCCAGTCCTCACTGTGCCAGCTCTTTGCTGTATCTTGATTCTGCTCTTAAAAATCACAATGTTAACACAATTTGCCTGTTTGATCTGGTTTCCATTGCGCTGCTAAGCGCCTTTGTTAAATTTTGTATATTGATACTTTTTGTTGTTGTCAGCAGTTTTTTCTTCTTTTTTTTTTTGGATATAAAGCCATTAGGGTGAGGGAAGATTAAAAAGATACATTACAATTAAAATGTTAATGAAATCCGCATCATACAACTTTTGAAACCCTTCAGGCATTTATCTTGCCTGTGTCATGTCCATTAACTTTGGCTATTCTTATTCCACACTGACCCCTGCTGAGAGATTTGTGCCATAATTGGATTTTTTTTAATAAAAAAAAAAGAAGAAAAAAAAAGCTTTTAAGAAAATAGAGGTTGAGTGGCTAGCCCTGGTTCCTAAATGAAGAGAAAGGAAAGTGGAAGATGGGAGAGCTTGGCTTCCTCATGGGGGACAAGCTCAGGGCCCCCCTCTCTGGCAGGAAGTTATGCATTTGAGGGGCTGGAGAGATGGTTCAGCCGTTACGAGCACTGGCTGCTCTTGCAGAGGACCTGTCTGGTTCCCAGCACCCATATGGTGACTGACAATCATCCTAACTCCGGTACCAGGGGATCCAATGCCTTCTTCTGACCTCCTCGGGCATTGCACAACACGGGTGCACTTACACACTTGGAGGCAATGCACTCATACACATAAAATAAAAATAAATAAGTCAAAAAAAAAAAGAAGAAAAAAAGATATATTCTTGGTGTGTGGCTGTCTAGAGGTGGAGCCCAAAGGGAGGAGAGCTTAGCGTAAGGATTAGGCACAGTTCTGAGAGGACAGGAGCCCCTGTTTCCTTCTTGACCTCCACCACTCCCCTCTGCCTGTGACACATGCAGATTCTAGGAGAGCTGAACAGAATGTACCAGGGATGATGTCAAATGTTAGGGAACACTGGTGTTTTAAGCTAGAGCTTGGGGCTGTGGCAAAGGAGAACCCCAGGTCTCCTTCCCAGGGAGGTTGAGAGTTTAGGCTTACGTATGGCTTCTGGGAGGGGAGATCAGGTATGTGCGCAGGTGTGTGTATGTATATTATATGTATGTGCATGCGTGCAGGTGTGGTCCATGGCCCGCAGCCTCTGAGTCCCTGGGACTGGTACCGGCAGTGCCAGAGCTGGTCAGGTGGTTGGCAGTGGGCTGCAACAGACAGATTTCATGTCTGTGTGTTTTTGCAACACCTTTCTATAAAGGGAAACATAATTTAAAATATGATTACTTAGTGTTGTAACAGCGCCTCAGCCGCTCTGCTGTGCAAGAGATCATTATCAGAGTCTGATATTAACTTGCAAAGAATATTATGCAAATTGCCTGCAGCTTGGGAATCCTCACAGGATGGGGCCTGGCTGGCTCCCCTGGGGCTCAGGACCTCCAGAAATGATCCTGTACCCCTTGTCCTTGGGCGGAACCTTTCTTCTTCTTCCTCCCCCAGCAGGCCTCTGCTTTCATCTACAGCCAGGACACTGAGCCTGCAGCCAGGCGGGCTGATGGCCTCCACATGCGGACCTGGCTCCGAACTTCAGGTTCTCTGAGGGCCACCACACAGCCTTCACCTCCCTTTGCCTCGGTGGTGGGGACCTGGGAGCTTCCTGGCAGGCTCTGGTGAGAGATAGCACCTTTGGTTACTATGGCTGGGGCTGGGCCTGGGCACTCATGAACCCCTACAGCTTAGCAACCTCTGAGGAAGGGAAGACATGTGGCCTGGATGCAGGGGTTGTCCTCCTAGCTGACTGACCACGGGGCTTGACTGCTTTCAGGAATGCACCTGGGGAAGGGTGTGCTGTGTCATGGATGTGTCCTGGTGTCCTGTCTTCGGGGGTTTGATGGTGGCTCCACCATTACAAAGAAGGCATGTCGTATGTCTGCCCTCCTAGGCCATGCTGATGGGGGTGGCACAGTCTGATTACTAGAACATTCCTTTCAAATGCTCTATTCCAGTGTAACAAAGTCCCACAGAGCAAGTATCAGGCAGCAGTGTGCCTGACTCTGCACCGTGGAAAGACCTGGGTTGAGTTCTCAGTCTATCCGGTGGCTGTGAAAGCCCAGTAGTCCGTCCCCTAAAGATGGTTCCTTCCAGTGTGGTGAAACTGACACCCACTGGGTGTCTCTGAATGTTCGCTTGGCACCCTGAACCTCCCAGTGCAGTGAGGAGTTCTAGGAAGTAGGGCCCTGCCTGGGGATGCCCCCAGCTTTCCCGAGGCATGGGGCTGGAGCTGAGGGCAGCCTCTGGTATCCACTGGATGGGTAGGCATGCTCCCTCTCTAGCAACTGGATGGGGCAGGCTGGACTCTTGAAGAGGCCAGGGGTTGATGAGGGTCTTATCGGGGATCCTGTTGCCATCATCTGCGGCTTTCTTACCCAGGATCCTCTTAGGGTGTGGATCCTGTCTCCCATGGCACTCAGATCCTGATCCTGGCCCTCAGTTTCTCTGTGTATGAAGTGGGGGAAGCTGACCATGAGCTCTGAATAGAGGACAGTACCCCACTGTAGTCACCAGGGCCGTTGGCCATGGCTGATCACCAGTTGGCTCTGTCGTGGCCACCTTGTATCATGTCCTGGGGGTGTGTTCCAACATGCTGAGCATCCTATGACTTAGTTGGGTGTCTCTTTTTCGGTTCTCTCGCCCCACTTGTGATGGTTGCTGTAGGGCTTGGAGTGTGGCATGCCTGCCAGCACGAGAGGATGGTGGTATTTGCACCATGTATGTGGTGTGCAGGAGGCGGCATCCAAGACACCCTGGGGTGTATTGAGGACTCCTGGTCTCAACTAGAGGAGACCACATCACCCCATCAGAGCCCTGGAGAAGGGGGGCATGTCATATTCTATCCTCAGAAGTAGCTTGCAGACACAACCAGGATTCTCCAGGGTCTTCCAAGCAACAAAGGCAGCTGTCAGCCTCCCGAGAAGCCCTGCGCAAGATGGCCTGGATGGAACAGAAGGGCATCTTCAAACACTGGGGGGTCCCATGTGGTGTTTGGGGGGCAACTCTCAAGGAGATCTGGGGGGAGGGGGTTCCCATCTTACTGTGTCATGAGGAACTCATGAGCAGCCCACAGCAAAATCCCAGGATAGTCTTGTGTGACCTTGGAGCCACCTGAGAAGCTGCTGTGCCTCAGTAGAGAGTCTAAGGCTGTCACTTCTCACCAGGCTCACCCCACTGACACCAACTCGAGGTTGTGTCTGGTCCGGACAGTACCTGGCACTCAGGTCCCTGATATAGACAGGGCTCCCCGTTGTATGGTATGTACCTAAGGATATCACATCTTCCTATGGCCACAGCCCGTGTGCACACTCTACTGCCCCATGCCAGCCAGGTTGCCCAAGGGCTCCACCGTGACCCACACACACCTGGTTTCCAGGCCACTTCATGTGACACAGACTCACAGCTAAACTGGGTTACAATAATTAACACAATCCCTGCCTCTCCTGTCCCAAAGCTTACATAAGTTGCGGCCCCATTTCCCTCCTTCAGCCTGGTCTCCATTTTACTCCTTCAGACACCACTGGTTGGACTGTTGCTCACACATCCTCCATGAAGCTGACCTGAACTCTACAGGGCAGTGGCTCTGCCTACTACCTACTCAGTCCTGCCCACAGCCCTATGGACACTAAAGATTTTCTGTCCCCCACTATATTGAGTTAACTAGTGTCCCCTCAAACTTCCTGTCCACCCAGGACCTTCAATGGGGCCTTACTTAGAAACAGAGCCTCGGCATAGGCATTGGTTAAGGGTCTGAGATGAGTTTAGCCTGGGTTAGAGGGAAGAGGTTTGTGACAAGAAGGCAACGGCTAGAGTGGGGCAGGCAAGTTCAAAGGTGCCCGGGTCTGTGAAGCCATCAAAAGTTGGGAGGGTCTGGGAGGGTCCCTGGGCCCTCATCTCAGTATTTGTACACCTGGATTCCCAAATTTAGTCTCCAAGGCTAAAAGAGAGTAGATTTCTGTATTTTTTTTTACATCACTGCCTATAGGACTTTTTAGGGTAGCTCAAGACTATCACAGCAGACACAGGATTCTCCAGGGCCTTCCAAGCAACAAAGGCAGCTGTCAGCCTCCCAACAAGCTCTGCATGCATGGGTCAGGGTGGAGCCCTTGGGCAGCCTGGCTGGCATGGGGTAGTAGAGTGTGCACACGGGCTGTGGCCATAGGAAGATGTGATATCCTTAGGTACATACCATACATCGGGGAGCCCTGTCTATATCAGGGACCTGAGTGCCAGGTACTGTCCGGACCAGACACAACCTCGAGTTGGTGTCAGTGGGGTGAGCCTGGTGAGAAGTGACAGCCTTAGACTCTCTACTGAGGCACAGCAGCTTCTCAGGTGGCTCCAAGGACACACAAGACTATCCTGGGATTTTGCTGTGGGCTGCTCATGAGTTCCTCATGACACAGTAAGATGGGAACCCCCTCCCCCCAGATCTCCTTGAGAGTTGCCCCCCAAACACCACATGGGACCCCCCAGTGTTTGAAGATGCCCTTCTGTTCCATCCAGGCCACCTTGCGCAGGGCTTCTCGGGAGGCTGACATCTGCCTTTGTTGCTTGGAAGACCCAGGAGAATCCTGGTTGTGTCTGCAAGCTACTTCTGAGGACAGAACATGACATGGCCCCCTTCTCCAGGGCTCCGATGGGGTGATGTGGTCTCTTCCAGGAGTCCTAGAAGGTGACCACTGCCCAAGCACTTCAGAGTGAGACTAGCTGACTGTGGCCTCATCTTCTCTCTGCTGACCCACTGGCCACCTCGCACTGGTGAGTGAGACTGTTGGTACAGATGTTTGAGGAGAAAATATAATTAACTTTAGACATTACATGTACCGTTTAAGAACGCTTTCCAGAATCTCTTGAGAGTAAGTTACCCTGCATAGCTAAGTGTGTCTCACGCAGATAAGGACCGGGGGCTACCTGCCACCCATCTGTACCAGCCATGACCTCGGCTACCCTGCACATCACAGAAAGACGTTACCCGCCACTGCCAGCGATGGCCTTCATAGCGCAACATCTGGTGCAGATGCCGTGTTTGGGCTACTTGTTGCCTCTTGAATTTTTCTGTAACCTGAAGGTAATTTTATGATTTTAATGCCCTAGAGGGTTTATTTTATTGTTTATTTTTGAAGAATAGATTATTGACTATACTGTCAGAGAGCAGTTGTCTGGGCAGTAACTAGAATACTAGAATACTGTGTTTTTTGTTTGCTTAAAAATTTTTTTACATTTATTGTGTGTGTGTTGGTGTGTACACTCACATGCTCAGTGTGTAGAGATCAGAGGATAACTTGTAGCAGTCAGTTCTCTCCTACCACGTGTGTTCCAGGGATCAAACTCAGGTTGTCAGATAAAGAAAGACAAACACCTTTTCCCTGCTGAGCCATCTCACCAGCCCTTCGCAGTTGTGTGTGTGTGTGTGTGTGTGTGTGTGTGTGTGTGTTTAAAGATGGGGTCTTACTATATATCTCTGGCTGGCCTGGAACTCTATATAGACCAGACTGGCCTGGAACTCAAAAAGATCTACCTGCCTCTGCCTCCCAAGTGCTGGGAGTAAAGGTATGGGTCCCCACACCTGGTTCCTGTTTGTTTTGAGGGTTTTCCTTTGTATTTGTTTTCTTTTCTTTTTAAAAATAAATTTTTATTATTATTTAGGTTGATGTTTATGAATGTTTTACCTACATGTATATAAGTGTACCACATGCATGTAATGCCAGAGGCTAGAAGAGGATGTTGGATGCCCTGGAACTGCAGTTGCGAACTGCTGTTAGCTACCATGTGGGTGCTGGAAACAAAGCTGGGTCCTCTGGAAGAGCAGCCAGTGCTGCTGACCGCTGGCCATCTCCCTAACCTTGTTTCTGTTTCCTGGAGACAGCCAAACTGTATAGTTCAGGTCAGCCTCTAATCTCTTGGTCCTCCTGAATTAGCCTCCCAGTACCAGGATCACAGATGGCATGCCACCACTGGCGCCCCTGTGGTGTGACCAAGACCCGTCACTTGAGGTCAGTTGTGGGAGTTTCTGCCCACGGCATCATGATGGCATTCAGAAAGCTTTGGGCTCTCAATTGTGGGAACCCAGCCTGGTTGGTCCTTCTGTGGCTGTCTGGTTTCTCTCGTGTGCAGTCTTCCAAGTTCATCTACCTTGTGGCAGGTGCTGGAATTTCCTGCTGAGTCGCTCCCCCTTGTGTGGACATCCCACCAATGTCTGGAGGACAACGGGGTTGCTGCTGTCACAGAATTAACAGGCATCTGTGTGAGCTTCAGGCTCCAACAACCTGCAATGCCCCGTGTCAGCTCTGGTGACCCTGACTCTGAGGCCATGCCAGCTGGGAACAGTGCTCCCAGTTTAAGACTGCCTGTGACTTTCATCCTGGGCAGGGGCATGGCTGATGTGCCACCGTGCTTTCTGCTGTCACCGCCACAGCTGACAATGATGGTGCACTACATGTTTGTTCCTTGTCATTTGGGGAACATGCCTGCCTGTTGTTTGAGTCCATCCGTCCATCAGTCAGTCAGTCAGTCTCTTTGTCTCTGTCTCTGTTTCTCATTATTTTGATTGGTTGATTGGTTGGTTGATGTTTTGTTTGTTTTGTTTTTTGTTTTTTTGAGACAAGGGTGTCCCTGTTGCCCCAGCTGGCCTGGCTTTGTAGACCAGGCTGGCCTCAGTCTCACAGAGTTGTCTGCCTCTGCCTTCTGAGTTTTGATTTTTGAGACAGTCCCACACCGAAGCCCAGGCTACTTTCAAACTCACTGTGTTCGGGCTAGCCTTGAACTTGTGGAAGTCCTGTGGCCTCAGAGTGCTGGGATTATAGATATAGGCTGTCTGTGACACCTGATTTGTTGCCTGAATTTCTGAAGCCAGCTCAGCAACTGGGCCTTGGTTAAGGCATGTATGGGGTAGAGGAAGGGTCAGGCACACAGAATCTTGAATGCATGTGAAGGACTGGGGTCTTTGGTGGAAGCAGGAAACTGTTGAGTGGTGAGAGATGTCGGGTGCATGTCAGAACCACTGCTCCCAGAAAGTCAGGGTACTCCAGGCTGTAAGTGCGTGCCCCTGGGGTAACCCGAGCCTGTGGGCGGGAGATGCACCGACCTAGAGAAGCCCTGAGCTGGGTGCGGGGCTGGTGCCGCCTTCTGCGCCTCCTACTCGTCCTTGGATTGTGGGTCTTCAGGGGAATAGGAGGAAGGGCAGGTGCTCAAGCCTGGTACTCCCTCCCGACAGTGACAAGCAGGAAGTCTTATTCACTGCTGTTCCTCCATCTTCCGACCCTGAACCATCTTGAGTAGCAATAGCAAATCTGTCCTCAACCTACCTGCGTCTCCAGGACCCCTTAGAGTTGTGGCACAGCCAGTGTGATCAGAACAGGGGTTACTGAGTGAGAGGGGCTGCCCTAGCAAAGAACTGCACACTGGGAGCTTAGCACAATGGAATTCATTCTCAAACACTCCTGAATAACTGGATGCATAGTCAGAGTATCCCACAAGGTGGCACTCTACCTGTACAGGTACTAGGAGGGCCCCTCCTGCCCTGGCTAGCCCCCAGGGGTGCCAGCAGACCCTGATGTCCTTTGGCTCAGGTCCACCTCAGTCTAGACCTGGCCTCTGTTGTCACTGGGCCATTGTCTCAGTCTGCTTGCTGTTGTAACACGATGCCTGAGACTGGATGATTAGGAAGGATAGAGGGTCATTTGGGTTCACAGGTCTGGAGGCTGGGAAACCCAAAAACATGTTGGTGGTACCTGCTGTGTGGCTTCTCGAAGGGGCCTCATGTGGCCACCACTCACAAGGGAAGTAGAGGGGGAGTGGATCTGTGCCTCGGGGCAGGAGGCCTCCTAGCTTTATGGCACATCTCCCAGACCTAACCTGACTGCAGAGTGGAAGCTCACACATCTGGACAGCAGCTCACTCAGGAAGCGTCATCCCTAGGACCCAGGTGCCCTCCCATTGCACTGCACTGCCCTGGGGATCGGAGCTCACCTTAAATCTAAGATCTTGTCTTAATTTGGTCCCTATGTTTATAGAGGCCTTGGTCTTTGGTGAGGTCACACTCCGAGCTTTAGGGTACATATGCATTTTGGAAAGACAGCTGTTCAGCTTGGTTAGGGAGAGAAGGCAGAACCACCTGTGGCCTGTTGTTTCCTTCTTTCCATGGATGGTGCTTCCTCCCAGCTCAAGAGTCTGCTTGATGGCCGCCCCCATTCTGGACAGAAGGGTGAGCGGATCCTGCGTTCTTTAGCCAGCCAGGAGAGGTGGGGTGTACCTGTCTCTGCTGCTCAGGAGGCAGAGGCAGGAGGATTGCTTTAACCCAGGAGTTGGAGACCAGCCAGGGTAACATAGTAAGACTTCATTTAAGGAGCTGGAGAGATGGTTCAGTGGTGAAGAATACTTGGTCTTCTTCCAGGGAACCCAGATTCAATTCCTAGCATCCACATGGCAGCTAACAACTATCCATAACTCCAGTTCCAGGGGATCCAGCACCTTTTTCTGGCAGAACAGAAAAATTTTTTTGGTCTTTTTGAGATGGTCTTTCTATGGCTCCAGCTGATCTGGAACTCACTATGTAGACCAGGCTGGCCTCGAACTCACAGAGATCTGCCTGCCTCTGTCTCCCAAGTACTGGGATTAAAGGCGCCACCACACCTGGCTTTGTGTATGTTTTATAAAATGTTTTAAAATATTTTTTATGCCAGGTGTGGTGGCGCACTCGCCTTTAATTCCAGTACTTGGGAGGCAGAGGCAGGCAGATCTCTGTGAGTTCGAGGCCAGCCTGGTCTACATAGTGAGTTCCAGATCAGCTAGGGCTACAGGGAGATGGCATCTTAAAAATAAACAACACACACAAATGAAATGGGGCATGGTGCCCCCCCCCCCCATATCTCAGCACTTGGGAGCCTGAAGCAGGAGGATTGCCAGGTTTGAGGCCAGCCTGGGCTATAGAGTAAGCTCCAGGTCACCTGGGGCTACATAGTGAGACCCTGCCTTGAAAAAATAAAAGGCAAAAATTCATTAACAACAAAAAAACTCAAGCCAGAGCCTGGGAGAACAGCTCCCTTTGACCTCTGACCCCTCCAGGCCTGTGTGTACAACCATTTGGTCCTCCCTGGAACCGAGAATGGTATGTATGCTGAGTAGTTTGTACACTGGTTAGTTTTTGTCAACTTGGGAAGAGGGACTCTCAGCTGAGGAGTACCCTCCATCATGCCTGTGGGCACATCTGTGGGTGAATTTTCTTGCTTGCTTATTGATGGAGAAAGGCCTGGCCCATTGTGGGCAGGGCCACCCTGGGCAGGTGGTCCTGGCCTGTATAAGAAAGGTAACTGGGGCTGGAGAGTTGGCTCATCGGTCAAGAGCACTGACTGCTCTTACAGAGGACCCAGGTTCGATTCCCAGCATCCTCATGGCAGCTAACAACCATCTATAACTCCAGTTCCAGAGGGTCCAGCGCCCTCTTCTGACCTCTACAGGCATTGCATGACACGGGTGCACTTACACACATGCAAGCAATACACTCATTCACATAAAATAAAAGTAAATAAATAAAATGTTTTTTAAAGAAAGATAGCCTGGGAGCAAGGGGGCAGTAAGCAGTATTCCTTAGTGGTCTCTGTCCAGGCTCTTGGCCTGGCCTGCTTGGGTGATGGACTCTGTGCTATAAGCTAAATAAAGCCTTTCCTTCTTCAAGCTGGTGTTGGTCAGTATTTATCACATCAACAGGGAAGCAAAGTAGGACAGATGGGGAGGGAGGGCCCTGGCTTCCAGTCCTGATAGTGTGTCTGGAATTAAGAAAAGTGTCCTGGGGTTCCAGTGCAGTCCTAATAGGAGAAAACTGATCCAATCACATCCTTAGCAAGCATGTCTACTCTGGTGGAACAGCTGTAAGACACCTATGTCTTCCCTTGAGCTCTAAAATCGGATGGGCCTGAGAAGGCTTGGTAGGAAATCTTAGTTGGAGTTAGGCTGTGTGTGATAGAAAATGAGCAAAATTGGGGTTAGCTGCTTGTGGAAGACAGTGTTTGCTTTTTCCTGAGGGGAGAAGGAAGTGAACCCCAGCAGTTTTGTGAACTGTGCAGTGTGGTGTCGGGAGCGGGAGGGGGTTCCTGGTGCTCAATGATCTGAAGAGTGACCAGACAGGAGTTGGGGCAGGACTGGGCCTCCCATCAGGGGCCACAGCTGGGGTTTGAAGACAGGCGCTGGTAGGAAAGCAGTGGCAATCTGGGTCTTCTCCATTATGTTTGACAGCTCTGCTGACCTGGTGCTGTGGACCAGTCCAGGCCAGAGCCAGTGTTAGCCTGCCCTGTGCATGCCAACACTCACCCCTCCCCTGCAGGGAGGGTGAACCTGAGCCCCCCAAAGGTCAAACCATTGGCTCAAAGACACCAAGCAGATGAGCATAACTATCAACGCCCCTCCACCCCCTTGCACCAGGGCAGAGGGACTGCCTTGAAGTCTGTCCCATATTGTAGGGGGCTCTGGGTCACCATGGGGAGTGTCCCTTTTCACATCCACAGGAGTGAAAACCGAGGCCTCAGAGATGGGGTGACCCTGTGGTCAGACAACAGAGCTGGGTCGAGCGATGACTATGTTCTGGTGTTTTTCTTGGGGTTCTGCAGCTGTCTTAGAGTCTAGTTGCTGTGGATCCCCAGCCAGCCCAGGTGATGCAAAGACACAGGTGCCCAGGGGACATCAGGTTGGCTGCTGATTGTCTCCTGGGCTCTGCTGCCACTCATTGCCTAGACCAGGTGCCTTTTAGGCTGACCGAGCTCAGCTTGTCCCTGTGCCACTGAGTCGGGTGATCTGTGAAAGGACTAGTAATCAGCTCTATGGCCTGGCCTGAAGGGTGGGCAGCAGAGCCCAGAGGCTCGGCTAGAGCCTTCTGTGGGTCCTGAGTCCCCCACGACTTTGGTATCCTGCACTTCAGGTTGTGCATTCATAATGATCCTGACTGAGGCCAAGTGGTGAGGACTGTCCCCAGCACCCAGGCTCCCGAGGAACAGACGCATCTGCCTTAGCACTACCTGGGGAGTATGTGTGCAGGTTGGCCCGTTACTTCTGCAGGCCAAGTGCAGGTGGACAGCCCCAATCCCACCTCCCCGCCCTGTAGAGCCAGTGACCACTAGAGTTTCTAGCAGCCTAAGGGGTGGAGAGCCTTGGACTGGCCTCAGTGGCCCCATTTAGCCAGGACTTTGTCCTCTGGGGACCATTTCCTATGTCTTCTTTGGTTCTGGGATGTAGGAACACCATTGGTTCTTTTCCCCAGGGCTAGGTCAGAGACCTAAGTGTTTGTTCTCTATAAGGAAAGTAAGTGCTTATGTTTGGGGTGGCGGTCCAGAAGGGGGTGCCTTCCTGGGTGTGCCCCCGTCACTGCCTGTACACGGTGGCTTTGCCAGGTCTAGCTGTCTGGCTCTGAGATGGTCCTATTTCTTCTGTTTGTGCCTCTTCTGTTGGGACTTGATTATGAGTTTCAGGCCCATACCTGGTCCACACTGCACCACTCCCAAATCGGAAAAGAGCTCCACAAGTGTCCACTGCAGGCTAAATTCTGTGCTCTCTGCAAACCAGGCAGGTCAATGGTAGAGATGACCTTCCTAAGACCCCACCTGCGTGCACCTACTGCCTCTGTGGTTTCCTGGCACCTGGTTTGCGTTCTGCATGCCTCAGGTGCAGGACCCCCCATGTAGAAGCAGAGGGGGCCCAGACTCAGAGAAGAGTGAGCAGAGGAAGGGTATGTATGAGGGAGGCTGCATTGGACCAAAGTGGGGGGCTTGTGGTCTTTGTAGAGTTCTGTGGTCCCTCCTGACTGGTATGTGGTTCTGCTTGGGTTGGCTGAGGCTGGCCCTGGCAGCCTGTGTCATGGGGTCAGTTCAGCCTTGGGCAGCAAGCAGGTCCTTCCCAGCACCCTGCTTGGGAGCCCCCAAGGAAATGACACTTATCTGCAGCTCTCTAGCAGGGGTCCCATTTCCATCCCTTCTATAGCTAGCAGCTTGCTGATTGCCCCAGAGCAATGAGAGCATGTGGGGCCTCTGGTTCTTACCACAGTGTGGCTCTGGCTTGCCCCATGGGACCACCAGGGTCCTGGATTTTAGAGACTTCCTGGATCTTATAAGCTTCAAAATTTCAGAAACTTCTCTGTTCCTAAGCACAAACTAGGCAGAGGAGGAGCCTCAGATTCACTTGCTTCTGCTGTGTGGCCACTTCTAGGGCTTCAGTGAGCCCGCTGACATCCAGGAGTAGCTGGGACTGTAACTCCTGGGGGCAGTGGAAGAGAAGGGCCCTCAGCTCCAGGTGACCTTCAGGCCCGGCCTCTGCCTCTCCACCCCAAAGGCTAGGTGGCTTTTCCATTCCCTTTGAGTGGTCCTGTACCTCTGTGTTCTTCCCCCTGGGCCATGGGATCCTGTCAGCGAGTGGTGGGACCAGCTGACCCTGATTCCTGCCTTTAGGCTCTACTGTGATCTTATCCCTGTGCTTCACTGTCCTTCAGTCTGCAGAGGACTTCAGGAACTCTGGTTCAATGGCTCAGCCTGAATAGCTCCCAGAGCTGGCTCAGTAGGTTTTGTGGTTGGAGCCTGTGTTTGGAGGAAATGTCCCCATACAATCACCCCAGCCTAGAATCCCAAATATAGCACCCACTGCTCTGACCAACACGGCTGTGTGTCATCCAGACCAGGTAAAAATCCTGTCTTGCTGTGCCATGGCACTCTAGATAGGTGTCCTGCGTCTCCCTGTCTCCTTATCTGCCAAGAGGGCTTGATGCCCACTCTGGGGAAATACCCTGTCCCTCCACCCCTCACCCAAGGAGTTCACATTCTCTTGGCAAGGGCACGACGTATACACACACACACACACACACACACACACACACACACACAAGTAGTTTTCAGAATCTGTGCCCTAAACTAATATAGCATGTGCTTTTTTTTGAAGCCATGATTGAAGTCAAATTAACATATTTACCTTCAGTGCTCCTCTGGGAACCATTAGGGAATCTGAGAGGTACGGCTGCAGCACGGTGCTGGTGACAGGGAACGGACGTCAGCTCCTCGGGGACAGGTGCTCCACCTGCCCCATGGCGTCTCTGCTGTTTGTGCAGTGCCTGGATGAGGTGAGAGACTGGGCCCCTGTGAAAAGTAATTCTGGGCAAGACTGTGAGGGTATTTCTGAGGCCGCTGACCCCCAACCACTGACCCACGGTGTCAGTGTGTCCTGAGTCCTCACTTGGCTTGGCCTGTTCAGCCCCACATGTCTGCCCCACCAGGGCCTGGCCCATCTCCTCACCTTTCCCCTGAGTTTTGCTTGTCTTGCATTCTGAGTGGCCTGGGCTCACTCTATTCCCGAGCACTTTACTTTGGAGTCCTGTCCAGGAACCCAGTCGTGGCTCCAGTACCCAGAGCATGACTTGTCCCAGGTTCCCCTCTGTAAGACAGAGCATAGCATCTCTCCTGAGCTCTTCTAAGCTGTGCAGGAGCTTTGTCCTTTACATTGCCTGGATGGGATGGATGGGAGAGTGAGGTCACTAGTCTCCACCCACACATGCCTGTCCCTGGGCATCCTGGACTCTGGGTGCTGGGTTTGAAGAGACTGGTGTTTGGAATCCTGAAGTCTCTGGAATGTAGGCTGACAGTGCTGGGCATGGAGCACACTGCAGGATGGGACTGCTTCTGGTTGTGGGAGCGAGAACCTCAGGGGATGCCTGTCACCCACCCTCAGTCCCACCACTACTTTAAAGATTTATTTTTTGAAAAGATTGATTACTTATGTGTATGTATTTTTGTTTATATATAACCCTGTGCATGTGGGTGGATACTGATAGGGTTCAGAAGAAGTCACTGGAATCCCTGGAGCTGGAGTTACAGGTAATTATGAGCTGCCTGCTGCTGTGAGTGCTGGCAACTGAACTCAGGTCGTCTGCAAGAACAGCTAGCGCTCTTAAGTGATGAGCCACCTCTCCAGCCCAAGATTTATTATTATTATTAAAAATAACTGTGTGTATACGTGCACACATGTACTTGAGGAGGCCAGATGTTTCAGATCCCCTGGAGCTGGCTACAGGCGGTTGTAAGCAACTTAACAGAGGTGCTGGGAACTGAGCTCAGATCCTCTGAAAGGGCAGCAGGTGCTCTTAACCATTGAGCCATCTTTCCAGCCCTCCCACCGCTATTTAAAAAAGCAAGTGTGTGGATTGTTTAGAGATCAGACTGAAAGGTATGCTCTGAAAGCAATGACTAGAGGGCTTCTGTTTACCTTTAAGAGCACAGCTTAGCACTCTTCTGTGATCTGTCCTTGGCTTTCTGAACTACTGTTCCAAGTGACATTTCTTTTATGCAACCTTGAACCCCCACACTCCCCACTGAATGGGGGCACCAGGCTAACCTAGGCCACAAGAAGGTTTGCTTTTGGAATGTGCTGGCTAAGTGCATACAACTGGTCCAGCTTGCAGGCTGTTTGCTGAGTTCTGTGGCCTTCTGCTTCTCGGAGGTCTTGGGGAGGCATCCAACATTGGTAGTGTGGGGGATCCACTGGAGGATGTTCCATTTCCTGTGTGCTCTAACTCTAGGCTTCTAGGGAATGGTGCTCCTGGGAATGTTCTGGTGGGTTTATGTATTGAGCGTATACCTGGTAGAGGAATCAGGAACCACAGGTATAGTGGTGGTCCTGTCTCTTACAAGTGCATTTAACATTTAATCTCCTTGGGGCTCGAGAAATGGTTTAGCAGTTAAGAACACTGCTCTTGCAGAAGACCCAGGTCCAGTTCCCAGCACTCATGTGGCAGCTGAGAGCTGTCAGTAATTCCAGTGCTAGGGGATCCTCCGCCCTCTTCTGACCTCCAAGGCTTTGCACGACATGTGTGCACTTACACACATGCAGGCAGTACACTCATACACATAAAATAATAAATAAAAGCTTATAAAATTGAATCTCTTTGGAACCTTTTTTTTCTTTTTAAAAAATATAATTTTATTTTAATTTTATGTGTATGAGTGTACTGCCTGCATGTATGTAAGTGCACCTGAGTCATAAAATGCCCTGGGAGGTCAGAAGAGGGCATGGGATCCCTTGGATCTGGAGTTATGGATGTTATAGCCACCATGTCGGTGCTGGGAACTAAACCCAGATCCTCTGCAAGATCAGCCAGTGCTCTTAACTGCTGAGTGCCCTCCACCACTTTCCTCTTTAAAAAATATTTATTTATTTATTTGTATGAGTGTATTGCCTGCATGTATGTACATGCACCCATGTCATGCAGTGTCTACAGAGGTCAGAAGAGAGTGTTGGATCCTCTGGAACTAGAGTTAAGGATAATTGTTAGCCACCATACGGGTGCTGGGAATCAAACCCAGATCCTCCTTAACAGCAGCAGCGCTCCTAACTGCTGAGCCATCTCTCCTGGCCCCTTCTTTTCTTTTTGAGTTATGGTCTCATGTATTCAAGCTGAGGATGACCTTGAACTTCTGGTACTCCTGCCTCTACCTCCCAAGTGCTGGGATTACAGTATAGGTGTATGCCATCATGCCCAGTTCATGTGGTACTGGGGACTGAGCTAGGCAAGCCGCCTACTAGCTGCACGGACCCCAACCCCCCTGTGCTTCCTCTTTGATCTTTGTCTTCAGAGCTTTAGCCCCTCCCTTTCAGCAGGGTTTGTGGAGTGGAGTCCTGTAAACACTGACTGCACACCCTTTGCTGAATCCACCAATACCTGCCCCTCCTCTTGCCCTTTGTTTTGTTTTCCTGAGACAGGATCTTGCTGGTCTGGAACTCAGGATCCTTTCGCCTTAACCTCCCTGTTCACCTCTGCATTGAACGGTAAGCTCCTGTACTCGGCCTTTAGGGCCTCTTCATTTGTTTAATGATGGTCTTTGAGTGGACAGGGTAAGTGCTGTTCCATCTTAGGTCTTATACTAGGTGCTGCCAATCCTAGCCTGTGTGTGCTAAGTGCACACTTTACCGCAGCTGCAGCCTGCCCCTCCCATCTGTTCTGAAAGCTTTGCTCGTGGCCTGTTGCATGCAGGTCTCATCAACATGTGACTTTTAAGCCCCCCCCCCCTTTTTTGAGTCAGGATCTCACTATGTAGCCCCAACTGGCTTGGAACTTATTATGTAGAACAAGCTGACCTCAAACTCACAGAGATCCACCTGCCTCTGCCTCCTGAATGCTGGGATTAAAGGTGTGCACCACCATGCCTGGCCAGCTTTCAAGGTGTCTTATTTTGGAAAAGTACACATAAGGTAAAGTTTACCATCTTAGTCATTTCCGGCACACAATTCAGTGGTGTTAGCTCTCCCACTGGACAGCCAGCACCACCGTCCCCAAGAAGCACTCTGTGACTCTTAACTAGAGTTACCCCAACACCCTGCCCAGCTCCTAGCTACCCCCATCCTGTGTCCCTTCTCTGTGATTCTGACCACCCAGCACTCCATGTGAGTGGAGGCTGCAGGACTGACCTGTGTCTGGCTCTTACTTAGCCCCGTGCTTCGGAGGCTCATCCGGGTTGCAGTGTGTGTCAGAATTTTATGTGTTCTGTGTCTGATTGTATCCCATGGTTTGGATGGGGAGACCTGCTTGAAGAGCACTTAAGCCAGAGTGGAGTACTGGGCCAGATATTTATTATTTATGTTGGGCAAAGCTTGTTCACTTAGTTACAAGATTGCTTACTGCCCCATAGGCAGACCCATTATACCTTTTGGGGTTCTTTTTGCCACGCATGGAAATCGTTTGTGGTTTTTGGTCACATATCTAACAAGCCCTGCACCTGCATGTGGCTTTGTTCGAGAGGCGCAATCCCTGCAGAAGGAAGTGTCCAGCCATGGCTCCAAAGGACACAGGCACCCAGGCCATTTTTTCAAGTTTCTTAACTGTCTCTGCTTGTGGTCATAAATAATTCAGATCTGGCCAGGCATGGTGGCACAAGCCTTTAATCCCAGTACTTGGGAGGCGGAGGCAGGCAGATCTCTGTGCGTTCTAGGCCAGCCAGGGATACATAGTGCCTCAAAATAATAATGATAATTCAAGTCTAAGATAGGGGTTTTATTGTGGCAGTCTGTGGGCCTTGTGGGCCTCTGGAGCCAGTGCTAGGCCAGTCCATAACCAGGGTCGTCTTCTCTGGGTACTTAGAGAAAGCTTCTGCTCCAGCAGTCCTGGACTCCAGAAGCTATGCTCTTGGCTTTGCTGGGTTTTCAGAGACTGACATGCACAGGCTTTGCCTGAGGGGCTGCAGGGGCCTGAGCTGGCCTCCCCTTCTAACCAGTGTGTGTAGGAGTGGTTTTCTCAGCTGGCTGAGGGGCTGGGCACTGGATTCTGGGCAGGCTCTGCACGTACCCAGTAGAAGATTAAAATGTCCTTGTCATTATGGGTTGGTCTCTGGGAAGAAAAGACCCCTGCTCAGACAGAATTCCCAGACTGATTCTTGATTGTGCTGTCCTTTTGTGCATTGCACATGATATAAAGAAGGCATTCTCTCAACCAGCAGACAGAGCCACATCACCATGACAGATGAGGCTCTGGGAAGAGCTCCTATCTTTATTCTGAAGCCTGGGGAGAACTGGATGCTGGGTGAAGAGCCCCCTAGCTAGTTTGGAAATGGAGACCACATCTTGGAAGGCTAGGACTAGCCTAGGAGGAAGAGCGTGGCTTCTCTTTCCCACAATTCCAAGCTGGCCGCCACTCCCCTCTCTGTGCCTCCTCCTGGTTGGGGCTGGACTATAGTCAGCAGGCCAGGGAGTCCTTTGAGCTTGAGCCAGCAGGTGTCCTTGACTATGGGCCCCAGTCCCTGATGCATGTGACACTTGTCTAAGTCTAAGCCCGTGCAGTGTGAAATGTTGCTGGCCAGCTGTGGCTGGTGTGGGCGACTGCAGCTTCAAGGGTCAGAAGCTGCCTGTGGTGGAGTCACAAGGTGGAGTCAGTTCATCTCACAGGCACTGGCTTCGTGGTGGGCAGAAGTGGCTCTGGTGGGTGTTGGCACAGATTTTAGGAAAACAGCTTTTCTGCGGCCAGGTCCACATCCCCCTGCCCGGCACACCCAGATGTGTGCCACCACATCTAGCTCTACCAGTCCGACAACAGAGAGACCCTCTGCTGGCACATATATCTGACCAGCAGCAGCCACATCTGTGAGTGCCTTTAGGGGTACACTGAACCCCTAAAGTTTCCCCAATTTTAACACATTTTGCAGTGGTTTTTTGGACTAAGTGTTTACAGGAAACAGAGACCAGGGAAGGAAAGGGCGCTCTCCGCACTGGTTCCATTCAGCCTTGAGCCTTTCACAGTTTATGGTGCTTCTTCACATTCCACACTTGAGCTCAAAGTGCCTCTTCCAAGCACAGGCCCCTCCAGGTCACCTTGCCTCCTGCAGCTCCTGCTGGTAGGGTGCCTCCATTTCATCTGTCCCAACCACCAAGCTAGCTTCTCTTTGAGAAGGGGGCTGAAGGTAACCAGAGGAAGGTGACCAGACTTGCTGTCATACACAAGGCTAACCAGGGACACAATTGACACAGTCCCCTTCAACACATGTGCGTACACAAAGACACAGATTATCCAGGTGTATGTATGTGACACGTTTACATTGTTGCTGTATGCATGCACACAGGACACACGTATACACAATGTATACAGAGACATACCCCCATAGTACATATGCATGTGACATACGCATGGACACATCTACCATACACAACTCACAACTCACAAGCAGTGCACAGGACACATGGATATACACACATACACACAGAAAAGCACACATCCCCTGATGCATGTTACATGTGTATGCACACGTGTATACCACACAGGATATAGAACTCACACATAGTCACATTACACACATGCAGGACATGCATACATTCACACAAAGACATACATCCCATGATTCATGTTGGGTTATGCACATGTACACCACACCATGTGCACGAACTCATGCATATGTGCATAACACACAACTCAACACACATGCATGTGGCACATACCCACATATGTGCACACATGTATTCCATGTACTAAGACTCCTTTTTTCTTTTGTGGTGCTCATGCTCCGCACATGGTAGGCCATTCCTTACTACTGAGCTGCAGTCCCAGCCCAAATCATAAGTTTTGGAATCCTGTCTCTTCACAGAAGGCCTGGCTGGAGTTTTGTGGCTGTTGCTTTAGGCCCGAGTGTCCAAATCAGTGGCTTGTGCTGTGCCTTCCCTCCAAGGCCCCCGCTGTGCTCGTATTTGCACCGTGGTGTCTTTCGTAGGACTTCGGCCTCCATATTCCCGTGCTGTGCAGGTTCCTTGCTTCTCACAAGGCGTTTGCTTCTCCTGAGTGAGTCAGTGGCATCTGAGTGGCTATCACTACAGTGTAGGAATTGTGTATTTGTGTCCTGTGAGCTTGGTGAACTCAGTAGTTGGAAGTGGTTTCTGCGGGTCTGTGGAGTTTCCTCTGGGCAGCTGTGGGGTTTCCCCTGGGCAGCCGAGCAACCTGGGCACACGGGCAGTTTGGTTTCTCATCTTCCTGGCTGGGTGTTTTCCAGGTTGGTCTCAAACTCCTGGCCTCAAGTGGCCCTCCTGTCTCAGCCTCCCGAGTAGCTGGCATTATGGGTGTGTGACACAGACCCTGGCTCCCATCTTCCCTACCTTCTTCATTGAGTTATCCTGAAAGGATGTCATGTTAGTCAAATGCTCTTTTTCTTTTTCTTTTTTTTTTACAATGGTTGATGTATTCTTTTTTAAAAAATATTTTTTATTTGATTTATTTTATGTGTATGGCATATTTTATATGTATTGACTGAATATATGTGAATGTACCCATGTTGTACAGTGCCCAGGGAGGACAGAAGAGGGTAGATCCCTTGGAACAGGACTTACAGAGAACAGGACTTACAGACGGTTGTTAGCCATCATGTAAGTGCTGGGAATTGAACCTGGGTCTTCTGCAAGAACAGGTAGTGCTCTGAATTGCTGAGCTATTTCTCCAGCTCTGATATTTTCTTTTTTTTTAAAGATTTTATTTTATGTGTATGAATGTTTACCTGCGTATGTATATATGCACCCTATGTATGCCTGGTGCATGCAGAAGCCAGAAGAGGGCGTTGGGTCCCTTGGAACTAAAGCTACAAATAGTTGTAAGGCACCACGTGGGCACTCCTGGGTCCTCTTTAAGAGCAGCCAGTGCTCTTACCTGGCACCCCTCCAGCCCCTGCTCTTGGTCTTCACCCACTAAGCCATCTTGAGACCAGTTTTCAGTCTTGGTACCAGTTTTCCATCAGGGCAACTGTAACTTTACAAATAAGTTAGGTGCTGTTGTGTAGTTTTGTAGTAGGCAGAGTGCTGGCGTAGTGTATCCAAGTCCCTGTTCCCATGCCTAGTACTATGAAAAATATAAATAGATTGGAAAATATTCCTACCTTCTGGGAAAAAAAATGGGTATGAATGTGTTATTAATCTTTAAACAGTTCTCAGGTGTCTCCAGGAAAGCCGTTTGAGCTTCAAGATTTCTTTTTGAGAATTTCCAAATTAAAAATTCAATTTCCTTATTCTTGTTTCAACACTGTTTCGTTTTGGGTGGATTGTAGCAGTTTCTGCTGAAGAACTGTTTCATTTAACTTGGGTTGTCAAGTGTGGGTGGCTTTCTTTGTGTTATCTTCAGTTATGTTTTGACATCAACAAGGTCTGTAGTAATGTCCGGTTTTATAATGAAGACTGATAATTTGTCTATTCTCCTAAAAAAAAAAATTGGGGGGCGGTCTTTTTGAGATAGGGTTGTCTCCCTGTAGCCCCAGCTGAACTGGAACTCACTATGTAGATAAGGTTGGATCAAAGATGTGCCCCACCACACCCGGCCTTCTTTTTCTTTCATAAATTTTTTATTGAATTTTTTGTTTTCCTATAGAACAACATAATCATCTTTATAGCCCCTTCCTCAACCCATATGACAACCTCCCATAACCGCACCCCCACTGGAATTCATGCATATTGTCATTTGCGTTGGGGCCTATATGTCAAGTTAGTGTCCCCAGACGTCCCTCAGTGCAAATTCATCCACTGAGGTCTAGTCAGCCTATCTAGAGTTCTTCCCTTTAAGAAAATCAGCTCTTTCTCGCCTAGCAGTTAACAGCTGCCAATAACTCTTTGACTAAGGTTAGAGCCTGCTGCCCATTTCCACAGTTCCACGCAGGGTTTTGTCTGCTTGAGTTTCCATGTGTCTTGTGCATGCTGACACCATTGCTGTAGGTTCATGAACAGGGTCCAGGAGCCTGTGGACTCTTACTTCCATGTGGTCATGCACTCCTCCCTGATTCTTAGAACTCCTCTCCCTCTTCCATAATGGTTCCTGAGCCCTGGGTAGGTAGATTTTGATATAGGAGTCCTGTCCGAGGACCCACACTCTGCAGTCTCTTATTTGCTACATTTTGTGTTCCTTTTGTTCCATTTGTGACCTTTTGTGTTCCTGGCCCTCTGTTGCATGAGGGAGCTTCATCAATGAGAACTGAAAGATGCATCAGGTTTTTGGACTATTAAGATTCCGTCTGTTTTGTTTTTTTGTTTTTTTTTTTATACCCCTCCCTCCCTCTCTCAGGTCTAACCCTCTCTCTACACCCTCCCCATTTAAAGTATCCCCATTTTCCCCATTTCTCCCTTGATAGTTCTCGCCCCCTATTGTCCCGCCTCTCAGACTCCTTCTCTCCCTTTATCCCTCAGTTCTTATAACCCTTCCTCTCCCCTCCCATTTAAATACCCCAGTTGACTCATTTTCCCCTCGGTCACACCTGTCTCCTACTGTTCTCTCTCAGGCCCCTTCTAGCTCTTTACCTCCTGGATTCTTACATCAGAATACATACACACATATAAGGATTTGGTGCTGGGATCCACAAATGAGTGTGTTACCTCATTTAGCATAACAGTTTCTCCTTCCATCCATTTACCTGCAAATTTCATTATGTCGTCTTTCTTTACTGCTGAGTAGAACTCTGTTGTGTAAATGTACCACATTTTCCTTCTCCACTCATCAGTTAAGAGACACTTAGGTTGCTTCCATCTCTTAGAACCTCGGAACCAGATCCAGGCACTCTCCGCTGGCCTTTTTCATTATTTTGTGTGTTTATATGTGTATGGGGGGCTACACACATGCCGTTCTGCACATGTGGAGGTCAGAGGACAACTTGTGGGAGTCTGTTCTCTCTTTCCACCATGTGAGTCTGGGCGATCAAAATCTTCTTTTTAAAAAAGAGTTTCCCCCAGTGCCCCCTCTGTCTTTCCGTTCCTCTGTCTTTGACACTGGCTTTTCCCGTCTCTGCTCCTTCATCCTCCTCTTGGTTTTGAATGTGCTTTGTTCTTTCTCTGGGTTCTTGAGCTGGGAGCTTAGATTACTGACTCAGACTTCTGCGGGATCCACACTTTCCCCGGGGTGTTTCCCTCCTGGCGCTCCACAGATTTGTGTGGTGCACTTCAGTTTAGCATGTGCCTCGAGTTCTCAGAAGTTTGCTGTTTGTTTCTAAGGGCTGGAAGAATTCCTTGTTGCTTTCTGTGTTGAGTTCCTGCTTGATTCCATTGTGGTTGGAGAGTATTACTATGTTTCTTCCTCCCCCTCCTCTCCCCATCTGCCCCACCTTCCTCCCCTTCCCTCTAACTCCTCTTCCTCTCTGCCTTTCTCCTATGCTCAGGAGGGATCCCCGGGTGTTTTTATCGTTTTGAGACAGGATCTCCATCTGTGGCCCTGGCTGAGCCTAGAACTCATTGTGTATCCCAGGATGGCATCAAATGCCTGGTAATCCTCCTGTTTTAGCCTGGAGTGCTGGGATTACAAGTATGAGCCACCATGCTCAGCATACTGATGATTCTGGTGTCAATGTTATCTTTTTTTCAATTTTTTTGGTGCAGTGTCTCAGATAGTCTAGACTGCTCTCAAACTTGCTACTTAACCAAAGATGACCTTGAGCTCCTGATCCTCCTGCCTCAGCTCCCGAATGCTGGGATTGCAGGGGTAAGCCACCATACCTTGCTTGATCCCCGTGTCTTGCAGAACAAGGTAAGGGTCTGTCACTGAGTGACACCCCCAGCTCTATTTCAAGTCTAAATTTCTGGGAATTTGCCTTTCAGTTGAGATGCTGCTTGCTGAGTGCTCCGGGAGCACTCGGGAATGCAGTCCCCTTGTGGCTGCTGGCGGAATGGTCTGAAAGTGTGGATTAGGTCTGGTATTTGTTATATCAGTTGACAGTGGGTTGAAGAGGTTTCCCACAAAGATGCAATCGGAATCTCACCCTTCCACTCTGCTGCTCCCTGCTCAGTGCTTTTCAGTCCTGCTGTCCAGTGTCCACACAGCAGGTGGTGCTTGGCGGGCAGATGGCCGCTCAGCCCCCTGTAATGTGCTATTTCATTTGCTTATTTGATTTAAGTAGAGAGCAGCCCCTGCCTTCTTTGGATCATGTTTATAAGATTTATCTTTTTCTATTCGTTCTTTTTTGCCTGTCTATACTATGATATCTGAAGAGTCTTTTAAACTTTTGGGTATGTGTGTGAGTATGTACACATGAATGCAGGTGTCCATGGAGGCCAGAAGAGGGAGTCAGTTCCCTTGGAGCTGGAGTTACAGGCCATTGTGAATCACCTGATACGGGTACAGGGCAGTGCACACTGTTAACCTTCAGGTCATCTCCCCAGCCCCATATTTGAAGATTTCTTCTATATAACATGTAACTGGGTCATGTGTTTTTAAAGTATTCTAATTATATTTCTTGCTTTTCTGTGGGCCTCTGAATTTTTAAAAATTTTGATTTATCAGAAGTTTATGTCTTTTGGGAGGGTTTTTTGAGACAGGGTCTCTTTGTAGCCCCAGCTAGCCTGGAACATGCTATGTAGACTAGGCTAGCCTTGAACTCACAGAGATCTACCTGCCTCTGCCTGGAGTGCTGGAACTAAAGGCGTGTGCCACCACATCTGGCGTCCGGCCCAGTACTTGTTTTTTTATCTCTATTTTTTTTCCCTTTGTGAAGCATTTTCATACTGTCAAGTTTCCCCGTCCTGTCAAAATTCATGAATCACATAACCCAGTCACCAGAGTCATTTTCATCACTCAAAAAACACACAGAGGTTGGAGACATGGCCCAGTAGTTAAGAGCACTTGCTGCTTGGGCAGAGAATTCAGGTTCAATCCCCAGCACCCACATTAGGTGGCCCACAACTCTAATTCTAGTTCCAGGGAATCTGACACCCCTCTGGCCTTCTACAGGTAACTGTATGAGTGTGGTATACTTACATACATGCAGGGAAAACACTCATATACATAAAATAAAAATAAATATTAAAACAACCCAGACCTTTCAGCAGGCACCCTATAACCCCCTACCCTAATCCTTGGTAACTACCATTTTTCCTGTTCTGGAAATTTTGTCTTGCTTTTGAGTCGGGGTCTCCTCATGGCCCCTGCTAGCCTGGGACTTACTACATAAACCAGCATGGCCTCAGTCTCACAGAGATTGCCTCTGCTCAGAGTGCTGGAACTGAAGGCCTGCGCCACCACACCTGGTTTATCCTGGACATTTTGTGTCAGTAGTCCCCCACACAGTGTGCCCTTCTGTGAAGGGCTTTTCTACCTAATGATTGTGCTGGAGAGCTGTTGTCAACTTGACACACCTAGGTAGAGGGAGCCTCAGTTGAGGAATTGTCTCCATTGGATGGGCCTGTGGTCATGTCTGTGAGGCATTTTCTTGATTGTTGAGTGCTGTGGGAGTGCCCAGACCGTGCCACCCTGGGCAAATTGACCTATATTGTATAAGAAAGCAGCTGAGCATGGGCATGGGCCAGGGGAGCAGGCCAGGAAGCAGCATTCCTCGATGGTCTGGGCTCCAGCTCCTGCCCTCCGTTCCTGCCTTGGCTTCCCTTGATGATGGACTATGCTATAAACCAAATACACCCTTTCCTCCCCACATTTTTGGTCAGTGTTTATCACAGCGATAGAAAGCACACAGAGACAGTGATGTTTCCAAGATCCATCCTGATGTGGTACTGGAACTCCTTTTTCTTTTTTTTTTTTTTTTTTGTAAATCGTATTTTATGTGATTTACATGATTGTCTGTATTTCATTTGTCCGTCATCTGTTGATGGACACTTTGGCTATTTCCAGTTTTTTTTTTTTTCTTTTTTTTGCTGCTGAAATAATGTTTCTAGGAACCCATCAGTGGCAGACTTTTGTGGAGAACACGTGTGCTCATTTCTCATTTCTCCTGCCTGTACTCCTAGAGTGGATTCTGGGTCATGAGGAAATGCGTTTTACTGTTAGAGGACCCTCCAGCCCATTTCCCAAAGTGGCTGCACGTTCACCTTCTCTACTGCAGTTTTTTGTTTGTTTTCCTGTCCCTGACTTTTTTTGGGTTTTGGCTCTGGGGACAGAAGCCAGGGGCCTGGTTACATGTTAAACACACATTCTGGGCTCCGTCCCATGCCCTTTACCTCTGGCCCCTCACTGTAGTTTTCATTTCAGTTTTCCTGATGGTTAATGATGTTAGTGTGTGGTGTGCATACCGGAGATTTGTGCATCGTCTTTGGACAGTGTCTTCTGTCTCATCTCTTTCATATATTCTGTGTATAAGCTTCAACAGAAATGTAATTGGCAGATATTCTTTAACAATTTTTCTACTTTTCCTGTGCATGTGCGTGTATGTGTGTGCATGTGTATGTGTGTGTGGTAATGCATGGGGGTGGGGAGGTATACACTTGTCTGTGCATGTGTATGTAGACCAGAGATCAACATTTGTTGTCTTTATCTCCCTCCCCACTTTTTTTTTTTTTTTTTCAGTGAGCCCTCAAGAGCCACCTCTCTCCATGCCCCCCCTCCTGGGGTTGCAGGCACAGCCACTACCCCCCCTTTTATAAAGTGAGTGCTGGGGATCCGAACTCAGGTCCCCCTGCTTGTGCAGCATCTTACCCACTGAGCCATACCCCCACCTCATTCACATCCATGCCTTCTGAGTTCATGCTTGTCTATGAGGTCTGCCTTCACCCTTTCTCTTGTGTTTATCTCAGTGTCCCAGAACCATATATTTTTTCCGTCCCCTCCAGAACCATATTTTGAAGAGAGTTTTTCCCATTGCCTGGTCTCAGCATCCTCATTAAATCAGTTGACTGTGGAAATGTGAATTATTTTATGGATTCTTCTGTTCCATCGATCTGTTTTATATCATCCACGCTGTCTTGACTGTTAGAGCTTAGAATGAGTTTTGGAACCAGGAACTACAAAGGCTCCATTTTGCTCTTTTCAATAGTTTGGAGTTTCTGGACTCCGTGTTTCCAGATGAACTGTAGCACCAGTTTGCTGTCTCTGCAAAGACGGTACCTGAAGTTTTGTCATGGGTTGGGTGGACTTTGCAGATAGTTTATGGAGTGTTCTCATCCCACGGTTGACTCTGCAGTGCAAGAACACGATGGATGTGTTTCCATTTATTTGGATCTTTTATTTTTAGTTGAAAATATATTTTTAAATTATTTTTATTTTATGTGTATGTATATATTACCTGCATGTGTGTAAGTGCACCCATGTGGTACAATGCCCTTGGAGGTCAGAGAGGGCATTGGATCCCCTGGAACTGGAGACTGTTAGCCACCATCCCCTGGAACTAGAGACTGTTAGCCACCATTTACGTACTGGAATTTGGACTCAGGTCCTCTGAAAGTACAGCCAATGCTCTTAACCCTGAGCCATCTCTTCAGCCCCTAGACCTTTTATTCAGTTTTCAACTTGTTTGCTCCACCATTTTCTGTTGGTTTTGTTGTTTTCTGTACAGTGCTGAGTTGTTCATGTTGGTCTTGAGCCCAGGGCCTCACATGCCAGGCAAGCACTGTGCTTTTGAACTACATCCCTAGCCCAGACTACTGCTGTGCTAAATTTAATTCCTAATGCTTTATATTTTGGGGGTGTCCCCAGAAATAAGATTGCTTAGTTTCATTTTCTGGTCATTCTGGAGTGGGTGTGGAGTCATGTTTTGGTTGTGATCTGTGTCTTAAGTCTTGCCTTGCCTATTTACTGGTTCTGATAATTTTTTAGTTAATTACATTAAAAATAAATTTGTGGGGCTTGGGGCACGGAGGCCACAGTGCTCAGAGGTCGGAGGATAACTTGCTAGAGTTAGAGTTCTCAAAAGCAGAAGTAGGGACTGGAGAAGAGATGACTTAGCAGTTAGGAGTGCTTGCTGCTCTTTCACAGGACTACTAGGGAAATTGGGGAGCCCCATGGTGCATGCCAGATGTTACCAGAACTGGGGCCCCCTTTTAGGGTTCTAAGTCTCATTATAATAAAAGGATTTTTAAAAGGGACAATTTCATTAAAATTTGAGAGAGGCTAGGTGTGGTGGTACACACTTTTAATCCCAGCACTCAGGAGGTAGAGGCTTGTGGATCTCTCTCTGAGAGTTCAAGGCCAGCCTGATCTACATAGAGTTCTAGGCCAGCCAGGGCTACATAGTGAGACCCTGTCTCAAAACAAAACCAGTGGACCAAATCCTAAAGTGTGAGGAAAAACAACAGAGCAGGCAAGCTGTAAATCTTAAAAGGTCAGATGTCCACCCAGAGGCTTGGTAGAACTGGAGGAAGCAGCTTTAAGAAGGCTCTACTAGCCAAACTCCCACCTTTTCATATGGTAATTTAGGCCCAAAGAAGCACTTCCCTTTCTTGGGAAAGAGGAGGTATGGTCCAAAGTTCAAGAGGGAGGGATTCATCCCCAGTGTTCTCCTGGACTGCTAATACGTCTGATACTGAAGACCCAAGAGTTCAGTTCTCAGCACCCACATCAGGTTGCCTATGGATTTGACACCCTCTTCTCTCTGTGGCCATCAGCACGCATGGCACTACATATACATATTTGAAAAATAAGAATATTATTATTCTGTCTTTTTGAGACAGGGTCTCCCTGTAGCCTCAGCTAGCCTGGAACTCCCTAGGTAGACCAGGCTGACCTTGATCTCACAGAGATCTATCTGCCACTGCTTCTTGGTGTTAGAGTGTTGGGATTAAAGGTATGAGCCACTACCTGTGTGGGGTGGAGGGTCGGGGGACAGTGGGGATGGGACGGACGGACAGGGTATCATGGGATAGGATGGGACTCTTTAAAAAAAAAAACTAAAAAGTTGGTTTATCATGGTAGCACACACACACCTTTAACCTCAGTTCTTAGAAGGCAGAGGCAGGATTTCTGAGTTCGAAGCCAGTCTACATAAGGGGTTCCTTAGTGAGACAGTGTCTAAAAAAGAGTAAAATGTAAAAAGTTGGGGCTTGGGGAATAGGTCTCCTTTAGAACATGAGGACCAGAGTTTGATTCCCAGCCTAATGGCAGGAATTTGTCATCCCAGCTCTGAGGAGGTGGAGCCAAAAGGCCAATCCTGGAGCTGGCCGGCCAGCCTGGCTTAATCTCTCCCAATGAGACACCTGCCTCTAGAACAACATGGACCACTCTTGAGGAAGGATACCTGAGGTTGGCCTCTGGCCTCCACATGCACATACAGTACATCTGTACATGCACACACACACACACAAAGCAATTGAAAAGATTTATACAAATATAAAATAAACCTGTGCCCAGGATTAGCTCATAAAAAAGGGTTAGTGGGTGGTAGTGCTCCCTGAGGCCATTTGTGCCAAGATGTTAAGGCTGACAGGGGCTGCTGGCCTTGCTGGACACCCCCTGAGGCTGGGTTGAGATGGCAAAGGTGCCACATTTGGGGCTTTCTTCTGCTACAGGTGTTTCTGCGTCTTTTCCTGGGCACAAACCTATGTGTGCAGAGTGAGCTGGCAGCAGTGGTAGAGTGCTGTCTTTTGAGCAAAACGGTGCCATCTTCACTAGACCAGCTGTGCCAGCTTGCAAGAAACCACAGCTGCCATCATGCTAGTGGACTGAGCATTCCCTGAGAAGAAGGCGGGAATCACTGGGCCCTGTAGTTCCACCCAGTCATTTCCATGAGTTCCGCCCTGATTGCGCATGGCCTCGGGGTCTTGGGTGGTGCTGCTGTATAAAGGCCTGGGGAGGCTAACTGAAGGGGACTGTCATCTGCTGGAGCAGTCTTCCAGTGCAGCTGCTTTTTGAAGTCTCCTGTAAGTACCCTCACCCATGCTCTGTAGGCGATCCCAATGCTTTGGTTTGTCATTGGAGCTTTATGATGGGAAGAAGAGGTTCAGGTCTCTCCCGGGAAGGAAATATCTGCTTAGGTGTACTATGAGCCGGAGGGATGCCCTCGGAGACAAGGCTTCTGGCTGGATGGTTCACTCACATTCATCCCTAGGGTTTTTCTTTTGTTTTGAGGCAGGGTCTCATTAAGTAGCCCAGGCTAGCTTTGGACTCATAATTCTCTGCCTTTCCTGGTGATCTGGAGTTATGGATGTGTGCCACTATGCCTGGCTATGCCCAGTGATTTGATGATGATTTTTTGTTGTAGTCTGTCAACACCTGGGACTGGTTTTACACATTTCAGGTGCACCTTGACTTCTTGCTAGTCCTAAGCCTAGCAGACCCACCTCATTAGCACTGTGGTCTGGGGTTACACACCTGGGCTCAGGACGCAGGTCTCACAGGAACATCTTTTCTAGTCTAGTGGTTATCACCTACCAGCCTGGATCTGCCCCTCCTTCCCCTTCTCCCTTCTAGAGAACTCTGCCCCAAACCAGACTCCCTGATCACATGGCCTCAGTAGGTGAGCAGGGCTGGCAGGCCTTCACCCTTATGTAGGTAAGGGGAAAGGAGACACTGCTTGAGGTGGGCACTGAAGACACAGGACCTGCCAACAGCAGTGCCCCGAGGGTCCCAGTGGTACAAACCAGCCAGACAAGAGGAGATCACCCTGGTACCGAGGAGAATTTGATCTCAGGACTGTGGCTTCCTTGACACAAAGGACTGGGGAATGTTTTGGAGGAAGTGTGGTAGATGGGGCTTTGTAGGCTTTTCCAGCCCTAGGGAAGGTTGTCCTGGTCCCTGCTCAGGCCCCCCTTCTCCCATCTCTGGGAGGCCATGTGTTGGGCTTGTTCAGTTGACGGGTACACAGTGCTGAGGGGGATGCTGTGGTAAAGGGCGCTGGATCCCCTGGGTGGGCGATACCTGGCAGATGGGAACAGGGAAGGCCAGGTCCTGGAGGACTGCCGTGGCATAGGTCCCAGGCTCTGACAGTCCCCATGGGCTCACTGGCTGCCTCACTCCCTTACCCCCACGAGTGTCTTTTTGTTTTGCCCTAACTTGTACCTTTTAGACCTAGTGGAACTGAGTATTTGGTGGCAGAACAGGGTCCCTGGCAGGTTCTCTGGCCTTGGTGACCAAGTCCTTGTTTTGGAGGCTATCAGGCTTGGGCCTGATTTTTTTCTTTAAATATTTTTATTCTTTGAGAATTTCATACTGTATGATATGTCATTATATGCAGATGATCCTATGATCATGTTCACCTCTAGCTCCTTCCAGATCCACCCCGACCCCTACTCCAACCTTGAGTCTTCTCTTTTTGTTTTTGTGTTTGTTTGAAACAGGGTCTTACTATGAAGCCCTGGCTAGCCTGGAACTCACTATGTAGACCAGGCTAGCCTCAAACTCACTGAGACCTTCCTTTTCCATGATGATTGTCCTCCTGCATGGAATGCGACCCAGGAGGTTCCTGAGCCCCTTCTTAGTGGGTGGAGTGAGGTGGTGGTCAGTGGGTAGAGGGTCCTAAGGACTGACCCTCCTAGAAGAGCAGTAAGACACTAGCTTTCTGGAAAGAGCTGCTGCCTCTATTTGCTGTTGGATTCTTTGTCTGCGGAGTCGTGTGCTGGGCACTTGCCTTTCTCCTCTCAGGGTTACCGTTTATGGCCCTGGCTAAAGGCAGCAGGGGTGCGCCGTGTTCTCTGTGTGGCACAGGTCCCCAGCCTTCTCCCCAGGACTCTCAGGTGCTGAGCTCAGCTGACAGAAGTGTTTCCCAGTTAAGACTCCCGCGCCAACTGAGCGCTCCGTGCAGCTTTCATTTGGCCCCTAGGATTCCTGCTGCATTACCCATATTTCCTTTAATTTGTGGGATTTCTAGTAAATGGGCTTAAAAATAGCTCTGGGCATGCTGCCAGGGCAGATGCGGGCATTTCTGTGTCTTCCTCAGCAGTGCAAGTGGTCTAACCCTTACGTCAGTTGTGCCTCCTGCGGGTCCCTTGAGTTGTCCCTCCTGGCACACTCCTGGAAGGGTTCAGTGCCCACTCCAGGGCAGGAGGTCAGGTTGGATTTTGGCTGAACGTCTGGGACTGGGGTTGGCCAGGAAGGTGGTTAGGGTGAGACTGGGGGCTGAGTAGAGGCTGGAAAGGTATCATATACATACAGAAGGCTGGGACCTGCTGCCCAAGAGACCTGTCCTGCCCTGGCTGAGAACCAGTCATTGTCTGGCTATTGTGGGGCTGGGCTTGCAAATCACGAAGGATGAGGCCAGGAGTCTCCCGCACCTGGCGCACCTGGCTCCAGCTCCCCAGTCAGGTGTCTGCAGGCAGCTCATCTCTGCTCGTCTCATCTCAGCTTCATCTGGATACAGAGCTTTTTGGCTCAGGCCCGGGTCCCCTTGTCTTCAGTGGCACTGACCTGGCATGTCCTCGGGATTCTGTTTGAGACGGGCTTGCTTGGCCAGGTGTCTAGATGCCTAGTGGCCATTGCCCCTCATCCAGTTCTTGGCCTTACTCAGCTCTCCAGGCTGTTCCCGCCTGGTGGCCAGAGGTGCTATGAGCCGGTCTCCTCCTCAGCATGAGGCACCTGACACATCTCTTGGTCCCAGGGATGGCTAGACACAGAGTTAGCCCTGGCTGAGGCACTGGAGTGGGGCTTATTGCTTCAGAGCAGCAATGCCACTGCCTTTGAGTCCTGTGATCTGTTTCAGCCAATCTCAGGTTAATGTTACATGCGGTCATGTGGATTCCCGGGTCAGCCCACACTCTCTGGTCTCTGCCCTCACTTCTGGTCCAGAACCTTGCACCTTATAGGTCTCTGCACCATTCTCGCTACAGGTGTGCGGGGTGGAGGGCTGTACCCTACCTGCCTGCCCTGAGCTGGAACCCTCAAGGGGCAGTGCTGTTATTGAGGGTGGAGCTTGGGGGGGGGTCAGCCTCCTGGACTCTTTAGTGTCTCGGTAATCGGTTCTGGACATGTGTCAAGTTCCCGACTCCACAGTTAGGCATGGCCCCAGGATGGGACAACAGAAGACCCTCTCCTATCATGGGAGTCAAATCCAGACAGCCGGGGTTGCGGGTGGCTCTGATGCTTGGGGTCTGGGGCGATCCTTGAGAACCCAGTGGCCGCTTCTCCTGCTGAGCAGTAGGGCCTGGCACCTGAGGGGTGGGTAGGGGCTATGTTAGACAGGATAGGGGAGGGGATGGCAGGATGTCCTTGGCTCTGCTTTGAGGACAAACCCAGGTGAAGTTGACTCCCTAAAGGTTGTGCTTGGGTCCCTTGACTCCAGTAGCTACCTTGCCAGGGCACAGAGGTGGGGCACACCAGGGCTGCCCCCTCCCCAGCTGATTTAGTGCTTCTGTCTCTGATTTACATTAGATTTTTAAGCATAATTAGAAATGCAGGGGATCTTTGTGTCTTACCTCGCCTCCGACTATTTATGGCACAATATGCAGATGAGGAGAGCTATGAATATTAAAGATGGGGTGTGCTGGGAAGAGGCTGTCTGTACTGGGTTGGGTGACCCACACAGCCTGGCATGCATCATATGCCACCCCCTACCCACCTACCCCAAAGCGCTTGGGATCCAGCTGCTCTTAGGACCCACCCCACCCCCAGATGGTCAGGGTCAAGGGCACATAGGCTGCTGTGGGACCTGTGGCAGGTTCTCAAGTGAAAGGGGTGAGCAGGGGCAGCTGTGCCTGCTGTGGGCTGCCAAGTGCCCCTGGCAGGAGCAGGGAACCTTCTTCTGTTTCTCTGGGAGGGCCGAGGGGCGAGTGCATGCAGAGCTGGTGCTGGCTTTTTAAGTTATTAAACTATGCCCGAGGGAGACACTCTTCAAGCTTACGTTATTTAAATTACAAATATGGGCGAGGGAGATTGTCAGTTCTTCTCAAAACACTGCTTAATTCTTTGGAAACCTTCTGGCACCAGTCTGGCTCATGGGAGCTTCTCACTGGTGCTGGAACTTCATGGGTCTGCAGGTCTGGGAAGCCAGGGGTGGGGTGCAGGAGCAAGGGTTATAGGCTTAGAGGACCGTTCCCAGTGTACCGACCTCCCCATTTCTAAGTGATTTGCTGAGCCTGTAGGTCACAGTGTTTTGTTTGCTCCAACCCCTACTGTGTAAAAATCAGAGTGCTTGTTTTCAAGGACGCAGCCTAGGATATCTGTCTCAGGTCAGTTGTGGCTATTGGAAGGTGCCACCTGCTTGTGTGATTCCCTGTGGACAGGCCACACTGACCTCTAGACTGGACTCTCAGCATACCTGACTCCCCCTACACCTCCAGGCTTTCAGATGTATAAGACTAGCTACCTTGAGTGGAGTAGTACAGACTGTCATTGCAGTCTTTGGGCATGGGTGGTTGTGTTGCCTGGAAGGCTCGTGCTGGGTGGTCACGGGTTCATTCTACCCACCTCTGTAAGGACCAGTGAGGAGCAGCAAGGGAAAAAGATTGACAAGCCATTTTGAATTTGTGGATTCTGGCATGCCTTCCTTCTCCTTTTGGTGGGAAAAAAGAAAAGCGTCCAGGCAAACATTCAGTAGTGCAGTTAAAACCTAGCTTTTATGGCTGAGGATAGCCCAGGCCTGTGGTCTGGGGCGGAGACTGCTCACTGCCTACCTCAGGAGAGAACCTCACATGAATGGGCTTGTGTGACTCTTCCCTATTTCTGGAAGTGGTTGGTAGTCTAAGGGCAGCCACTAGGCTGGGTTCTTGCCTCTTCTCCTGTGACCTGGAGCCGGGGAGGCCCCAGAGCCCCTTTCCTTCCGCAGGTATGGAGGCTGAAGTGTATTTTCCCCCTGAAGCAGAGCCCTGGGACCTTGGGCAGTGCTGGCTCTGGTACCACAGGCCAGGACTGTTCACCTCACCTTCTTGGTCCTATCATTTGTTGACCAAAGACCCCCAGGACCCTGGATGTCAAAAGCAGTCCAGGAAGTTTGACAGGAGTTCAGGACCCAGCGGCTCCCTGCTCTGGGAGTCCAGTTTTATCGTTTGCACCGCCTAGAGGGGTGGAAATGGGCAAACAGCATGTGCAGTTAAGCTGGGGATCGTGGGAAGGGGCTTTGGCCGCCTAGACCACATCCTGGACCTCCTGCTTCCGCTTGCCTGGTCCTTGTAGGGGATTCTTGTCATTCCATTAGCAAGGCCTAGACCAGGGTAGCTTTGGCTGATGGTATCTTAAAAGTTTAATGAAAACCTCAGAGCCATCTCAGTGCCTCACCCAGCTCTTGGAGACCTGGACATGCCCAAGCAAACAGCCAGGACCATGAGCTGGCTAACCCAGACCCCTGCTCCCCACGTTGTCCTCATGCAGTGTCAGACCTAGGCACCTGTTGGGAGGGAATCCAGACAGAAACAGACTCCCTCTGCTAGCCTGTGATTGAAAGGAGTTTCTCTTCAGGCTCCATCATCAGTGATCTCCCTTGCCATGCTGAGTTCCTGGAACTCCAGATGCTCCTGCCTGTGCCCCTGACAGTCTCCATCTGTAGTCCCTCTTGGGGTTGACGCCTCTGACCCAACTGGGATGGGCAGGGCTGCTTGGGGAGAGCCTCTTTTCCCAGAGTGTCTCCCTTGCAGTGGCTTCCTCTCTTGGCAACTGTGTGATAGATGTGTTTGCTGAGGTCCAGGGCTTCTTATTAAATAGACAGAATTAAATCCTGGAAAATAATTTTATTTCATTTCTCTCTCCTCCCTTTCCTTGCTAGTAGTGATCCCTACAAATACCCAGCACCTTCCTTCCCAGTACTATGCCCTTGTTTAGCAAGTGTCTAGATTCCTGGGCGTGGTGGGTGAGTTTCTGCCAGATTCTAGACAGGACTCACAGGGTCCTAGAGCCAAGACTGGTTTGGGGGCCTGGGAAGATTGGGCCCCGGGGTTTTTCTAGAGTGGTCTTATGACTGTCAGAGTCCCACTTCCCAGGAGTATGGGTCTAAGGCCTGGGTGTACCTGGAGCCCTGTGTGTCTGGAAACATCCCCATTTGAATCCTGCGTTGGTACTGAGCTCTGGAAGGGTGGTCCCTCCTTCCTAGAGCCTCAACTCTGGCACAGCGTGATCTGGCCTGTGTGCACCTTGTCTGGATGTCTCAGCAGTCCCACCTCTGTCTGCATTGTCCTCCTTCTTCTGTTTCCTTCCCATCTCCACCTCTGGGCCTTGGTGCCTTTGGGGCCTCTCCTGGGGTGTTATGTACAAGGACCCCACTCATCTCTATTCTGGGGGAGTCTGGAGATTCCAGGAGCCTCCACTATGTGCATCTATCTGGGGTGAGAAGACTCAAGGTGAGCACAGCAGTGGGACTTAGAATTGGCTTTGGTTGTTTTTATGGTTTTTCCCAAAGCAGGTTCCATTCTGAAGTGCATTCTGATGGGGCGATTCCTTGGTGGGGACACTGTGAGGATGGATGGGGTAACAAAGGTAGAGACTAATGCTTTACTACTGAACCTAGCAATGCCTACAGGCAAATGGGTGTAATAGCTCATCCCAGAGGGAAAACCGAATGGGTGACCCTGCTTGGCAAGGAGAGACATGGGAAAACTGAGTCACAGAAGAGCCAGGAGTCACAAAGTATGGTTGGATGCCACTCTAAAGGTTAGGTTGAGTGGGGAGCAGGCCCTGGTAGCTCAGGAGTCAGGCCTGCTCTTCCCCCTGGGAAAACAGCTATGCGTCTGCCCACCTAGGTGCTAGGTCCCCTTAGCCCCTCCCAGCCACAGTCCAAGGGTCAGCCTTGGTTTGTCCTGCTTTCCACTGCCCTAGGAGTGTAAGCCAAGCCCTTATTTGATTCTTTTCTCCTAAAGTTCAGCTTTGTTCTTACCTCAGCCAAGGCTTCTAAGAAAGCAACCTAAAACCAGCTCCGGTCTGGTTCTCGCAAGCTGGGCACAAGCAGCAACCTTGCCAGCACAGGTGGCCTGAGGACAAGGTAGTGAATAAATGCACTAGTTGTCCTCGGTCCCTGGGGACCAAGTTGGCCTTGTCACCTTTTGAGGGAATAATGGCCCCTTCAATGGGTAAGCTGGTCTGGCCCTGGTCCTGGGCACCAGCCCCTGAGGTATGGACACAAATGCCCTCACTTGGCTCTGGTCACAGCAAATCATGGACATGAATGGTCTATGCCATCAGTAGGCCTGAGCTGCAGGCTTTACAGATCTCGTTGCTTCTGTCCTCAGTAATTATCCCAAGGTCCACCCTTACCCCCAGTTTACAAATGACACCCGAGGCTGCAGGTTGTAAGAGTAGCTTGGTGCTGACAGGACCTGTGATTTCAACCTGGCCCACAGGCCAGGGCCCCCTCTGTTAGAAGGGGAGTGTCCTAGGAGCCTCACTCTGCCCCTGCTCCCTTGTATGTGGCTGCTGGCTAGCCTAGCCCTAGGCATTGGGACCCGCTGGAGTCAGGGCACAAAGCATTTTTGCTGGCTTCTGTCCCTCTGGTCAAGCTATGGGAGCGCCTCCATTTGACTGAGGCTGTCTGCTGCAGCTGCCGTGGCTCTCTCACAGGTGGCTCCCTGTGGTGGGAGCTGTAGATCTAGAAAAGGTGCCTTTTTGTCCCCCTCTCCTACGCTGTGTGTCTCTGGGCAGCACAGCTCTCTTCAGTCAAGTTCAGTGCTCAGTGGCCCACATGGCCCAGGACACAGCTAGCCCTGCTCATGATGAGTTCACCAGGACTGCCTGATAGACTTCTGGAGGAAAATAGCCATTAATTAAGCAAGAAGGTGGAGGGTCTGTTGCTAGGAGGTGTAGCCCCGGGCCTCATAGAGAGTAGTCCTTCAGCAGGGCTGACAAGGGGGTATTTCTATACCCCGCCCCCCAAGTGAGTCTCACAGTCACCCTGAGGTTGTAATCGCCTCTTTTCACAGGCAAAGAAGATTAGGATAAAGACTTAGAGGGTCCTGCAGGCTGGGCTTGCCGGTTGGTGGCTTCCATACCTGGATTTCCTCCCACCCTGTCCTGTGACTTTTTGTCTGGAGCCCACAGTGTGTAAATAGGAAGGAGCCAGATGGCTCTTTTTTGTTCTCTTGGTGCCTGGAAGGGAACTCTGGAATCTCTTCCCAGCCTTGATGGTACTGATGGCTGCTACTCAGACTGGGGTAGCGTAGACCTCGCCGTCGCCAGACTTGACCCGCTCCCTTCTTGCAGGTAGGATATTGTCTTTCTGGAGCCACAGTTGGTGACAGGTGGAGCAATCGAGGCAGGCTGCCCAATGGCTTGCCCCAGGGCCCTTGCAGTTCAGGAAGTTACCGGTATATAAGCCTGCAAGGAGGTGCCCACCCTTCACACAAATCAGAGCACGGCTGCCCCTTCCCAGAAAAAGGCTCCGTAAAGGACATGGAAGACACCTTGGGAAGGCAGCGTGGCTGGGTTTCATTACCAAGAAGCAGGTTCCCCTCTGCCACGGCAGGGGGAACCATAACTGCCTGGCACAAAGTTGCTCGTTTTTTAAAGAGCCAGTCAGGGATCAGAAGACAGAGTCAGTGGAGGGGGTTGTTCTGGACCTTCTGGGCCTGCTGTTTGCTCTGAGCCTGTGGCCAGACAGAAAACATGGCTCTGAGGCCCCAAGGAGAAGGGAGGAGGCAGCCCCAGGGCCCTGGTCCTTCCCAGTTTGTGCCTCTTTAGGACCCGTTTGGCATCTTCCTTCCTGCCCCTTTCTCTTCTGGTTGAACTCTGTGTCTCTTTGGGGTCTCTTTGGCCACCTCCTTCCGCCCCATCCTATCTCTGCTCCCTAGTCCCCTGCCCTGCACCCTTTACTCAGACCCCCTTCTGCCCAGGAAGAGTTAAGCCAGTGGCTCTGCCAGCCCTGCAGACTGTTTGGAATAGTTTAAATGCTTTGACACTGGGTCTGTACAGGATGGCAGGGAGGCAGTGTACTGGGTAATTCATATGCAAAACTGCACTATAAATTTCCAAGCTGTCTGAGTTGCCGTGGCACCACGAAGCATTTCTACACGTACAGTACAGTATTTCTGCCATCTTTGTTTGCATTGCAGTGAGTCATCAAAAGTCTGTCTTGCACCAACACCCGGAGCCGTGCATTCCTCTGGCACCAACGCGCCACTGTTTTTAAAGCCGGGGCTGGGAGCTGGCATTTACTTCAGCTCCCAAATCAAAGGCGGCTATTCATTCCCAGGAGCTGCCGGGATGTTCGTCTGCATCCGGCTGCTTCATTGAGATGCTGCGCGCTGCCCGGGAGAGCCGGCCTGGGTGCAGCTGAGCTGCGGCCGCTGAGCCCGGCGCCCAGCGCTCGGCCACCCCCACCCCTCCCTTGCTGGGCTCCGCACGCCCTCCCCGCCTCGGGGGGCTCCCGGCTGCCAGGCTGCGGGCTGAGCCGGCAGGGTCGGCTGCTGGCCACAGCGGCTGAAGGTAGGTCCCCCCACCGGCCCCCGCCACCGCCGGCTGCTGCCCCACGGGCCAGGCCGGCAACTTCTCCGCAGCGGGGGGCACACTGCGGCCCGCCCGGCTGCGCCCACCTGCCCAACTCCTGGCGCGGGGTGGCTCCGCCCTCCTCCCCGGCGCCTCTGCGGCCCGCCCGCACTTCGCTCCCGCGGCACACAGCGGGCCTTTGTGCGGCCCTGCAGAGTTGGGCCAGGGCCTGCGCCTTCCCCGGCCACCCCCGCGGCCGTCCGCAGAGTCCGGGGCTGGCGCACAGTGGCCGCCGGCCGCCCCCCCGCGCCCCCTGGGCGGGCCCGGTGCCGAGACCCTTCTGGTTACCTGGGCTGGGACCAAGCCAGCGGGGATTGGCCAGCACGGGAAGTGGGGCGGAGGGAGGGCGCCGTGCGGGGCTGCGGACGACCAGCGCCAACTCCGGTGTCTGCGGTGCGTCCCCCAGGGCGCTCGGCTCCTGGGTCTCGGTCTGTGAGTCTGGCCGGCTGGGAGCCACCGGGGAGCCGAGGACAGACACAAGTCCCTTTCTGGGGGAGTTCTCGAGCTGCAGCCCACCTCCCTGGTGCGGAGTCCTCTTGCCGGTCAGGAGAGGCTGGAGGCTGAGTAAGGGATCAGGGAGGGCATCTCTGCTCCGTGCCCCATCCTTCGGGCGGCTTAGCCCTGAAAGAGGAAAAAGAAAACCTGAAATTAAACACCTCCGGAGGACCTCCCTGGTCTGTCTGGGTGGCCCTCCTGGGGAAGGCTGCGCAGTGAGGGGCTCCTTGGCTCAGGGAACCTTTTCCCTCTGGAGAGGAGTTTGCTGAGGTCTGTTCAAGGCTTGGCCCTCGACCCCTAACCCCCATCCCACCCCAGACAGAGGGTGAGGAATGTGTGGCTTCCCTTTTCTTGTTTCTCTCCCAGGGTTTAGGTCTCTGCCCTGTGTCTTCTGCAGGATGGGCTACCGCAGCCTGGCCCTCAGAGGCTTGTGAAGCAGCCCAGGGTACTGTGGATGGAGTGGGTGGGTGTCCAGGGTCCTCGGACCTGTCCAGGGGCTCAGGATCACTGAGTCCTGCCCCACAGCCGGGACCCTGACTCAGAGGACTCCAGGAGCCTTTCTGTGGGTGGGAGGGTTCTAGTTAGGAAGGACACAGTCCTCCTTACTCCCTACAGGGTTTGGGAGAAGACGTCTGAACAGGGAGCATCTGACAGGTAATTGACCACCTAATATCGCTCCCCCCAGATGTGCCTCATCCCGACTGCCCCTCGCTGAGTCTGAGGCCCACCCACCACAGTACCCGCCATGTCTCAGATGCTGCACATCGAGATCCCCAACTTCGGGAACACCGTGCTTGGCTGCCTCAACGAGCAGCGCCTGCTGGGACTCTACTGCGATGTGTCCATTGTGGTCAAGGGCCAGGCCTTCAAGGCCCACCGGGCCGTCCTGGCCGCTAGCAGCCTCTACTTCAGAGACCTGTTCAGCGGCAATAGCAAGAGTGCGTTTGAGCTTCCGGGCACAGTGCCCCCCGCCTGTTTCCAGCAGATCCTGTCCTTCTGCTACACAGGCAAGCTCACCATGGCAGCTAGTGAACAGCTTGTGGTCATGTACACGGCTGGCTTCCTGCAGATCCAACACATCGTGGAGCGGGGCACAGACCTCATGTTCAAGGTGAGCTCGCCCCACTGCGACTCACAGACCGCCATGATTGAGGATGCTAGCTCAGAGCCTCAGAGTCCCTGCAACCAGCTGCAACCGGCCACCGCTACCTATGTCACATCCCCTTCCGTTCCCATCCCGCTTCTGACCCGTGTCAAGCATGAAGCCATGGAGATACCCCCAGCCACTGGCCCAGGTCTGGCTCCCAAGCGCCCGTTGGAGACAGGCCCTCGAGATGGTGTGGCAGTGGCCACAGGTGCCACAGGGACGCCTGGTGCAGCCCCTCTCAAGCTGCCCCGAGTCTCTTACTATGGTGTGCCCAGCCTGGCCACTCTCATCCCTGGCATCCAGCAGGTGCCCTATCCCCAGGGGGAGCGGACCAGTCCAGGGGCCAGCAGCCTGCCTACCACCGACAGCCCTACTTCCTATCATAACGAGGAGGATGAGGAGGACGACGAGGCCTACGACACCATGGTGGAGGAGCAGTACGGCCAGATGTACATCAAGGCCACGGGCAGCTATGCAGGTAACACAGGGGCTGTCCTTGATGCCAGCACACAAAAGGCATGGTACATCAAGGCCACGGGCAGCTATGCAGGTAACACGAGGGGCTGTCCTTGATGCCGGCGCACAGAAGGCATGGTACACGGTAGACTTTCCTGATGATTACAGCCTGGCTGTGGAGTGGTCACTGTGCTGCAAGTGAGATGTGTGGGCTGGAGGAGGTGGTAAGACCTCAGACCCCATGGGTTGACTAGCAGAAGCTGGCCATCACAGACACTGCATGAGGTGATGGCCACCAGCTTCTGCCAGAGCTGAAGAGTACTATGCAGAGGAATTCCTGCCAGGCACTGGACAAATGGGGAAACTGAGAGTCTAGTGGCATTTACCACCTTCTCAAAGGCTCAGATTCCTTGTGTGTGCAGTATGTGATGTCCTGCAGGTCTGGCCTTCCTCCCCTGATTGCTCTCTGATCTTCACGAGGCTGCTGTCACCCTGTCATCCACTGCAGCTGACCTGTGGGCATAGTGAGAGCTCCCAGGTACTCTCTTGTTAAGAGCTGCTCCCCTTTGGGACCTGTAAAGTACAGGTTGTGACTGACTGGAGGACACTCTTGGTATATTGTGGGGCTTACTGGAAAGAGATCACAAAGCTGCTGCAGTCTGGGGCCATCTGTCTTCTCTGGTTCGATGCATGGCCATGTGTTGTGACCAAGACCCAAGCATTTAAGGGACAGTGTGGGAACTTTTCCCCATCTGCCCTGTTTTGATGAGACACTCCCTTGCTCTTCCTGATTCATCAGTGTGGGGGTGAGAGGAGCCAGGAGCACTGCCCAGCTTAGGCCGTTAGGGACAGCCAGGTCCCTTTGGAGCAGCCATGGCCACAGACCAGACAGTGGTCTGGTCATCGTCTAATTTGACCGTCCTCACCCCAATTGTCCTATCTCCCTGGCCTGGGCTCCAGGCCTTTCACCCCCAAGTTTAAATGACCATTGTAC
This sequence comes from Eospalax fontanierii, assembly GCA_035773235.1. Taxonomy (NCBI): domain Eukaryota; kingdom Metazoa; phylum Chordata; class Mammalia; order Rodentia; family Spalacidae; genus Eospalax; species Eospalax fontanierii. The sequence continues at coordinate 62,555,714 of CM069541.1, forward strand.
AGATGCTTTGAAATGAGGGCTCCAGACCTCCTGTGTCTAAGCAGGTAGTTTCTGTTTCTTTTTCATGGTGAGGGTCAGGGCTGATGGTAAGGTACATGCCAGCTATCATCACATTGACCAGGGTGAGCAGGCCACACTCAGGGAATCCACCAGTGGGTGATGTCTTCATTCCTTCCTGACCACCAGCCAGGTGGGTCAGTGAAGGACCCAAGGCTTGGGGGTTTCGGTAGGGCAGGGGCTGTCCCTAGGCTCCACTTCAACTCTTGCTAACCCGGGGGCCCTTCAGTCCCCGAGGACTCTGCAATCCCATGCTGGTGACCAAATACAGTCCTGCAATGGCTGGGCAAAATCAGTGCAGGCTGAGGGCAAGTAGCTCCTAGTGGGCATGAACAGAGCCAGGAGGGGACCCAGTCTCCACCCATCCCCTCAGGATCATTCCTACACAGCCCCTACCTCCAGTGGGACATGCTTGTCAGTAGAGTGTGGCTAATGGCTTGTGAAACTTACTTCGTCTTTGCCAGAGTCCTCACCTCACCTGCAGGGACAGCCCTTGCTTCAACAGGTTTTCTGAGGGACCAGTAGGACAGTGGCCTTGGATGGTTTTGCAGAGCCGGCAGGTGCGGGATGAGAACAGGAGGCCAAGCTCTGCTTTAAGCCACCCACAGTCAGTCAGACCAGTCCATCATCCCAGCTCTCAGGGCACAGAGCTATGAGAGCTGTGGGCAGAGACACCCTCCACCCACCCACCAAGGCTATTCTGCCTGGGCTGGGTCATGCCTTGGGTGTCAGGAGGGAGTCCTGCCTGACCCATTTGGTAGCCGTAGGCTATCCTAGGACACTGGGCAGGCTGTGGGGCCAGCCCTGCTCTCTTGGCCCCTGTGCAACAGTCTGGGTTTCCTTGTGGCTTTCTCTTCAGCAGTCCTGTAAGTGGGGCAGAGAAAGGGGTGTGTTGTTTCTTGGTTAAAATCTAGGTTATTGGCAGTGATGTTGCTGCATTGCTGGGCATGCTGGGGGAGGGAGTCATGGGCTGAGCAGGTAAAAGCAGGGCCTGGCTCCCATGGACTTTGGGCTCCCTTTGTGCCCTGTGCTGGGCCTTGTCTGGGGATATCTATCCTCACACCCACCATCCTGGGAGCTGGTGGCTTATTGCCTCTTGTTCAGGCAGGATGCCTAAGTTTGAGCTAGTAGATTCTGGTCTGTTCTAGGTGCCCTTATAATGAAGCTCCTCTCCCTGGCCTCAGTTTCCCACCCTAAGTGAGGAGACTGGCTATAGCACCTCAGGGCCCTGAAGTCCACTGCTTCCTATGTGACCTGAGGTGTAATGGCCGTGGAGACTTTGACTCTGCTTGCAGCTCTCAGTGTGATCTGCTCACTGTACAGATCAAAATAACACCCTCTTTAAAACTGAACATGATATCCAACTCTGTAATTCTAGCTCTTAGGTGACTGGAGGCTCAGAAGTTCAAGGCCATCCTTAGCTATGTCGGGAGTATGGACTTGGGATACATGAGACCCTGTCTTAAAACACCAACCCTGAAGCTAGGCATGCTGGGGGCACCCCTTTAATCCCAGCACTCAAGAGCTAGGGACAGGCATCTCTCTGTGAGTTGGAGCTATCCTGGGCTACGTAGTGAGACCCTGTCTCAAAAAAACAAACAATAGACAAACAGAAGAAACCAATCCTGAGTTGAAGAGATGGCTCAACAGTTAAGAGCACTGGCTGCTTTTGCAGAAGGCCTAAGGTTTGATTCCCAGCACCACACAGGCAGCTCACAGCCACCTGTAACTCCAGTTATAGGAGAGCTAACACCCTCCTCTGGCCCATGTAAGCACTGCACACACATGGCACTTAAATATGTTCAGGCTAAACATTCAAACATAAAAATAAAATCTTAAAACTTCAGCTCTCTCCCCTCAGAAAAACTCGGGCAGCGCCTCTCAACCCCACCTCACTTCTGCTCTGTGTTGAGCCTTCTGTGTCCCCTCTGCCTCCCTTGACTCATGTCGGGACCATGGCTTTGAGAGGCTCTGTGGCTGGGCAGTGTGCTGTGTTCGGAGCCCCACCCTTGGTGTGGCTTGCACATTTGTGTCCACCAGCAGGATGCCCATCTTTGCCTACTGCATCTATCTTAACTCACGGGGTTTGCCCAAGACTTATGCCGCAGGGCAGGGGGCCAGGGAACTTACTCTCCGCCCTTTTCGTTTGCCTGCTGTATTTCCAAGGGGCCCTTGGGAGCCATATGCTGTGCTAGAGAGAGAGCAGCAAAAAAGGGCAGACAGAAGACATCCAGCACTATTCCCCTTGGCTGCTGGTGCGCGCTCTCCAGGAATGGAACAGACCTGTGAGCACACGTGCACACACGCTAGGGCCACTGTTCCCTAGGCCAGAGACACTGCCTTAGAAATGTCAGTGGCAAGTTGCTTCCAGGAGCAGGAGGTCGATACCTGTGCCCCAGTCCTGGACCCCACACAGCAGCCCCAAGCAACACCTCCCTTCTTCTTACCCTTCTCACCCTTGCATCCTTCCTGGAGCTCTCAAGGCTCCAGGTAGGGTGGGTGGTGCCTCCATATCTACATGGAACCTAGGAGCTAGGGGCTGCCTTGGTCACGGCAGCGGCCTGACAGCTTTGTGAGGTGAGGGACTTGGGCCTCGCAGTGCGGACCGGACCAGTGTGGACTGGACAGACCAAAGACCCTGGCTGTGCTCAGGGTCTGCTCCCCAAGTCTCTCTCTGTTCACGGGTTCCAGGAGGCAGATATGACCCCCCCACACCTGTGCCATGGCCCTGAAATAGACATGCTGCTGCCTGACCATCTGGCTGCCATGAACAGTTACTGAGGTGTGGTTGGGGTCAGGGTCGCACCAGCTCCAGCTCCTGCAGTAGGGAGGCTGGGGCGTGGGCCTGGGATCCTAAAAGGAATGGCCAGAAGCAGCACCAGCCAGCCTCCCTGTCCTGTCCCACGGGAGGCACCTACCTAACACCCCATCCCCTGCCCTTCAGCAGGCCCCGGTGGCAAGCTCTGCTCCTCGCCATCCCTGGAGGATGTTAGTTGTTGCCAGCTCCTGCTCTCTGAGAGTCAGACGAAGCCCAGCCTGCTGTTCTGTGGTTGGGTTCTGCTCACTGTCAGGCAGTCTGCTCTTTGAGACGGGAGTCTCTGTCAATCTCCATGGGCTAGCATGTAAGGGTCATTCCAACTTAGGGCAAGTTGGGGCTACTCAGGGCCTGACACCTCACAGGATCCTCACCCACTCTCCCATTGTCCCCACTCCTTGGCACGGACAGGCACCATTTGGGTGTTGTCCCAGTACATGGTGGCATAACTGTCCAGATTCTGCCCATCTGAGGAGCCCCCGGGGTGTTTCCTGGTATGTGAGAGGGGAACAATGACAGGTTATTGCTACAGGCCTGTGGAGCACAGTGTGGCCAGTGTGGTCACTTAGGGCCTCAGTCACCTGAGCTGGCTGGGCTGCCCAGGCCTGCACAGAGCCAGTGTGGCCAGGATGTCTGGAGTGGTTTTGCTTACAATTCCTCCCAGTGTGATACAGCTTGCTAGGAGTTTCCCCTACCTGGTTAGCAGGGCCGGATGCCTGTCAGAGGATGTCCCTCCCCAAGAGAAGGGAGAAGAATTGGACTGAGGGTGCTGGGTCTGGCAGGGACCTGTGGTCAGAGCACTGCTTGACCCATAGTGTAGCCTAAGGAACTGGGTGTGCTTTTTTCTTGGATAGTGTGGGGCCCATAGGTTGGGAGTACTGTTGGCTGCTGTAGGGAGGATCTCTCTCCTACTTAAAGCGTACCTGCAGCTGGGACCAAGTAAAGGTAGTACAGGCCCTGAAGGGTTTCTGGGACATCTCCAGTGGTGGCCTCCTGGATTGTACTGGCCACCCTGGCCTTGCAGAGTTCCCTCCCACAGCTTCCTGTTTACCCTTGAATCCTGATTTCCACTTCAGCCAATTTTGTTGAGACAGTCTCAATGATATAGCTCTGGCTAGCCTGGAACTTGTAGCAGTCCTTCTGCCTCAGCCTCTCAAGTGTTGGGATTACAGGTATGCACCACCATGCCCATCTTAAGTCAGTTAAAAAGATTATTTTTGAGATTTATTTCTGTCCGGGGGGGGTGGGGGCAGATCCCCACACAGGTCAGGTGCCCAAGTCGGCTAACAGCATTGGGTTCTCCTGGAGCTGGACTTACAGGCAGTTGTCAGCTGCTTGATGTGGGTGCTGGGAACTGAATTCTGAAAGTCCTCTACAGGAGCAATCCATGCTGGTAACCCCTGAGCTATCTCTCTAATCCCTTTGGTCGGTTTTGAGGTGTAATTTATCTGCAGTAAAACTTCCATTTGAATTTTGTGGTGGCCTCGTGGCTACTTGGAGCTCAGTGCCATCTCTGGACTCTCCGTCCCTCGGCAGGTATCCCTGGGTGTGTGTGTGCTGTTCTCATGTGGGTGGTCTGGGCTGTGCTAGACTCCCCAGTCTGCATAGTGCCAGGGCGGCTCATCACTGTGTCCCCATCATTCTGTCCTCCATCGATTTATTTATATATTTATTTCTGCTTATTGATGTGTTAATATATGATAAAGGGACCAAACTCAAGGGTTCAGGTGTATTCAGTCAATCTCTGGGACCGTTCTCCATCTCAAATCCCCCGGCCCCACCTAGGCCCTAGATAACCGCCTTCTGCTGGCTTTGGCCTTTGTAGACTGGCTATGAATGGGACCGTAATGTGTTCTGATCCCATGTACTGCCCTCCCTACCTCTGGGGTTGAATGCAGTTGGTGTCTGCGTGTTCTTTCCAGGAGGGTATTGACCACCCATGACAGAGCTTTGGGTGGCTGTTCCCCGGGCTCCATTTCTTTTTTTCTTTTGTTTTTGTTCCAAGACAGGGTCTCCTTGTAGCCCCAGCTGGCCTGGAACTCACAGAGTTCCACCTGCCTCTGCCTCCAGACTGCTGGAATCAAAGGTATGCACTACCATGCCTGACCAAGCTCTATTTCTTGTGGGTAAAAACTTGCTGGGTCAGGTGCTGGCTCTGTGAATGTCTGTCTGCCACGCTGTAGGCTGAGGAACCTGCCTGCACCCTGGCTGGAACTGTGTTCTTTCAGGTTGTGGCCATTCTTGAGGGTGTGGTGCAGTGCCTAGTCTGTGTTTCTGAGGGTGGGTGCCGGACTGCCACTGATGCCGTCTGTCTTTCTGCATATTGGATGCCATGCTTATTGGGATGGATTTCTTCTAAATCTTTTATCTCGTATATTAAAGTGAGGGGGTTAAGAGTTCCTGTTCTAGCCAGGTGTGGGGTTACAGGGGGTCCTGTCTCAAAACAAATAAACAAAAAACAAAACAGCTCCTACTCTAATTTGCAAAGTTCTTTGTCAAATATACATATTGCAAATATTTTCTGTAGTCCAGGGTGCCTCTTTATTAACATAATGTATATTGCAAAGATGAGTTTAAATGTTCGATGAAGACTAGTTTATTAATGTTTCATTTTATTACCAGCTGAAAACTTTATTTTATTATTTGAGACAAGGTCTTGCTACTGTTTGGCCCTCACTGGCCGGGAATCTGCTATGGAGACTAGGCTGGCCTCAGATTCACAGATATCTGCCTGCCTTTGGCCTCCCGAGTGCTGGGATTAAAGGCTTGTGCCACCACGCCCTACAGATTTTATTTTATTTACTGTTCTTATTTTTTGTGCATGAATGTATTGCTTGCATGTAAGTGTGCCCATGTCATGCAGTGCCCGTGAAAGTCAGTAAAGGGCATGGGACCCCTTGGAACTGGAGTTATGGACAGTTGTTAGCTGTCGTGTGGGTGCTGGGAACTAAACCCAGGTCCTTTGTAAGAACAGCCAGTGAGCTTGACTACTGAACCCCTTTTTTTTGAGACACGGTCTCTCAGTGTATCCAAGGCTGGCCCTGATTTGGAGCCCCCTGCTTCAGTCTTCCAAGTGTTGGGGTTTCAAGTATAAGCCACCCTACATAGCTTGTTGAAAAAAACCTTGTCTGCCTGACATAGCTCTGTGTGTGCATGTATACACATGATCACTTCTGTATGTGCATGTATACACATGGTCACTTCTGTGTGTGCATGTATACACATGGTCACTTCTGTATGTGCATGTATACACATGGTCACTTCTGTGTGTACATGTATACACATGGTCACTTCTGTATGTGCATGTATACACATGGTCACTTCTGTATGTGCATGTATACACATGGGCACTTCTGTATGTGCATGTACACACATGGGCACTTCTGTATGTGCATGTACACACATGATCACTTCTGTATGTGCATGTACACACATGATCACTTCTGTATGTGCATGTACACACATGGTCACTTCTGTATGTGCATGTACACACATGGTCACTTCTGTATGTGCATGTACACACATGGTCACTTCTGTGTGTGCATGTACACACATGGTCACTTCTGTGTGTGCATGTATACACATGGTCACTTCTGTGTGTGCATGTATACACATGGTCACTGGCCCACTGTAAGATGTGGGGTAAGTGGAGGGGTTTGTTTTTTTCCATACAGATGTTTGGGATTGTACTGAATTCTCACCTTCAGTGAGAGGGCCTGTTCTGGGGTTCTGTTTCTGCCAAATTTCCCACTGTCTCGGTAACGGCAGCTTTAAATAAGTCTCCAAGTCAGGAGGTGTGAAGCCCAACTTTGATTTTCTTTTTTGTGCTCACCTTGGTTGGTTTCTGGGTGAAGCTTGCTCAGCTGTGATTCATGTTGCTTGAGCTGCAGGGCAGAGAGGGCAGGACCTAGAGTTTCTGGTCCCCCAGCCTGTGAGGCCTGCCATGGCTTCTGGCTGGTCTTGGTGCATGGGAATCACTCACGCATGCCACAGCATCTTTGCTGACACAGAATCACACACCACGCCATCACTGCTGTTCAGTAGTTTTGTCATTCCAAGTCATGCGGTCATCACAGCTGTCAGTTCTAGAACATTGTCCTCACTCCTAAAAAAAAAAAAAAAAAAACCCAGGATGTAACAGCACCCCACTTCCCCACACTGCCCCCAGCCCCTGGTAGCCCCTGCACAGCAGTATGAATCTCGGTGACCAGCTTGTTTCCGACATTGAGGGCCCTTGGTACTGAGGGACAGATCACTGCTTTGGTGTTTTTTTCTGAGATTCCACAATAGGATAGAGCACGCTCTCTCCCTGACAGTCGCTAGTTCACAGCTGTTTGAGTGTCAGCTCACCAAAGCTATGAACAGACGGTATACACAAGTCCATGTAGGCCTGTGTTCTGACATGTTTGGCTACAGACATTAGGAGTTGTTTATTTGGTGCCTCTCTGAGTTACTTTGCTTATGATTCCATGTTCCAGCCGTTAGTTGTTAATATGTAGGAACAAAGCGGGTCTTGTGTGTTGACCCTGGGAATGGAGTTTCAAGCTGTTCACAGGTTCCCTGGAATGTCGCACTCACCTGCATCATGTGGGAACAGCATTTTCCTGTCTCCTTTCCAGCCTTAAGGACCTTTCTCTTCCTCTCCACTCCAGATTGGTTGGAGTAGAGAGACCCTTACCGCCAGGCAGTGTTAGTGAGAGTCTTGCCTTGCCGGGCGCCCTTTGCCTCCTTCCTCAGATTGTGATTTCCTCCTGGTGTTGCTGGCGTGCTGTCAGCGTCAGTGGCTGTTCCATGTTGAACTATCCTGCATTCCTGGGATTAATCTGTATAATGATTACATGTGTCTGGGTTCAGTTTGTTAGTGTTTTCTAGAGGAAGGTAATCTGTGTTCAGGAAGGTGCTGATCTGTTTCACATTTTCATCTGTGTTCATGAAGGTGCTGATCTGTTTCATGTTTTCAAAGCTGGGAAATGGTGGCCCTATATTCCCTTTATTCTTTACCTTACTGGTTTAAGATTCGTTTTATTTTTAAATTGTGTGTGTCTGTGTATGCATTTCTGTATATAGGTGTGTGCACTTGAGTGTAGGTGTCCTGTGGAGGCTAGAGATGTTGGATCCCCTGGAGCTGGAGTTATAGGTGGTTGCCAGCCACCCCATGTAGGTATTGGGCACTGAATTCAGATCCCCTGCAAGAGCAGCTTCTGCTCTTAACTGCTGAGCCATCTCTTCAGGCCCCCCGCTTTATTTTTGAAAGAGTTCATGGAAGTTTGATGATATTTCCTCAAGTGTGGGTAGGACTGTCACTAGCGAGCCCACTCAAGCCTGGCGTTTGCTACTCTTAATTGTGGGAAGGCTTTAAATTTCCAATTTATTTTAATTGCCAGTATTATTACCAATTACAATTTACTTTAATTACCAATATTACTTTAGTTATAGAACCATTCAGATTTCCTCTTTCATCTTGTTCCAGCCCTGGCAATTTGTGTCTTTCATGGAATTTTTCCATCTCCAAAGTCTAATTTGATATCAACGGACCACTCCAGCCTCAATCCCCCGCCTCCACTTTCCTCTCTCCCTTCCTCTCTCACTTCTCCCCCTCCCTCTCTTCACCCAGGACGGAACCCAAGGCCTCGCTCGCACCCAGCCTATGCACTGCCCCTGGGCCGCACACACCTGCAGCTCCCACTCTTATCATCATCGCTCCATGCCTCTGGCTCCCCGTTTATACCACTCACTCACCTGAGTGTTCTAGCTCAGTCCTGTCTGACACTGCCTGGTATCAGGAGAGTGGGGCTGGGTAGGCCTGCTGCCTGCGCCTTGGTCTGCTCCGTTCTTTGTGTTCCCCACCTTCTGACGGGACACTCCCCAGTATTCTTTTCCCCTCTGCATCAGGCTGTTCCTGCAGCTCAGAAGTGGCATCTTTGTCTCCTCTGGTGCTGGGCTCTCCTGCACATTGCAGCTCCCATCTTGTCCTGCGTCTTCTGGTTTGTGCTGCTGTGGTCACAAAGCTTTATTTTCTCCTAACAGCCAGTCTTGAAATAGGCTATTATTTTTCCATAAACAGCTTTCCCTCACTTTAGTAACCCTTACCTAAGTAAGGTCTTCTCTGGCATTTAATACTCTGAAGCAGGAGTCTTAGAAGCCCATGCACAGTGGAGACCCAGGCCCATCCCTTTGTGCCCAGTTCGAGGCTCCTCAAAGGCATCTCTTTCCTTTCCTCTCTTGACAGTGGGCCTGTTTTCTGTGTATAAATGGCCTCATGCAGCCTGTGCCTGTAGAATTCTGTGCATCTAAGGTTTGTTCACGTGGTGTGTGTTTACCATTCCTTCTCTTTATGACCAACAAGCCTCCCCTCTTGTTTAGTGAATCTTTGGTTTGTGTGTCTATTGCCCAGTAAAAGGGGTCAGGATTGTAGTGATTGTGAGTTGGGCTGCCGTAGAGGGAGTGGGCATAAGTTTGTTGTCCTTATAGTGTGTTTTGTTTTTAAAACATTTCTTAGTTTTTGTTCATGTGTATATGTGTGCATGTACACCATGGTGCACATCTGGAACTTAGAGCACAACTTATAGGAGTTGGTTCTTTCCATCTACCATGTGGACTCTAGGGATAAAACTCAGGTTGTCTGGCTTGGTGGCAGGCACCCTTACCCATTGAGCCACCTGGCCTGCCCATATCTGTGTGTGTGTGTGTGTGTGTGTGTTGTGTTGTGTTGTTGTTGTTGCTGTCTTGAAACAGGGGCTCATTATGTAGCTCAGGCCAGCCTGGAACTCACTATGTAGCCCAGATTGGCCTTGAAATCAGAGATCTGCCTGCCCCTGCCTCCTGAATGCCAGGATTAAAGGCATGTGTCACCATGCCTGGCTCGTTTATCGATTTTGTATGTAGGAGCACACATGCGACCTAGCACATGACTAGAGGTTGGTGGACAATTTTCAGGAGTCTGTTCTTTCCAACATTCAAGTCCTCAGGTTGTCAGACATGGCAGCTTACTGAGTCATCTGGTCACCTGTTAATTTGTATTTCTTTCATGTCTATGTTGAACATATGTATGTGCTTGCTGCCCATATGTCTGCCTACTTATGACTTTGGGGTGCAAGACAGTAGGCCTAACCAAACACCTCCAACTATACCAGGCAAGTGTCAGACAGGATTAAGCTAAAAACAGGTGGGTGAGTGGTAAAAGGGGTGAGCCACAGGCACACAGACAATAATGTTGGGAGCTGGAGCTGCAGGTGTGTGCAGCCCAGTGGCAGAGCATGTGCTCAATATGAGTGAGGCCTTGGGTTCCGTCCTGGGTGAAGAGAGCTCCCAGTTAGGATCTATGCCCTTGGCTCAGTCTAGTCACCAACCAGAAATGGTTTGCTATGCTCCTGCTGAGGTTTTTCTCTCTATACTTGCAGTTTTTCTAAAACATTAGTAAGCTGCAGATACTGTCTCTGTATCTGTAGGACATGCTCCTACACAATGGCAGTATTCGGGATTCAGGTGTTCTGCCCTCTAGCTCCAGGATCTGTCTGGGGTCTGCGTTTGTATCTCTCGGGAGTCTTTTCCAGTGGTTGTTCACAGTGGCCGCATCAGTCCTGTCTGGTTCTGCAGTCTGTCTTGAAGAACGCACTTGCAGATCCTTTGGAGACATCCCTCTGTCTCCTCCCAGGATGCGGTCCTGGCTTCACCACAATTCCACAGAGCCCTGCTGTGTCCTCACACCTGTCCTGAGGGGGGAGGACACCAATTTTGCGCAGTCCTGGGGTGGCTTCGTGACGTGGCTCTGCTGGGTGAAGCCACCGTCCCCTTGAGAAGAGGTGGCAGCCGTCCTGCGCTTGCGGCACTCTGGTGGTGCTGGGGACTTCTGCCATTAAGTGCTGCAGGGGAGTGCTGGCCCCTCCACTCCCACGCTCATTAGTTAGCAGTCTTTTGTAGCAGAATTTCCCACTGGTCTCCCCACTGATTATTTTATTCCTTCATCTGTTTCTGTGATATATTTATTGCATTTTTTAAAAAGTCTTCTTCTTAGTGCCTTGTTCTGCAAAATATTCTAGGTTCATTTTATACTCTTGTTCTCTACCCCAGAGTTAGTTGTTTTTAACTTTGAATGGGGACTGGTATTATTAGCTTGATTTCTCTTCCTCTCTTCCCCCTTCCCTTCCTCCCCTTTCTTTCTGTGATGAGGCTCTAACCCAGCCCTAGCATAGTAGGCAAGTGCTATCATCTTGTAGCAGTCAAAGCTACAGACTGATGTGTGAGGTGGTACACACCTGTGGTCCCAGCAGTCCTTAGGCTGAGGCAAGGGGATCCCTTGAACCCATGAGTTCAAGACTAGCCTGGGCAACATAGTGAGATCCTGGACCTGGGAGGAGGGGATAGCATAACAAATAGGACTTGGAACTGTTCTCCCCAGAGCCAGCTTTCTCTGTCAAGTACTGCTGTAGTAGTGGGAGTCCCATTCAAAGGTGAGCAGACCGTGGTGTCTAGAATGGTCTTCTGTGGCTCATTCTCGCCCTGCATAACTCTCCTGTCACCCTGCCTCCATTGCTGAGAGGGGTGACCTGCATGCCAGCCCACGCCAGTGTCTCCTTCCTCTTGGGTGCTCTGTTCACCCTGAAGCCCAGATGCACCTACTTTTGCCTTCTTCCTGCTCTGTAAGTCTTTCAGGCTTTCTGTTCCTTGACCACCCACATTTTGAAATGCTGTTTGGATTCAGATTGCCAACCTTCCAAGAGCAAGCCTGGACTCTGGGTTGCATGGATTCTATTCCTCGGATCCGTCCATGGCCAGCTGACCTTCGGGGCTGGGATGTGGTGTGTGTCTCCATTTGCTTAATCCTTGTCAGTTTTCCTCTGTAACCTTCCATTACATTTATTCCTAGAAATTCATTTTTTGTTTTAATTATGTGGTATTTAAGGTTGTCAGTTGCGTGTTGCTGTTAATAATGCATAGAAACAAATCGGATGCCACATTTCCTAATTTACTCCAATGGTTTACCTGAAGTTTCTTTTGAATTGTCTATATATGTAATCATGTCGCCTATTAACAATGGCTCATTCCCTCTCTCTCTCCTGCCCTCCCTTCTCTTTCCTTCCAGGACCTCAGGCTGTTAGGCAAGTACTCCACCAAGCCACGCCCCTGCCCTCCTGTTTAATTATTTATATATTTATTTACCTTCTGTTTTGTTTTTGTTTTTCTAGGTTTTCAATATGTATCCCAGGTTAGCCTTGATCTTGTGACCCTTCTGCCTCGTCTCTTTAATTTTGTAATTACAGGTGCACACCACCACATATGGCTCGCAGTTTCTTTTTTTCTTACTTTTCTTTTCCTTTCCTTTTCTATTTTTTAGTTTTGAAACAGGCTGGCCTTCAACTCACTGTATAGGGAGGGTGACCTTGAACTTCTGATGCTCCTGCCTTTGCCTCCTGAGCACTGGGATTGCAAACATGTACCGCCATCACACTTAGTTTATGTAATTCTGGGAATTGAGCATACGACTCTGTGTGTGGTAGGCAAGCATGCCACCACCTTAGCTATAGCCCCAGCGCGCAGTTTTATTTCTCATGTTAACTTTTTCTTTCTTTTCTTACCTCCTGGTACTGACTGGAAATTCTTGTCACCACTCCCATTTCCCAGTTTAGGAAAAACATTGATACTCCAAAGCCACTGTACAGGCTGGGCATGGTGGCACATGCCTTTAATCTTAGCCCTCGGGAGGCAGGGGTAGACCTGGTTCAAGGCCAGCTGGGGCTACAGGGAGACCCTGTCTGAAAAAAGATAAAAACCAACCAAACAAACCCACAGGCTATACCCAGGACCTGTTGTGATAGGTTTTTGGTTTGTTTTTGAGAACAGGGTCTCACTATATACCCCTGACTGGCTTAACTCCCTGTATAGACCACACTGGCTCAAACTCAGCCTCTGTCTCCCAAGTACTGGGATTAAAGACCTGTGCCATGATAGCCAGATGTCACAGGTTTTTGTTTTTTTTTTAAATCAGATTAAGGTTAAGGATATTTCCTTTTTTTTTTTTTTCTAGAGATTTTTTTCCCCCATAAATTGAAGTTTGACAAAAGTTTTTTTTTTTGTTTTTTTCCTAATAATAGCCACATACCACGAAATGCTGGGGTGCGTTAGGAAGCCTTGCCATTGTGTGAACATTGTAGAGGGCACATTGCAAAGTAAAGGTAGGGACCATGTCCCTGAGGGACATTACCCTGTGTGCTCCTCCATTGACAGCCCTGCTATGTTTGAAATCGTCCTGTGAGTTTCCTTTTGTGCTCTGCTAATTTTAGAAGAACTTTCTATATATGAAGTCACCCTTGCCATGATGTGGCCCTTTTCTACATCAGGATCTGACTTGCTAGTCTCACCTTTCAAGGGGCCTCAGGTACAAGAGGCCAGTGAGATGCCGGTGGCCAGCAGTTGAAGTGGAAGAAGCAATCGCTCTGGCCAGACCTGAGTACCCCAGAGGTGCTGCTGAGGGTGCTCTGCCTTCAGTTATCTAGAGCTTTGGGTCCAAACTGGGGAGACCCACCTGCAGCCCCCTTCCCAGGGTTCATGGCACCCCACAATCTCAGGAGGTGGAAGTTCAAAGACAGGGTCTGAAGCTATTCCATAACCAGGCAGTCCAGGCATACCACTGGGGTTACAGTTTGAATGTGAAACATCCCCAAAGGCCATGTTTTGAATGTTTGATCCTCAGCTATTTGGGGGAAGTTGTGAAATGTGGGTGAGTGGGGCTTAGCTAGAGGAAGTAGGTCACGGGGATGGCTTTTGAAAAGTCCTTAGCTCCCCCCCTTTTCTGGTTCTTGTCTGACATGGTATAAACTGCCCTCCCTGACTGCATGACAGAGGACCCCTGTGCAACTGTGAGCCAAAATAACAGATTCCTCCCCTTCAGTGCCATATCAGCACTGTAAATGTAGCACAGTGTGACCTGTGTGAGCTGAGCACTGCTTTTCCTCTCACTAATTTTCTGGGTTCTTCTGTTGCTGTTTGTTTGGTTTAGAGATAGGGTCTTGCTGTGTAGCCCTGACTGGCTTGGAACTCCCTATGTAGACCAGGCTGGTCTCAAACTCACAGAAATCCGTCTGCCTCTGACTCCACATCTGGTTTGTTTGTTTATTTTGTGTCACTCTGTAGCTCAGGTTGGCCTTTAACTTGTGGCAATCCTCCTGCCTCAGCCTCTTGTGCTGGAATGCCAGACGTGAGCTACCATAGCAGCTGCCTCCTGAGTGCAACTCCTGCTATAGGATCGTTGATCTTTGCATCTCTGCTTTCTTTTAAGGTTCTGCCCTGTATTTTGATGTCTCAAGATTTGTGTAATGCTGTCTGGACTCCACTGGGAAGCGTTTTGTTTAGATTCACTTTGTGATGCCCTCTTCTGGCCTCTGTGGGCACTGGAACAACAGCATGCAACCATGCATAGACATAAATAAGAATAGAAGTAAGCCAGGTATGTGGTGGCAGGCTGTTGATCCCAGCACTCAGGAAGCAGAGGCAGGCAGGTTTCTGTGAGATCAAGGCCTGCTGGGGCTACAGGGACCTTGTGTCAAAAACAAAACAAAACAAAAAAAAGGAGGTCTAAGAAAGGGAGGGAGGAGAAAGGAAAGAAAGAAAGGAAATGCATGCCTTAGTCAGCTATAGTGGCTCATACCTGTAATCTTAGCACTTAGAAGGGCTGAGGCAGGAGGATTGCTGTGAGTTTGAAACCAGCCTGGATTACATAGTGAGTTTCAGGCCAGACTGGACTGTTTAGTGAGACTCTGGCTGAGAAAACTAAATAATAATATAAATAGTAATAATATCCATATGGTTAGGACAAGACTGCCTAGCTACCATATTGCTTCTTCAGGGTGGAGCCCAGCACTCTGCACCCCACATACCAGGTGGAGGTTCCACATAGTGCCATGGCCCTGTCCCCAACATATTTTGGTGTGCCTAATTTTCTTCACTATCATCCCTGCAAGATACTCTACTGTACAAGACCTCCCACCATGGCCCTGGGTTCTCAGTAGTGTGTGCTGTGCTTTCTGAACTAAATCCTGTGTGGTTCTGGAGTATGCACAGATCTCCCCTCCTTCTGAAGCATTTTGGGACTTGCTTGTTGCTCTGCCCACACCCCACATGTGCAGAGAAGAGATTGTATGGGCCAGCCTCTTGCGCTGCACTGAGTTGAGGCAGAGCTGGGTGTTCCAGCTCAGCCTGGTCTCTGATAGGAACAGAGGCTTTGTGTGACTCTAAGCTCCTGCTACCATCTTACTGGCTGCACTGGGTGCATGTACATACGAGGCTTGTTTTCCTGCTGAATGGAGGTATTTGTTATGAAATAAACCCCTTTAGCCCTGGCAGCATTTCTTACGTTAATGCCCTGTGGTCTGATATTCACATAGTGCCCAGTTCTCTTCTGTGTCCTGTGCCATCTTTTGCTTTCGACCTCTGTCTTTTTATTTCTCATGCCAGGGTCTCACTATGTTGCCCAGGCTGGCCTGGGACTCCTAAGCTTGAGTGATGTTTACCCTTCCTGGGATCACAGGTGCCAGTCACCACACCAGCTCCTAGATTTTGAGTGTTACTGGAATGCGTGGTCCACTCTCACATAACCACCTGCTTCTTAGGGTTTAATCCATCATGTAATTACTTACCTTTTCCCTCTCGACCCCTCCTCTTCCTCCTCCTCTTTCTCTTCCTTCTCTTCCTCCTCCTCCTCTTCCTCCTCCTCTTTCTTTCAGGGGGCGGAAAGAGGTGGGTAGAGACAGGCTTTCACTATGTAGCCTTAGATGGCCTGGAACTCACTATGTAGATCAGGCTGGCCTTGAATTCAGAGATCCACCTGCCTTTGCCTCCTGATGCTGGAATTAAAGACATGTGCCACCATACCTGGCCTAAAGATTTAATATCATTTATGTATGTGTCTGTGTGAGTATATGCCATGTGTGTCCAGATGTCCTCAGAGGCCAGGAGGGGTTATCGGATCCCAGAGCTGAAGTTATCCATCATTCTTAGCTGCCCAACGTGGGTGTTGGAAACCAAACTCAGATCCTCTGGAAGAATAGCAAGTGATCTTAACTTCTGAGCAAGCTCTCAGACCCACTTGGAAGTTTTTATGCTGTCCTTTTAGGGGCAAATGATGACTTTGGGTCATTTACCACATGCCCTGCACCGCAAAGCCTCTCGGCCCCTGGAGCCAGCCTGTCCGCCCCTCAGTCCCCTTCACCTGTTGTACTGTTGCTGCCCCAGGGTGTTTCCTGTGCCCGGCTGCTGCTTTTAGGGAGTCGAGTTCACGTCTCTGTGTGCTCATCTTTTCCCTGTATTGTCTTGCTGCCCTGCCTGGGTCTTCATCCCAGCAGCCCCCCTCTCCCTTGGGGTACCAGTGCCAGGCCCAAGTTGCTGAGGCCCAAGTTCTCTACGTCTCCTGTTCTGCTTCCTATCCTTTTTGCTTTTTCTTTCCTGCCTCCATCTGGGCATTTTGTATTGAGTCGTTTTCCAGTTCACAAATCTCATTTGCTCTGTGTGATTCTTCCCCAAATCATCTTTTTTTGAGTTCGTGATTTCAGTTTCTGTAGTGTTTTATTTTCTTATTGACTCTGGATTCTGTGAGGCTCCCAGTCTTGTTCCCCCACATTCTCCTTTACATACATACAGCAGACCTTTTAAAATCCACATCTGCTAATTGTCAGATCACATGTCTTCTCTGCTGTTTTCTGGTCTTCCAGCATTGTTTTCTTGATTGCTGGGCTGTACTTGAAAACATTTTAGAAGTGCCGGGCAGCTGTGCCTAGGAGGGCCTGAGTGCTGGTCCTCCCAGGCTGCAGTGAGAGCCCTAGGTGGGCGGCACCTGCTGTGTTCTGAGCTCTCAGCCTTGGCTGTTCTTGGTCCCAGCTGGAAGCCAGCACACCCTGGCGTACTGCGGCATCCTGCAGTCTGGTTCTGTGTCCCAGGACAGGAGACACTGAGCTAGGCACCACTGGTTCCAGGGTCTTGGCCATTAGTCCCTTTCTGTCTTGTTTTGCATACTTACCACTTAGCATTCTACAGAGACACCTGGGAGAGTACAGAATCACACCCAGAACGCCGGCATGTTCCTGCATCCAAGTCCTTGGGCCTCCACTCCAGGTCCTGTGCCTCCCTCTCTAGGGTTTCAGCCCCTAATCCTGGCCACTAGGAGCCCCGTCTTTAAAGCACTGTTCTCCAGGAAGAGGCCCTTCTTGGCCTGGTGACTCCACAGCTTCAGTGGTGGTTCACTAGTCAGATGTCAGATGTATTTATTTCAGTGTATCTGTAGGCACTGATTCAACTTGACACCGTGAAAAGGCTGCACTGTGAACTTTATCCTCCCTGGTTGGTCTATGTCCTCGGGCACCTGTAGGTACCACATCCTGGGCATTTGTCTATATCCCAGGTATGTTTTGCCTAGCTCTGGCATACAACCTGGGGTTGTCTTGGTGAACACACAGTGTTCTCTGTTTTGATTCATGCCTTTTGTATGATTGTCACCTGTTCACTCTGCCCCACACTGGACAAGGAGCCATACCTAGTTGCATATGATGATGGTACTGTGAGTCTCTGGGATGTCATTGGACAAAATGGAGAGAGTCATGGAAGAATGGAAAGCAAAAGGGACACATGACCCAGAGGTGCAATGAGGCTGACTGCCAAGGTAGCCATCAGAGGGCAGGAGAGCCTGGGGGATAGTGGGGACCTCTGCGCTGAACTCAGGTGCCAGAGATACTTGGGAATAAAACTTCCTCATCTGCCAGAACTGGGCAAGCTCAGCTCTAGTGAGGACCATTGACCAGGGCACCAGGTGTGGAGGCAGCACCAACCAGGTCAGACTGCGCCAGCCAAGAAACCCTCTGCCAGGCCACTCATGGGACAGAGCCATGGGGGCCCACTCAGATCCAGGAGCGTGGCCATTCGTGGGTGCTGTTGAGGTGCACCCTTGCCTGAGTCTTCCTTACAGCTGAACATGGTGACCCCAGAGATCACCGTGCTCCTCTGTCTTATACCCCGAAGTTCAGGGAGGCTGGAGTGTGTGTAGATTCCTCCAGCCCCACACCCATTCTCCTTTCTGGGCTGCTCTGCTCTTCTGGTTTGCTTCTTGGTTGCTGTGATTAATCACCCTGACCCACAGGACCTTGGGCAGGAAAGGGTTTATTTGACTTACACTTCCCAGTCACAATCCATCACTGAGGGAAGTCAGCAGGAGCTGAAGCAGAAGCCATGCAGGAACGCTGCTGACTGGCTTGCTCCCTCTGGCTTGCTCAGCTAGCTTTGTTATATAGCCCAGGCCCACCTGCCTAGGGATGGTGCCTCCCACAGTGAGCTGAGCCCTTCCACATCAATGTAATCCGGATAATACCCCACAGATATACCTACATGCCAATCAGATGTAGGCAGTTCTTTAGTAAGAGTCCCTCTTTGGTGACTATTGTGTCAAGTTGACACATTCCCAATCTGGGCTCTCTCATGTCCAATGTGCCACACGTTTTCTTGGATCTGAGACGTATTTTCCCCGAGTTTTAGCATTCGTGAAGTGGGCGCACAAAGAGGCATGCCTGGAAATTAGCGGCATCTGTGCTCCCTCCCAGAGGGAGGATGTGGGCAGGGCCTCCGTTTTAGGCAGTACCTGTACTGATAAGGCCTGTGTATGTTGGGTGCTTACTGTGTCACAGACCACAGACCAACAGGGCAATGCTCTGCACAGCAAGATGTGCTTGGCTTGCAGCTAACAGAGAGCTAGCCAAACCATAGAGCCCACTACCAGCACTGGGTGGAGACATGGCACCCAGGAGGAAGGGCTTTCTGAAGCAGTACTGACCACACTGGGTGTTATTGTCCTAGGTGACATCCAGCTGGCCTGGGCTCTGGCCATCATAAAGTACGTGAGCCAGGAGATGTGTGTATTTGGTGGGGATGAGACGGGGGTTGTGGAGTCTTGTGGTGGGTCAGGGCACGTGTGGGACTCCCTTTACCTAGGCACACAGGTCGTGCCTCCCACACCCTGCCTTCCAGCCACCGATTACCAAAATGTGGTATCTTCACCCACCCGCCTCCCCGGCTGTGAGGTCTCCCACCTAGCTGCCCTGCTTCATTCGTGTGTACCTGCTTCCGGGTTTCTTACTGTATTCACGTGAATAATGTCTTCAGGGGGTTGACCCTTCACTGCCAGAGTTTGGCTTGTGCCAAGCTGGTGCCTGTAGAAGTGGGTGAGGGGTGCCTCAGGTCTTCCACTTACAGCATCTGAGGAGTTGCTTTGCCAAGTGGGTGTCTCCTCTCACTGGTGGCACTGGGCGCCACGTCCCGCCTTCGTTAGCACTTGGCCTTGTGGACAGTTCTAGGACCTGTCTTTTCTAGGCGATGACATCCTGTCGTGGTTTCGATTTGCATTCCTTGACTGAGTGCTGAGCCAGTGGCTTTCTGTACGAACTCTCCATCTGTGACTCTGTTTGCCTGTCTTGCTCATTCTTGGAATTGGGGCCACTCCTTTGCTTTAATGTCTGGTTTTGAGAGTACTTTACTTTTAGGAGCGCTGTGCAAACACTTCCTCCTGTGTGTAGCTGCCAGTTCTGTTGCTCTCTTTCACAAAATTATCTTTCACTTTGAAGAATTCAAGTTTCCAGTTGTATTTTATGGGCTCATGCTCTGGGGAGCACATCGAGCTCTTAGCCCAACCCAAGAATAGGCTGTTTGCTTATGAAGTCTTGTATGAGGGTGAGGTTTGGACCAAGGGTGGCCCTGGCTTTGGTCTTGAGTGGGTGAAAAGGTCGTCATTTGCTATGCTAACTGGCTTACATCCTTTGTCAAACCGAGTGTGCCTGTGCAGGTTGATGAGCTGAGGGAGACATGTCTGTCGGTCTGCACTGCATTTTCTTGGTGGCTGCAGCTTTCCAGGGAGTCTACACAGGGTAAATTGGCAGTATTTTCTGTCACTGTGGGCTTGTGTCATCTACTTTATAATTAAGGACTAGAGCTTATTCTCTTCTTTTTTTGTTGTTGTTTGTGATTTCAGATAGTCTACCTGCAGCCCCAGCTGGCCTGGAACTCACTCTGTAGACCAGTCTAGGAGATCCTCCTGCCTCTGCCTCCCAAGTGCTGGAATTAAAGGAGTGCCCCACTTTCTTGTTCTAAGTTTTGAGGGGGTGGTGTTTGTGTCTCCTCTGTGAGTTGAATATCCCCTTCCCCAGGCCTCTGTGTGACTTTGACCTGGGTGCCCAGTCATTCATTGGCAACTGTTTACATCAGCCTCAGATTCCTTGATGGGGGCTCACAGGAGAGGCATTGCCTGGGCAGCTTCTAAGGATGGCACCTAGGTGAGTCCAAAGGACACTTGTGGATCAGCGGATAGGAACAGGGCTCAGTGTTGGGGTCTTCTTTTTGGGCAGCATCCTGGGGGCAAGTGTTAAGTTGGAGGAGGAGCCGGGGCTTTGGCTCCTTTTCTTTCTCCCTCCCTTCCTTTCTCTTTTTGGTGCCGATGATGGCACCCAGGGCTTCATCCAAGCTAAATGTGTTCTACCACAAAGCTATACCCCCCACTGTCTCTTTTCTTGGCCCCCCTCCCTTTTTTTGAGACAAGGTCTCATGTAGCTGGCTTCAAACTTGCTGTATAGCTGAGGATGACCTTGAACTCCTGATCTTTTACCTACAAAGTACTAGGGTTACAGGCATGAGCCACTGTACCCAGCCTTCTTTTTTCTTTTTCAAGATGTGTTTATTGGGGTAAGGTGTACAGTATTCAAGTCAGTGGCAGTAAGCAGTTAAACCTTGTATGGCCATTGCTACTGTCCGTTCAAGGAACTTCCCAAAATCCTCCCAAACTGACACTGCTGTACCTACACTCCGCCCCTCTCTCTGATCGCCATGACTCCTGGAAAACCTCATGAGGTGAGATCCTTGAGGTTTGTCCTCCCTGTGCTAGCTCATCTCAGCTCAGTGCCAAGTCCCTCCTTAGGTTGGACCTCTGAATGTCTGCTGTTCAGACTGGGCACCACGGTGCCTCAGAGGCTCAGCGGGGCTCTTGTGACCACATCAGTAGCCCCAGCGTGTAACCCACATGTCATGGGACCACAAGTGTTCAGTTTGCTTCCATGATGTGATCCAAGGGGTATAAGTCCCCCTTCCTCAAAAGCTGGTGCTTGGCTGCCTAGGGCAGTGGCTGTTCCAGATCTTTCTGCTATGACTGGGATTTTACTCCCCTTTGGTGGGTGGTTAGTCACCTCTTCGTAGAAGTAGTTAGCTGTGTCTTATGTGCTCCCTCCCTGGGATGCACAGTCCTGGAAACCAGAGCCTTGTCACCTTGGCTGGGGAACTTTAAAGTGGCATTGATGCCGCAGGGACCAGTCCTGGGCAACAGGAGTCACAGATCTCCCAGTACCTGAGACCCAGGCACAGGGGACTTCAGTGTGATCATAGGGTCTCTCCTCAGCTCACAGCCCTCTGGGGGCCTCCCAGCACCCCTGAACAAGTGTAGGTTCTGACTCTTGGCCCTCTGAGGCCCAGCAGAGGACCACTTAAGGTGAATGTCCAGTCTCCCTTGGGAGTAGGTCTGAGGTTTTCCTTTAACATCTAGCTGCAACTTTCTCCTTTGGCTTATGATTTGGGGACCTCGGGAGGGGACACATGAAGGAGTTTAGAGCACCTTTGCAGATGAGCTGAGACTTGGTTTGGGGTATTTTTAGCGGCGGCAGCATCCAGCACTTGGAAGAGCAGAAATAGAAGCTGGTTTTCAGGACTCTGGGCTGACAGTCTCTGGCTCTCGGGATCTGGGCTGGGGCTGGGGAGGGGCATGCATGTGGTTCGCAAACAACTTCTGTTGAGAAAAACATCTCCAGAGCCGTGGCTGCGGATGGGGAATTATTTCTGTTGGTGAACACTCTTTATGTAAATGCCACGTACCGCGTTGGCGCTGCTCGTTTGCATGTGTAATCACAGTGTGTGTGGGGGGGTAGATAATTATGTTTTAAAATACCATCATCTGGATTGTTTCTTGATGTGTTCCCTCAGTCCCTGGGTAATTCCGGGCTGTAAAGATTCTCCATTACTCCGTCCAATGGAAAATGCCACCTGGCCTGTCTGACCACCACCTGGTACCAGGAAGGGGGGGGTCTACATCCCCCTCAGCATCTTCTGCCTTCCTGTTTTCTGTCTATGTAGTAGTGTGTAGTAGTATCTGCTGACTTTGAGAAGCATCTGTGGTCTCTATCCATTCAGCTGCAGTTAGATAGCGGGTCAGTTGGCAGGTTGGGTGGCGCTTATCCTGCCCTTCAGGTGGGCTCACCTACCTGGTCCTCTGGGCTAACCCCTCCTGCATTACTTCGTGGTGACTCGCTGTTCTTTAGGGTACGAGTGGTTGCTCCCTCTCCCATTACCCAGGTGTTTGACCCTCAGGCCTAGGTGGCCCTGATGGCCCCCTCTGGGAGCTGAACATCAGAACAACTTTGAGGACACTTCTCCCACCCGCTTCCCAGCTGCCCTCCTGAGGTCCCTGCACAGCAGCTCTCTGATGTGAATCTCTGCCTACTGTGTGATCATGGTCCCGTTGACGCAGCCAGGTGCAGCCATGTCTGATCTTGGAGTTCCCTCTGGGCAGGATCTAAGTCTGCTGAGCCACCTGCTCTGAGCCACCTGCTCTGACCCTGCAGGACCAGCAGGGTCTAGCAGTGTACCTCGACTATCTACCTGGGAGCTTTCAACCCTTCTTAGGGAGTTAAGGGAAGTACCACCCTCCCCAAACAGAGACCCAGCCCTGAGAGACCCAAGGACTGTGTCCCAAACCTGCAGACCTTGGAGGCTAGGGAAGGCCAGGCCTATAAAGCAGAGGCATGCCTGGAACTGGAGGGAGTTCTTAATGGGCATAGCTGGGCAGAGACAGGTAGTCCTCTCGGGAGCTCACGTGTCTGTTGGTGACACAGGGAGGATACTTGTCTCATCTCTCTGGGCAGGGTGGCTGTGTGTGTGGCCTATGGGAGCACAGAAGAGAGGCTGGCCCATTTGCAAGGCCTCCTGGGACAGGGGCAGGAGAGGTAGAGAGGAAATGAAGGGACTGAGGCAGGGCTGGGTCAGGGCCACAGGCCTTCCTTGACCTTGTGACACAAGGGTGTCTGCCAAGTGACTGTTAGACAAGGAGTCTTGACCCAGGTCCTCTGGCTGGTAGAAGGAAACCCTCATCCTGCCTGCTGGATGCCAAATTGGGCATGGTATCCTGAGCTCTGTGGGTCACACTGGTGCTAACAGGCCACTTCTGCAGGGCAGTGTTGTGGGTACAGCCTCAGAGTTACAGGTACAGAGCAGGCCTGTCTCAGCAGTAAGTTGCCAGAACATTCCCAGACAGCAGCGACGCCGGACTGCCTGGCTCTACTGCTGACAAATATTTAGGAGCAGTTCTTCGTGCCAGGCCGTGTCCCTGCACGTGCCAAGACCCCCATCCCCTCATCTGCCAAATGAGACTAGTCATGCCCGGCTGCCTCTTGTACAGAGCCACTGCGAGGAGAATCTGGAGGGGCCACTGCCTGGGACCCTGTTCCAGCTCCCTGTCTGTCTCCTGCCATCAGTGTGCCTGGCAGCAAAGCTGGCAACTCCCATGCTCCGAGTAGTGCACGCCGCTGGGCCCCAGCTCCGTCTGCAGCTGTGAGTCTCTGGACAGACTGTCATGTGTGTGCTTCCAGCCTTCCCTTCAGCCCTCATCCCTACCCTTGGACAAATCTTCCTGGGAGCCACCACTCACCTTGGGCAACCTGCTCCCCAGCCTGGGTGGGCATTCCTCAGTGACTCATTCTGTCAGACATCTATAGGACAGGACTGGGTATAGAGGTGGACGCACTGCAAGTGCAGGGGCCTGGCTGCCCCGGGTCCACCTTGTCCCCAGACTGAGGGTGAGCACTTCCAGTCTGGGCCTTGGGGAGGAGTGCGGGCAGGCGCAGAGCAGCCCAGCTTATCCCTTAGACTCCCACCTAACCAGGTCGGTTCTTTGCTGCAGTACAAGAGAAGCCTGAGCCCGTGCCACTGGAGAGCCGCTCCTGTGTTCTCATCCGCCGCGACCTGGTGGCATTGCCCGCCAGCCTCATCAGCCAGATTGGGTACCGCTGCCACCCCAAGCTCTACTCAGAGGGAGACCCTGGCGAGAAGCTGGAGCTGGTGGCAGGTGAGGTGGCCCCACCCATCATTGTATGCAAATATTTTTCAGAGCTGCGAACAATGCTCTCATCACCAATCAGTCAAAAAAAAGGGGATATCTTAAATTTCCTCTAATTTCCTTTTAGAAGAATGTGTCGTTAAGAGGAGTTATTCAATTGAATTAATTTAGCATTTTAATTGAGTCCCCTGGGCTGGCCAAGCTCCTGATTGGCAGGGCTATGTCTACAGTGTGTTTTAATTCAGGTCACAGATAGCACCAAGTCACATAGTTTACCAGAGTCTCACCCACCCCAATGTCCAGTTGCAGTGTCTGAATGGCAGCTCGCAGTCCAGCCTCCAAATCCGAAGGCCTTCAAATGGGAGCCTTTGTCAGAAATATTGTCCCTTTAGTGCTGGGGTTCATCTTGCACAAGTCTTAAGGCAATTCAGCAGAAAGATACAAATTGATGGTGCCCTCACACCAAACACAGGCTGGACAGATTCCTCAAGTCTACATCTAAGCCCTGCCTCCCTCAGCTGCCCGTCCCGCTCCTGTCTGCGTCTGACATCCCTCATTGCCGCACCCTGGGCAGCATCTCGGGGTCCACTCTCCCAGAGAGCTCCAGCTTCTGGCTTCTCTGATGTCCTGGTGGGCTCCAGTCTCTGTAGGTTCAGTCCTTTCCTCACCCACATCCCAAGGCTCTAGAATCTGGAAAGGGACAAGGCAGCAAGGCAGAGCCAGAGCCAGAGCCAGAGCTAGCCCTAGGAAGCCTGTTCCTAGGAAGGAGATAACCAGGGCTGAACTGGCCACATCCTCAGGCCTCAACATAACAAGGGAAGCTGGGAGTTTAAGACACATTGACAACTGGGGGATGTCACAGCTTTCCTCAACCCTGCTGGAGACGGGGTTCTGACAGAGGAGGGCCTTGACCATAACATCCTCCAGCCCTAGTGTCTTCCAACAGACGGGAGCTAAGGTTGCTCTTCCTGTGAAGGCCTATCTTCCCCTCTCACCTTCCTCAGGTTTCTCCACTGCTTGTTCTGGCCCTGCTGACCCTCAGAGGGTATGGGTCCTGGTGCAGGATATAATCGCAAAGAGCTTATTCATTGATATTTGTGACTGCAGGCTCTGGGGTCTACATCACCCGTGGCCAGCTCATGAACTGCCACCTGTGTGCAGGGGTGAAGCACAAGGTCCTGCTCCGGAGGCTCCTGGCCACCTTCTTTGATAGGTAGGTGGGCTGGGAGGGCAGGAAGGGGCTGCAGAAGCGTCTAGTTTCCCCTAGTCGTGAGCTGTCTGGTGATCAAGGATTTCAGCATTTATATAGCACCTCCACTTTCTCCTAACTCTTTAATATTTTATTTTTATTATTTTATGTGCATGAGTGTATTGTCTGCGTGCATTTAAGTGTACCCATGTTGTGCAATGCCTGAGGAGGTTAGAAGAGGGCATCAGATCCTCTGGAACTGGAGTTATGGACAGTTGTTAGCTGCCATGTGGGGGCTGAGAATCAAACCCAAGTCCTCTGCAAGGGAAGTCAGTGCTCTTAACCGCTGAGCCATCTTTCCAGCCCCCCTCCCAACTCTTAAGATGCCCATCAGCTCAGGGATGATGGAGAGGCTCCAGGAAGGTGCCCATATCCTCTTATGCCAGGCCTCAGTCTGGAGACAGGCTGGCTTGTATCCCCCTCCCCAAAGCAAAAAGCTATGTGTCTCCCACTACGTAGATGGGTCAGCGGAGCCTTTCCCCAAGTGGCTTGCTCAGGTGACCTGGGGTTTTCAGTGGACAATGCCTGAACTTGTCTGCTTCCTAGATGGTCACTTAGGTGGCCAGCTTAGCTGGAAGACTGGAGACTGGGTCTGCCTTTGTCCTCCCCCATTCCCCACTGGCTGTGACTCAGGACTTTTGTATCTGTTGAGGGAGGACACAAGGCGGGTAATTTGGGCTCTTTCACTTGCTCTGTGGGTGGAGAAGCCCCATTCTTTGGGTCACTTATGGGCCGACAGCTTCACTCTGCCTCCTTTCCTCATCCAATATTCAGAAACACACTGGCCAATAGCTGTGGCACTGGAATCCGCTCATCTACCAGTGACCCGAGCCGAAAGCCACTGGACAGCCGAGTCCTGAATGCTGTGAAATGTGAGTGGGTGGGGTCTCTGGTTGGGGTGGAGGAGTCTGGGAAGCTCTGGGGGTTCCTGCTGGAATGGGATCCTAGCCAAAGGATGGCTAGGTGGGCCCCACGGCCACTCAGGGCCATCTGCACCTGTCCTGGGGGCTGGCTTTGGCCCACAGCACTGCGGTGAGGAAAGAGAAAAGAGCAGCAAGCAGAGCTTACCCGAGGTGTTAACGTCCTTGGTAGGTTTCCAAGCGTGATGCATTCAGCTGCGAAACTATTTTAATATGTGAAATAGATCTAATTTTCCTTTTTGAACAAAACCCCTTATTTACATGTTGAGGTTATTTTGAGCCTTTGCCATCTGTTCGGCCGGCTTCTGCCTCCCGCTCCTGCGTGGTGGGGCGGAGCCCGGCCAGTCTCTGTGGCAAGCCACCGCCCAGCCCTGCACCCTCAGATGTGGAAGAAGCTGCTTCTGCCCCGGCACACACCAGGCCTAGAGCACAGCCTCCTGCGGCCATCGGCCCCAGAAATGCTTTTATTTCTCACTTAAAACTTCACCCGTGATGCTAATTCTGTTTACAGCAGAGGGGCCTTAGCAATGGGTAATTACAGCCCCAGAGCATGGAGCAACAGCCAGAACTCGGAGGGTGCTGGGAGGAGACAGCTGACTCCTGAGCTGGGCTTTCAGGGACCCTCCTGGGTCAGTACTCTCTGACTCCTGGAGAACAGAAGACGTTTTGTTTTGTTTTGTTCTGTTTTAATTGATGATGACACCTACTTTCCTTCTGTTTGCCATGGCTGAGGCCAGGAAGGGTCTTGGCAAGCTGATTCCTTGTGTGAGAATGACCCCTCTGGCTCATCCCAGTTTACCAATGGAGGTGGGGAGGCTGGAGAAACAGGTCCGAACCTGCCGGGTAGCCAAGCTGACCAAACTTACTTGCAGAGACTCCCCTAGAGGGTTACTGGGCCTCCTGGAAAGAAGAAGGAGAAAGTGACTCTGGTCTAGTAGCTCAGATCAAGGAATCTCAGTGGCCACATGGTCTCCTGTGAGATTGGAGACAGGTCAGCCTCAGCACCTGGCTGGGAATGGCGGCCCCAGTCTGCCCACACTGAGGCTCATGCAGGGAACTAACCGTGGCCTCTTGGGAAGCAGTGGGCCAAGCAGAGAGGGAAGAGACTATTTTCATACCTCCCCTGCCTCTCTCTACAGTATACTGTCAGAACTTTGCCCCCAGCTTCAAGGAGAGCGAGATGAACGTAATTGCCGCAGATATGTGCACCAACGCCCGCCGGGTCCGCAAGCGCTGGCTGCCCAAGATCAAGTCCATGCTGCCAGAGGGCGTAGAGATGTACCGCACCGTCATGGGCGCCTCGACCGCCAGCCTGCCCCTGGACCCCGAGTTCCCACCCGCAGCCGCACAGGTGTTTGAGCAGCGCATCTACGCCGAGCGGCGAAGCGATGCGGCCACCATTGTGGCTCTGCGGACTGATGCTGTGAACGTCGACCTCGGCGCCGCCAACCCTGCCTTCGAGGCCGGCGAGGAAGCAGAGGGGGCTGGCTCGGTCATCCAGGAGGTGGCCGCCCCCGAGCCGCTGCCCGCTGATGGCCAGAGCCCCCCCCAGGCCTTTGAGCAGGGCAGTGCCGGCTCCAGCAGGCCCCAGACGCCAGCGGCCGCAGCGACGCGAAGGCCAGAGGGCACCTATGCAGGGACCTTGTGAGGGGCCGTCTCGGCCGAGGCTCGAGGGACCGAGGACTAAAGCTGCTTGCATGCGTTACTAATACAAACGAATGTGATCAAGCCACTTACCTACCGAACTGCTACTGCTGCCTGACAAAAATGTGATTTTTATTCTGCCTGTATTTAAAATGGATGAAGGAAGGAACAAATGCATTCATTACACTGTAAACAGTTAGGCCGCTGGCCATGCCCTGGGGGAAAGGACCCAGGCTACTTTTTTATATTCCCCAGCTTAGACTCCCATGGTAGTGCTCCCTCCCCTCTTGGAGAGGGAGGAGAGGCCACCAGGCCCCTGGTGCCCAGCCCCGTCCCTGCCCCCTCCACCTTTCCTGTTCCTCTTGCTCTGGAAGAGGAGATGGGGCAGTACTACTGGGCTGTGGCTGGGGGAGGCAGACCTATGACACTCCATTTTGCCCACAGCGACCCCAGAGGGGCAGTGCTGGGCTTCCAAGGGCCAAACTTATTTTCCTTCTTCCTGAGAAGCCACCTAGGTGGGTGGGTGGGTGTGAGAGTGTGTGTGCGCCTGTGCATGTGTGCCTGAGTATGCGTGTGTGTGCACTCGGAGACCAGTGATGACAGTTCAGCAGTGGCTGTGGCTGGTCATCTGGAAGTGGAGGAAAGACACGGTGTCCTCCTCCACACACACCCGTGTCCTCGCTCTGCTCCACCCGGGACCCCTCTGCCCCTGATCACGGCTGCCCACCTTCCCATGGGGTGGGGCTGCCACCCGTTACTCCGGGGAGCGTGTGCAGCTGGCGCTACCTTTGCTCCCCCTCCGCCTCCCCATCCGCTCTGGGATTTTGCTTGTTTGGTGTTTTTGTTTAGTTCAGATCTATTTCATTTGTGGTTTGGAAACTTTCAGACCCGATAGAGAAGAAAAAAAAAAAAAAGGGGATGGGTGTTCCTGACCCCAGCTCACCACAGATGTGGTGAGTGCATACCCGTGGCCCCTATCCTGGCCTCCCATCGGAAGTGCAACGGGGCATATTCATCCAAGCCAGGATATGTGCAGGCCAAGCTGAGAGCCTGTGGGCCCTGCTAGGCCAAATGCTGCCACCTGGGTTGGGCTGTTGATAAATACCTGTGTGGGTACCCAAGGCTACAGGGGTTGGATGGCAGGCATAGGCCAGGTTTGGTAGGTATCGATCCCATTGGGAACCGGAGAATTGGGAAAACACACAGGTAGGGCCCGAAGGAGGGGCTGTGAGGGCAGCTGACTGGCTTGAGGCTGGAGTTTAATCATTTTTAAGTGTTGTTCACATAAAATGTGCTCCTGGGGCCATTTGCCCAAGTGTCTCTTTCTGGACCCTGATCTAGGGACTGCCTGCCCACCTGCAGAGCCCCGCAGCTCCTGGTGTGGCCAAGGATCCCCCCATTCCAAAGCTTGAAAGGTCTTTTTCCCCAGTTCTCCATCCTGAGCTCACCACCCCATGAACCCCTCTTTTGTGCACTTCGGCTGGGCATTCTCTCCCCAGCTGGAGGGTCATGATGTAGGGAGCCTGGGGTATGGTTTAACGCCCTCCAGAGTAGCCCCTTCCCACACTGTGCCAGTTATGTGTCTCCCCACCTCCTCTTAAAGACCGGTGGTTTTGGAAAAGGAAAAGGACATCGTAGGGAAGCACCATGAGGGCTAATCTGAATCCCTCTACTGGGTGACCCGAGACCTGTGTTCTTAGGGTCAACACAGAGGCTGCTTCATACCCAGTTCTGGAACCAGCTGTTCAGAGGAGGACCTCTCACCTCTCTCCCATCCCTACCTTAGACCCAGATGGGTTGGCACCCCAGCAGGCCCACTAGTGACCTGGACCAAACCCTCCTGGTGCTGGGAGCAGGCCACAGAGCATGATAGGCTCAGGGGAGCTGTACCCTGCCCCTCTGCGAGTGTTCCTTAATCTGCTTCCCCCACCCAAATTTGCACTTTAATTTGAACATCCCTGGGGACCTTCAGGAGACAGACCCACCTGATTGTGGCTGGTGGCAGAAGGGCTTTCACATGCTCTCTGATCCCTCCACTCCAAGATAGGCATGACCTCCACCCTGGGCCAGCACAGGGAGGGTGCCACTGGCCACTGGAGGAGACGGTGGCTGCACAGAATGCCTGACCACTGCTCAGGCTAGCACAATGTCCCTCACCCTCTGTCCCTTAATTGTTTATAATCGCCATCTGTTTTGTTATTTCTGGGTAAGGAAGGCAAGAGCTATAGGTAAAACTTAATAATAATTAAATGTGAATGGATTCTGAGCTCTCCCTGCGCCCCGGGCGGGCCAGGCCGAGCGTTTTGCACTAATGTGTCCCGTGATGGACGTAGTGGGGAGCGTTTGCAGACATGCATGGCCGATGACTGTACCTGCCGGGGGGGCGGGGGGGGAGGTGCTCCCTCCGCATCCTTGAATGTACCGCGAGGCTGGCGGGCGGCGGGCCTAGGCTCGGAGGGGCCTTCCAGAGTGCCTTAGCATCTTTTGATCATTTTTTTCCAAGATAAACCAATTAAGAAAACCAGACCCCCTCCCCCTCCTTTGTTTACAAGATGACTAATTCCAGAATTGGGGCTGTCTTGTCCTGCCAGCGTGACCATGACTCGTCCAAACCCTGTAGACGAGAGCCTCAGTATTTATGAGATGCCTGCACCTGTATTCCTAGCTTGACTACTAGCAATACGCATATACTATGTAGAGTCTATTATAGAGCTATAAGTTTTATCAGCACCTTTCCTACAAGGACAGTCGGGGAATTGGATCGCATTGGAGCTGCTGAAATGGGGGCCCACCCAGGATCCAGCCACCACCCTGCCCTACCAGAGTGGATGGTCCCCGAGGCAGCTGGGACGAGTACAAAAGGTCCAGAGGAAGGGACCAGAGACGGGGTGGATACTGTGAGCTCAGAGGGGCCGCCTGCCTGGCTGGCTGTCCCGGTACTTGAATTCTGTCGTTTTTCTATACCAGTTGCTTCAACTTGAGTCTGATTTGGTGTCTTACTTTGTCCTTGAATGTGGACGCAATGGTGCGTGAGAGACAAGGAGAGAGACCCCGAGAGTCCTGCATAGTGTGATTGCAGGGCAGGGGAAACCGGCTGTGTGGTGTTTGTGTTTAGAGCAGAGAAGAAGGCAGAAAGAAGGGGCTGTGAGGGGCTGGCAGTCTAGCAGGGACTGTCTCCAGGGGGCTCGGAGGTGCCTAGTTGGTTTAACAGCTGGAACTTTCTAGGCCCAGTGCTACCCCCGCCCTCCCCTGCTTGGGTTCCCCAAAGAGGGTGATTCTTAGCTGAAGTGGGACAGGCTGGTGGCCCATTGACCAGCTCAAAGAGAGACCCTGTTGACTTCTGCTTGCCCTGGACCCTAAACTGGGACTGTGAGCCCGTGGTGTCGTCTCAGCTTTAACCACTGCCTCAAATGGTTGCTGTGTGGTTTCATGTGACGTCAGCCAGCTCCGCGCACCTGGCTAGGTACAAAGTGTTTCAAAAATGGCAAAGGTGTTTTGCTTTTGTTTGTTTTATTTTCTTGGAAAAGGATTCAGAATCTGAAGCATTCGGATCGGATATCCTGCTCGTGTTCTGCCAGTCGCCTCTTGCTAGCATTTTGCACACGATCGTAATTTTTATGTCAAAAGAAGCCAAAACTTGCAATACTATTTTTAGCAAACAAAAAAAAATTAACTAAGTATAAAATGTATAAATATTTTTGACTTGAATGTCTGGGTGGCTCTGGGTGCAAGTAGAACATCGTCCCTTCCAGGGGATGTTTGGAGAAAACAGACTCGAGAGAGGTTGTTTTGAAGGCTCTGTCTAGGGGTTAAAAGTAGTACTGTAACTCACGACTGTTAGAAAATAAGTTAATAAAGTCAGTTGCTCTCCTGCCACTAGGGAGGGCTTCCAGAACCACTGAAACTAGAGCAGCCACCGCGACACACTGGCTTTCCGTTGTTTTCAGGAGGAGGATGCCTTTGTTTAGTCCCTCGTCCTCCTCTCCCTTTCTGTGCTGTGATCCGTAGTGACAAGACTGTTACTTTGTAACCATGGCTGACAACATTGTATCAATAACTAAAACCACGGCAATGTCCACAAGCCGACCAGGGAAACTGAGGGCTGTGAGCCTATGCTCAGCAGAGGTGGGAGTCCATGACAAAAGGATGTCATCATTAATTGTAAAGTGCTTTGTAAAATTCACATTTACAGAATAATAAAGTCAATTCAAACCTAGCTTTCATGGACTTTGCTTGGCCAGTGGGATGGGGGTGGGAGGCTGGCAGGGAAGTCGGGAGGGGGGTTGGCCATGGGACGGCAGGGGCCTCCAGTTCCCAGCAAGTCCTTGTTTGAGGATCCAGGGTTGCTGGAGCCCTATCACTGTCCCTTTCTTGATCACTATCCACAGAGAGAGAAAGAGATCTGACTGGGGTTTTAGGGTACCTGACCCATCCCTCTAGAATCTTATGAGGGAAGGAGACCAGTAGCAGGCAGGATGCCCTGGGAGTGTTTATATAGGGTGTTTATTCTGACAGGTCTCCACTTTTCTCACTGGAGATTTTATTCTTTTGTTGGTTGGTGATGGTTGTGTTTTTCATGGATCTCCTTATAGACCAAGCTAACTCTGAGCTCTTGACCCTCCTGTCTCTACTCCAAGTTCTGGGAGATGATAGGAGTGGACCACCATGCCCAGCCTGGGTCACAGTTTTATCAAAGTGGTGCCTCGTCCTCACCTGGCTCAACCTGCCCCTACCAAGTGTGTGGCGCTCTGTTCCTTCCCGTTGGCCAGGCCTGCCCCCAGGTGGACAGAGACGCAACTACAGATGGGTGGAGCTTATCGCTGGGCTGGGGTTCTGGGGTTCTGGGATTCAAGCGTGACCCCCCTGTTGTCCCCTCAGGTACCCTTCTGGACTCTCCCTGGGCCCTGAGCAGGTGCTTGGCTTTAATAAGTGCCTCTAAAGAGGGTCCTGAAAGCAGCTGCTGCTGGGATCTTACCTTGAACCCTGACCCTGTGCACCCTGCTCTGGATGACACCTCCCTCCTCCTGGCCCCGGGCATGGTGGGCTTTGCACTGCTGCAACCTCCTGCAAGAATTTCCTCAGAGTCATCTCTGCTTCCCTGAAAGGAGTCCCTCCCAGTCTCTGGCTCCATTTCAGAGGCTTCACAGCACCTGCTCTATGCAGTTAGGGGAAGCTCACTTGTTTCTTGGCCTCATTAAGAGCTGGTAGGACTGTTGTCATGAGTATGTTTCCAGAAGAAGGTCCCCTGGAGCCCTGGCCAAACCAGCATCGTCACTTGTCTCAAAGGATGGGCATGGTCTCTGTAATGGACCGCTGGACTGAAATAGGATACCGGTTTAGGGTCTCCCAGAGCCATCTCTTATGGGAACCCCATCACTACATTGTCTCTATCAAAATGCCCAAGAGATGAAATCACAGGCTTGGGCTGAGGGTACCAAACCTGCCTCCCACATCCCAATACTAAGCCCAGGTCCAGGGACCCAGAGTGTGTCCACACCCACCTCTAGGAGGGGACCGTTAGAGACCATTCCCTCCAGCATCTCCACTTCAGTCAGTCAGCCTTCATCCCTTCAGACTGGTCTTATCCACCCACCCTGACAGGTGATTCAAGGGGACCATTGGATGCATACCCAGAAGGCCCTAAGGCTCTCCACTCAGGTGGGTTCAGAGCCCCCAAGCAGCCAAGTTGCTGAGGGCCGAGTGGCCTTACGGGAGTCGGGGAGTGTCATAGTTTTTGTCAACTTGACACAAACCTTGCCATATCTGGGAAGAGGAAATCTCAGTTGAGGAACTTCCACCATCAGGTTGGCCTGTGGGCGTGTCTTCTGGGTATTTTCTTGATTGCTGATTGATGTGGGAGGTCTCAGCCCACTGAGAGCCATGCCATCTCTAAGTAGGTGGGCCTGGGCTGTATGAGAGGGGCAGCAGCGTTCCCCCATGGTCTGGTCTCGGATTCAGTTCCTCCCCTGACTTTCTCCAGTGCTGGATTACGACCTGGGAGCTGTAAGTCAAATAAACCCCTTCTTCCCCAAGTTGCTTTTGTCACTGTTTTATCACAGCAACAGAAAAGCAAACTAGGACGGGGGCTATTGCTACGAGGCTCTTGGCAGGAACCCAGGAATCGGCCCCCAGCCCTTCTTGGTCGGCTTTCTCAGATGAGGAGAGCTGTGTTGTGTCCACCTGGAATCCATCCCCAAGACACACACATACACCATGACCCTGAAGCCTCTGGCAGCATCTGGCCACGCTTAAAAGTTTTTCCTCTTATATTTGAGCACAACTGCCTCCGCCCCTTTGTCCTGTGGCAGAGAGGAGGCTGCCGCATCAGAGGACCCCAGGGCTTTGTCCAGCCTTTATGATCTGGCAGGAAGCTGCTACTGGCCCAGGGAGTCCTCTGCAGGGTGGGGATGGGAAGGCATGATGATTACTTCTCACCAGCTCCCACCCATGACACATAAGTCACCGAAGTCACATACACCTAAGGAAGCCAGTCAGAGAGTTGCTGAATGAAGCTTCAGGCAGAACTGACCCCACCAACCAGGGCTCTCCAGAAGGCAGAAATCATCACAATCCTGCCTGCTAGAGGGCACAGGCCACTTGTCCAAGGAGAGGGGAGTGATGAGCATTGGGCAGCAGGTCAGAGCAGAGAGCTGCCCACCCCCAGCCCCTTTCCATTCAGTTCCCAAGACCAAAAGGTCACCTGGGCTTCCACAGGCCAGGCAGGGGCCTGGTACAGGAGGTAGATTTAAGAATCTAGGGTTAGCAATGGATGGGGAGACTAGAGGGTCTCTGTCCCTTCAAAAAGAGTACAAGACCATCACATTGCCTTTCGTCCTTTTCCTGGCCCTGTGTCTGTGGCCATTCTGGGTACTGGAGTTTGGTGGGAACCGAAGAGACCAGGTGGCTCAGATGGAAATGCAGTGGCATGGTGTCCTGTGGCTCGTGAGGGTTCCCAGCAGGGAAACTCGGGCACTGAGGGACTGAGCCAGACTTCCCCTCCCACTCTTGGGCTCAGGGATCCCTGAGCAGAGAAGCTGGTCCCAGCCTCCAGGGACCCATAATTGACTAATAGCTCTAGACAGATGGGCGAGAGGTAGACAGGGTTCCAGGAAAGCAGCCTGCTTCCCCAGGGCCCAGGGCTGCCACTAGGGCAGGGTGGGAGCAGAGCAGAGTGAAGAACAAGGAAGCAGGACTTCAGTGTGGCAGAAGCTGTCCCCGGAGGGCGAGTGAAATGGCTCAGCACATAGGGGTGCTTGCTGCTGAACCCAATAACCTAAGTTCAATTCCCACAACCCACATGGTGGAAGGAAGAAATCAATTCCCACAAATTGTCCTCTGACCTCCACACATACACCATGGCACATGCACACGCCCAGATTAATTAATTAATACAGTAATAAAAAACAATGTCACCCCAAAGCAGAAGTTGCCCCAGAAGCAGCCAGCTGTGTCCTGGTTTCTTTATTAGCATATATTAATTGTCTATAATAATGAGCTTCACTATAACATTTCCATCCATGTACATAATATATTTAGATGATGTTCACCCCATTACCCTCTCTCACTCCCACTGATCTTCCTTTCGTGTGTGTGTGTGTGTGTGTGTGTGTGTGTGTGTGTCTGTCTGTCCTTGTGAGTTTGATTAGGGTTTCTCACAGAGATGGGTAAAGGGTCTTTTACAGGCATATAAGCAACTTTCCACTGAAGGGAATCTCTGCCTCCTCCAGACCCTTCACTGCTCACAGGTCCTCAGGGATGGGCAGGCCCCTCCTCTGTGACAAGACGTGGACGGACTCAATCTTGTGCGGACTCAATCTTGTGCAGGTGATCACAACTGCTCTGAGTTCAAGAGTGCAACAGCCATGTCATGCCCAGAAGACAGCACTCCACACACTCCTCTCTCTCCTCCACATGTGTGTTCTTTCTGTTTCTTCTGTGATGTTCCCTGAGCCTTGGGGGAGGGGCATGATATAGATGTCCCATTTAGGGCTGGACACTCAACAGTGTTTTTCTCAACACTTATTTTTTTTCTCAACACTTTGACCTTCCAATCTCCTCTAGATGGGGCAGGGCCTGTCCCTCCTGACAGCAGCTGTGGGTGGCTGGTTGACACACAGGCCATTCCTGCTTCCAGACAGGCTCTTGAGGGGCCCCCAGCCCATGGTCTGTGGCCTCACCCTTGCCTCCCTCAGCCTCTCCCCCTACGGTGCTGATAGGGGACAGTTATCTCCCAAGGAAGGAGCAATGCTCCCCAGCTGGGAAAGGAGGCCACAGGGACTTCTGGTAACTTGACTTTGGAGGCCTGGGTGGCCCGCAGTCTGCAGCACTTTGCAAGTGGGGCTCCTGGTCCCTGGGACCAGGCTGGGACGTCCCCAATGACCTCCACTGAAGGAACTCTAGGGCCTTGTTCAGGGTCTAATGTGAGGCCTAGGAGCTGGAAGAAGGTCAAGCCTTTCCATGTGGGCCCTGCCTAGGGGTGGCTAAGTGGCTGGGCTCCCCATCTGGGGTTGGGGACTTACTCTAGCACGTGTCCCCATGGGGCTACCTGTCTATCATCCTTGCTGGTCGAGCCAGCACACCCTACTCCCACACAGAGGAATTTCTCTAATCCCCCACCAAAGAGGGAAAGAATGAGGTGCGTGCCCTGTTCCGTGGGGATGGAGGAGGGCACCGTGACAAGAGTCCGGACATCATCAGTCAAGCCTTGGACAGAGGAGTAAGGAACTCAGAAGGCCCCTCCTTGGGCACTCCCTGAGGCTGGCAGATCTGAGCATGCAGTCTAGGTCATGTAACCCTCTCTCCACAGCCCCCGTGCAGAGTTCTTGCCAGGGCTCTGTCAGACAAACAAACCTGGGAGAGCTTTGATGGATCAGAGTTCTCAAAGAGTTGCATAGGTGTGGCCCCAAAGAGCTAGTTACAGGAACCTCTCAGGGAATCATCCCAACAGCAAAGGAGAAGGGGCCCAGTGCCCACCCACTGTGAGGGGTAAGCTGTGGGTCAGTCCCTATGATAAAGCACCACTTAGCTGCAGACAGGGAGTCTGCCACCTGCCACTACATGGATTCTGAGGATGTCATGCTGGAAAAAAACGGTCACAGAAGCATTCATCCTGTGGGACACCACTCAAATGAGGTCTCCAGAGTCCTCAGCTCCACAGAAGGTGGGTGTCAGGGGCTGAGGTAGGCTGAGAAGTCAGTGAGGACAGAAAGTCAGTTTGGGAAGATGAGAATTCTCTGGATAGGTGTTGGCAGAGGCTTTACAGTGGTGGGACTAGGCATGACGCGCTGGACTTAAAAATGTTTAAAATTGGGGGTGGGGGAATGACTCAGTCAGTAAAGCTCTTGCTGTGTAAACCTGAGGACTGATGGAAGCCTGAAGACTAGAGTTGAGACTCCCAGAACCCGTGTGAAGCTGAGTGTAGTAGAGAACATCTGTAATCCCAGCTTTCCTACAAGATGGAGGCAGAGACAGGAGAACCTCTGGATGCTTATGGGCCAGCTAGCCTGGTATACACAGCAGGAAGCAAGAGACCCTGTCTCAAACAAGGTGGAAAGGAAAGCCTGACACCCAAGTTTGTCCTCTAACTTCCACACACACAAACCGTGCAGCCTACACACCACCCTAACCAGTACACACACACGTGCAGCCTACACACCACCCTAACCAGTACACACACACGTGCAGCCTACACACCACCCTAACCAGTACACACACACGTGTGTGTGAAATGTGGTGAAAGTGGCAAATTTTATGTCATCTATATTTTACTAAAGCAGGCATAGGTCATGCATTGCTTAATGTTGGGGTATGTCCTGAGAAACACGTCACCGGCCAATCTATCACGGTGGACAGGTGAACCAAGAGTCTGTAATGTCATGACCTCAGCAGTGAGTTTCACACACCATGTGGCCCATCATTGACCAGGATGTTGTCCTTTAACTGGGAAGGATAGAAACAAAGCCCACATGCACACACACATGCTCACACACGCACAAGCTCACATGCATACACACCCACACACATGCTCAAACATGCACATGCTCACATATGCTCACACACACACGCACACGCCCACATGCATGCACTCTCACATACACTCACACACTGCAACCTGAAGGGTCAAGACTAGGACCAGGACACGCTGAGCACATGACTGGGTGACCACCCCAGCACTCCAGCACCCAACATGATGTGGTTTTCCCCAGTGTCCCACTGCACAGCTGTGGGTACAGGTGAACAGTTTTCCCAGGCTGCAGAGGGAGCCACATTCTCAAGTAGTTGCTAGGGTCTTTCAGGGCCTGCACAAACAAGAGAGGTCATGCAAACTAGTGGCCTGAGACTATCCCAAATCACCACAGAACCACTGAAGGATTCACCACACTCCAGGGTGGGGAGCGCCTATGCAGGCGATCACGTCAGTTGGCCTCAAATGCCAGTCAGGAAGCCAGGGTGAGAGTCCATGAGGCTGGGCACAGAGTGACTGCAGTCACCCCAGGCCCTTCCTTTTCCGGAACCCTGCGTACCCGGGGAGGGCTTCCTCCTGCTCCCACCCAGACCAGTGAGCCTCATATCTTGGAGGCCCTGGTCACTTTTGCCACCTGTCCTGCTTGGTCCTTAGAGTGCTGTCACCTCCTCCGTGGAGACTTCCAGATGACTCCTCTCTTCCATAAGTTTTGCACACCAAGAAGCTTTGTGTCTTTTTATGGAGACCACCCAGCGCAGTGGAGGCACACAGATCGAACACTAGACCTCCTGTCTGGTGCAAGCTCTTTGCAAACTTATGTGTATCTGTGCCTCAGTTTCCCCAGGTTTGGCTGTGTGTATAAGGTCACTTTTCTTTACCTGTCCTTGTTAAGATGCTGACTCTGTAGGTCTGTGAGGGCTTGGCTGGGACTCAGCACTCAGGGGACTGAAAAAGGCCTTGTTGGGACCATGCTGCCTACCTCTATAGACCCTCTGATACAGGGACGATGGCCCCTGCCCTCTAGGAGGTGGACTTGGCCTTGTCATATGTCTGGAGATTAGGTGGGCCTAAGGTACAGATGATGTTGCATGTGGAGGCAAATTGACAAGATCATGGGCCTTTTGCACACGGCCCGTGAGTCCACACCGCCATTCTTCACAGCTCTACCACTGTGCACCATCATTTATTTACTGAGTCCCGGGATGGTTCGGCCACTGTCCGTTTAGCTCTTCTGCTGGGTTCACAGGAGCCCATGGAGGAAGGAGCTCACCTGTCTCCCCACATCCTCCGGAGTGTGGTCTGCTGCCTACCTGTACTGCTGTCCCACCGACACTGGCAGTTAGGATGTTTTCACTTTTTGCCAAGTTGAGGGAGGAAAACCCTGTCGTAGCTGAGGACCAGAGCTGCAGCCCAGTGGGAAAAGGCACTTTCCGCCAAGCCCGATGCCCTGAGTTGACCCCCAGATCCACATGGTGGAAGGTGAGACCTGGCTTGTACAAGCTGTCCTCTGACTTCCACTTGGCAACCGTGTCACATGCCCCCCTGAATGTAGAAAAAAATCACAGCTGAGGATGTGGCTGGGTGACGCAGCACTTAACCCAGCATGTATGAGGCTGCGGGTCTCACTCCTAGGGTCCCCCCAAAATCACACTCTGATTTACACTTATTTTTTGCAATATTGGGGATGGAACCCAGAGTCTCACATTCTAGGCAAGATCTCCACCACTGAGCCCCACACCCAGTCCTAATTTATTTTCTTTTAAAACATTTTTGTTTATTTTTATTTTATGTGTATGAGTGTCATGCAAGAATGCTTGCAAGTACACCTGTGTCCTGCAGTGCCCATGGAGGACAGAAGAAGGCATCAGATGCTCTAGAACTGGAGTTATAGATGGTTGTTAGCTGCCAGGTGGGTGCTGAGATTCAAACCCACGTCCTCTGCAAGAGCAGCCAGTGCTCTTAACCGCTGAGCCATCTCTCTCTAGCCCTTCTTTCTTTTTTTTTTTTAGAAAAATATTTTATTTATTATTTTTATTTGCATGAGTGTATTACCTGCATGTATTTAAGTGTACCCACATTGTGCAATACCTGCAGGGGTCAGAAGAGGGCGTCTGATTCCCCTGGAACTGCTGTTGTGGTTGTTAGCTACCATATGGGTGCTGGGAATTGAACCTGGTTTCTCTGCAAGAGCAGCCAGTGCTCTTAACCACTGAGCCATCTCTCCAGCCCCCCTAACTTGTTTTCTAAAAGATTTTCATTAGTTGGGCAACCCACAGGTCCATAGGCCACTTGCCCCTCTACATCTGTTAATTGCCAGGAGCATTCTGTTTTCTGGTGTATTTGTCCCTGTTGTTCCACACCCATGGATCCCGTTGTTTACAGGCCTGTAGGCCTGCCTCAGCTTGCTATATCCTTTTACCTTTTGTTTGGGGGTGGGCACTGGCAGATAGAAGTTTCAGAGTTTTGACTCTGCTGCAATGCTATCCTTCTACATCTAAGATGGTGGGAACACGGGCTACATTTTCTCCCATGATGTGATCCCACCTTGCCTGGGGACAAGGTCTGGGCCCTGTGGTCTCCTTTTGCCTGGTTCTGACTATGGCTCAGGGTTTGCTGGTGAGTCTGAACCGACATTACTGATAGGCTTACCTTGTTTATGTGCCTAAAACCACTTTTCTTTTTCCTTTCTTTTGTGACAGGGTCTCATAGTGACATGGTAATCCTGGCTGTCCTGGAACTCACTATGTAGACCAGGCTGGCCTTGAACTCATAGGGATCTACCTCCCCAAGTGCTGGGATTAAAGATATGCACCACAATAACACCTGGCCTCCTAAAACCATTCCTTTTCTCTTTTCTTTTTTGTAAAGATAGAATTTCTCTGCAACCTCAGCTAGCCTGGAACGTGCTATGTAGACCAGGCTGGCCTCGATCTCATAGACATCTGCCTGCCCCTGCCTCCTAGATGCTGGGATTAACAGCATGCACCATCATACCTAGGCCCTGCCTTTAGATTTTTTATTTTATGTATATGAGTGTTTGCCTACATGTATGTACATATGTATGTATGTGCACCACGTGTGTGCCTGATGCCTGTGGAGGTCAAAAAAAGGACATGAGCTGTCCTTGGAAGGTCGTGAGCTGCCATGTGGATGCTGGGAACTGAACCTGGGTCCTCTACAAAAGCAACGAGGGCTCTTACTGCTGAGCCATCTGTCCATCCGCCCTAAACTCCTTCCTAACAGACCCGGAGCCACCTTTGGGGAAAGAAGTAGGAAGAGAGGCTAGCCTGTCCTGGGAGCTGTTCCAGAATTGTTTTAAAGCCACAGAGACCAAGTCACCAATACAGGGGGAGAGCCATCTGCTCTCCTAAAACAGGCTCGACACGACCCAGGAACACCACCTGCCTCCAGCCTTAGTTTGTGGAATCAGAGTCTTGAAGCTGTGACCACTGACACCACAGTCAGGATCAGTGGGGATAACCAAAGAGGGCCTGACTCCTGGCCAGGGTCTCATCTGGCCCATGAGCTGTACCCCTGAGCCAGCCTGACATCCAGGTACACAGGCATGTGAAGGCAGAGGACCCAGGCATGTCCCTCTTTAATCAGATCAGGGGCTGCTCTGATCCAGAGACAGAGCTCTGAAGCGAGAAGGCTACAGAACCAACTGCCTGTGTGAAGCTGGCAGCGGGGCTGGAGGCCTTGGACTCCTCTGTTTCCTCTGAGTGCCAGGCTCCTTACTCCAAGGGAGGCAGGGTGGTTACTCGCAGTCCCTGGAGCCCCAGGCTATGGGAGCCTTGGGAATCAGTTGGGGACACATGCTTTGGTTGGTTATAAAACTCCATGGACCCTAAAACCCTCCTGAAAGGCCAGGGAAGGAGAGGGCTCAAGACTCCATCACTCAGCCCACTGGGGCAGCTCTCAAGAGCCTAACCATACTAGGCAGTCTTTCAATCCCACAACCGACCTCCATCAACCTCTCACAAGGAACCTTATCTGTTGTCCCCCCAGTCACCACCACCATGTGGATGCTGCAACTGAGGCTGAGTGGCAGTTCCTGAGATGCCCAGATTGGCAGCAAGAAGGAGCCCTGCTCTGCTTTCAGCAAAGCTGGAGGAGCCCTGCCTGGCGTGTTCAGGCTCTCTGCCTAGGAGTGCCACAGGACAGGTATCCAGAACTGAAGGATAGGGAGGGCGGGTTGGCAGGGTGGCCTCGGGGTCTTGGACTGGCTGCCTCTCTTCTTTCCACCTACAGCTGGGAAGGGATGAGTTCTGGTGTGTATAGGCCTGGTGGGCCTGGGCACAGGAGGTGGATGCAGGTCAGGAGGACAGTGTGGGAGGCACTGAGGGAAGCTGAGGGGCCTTGGACTTGGCCCTGGCTAAGGGAGCTCAGTGTCCCGTGGAGGGGACCTGTCTTTCATGCTCAGACTCAGCCCTGGGAGGTCACCAGCTTCTGTACCAGTGATTGAGACCAAAAATAGGTTCAGCTGGGACACAGCTTTGGGTTTACCTATGCTGGGATTCTGGGACTTTCCCAGGCTTTGGGGTACAGGAGGGAGGGATATGCACAGATTTGTGCGGGCCACTGCAAAGAGAAGCTTACACTATGGGTGTGGTGTAGAAGGCTCTCCACTGGGGCCTTGTAGGGTCGGGCAGGGAGAGGCCAGCCTGACAAACACGGCTAGGAAGGCAGTGAGATCCAGAGCTGCCCGGCAGATAGCACAGAACCCTTTCATCTCAGCAGATAGGCTGGCGGGTGACCCTTCCCGGGTGGGAAACATAAATTATTGGGCCTAAAAGCTCGGGCCATTTAGATTTCACTCAATTGGCAGAGGCCCATGGTGCCCTCTGCTTCTTGCTGTTGGATTATACATCTGTACTGAGCACCGACTGCTCAAAATACCATTCCTGGAACGGAGGCGGACGGCAGGACTCTGGAATGAAAATCAATTTGATTAGAGAGCAGGCAATTACTGCGGAGACCACGGCTGTGATCTGGGCAGAGAACCAGCTCTGAAAAAAACGTGTAAAACTTTTCGGAGGAATGGCCTGCCTGGGGGAGGGGTGCCAGGCCCCAGGCTCCCAGAAAGTGTCCCAAGCCCCAGCCCAGGCTGAGGGTTATGGTAGTGTCCCAGGCACAGTCTTTCTCCACTCAGGCTTGGCTTACAGCTGAGCCCATCTCAGCTCTGGCTCCTGTCAGATGAGGTCATACTGATGCCCACAGTGCAGTTTTGGAGGCTCAAGTGGTTCTTTGGTGAAGTGTCCATCAGGGACTGGTGAGTAGTAAGCACTGGCGTTCATTTGGTAAATGTATAGGCAGGAATACTGGGACAAAGGTCAGTTTTGCAATCTAAGCTCACCTGGGCCTTACAAGACCTCAGAGCCCAATACAGGTCCACCTGTCCCTGAAAATTTTCAGGATCAGGGCTCGAGAGGTGCCTCAGTGGTTAAGCACACTGACTGCTCTTGCAGAGGACCCAGGCTCAGTTCCCAGTCCCCAAATGGCAGCTAACAACCCTTTGCACCTTTAGTTCCAGGGGATCCAACACCCTCTTCTGACCTTCATGGGCATTGCATGACACAGGTGCACTTACATAAATGTAGGCAATATACTCATACACATAAAATAATAAATAAAATATTTTAAAAAAAAGAATTTCAGAGTGATACTGTGCCAAAAATTGAGGAAAGCTGGATCCAGCTACAAACACCTGCCTGAGACAGAAAGAAAAGGATCTTTGCTTTTGCTCCTGTCCTAGCATGTGAGACGGTGGGGAGCGTGTGGAACAGTCTAGCAGCTCCTTAAAACGGGACATGCGGTCACCTTGTAGTCCAGTGGCTCTGCTATGGGTACAAATCCAGGAGACCTGAAGACAGTCAGTGCACACAGGCTTATGCTCACAGCAGCCAAGTGTCC
Organism: Eospalax fontanierii; assembly: GCA_035773235.1. Taxonomy (NCBI): domain Eukaryota; kingdom Metazoa; phylum Chordata; class Mammalia; order Rodentia; family Spalacidae; genus Eospalax; species Eospalax fontanierii. The sequence continues at coordinate 62,599,394 of CM069541.1, forward strand.
ACCGCTGGAGGATGAACATACAGGTTGGCCTGGCCACTGGGGCAGGAACCCTCATGGGAAGGGAGCCTGGGAGCCCTGGCCGGCCACCATATAGATGAGTGGAGTGAAAAAAGCCAGGCACGCACTATGTGTTCCAAAGTCTAGAACAGGTAACGTCATAGAGAGAAAAAGCACACTGCTGGTACTTATAGGGGCTTCTGGGAGAGGAGAGAGAAATGGGGGTGTCTCCTTTTCAGAAAAAGGTGCTGGAAGTAAATAGTTGTATAAGAGATATATTCAGGGCCGGGCATGGTGGTGCACGGTTTTAATCCCAGTACTTGGGAGGCGGAGGCAGGAGGATTTCTGTGAGTTCAAGGCCAGCCTGGTCTACATAGTGGCTTCCAGGTCAGCTGGAGCTACAGGGAGACCTCGTCTCAAAAACACAAAAAAGAGAGAGAGACCACTGAACTGTTCAGTGGATGACAGCGGGACAGTGAAATGGTTGTGTTTTTTGGTGTATTTTATCACATACATTAAAAAGAACCCCAAATGGGGCTGGAGAGATGGTTAAGGGCACTGGCTGCTCTTGTAGAGGACCTGGGTTCGGTTTCCGGCACCCGCATGGCAGCTAACAACCGGCTGTAATTCCAGTTCCGGGGGATCCGATGCCCTCTTCTGGCCTCCGCAGGCACTGAACGTTCGGGTGCACTTATGTCCATGCTAGCAATGTATTCATACACATAACATTTAAAAAATAATTAATTTTTTAAAAAGAACCTAAAACCTCTTACAATTAGTGGGATGATGGAGCTGGGATGTAAATTTGAGTCTGGCTTGCCCTTAACCTTCCGCCCAGCACCGATGGTGCCCAGGAGCCACGTGCAGGCCAGTATACCCTGCTCTGCCCCATACAGGCCTGTGGTGGAGGGGTGGAGCAGGCACGTTGTGATCCTTGGCTTCCTTCTACATTGGCATTTCTGCTCAGAAAACAGTCACTTTCCTTGCCTTGTGCTTTTTGCTATAGACCCGTCCATTGCTCTTCCTCCTCACAGGCCTGTTCACCCCATGGGGGATGGGATGATTCCCGGAGTTGCCTCCACTACCGCACAGGCCAGCCCACCTCAGCCTCCCCTCCATTTCCCCTCACACCAGGCTAGGAGACCGCTAAGTGCTGGGTGATCTTATGCCCGCAATAAATCTGATCATTCTGTTCCTCCAGGAAAAGGAGGGGCCTCGGTCTCCAGGCTGGACAAACAGCAGCCCTCCCTGCAGAGCTGAGCACTCTCCCCGAAGGGCTGGGTACTAGCCACACTTCCTAGAACTGGTGGTACTTTCGCTATTAATAATCAATCTAGCTGACATTTATCACCTGTTTCTGGGGAATCTAGTGGCCTCCATGGGGGTGGGCAGGTGGCTGGGTTCTGCAGCACTAGATGGTCTTGAGGGCCAGTGGCTTTTCTGTGGGTGGCCCAGCAAGTCACATCCCTGGCCCGAGTGGGATCCTACCAGAGAGAACCACTTGGCCTCAGAAGGACCCTGGGAACTAGAATGAGGAGGGTGGGGCTTCCTTTAGTGAAAGCATCCATCCCAGGGTGGCATGAGCATGTCACAGGAGTCTACTCGTGATCAAGTGGGTGTCTTCAAATCTGTGACACCCATCCCAGGTATGGCAGCCAGCTATGACAGTCCTCCCTTACCTTTGTGCTGGCTTAACATGCTCCCCAACCTTGTCCTCTTCCAGCCCCTCAGTCCCTTTTTCTGGCCTGTCCCTTTGTCCCTGCCATAGGAAGGACTTTGCCCACTCTGATCCCTCTGCTGGGACCACCTTCTTGCTCTGGCTGCTCCCTAAATCCCGCAGGGAGCCTTCTCAGGCCTGGCAGGCAGCCTCCCACATCCTCTTGCGATAGATAACACACTTGTCTACGTTCCTCATTCACAGCTTTCCTTGTATGATTTTACAGGAACTTGATTTTAATTTTTATTGTGTATATAGGTGTGTGTCTGTGTGAATGTATGCCATGTGTATGTAGGTGTTGTAGAGGCCAAAACAAGGTATCAGATCCCCTGGAGCTGGGGTTACAGGAGGGTATAAGCCACCTGATGTAGGTACTAAGAACTGAGCTGGGCTCTCTGGTAAAGCAGTGTGCACCCTTAACTTCTGAGCCATCCCTCCAGCTCAGAGATTGTATTTTTAAATCAGTGTTTCCACCTGTTGTGGGAGTGGTAAGCTCAGAGCCTTACTTGGCCTCTTGTCCCCCTGGGTTAGGTATACTGCTGCTCCTGAAGGGCCCCCAGCCATCACAGTCCAAGCACTGGACACCACTGGCCTCCTCCAGCCTTAGTTTCTTTGTTTGTAAAGGGGGAAGATAGTGTTGGCTTAAAAAATTAGCTTTGGGGCTGAGAAATGGCTCAGCAGAAGACCCTAGTTCAAGTCTCAGCACCCATGTCACAACTGCCTGTAACTCTAACTCCAAGGTATCCAATGCCTCTGGCCTCCACAGGCACCAGTTCGGACCCATACAGATACATATAATTAAATATAATAAAATACATCTTTTTAAAAAATGAAGTTAACTCCTGGGGACAGTAGCAGAGCCACCTACTTTTCTTAGGAGTGCAGTGGAGCCCACCATGATGAAAGAGAAGGGAACATGTCTAGGAGAGCTGGGAGAGAGGGGCCCGACCAGCCACAGCCAGGACCTGCCTGTATCATGCAGGCACAGGTGCCACTCCACCCTTAGGTGGAAGTTCAGATCCAGGGCTAGCTCTGGCCCCTCACCATGGTGTAAGGACCCTGGGAAAGCTCCTGGGACCTCTACTTCCAGGTAGAGCTGCACAGCAGAGAGACCCCATTATCAAGAACACCCCAAAATGGGCAAGCTGATGCAAGAAGGCAGGAACCGCCACACAGCATCCCTGGATTGCTGGGTTCTCTGGGAGCCTGCCTCCAGAGTTCTGCTTGGAGAATCAACATTGTTTGTACCTTTAGGAAGGTAGGGTCTGAGGGGTTGAACCAGGTCAGGGGACCCCAACCTTTGGAGCTGAGACCCTGCAGGCAGCCCTTATGGGAGCAGGGACTTTGGGTCATACGTGGGAGCCTGCCCAGGAGGGCAGCTTGCAGGACAAAGCTCTGAAGTTCTCGTTCCCTTTTAGTTTTCTTGATATGCGGGCACATCAAGCTTCCCTGTTTCTGCTCTCTCTGTGGCGCTCTCCTCTCTACCCCCCTCCTGCAGAGCCCTTAGACCCAGCTCCCTGGGCCCTAGGGGGAAAGAGCATGCAGACTTGACAGCAAGGCTGGTGTGCAGAAGGATACACAGAAAATCAACTCAGACACAGGAACCAAGGCACTCAGATCTCTTCCTTGAGGGAGACAGGGTGATGGGTTCCCACTGGTCAGTGTGATCAGGATGGAGTCTCCTCAAAGAGGGGCCAGGCAGAAGTGTGATGGGCAGAAGGGGTACTGTCCTAAAGCACAGAGGGATGAGTGGTGGGCCACCTCAGCCCTAGCAGCCCAAGAGAGAGAGGAGGGGTCTGCCCATCCCGTCCCTCCTCCCTCCACTGTGCCCATCACAGTGAGACCTGAGCATGGTAAGGCCCACAGGCCTCAGAGATGGAAAGCTGGGGTGTTGGTTTCCAGTCTTGGACCCAGAGTCCAGAGCCCAAACCAGGCCAGCAGATGACAGGGAGGCCCCCGAAGGCCCCAGCCACCCCAGAACAGTCCTCTCCATCTCCTGCTTCTCCCCTCCCACCCGCAAGTTTCTGTGGGCACGATGCACTCCTGTGTTTACTCGGGGTGGTTTCAGCTGCGAAGCTGTCGGTGGCAGTCTGCAAACAGCCTCAGCCACCGCCTGCCAAGCGCCGCCAGTCGCCAGCTTGCTTCGCAGGCGGTTTGCACAAGCTGCCCGGCCTGGCACCAGGCTGCTCGCTGGCCTCCCTCTGAAGCTGGCAGCATCACCAGGGTGCCATCCCTTAGTGTCCCCATCTGCCAAGGGCTGTTTCCCTCCAGACACCTACGCAGTCTCTAGGTCTCCCTAGATCCAGGAAGAAATGTGGGACCCCTGGGCTCAGTGACACTTCAGGAGGAATCAAGGAACTCTGGCGAGAGATCTTTGGAATCAATGAAGACTCTAGGAGGGGACACACAGCATCACTGAGTCCTGGGGACAGGCTGCCATAACAGTACCTGGTATCCAAAAGACAGAAGCCCAAGCAGGGGCAGGCATCCTCTGCATTGACTCTGTGGATCACCTGGGGCTGGGGACCTTACTGCCCCGTTGGGTCTTCTCTATTAGGTTCTGGCAGTCACTTTAGCCACAAGTACCTGTAGCAACCTTGAAGTGCTTCCTTCCTCACCCAGCAGACGCTGGCCACCAACACTCACTCTGGAACAGTAGCTACAGGCTAGAAACCCTCTCGAGCTCTGTGGCCCTTGGGATGCATGAGGTGGTGGACCCCCATCCTAGAGAAAGGTGTTGGCAGTTGGTCTCCTATACGAGTGCTGATTGACCCCACTCTTTGGCCAAGTCAACCACCATGTACATGGGGACTTCTGGGGTCATACTCCAGGTAATTCTGTAGACCCCGGAGCTTTACTCTGGGTTCCCTGTCATCCCAGGCCCATATTTCCAAGCCATCTATTGAGGGAGAAGAGATGCTAGGGCCCCAGCTGTTTTCAAGGTCTGGAACTCTCAGTCACCCAGCTTCAATGCACTGTGCCTCCTACTCCATCTCTGAACTCAGCCAGCTCTGTTTTGCCTGGTTCTCTAGAGCCAACACCCCAGTTTCTGGACCCTGTGAGCCCAGGATACTCCAAGTGCAGCCTTAGGCCCGGACTGTACAGTTTAAGATTAATAATCATGCTGTCTAGTGGCCTCATAATTAAGTGCTTGTTCATCCCCATTATCGTCAGAGTGATTTGTTCTCTAGGCAATAAAAGTCCACCTGCTGAGGCAGGGGCCTCTAGGCAGCTCTTCTAGAATCGCTGAGGCAGGCCTGCACCCACCCCTGCAGGTGGTCTGCAGAGGAAAAGGACTGAGTGCCCGCCTCTCCAGCCAGGGTTCCTCTGCCTCAGCTTTCCAAATGCTGTGGGCTTTGGTGGAGACTCTGAGACTTTCTTACTGCACTTGGGAGCTAGCTGCCAGCTGAGGTTAGGGCTGCAGATGGCCTAGCCCTGGGCTTATGGTTTGACCCCACTAGGCAGCTTCAGACGTCAGAGGTGCCGCAAAACAATGCGGATTACTGCAACTGCACCCCAACTTGCTAATCACACATTCACATGAGCACATACATACACATGTACACACAAACACAGTAGCACAGGACCCATCTCTCCCTATGACTGGGTCTTTTGCCTGGCGGCCTAGTTTAGTCTCAGCAATTCCTTCTTGTGCCTCAGAAAGGGGAACAGATTCCATGTCCTCCTCCACTTCTGAAAAGTGAGGCTGTACTGAGAAGTGGTAGAGCTGCAATGCTTGGCCCGTTCCCAGGAGCCACCTTTCCCCTTCTCCTTGAGTCCAGTGAGTCCCACAGCACTCTGGGACAGGACCTCCTCCCCAACAGTGCTGGCCTTGCTCTGTGAGGGTGAGCAGGTACTGTTGTCCCCTGGGATGCTGGTTTATGATACAAGTCACTGGGAACAGCCCTAGAGAGAGAGACCCCACTTGGCCCAAGGCCCTGTGCCCTTCCCAGCCCTGGAGACCAGAAGAAAGGTGTGGAGGAGATGGACAGCTGTGACTGCTGGTGACAAGGTCACTTGGTGGTCACTCTCCCCAGCCTCACTCCTCAGGCAGTCTACACTAGCTGACAGGTGGCAACAGAGGAAAGAGAGGTGCTCCCCTTCTGTACCCCGAGTCCTCCGGGGACCAAGCACAGCATGCCTACCTGTCACCTGTGCTTGTGTGGTCACTGTTAGTACCTAACTGGGCCCTAGAAACACCCATGTCTCAAGGTCGCCTAGGGCACCCCACAACCACCTATGTCACCTATTGTCATAGTTAATAGTGATTACAGAGTTATTTTCCTTCAGGCATTTTTCACATTAGGGCTAAAACAAACACAGCGAGACCCCTCCCCCGACAAACCCAGGAAAGAGAAAATGTGAAATCATATGAATTAACAAAAGAAATTTGGTCAAACATAACCTCCCAACAAGAATTGATGTTAAAATTATGATTATTAGCCATATTTCCTTTCAGGAGCAGTTAAAGTCGCTTTGAAAGGTGAGGCAATTAATTTTTAAGTTTATGTTACACATTATAACACAGCAGGCCATTAGCAAGATGGCAACATTAACCTTAATGTACTTGGCAAAGACAGCTGTGGACAATGACTGGACAGGCTTCCGGGCTTCACAAACACAGGACGCCTGACAGGCCAGGGTTGAGGGGATGCGCCCCACTTTCCCAGCGAGGGCCTCAAGTCCACCACACTGGTGGTGGAGAATGGTGCCCTCCGACCAAGGAAAAGGACAAAGATAGGCTGGACAGGCTACTGGCAGCAATGAATAGCTCAGATTCTGCCATACAATAAATAGTTTGATGGATGCTGGTGAGGGTCCAGTAGAATGTGAACCAGGGTCAGATATCTGGATGTGAACCAGTCTGGAACCAGGGTCAAAGATCAGAGATGAGGCTGGGATCTCCATCAAGTCTGAACTGGGACACAGAGCTCTGGCTGGGAGCTGGAGGCTGATGGCTGCTCCATCTGACACCCCTGCCACCTTGCAGGCCTGCTTGTTCCCTAACCAGCCACCATATCACCCCCCCTCACTGGCCTGAGAATTTCTTCCCATGAGCCTCTCAGAGTGGATGCTAAGGAACTCTTACTTTACAAGGAAGGTTCCAGTCCACTGGGGTCACGAGGCAGGGCTGGTATTACTGCTCTCTCTGACTCTCAGACCCCCATCCTCTCTCAAGGCCCGACTCTGCACTCCTCTGCTGGTACCACAGCAGCCAATACTGAAGTCTGGGGCTGGAAGATGAACCCCTAACCCTAACCCTACTAGCAGAAGGGCTCTAGTGAGTGTGTTCTGGTCAGCTTCGAAAGAAGTACCCAGGCTCCGTGGTGGAACATTTGGCCAGCATGTGTATGTGTGAAGCCCCGTCTTCGACTCCAGCACAAACAGAGGAAGGTGGAAGGAGAATGAAGGAGGAGGAGGAGGTGAAGAAGAACCATTGGCCAGGACACACGCAGGAGCCCAGGGCTCTGATGCCTGAACAGAGAACTGGCTGAACAATGAAGGCCCACAGACCCTTCAGGCTATGTGGGGGACACAAGAGTGAAGATAGCTGGGGACTCGGCTGGGGCAGGGGACAAGCCTGCTCCTGCTGTCTGGGCTTCATATGCCTCCAGCCAGTTCTCTGGACCAAGAGGGTGGCTTGGAGAGACTGGCAAGGGGTGTGGACTGTGGTTGGTTCTGCAGAAATTGGCAGAGGCTGGGCAGGGGAAGGTGTCCCAGAGCAGGTGGGGGAAGGGCCTGTCCTGGGAGGACAAGCCAGGGAAATAGCTCAGCTTTTTCCTTGCCCTGAGGCCTGTTCCCCCAGGTCCCGTCTTAGATATTAACCAGGCCTCCAGGGATGGAGGAGCTTGGAGCATGGAGACAGTGGAGAATGCCGCACCTGCAACCCCCAGCTGAGGAAAGGTGACAACTTTGAGAAAGGTAGGGATGCAAGGTCTGGGAAAGGTGAAGAATGAAGGGGCTGGGCAGGGGGCCTGTGGCCAGCTCCTTTCCACTGTCAGCTGGGGAATGGGCTGGTTGCCACCTCCAGGAAACTCTCCTAGCCTGACTATTCCAGGCAATCCTCCCACCCCATTTATGTGGCACTGTGGACAAAGAAGCAAGAGATACCAAGGAGGGACCAGGGTACAGCAAGGGTGGCCCCACCCTGAGATTTTGCTAGGGAGTTGGGAGGGGGCTCCCAACCTCTAGAGAAAGCAGCAGAAGCCACAGCAGGGGCACCCCACCAAGGAACTCCCCACAGACTAGAGCCAGCTCCCAGTTTGGTCAAGCCCTGTTTGCTGGCCCTGCTGTCTGACTCAGGCAGGAACTTGTGTCCACATAGCTCATGGCTGGGCAGGAGCAGGCAGCTTTAAGGAGGAAGTAAGGGCAAGGGACTGGACAAAGAAGACTCGCTCGCTCACTCACTGGTCACATATTCAACAATGGTGGCTTTCAAGGCCTGAGCCAGGACTGGCTAGCATCATGGGCTTCTAGCCTACAGAGGGGAAACCCCAGGACCCCCTTCAGCGGAGGGTCAAGTCGCAGCGCAGGGAAGCCCTCCATCAGCAGAGTATGTTTCCATGTGAGCACTGGAGGAAAACTGTGGAAGGCACTGGAGGAGGTCTGTTGGGAACCCCTGCATTCTCAGGCTCCAGCTTGTACCTCTATTGTTCAGAAGTAGCTTCCCTGTGTGGCAGTCTCCTTCTAAGGACACTGGTCACGGTAGATCAGAGGTCCTCCTACTCAATGTAGCCTGACTTTAATTATATTCACAACAATCCAATTCAGATGACGCACACTCTGAGGACCTGGGGGCCAGGATGTGGACCTCTTTTTTGGGTCTGCTTCCTCTGGTCCTCATCCGGCACTGACGGGCTGGTGACAGGCAGCCCATCAGAGGACATCAGTACATGTCTTCAGACTTGGGCCTTTTGCACACTAAAGCCCACTGGAAACTATTCTCACTGGGAACTTTTCTATAACTCACCTACTGATACACTACCTTCTGAATGAGAGCAGGTGGAAGCTGCCCCACCCACTCTGGTGAGGGCAGGAAGGAGGGACCTGGCTGCTGGGGGCCTGCATAGTTGCCCTAACTCCTACTGTGTCACTCAGTCACGACCAGGCACAGGGGGACATGAACCCAAGGACCCTCTGTACTCACACCATTGCTCCAGCACTTTCCTAGATGAGCCTTCCTCCTGCTTGTGGGGCCATTTAGGACATCAGCACTGAGAGTCTGAAGGCAAGCAGTCTGATTGAAACAAAACAGGCTCTGGAGCTGAGGGCAGAGGGATGGGGTGCCAGGATTATAGTGGGTGTCCCGTTCCCTCTTGGTTCCCCCGCCCCATCTTGCCAGGGGCCTCTGTCAATAAGACCCAGATGGATCTGAGACGAGCCTGCCCAGTTTCACACCTATAACTTTAAATTTAAAAAGCCATGTGCTGTTCCTCGCTCCCGAGGCAGCCTGGCGCGGCAGCCCCATAAAGATCATGTTATAGTACAAGCCATTACGCGCTGAGTTTACTGTACACACATTTCTAAATGGCTCGGCAAACAGCAGCCTACTCACGGGCAGGGAAGGAGAACAGCTTCATTTGGGGTAACAAATGATCCTTGATTTGATTTTAAATGCAATGACAGCCAAATTTATTTCTTATTTAATCACTTCCCTGCGCCGTGGAGAGTGGGGTGATATTAACTCCACGGTGTCGAGCAGGCTCTGGAATCCTCAGAAAGAGAAGAGCCATACATTATGTTTACAGGGCAGAGCACGACTGCATTGCAAAGCACACCACCAGAGTGGGTATTTTTTGTCATTTACGCAGTAGCTTATATCATTATTTCTTCCTGTTTCCAATTTTTCAGTAATAAAAATATAGGCAATGCGATTCTCTTTGCATTACAGATAAACCATCTTGATTCTTTATTAAATATTTTTATTAATCTGAAGTGCTGCCCAGCGTCAGGGCAGATAAATCAGGCTGTAGTCATTTCCTCCGCCTGTGCTCCATAAAGTGGCTTCGGCTGCGAAGCACAGTGCCGGGAAAGACCTGCTTCATCACGGCTCCCATCTGCCTCACTTCATAGCTCTGTGTACTCCACAGAAGTGGAGGAAACGGGATGTTTGTTCTTCAAGATTCAACCGGTTTGGGAAATCACTCTACAATCCCCTGGTTCACGCTCTATTTAATTAGGAATTACTTTCGGTTTCACTCTCTATTGCCAGCTGGGAAATGCACCCTCACACACACTCCTGGGCTGGGCTGGGAGGGGTCCCTCAGAGCCAGGCAGGGCTGAGATATATTTGATGGGGGAAGGGGCATGCTCAGGGTCATACTGGAGCCAGGGCCTTGGTCTTAGCAGGGGAGGGTCAGCCACAGCTTGGGGGAGCAGGAATGATAAAAGTTCCATCTCTAGCTGCTCCCTGGTCCCCATTTATTCTGTTCTCATGGTGAGGAGGGTGGTGAGGAGGATTGGCTGTGATCATCAGAGGGCACAGTTCCTTACTGGAATGTTCTCTTTCCAGTCTCTGTTATAAACCCAGAGGTGGTACTGCTCAGCTCTGAGATAGAGGACCCCTCGCATGTCATCCCTGCCTGGGGAGTCTGGAGTGTCTGCTCCTGGGTGGGGTGTACCAGTTCACAAGTGTGACTGGCAGGTGGGAGGCTGCCACCAGGATCCAAGCACATGGCTGAACCTGGAGCTAAGAGAAGTTGCAAGGGTCTCCCAGCCTCAGTAGCATGGCAAGGAGCCAGTTGATGGTCAAGGACTAGAATGATGTATTGGTACTGAGGTACTGTGACTTCTGGATAAGTCTGAATCCACTATTCTGGGGCCCCATGACCTTGACATCTGTCTAGTTCCAGTCTGTCCCTTGAATGACAGAGCGCCACCACCTGGCTACTTTGGGGTATACGCCCCACACTCCTTGAACAATGGACAGCTGTCAAGACTTGGGTCAGTTCATGATCCTGGACCTGGTCATCCAGATAAGCCCTGCCCCATGTTAAAAACAGTGCTTCCCACTCAAGACAGGATGTCTACACATATCTTTCCCCAGGCTGACAACCTGGACCCAAAGGGTACCCTTGCGTCTGCTTCTCCCAGGGTCATGCTGGAGGCTGGGCCTGGGCCTCTGGAAAAGGTTCTAGGTCCATCAGGGGAGCTACAGGAGCCAGGGCCCAGGGGCGGACAGGCCAGGGTGGGGTGCGGTGTAAGGACTGGGGAAGCTAGTGCACAGAGAGAGGCAGGCAGATGGAGAAGACTGGAGGAGGAGCTGGCAGGACCACCCAGGTAGCCCTCAGGAGGGCACATGCCTGAAGTTTTGTGGGGTCCTGTATCTGGAGTGGAAGGTAGCCAGGAGACACTTCCAGAGAACCTCTGGGCACAGTCACACATCTGTGCTCAGTGCCAAGCATTCAGTGCCGAGTGTCCCCATGACAACCTGTGGGGGTGGAAGGTGCACATTTCCTAATTTTCCACCTCTAAGGCCAGGGGCCAGAGGTGGCCTGGCTATACCCCATGGGGCTCCTGATCTCCTCCCTGAGGCCTGTGGGTCCCCCTCCCACATCACCCCCTTCCTAGAGGAGGAGGGTGTTCATGGGGCTCAGGCTGTGAGCTGTGTCTATCTGGAAGGTGGACAGAGCCCGAGATTCCGCTGTGGCTGCAGAAACCCCTCCTGAAGGGAGGAAGGGAATTGGGACAGCATCTGGCTGGGTACCAGGGGAACGCCGTGTTCTTGCCACCTCCTCAGCAGGGACCAAATCTGAAGGCAACTCGCGTGCCCAGGCCTGCTGAGGGGCAGAGTTGGTGGTGCCTGGCTGACTGCTGAGGCCTAGGGGCCACGTGCATCTGAGACCAGGAGGGCCAGCTGGGCAGGGCCAGCAGGCTAGAAGGACTGGTCTTGCTGGAGGGATAAGGTGGCTGGAGTAAGGAGAGGAAAGAACGTCTGGCGGCCACTCAGGCCACCGCTCTGTGCCCCAGTTTCCCATCTCACTGGTGGGTGTATGGCAACCACACCTCTGCTGCTGGAGAGCATCTCGTAGGGGTTTAGGTGTGTCTGCTGTAGCCTTTGTGGGAAGCAGGCCACCCCAGCACTGGGTGTACTGGTCCCCGCCCCCCAGCACTGGGCTGTACTGGTCCCCCCAGCACTGGGCTGTACTGGTCCCCCCAGCACTGGGCTGTACTGGCCCCCCAGCACTGGGCTGTACTGGCGTCCGCCCCCCAGCACTGGGCTGTACTGGTCCCCCCAGCACTGGGCTGTACTGGTCCCCCCAGCACTGGGCTGTACTGGTCCCCCAGCACTGGGCTGTATTGGTCCCCCCAGCACTGGGCTGTACTGGTCCCCCCAGCACTGGGCTGTACTGGTCCCCCCTCCACACACACTTAGTTCAGTTGCCCCATAAGCTATCTCAGGTTGCTCAGGGCACAGGAGGGTCATGCGTCCTCTAAGATGGACGCCTCCTAGTGCCTTCCGGGAGCTAGTCCTGCAAACCTCAGCGCAGAGGACAGTGAGGAGAACAGGAATGGTAACACCTCATCTCCAGCAGAGTTTTTGGTCCAGAAAGGAGCAGTTTGGGCACCAAGAAGGTGGCAGGTCCTCCAGTGCTCCAGTGAGAGGCTCCTGCTTCTGGCCCAACATGGACATTTCCCAAAGCCCAACCTCTGGATGTCCCAGGGGAAGGACAGGTGTATCCATATGGTTTCTGGGTTGGAAAAGGCTGCCACTTGTGCTGGGGGCAGGTCCAGGTCCTCTAAGACCCACTGATGAGAGGCCCACACTGCTGCCCAGCCCCTGAAGCTCAATGAAAGCCTGGGGTCCTGGGCAGTGACCACTTCATGTTTTTGTTTCAGTGACTGAATGGAGCCTCATGCCGGGCGAGTCCCAGAGAAAGAAAAAGATTGTGTGTAGGGGCGAAGGTGGCAGAGTCTCACCTGAGTGAGACTCCCCTGCCCATTCCAGTGCAACTGCAGGCTGTGGGTTCGAGTCACAGAAAAGGGCCTAGTGCTGCCCCACACCCTGTTTGAGGGCTGGACTCACAGATGCCCTGCTAGGTGTTCTGACCCATTACTGGTGGCTGGCTCTGAATCCCCAGCCTGCCTGCTCCTCTTACCTTGGCCTGAGATCCAGTTTTCAGTTCCCTTTCCTGCCCTCCTGAGTGGATTCTGCTCTGACTCTTGTGAGGTCCCAGTCAGCACTCAGTGGAGGTGGCCTTGCTTCCCCAGAGCTTTTACCTGCCCCCAAGGCCTTTTGCCCTCAAGAGGCTCTGGGTGGTTCTGGTTTCAGACTTTACAAGTGGAGCTCTGCAGGGAGCACACCTGTAACTGGGCACCTTCTCTTGCCGCACCTCATTGCTGAGGGGTCTCCAATATGTTCTGTCTTCCCTGGAACCTCTGAGCCACATCAGGCTCTACCAGCTTGGATGCCTGAGCCCCCAAGCCCACAGGGACAAGGGCAGGGCCTGACCTGTTTTTCAGTTTTACTCTTTACCAGATGGACAGGCACACTTATTCCTGGTTGTGAGCCTGAGCCTCTAATGGCTACAGCAGCTCTCCAGCCCAGGCACCTTGTTCTTAAGTGTCTCACTTTCGTTGACTGTCACTATGATAAATACCCTAACAAAAGCAACTTAAGAGAGAAAGTGTTCATTTGGCTCGAAATTCCAGGTTGCCCCCCATCATTTTGGGAAGAGCAAGGTGGCAGGAATGTGAAGCAGTTAGTCACATTACATCCGCAGTCAAAAGCAGAGAGCCATGCATTAATGCTTGTGCTCAGCTCGCTTTCTCTGCTCTGGTACAATCAGGGATCCTAGCCCAGTGGGCGGACCTTCCTGCCTCCATTCACATCATCAAGATAATCCCACACAGACACATCCACAGGCCAACCCAGTCTAGACCATCCCTCACTGAGACTTCCTTTCCAGGTGGTTACAGATTGTATGAGACTAACAACAAGCGCTAACCATCAGTTCAGCAGACCCGACGCACTGCCCAGTCTCACCACTGCTTCAAGTTTAAAGAGGGAAGGGGGCAGGAGGTAGAATGCTCCCCCCAAGAGCCCAGTGCATAGAGACGGTGCGCCAACTCCTGGATCACCTCAGTCCTGTGACCCTGCCCTGTTCTGCAGAGAAGCCATTGTATGACACTTCCAACGTACTCCAAATTTAGACACTTGGCATCTGGGCTTCACTGCCAGGCTCTCACCTGGAGTCCCAGAGCTCCTGGGAAGTGGAGGAGCTGAGGCCCTAACAGGGCCTGGGGACTGTGCATGTACCCATTCAGGTATGTTCTAGGAGAGGAGAGGACTGGCGCTTACAGCAGACTCAAGGACAAAAGGTTACTGCATAAGCCTGGGACTTGGGTTGGGGTAAGGATGGGAGGTCTAGGGTGGGGTTATAAGACCAGGATAGGGATGGGGACTGGGCTGGAGAGATGGCTTCTCAAGTACAGGTGCATGTGTTTAAACAGGGGTATCAATGCTAGGGGCAACTGAGTCAGAAACACCAGACACACTGGTACGCCTCCCCAAGTGACGACTGCTAACTGGGCATCCAGAGCTACAGCCTGTGGGGACTAAGGGCTGAGTTCAGATCTATAGATGCCCGGCCACTTCCCCAAACGTGTGCTCAACTGTTACTGATCCCCGGCTCCCGACCTATACCCGTTTCGCTCTGTGTAGAATGCTAGCTCTAGTTGATCAATCTTGGCATGTCCTTAGACTTGGTCTCTGGGTCAAGTTTATTGATGCTGCAGAGCCAGGCCAGGCTGTGACGGTGCTTCTGGGTGGCTCTGTCAGGGCCATTCTCTGGCTGGGAACATGGGCCAGCGGAGCTTACGGGGATGCCTCTGGAGTGGATCCTCATCCCTCCAACGATGCTACCCTTGGCTTCCAAGTCACTCTGCAGGGTCTTGGCTTGGTACCTCAAAGAGGTTCTGGATGGTTCTGGTTTTGATTTTATAAACGGATTTCTGGAATATTCCATATATTCCAAGGTGCCATGGGATCTAATCTGGAGGCCAACCCCATTGGTTGGCATTCCCTAGAGTTCCCTGAGGAGTTGGGGTTCTCTAGCTGTGAGGTAGGATTGTGGCTGTTCTGGCTTGAGCCCCACACCCCTAACATGGCCCTCCTCAGGGAGGGCTGAAGCCCTCAGCACCCCATGTCCCAGGGAATCTCAAGTATGACCTAATGACTTCCCTCCTTCTGTGAGGGAGCATCAACAGGCTCCATCTTGTGAGAATCATCACAGCTGCTCTGAGTAAGATGGAAATAGCAGCCTCCTGCCATAAGGACAGTGTTCCACCACAGACTCGGACCTACATGACTTCCCCCAAGAAATCTCCCACAAGCTGGGGCCTCCTGTACTCTTTTAATGCGTCCTTATCTTTTCATTTATTTTATTTTTATTTTCTGTGTGTATTTTGCCTGCATGTATGGCCTCCTGCGGAGGCCAGAAAAAGGCATTAAAACCCCTAGAACTGGAGTTACAGATTGTTATGTGTCACCATGCAGGTGCTGGGAACGAACCCAGGTCCCCTGAAAGAGCAGCAAATGCTTTTAAACATGGAGCCATCTCTCCAGTCCCCTCTGTTTTTGTTTGTTTTTAATGTGTGTGTGTGTGTGTGTGTGTGTGTGTGTGTGTGTGCGTGCGCCGCGCGCGTGCATGTGCGTGTGGAGTCTGTTCTCTCCTTCCACCATGTGGGTCCAGGGGATCCAGCTTGAGTCATCAGTCTTGGTGGCGAGTGCCTTCACTCACTGAGCTGCCTCACCAGCGTCTCTACTCTTGAGTGGTCTGTCACACATAAGACCATCTTCTCGGGTTGGATAATTTGCTACAGTGACTTGTGGCTCATTGCTCATCTCCAAGGATCCAGTGGGAGAGACCTCAAATAGCGCAAGAGATGGAAGAGAGAACCAGGGCTCCCACACCCCCTCCAGAGCCCACCTACAGCATCTTGCTCAAAAAATGCTTACCACAAAAGCTTCAGGAAATTGAACCTGGGTTAGCGGTTATATGGAGGTTCTGTCAGAGTCACGGTCCTCTGATTCAGCCTGCAGTCGGGAGGGGCTCCAACCCTCTGATAGGCAGCTGTTCTTCCTGGAACAGCTCTCACCCTGAAGGCATGAGAGGCCCCTAACCCCAGCTTTCTCCTTAGCCTCCCGAGTCACTCTTACCTCTAAGCCATTGCAGAGTCGAGTCTGGAACCTGGGACAAGGTCACATATACCTGGGAGTTGTCAGTCTTCTGAAGAAAGAAATTCTGACACCTCTATACCATAGATGAGCTTGAGGAGATTATGCAGCCGGTCACAAAAGAACAAATGCTGTACTATAAAACGTAAATAGAACCAGGTTTGGTGGTGCACGGCTTTAATCCAGCACTCGGGAGGCAGAGTCAGGTAGATTTCTGTGAGTTTAAGGCCAGCCTGGTCTACATAGCAAGTCCCAGGACAGCTGGGAAAACCCTTTCTCAAAAAGTCCCCCACCCAAAAAACATAATTAGATATGCAAGGCTTATTATCCTTCCTATCATACATGTGGCATATGACCTGACTCGACATAAGGCACACAATAACCTATGTTGCCATGCTTGTAGCTTACAAAACTATGTATTTAGGAAATTTCTTGGGGGAAGACAGTTGTGGGTAAGTCAAAAACACCGAGGAGGGCGGCCTCATTTGCACTGAGATCCAGTGCTGCTCCCCAGTGCTGGGATCAAAGCTGTGCGCCACACCCCGTGAGTCCTTCAATTCTTACGTGAGGGGTTCCCAGTGACTTCCTTCCCAAGGGGACAGGATGTTCGGGGGGTGTCTGACCACCGAGCATCCTAGCACACATTCTGTCAGGTGACTGGCTGCATAGGCAAGGTGGGATGAAGGTGGTGTCCCCAGGCCATCAGTCACAGCAGATGAAGCCCAGCCATGGGAAGTCAGTAAAACACCTGCCCAGCTGGCCTCTGAGGTCTCACACCACCAAAGGACCAGATGTCAAGACACTGTCACAGCTAGGAGTAGCCCAAGGGACACAGGCGGAAACCCTCCCAGGACAGAGATGGAAAATTGGGCGAAACTTCAGTCATTGAAAAAGACCACATTCCTCCAGCGGGCGGTTCTGGGGTGAAGTGGGATGGTGGATAATGTCGACAAGCCACACCCCTCATAGGCTGGAATGTGTGGACTGGGGTCCAGCGGGGTCCCTCCAGGCCCAGGCCACTTTTTGAGCTAGCCCAAGGCAGCTCCCTGGCCCTGGGGGGCATATAGCTTAGGTTCCTGTTGTACAAACAGGTGACTAGCGCCACCTGCCCCAGGAAGGGGGCCTCATGGGAGAGCCTGGAAGAGGGCTGAAGGGCTGGTGCTCACTTGGGGAAGGACTTCAGAGCAGGAGTGGCCGGAATAACCACATTTAACCCATCATAATGTGGAGAGTTTTGTTATGAAAAACACCAGAAAGCCATTAATGTAAATCATGAAATATTCATCAAGGAAGTCACTTAAATGTCTTGTGTTCCCAGAAGCGATACTGGGCTCTTCCTGCATCCGGACGCCAAACACCAGCAACTGAAAATCTTCTGAGGGTTAGTGCTGAACTGGAAGCCTTAGCTCATGCCGCAGACAGTGGCTTCTGTGCCTTGGCTTACCCAACAGGGGATAAGAGGGGGTAGATGAAGGCACTGTGGGAGCCATGACCACTCTTTCTCCTCATGCGTCATCAAGAGGGACAGTCACTTGGACAGAAATCCCTTGCCTCAGTCCCATCAACACACAACCCTGTCTGTGAGCACAGTAAGAAAAGGGAGCTGCCATGTTGCTGCCCTTATCCATGGCTTCCCTCCGGACAGGCATTCCTGACCACAGCCGGGCTATGTGGTTCAGGAGCCACCAGGCTAGGACTTTGGTCTAGATCCAGTTGGCGCCAAAATCACA
This sequence comes from Eospalax fontanierii, assembly GCA_035773235.1. NCBI lineage: Eukaryota > Metazoa > Chordata > Mammalia > Rodentia > Spalacidae > Eospalax > Eospalax fontanierii. The sequence continues at coordinate 62,617,017 of CM069541.1, forward strand.
TGCTCCAAGTCACTGTTGCACCCACTTTTAACCATCTGCCTGATGCACAAATACTCCTTAGGCAATACAAGATATACCACCCAGATAACTGCCACCAAAGGAAGAAAAGAGACCACGGAGTGAGGAGGCAGAGGGACTGGCCCCATGGAGGGCCCGACAGGTGTGTAAAATGGTGCAGTTATGAAAAAGTACAAGCAGGGACATGAAGAGATATGTGGGTGCCCATGTTGAGAGCAGAACAAGTCTATAGCCAAGAACTGGAGGCAGCTGGAATGTCCAGTCACAGAGGGAGATACCGCTCAGGATCTGGACACTGTCATGTTCTGTGACACGAGCCAGACACAAAAGGACACATCCTGTGGGACTTCAAGCACTTGCCAGGTCTCTAGACAGACAGTACAGTGGGGAATCAGGGCCTGTGATGGGGTGAGGGGCCAGTGGCTTAGTGTCATGTTGGGAAGATGAGCATTCTGTGGATGCATGGTTGTTCTGTCTGCCATCACTGTGAATGAACATCATGCTGGTAAACTGTGCAGGAAAAGATGCTATCTGTGGGCTGGGCGTGATGAGGCATGCCTTTAATCCCAGCACTCAGGGGGCAGAGGCAGGAGGATCTCTGTGGATTTCCCTGGACCTGTCTCAAGATGACGGCAACAGCAACAGCAACAACAAAAACTAAACAAAAAACAAAACCAAATAAGGTCTACATTTTTCAGTTTTTATTTTTGAGACAGGGTCTCCATGTAGCCCCAGCTGGCCTGAAACTCTCTATGTAGACCAGGCTAACCTTGATTTCACAGAGATTCCCCCTTCCTTTCCCTTCTGAGTGCTAGGATTAAAGGTGTATCCACCACACCCTGCGAGGTCTACCCTTAACTAAAAAGCCGTGGACAGTCCATGGCTTCTGGTAGAGGAAGAATAGGGTTTCTTTCAGGGTGTGGTCCCTGGCAGATCCTCCACACTCCAGTAGATGGCCTCATATCCCAGTGTAAGAGCATGCAAATTGAACTTGGTGGGCTAAAAAAAGAGGACATGAAGTTGGAAGGGGGTGGAGAGGTGGAGGGTCGGGTCAGGAAAAGTGAAGACAAATACACTCAAAACACATTGTACAGGTGTACGGATTTTTAAAAGAATAGTCTGTACCCAGGAAATGTTGGTGACACGGGAGTCCTAAGTGGCCTGTGGTGGGAAAGTCAAGGCCCAGTGACGGGCCAGTGACGGCCCTTTCAGCACCACGGAGAGGGACATGGTGGCAGGGCATGGGCTGGGAACAGGTCAGGGCCGTCCTGGGTTCTGTCTGTCGCTTCCCTATGGGGAAAGCAGGGCAGATAATTGGTGGAGCTTCCCAGGATTTCCCAGGATCTTGTCCCTTAAGCTAGGCTCTCAAGGGTCCCCGGATGAAGGGGAAAAACTTCCCAGGCCTGTACGCAGCAAAGACCCTCACCCTGTAGAGGAAAACTGCTACCCTTCCCTAGGCTCTTCAGTCCCTTCGTGTTCTCAGGAGTTTCCCGGGACTCAGGCAGGGCTTTCCAGCCTGGCCAGAACAAGAAGGCTGCAGGCAAGGCTGGTGCAGGGAGAAGGAGAGCTCTGGTTCCTGTTCCTATGCTGTGTACACCTGGTCTAAGGACTCCCACTTGGTGTGGATGGACCCATGGAGGTCTTGTTGTTCTTCTTGTCATAGAGAGGCCAAGGGTGAGTGACCAGTGTTTGGTGCCCTGGAATCAGGATCACTGTGAGTGAGACAGCTCTACCCCTAAGGGTCCACTACCTACAGCTGTCACAAATCACAAGTTCTATAAAGGCCATCTCAGCAAAGAACATGCAACCTTCCAGAAACCAAGCCTCAGGAGGCCCCAGGTTCTCAGATCCTAGCAACATAGTCCTGTGAATGGCTAAAGACTGCTTACAGTAATGCCTTGGTCCCAATTCAGGAGTTTCCATAAGGAGTTACTGCCCACTTGTGTGCACAGAGTTGTTTGGCTGTTCTGAGGTTGATCAGATGTCTGGAGTCCCCAGGCCTGTGGGATTAAATTATCATTGCCAGCAGGGGGCACTGTGGGTCCATAGAGGGGCAAAAATACTTCCTCTCTCCCTTTCCCTCTCTGTCTCCTTCCCTCCCTTCCGTTGGTCCTCTCTCCCCTCCAGTCCCCACTCCCTTTTTCCTTTCTGAGATGGAATCTTGCTATGTGGCTCCATTCACCTGGAATTCACTATGTGGGCCAGATTGGCCCCCAAATTCCAGCAATTCTCTGGCTTCTGCTCCCCACCACCACCCCACCTCTGTGCATTGCTCCGCATAGCCCACCGGGAGCTCCCTTGGCCACCTCACCCTTAGGTTTGTCCTATGTCATGGCTTCCTCTAGGATTTATCCACACTTTCTATTTTTTATTGTTATTTTTATTTTATGTGTATGATGTATTGCCTACATATATGTAAGTGCATCCATGCTGTGCAGTGCCCAAGGAGGTCAGAAGAGGGCATCGTATGCCCTGAAACTGGAGTTATAGAAGTTTGTTAGCTGACATATGGGTACTGGGAATGGAACTTCAGTCCTCTTCAAGAGCAGCCAGTGCTCTTAACTGCTGAGCCATCTCCACAGCCCCCAGCCACTCTTCCTAAGCAGCCAAGAGCAAGTACGGTGGCCACTTGTTGACAGGCAGGCATGCTGCAGACATACTGGGGATGGGGGCGGGATAGAAGAACCTGGAAGGGGCAGGACACAAGGGGTCCCAGAGGACCTGAGTCTGGGGACATAGAGATAGGCTCAATGCTGAGCTGTGGACTCCTCTATGGACAGTGCCTAAAATTAGTCACAGGGCAGGGCGAGGAAAAGGAGTCAGGGCGTAGAAGGCAGGGAGCCCAGGGATTCTGGGAACAAATAGTTGAGAAAAGAGGCTTCCTCTGGGCAGGCTGGGATGAGGCAGCAGCCATGGAGACGATGTGAGGCTCTAGGAGGGGGGCGGGGTCTGGGTGGCCCTCCCACACGCTGTCACCGCCTCTGAAAGGAGGCAACTCAGGAAATGAGCCTTCCCATAAGAACACTCAGGAAGGGGCATCATGAAATCTGATTTTCCACTTACTGTGAGTTTAGTGAGTTGCAGTGGTTTATTGGGTGCTTGGACCAGCCTGCAACTGCCTTAAACAGCAGACATGGCCCGGGAAGCTACTCTGGAAGGGCTGAAGGAGCTCTGCTGCCCTGTCCAGTTCTGAGGCACCAACGTTTCTACCGCAGTGAAACAGAAGATCCGACATCAGACAGGTCCCTGGGCTTTTGTCTTTCCATGTCTGAGACACAGAATTGCTGCAGAACGTTCAGTCTGGGGTCTGATCCTGGTTCCTCTTACATGTGACAAAAAAGGCAGTGGGGGTTAAGATCACATAGCACTAGCCTGTGCCAGGGTCAGGATTTGAATCCAGTGTCTGTGTTGCCCTGGAGTCAAGCTCCTGTCCTGTCACTCCAACCATAAAAGCAAGACACAGAGTGGCTTGGCTTAGGAACCAAGAGTGGACAGTATCTACGCTGTCCGACGCTTAGGGGAGGGGCAGGCAGTCTGCTCTGGGCTCAGTCAACAACTATTCCTTTAAGCTGTCAGTATGGCAGGATGACCTAGCGTCCTCTTCACCCCATGAGGAAGGGACAGGGCCCTGCTGCACAGTTGTAGGCCCAGCTCTCGGTTGACCAGAATGGTGGCTGCCATCTCATTATTTTGGGAGCTGGGAAATTACTATTCATGACAGTAAACTTAAAAATGAAATAATAAGTCTGTCCTTTTAAAAAGCAAATTGCAATACCGGAATATTCATGAGCTGTGACTTCATGGGAAATGGCAGCCACCAGGAGATTATCATTTGGTTAAGTCAGCAGCAGAGGAACTTAGGGAAATGTGCTTGTCAGTCTGAGGAGACGGTGATTAATACTTCCTGTTTGCGGGCCCTTAACGGGTGCATTTTAATGTAATAATTAATTAACCTTGGGGATCATGCACATTTCACAGCTCCTGACGCTGTGACTCCTAGAGTGCGGGGTCTGCCTCTTTCTGCCCAGTTCCTGTCCATCCTGGGTGTATCCATCCTGGGTGTACCAACCCTTGGGGCTGACTTCTCCTCAGAAGCAGAGAACCCAGTGGTGGAGGGTACGGGGGACGGGGGGAGGACTTGTGTGGAAGATGGCGTGGCCTAGGTAGGACAGGGTGGCAGGGACACAACTAGCAAATGTCTGTGACCTTTCCACTCGTGCGGCAAATTAGGAGGGTCTCCAGAGTGGCGATTGCTTGAGCTTCAGGGTGTCGTTTGGCAGAGAGGTCTTTGCAGACGCATTGGTTTAGGTCTCAGATGAGCTCTTCCTGGAGTTCAGGGGATCCTGAATCCAACAAGGGTGTCTTTATTAGAGGAGAGGACACAGAAAGGCAGAAGGAAGAGACTGGTGGTCAAGGGCACTCAGGACTGAGGGAGCCACTGGGTACTGGGAGGGGCCTGACCTGGCCTGGCCTGTGGAGAGCTGAGTGTTGACCGCAACCTGACCTCCAGCACAGGTGCGAGGACACTGCTGTTATTCTGAGCCTCAGACCCCCTCCTGGAGCTGTGGCCATTCCAGGGCACTCTGACAGGGGCCAGTCGAATGCAGCAGTTCAGGGGCCAGCTGAAGGGGGCCTTGTGGCCAAAAGGGGCACTCTGCAGGAACTGACCCTTGAGAGCTGATGCTGGCTTTTGCAGTGAGCAGGGCAAGTGAACAGAAGCCAGTCATCTCATCTATGGTTCAAGAGTCTCTCAGGGCAGGGGGTTGGACCAGAGATACGTGTCTCAAACTGGGAGCTCCAGGGTACTCCAAGAGGACATGGAAACTGAAAAGCCTACTTCACTTGCTGTCTGGAGAACTCAGTCACCTGTGAAGACCATTCCTAGTACCCTCCTCTGTGAATGTCGCTCCTCAGTGCTCCATGCATACCACCCCTGTCCTGCAGCCTGACACTGTTCCCAGCTAAGCTCCACCTCTGGGCCCTGCAGAGGTAGTGGACTGGAAGTGGCCATGCCGGATCCCAGGGTCTCAGGTCACACATTTGCATACCTGCATTCAGGAGCACCACACACCTATGCTGACATGCTTTCCATGCCCAGAGGCAATATGCACACACCCACAGCAATGTACTCACATACGTGTGCATACACAGGGTTATGCATATACACGTCCCAGAGGGGCACACACACCTTCAACCACTCAGCCAACTCACAAATACCAGCTCTGGGCTGGACCGCCTGCACCTTCTAGTGGCCTGTTTGGGGAACTGCAGCATACCCTTTCTTGAAAGGTTTGCAGCCTCTGTCCTTCATTCTTGGTTGGCTGGGATATCTGGGTCAGTCTTAATGTCCTTTTACAGGGAGACACCCCCTACCCCCCAGCTTGCCCAGCCTAGGCATTGTCAACCCAGTATGTACATTGACACCTCAGTGGATTGGGCCACATCTGTCCAAGGATCAGGGCAGGTCAGGGAATGGGGAGTCCACGGGAAGCATAACCAGGTCCTTGGTGGCCATTATCCAGGGCTGCCCATTCCCTCCAAAGAACTTTCAGTGCTGGGGCAGAAGCCAGGGCTGGTTTGGGGCAGACCTAGCTCACTCTAGGTCTTGGGTCAGGGCTGGCTCTTTCCTAATCACAGTCTATTTTCTGTCTCCCAGTTGGCCTGCCATACTCAGATAAACTGAGATGGGGTGCTGGCATGCCCTGAGAGCACTCCCTGGCTTGTCCTCTCCCTGAAAAGCATAAGGGCAGGAGGGTGTCCCCGAGGGTGTGGTCAGTACTGCAAGTCACAGGCTGCCTGATCCCTACTCATCAAACTTTGTGGGCTGAGGGCCAGGGTAGGAGATCTAGTGTAAAGTGGTAGTGCACTTGCCTGGTAAACCCCCTGTAGTGTGAACCTGGGACCTTAGCCTGGTCCTCCAGGCCAAAGAAAATTCCAAGAGTGCCCCAGAGAGTCTAGGAAGCCTTCTGCAGATTCTTTACGTCTTTTTGAGACAAGGTTTCCCCGTAGCCACAGATGGCCTGGAACTCACTATGTTCCAGGGCTGGCCTTGATCTCACAGAGATCTGCCTGTCTCCTCTAGGATTAAAGGCATGTGTCACCATGCCCTGCCCTCTATGGATTCCTTTTCTCCCTGAAGTGGCCAAAATGGATTGATTCCAGTTGCTTTAATTAAGAGCCCCCTAGAGCCTTGTCTGGCCCGCCCCAGGAACACAGCATCCCTGTCCACCAGCAGGAAGCTTCACATGACCAATCCCCTGCAGATCCCCAGCCTAAATAGCAGGTGCTTACTAACACAAACAGGGCCTGTGGGCCAAGATGGGCAGGTCAGAATAGTCTCTGAAACAGAGGTGGAGATGAGTCTTGGGTGCAGATTGGCACTTGATGGGAGAGAAGCTGAGTCTCTATGCAGGCCCCACAAGGCCCAAGCCAGGTGAGTGAGTAGGAGGAGCATTGTCTGGGTGCTCCCTTGAATATTCCATGAGAAGGCAGGGTTGGACCATCCGCATAGCTCAGCAACAGGAGGGTTATGACCTCCAGAAGGGCTTCTACAGCAAGGTTGACCTTGAGAGCTGGGCAGCCTGTCCTTCCTCAGCAGGCTCTGATTGGCATCTCTGTGTGTACAGGGATGCCAGGCCCTGGTGGAAAGGGACCCTGACATCTACCACTGAGAAGAGGCAGAACTTGGATGTTGCAAGGTCCACTGGGCAACGTAATCCTCCCCGCTCACTGTCCTTCATCCTGAGGATCCCGATGAATCAGGTCTAGCTCAGGGAAAGGACTTGGCCCGTGTCTCTCTGGGCACTCCCAGCATCCCCAGGGGTATGGTGCTCATTCTGACTTTTGGCTCCTTGCAAATGCTTTGCCAACACTCTCAGTGTACAAACTGGTAGCCCAGGGAAAGCAGCTAGGTCAGGCTTCCAGGAGGAGGAGGAGGCCCTGAAGTCTGAAGAACCTCCTGAGTTTACCAAGGCACTGGACAGAAAGCAGGGACTTGGATGGGCAGAGACCTGAACAATGGTGCTTGGTAGCAGTCTGGGTCAACACACACACACACACACACACACACACACACACACACACACACACACATACAGACACACACATGGACCAAGCCTGCCTGACAGACACAAGAAACCACTTTGGACTCAGCTTGTTGCTGACACAGATGATGAACAGAATGTTTGCTCAAAGCCCTGACTCTCCACCCACACACCTATAGGAAGACACCAGATACTGAAGTCCATGGTCTCACAGGAGTGGAGGATGTAGCGTAGCTTCTGCCCTTCCAGAATGCCACCTATCTACCTCTGAAGGATGGCAGAAAGTGTCTGTACAGGGTTCCATTGCACCCTCAAGGCCACCCATGTCTCGCTGGAGTATACATGGCCCCTGTTTGGGAAAGATCTTTGGAGATGTAATGAAGAATTTGAAGATAAGATTATTCTAGATCAAGGGTCTAAATCCAATGACAGGTGTCCTTAGGGGAGAGAGGCCAGGAAGGCAATGGAGAGGAGTGGAGAAGCAGGTGGAAGTGATGTGAAGGCTGGAAAAAGGCAGTCTCCAGCTCTGGAACACTTTGTCCTGGGGCTATAAGGATTGGGAGAGAAACACCTTGTGCAGTCAGCACAGGAGGAGGGTGATTTTCTGTTGCTTTCAACTGCCCACCAAATTTGTGGTGCAGGAAAAGCAGACAGCCCATGCTTCCTCACCTGCCTGTGACCTGTGACTGCCTCCCTGGGGGGCAGGGAGGCCAGCTGGAGGCCTCAGACCCATTCCTCAATCTCCCATTGTTCAGTTCTGGGTCATCTGCCAAGATTCAGATCTATGGCAAGAGCCTTCACCTGTATGGCCTTGTAAACAGGAGGCCCCAAGGCAACTGCAAGCCATATGCTGCCCGAGTAAGGTCAACAGAAGCACTACCTACCCTGTTTACCACAGGGTCTTTTGGATTCCAGGAGGCCAAGGGCTTGCTGTGTAGCCAAGGATGACTTTTAAAAAAACATTTTATGTGTATGAGTGTATTGCCTGCATGTATGTAAATGCACCTGTGTCCTGGAATGCCTGCGGAGACTAGGAGTTGGGTCCCTTGGACCTGGAGTTACAGACAGTTAGCCACTATGTGGGTTCTGGGATTCGAAGCCAGGTCCTCTGCAAGAGCAGTCAGTGCTCTTAACCGCTGAGCCATCTCTCTAGCCCCCACCTTTTTTTTTTTTTTTTTTTTGAGACAGGGTCTCCCTGTACTCCTGTAGTGCCAGTAGACCTGGAACTTGCTATGTACAGTACCAGACTGTCCTCAATCTCACAAAGATCTGCTTTCCTCAGCCTCCCAAGTGCTGGGCCACTACGCCCCGCAAGGATGACTTTTTTCATCTTTCTGGTTCTACCTCCTGAGTGTTAGGATTATAGAACCGCGCCACCCTGCCAGATTTATGCGGTGCTGGGGATCAAATCCAAAGCTTCGTGCACGCTAGTGGTTACTTACTAACTGAACCGCATCCCTAGCACCCCGTTGAGACATTTAACATTTCTTTTTCTGCTAACTCTGAGACCACTATTTTTTTGACCACTATTTTTGACGCTGGAGCTCTTCAATTTCAACGTGTCCGGGCTCCCAGGTCCTAGTGGCTAGAGGTGCTGAGGAAAAGAAACGGGAGAACTACAACTCCCGACATGCATCTGACCCTCCGGACGCACTTCCGACCAGGCGACCCGGAGCCCGCCAGAGAACCACATCTCCCGACGTGCCTCAGCGCACCTCGTTTCGTACTTCCGACGCGGCCGGGAGCGGGACGCCGACCGGAGAACCACATTTCCCGGCATGCCCACGGGCGCCCGTGACGCATTTCCTGCGTGGCGGCGGCGGCGGCAGCGAGGGAACCCGCAGCGAGTGACGGACTGCCCGGCCGACAGCAGCCGGGGCGGGGCGGCGGCCAGCTGAGGAGCGCGCGGCGGCCCGGCCCCGCCCCCGCCTCGCTCGCCCGCCCGCCCGCCTGCCGCGGTGACCTTCACGGGCTCGGGCGACCGGCGCAGGCCGGGCAGTGGTGCGATGTTCGTGCAGGAGGAGAAAATCTTCGCGGGCAAGGTGCTGCGGCTGCACATCTGCGCGTCCGACGGCGCCGAGTGGCTGGAGGAGGCGGCCGAGGACACCTTGGTGGAGAAGCTCAAGGAGCGCTGCCTCAAGCATGTAAGGCGGGCCCGGCGACCCTTCCCCAGCTCCTTAGCTCGGGGACCCCAGCCGCCCTTCTGCCCCTCAGCTCGGGGACCCCAGCCGGCTCTCTGTCCTTTAATTCGGGGACCCCATCCGCCCTTCTGCCCCTCAGCTCGGGGACCCCATCCGCCCTTCTGTCCCTCAGCTCGGGGACCCCAGCCGCCCTTCTGCCCCTCAGTTCGGGGACCCCAGCCACCCTTCTGCCCCTCAGCTCGGGGACCCCAGCCGGCTCTCTGTCCTTCAATTCGGGGACCCCAGCCGCCCCTCTGCCCCTCTTGAAACCCTAACCTAGACCCGGATCTCGGACCCCGATCCGGGAACCCGCCCAGCCCCTGCCTCTTATCTCCACCCCAACCCCAGACTCCGGTCCCCTGCCCTCATAACCTGCAGCTCATAGGCCCTCTCTGCTCCCGGCAGGGGTAGCGCCTCCCCCTCTTTTTCCTCTACACCTTCCCCACCTAGCCCTTCAGAGAAGACCCACCAGTCGGGCTGTTCCGCAAGCTTTCTTATTTAATTTCTACAACAACCTAGGAAGCGGGGTAGGAGGGGTGGGGCGGGTGGGGGGGTAGAGCGGTAGGGAAACCGGAGGCCAGGAGAGGTGAAGTCTAGGGTTCCTGGCTTTCCAGCATTTGAGGTTGGTTGCTTGCTTTCCTTAAGAACTTCTCCCAAGAGCTGAGAAGTTTCTAGGATCCGCTCCTTCTTTGCAGAGCCAGCTGCTAGTAGCCCTTGGCCTGGGCTTGGCACTTGACTGGAATCACTTAAAATGGTACCCCTGTGAGATCAGTCACTGGGCCTCCGCTTTTCTGCTGGCCTGACAGCTGTTTGAGTGGGAAGGTACTGGAGCAGGGTCTCCTGGCCAGTAAGTGGCTTATGTTGAAGTTTACTCACATGAAAGGAGCTTTGCATTCTACTTCGCTCTTTATGTAGGTAACTGGGAATTAGTTCCTTATTTAATTTTTTATTTTATGGGTATAAGTGTATTGTCTGCATGTGTGTAAGTGCATCTAGATCGTGCAGTGCCTGCAGAGGTCAGGAGAGGATGTTGGATCCCTGGAACTGGACTTACAAATAGTTGTTAGCTGCCATGTGGGTACTGGGAATCGAACCCAGGTCTTCTGCAAGAGCAGCCGGTGCTCTTAACCACTCAGCCATCTCTCCAGCCTTGGAACTAGTTTCTTGAAGCCTTTACGTCTCTTAAGCAACTCAGTAAAAGGTGAGACAGATGTCTTTCAGCCCCTGGTGGCTTATGGAAGCACAGTACCTGACATGATTAGTGTTTCCTGTCAGAATTTAGGTTGAAGGTGGCCATAGTTTTTAGTGGGGACCCTATGAAAAGTTTCTGCTGTGTGACAGCTTGTGTTAAAGCTTGGTGTCAGCATCTTGGTGTCCCTAAAGGCAAACTTGGTTACTCTAGCAACTGCTTACAAAGGGTAGTTTTGCATCTCCTAAGCACTGCTTCTTTGGTGTCAGTGTGTGACTGTCAGGCACACCTGGTTCAAGCCCCTTCTGCATACACTGGATGTAAGTGATGTCAGGGGCCTGGCTTCTGTGGTTCACCTCCAGAAGGCTCTCATGCTCAGAGGAGAAGTGTATTTTAACTGCTTTCTTGTTCTTCATCTGAGCCAACCCTGCTGGTCTTGCTGTCCAGAAAAACTACAGCCTCAGCACATACTCAGGGGCTGTGGACTCCCTGAGCACCTAGACTATTGCTGTCCTTGCTTGTCTAGTTACATTCTGTGTCCTTCCCTCCTGGATGGGCTTCTCAGGGCTAAACTTGGAGTAATCCCAAAGCCAGTGGGAGGATGCAGGTACTAAATGAAAATTACTGTCAACCCCACACCATATTGACATGGGATGTCCCCTTCATTGGTGTGGCATTTTTTGCTAAGTTCACTAGTAGTGTGGATTTACATAATTGTCATAGTAATGTTTTATGAAGGGAATGAGAAATGATCTGCAGATGCGTACTGATAAATTTTAGGAGTGTTGGGGTTTATTGGACAGCTAGTTTTGGTAGGTTGCTAATTATCTGTGGTATTTAGTATTCCAGTTGTGTCATTTAGGTTTTTGCTTGTTGTTTGTTTTTTCCCATTATTTTTCTGTAAATTGAGGTTTATTCTACTCTGCAGTCTCTCCAGGTGTGGAGGATTGGAGCAGCAGGGTAATTTTACAACATAAGAGCTGATGTAAATTCCAGGCTGGAGAGCTAGAGCCATCAGAAAGTATCCACCTCCAGGTCCCCTTGTCTCATCCTCCTGGAGTCCCAATGCATTAGTTAGAAAAGACTCTCACCCTCGAAACGTGTCCATGCACATTGTGTTTCTGTGTCGTGACCTGAGTTCCTCCTTCCCTGTTCCCCTGTCCATACCAGTGCTGGGGTTATGTGGGACCTGGGCCTATTGCATAAAGGCATTGAGCGGGCAGTGTGGCAGGTGTTCTGGCCTGTTCTGCCTGAAGTTATAACCTAGGTCCCAGGAAGCCACTGCAGATATGCATCCTCTTTCCTCAGCAGTTGCTTAATCATCTTTTCCCCCTACAAAGATCACCCCAGACCAAAACCAGGTTTTTGGGTTTCGTTTCCTCATTCCTAATTTCCACATCGGCCCTACAACCTTCCTGCCTTTACCTAAAGACCCCACCTTTAACTTTCCTGCCTGCTGTAACGGCCAGAAAAGCCTCCCCATATAAACCCCTGCCTTGGTTTCAAATGAACTGCCCACGGGCGCAGTCTCCCGGGAATTCTTCCTGTCACACTCGGGGCCAGCTGAGGACCTGTTCAATTGTCCTCCATTCTCTGGGATGGCTGGAGCACAACAGCCGTGCTGGAGATGGAGACCGACCCACAGGGTTAGTGTTCTTTCCCCTTGGGGGTGGGAATGAGGACTTCTTTTCCATTTTCTTTCACAGTGCTGTATCACAAAGGGGCTTAAGAAGAAAGTGGATTTGTTTTTGTTCCTCCTCCCTTTTTTTTAATCTAAAATGAGTTAGCCATGATGCTCCTCAGCCTACATTGCCTAAGCCTGGGAAAGAGTAAACCTTTAAGAGGGGTAGAGGTGGGAAGGTGTGGGGATCTTTTCCATGGTGTAATGCAGGATGGAGCACAGGACTTGGTCCTTTGGTGGCTAAAAAGTCCCAGGTCCTGCGAAGCTTTACACAATGGACAGGACCGAGTGTGAACAGAAGCTAAACACTGGCTCCTCCAAATTCAGTATGTGAGCATGGGTACGTAGTGGCTTGTGGTGGCAGGACTTGCACTCAGGTCTTGCTCTTGCTATGCTGGTGACATGAAACAGTACAGGTTTTTTGAGGACTTTTTTGCAATTGTGTTTCACACATAGACTTTATTCTGAACTTAACATGTCTAGGATTGGCTGTGGATTTTAGAATTTTGAAGTAGCCCAATCAGTATTTCTGAAAGCAGAATGTGTATTACACTTTTCTAGTTTTTGTGACTAGATCTCAGACAAAAGCAGCAGAGGGAGGGAGGGTCACCCGGTTCCTGGTGATGGGTACAGTTCTTTAGGGCGGGAAAGGTGAGGGCAGGTAGGTCTGTGGTGCTGGGAGCCTGAGGCTGCTTGCACACAGATCTTTGGATCTGGTGGCAGAGAGAAGGTAGGGCTATCCTCACTCAGCTGGTTTTATTCTGGGTGTGGCTCCAGCATGGGAATGCTGCCTTCACTTTCAGGTTGTTCCCCCCACCAAATCCTCTCTAGAAAAATCCTACGGTCACCCAGAGGCTGTTAGGAATGCCCTAGGTGTTTCAAGCACATTAATGATTGAAATTAATCTTGAGGCAGAGCTGTTTCCAGGTTCAAGAGAAGCTTGGGGCTCCTTTTTCACAGAGATGTGTGTGTGTGGTCCATTTTTCCTTAACAGCTTTGTTTGTGTGTTGACCCCTGAAACCTTCAATGGTCTTTTTTTTTTTTTCTCTCTCTCTCTCCTTTTTTAAGATGGGGTGTCATCTTTTCTCTCATCTTTTTTAACATGGAGTTCCAGCCCCAGTTGGTCTGGAACTCACTGTGTAGACAAGGCTGGCTGACCTCTGCCTCCTGGGTACTGGGATTAAAGCTGAGAACCATTGGCTATTTTTAAAAACTGTTTTCAATCTGAGACTAACAGAATATTCTGGTACTCTAAATTCCAATGTCCAGAGGGACGCGTATGCTCCAATTTTTTCTTCTTTTCTGGTTAGCAGCGCCTTACACAGAAGCAAGTGGTGGCCATGATTCCTTCCAGCATATCCAGGAAGGCCTGAGGACCCGGTGTCCCAAGTGTGCCAGATGGCACATCCTAGAATAGACCAAAGCTTCCTCCAGGCCTGTGCCCGGTCCCATGTTAGGTTTTAGAAAGTGTTAGTGAGCCGTCTCTCTGGACTGTCTGGGCTTCTTCCTTTCTTGATCTTCAGATAATTCTGCCATCTGACCCCAGGGTAGCTATTGCAGCAGGAAGCAGTCCTCACCCCTGATTGCATTGAGTATGGTGTGTTTGGGGATGGGGGGATTCTGGCCTGTAGGGAGGAGTTGCAGCTGATCAGGCAGTAACTGGTATGACGTGGTGCTGAAGGGCAATGGTCAGCTCGTAGCAGTGTGCACAAACCGAAGTGAGCATGTCTGGTGCCAAACACACAGGCACAGGCACACCCGCTCATCTTCATCCACAAGCATTATTGGCATTTTCTTGGTCTCTTGTCTGCTCGGATAGGTGATAGGTGCTGCCCAAAGGCCAGCAGGACTGTCACTGTGGTGGCGTATATGATTTCTGTATGTCTGTGTGCTGGAGCCTGTCTGAAGTCACAGATGTCTTCTGGGCCCCAGCTTGCAGTCAATGGTGGGATCTCGAAAGGCTGACTACAAGACTGAAAGGACTGCACATATCTCTACTCAGGCTCCTTGGCATGTGAAGTCGGTTGCCGTGCAGGTGGCTTCTCAGGTCACCTGCCTGTGCATCTTGGAGGAACTACACTCCACAGAGCTGCAGATGGGCTGCCTTCCCAGTCTCTTACTAACTCCCCTGCCCTGCCCTATTACCATGTTTCTAGGGCCCTGGAGACTTAGACTCAGTTGTGTGCCCCTGGATTTCCAGAAAGGAAGCTGTAGCTGGAGGATGGTGTCTCTCTGTGCAGCCCTGTTCTATTCCTGTGTCTGTCAAAGGAGAAAAAGCAAATGCACCAAACCTCTGGATCTTCAGGTCCTTAGAGTACCGTATACGTACGTTCATCTAAAAATAATTTTCCAGGTCCTCCCAAACTAAAGTGATTCAGGTATACCTGCTCATCAGTAGGATCCTGTGTTCCTAAGTTCTGAGCCGTTCCAGGAGTCCCCAGGGGACTGGTGATGCTCTCGAAGGCCTGGGGGTTCACAGGAGACTGAAGATGCACTTGACAGCCTGTCATACTCGATGGCATTTCTCTCAGCTTTAGTCATTTGTGGGGATTCTGTTCTGTCATCTGTGCTTAATGTCTTGACTAGGAGAAAAGCTTTCAGTAATTCCACAGGCTGGGAGATACCTAGAGTGGTGAAGGGCCTACCAAACAGGCAGGAGAACTTGAATTCTGACCCCAGCAGTCCTATAAAAGCCAGATGTAGCAATGCATCTGTAATTCCACACTATCGGGCAGAGACTGACCCCTGGGGCTCATTGACTGGCCAACCTAGCCAAATGCATGTGCTCTAAGTTCAGTGAGAGACACTGTCTCAAAAAATAGAGTGGGGAGTGATTGAAAAAGACCCCAGCATTAGCCTCTGGCTACCATATGCATGTCGACACACCCACATGAAGACATGCATAGACCGGACATGCACCCAAAAGGAAATGGTAATTCCAGGCATGGCTTTGAGTGTCAGGCTGTTTTACTCCTATCACCGTTCACTTCCTATTTAAGATCTGTGGATTGATTCTTCCCCCAGGGTGCTCATGGGAGCCTAGAAGACCCCAAGAGTGTGACCCACCATAAGTTAATTCATGCTGCTTCAGAGAGGGTGCTGAGTGACACCAAAACTATCGTTGAGGAGAACATCCAGGACCAAGGTGAGGCGACCTCGAGAGGCCATGCACAGAACAGACCCTGTTCCTCTCCAGTGGCATCTGTCTAATTTGGCCAAGAGCAGGAGGACTGGATAGATTTTGGTTTTGTTTTTCTTTTATTAACAGAAGTGTATGTTTTGGTGTATTTGTGAGAATAGCAAAAACCTAAACTAAGCAAGCATCCAGAGTCTGAGAAGCCTGTGCACTGAGTTTAATTCTGTTTCATAGCTAAGCCAGGTTCAGAGCTTTTGCAGACTTTATTTTTGGGTTGGAAGAGATTATCTGTGGCTGATTTGAGGCATCCAAACACGGTGTTTCTCTTATACAAATCCACAGCTTAACTTGTACTGTTTTGGAGGCTCTGGAAGAAAGCCTCAGTTTTCTGTATGTTATTCAGATGAAGACTTCAACTGGATTCTTTTGAGTCATTACTAGAGCTCAAAACAGAGTGGGACGTGCCCCCGCATGGTGAGCTGTGGACTGGCCACAGCTTAGGGCTGTGCTCACCTCTGGGGCCACTGGCCATCTGTGGTGACCCATGGCACAGTAAAGCTGAGAAGGGGCTGGCTTAGGAGGGACCCAGAGGAAACCCCTGCTTTTCTGACTTTGGGCATTTTAACACCTTCTCTCTCTCTCTCTCTCTGTCTCTCTGTCTCTCTCTCCTGTGAGAGTCTTCATGTGTGGAGGCAGTTGGGCATGCACATGTACACATGCATGTGGAGGCCTAATGTTTCATTGGGAGTCTTCTTGATCACTGTCCCCTTATTTATTGAGATAGGGTCTCTTGCTGAACCCAGAGTTTGTCTACATGGCTGGTCTGGCTAACCAGCTTGTTCTGGGAATCCTGTCCTTCCCTTCTGAGTGCTAGAATTACAGGCAGGCCGCTCTGCCATCTGGCATTGACAAGGGTTCTGGGGACTAAGTCCTGCACTAAGTCCTCACACTTGTATGGCAAGCACTGTAACCACTGAGCCATCTTCCAGCCCCTGTCTAACACCTTTTGTGTCATTTATAGCATGAAATGATAACCAGCTTCATAGACACAGCAATTATCTTTCCTAGATGTCCTGTTACTGATAAAAAAGCGTGCTCCTTCTCCACTTCCTAAGATGGCTGACGTCTCTGCAGAAGAAAAGGTAAGTTTCAAAGTTTGCAACTAAGGATCTTTATCAGCAGATGTCTCATATAGTAGGACTGTAGGACTGTGACATATTCTGTATGTGTGTTATTCTCTGGGCCTGCACAGTCTTGCCACCACATATGTGCTGTGAGGGGCCTTCATCATGGCCAAGCCTGTTAACGTCTCTCAGTCAGTTTCTGACTGGTGAGTAGCTCCAGAGAAGCCAAGGAGAGTGAGTCCACTGTCCCCAGTGGGAGCTTTGTCCTCTGCTACTGCCACATGCCTCTGTTTCCTGACCGGGGACCAGCCAAGCCATGCAGGAAAGTTGCTGCTATGCACAGCAAAAGAGCAGGCCGAGAGGTGATGGGCACAGCCAAGTCCTGGAGTCTATTAGAGGTCGTTTGTGGCTTGCATCTTCTTTTATCAGGAGTCTTAGGAAAACCACAGTTCGTCCCTTATCTAGTGGCTCTCCTGGGCCGGTCTTTCACGGAAGGTTCTCTGACACAGTGCAGGGTGCATCCTGTGAGTGTCTGTCTGCTCCACCACCAGACCACATGTCTGTGCTTGGTGTAGGGAAGTGCTGTTTTAAAGATTTGTTTTTAATTTTTATTCATATGTGTTTTTGTATTCAGTCTGTGTGTTTGTCCGAGGAGGCCAGAATAAGGTGTTGGATCCCCCTGGAGCTGGAGTTACAGTTGTTTGTGAGCCACCTATAAAGGTGCTGGAGACAGAACTTGGGTTTTAAAGGGAAGCCACCTCCATTTAATACATTTTCCTGTCTCACGTTCTGGAGTTTCCTACCCAATGCTTTGAAATCCTTTGAGATGTTGGCCTCAGGGAAGGAGCAGGCCAACTTTTGGCTGAACCTGTGGCCTGAGAGTAGATGAGTTATTTAGGGGTGCCTGGGCTTCACACCCACCTTATCTTTGGCCACCTGGCCATGATGTTGGTGTGGATGTGGGTGTGGGCATGGATGTGGGTGTGGAGTGGGCATGGGTGCAGGTGGGGCAGCATGTGAGCAGGCTGTCACCCCTCCCACCCCCATCTCTGGCGTACAGATCTGGGCCTCCCTCCACTATCCTGAGTCTGGCCGATCCCAGAGCTCAGATTACAGTTCTGACTGGGTATTTGGTCAGTCAGGTATTGGTACTGTCCCATAACTAGTATAAACAGGACTGTGGCCTCTGACTTGAGTAGGGCGGCTAGCAAGTAGTTTGCAGGTGCTGTGTAGCTACCTTGACACGTCACATCTTGTAAAGTGAAGCACTGTAGTGTTACTTCAGAGTTATATGAAGTAATTTTTTGGGGGGTGGGGTGGGGTTGAGACACTGTCTCACCATGTAGCCCTGGATAGCCTGGAACTCATAGATCTGCCTGCTTCTGCTTCCTGAGGACTAGAATTAAAGTATGCTGCCACACCTGGTTAATTTTTTTCCAAGTCAAAATAGTGCATGTATTAAGAGTCAGAGAATACTCCAGATCTTCTGTCTAAATCAGTAACTCCTACCACACTTGATTCCTATTTTCTGAAGGCCCCACTCATAACTTTATTTATCTGTCTGGGAACAGAACCCAGGGCCTCAGGCCTCCAGCCCACCTGGGACTCTAGCTCATCTTCAGCGGCTCTTCCTGCCCTCTCCGTGGTCTTAGACATGGAGACATATGTGGCTGTTGCCAGAATTACCAGCTTTAGGTTGTGGCCTCTCCGTGATCAGGGTGAAGCTCCCTCTCAGTCTTCTCCCCTCAGGTGATAATATGAATGTTGGGTGAAGACCATTCCATGTTTCCATCTCTGCTGTTATTTAAGTATTATTTTCTGCCATGAGCACAGCAATGAAGATGATTTGTCTTGGGGTTGGGAGTGTAGAACTTACCTTGTGTGTTCAAGGCTGTGGATTCAGTTTCCATTGCTGCAAAATAAAGTTTTTAAAAGGAAGCTGGGCATGGTGGTGTACACCTTTAGTCCCAGCACTCTGGAGGCAGAGGCAGGCAGATCTCTGTGAGTTCAAGGCCGGCCTGGTCTACATAGTGAATTCCAGGCCAGCTTGGGCTGCAGGAAGACCCTGTCTCAAAAAGACAATTTAAAAAAAAAGGAGAGAGAAATTGTCTTCTTATACAAACTTACTTTCCTGGAGCTAATACTTACCTTATCCTTTTTTGTACAGCTTTTATTTTTTTATGGATTTATAAATACCTTTTCTTCAGTAGGATTGATAAGCTCTCTGAGACTGTGTCATCTGCCAGTGTCTGCTGCTTTCAGGTGCTTCTGGCCTCTGTGTCTAAATCACTGTGTGTGCATGCGCGCCTGCATCCCTATGCAGCTAGGTCTGCTGCTCTCTCTGGGTTGAGTTGCTGGATTCCTGCCACCTGCTCCTTCTTATGGCTGCAGTCTTGTCTTGTGAACACAGCATTGAACCCTTTGCTCGAGGCTTTTGCGGTCGGAAAGCTCAGCTGGGTCTTCCAGGCTCTCTAATGCTCCTTCCTAGAGGCTCTGGAAGAAGGCTGCATACTTTCTGGCAGTTGACAGAATCCAGTCACTGCTGTCAGCTGGGGGCTAGCCTCAGCTTTGGGGGCAGTGTGTATGGCCCTCCATCTTTACCACAGCAGCAGAGTTTCTAGCAGTTGAACTTTCACCTTCTGGAAAGAGCCCCATCCTTTATAAGGCTCCAGTGGCTAGACCAGAGCTGCCCCAGGCACTTGCTTTTCTACTTTTGTTTGTGCCACACTACAAAACCCAAGCCTAGGGCTGAGCCCTTCTGTCTGAGTTCTGCTGCGGAATTGAATTTCTCCTTGCCCTGATTCCTTGGTGTATTAGTCAGACTTGACATTGTGGCAAAATACTGGAGGAACCACCCTAGAGGAGTAAGAACTCATTTGGGCTCCTGGTTTCAGAGGTTTTGGTCCAGGGCAGTGGCTCCAGTCATTTTGGGGACCAATGGCAGTGGTGAAACAGGAAGGGCAGAGCTGAAGAGAGCTGCCAACTTCATGGCAGCTGGAAGCCAAGAAGAGTTCAGAAGGGCCAGGACAGGGTGTACTCTCTAAAAGGCATGTCTCTAGCCACTGCTCCCTCTGAGCAGACCCAGTAATAGGTTAATCCATGGTCAGGTCACAATCCTTGTGATATGATTCTGTTTGGAATCACCCTCCTAGACATCATCAGAAGGCACTTTACTGACTTTGTGTCTCTCATGGGGGCTTGGTGGAACGTGGAGGCCTGGCATTCCACACCTGAATAGGAATTGATGGTTTTGTTGTGATCCTGCCTTTCTCCGGGTGTCTGGAACTTTTTGGAATCTGGGTGCACTGAGGCTTTCTGGAATTTCTTATATACTCTGAGCCAACCCTTTCTCAGACTCAAGAGTCAGATGTCTGAATTTTCCATCTTCTGTGTGTTTAGTTTTTGTTTTTGTTCTTTTGGAGACAGGGCCTTGCTGTGCAGCTCTGGCTGGCCTATAATCACTATATAAACTAGGCTGGCCTCGAATTTTTGGTGGTCTTTCTCCCTCAGCCTCCGAGGTGCCAGGATCACAGGCGTGACTTGATTGCTCTTGATGATGCCATCTTTGCCTTTTTTTTCCACACTCTGCTACTCTCGTTAACTGGCTACTGGGTCTGTGTTGTGTGCATTTCCTTGGCCCTGTCTTCTAACCATTCTGTAGCCTACCTGACTGCATCGGGCTGTGCCTGTGGTATCCTGACACACACCTGCTGGTGTTAAGATGTTCTCCACTTCCACACTCCTCCTCCTCCTCTCTTTCTCTTCCTTGCTGTTTTTATTTGTCTCTTCTTGGTTATGGAATCTTTCCCGATATCTTGCCTCTGAGAACCCCTGAGGCTCATGCAACTGTCTGGTTCACAGGGTAGAGGCCTGGCTTCCTTGACCCTTTCTTACCCACCAGGCCCATCTGTCTGTCTGGCTTCTGATAATGTGAATAGCTGGGTGAACAAGAAGCAAAACAGCAGGTGAGTGTAGGAAGCAGGTCTCCCCACCCCTTCTTCCTTGAGTGTAGACCCCCGCTGTAGGTTCTCAGGGTTCACTTTCCTCGCAGTTGCTGACCAAGGCCTGTGTCGTAGACGCTCCTCTTTGGCTCCTGGAGCCCAGGTCTGCCTTCTCTGGCATCAGTGCCCTGCTTCTCTTGGGTTGGTATGGCTTTGCTTCTGGTAGGCTCTGCCTTATGGGTGCTCCACATTAGCCAGTGGTACTGTCCCTGGCTGTGACAGTGTCTTCCTGTACTTTCTCTTCACTTTCCAAGTGTGCTGCTGCCCTGCTAATGTGGTTTTCTTTCTCGTCCTGTGTGTGACCTTCACCCCCTCATGCTTTGCTTTGGCTCACAGAGGCATGGGGGGCTTTTGCTGCATCTGTGTGCTTCCTCTGAAGGCCTCTTTCCTGGACCCAGTACAGCACCCCAGGGCATCACTCTAACCCCCATCCCAGTGTTCACCTCCATATGGTTTATAGCAGGTGAGATTATGTCCTAAGCATCCTGTCAGTCTTCTGCTTACAAGACTGTGCAGAACCTTCCAGAATCTCCCAACTCAAGGGAAGCACAGTTACCACCTGGAAGTATTCTGTTCTTTCCCTCTGTGATGTCTGTCCAGTTTCCTGCTCGCACTGCTCGTGCTTTGACTCTTTGCTGACTAGAGTCATTTTCTGTGCAGAAGAAACAAGAGCAAAAGGCGCCAGACAAAGATGCCATCCTCCGGGCAACGGCTAACCTGCCTGCCCACAGCACAGACCGAACTGCCGTCCAGACCACCATGAGAGACGTGAGTGCCTGTTATCATGGGGTTGGCGGAGGTTTTGGGGGCAGCAAGAGGCTCCTTGGAAGTGCTGGGGGTTGGTGTCATGGCTGGTGTATGCCTGTGGTCCTGGCACTCAGGAGGCTGAGGCAGGAAGATGACTTCAGGCCAGGAGTTTGAGGCTGGCATAGACACCCAAGTCAGACCCAGTTGCAAAAAGAAAGAAGGAAAAACAGCAAAGAATCTGGGGTGGAGCACTGAGGGACTCTTCCACTCTGTAGCTATTCCCTAAATCAGCAGCTTTCAAAATGTGGAGTTTATTAGATGTCTGAAGGCAGCACTGGATGGACAGACGCTATGTCAAATGTGGGGCTTTGTCCTGAGCACAGCAAAGCTTTCAGGGAAGAGGCTGAGCTAAGTTAGACAGGAAAGCTCGAGTTAAAGGACAAAAACCTGCACCAGGCCCATGTGGACTAGCCCAGGATGAGGTCTGCTTGTATGTGCAGGAGTTGGGGAAGGTGGCCAGCCTTTAACCTCATCAGTTCTGGGCCCACGTGGGCCCTGCTGGGAGCCAGATTTCTCTCAGGGTCTCTTTTGGAGAATGCTAATTGATGAAGGCACTGTTACTTCTGCAGTGACTGGCAGGTGTGTCCCTCCTGGCCTCTGTGTGTCCAGCCCTGGGTGGGGTCTCAGGAAGTTGTAGGCTTTTGGTGCCCCATCTCCAGACCCTATACTGGGCAGGGGGCTAGTACAGAGAGGGTCTCTGATGTCATAGCTATAGCTTTCCTTGGTCATCCCCTGGCACTGCCAGCCTGCTGCTGGGCATGAAGCCAATGGTTAGTGGACTGTTAGATCCTCCTGTTTTTTTACAGTGAGACCAGAGAAGGAGCTGCAGCTTGTATGGCCCTGGCTGACCAGATGCTGTCATCAGGAGTTGTCACCAGAGGCGGTCATGCTGAGAAACATTCTCCATAGTCCAACTAACTGCACACAGTGGTGGGAATCCCCTGAGGATCCCACGTGCTGGCTCCTTGTCCACCCTCTCCTTGCTGGCTAGACTCACTTGAAGGAAAGCAGTGTGTTTTGCCCCCTTAGATTGGCAGAGCCAGGTCAGGGCTGGAGCTGCAGATCCCAGCAGGTTTGTTGGATATTCAGAGAAGACTGTTTTTCTTCTAGTGACGGGGTTTTCTCTTTGAGACAGGGTTTACTGTGTAGCTCAGGTTGCCTCAAACTCTCTATGTTCTTCCTGCTTCCGCCTCCTGGGACACAGGTGTGTACTCTCTAAGGCCAGGGGTACAGGTTTGTTTTACTCTGCCCAGCATGATCTTTCTTTTTTTCTGCAGTTTCAGACAGAACTCCGGAAAATCTTGGTCTCTCTTATTGAGGTGGCACAGAAGCTATTAGCACTGAATCCTGATGCAGTTGAATTGTTTAAGAAGGCAAACGGTATGGCCCCACACACCCCACACCCACCGCCTGTTTGCCCATGCCTCAGGATGTGTCCCAGGCCTTGCTTGGAAGCGGGGAGACTCCATATTGTGCTTTCTGTTGATGTGGGGTTCCTGCCCACAGTGTATCCGTTCGTCCTGTGCATGTGAGCACTGAAGTGAGGGCTCGACTTTTCTGTGGCTTCATTAATTACCAGGAGCCTTTGTAGATGAGGTGTGGGACCTTGAAGGGCTCAGAAATCCCCTCATGGCAGGTCTTCTTTTTCTCCTCAGCTATGCTGGATGAAGATGAGGATGAGCGGGTGGATGAGACTGCCTTGCGGCAGCTCACAGAAATGGGCTTTCCTGAGAGCAGAGCCTCGAAGGCCCTTCGGCTGAACCAGTATGCCTAGGCTTGTCCTCCCCTCCCCTTACCTCCCCTCTTCCCTTCCCTCTCTTGCTGGGGCTTGGTCTTTGGGCTTCCCTGTGATCACATCCTCATCTCCCAGAGTGTTTGATGCAATCTTCTCTAATGTGTGCGTGTAAGACGAGGTACCGTATTGTTGTGCCCCAGAAGTAGCTTCATTTATGATCTCAAAAGTGGGGTTTTTTGGCTGGTTGTATTGGTATATACCTTTAATCCCAGCATTTGGTAGGCAGAGGCAGGCAGGTCTCTGTGAGTTCAAGGCCAGCCTGGTCTACATAACGAGCTTCATGCCAGGGCTACACAGTAAGATCGTGTGTGTTTTGAAGAGAGTGTGTGTTTTGAAGGGGGAAGGGAGTTTTGAAGGTCTAGCTTTATTGCCTACAATGGTCTTGAACTCCTGGGCTCTGGCAATCCTGCCTGTCTCTTGTAGATGGAACTGTAGGTGTGTACCACTGAACCTGGCTCTTGGGAAGTTAGAAATCAGTCTGTAAATGTGTCCTGCACTCTCGAATTGGAGAGCTTGGAACCAGGACTGCTGCTGGCAGGGACAGGGGCTCTTTAAAGGTCTTCTTGTGCTCCTATTTTTAGTTACTTGCTCAGATCCCATGTGAAGACTGTAGACCAGGGCTAGTCATGGCTGTGTTGTTTGTGCTGTGAACCTAGACTCCCATGTCTCTTGTGTTTTACACATGTGTCTGTGTTTGTCCTGAGTTTGAGGCCAGGGCTGTGTGGAGGTTTCCATCCCATGATGTCATCCACCACCATTGCTGCTGCTGCTGCCAGAACAGCAGCTTCTCTTTTTGGTGCACATGTGGGAAAGGCCCGCTGACTCTCCTGGGAGAGTTGAGGAGAGTGTCTTGTCCCTTTCAGCATGTCAGTGCCTCAAGCCATGGAGTGGTTAATTGAGCGTGCAGAAGACCCTGCAATTGATTCACCTCTTCCAGGCCAGGTCCCCCAAGCAGGGGCAAGTGCTTCAGCTGCCGCCTCCACCACACCTGAAGCTGCGATGGGGACAACTGCAGGAGATGAGGAGGCCCGGGACGAGCTCACAGAAATCTTCAAGAGGATACGCAGGAAAAGGGAGTTCCGGGCAGATGCTCGGGTATGTGGTAGGGTCTCGGGGTAAAGTTGGCTTTGTGGGCCTGGCTGTGTTGTATAAGGAAGCCCAGTGCTCGCAGCTGGGGTGAGAGTTTCCAGCAGGCCTGGCCAGACTTGATTCCCCACATCTGTCATCCTTGCTTGAGTTCAGGTACTTCCTGCTCAGTGGCCAGGGGATCCATGCTCTCCCCAGAAGCTCAGTGTGGAAGTGTCCATCTGTGATGGATTTGGGCTGTTGTACCTGTGGCTTAGCCTTTGGGCTGGGTGGGGAATGTCCAGAGAACTGGAGGGACATCTCGTGCTGCTGGGTGAGTAAGAGTAGGTCAGGCTGGCTGGCTACAGAGTAGGGACCTGGGATCTGTTATAGCTGGCTGCCCTCCATCAGCTGCTGCAAGTGCACCTTGCCATCACCTCAGCTCATACCTGCCTGCCTCCCTGGTCTTTGTTCACTCTTGTTCTTTGCTGGGGTTAAATTTTGTGTATATGAGTGTTTTCCCTGAATGTACATAAATGCATCAAGTGTGTGCCATACCCTTCAGAGGTCAGAAAAGGGTATTCAGTCCCCTGGAACTGGAGTTATAGACAGTTGTTAGCTGCTATGTGGGTGTTGGGACTTGAACCCGGGTCCTCTGGAAGAACAGCAAGTACTCTTAACCCACTAAGCCATCTCCATCCCTGACCTTTTGCTTTCTCTCAGGGCACGAACTTGCCTACTCAGGCTCATGCTACCTGCTCCCTGGTTCTGGCATGTGGTGTGCATTGTTTTTTCGGGCTTTGCTGTAAGGCTTATCTGTTCCGTAGGCTGCCCGTGTGGCCAGGTTGCAAGGTATCCACAGTTGAATTGGGTTTACATCCATAGGGGCGAAAAGACTACCAGCAAGAGCTCGTGTTGTCATTTGTCCTGCCTTGCTCTGGCTTTAAGGAGGATGTCCTAATGCCCTTTCCCACCTCATGTGGGCCAAGCGCTGTCCACTGTCTGCAAACACCTGCTGTGGTGTGGTGGCTAAAGTGAGGTGATACTGCACATGGTGTGCTCCCTGGTGGTCACCGTGTCCTCTGGTGAGTGCTGACCTGCCTTTGGTTCCCACATAGGCTGTCATTTCACTGATGGAGATGGGCTTTGACGAGAAGGAAGTGATTGATGCGCTCCGAGTGAACAACAACCAGCAGAATGCCGCCGTGAGTCCAGCCAGTCTCGCCCTTGTACCACGCTCGTCTGGTGTGTCAGAAATTTCCCACATAGTGGACAATGGCACCTTTTTAGGTGAAATAAGAGGGTGGACGGTTCACACAGAAATGGAGAAAATACTGAACCTGTGATGCAAGAATTTCTGTGTGCATGTCTGTGGGTTACTGACTCTTTAAACAAGCTGTTAAGATTGCATCCCATGGATGAACTTGTGGCAGCTGTTGACAGGCGCTCTACCAGGGAGGACTCTCTGAGGGGCCAGGGCCACCTTTTGGGTGGAGTTGAGTGAGACTCAGAGAGCTGAGACACACAGATGACTAGTTCTGGATCCAGATTTCCCAGGCTTATTGGCTGTGGTGAGTTGCAGCCGTGCTGTTGTTTGGACCTGCATTGTGACCAAGGCCTTGGTAGCAGTCAAGTTGACCTACAATGCCCGTTCTGCTAAGAAGGCCAAACGGCTGCTTTCCTCTCTCCAGCCTGGCTGCTGTGCACTGAGTGTGGACCAGGTTTGTTTATGTTAGCCCCCCTTCCAGGCAGTGCAGCTGACCAAGAGAGGGACAGGAGGAGCTTCTGCTGGATGTCATCGGTGTCTCCAGAAAACTAATGACTCTGATGTTCTTGGGTTTGCAGTGTGAGTGGCTGCTGGGGGACCGGAAGCCGTCTCCCGAGGAGCTGGACCAGGGCATCGATCCCAACAGTCCTCTCTTCCAGGCCATCCTGGACAATCCAGTGGTGCAGCTAGGTCTGACCAACCCTAAGACATTGTTAGGTATGTGCGTCTACTTAGGCTTGCTTGGGTGGGGACACATAGTGGGCTCTCTGCCACAGGACACAGTGCCGGTGTGATGGATTGGCACTGCTGTACTGGAAGGTTGGCTCTCACAAAGCCCGATGTATGGACCATTCATTTTAAAAACAGTAGAGCCGGCCTGCTCCTGTAATCTTAGCACTCAGAAGGCAGAGGCAGGAGGATTATGAGTTTGAGATCCGCCTGGGACATTGTAAAACCCTGTTACAATCTCCTCCCTAAACAGTACAGTACCCTGTAGTGTCCACAGAAATGGATCTAGGACCCCTGTGGACACTAATCCGTGGATACTCAAGTCTCTTATAAAACAGAATAGACTGATGTGGTGCCTCACAGAACCCAGCCAAGGCAGAAGCGTCTGTTTAGGCCAACCTGAGCAACCAACAGTACAACCACAAAGCGTATTTGCTTGTGATCTCCAGATTCCTTACAGTCCTAATGCAGTGTGAATGCCGTGTGCTTGCTTGTGATTTTGAACTGTGGAATGAGGACAGATGAAAAGTCTGCATGTTGTTGGTATACGTGCACATTTTTTCCTTGAAGTTTGTTTTTTTTTTTTTTTTTTTTCTTTTTGAGACAGTGTTTCCCTGTATCCCCAGCTGGCCTGGAACTCATTGTATAGTCAAGGCTTCCTTGAACTCAGATCTCCCTGAATCCTGGGATTAAAGGCGTGTGCCACCACATCCTACTTCTTGAATTTTGTTTGTTTGATTTTTAGAAACAGGCTCTGGCTATGTAGCCCAAAGTGGCCTCAAACTTTCAGTCTTTCTGCCTTAGCCTCCTGAGTCGTGGAGTCACTGCACCTGGCCTTTCCTGAGTGTTCATCTTTGGTTGTTTGAGTTTGCAAATGCTGCATCTGTGAGTGGAGGGCTGCCCTGTCTAGTCCCTAGGCCCTCTGATCTCTTATGTGCCCTCTCCACTTACCACTGCCACCTGCAGACCAGAGTAGCCATGGTCCTCAGGGCCTGTCTTCCTGTGGCTTTGCAGTAGAGTTGGCTATACTTGTGTGTACCTCCAGCCAGCTGCTTGTTCCTGGCCTTGTGTAGCAGAATCACCATTTAGACTGCTTCTGTGACTTCCTGCTGTGTCTCCTCTGGACTGTCTTGGGGCCAGGACTGGTTGTCTCCTGCTGTCCAATGGTGCACAGGTTGTTTCCTGTCCTTTAGGAAAGTGGGCTGGACTTGCAAGGCCGTGGGTGGGCACCAGGGGATGGCACAGCTGCCTGGGGGCCTTGAAGTGTCCCTATGCATCTGGTCTGAGGTGGAGCTTAGCAGCAGCACCTGGTGGTGCAGGGCCTTCTGTCTGCCTTTGGATTTCTTCCTCTGGACTCTTATTTGTTAGAAAGTTTTTCACATTCTGAACACTGGACCTTTATGGTTTGTTGTTGTGAATGTTATTCCATTTCTGATCTACCAGCTTGCTTTTGTGAGCAGAAGTCCCATGTTTTCGTGAAACTTGAAGGTGTCTGTTAATCTTGCATGCTGTGAACTTTTTGAAAGGAAGAAGCCCTTATGCCCCAGATTAAGAAAGACATTTTTCCTTATGTTTGAGAGTTTTGAAGTGCTTCTTCTTACCTGTTATGTCCATCAACCGCCTGAAAGTGTGGCGTGTGTAGTATGTGCATAGGTGTATAGTGTGTGCATATGTGTGTGTTCAGGTATGGTGTATATACACAGGTGTGTGGTGTAGGTTTTTAGTGAATGTTCACAGGTATATGGTGTATGTGCAAGTGTGTGGTACATGTACTATGTGTAGAGTGTGTGCAAGTGTGGCAGGTATAGTGTGCATCAGTGTGTGGTGCGTGTAGTATGTATGCACGAGGGGGTGTGTGCGCACACAGGTGTGTGGTGCATGTGGTGCTGTAAGGAAAAGTGTTGCGCTTGTATGTTTGAGGTTATGTCTCAGGTGCCCTTGTTGCTAGTCCTTCCGCTCTGAAAGCATCTCTTCCCCATCCCTGCCAGGCTGTTTGTAGACCTTAAAGAGATTAATAGGTGCTGTGTTGGGGTCTGCCAGAGATCCTTTTTTGGTGCTAGGAATCCAGGGCCTGACATGCTATGCACACACTGTATAATGGTGCTTTCTTTCCATCTCTCACTGTCGACATGGCTGTGCGTAGGTTGTTTGTATTAAGGTTTTGTCAGATGAAAGCAGCCTTTCCCTTCATTTTTGGTGCTGAGTTTTGTCTTTTTGACTATCATGTGGTTTTCTGATGTGGCCTCTTTTTTTCCTGAATAAACCACCCAGAATGAGTACCTCTATCTTAACCTGGTAGGTCTGGATCAGAAGGACAGAACTCAAATGTGTGGACTGCTCATCAGGGCAGCAGGGTGTTCACGGGGCAGGGAAGCACTCTATGTAATAGGACCAGGTTGACTGCAGCAGTGGACACATAACTCTTGGCCACAGGCTCTGCACTGTATGGTGCTGCCATCCTTGCAGTGCTTCTGTGAAGGCTCCATGATAGTACAGGGATGCATGCCCTCTGAGCTTGAATTAAACATTTTCAATAATATTTTAAAACAAATGATCGCAGGCTGGCATGATGGCCTAGTGGGTACAGGTGCTTGACACCAAGCCTAATAGCCTCAGGTTGGCTCTTAGCACTCAGAATGGAAGGAGAGAATTGATTTCTACAAATTGTCCTCTGACCTTAAATGCTGAGGCATAACCGCCCCCCACCCAATAAATAAGTGAAAACAAAACAAACCCTGACCTTTATGTTTTAGTAGAAATATGTTCATTATAGAAAATTTGGAAACTGACCAAAGTAAAGGTGAAGGAAGTCACCTTGATGCCTTCAAATGGATGTGCTTCCTGCTGATACTTTGATCCGGGTCTTGCTACCTAGCCCTGGCTGGCTAGGATTCAACTTCCCATGTGCTGGTACATGCCACTCTGCCCAGCTGCTGAGCACCTGTGGCTATTTGATAGTGGGGCTGTGGTCCTGCAGTGCTTGACACATCCCATTCAATGACCTTTCCTTCCCATCATAGGCACAGGGTTTGGTGGATGTGTAGCGGTTGATTCTGTGGATGTGCTGTGTGGTGCTGACAACACTGTACCCTCTTTCTGGTTGTTTGCTTGATGTCTGGCTATGCTAGGGCCTGCTGCTGCACTAAGCTTTTCCTATTCCCTGTGCTCTGGGTCCAGCTCACTTCCCAAGGAGGAACAGCCACATGTCAGATGATCAAGTCAGACCCTGGTCATGTCCATTCCTATTTCTGTTTTGTCTGCCTGTTCTCCCTTCTCCTGTTGGCCACAACCAGGAGAACCCCAACTCCCTCCGCTGCCAAAGGCCCCATTGAGTAACCTATCAGTAGCGTGGGACACCTGCATGCCAGCTGCCTGCATCTCTGACCTACCACCCCTGGATGTCGAGGTGTCTGGTTTTCAGTGGAGATGCTCATCTTAGAGCAGCTTGTGCATGTGAAGAACACCTGTGTGTTTTCACCACATGTCGCAAACCTTCAGATGCCCCTTAGTCTTGTAGGGTGACTGTGTGTGTCTTCATGTGTGGGCAGGCACACCTTTGTGTACATATGTGTGTTTATCTGTGTAGGTGTGTATGTCTTCATGTGTGCACAGGCACACATGAGTGTTCATGTGTGTGTGCTGCTGCATGTGTGTACATATGTTGTACGTGTGTATATTCGGGTATGTTTGGGTGCATGTATACATGTGTGTCTTCATGTGTGTGCAGGTACACATATGCAGGTGCATGAGGAGCCAGTGGTCAGGCTGTTTGTTGTCCCTCACAAGCTGCCCACTTTGTTTTTTACATTATTTGTGTGTTTGGAGGGTGTGCTTGTGCATGAAGAGTTTGAGGGCAACTTGCTGGAGTCGGTTCTTTTTCTGCCGTGTGGTTTCCAGGATTGAACTCAGGCCCTCCTGCTTTCACAGCAAGCACTTTTACCCACCGAGCCATCTCCTGAGCCTTAATTTTGTAAAACCATAGAAAAAGTTTTCATTTTGAAGAGATGCTTCATTACATTTTTATGTTTGTGGTGCACGGATGGATCCCAGGGCCCTGTGCACACTAAGCCAGTGATTACCACTGGGCTACCCCTCTGGCCCGCATGAGTTTTCAGTGTGCTATCTAAAATAATCACCTTCCCAGGGGTGAACTTGTAGGTTTTTCCCAAGCCAATGTTATTAAATCTGCTGGAGAACATTTGCACCAAAGCTCTGCACACGGCCATTTCCGTAGCTGGGTGGGAAGGAGGGCTGCCGATAGCTTTCCAGTTGAGGTACTGTGAGCACAGGCAGCCCTCCACTGTGCCCATGGGTCCTGAGAGTGGTCAGTAGCTCAGGCATTGTGAGTGGCAGCTCTTCAGGCCTTGTGCCAGAGTCAGCAGTGGGCTCCCTGTGGCCGTTTCCTTTCACTACAGGGCCATTGAGGAAGGCCACCCCGTGCTGGCTGGTGTCTTGATGTTGGTGCTCAGCTCTACTCTCTCCTCACAGCATTTGAAGACATGCTGGAGAACCCACTTAACAGCACCCAGTGGATGAATGACCCAGAGACAGGCCCGGTCATGCTGCAGATCTCTAGAATCTTCCAAACGCTGAATCGCACGTAGATGGTACCTACGGTTCTCCTCGGCTGTGCTGCCTAGCCTGCCTGCCAGGTGCTGGGTAGAGGGCCCAGCTGCGATCTTACCTGGAAGCTCCCTAAGCCCTGGGCCTGGATCACAGCTATGGCGGCTCTCCTCCCTCATCTTAACTGCTTTTCAACTTGTGCAGCGATGGTTTGTAGGCCACAGTCTTAGCTTGACAAGTGTTTACAGAAAGTGGCTGTTGCGCTGAGAAGGTGAGCGATTGCTGCCCCTCCTCCAGATACTCTGCTGGGCTCCTAGTGCTACTTGAATTGACCCTTGCTTATGGAGCCCACCATGTTTGAAAGAAGGCATGTTCCAATCCAAACTGTCAAGTGTGCTAAGTTAACCAGAGTGACTCACAGATGACTCCTTTAATGATTAAACCCTTTTCCTATTTTCAGTCTTCGTGTTTCTCTGTGGTGGCCACAAGGACATCCCATGCATCCCCAGGCTTGTGTGCTTGTTGTCTCGGTGTGGACCAGGGTTCATTGCTACAGCACTGTGGCCATTGTGACCTTGTGGGCTGATCTCTGGTTGGGTTGGGGTGTGGCATGTGTGGGTATGCCACGATCCATGTGTGGAGATGGACAACCTTTGGGAATCAGCTGTCTCCTTCCACCATGGGTTCCAGAGACCCGACTTTGACCATCAGGCCTGTGCAACAACAGTTTTTACCTGTTGATCCATCCATCTTTCTCACTGGCCCATTATTTGTTTTAAAGTGAACCTGTTTCCCTTCTTGTGGTCAATATTGCTGTGTAAAGCATTTAGCCCTCAAATGCATTTATAACCTTCTCTGCTGCAGCAACCAGACATGCTTGCTTTTAGTGCCCAAGCTGAGCACAGACACAGCTGAGCCTGAGCTCTCACTGTTAACCTGTGCAGAGTACTGTAAGCATGTTTCTTGGGGCTGGGGAGAAGGCTCAGTGGTAGAGTGGGTAGAGTGCATTGAGGTGTAGAGTGCATGATACTCCCCTTCCAGAGGACCAGGGTTCGGTTCTAGCACCCATGTTGAGTGGCTTACAAACACCTCTTAACTCCAGCTCCAGGGGATCTGATGCTCTCTTCTGGCTTCTGCCCCACACACATGGCATACAGACATTCACACGTAAGTGAAAATAAAACTTAAAAGCCTGAAGGAACCAACTCTAGGCTCTGTGGAGGCCCTGAGAGTATTGCATGCTTGGTGATGACTCCTGATGCTCCCTGGGCTTTGTGCTTTGCACAGAGTCCTGTGAGTGTGTGTGTTGTGGGGAGGTGTTGGCTCCCTGCAACTGGAGTGCCTTCTAGATAGCCAAGTAGCCCAGCTGATAGCTAGGCCCCTGTGGTGGCTTGCTTGAGGAGCTAGCCCAAGCTGACTCTGGCAATGGTCTTTAAAGAAAATAGGTCTCTTGCTCATGCTGACTGGTCTCACACATGTGGTGTCCCTTTGCTGGCCCCTTCTGTGCTGCACTCTTCAGTCTCAAAGGTGCGGGGTGGCGGGAGGCACCCAGTCCCAACCTCTGGGAAGAATGGAACAGTGTTTTAATTGGGTTATGGTTTTTAAATATCAAGGGGTGGGTAATGTGTGTGTGCTTATGCACCATCGTGCATGTATGAAGGTCAGAGGATAACTCTGTGGAGTTGGTCCTCGCCCTCCACCTCTGTATAGGTTCCAGGGATAGAAGCCGGGTCATCAGGCTCACATGCAAATGCTCTACGGAAGCCATCTCACTGGCTCTGGGCTGTGGTTTCATATTTCACACTGTAGGGTTGTGGAAAGAGCCACAGTGATGGGTAAAGGTGTAAATGCTTGGGCTCAGAGTAGTTGCCCTGGTGCCAGAGTTACGCTCCTGCTTTGGCCACTGGGGGGGAGGGGGACGCACACAGGGCCTGTGCTGCTTGCTGCTTGGCACCCAGCCCTCTAGAGCCTCTGAGGGGAATACTGTTCTGCAGGCTTTGTTTAGGATCATTGTTACATGGCTGGTCAAGCATGAAATTTGTCATGTATGTGGACATGGCTTGAAAGCTTCCACAGCAAGGAAGAATGTCTATGACCTGATGAAATATGGCCATAGGTCTTGGGACAGTGGGACCTGACATCCGCACAGTCGGCCTGAGGCATTCAGTCCACTGAATCCAGGCCAACTGTGTCATTCATTTGGGCTTCTGCACAGCTGTGTCCCTAGGGGGCCTGTAGAACAGGTCTCCTTATGTAGCCCTACACACTTCATGCTGAGGCTCTGTCTCAGCTGCTGAGTGCACAAGGTGATGGTCCACAATCTTGAGAGAAGGGCCTGTTCTGGGATCCTGGGTTCGGGACTGACTGGCCATGGCGGTGTTGGAAACCCTCAATGGCATGGGTTAGAGGTTGCCACAAGCATGTGTGTGTCATAGACTACAAGATCCTAGTCTGCAGGGCTGGATCTGATGCCTGGAGAAATGTGAGGGCAGGCAGTGTTGGGCCTTGTCCTATCTGGGGATTGGGTGGATGGGCTCAATTTGTTCTGTCCACCAACCAGGCTGTATTTCCCCAGAATTTTGCTTTCAGAATTTCTACTGGACTTGAAGCACTGTTATGAGCAAATGGTTTAGAAAACTAATGTTTCATTATAAAATACTAATATTTCAAGACATGTTTCTCACTGTGGACTTTAGGACTCTCAGGTATATTTGGGTGTGACCTCTGCACATTTAGATCTAGAAGGAACTAAGTGTCTGAGTCCTCACTCCTAGAACATGAGAGGGAAAGAAAGGAATTTGTAGACACTTCTGAAGTATGCAGTGCACCCTGGGAAGATGCATGTGGCAAATGAGTGCAGTGTCTGTGGCCTGGCTCATCTCTTTAGGGAGCACCACTCAAAGCAGACAGAGACCTGCTTGATGTTGAAACTATTACTAGAAAAGTGGGGACACAACCATTCTGATGAGGCCCCTCAGCCTCCTGTCTTTCCCAGAAGGCCTGGCAGGCCCAAGGATCCAGGTGCAGCAACAACACTTCCGCATGGAGCTGGCTAAGGAGAAGTCTAGGTAAGCTTAGTGCCCCCCAAGGTGAAGGGTCTCATTCGGAAGGTCCAAGCTGGGGGTAGAACAGCAAGACTGTTACCAGGTCTTCTGTCACCAAGTAAGGGTTTGAAAACCAGCTCACTGGGACTTGAGAGTCATGCTCTACTCATCTTAGAAGTAGAGATGAGTAGAGCGTACATGGTGCTCAAGGGAGCTGGTCAGACCCAGGGATTTCTCTGGGGAGCTACTGTGTGGGTTGTAGAGTAGGGTGTGGGGGTGCATGGAACCCTGAAGCAAGAACTGTGGAGCATGAACCACATACCCATCTGCATCAGCTGGCCTGTTGGCTTTCCATCCTCCCTAGGCCCTCACCATCCTTTCCTGGGCTACCTTGGTCTCCGTGCATGCCCTGTAAGCTCAGGATGGCAATGCTGATACTGGCCCTCTGGGGCCTGGTTACCTGCTTGGTTGTAGAAGACCTGAGGTGCCTATCTTGGACAGGATGCCATGGGGGTCCAGATAGGAGGTGCCCATCAGCTCTATCTCTGCCTAGGTAGATGAAGGCAGGGTGTGGTGGGAGGTGGAAAATCCTTGCAAGATGCACAAGGTGCAGATTTTGAGTGGAGGTGGGATTGCAGAGGAGGGCAGAGGGAAACTGGGGAGCTGGAGAAGTGGGAGAGGGACAGAAGGCTCACAGCAAGATGCAGGGCCTAAAGGTCTGCAACAGCAGATGTGGGCCACAGATAGGGAAGGAACCTTGACAGGTAAGAGTTTTCTCTGAATGACCAGAAGGCTCAGGATGCTGGGTACAGCCTGCCCTTGGCATGGATGTTCACCAAAACACCAAACATGGACTGGCATCTGATCCAGTAACCCTGAGACACCCAGAAGTTAAGCAGGCTCTAATTAGCCCTGGCACCTGTGCTCACAACAGCAGCAGTCACAATAGCCAGAGGTGAAACACCCCAGTGTCTACACCTGGATCAGCAGCGAGCGGTCTGTCTATTGCGTGGGACCTACTGAGACGTAATGGGAAGGAAGGTTTTACCTGCTACACTGATGACTGACCGGAGGAGTCATTCTGAGTGACGTGAACCTAGTGCTGTAGGATTCTACTTCAGTGAGGTCTGCAGGGCCCACGAAATCGGAGACAGGAAGAAGAGTCTGTGTTTCATGGGGATGGCTTCAGCTGGGAAATGGAGAGCTGTAGAGCAGGATGGTGATGATCGCTGCGCAGCGTGACGGTGCATAATGCACCCAGCTATGCACTTACACTAGTGGACATCTTCCAACCCCAAACATCCTTGAACTGAACAGGGGAAGGATTCAAGGATACGTGTCTTTTGGTGACGCTTGTCATCAGAGCAGAGGCCTATAGTGCTTCAGGCGACAGCCTTCCTTGCACTGGGAGGTGCCTGGCCAGACCCCTGCTTGCCTACCCCTTTCTAGCTTCCTTCCAGCCAAGCTGGCTGATCCAGCACTCTGCAGGGATAGGTACAGGCATCTGTCCAGCTCAGCCTTTTAGATTCTAAGTCCAGGATGACGGGGGCAGGTTGAGGGGGACAAAGAGGTTGAGATGGATTCTATGCTGACCACTGAGAGATGCCTGGATGCAGAGTACCCACCCCCAAGAATGGTATCCACATGAGGGTGTTGTGTGGCCAGATGCCAAACCAAGTGCTGAGCATAAGCAGCTCAGGAAGGGTTGTGACTCGGGATCAAACCCTCAGTGGAGCAGGCACAGCACCTGCCTTCTCATCCTTTCCATTTGTCCCCGCTGCTCCCCCAGTGCTGGCCAGGCCTGGTGCTGGGACACAAGAGTTTTGTGATGTCAGAGCCTCAAAGACCCCTGGGGAAGTGAAGAGGGCTCCCTATAGCTCCTGTGTTAGGCCACTGACTGTCCCCTTTCACTTCCCCTTCCAGGCTTCTGGTTGCATTCTAAAGGGTGGGTTGGTTTGGATTCCAAAAGTCCCTCCCGGCCAGGAGGACTTTGATGTCTGGTGCTAGCAGTCCCGTTGGCTGCTCGGGGCTTTTCACACTCTTGGTGGCTAGTCTCTGGTCAGATCCCAAGGCACAGAGGCCAAAGGCAGGGGAGGATAAGACCTGTGCAGGCCTCCTGGCTCCTTGGATTCTCTTCTTGGTGTGACATTCTGGTCAGCCAGATCCTGGGCGACAGTTGCCAGCTCTGCCAGCACTTACATACACAGTGCTGTGGCTTGACTCGTTCCACGTTGGCCCCTGGGGTTCAGCTTTGTCCTGGTGTCCTGGGCCTGTGAGTTGAAACCACGTGCCACTGTGACCCTTGAGGTAAGTTTTCCAGTTGGGAAATGTTAAGGGAGAGATGTCATGCTTCCCACTCCATTGGCAACATGGAGACAGACACCTAGTTTCTTTCTGGGGAACAGCTGCCCCCTTGAGACTCCTCCTCACAGCAGCCATCTCCCTGGGTGCTTAGCACCCCCTTTCCAGGCTCTGGAGAGCACCTGGTCTTAGTAATGTCCTCAGGGTTTGACTCATTTTGTCCAACTTGTGGAGGGGGTGCTTTGGCCTTAGCAGCCCTTGCTTTGAGTGCCCCAGTTTCTTTTACCTGGGTAAGAGTTCTGGGAACTGCTGGTGTCACCTGCTTAGACCTGGTTCTGTGCTGGGCTGAAGCCCATCGTCTTATACACCTGTTTAATGTGTGGGCCTAAAGGAACATGAACACATCTCCAATCCACTGGGACACGATTTCCCTAGAGCCTCCCACAGTCCAGCCTTGGTCCCATTCTGCAGCTTTTATTCTGACTCTAAAATTTCAAAGTTTACAAGACAATGTAAGCAGTCTTCTGTCTAATGGAAGGCTCCATCCCAGAGGCATTTGGGCTCAAAATGCATGAAGGACAATGTGTCAGAGGCACTTGACTATGGGATTGGGAGACATGGAATTGACCCACTCTGTCCCCACACCAATGTGTCTCTTCCTGCTATAAGGCAGGAACCCAGACTGGACTGGGTGAGCACAGACTATGTCCTTGGTTTGGGCCATGTGTCTCAGCTTCCTGATAAAGAAGGAGACAACAATCCACTCGGTTCACTCCGTAGTTGCTGGCAGTCCAGGCCTATGCAGGAGTGGGGGAGGGGTGTTCTAGGCAGCTAGGCGTGCCAGCACCAGGCAGTGGCAGTGGCAGTGGGCCCGGCATTGGGGCAGTGCCGTGCTGTCTCAGGAGCTCAGGAACTGTGACCTCATGTACATGGAAACCTGAACAGTCTTGTTCCCAGAAGCCTCATGGCCAGGCAAGGAGCTTTACTCAGTAACTGCAGGAGAAGCCCTGTAAGAGGGGTTCTCTTGCTGGATCAGGACTCCGTTGGACTCAGGAATAGGTGATTGCCCCAGGGGAGGCCACCTGTGGTGGAACTCAGGCTTGCTGAGTCCTGGGTGACTCAGACGTCTCATCTGTCCCTATAGTTTATGACTATTCCATGGACAGTCCTCACTGACTAATTCACACACACCCTCCAGGTTTAATTCCTGAGGGGAGAACTTGAACTTAACTAGTTCACTAAATTTAAATGGTGGCATTTTCTCCATGGGAGAGCAGCAACGTAGACTCGTGCTGTGTGCCTGTGCCACTGGGCTGGGTGGGAGGCCAGGGCTGGTCTGGAGATGCTCTGGCCGCCTTTGTACACTTTTGTAGTGTCTCAGTGAAGGTTCCTGGATTACCTTAGAGAGAGCCCACACAAGTGGAGCTCTAAGGATGGTGGTGCTGGGTTTTAGTGTTTCTTCTTGTTTTAAATTGTGTATATGCTATAATCCCAGAACTCGAGTTTACTGGAGGCTGAGGCAGGAGGATCTTGAGTTCCTGGCCAACATGGAATACATAATGAGACCTAGTCTTAAAAACTAAAACCAAAATTTGAAAGCTTTAAGTTTGTGTTGAGGTCACCTCCTTAACTTCTAAAGGCATTTAAATCTTGTTCCTTTCTCCTGTTTGTGTGTGCTTACAGAAGCCATGAGCAGTTGGTGGATTTTCTGTGTAATCACGGGGCCCTTCCCTCATGCTGGTAGGGGAGGACCAGGGCTGTAAACAGCAGTCTTCATCTTTCCGTACAGTGAATAAAGTGAAAGTTGTGTGAAGCCAACTCTGAGGGGTCCACCCTTGGGTCGGGATGTCAATATGGACATCTAGAAAACTGCAAACCTTTGATTTCAAACATGCTACAATCAACGCAGCCCGAATTTGCCGCCTAGGTTGTGCATCTTGTTACTGGCAGGATCCACTTAGCAGAGAGATGCCTCCTTATGGCCCTAGCACCTGCTGTCTACCCTGATGAGGGACCTCAGTGCCTCCTTACCCCTGAGCAGCTGTACTTGTTTTCTACAGAATTTTGAGATGCCACTGGCTAGATGGCTCAGCAGGTATAGACACCTGCCAGCAAGCCTGATGACCTACCTGTGTTCAATTCCCAAAGCCCACACAGTGGAAGGAGAGAAATGACTCCTGCAAGTTAGTCTCTGACCACAGCTCCGTCTGGTCCATGCTGTCTCCACTCCTCACCTATTCAGCTGTGGCCCTTGCCTGCTTTGGAGGTGCCTCTGAATTCGTAAGTGTGAAATGTGACACACTTTTCCTCGAGGGTCTTTCTTTCAGCACCATATTGGGAAGGTTCATCCACACTGTAGCATGGGCCAGTGCTGGACTACTGAGTAGATAGATTCCTTTGGATCACGCCCAAGTATTTATCCCTCATCCGTGGGTGGACACCTTGGTGCCGCCTCCTGGCCACTGTGAATAATGCCCTCTGGGGTTCAGGGGTGCAGTTTTGTTTGATGCCTTCCACACTCCTGCTCCCTAACTGGATACAAGTGACCAACACCCAGTCAGGTAGGAGGTACCTAGCTCTTTCTGTGCTATACACTCTTTGCATAAGCTATTGAGACCCGCAGACCTCGTCTTGAGAATGTCCCCTCTGGATGTATCACATATGGACCCTGTTGTAAGACAGGGTCAGGCTGTGTGGTTCAGGCTGGCTTTAAACTCGATCCTCCAGCCTAGGCCTCACCAGTAGTGCATGATTATAGTGATGAGTCACCACACCTAGCAGGTTAAAAGCTAGTTCATTGTTTTACATTTCTTTTTCCTTTTTTTTGCTGTTGAGATGGAACCCAGAGCCTTGTACATACTAGGCAAGTGCTCTACCCTGAGTCACATCCTCAGCCCCATTAAAAAAAAAAAAAAAAAAAGACTTGTTTATTTTTTGAGACAGGATCTCACTATGTAGCCCTAGCTGACCTGCCTGGAACTCTCCATGTAGACCATGCTGGTCTCAAACAGAGATCCACCTCCCTCCTGAGTGCTCCCTCCTGAGTGCTGGGATTAAAGGCATGCATCACAGCAACAGAGTGGAGGACACACCACCACACCCAGCATTTGATTTTGATGTATGTATGAGTATGTATGTGTATGTGCCTGAGTCTACGTATGTGCATCATGTGTATGCAAGAGGACAGAAGAGGGTCTCAGATTCCCTGGAACTGGAGTTAGAGGTGGAGGCTGGGAGCCAAATTTTGGTCCTCTCCAAAAGCAGTAAGAGCTCTTAGCTGCTGGACCATCCCTGCAGTCCCCTGGTCTTATTTAAAAACGGCTGTGTCAGACTATCACATAAAAATGCTGCCATCGTATTCTTTAAAAAACATGTGTGAGAGGGTTATGTACCGGTGTGCATGGGTGTGAAGGCCAGGATCAATGATGGGTATCGCCCTTGATCACTCTCTGCCTTATTTTTAGATTATTTTCTCATCAAACCCAGAGCTCACCACTTTGGCTAGGCTGAATGGCCAGTGAACGTCATGGTTCCTCCTGGGTCTCTATCTTTCCAGAGCTGGGAGTACAGGTACAAGCCACCAACCTGGCTTTTTACGTGGCTTCTTGGGGCTCAGGTTCTCTAACAAACCCATCTATTCAGGCCTTAAATGTTTTTTTTTAATACTGTAATCCAACAACTTGTTTCTTAGAGTAAGCCACAGTGTGCCCAGCAGCAGTATGGGGTAAGGAAATGGGACCAGCCACTAGAGCATGCGCCCTGGGTGCACCTCAGCCTGTAGGCACTATGGTCTTCAAGGGTTGTTGAGTAGGGACTCTGCTCAGTGATCATTCACCCAAGGCCTTGCTGTCTAAACTCTTGGGGGGTCCTGGCACCCTGGCATCAGGCATCAGGCTGAGCCTCAGGGCTCTTTCAGGGACAAGCTTGGGGCTCCTGGGGGCCTTCAATAATATTTTTACCCAATTTCAGTACTTTAAAAAAACATTGGCCTACACCTTTAATCCCAGCACTTGGAAGGCAGAGGCAGGTGGATCTCTGTGAGTTCAAGGCCAGCCTGGTCTATGTAGTTCATTCCCAGCCAGCTGGGGCTACAGGGAGACCCTGTCTCAAAAAGACCAAAAAAAAAAAAAAAAGACATTAATTTTAACTTGTTTTACCCTAACCGATTTTTTTTTTTAGTGCTGGGGATTGAACCAAGGGCCTTGTACAGGTTAGGCAAGTGCTCTGCCAGTCTTTTGTAAGTTTCCTACTTTCAGTAGGGGGTCCACAATCACTTGTAAAGAGCAAATATTGCCTCTGATGAGTCATGCTATCCCACAGAGACTGTTTGTTTCCCAACTGCAATAGCAGTTCAGTTCTCCAGGTGTCATGACAACCCCTGTTCTCCAAGAGGGCCTGCTGGACTGTAAGGACTGCGCAGGCTCTGTTGCCTTATGTCACCACCTCTCCTAACAGCCAGTAGTGACAGACAGGGACCATTTCCCAGATGCTGGCAAGGGCTCAAGTCTACACATCTATGCAGGACAATGACCTGTGACCCCAGAACAAGTTTCTGTGTGCAGGAGACTAGCCACAGAGTCGCACAAGGGTCCCTGGGTCTAATTAATATTTATAGTTTCAAACTTTAAAACTTGGTTCTGCAAATCAAAACCCCAAACAACTTGAAGACTTTCTGAAAATTTAATTACGTTTAGCACACACATTTCAAAATCATTTATTTTTGAGACAAGACCTCATTATGTGCCACAGGCTGACCTCAATCTCACAGCAGTCCTCAGGCCATAGCCTCTCAAGTGCTGGGATTACAGGCTTGTCCTAGTTAGCTTAACTGTTAACTTGACGCAGCCTAGAGTCACTTGAGAAAGGACTCAGTTGAGGGATTTCCCCAATCAGCTTGGCCTGTGGCCTGTCTGGGGGTTCTCTAGATGGTAATTGATATTAGAGGGCCCATTATGGGCAGCACCTTCCCTGGCCTAGCGGTCCTGTTCTGTATAAAAAAGCTAGGCATAAGCCAGTGAGTGAGTCCAGCAAGCAGCGTTCCTCCAGGGTTTCTGTTTGAGTTACTGCCTTGACTTTCCTAAATGATGGGCTGTGGCCTGGAACTGTAAGCCAAATAAATCCTCTCCTAAGTTGCCTAGGTCCAGCAACAGACTAGAATGAGAACAAGGCATAAGCCATCAGACCCAGCTAACATTCCGTTTTTAAAGTGGCAAAACATAAAAATTACCATTTAGCTTTGAGATGGGGTCTAGCTATGCCCTGGGCTAGCCTGTAATTCCTAGGATCAAATGATCTTCCTGCCTCAGCCTCCTGAGTGTGTGACTACAGGGGAACACCAGCACCTGGATTGTTTTGCCTCTTCTGAGCACACAATTCAGTGACCTCAAGCACACTTTCTAGGTCCCTCCCTTTAAGATTTACGTGTATCGTGTTTGCTGACACCACACCATACATATGGTACCTGTGGAGGCCAGAAGAGGATGTTGGATTCCCTGAGACTGGATGTGAGCTGCCATGTGGGTGCTGGGAACCTAACTTGGGTCTTCTGCAAGAGCAGCAAGTGTTCTTAACCCCTGAGCCATCTCCCCAAGTCTTAGTCCCCTTGTTTTTAAATTTTTTCATTATTTTATGAGTGTATTGCCTGTACGTATATATATAAGTGCACCTATGTGGGTAATGCTCACAGAATCAGAAGAGGGTGTCGGATCCCCTGGAATTGGGAGTTTTGGATGGTTGTTAGCCACCACGTGGGTGCTGGGAATCAAACCCAGCCAGTGCTCTTAACCCCTGAGCTGTCTATCCAGCCCCAGTCCCCTTGTTTTAATCCAAACACTGTCATATAGACATGCCAGGCACCAGGTGAACTTGCTAAGCCACAGTGATGCAGAGGAAACCAGTACTGAGCATGTGAATGAGGGTCCAGATGCACATTTTATGATTCCCCTTGTGGGATGTGGTTTCTGTTCCTAATGTACTGTACAGGCCTGCTGGCTGTCCACGACACAGCGCTTGAGTCCTTCCAGGTCAGAAGATGTTCCCATCTTTTGCCTCAGTGCATGGCCAGTGAAAGTCAGCAAATCCTCTTTCTTGACTTTTTTTTTTGAGACAGAGACTCATGTATCCCAGGCTAGCTTAAAACTCATTATGTAGCCAGAATAGCCTTAAACAGGAAGCTGATCTTTCTGCCTCCATCCCCTAAGGGTTAAGGTTTACAGGGGTGTATCTGGTTTCTGTGGTGCTGGGAACCAAACTGGAGCTTCATGCATGCTAAGAAGCCATCTACCAACTGGGACACATCCTCAGCTCATGAGCACCTTTTAATTAATGAAACCTCAAAGGTATCTAGAAGTGTGCCAGTCCCCCATGTCCTTAGCCTGTCCCTGGAAGCAGAGCCTACATGGTGTTCATCTTTTCTGCTCAGAGATAAACTCTTCAGGTGAAGCACCCTACATTACCATGTAAAAAGGCCACCTTCCTGTTCTCTAGCAACGACTGGCAAACCTGTCGCCATTGGCACATCCAGTTGGGACAAATGGCTGTTATACTGACCTTATTTGGGCACCAGTGGCCATGCTGTGCCTTGTGGTACAGCTGGATGGCCATGGAAACACAGACTGCCCTGAGGGGAGTGGATACCAAGTAGACAAAAGGTCACTGAGATGCTGCACTATTTGTGGTGCTTACTAACAGACACTTGTCTGTGTTCCGGGAAAACCG
This sequence comes from Eospalax fontanierii, assembly GCA_035773235.1. Taxonomy (NCBI): domain Eukaryota; kingdom Metazoa; phylum Chordata; class Mammalia; order Rodentia; family Spalacidae; genus Eospalax; species Eospalax fontanierii. The sequence continues at coordinate 62,659,677 of CM069541.1, forward strand.
AACACATGCTTTGGGCTTCACAGAATCAGAACTAAAAATAGTCAATAAAAAGGTTAAGTTTGTCTTTTCAATCAGCTGTGTTTGGGGCTGTATCTTTAGAGCAGTTCCTGGCAGCCTCTTTTAAAAAAGTATTTTGTTTTTATTTTATGTGAGTGTATAGCCTGAATGTGTATAAGTGCAGCTGTGTTGTGCAATGCCCCCAGAGGTCAGAAGAGGGCATTGGATGTCCTGGAACTGGAGTTACAGATGGATGTTAGCTGCTATGTGAGTGCTAGTGCTCTTAAGGCTGAACCACCTCTACAGCCCCCTAGCATCCTCTCCATCCACTTATCACCTATCTATCTATCTTATCTATCTGATCTTTTTTGAGACAGTCGCCCTGTAGCCCCAACTGGCCTGGAACTGGTTATGTAGATCAGGCTGGCCTTGAACTCACAGAGATTCTTCCCGGCAGCCTCTTTCGCTATTTCTATTTGCACTCTATCTAAGACCTCCACCAAGCATGTGTGCAGGAGCTGTGGGTTGGGTGGGTGGGCACTCAGAGAATTCTGTAAATAAGGAGGAAGAGCCAGTGGCTGTCCAGCACCTGAGGGGACACACTGGCTGAGGCCTGGCAGTGGGTAGAACATCCTGCAAGTGGAGGTCCTTGTGTTGAAGGGCTTAAAAGGCATCTGAGTCTCTTGAGAACTTGTCTGATGGGATGGGAGGCTTGAAGATGGGCCTTGGGAAGGGGTCCTGGTGATAGACTGTCACCTTCCCCTGAGGGCCAGAACAGGGTTGTTTCTTCCTGCTCTTGCTGGGGGACAGTGGGGATGGGCTTCTTTTACTGTACCCTGACCGAAGACTGAGGGACTTCAAGGGTGGCCACAGGGAGATTCTGCTCTTTAATCTTCTGCCTTGGTAGAATCCTGATGGCTTCTCTGACAGGCTGCCCCTCTCCCTGCAAATTATTCAAACCTCTCCTGGGTTCCTGCAGCAAGTTTGTTCTAGGTGTTGGGGAGAAGCCTTTGCTTTTCATGTTAGACATGAGCACTGTGCCAGAGTAGATGGCTTTGAGGGAGGATCTCTAAAAATGAAAAGCCCAGCACCTTGTCAAGGGCTAATCTCTTCAGCATGTCAGAGGTCAGCTTAAACACAAAACTCTGACCGGCCCAGCCACCATTCCCTGGCCGGAGTCTGTTCTACCTCTGTGCAGTGTGTCCTGGAGCTCAAGGGGCCTCAGCTTGCTCCTTGAGCCCAGGGAACCTTGGTTTGCAGGATCTTCCACCTGTTTGTTACTACTATGGCCCAGGGTCATCAGTGGCCTCTGCAATCCCTTGATGGCTCTGCCTTGGTCAAACCCAGTGACTGTGGGATGTCTCTCAAGGGGGCAGAGAGTGCTGCTGGAATTACATCCCACCTATGCAGTCCAGACAAGGCCTTCTCTTGTCTAGTCAAAGTGCCTCTGTTCTGCCCCAGAGTAGAACCAGCTAGTGCCCACCCCAGTCAACCTCCCTGTCCCTGTGCCCTGTTGCCTTCTCTCTTGCAGATAAGAGAGGAAGAAGAGAGGACCTCCCTGCTGGATTTCTGCCTATTTCCATGAGGCCAGTGCTTCCCCCTTCTCTGTCCCAGGCCTTCCCACTTCTGCATTATCCCTTAGCTATCTCCATGCTGTAACCTTGCCAATTTTAAAACATACTTGGCTGGCATCCTCCTCTACCCTTTACGGCAGCACGCCTGTTGAGTAAATTCCTTCCCTGGGGAGACGAGAACAGTGTCAACCCCTCCTTATAAGTCCCCCAAACGACAAACCAAAGTTCACCCTGGGGACCTGCTGTTTATTGGGCTTACTTAATAGAACATGGGTAAGGGGCTACTTATAGGAGCATGGGGTACCCCAAAGTAGCTGCTCCAGGAAGTTTTCACCTAGCATGGCAAAGAGTTATGTTCTCCATCTTTAGTTACTCCCCCAGCCTGCATGCTCTAGCATCTCGAGACTGTAAGGCCATGTGCAAAGAGAGTGAGTTACATACAAAGGCCTGGGAGGAACAGGAGGGGGAGGCTAGAATCTGGAGTTCAATGAACCTCCTCACCCCCTTTTCCCACAGCTGATCTGATGCTCTACAACAGCACCCCACACCTGTCTTCTGTTCTCCTTTACCTCCAAACTCCGGGAAGGGATGTGTGATGGTTGACTCAATGTTGACTTGAGGGGATTTACAGTCACGTAGGCGACAAGCCTCTGTGAGGGCAATTCCAGAGAGGGGGGAAGACCTTTCCTGAACTTGGGTGGTACCATCCCATGGGGGTGGAAGCTGAGCACCAGCATCCATCTTGTGTGAATGCAATGTAACAGTCATCTTATATTCCTGCTCCAAGTCTTCCCTGCCACGATGATGTGCACCCTCAAGCTGTGAGCCAAAGTGCACTGACAGGTATTTGCTTTCTGACAGGTATTTGGTCATGAAAAATAAATGATAGGGTTGTGAATACTCATTGTGAGAGTGCCATTCCCCCTCGATCCTCCGTTCCATGAAAGTCAGAGAGAGTAAGGCAGCATCACCTCCAAAAATCACTCTCCAGATGCCTGAACCCACTCACCCCACCCCCCTGCCCTGCCTCTCCCATTGGCTGAGGACAATGCTTAGGCCCAAACCCCTGGATTTGGATAAACTGGACAAATTCCTAGAAAGACATAAAGCAGGGAACTTGACTGACTCAGCAGGGCAGAACACAGCACAAGCTTGATGGCCAAGTTTGGTCTCCACATGGACACCATGGTACGCTCATGAGTTTATCGACACGTGCACATGCATGGTACGCTCATGAGTTTATCGACACGTGCACATGCATGGTACGCTCATGAGTTTATCGACACGTGCACATGCATGGTACGCTCATGAGTTTATCGACACGTGCACATGCATGGTACGCTCATGAGTTTATCGACACGTGCACATGCATGGTACGCTCATGAGTTTATCGACACGTGCACATGCATGGTACGCTCATGAGTTTATCGACACGTGCACATGCATGGTACGCTCATGAGTTTATCGACACGTGCACATGCATGGTACGCTCATGAGTTTATCGACACGTGCACATGCATGGTACGCTCATGAGTTTATCGACACGTGCACATGCATGGTACGCTCATGAGTTTATCGACACGTGCACATGCATGGTACGCTCATGAGTTTATCGACACGTGCACATGCATGGTACGCTCATGAGTTTATCGACACGTGCACATGCATGGTACGCTCATGAGTTTATCGACACGTGCACATGCATGGTACGCTCATGAGTTTATCGACACGTGCACATGCATGGTACGCTCATGAGTTTATCGACACGTGCACATGCATGGTACGCTCATGAGTTTATCGACACGTGCACATGCATGGTACGCTCATGAGTTTATCGACACGTGCACATGCATGGTACGCTCATGAGTTTATCGACACGTGCACATGCATGGTACGCTCATGAGTTTATCGACACGTGCACATGCATGGTACGCTCATGAGTTTATCGACACGTGCACATGCATGGTACGCTCATGAGTTTATCGACACGTGCACATGCATGGTACGCTCATGAGTTTATCGACACGTGCACATGCATGGTACGCTCATGAGTTTATCGACACGTGCACATGCATGGTACGCTCATGAGTTTATCGACACGTGCACATGCATGGTACGCTCATGAGTTTATCGACACGTGCACATGCATGGTACGCTCATGAGTTTATCGACACGTGCACATGCATGGTACGCTCATGAGTTTATCGACACGTGCACATGCATGGTACGCTCATGAGTTTATCGACACGTGCACATGCATGGTACGCTCATGAGTTTATCGACACGTGCACATGCATGGTACGCTCATGAGTTTATCGACACGTGCACATGCATGGTACGCTCATGAGTTTATCGACACGTGCACATGCATGGTACGCTCATGAGTTTATCGACACGTGCACATGCATGGTACGCTCATGAGTTTATCGACACGTGCACATGCATGGTACGCTCATGAGTTTATCGACACGTGCACATGCATGGTACGCTCATGAGTTTATCGACACGTGCACATGCATGGTACGCTCATGAGTTTATCGACACGTGCACATGCATGCACCACATGTACTTCTATCAGAGTTCATACAAATTTCCCCAGATAGGAGAGGAGCCAGGCACAGTGGTTCATGCTCATAATCCTAACACTCTGGGAGGTTGAGGCAGGAGGAAAGCCACGAGTTGGAGGGGAGGCTGGCCTACAAGATGAGCAAAAGCTAGAGTGAAACAGCAAAGCTAGAGTGAGGCCTTGTCTCAAAAAAACTAAACCCAAACAAGAACATAAGAGGTACTCCTAGCATACTTTATAAAGCCAGTACAGCCTTGCTATCAAACCAGTCAGAGGCACAGAACCTCAGACAAGTATCTGCTGCGAGTACTCAACACACAGTAGTCAACCAACACAAGCACATACAAAAAGGATGATCCGACACAGCCGAGTGGAATTTCTTCTGGAACGCAAAGGTAGATCCTTACCTGAAAATCGATCAGGGTAGTACATCACAGACAGAATAAAACCTGTACACAACCAGTACGTACAAAAAGGTCCTTGAGGGGGTGCCGAGAGGGCTCACTGGTTAAGAGCACTGGTGGTTCCTGCAGAAGACCAGGGTTCGATTCCGAGCACTCAGATGGTGGCTAACAACCAGCTGTGACTCCAGTTCCAGGGAATCTTACACCCTCTTTTGACCTCGGGCATTGCACAACACAGGTGCATAACACTCATATACATAAAAAATATTAAAAGGTCCTTGAAAAAAAAAAATCCCAGTTTCGTGAGGACAAACACTCCACAGGCTGACAACAGACAGAATCCCTGAGCTTGATGTAGGACACTTACAGGAGACCCCTCTGGCACTCCACACAGGGCAGTGAAGGAAGCAGGAAATAAAAGGAGCGTTCTGCATGTAGGATCCCCCAGGGAATGGGTCCCCTGGGCAGCAGAACACAGGACCAGTACACCAGACCATCCCTGATCCTTTTTCCCCTCTCACACATAGTCAACCTTGCCCTGCTGCCTGCCTGGAGCCATCCGACGTGCTGTACGGCCCCCTTTCTCCCGGCTTTCCTTGCTCTGGACTCAGTGGTCTTATTTCTTACACACAGGTGCTTGTGTTGGCCTGCTGCTAGCCCTACCCAGACAGCCGCACACCAGGCCCTCCCACCCTTCTGGCTTCCCTTGGCTGCCCAGCCCTGTCCACTTCTTTTTCTGTGTTTTATTATTTATGAGTGCACCCGAGTCGTGCAATGCCTGCGGAGGTCAGAAGAGGGTTTCGGATCCCCTGGAACTGGAGTTACCAGCGGTTGCTATCTGCCATGTGGATGCTGGGAATCAGAAACCAGGTCCTCTGCGAGAGTTGCTGAGCCATGTCTTCTGCAGCTCCTGCTTTATTATTTGAGACAGACTACTGTCTCAGGTAGCTGACGCTGGCCTCGAACTCCTGATCTTCCTGCTTCCACCTCTCCAGGGCTGGGATTACAAGCCTGGGCCTTCACGCTTGGTCTCATCTACCGCTGGCTGTGACAGCCTGCACTCTGCCCCCAGCATCTGCGAGACGAGGTCGGGTCCAACCCACGTCCCGCCATCTTTCTGCCAGCGATACTGAGGTTAAGCACCCTGAAGCACACCCAGGGTGCTGGCTTCCTGCAGCTCTCCCAGGGCCCTGCACGCACGTCCTTGGCTGGGGCCTTGCTGCTCTGCTATGGGCCACGCACCCCGGTACCCCGAACCTGGGCTCCGAGCGCTCCGGGGAAGACCCCGACGCGCGCTGAACCCCAGACCCAGCTCCCTGGGCTCCGCTTGCCCCGCTTCCCCGGCGTGATGTCTCGGGGTCACCGTCCGCAGGCACAGAGGCGTGCTGATCCTAGGAGCAAGCTGCTGGCAAGGCGCAGCCAGGCCCGCTCCACCCGCGGCGCCAGGAGCGTTTACTGCGACTGCGCCAGATGCGAGCAGGAGGCGCGGCCGGGGAGTGTCTAACTGCGCCCGGAAGGAGGCGGGGCTGGGGCGAAGGGCGTGTCCACAGAGCCTGAAGGCGAACAAGGGCTCAGGTGAGGGGGTCAACGTGGGGGGCGGGGCCAAGGGCGTGTCTACCGCAACTACGAAAGTGGGCGGAGCTGAGGGTCGGGCGTGTCTACAGTGACTGCGAAGGAGGCGGGCTGGGGGCAGGGACAAGGGCGGGGTCTACCGCAGCTGGGGAGGTAGACTTGGAGGAGGGGCGTGTCTATTGGGCCTAGAACTAAGGGGGCGGGGCCTACTTTGCCTGCGGAATGGGGCGGGCAGAGGGCGGGGCCTAGCGCCCCTGCCTTCGCGGGTAGGGCTGCGGGAGACACTCTGTGCGCCTGCGTGACACGGCGGCCGCGCGTTCGCTCCCACCCGTTGGCCGCCGCCTCAGCCGCCGCTGCTCCGGGGCTGCGCACGCGCCGCCGCCGCCGCCCCCGGCCCGCGCCCGCCTCGGCCCGCGCCCGCCGGCCGCCGCCTCCCCGGCCCGCTCGGCGCCTTCTCGGCCTGGGCTCGGCTCCCGCAGCATGCAGCAGCAGCCCGGGCGGCGGCGGCGGCCGTGAGGCAGGGCCGTGAGCCCCGGCGGGCGGGCGCGCGAGGGCGGCGGCGTCTTTGTTGCGGTCGGGCCGGCGCGGCCTTTGTCTGCAGATGGTGGACGCCGGCGGCCACGCCGCGGCCGAAGGCTGGCGGAGGATGGAGGCCCCGCCGGAGGGCGCCGACCTGGTGCCGCTGGACCGCTACGACGCGGCACGGGCCAAGATCGCCGCCAACCTGCAGTGGATCTGCGCGAAGGCCTACGGCCTAGGTGGGCGGACGCGGCGGGGCGGGGGCGGGGGAGGAAGCCGGGTGGGGAGAAGAGTACCAGGGGATGAACCGGGCCGGAGGCGGACGAGAGTACCAGGGGATGGGACGAGACGGGGACGGGCAGTCCGAGAGATAACACCAGGGGATGGGACCAGAGGCGGACGGACCGGGCCGGGGGATGAGAGCACCGGGGGATGGGACCAGAGGCGGACGGACCGGGTCGGGGGAATAACACCGGGGGGATGGGACCAGAGGGGTCGGTCAGCGGACAGACCGGGCTGGAGGGCTGGGGAGGTTGGACCGGGGATAGACAGGGCGGGTAGGGGACCAGAGGATGTCACTCGGGGTCAAGACGGATGCGATGGCCCGGGCCGAGGGCGGCCTATGGAGACGGCCCGTGGGTGGGAACCAGGCCAGAGGACCCGACAAAACCAGGCCGGTGACAGGACCAGGGCGCGCCGCCTTTCTGTCTGTTCGTGTCCTGCTGTCCTGGCAGCGGCCCAGGTGAGCGAGCGCTGAGGTCTCCCGTGGTCAGCCCTGGCACGGGACTGCGCTCGTGGATCAGCCGTGCTTTTGAGTCTCCGGTGGAGTAGAGATGGCTGCCTAGTGCACTGTTACTCTGAGTTCAAGAAGCACCCGGCTGGGTGGCTGACTACCGCTGAGAGCCAGTGGCCTGAAGGCGCGATGGTTTGAGGCTTGCGTCCAAGGAGACAACCCTAGAGCCCCATACATTCTGGGTTATGAATTTTGATACATAACATAATATGAACTATTGAATGCTCTAAGTACGTAAATTTACTGTTCTACAGGTTGTGCAAAATTCATTATGATTCCCTTTGGTTAATTCTTGTTGTGAAGAACAAGGTACCCTTGTGTTGAAGTCCCGTTTATAAGGTCTAATATACTTAGTGGATTAAGACGCTCTAGTTTCACGCTCTGGGAACTTTGCAGACTCAGATGCTGATAACTGGTTGACTCAGGCTGTTTGTATTAATGTCAAGTGCTTTGTTTCAGGTACAAAACTAAGGGTTAAATACTAGTGCATCCCCTTAATTTGGAGCATAAATTGCCTTTGTTCTGTTGAAAGCATTGCCAGGAGACTGAGATGCAGAGATAACAATTTCAAAAAAGGTTTGGTTGACCAGGTTTGAGAACTTGCTGACAGGTGTTCTGTGTGACAGTGGCCTGTGCTTCAGCGGGCCTGCAGTTAGTCATAAGGACAAACACGTTTTGTGAGTCTCGGGGATTAAATACACTGCTTTATTTTAAACTCAGTGCTGTGTTGTAAATGTAGCTGTGAGGAAATAGTTCTTTTATAATTTTCAATTTTGTAGTCCTTCTTGGCTGCCATTTCTCTTGCACTTCTGGTTTGGGTTATGATGGAGAAACACTGCTGTGCACCTAGCTTTGCCTGACTTAAGCTCATTGATAAAAACTGTATCAAACACCTATTCACACTAGAGTGGACAGTGAATGCCTGGCAGTCAATCATATCCACCTTTGCCAGCTCCATGGGCCCCTCTTGCTTGCCTGTCCCACCCACTGTATTTATGTTCCCCATTGTTTTTCATGCCTTTGTATTTCAACCTAAGCAATGGCATTTAGTTTTAGTTTCAATTTTTACCTTTCTTTGTGCTGTCTTTTTATTTTTGAGACAGGTTCTTTCTGCAGTGCCACTATGTAGACCAGACTGGCAAGTGCTGGGACTAAAGGCGTGTGCCCCCACACCAGCTTTAGTGCTGTTTTAAGGCTTTCTTTCTTTCTGTATATTACATTCTTGGGTTACCTCTGCTTCCTCCTAACCACCAGCATTCTTTTCCCCTGCTCTGCAGTATTTCATCATGACCTGTCTGCTATATGCCATCACGCTGTGCAGGTGCTGGCTCATTTCCAGATTGCTGCTATTAAACATGGTGCATTCTTGGGCACAGCCCCTGGGCCTTATGTAGGCCTTTCACTCCTATGTTTGTCTTTTTCCCCCTTGTGCTGGGGATGGACCTCAGGGCCTTGCTAGGCAAATACTCTTGCTGACGTGCATCCTTAGCCCTCTTATGTGTGTTTTCAGGTTGTCCATGTAGGAATAGCCAAGGCTCTGTTGGTACATGTTGAACTCAAAACACCTAAAAAGTGCTTCCACAATTTACTTTCTAGTGTCTTTAGCAGGGTGTGTTTTTATTTAGTTGTGTTTGACCTTAACATTCATCTTGGGATTTGTAGTGTCTAGAGCCCCTTTTCCTCATTCAGTTTGCTACCAGATTCCTCCTGTTGCCTTATCAGATAATGGACTAAACCTCTGCTATTGATAAGGGCTTTAAGGTGTCTCCCTATAGCCTCAGCTTGCCTGGATTCACTATGTCAGACAAGGCTGGCCTTGAACTCACACAGATTTGCCTACCTCCACCTTCCAAGTGCTGGGATTAAAGGCGTACATCACCATACCCAGCCAAAGTTTGGAATTATTAAGAGTGGACATTTGAAGACTTGGGAGGAGGAGTAGGACCGAAGAACGGTTGCCATCATGGGATCTGAGTCTAGGTGACACTGCCATTTGAGACAGGGCCTCTCCTAGCAGATTGCAGGTCATGTGGATGCTGGGAGGTCGGTTTCCCTTACATTCATCTCTCTCTTTTTTGTTTTAATGGTCTTTTTGAGACAGTGTCTCCCTGCAGCCCCAACTGGCCTGGAACTCACAGAGATCCACCTGCCTCTGCTTCTGGAGTGCTGGGATTAAAGGCATGTACCACTATACCCAGTTCTCCATTTCTTAATTTAAGTTTCCATATTTCTTAATAAGTTTTCCATTTCATACCCAGCTTCAGAAGAGGAATAGATTTGCTTTTTCAAATTGTAAATCTCTAAACCTTCAAAATTGGGATGTGCCAATTTAGATGACCAGACTGGTTCAGCTGGAGAAATTTCATTATGTTGTACTGGTGAGGTTTAGAACCTGGTATGAGTTCATTGCTACTAGCATGGAATTGTATCTTCTAGGAATCTGGGTGGTGAGGGATTTTGGCAAGATGCATAGAGACCCCTATACCCTGCCACCCTTAAAGCTCTTATTGCAGTCCAGGAGTGACTCTTCTAAAAATTTTTTCATTCATTCATTATTATTTCTTGAGACAGGCTCTTACTATATAGTCCTTGCAGGCCTGGAACTCACTATGTAGACCAGGCTTGCCTCAAAACACACAGAGATCTGCCTATCTCTGCCTTTGCTTATTAAGAAGTGTGCCACCATTCAGGGCTTACTTAAGTGTGTTTTGCCTGCATTTATGTGAGTGTACCTGGCAGGCAATGCCTGGGGTGGGGAGGGAGGGGGAGCAGAAAAGGAGATCAGATACCCTGGAATGGGAGTTAACAGAAAGTGTGGGTGCTGGGACTCGAACGCCCATCCTTGGAGATCTCCCCGTGCTCTTAACCTCTGAGCCATCTCTACAGCCCTAACCCGGGAGGAATCTTTGTCTTTGGCAACTTCAGTGTACCTCTCCAGCTTAGGCTACTGTGCACTAGTTACAATGTTTTCAGTCTGGATACTTCAGTGACAGCTTTGGTGGGTTGTTGATGGGGAGTATCTTCCCTATTTTATGTTGTGCTCTTACTGGTTAGGTCAGAAGGAAAACCAGTTTTCCTTCTGTGTGGGAGTTGAGAGTGGTGGAACTGTGGACTAGCTGCTAGAGACTGCATTGTTCCTGGCCTCTGGGATTCTGTGTCCCTGGCACCAGGCTGCTACTTGTATTGAGTGCAGGCCCCAAAGCCTACCCTGGCAGGCCTCTGGCTTATGGTTATGCAGAAGCATTTTCTCCAGCTCTAATCGACTCTCATGCCACAGCTAACACTTACGGGCTGGCCTGTGCTTTTATTTTTAGGTTCCTTAGCCTCTTTTTGGGGGGTGGGTAACTCTTGTATACATTAACATCTTTTACTTATTTTTTAGGAGTAACTTATTAGGGATGCTGAAAATTGTTCACTTAAACCTGTCTACAAACAGGAGAGGAGTCTGCTTGGATGCAAGAGTGGTGCATCTGTATGAAAACTGCAATAAACTGATAAAGAAATTTAAAGGGGACTTGGGACATTACTGGGCTGCCGCTACCTGCCTTTTGCTTCTAGTTCATTTGTATTTTATTTGTGTCCTGAGCAAAATCAGAGGCATATTTAGCCTTTGGTTTCAGGGGACAGTAGGGGAATATACCAGCTTTTATCTCAAGGACAGTGGAAAACACACAGGGACAGGATGAGAAGGTTCTCATCTGTTTGCAAGGAGATTGTGTGGCTCAGCAGAAACTGATTTTCCCTTTTGCCTTGTTGCTGAGCTGCCCTGAAGCTTGGCCCAGTCTGGAGCTTGGCCTTTGCACCTCACCAGCAGCAGGATGGGCTAGAGAGGAACTGCAGCCTGGTTCTGGGTTAGGGCTGCTGGGGAATGCTGCACTTGTCCTCTGCCCTTCCCTCCTGTCCTCCTACGCTCACCAGAGTCCTTCAAACTATTGGCTTGAAAAGTACACTGAAGAGTAAGAAGCCACGAGGACCCAGGATCTGTGCAGCCCCATTCCTAGGTAATCTGTGCTAGAGTCACTGCCGGGGCCACAAAGTGCTTTCAACTCTGCTTTGCCTAGCTTGTGTCAGGCAGAGCTTCCTTCCTAACTCCAGGGGTCGCCCTATTTTAGGGGTCACGGTATTGTTAGTGGCATTTGGTTAGAAGGAGGTCACTACTGGGATCCTCTTTCCTGGCTTCAGAGCTGGCTGGAACCGTTCACTGTGCCTTTCTCTTCCTAAACTGAACTGGGTCTCCCTGGGAATAGTTGGCTGTCTGGGCCCAGTCCAGAAGCATGCGGCCAAGTTGTTCTAGGTGGTAATTTGTTCAGGATTGGTTCTTGAGTTTAGATTGTGTTTTTAACAGCCTGTTGTTTTCCAGGTGGTGTGTTTCTGGGTGGGAGTGTCCATGAGCCTCAGGTGTTGGAGCTAAGTGGCACTGGATGTGGTAGAGGCTGCTTGCTGCCTATGGTTGCTGTGTCCTGAAAACTTCCTGTGTTCTGGTTCTGGTATCTCTTTGAGGCTTGGGGTGCTGGCTCTCAATTGCCCCCACTGTGCCCACCTGCAGAGTGCTCAGGTGCTTGTTCAGTCAAGAAACAGGAAGGTGTTTTTGTAGCTGTGTTGTGGTAGCTGCATTTGGAGATTATATTTTTAGAGTTGTGTCAGTTTATATCTGTTCTCCTTCCTGTCCGAGTGCCATGAGTTAAGTTATTACTCAGAGAATGTAAATCCATTTTAAAATTTAATCTGTTAGCTAATCTTTTGTTTGACCCTTAAAAGGGTTAGCCACTGTTGTATTTTAGAATGTTAACTTTGGGCACATTCTGCAAAGGGCCCTTAATATTTTCTTCATTTTTGTAAGCAGGATGGTTGAGACAGGGTCTTACTGTAGCCCAGGCTGGCCTCCTATTCTCCATATTTCTCCTGCCTTAGCGTCCCAAGTTCTGGGATTATAGGTGTGAATTACCACACCTGGCAACCCCACGATCATTTCTTGTTTGCATTTGTCCTCTTAGGTTTCTCCCACTGCTGTTTGTCTTTTTTAAATTAATTTAACTTAAAAAAATTTTTAATTTTATGTGTATATGTGTTTTGCCTGTATGTATTTTATTTGTTTGTTTTTATTTGTCTTTTTTTTTTGGTCTTTTTAAGACAGGGTCTCCCTGTAGTCTTAGCTGGCTTAGAATTTACTATGTAGATTAGACTGGCCTTGGATTTACAGAGATCCACTTGTCTCTGCCTCCCAAGTGCTGGAATTAAAGGCGTGAGCCACCACACCCAGCTTGTCTGCATGTATGTAAGTGCACCAGTGTCATGAAATGCCTGTGGAGGCCAGAAGAGGGTGTCTGATCCCCTGGAACTAGAGTTATGGACTGGGTGGGTGCTGGGAACCGAACCTAGGTCTTCAGTAAGTGCACTCAGTACTCTTAATCTCTGAGCCTCTCTCCAGTTCCTGTTATTTTTTTTTTTTAATTATTACTAAAATTTTTTTGATAGTCCTGGCAACTTTATATAAGCCAGAACCCCTGCCTCCTGAGTTGTACTATATAAAAACTTGGATTGTTGTCAGTTATATATATATAATTTATTATTTTTATTTTATTTGTATGAGTGTATTGCCTGCATGTATGTAAATGTACCCAGGTCCTTCAGTCCCTGTGGCGATCAGAGAGGGTGTTGGATCCCCTTGAATGGGCTTATGGATGGTTGTCAGCCACCATGTGAGTGCTGGGAATTGAACCTGGGTCCTCTGTTTGAGCAGCTAGTGCTCTTAAAAACTGAGCCATCTCTACAGACACAAACTTTTATTTTATTTTATTTATGTTATGTTATGTTATTTTATTTTGGAGTTGGTTTCCCTGTGTAATCTTCGCTAGCCTGGAATTCATATGTAGACCTTGGTGGCCTCAAACTCACAGAAATGTACCTGCCTCTTCCTTGCATGGGGATTAAAGGATTAAAGGCATGTGCCTCTGTGCTATGCTCTTAGTTTTCATCTTGTTTTGGGATGGAGCCAGGAATGTATTCATCTGGTTGCTACTGCATGCATGGTTGTTTCTTGCATTTATAAGAATTATACAGGGAGAAGTTACATGGTGTCATTTGCTTTGTTGATCAAAATTCCGATGAAATATGGGCATCTGTAGAGGACACAGGGACAGCAGAACAGTGTAAGGTGACTGCGTAAGGCTGGGAGATAGCTCAGTCAGTAACGTGCTTGCCAGGCATGGATCTGTGGAGGTGGTGAAGTGCTTGTCAAGCATACATAAAGGCCTGAATTGGAGTCCCAGAATCCATGTAAAATAAGTTAAGGTTAGGGCTGATGAGCTGGCTCAGCAGATAAAAAGGCTTTTGCTGCCAAACCTGATGACCTGACTTTGATTCCTGGGACCCATGTGGTAGAAAGAGAGAAGTGAATGCTACAAGTTATCCTTTGACCTCTACTCATGTGCTGTAGCATGTATGTGTCCACACACATATAAAAATAAGTCTAACTCTTTTTCTTTTGTCTTTTTGAGACAGGATTTCCCTGTAGCCCCAGCTAGGGGCCAGCCTGGAACTCATAGAGATCTGCCTGCCTTTGCCTCCCAAGTGCTGAGATTAAAGGCATGTGTTACCAAGCCCAGCTATTGTAATTAAAAAAAAAAAAAAGTTGAAAGTGGCAGTTTATAATCCCACACTGGGGAGACAGAGACAGGCAGATCCTAGGTCTTGCTGACCAGTCAGCCTAGCCTATATTTTCACTAGACAGTGAGAGACCCTGTCTTAAGGAACAAAAATGGATGGGTTTGAGGGGTGGCTTAGGCCTGGGTAGTCCCAAGAGTAGAGGGGAGGATTTCTGGCCAAAACACTGTGCAGAGCTAAGTGTTGGGCCCTGAGTAGATTGACCTTGTTGAGATGTGTGGACTGAAATAGTAGGTGATTAGTTTGGAAGTAGGCTGGAGCCAGATTGTTTACAGTGACCATGATGCCATTGGAGATTTCTTTGATGTGTTTGCCTGAGAAGGTTTGTAAGTCGGAGATGGCTTGCTGAGAGCCTGGGAAAGTGCTTTGAGCAGGTATTGCCCAGTTAAAATCGAAGGTATATCAGTTCAGTTCCATGTCTTAGTACCTGTGGGAACTGCCTGGAGTTTTGCAGATCGATCACACACACAAAGACTTCTGAGTGTCCAGGTGGTGGCTCATTTACAGGGGAGCAGACGCCATGGGCAGACCAGGGGGGAGAGACTCTCCTTTGAAGGGGTCTGGTATGACCCCAAAGGAAGTATGAGGTCCAGGCTTAAGAACCAGGAAGGGGAAGGGGATGGGTGTGGAGTGTGTCTTGCTCGGGTACTAACTAGCTTAGGCTTGTGGCAGTTGAAGCTGAGATTACACAAGGGGCTGAGATCCAGATCTTGGGCTGTCTGAAATGACCAGTAACTTGATGAACTCTCATAAAGGTTTGCTCTGTACTAATTGGAAAGCTGTCAAAGGTTTCTGAGGAGGGAAGAAATCTGAAATCTGAACGTATTGGGGTCTGGCAGGGCACAGAGAAAACCATCCTTATTGAAGGCTAATTTACATACAGTAAGACACACTAAAGCATCTAGGTAGAAGAATGTAAAGGAAAACTGCAGTGGCCATGGCCACAAGGGAGAGATGGTGGAGTTCCTCCTCAAGGTCCCTGTGAATCCTGTCCAAGGCTTCTCTGACTTTCCAATCTTTCTGGAGTTTCCTATCATCTAACACAGCATGGACCTGCGTCTCACTTCCTATACTTCATATAGTACCTTTGCAATTCATCCATGAGTGTAGTATTATGTGTGATGAATGTTGTTTGGGTACTTTCTAGTTTGGGGTGATTATGAATAAACTTGATATGAACATTCATTTGGGCAGACAGGTATTTTATTTATCCTAAAAGAGTTAGGTGTAGAATAGTAAGCTATGAGATAAATGCTTGTTTAACCTATCAGAGCGTACCCTGCTGTTTTCCAGGGTGGCTGAGTTGTTCTTTCCTATGAGCCTGTGTGCTCTTGCTGCTCTGCCTTCTTATCAGTCTCTATTTTAACCAGTCGGGTGGGTGTGCTTTGTGGTTTGCTGTGCATTTCTCTGATGACTAATGATGAAGAACCTTTTAAATTAAACCTTCTGTCTGTTTGATTTTTTTTTTCCTTTGATACTACTTTTAAAATTTTGGGCGATTTAAGAAAATTAAATTATTTTGAGGTAGTTGTATATTAATATGTACTTGTAAGACATACTACAGAGGTCCTGAGTGTCTGTACTGTTTCTCAGTGGTAACTTCTTTAAAACAACAACAACAAAAAACAAACAAAAAAAACATTACTTTTTACCAGGAGACCCTGTCTCAAAAAAAGACTAAAAAATACTATTTTTATTTTATATGTATGAATGTATTGTTTGCATATATGTTGTGCAGTGCGTATGGCATCAGAGCCCCTGGAACTGGAGTTACTGACGGTTGTTCACTGCCATGTAGATGCTGGGAATTGAGCTGGGTCCTCGCAAGAGCAGCCAGTGCTCTTGATTGCTGAGCCATCTCTCCAGCCCCTTGTGTTTTCATTTTTATCTTCTGTGTATTTAGGAAAAATTTCTTTGATGCTTCCTCTTTAACTTAATGTCTTACTCTATTTAGATTGCTTTTAAAAATATTGTGACCTGGGTAATTTATAATTGACAATTTATTGGGCTTGGAAGTTCAAGGTGATGGCAGCATCAGGCTCTGTGCTAAGGCTCAGGTCCTGGTTCACATACAGTGTCTTCTGTGTGTCCTTCCTTGGCAGAAGGGGCAGATGGATTTCCAAAGACCTCTTTATCAGGTTGCTGATCCCATTCACAAGGCAGAGCTCTGTTTACCTGATCATCTGTGAAAGCCCTCACTTCTGCACACCACAACAGAAACACAGACATTGAGATATTAGCACTCATGATTATTGAACAAAATATAACTCCTGTTTGTTTATGGAGATCTTTTTTGTTTCTGGTTTTATGAGACAGGGTTTCCATGTACCCCCAGCTAGCCTGGAACTTGCTTTGTGGACCCCAGGCTGGCCTCCATCTCATAGAGATCGCCTGCCTCTGCCTCCTGAGTGTTAGATGTAAAAGCATGTGTCACCAAGCCCAGTGAGATCTTTTTTAAAAGAAGTTATTTTTTATACAATTTCACTATGATAAAATAACATTCTGATTTCTAATTTTTTCTTTCTATATGTATGAATGTAATGCCTGTATGTGTATAAGTGAACCTGTGTTGTGAATGCCTGAGGAGTCAGAAGAGGGCGTCAGATTCCTCTGGAACTGGAGTTAGGGATGGTTGTTAGCTGCCATGTGGGTGCTGGGAATTGAAACCAGGTCCTCTGCAAGTGCAGCCTGTGCTCTTAACCGCTGAACCATCTCTCCAACCCTGTGATTTTTATTCTTTTTAAGTTGTTATTTGTGTTACAACCTAGAACAGGACCTTAATATTTTGAAATTTTAATTTATTTTTATTTTATGTGTGTATTTGCCTGTATGTATATAAGTGTATCATGTGTGCAAATCCGAGGAGGCCAGGACCCCTGTAACTGGAGTTATGAACATTTGTCAGCTATCATGTGGGTGCTAGGAACCAAACCTGGGTTCTCTAAGAGAGCAGCCAGTGCTCTTAACCACTGTCTCTCTAACCTATAGAGCTGGGTTTTATAAACGTTCTCTCACTCTCTCAATTTCTTTTGCCTAAGAGATTTTGATACTATCCTGGGTATGTCAGTATATAAAATAGTCATACAAATCAAACAATTATTGATGATAAATCATAAAGAAACATAAAAATAGTTACTGTAGGTATACTTTTACCATTTATTAAAGACAGGAACAAATTTGCATACTACTGAAATGGATATGCTTTTTTATTTTGGCATTATTTTATTTATTTATTTTAATACTCATGTATGTCATACAGAGTATCTCAGTCAATCTTAATCATCTTTTTACCCCTTCCCCACCAGCACCTCCCATAGTACCCCAACTGGAATCCATACATTCTTTTATCTGTGTCAAGTTAGTGTCCCCAAATGTTCCTCAGTATAGGTTCATGCACTGAGGTTAGTCCACCTATCTGGAGTCCTTCACTTTAGGAAGATTAGCTCATCTTCACCAGCAGTAATCAGTTGCCAGTATTTCTTCTGCAAAGATTGGGGTCTACTACCCATTTCTCTAGTTCCATGCTGGGTTTTTTTCTGCTTGAGTTTGCCTGGGTGTTGAACATGCTGAAACCATTGCTGTAGATTCTTATGAACAGGGTCCCAGGAGCTTGTAGGAGTCTATTTCCTTATGGTTATGCACCTACTCACTGGCTCTTATAATCTTTCTTTCCCCTTTTCCGCAGTGGCCCCTGAGCCTTGGGTGAATGAAACTTAATTTGAGTCTTGTCTAGGGACCTACACTCTGCAGATTCCTTATCTCCATTCTTTGGCCATTTGTGATCTTTTGTGTTCCTGGCCCTCTGTTGCATGAGGGAGCTTCATTAATAAGAGTTGAGAGATTCATTAGTGTCCTCTTTACTCCTTGTTCCATGCTGGGTGAGCCTTGGATATAGAGATTGCATTGTAGGTGTACTGCTTAGGCATGGGCAATTTGTGGACAATGTCTGTGTGTGACCAGTATGCTTGTTTATTTTAAAATACAAATTAAATCTCAGTTGAACATTTGATACCTCAGGGTATAGGGCATCTTCAGTGTTTTTCAAGAGTTGATCAATATTTTGATTTTAAAATTATCATTGCTGAGAACTCCACTTACACATAAATATGTAATATAAATATGTTTAGGGCCATTTCAGAAGTTGTTGGAATTTCTATCCTAATCTCAAGCTGAAGTGAGCAATTTATCATTTTTTAAGAGCAAACATTCAAGGACTAGGGCTGTAGTTCAGTTCGTAGAATACCTTTGTAGCATGCAAACCTGTGTTTGATTTCCAGTACTCCATAAAACTGGACATGATGGCATGTCCCAGTAATCATAGTACTTGGGAAGTAGGGGCAGAAGGATCAAGAATTCAGAATTATCCTTGATACATGGCAATTTGAAGGCCAATTTAGACTGTTGTAAGAGGTCCTGTCTGAACCCCCCGCTCCCTAAAAGTAAGCATTCTAATATAATTCAATTGAAAAATTATATCAGTTTGATACATTCTAAGGAATCATGACAGGAAAACACTGTCTTCTGTATTAAATCATTATGTTTCTATAAGAGCACAAAACTGGTGCTAGAGAAATGGCTTAGTGTGTAAGAGCACTGAATATTCTTGCAGATGACCGGCACCCACATGGCCACCAAGAATTGTCTATAACTCCAGGGGAATTTGACACTCGTCTGACCTCTATAGCCATTTGCATGACATGGATGCACTTACATACATGCAGACAATACACTCACACTCATAAAAATAAAAAAAACAATTAAAAAGAACAGAAAACTCTAAGGACAATCGAAGCACATTGCAGTTCATGACATAGTGTCCGCAGAACCCTCTGAGCCTAGGGTTCCAGGTAATGTTTCTTGGCACTGTGTGGTATGCCGGGGGCACAGTGTGCAGTTACCTGTCAGGACCAAGGCCACAGTGAAGTCTTGTAACGCAACATGGTGAGTGCTGCCAGAGACATCTTGAATTCCTGATGATTCCGATTTTGTGTTGATTTTTGGTTGTTGTATGATTGGAAACCTTTTTACTATTGCCACATTTTTTTTTGCCCATATTCAGTTATACAACTCCATGAGGGGTCAAGACCTGTAGTTTCTGAAGCTGGGGCCTAGAATACAGTTTATTTTGGTGAATATTCAGTGGGAATGTAGCAGGGCCATTTAAAATAGCCTCTTGTTCCTCTCTCTTCGTGTCACCTTCCATCATTCCTCAGTCCTTTTGGCTGAAAAGATCTTCCTTGTTGCTCTAACCAGCTGTCGGAGGTTCAGGTCAACTGTAGCTCTCATCTACACCATGACAGCACCTTCCATTTCAAAATTCCTAGCTCCGTCCCACTCAGCAAGAAGTGGTCAGAATAGAAATGTTGGCCACATCCCATGGGATGAATGATTGGCAATGGGATATAACAGTGCAGATTGGAACCATGTTCATAACAGTAAGTGTGAAGGTGTAGCTCAGCATCCAGAATGAACTGATAAAGCCAGTTATTTGGGAGAATTGGGTTGTTAGGTGGTGAACTATGGGCTTTAATTTTCTTCCCTGTCCTTTCAGTACTAACATCCATCCTTTTCAGTGGTACCTTCTCTCCCCATGTTCATGTGAATTGGTTTATCTGAGAAGACAGTACAGATCCTCACACAAGACATCCAAGATCCAGATGGACTTTCAGGAAGAGGAGATGGAAAAACTTGACCCAGCCTGGGAATTTTCTACCTGTTATCACTCTGTACCGTACCCTTGTGTACCATTAAATCCCTCTGTATTCCTGAATCCTGGAAAATGGAGGAGATCTGAGCTGGGGAGGTCTCCATCTTCCTAAGACCAGCTTCAGTGAATCCATTTCTTTCCACCAGCCTCTGTCTCCTGAGCTTCTGTAGAATGCGAGCAGCTTGGACCCAATTCCATCTGTAGGTGCAGAGAATGTGTGTTCTGCTCTTGGTGGGCAGGTGGAGTCTGCTGCTGTTGGTGTCCTTGCTGGCTGTGTCTAGTTGTCCTGTCAGTTGCTGATGTGCATGTATCGAGGTCCTCATCCTGCTTGGTGGATTCATCTGCTTCTCCTTTAGTAGCCTGAGGGTTCATGTGACCTGAGTCTGGTTAGTGCGCACGTTCAGGTTTTGGGGCTCGCTCTTGGTCTTTAGTGTCCTCTTTCTAGTATCAGCGCCCCACTTTCCTGTGCTTTCACTTGGTGGATTTCAGTTACCATGGTCAACTGGAGCCTGAAAATACTAAATAGTAAATGGAAAGTTACAGAGATAAATCATTCTTACGTATTAAATTACATGCTATTTTGGTAGCATGATGAAATCACACAATGTCCTTACTGGGGTCTTATAATTGTTTTATTTTATTCTAAGTTGAACTTCATGATAGTTATGACTAGTGCATAGGAAAAAGCAGTGTGTACAGGGCTGTTCCTACTCCGGATTCAGATGTGCGTGGGGGGAACCTGTCCTTGTAGAGAAGGGCGGAAGGCACTGTATCTCTTTCTGATAGTGTGACAGCGAGACCTGAGGTTGTTCAGTAAGTCTGCTGACTGCCAGAGAGGAGCAGTTGGAAGGAGAGCTACCCTAGGTGGGAGCTGTCTAGGAAGGGTTAATCTCCCAGCTCTGATGTCAGGACTCACAGTTAATGCTGCAGTTCATAGCTCCTAGCTTTGGTCTCATCTTTTCTGTAAACTGTAACATGTGGGGAACTGAGAGAAACAGATTTCCCCTAAATTCTGCCTAAATTGTACATTTCCTATCACCTAGGTTTGGATGAAGCAGCCAGCAGTGGACTGCAGATTCTGGAAACACTTTTTTGCTTTTTATTGAATATTATTTATATGGTATATCATTTATTCTGTTTCTTTGTGTTTTTGTTTTGTTTTCCCCCCGGTGCTGGGGATTGAATCTAGGGCCTTGTACATGCTAGATAAGCACCCACCTGTAACTGTATCAGTTACCAGCTAAGTTATGTTTGTTTTTATCTTTTTTTTAGCTCCAGCTGGCCTGGAACTCACTTGGATTCACAGAGATCCTCCTGCCTCTGTGAGTGCCACCACACTGTTTCTTTTCTTAAAAATTTGTTTTCTTATCCTCTCTCTCTGTCTCTGTCTCTTTCTTTCTTTTTTTTTTTTTTTTTTTCTTTTGTGATTAGGTCTTGTTATGTTAACCCAGGCTTGCCCTCAGACCGACTGACTTTGATGAATTTGAAGATGGTTGGATTTTTTTTTTTTTTTTGACTCTGTAGCCCCAGCTGGCCTGGAACTTACTATGTAGACGAGGTTGGCCTTGATCTCACAGAGATCTGTCTGCCTCTGCCTCCCGAGTGCTGGGATTCAAGGTGTGTGCCACCACACCTGGCTACTTTTTCTTAATACTACATTTTCTTTATCTTTGGAGAACTTATTTTGTCCATTCTTCTAGTTTAAAAAATTTTTAGATTTGTGTGTGTGTGTGTGTGTATGTATGTATGTATGTATGTAGATGCCCATGTGCTCCTGCATGCCTATGGAATTCAGAGAGGAGCTTGCAGGAGTTAGTCGTGTGTGTCGTGTGTCCCCCCCCCCCCCCCCCCCCCCCCGGTTCTGGGGATCTAACCCAGATCATCATCTTGGCTGCAGGCACTTTACCTGCCGTGACTACAGTGTGGTTGGACTGGGGTTCCCTTTAGCAAGTGTACCCTTTCTCTGTGCTTCAGAAGGTTTTGTCTTTAACTTTAGAAGTTTAAATATGACATGTCTTGGCTCAGATTTCTTAGATTTTCTGACTCATGGTTTGCTCATGTCTTAAAATCAGTAGGTTGGCATCTTTTGGTGTGTTTGGGAAGCTTTTAAGCCATTATTTGCCAAATACTCTCCCTGCCACCCTCTCCCCTTCTCCAGGGCCCTGCTGCACAGTACTGGGTCTTTTGCAGTTCTCTCACAGCTCCCTAAGGCTCTGATCTCCTTTTCCCCAGTCCGGTTTCCAGCTTCTGCCTGTGGCTCCAATCAGGTAGAGTCTATTGATTTGAACTTAAAGGCAGTGTCATGCTTACCCTGCTGTTGAGCCTATCTAGTGAGTTTTTAAATGTCTGTTGCTCTACTTTTCATTTCTATATTTAGTACTTTGAGAAACTTTCAGGCAAGAAAGAAAAGTTTCTCAAAGTTTCTGGTTTGTTTCAGAGTTTGCAGTGTCTCCTGCAACTGTTTTGTGACAGTTACTTTGAAATCAACCCTTGATTCATCTTGGAGTCTGTATCGGTTGCTTGTCTTTTCTTACTAAAGAGGGGAATTCTGATGATTCCTGGTCATCTTGGCTATTATAGTCAGGGATTGTGCTCTCAGACTTGAATTTTAACAGCTAGTCTCCTGTGGGGCTAGCGTGAGTTCCTTAGTTGGCTGTGGTGAATTCATGTGGGGTTCTGTGTCGTAGTCCTGTAGTTCTGGTTCAGTCTACTCCACGAGGTCCCTGCTGCCCATACTTGAGGGCATCAGGCACTTCCCAGGCTGGGTGGGTGAGGCTCTGCCTTGGGGACTGATGGTGGTGGTGGTTAGTTGTCCCTGCCTCCTAGGACCTTGCCTCCAGGGAAGAGATTTCACATAGTTCTGACTGATTATCACCCCCTTGGAGGACATCCTGAGCCCAGACAGTAATCAGACAGTGATGGACAGGACCACACCTTGACTAGGACTGCTTAATTATGCATATTTCTCTTACAACCTAAACCTGGGGCTGGAGAGGTGACTCAGCTGTTAAGAGCACTGACTGCTTTTGCAGAGGACCTGGGTTCGATTCCTAGCACCCATATGATGGATAACAACCATTTGTAACTCCAGTTCCAGGGGATCTGGCACCTTCCTTCTTCTGACTCCATGGGCACCACACAACATGGATGCATACACACATGCTCATACACATAAATAAAATTTTAAAAAATGAAATATTTTCAACTTTAAGCCTCCTGTCAGATTCTGAAGATGGATTGTCGGGGGGAGGTTACTGGACCCCTTTAGTTGTCCCATTGTGGATACATTGAATAAGTCTCCCTTCTCTGCTTCCCATTATCACTTGCCCCTTTTATTGTTGTTTGACTATCAGTGGCTGAACCGAGCCTGTTGGGGCTGCCTGTGTCCCCCGCCCCCCCCAAAAAAAAACCTACTTGGGCAACAACAAGGTTCAACAACCTTTATGGAACTCTCTAGCTGTGTCGGGAGAGGAACTTCTTGACCAGCAGATGTTTGTGGTGAGACCTTGTGTGTTGTTTTCCAGCCTATGGGGACTGTTTTAGGGAGAGGTGTCTCAGGAGCAGTGGGCAAAGAAAGCATCTTTCCCAGTGTCCCTTGGCCCCCTGCTGCTTTATAGCTAGCTAGTGACACCCCATTGATTCCCTCCTCTTCTGTGGTGCCAAGGACCAGCTAGGCTGCTTTGCCTGTTCTACTAGTAGCTACCTCCAGGCCTGGGCCCTGGTAGGGGTGGACACCCTGCTGCTGTCCTCCAAGGCAAGGTCCATACCAGCATCCTTCCCAGTTCCCCTCTGCTTGACCTTGAGATGTCCTGAGATCTGTAGCTGCACTGTGCACAGAGACAAGTAAATGGTCTGCTGGCCTTGGCCCGGTCAGAAACCTCTTCTGGCCACTCAGATTTGATTCTGCTGGTATTGCTGTGCTGCTCATTGTATTGTGGGTTCCCTTTTTAGACCTGCTGGCATTTTTTTAGTGATTGCATAAAGTTTACAAACATTGGAAAATTCTCTGCACTGTCTGCTCGAACACTATTTCTGCTGTGCTCTTCCTCTCTTGTTGGCCTGCAGTTCCCTGTCTGTGGCCTTTGCCCCTTGCCCTCTGCTACTGGGCCTCCCTACTCTTCATTATGGATCCTTTCTAATCCTCATCTGCTTTTCAACAGTTCATTTATAAAACTGAATTCAGCCACTACCTTTTTTTGTTGTTGTTGTTTTAAAATTTTCTTTTGTTCTTTCTATAATCTGTCATTCTTTTTTCTTTTTAAAAAATAGTTTTCACATGTCTACCAAAATTCTTGTCCATGTTTTCTTTTTCCTCTCTCCCTCCTTCCCTCCCTCCCTTCCTCCCTTCCTCCCTCATCTAATCTTGCTGGTAGTTCAGGTTTTTGCCTCTGACTTGCTGCAGCTTGTGAAGTTCTGGCATTCTTTGAGTTTGTTTGGGTTTTGCCAGGCTTCCTAAGCTGTCCTTGAGCTCACCGTGATTCAGTGCCTATCTCTCTAGTGGTGGGGTTATCGGCTGCTGTATCCTGTGTGTATCGCATTCTGACTTCCATGGCCTGCTACTCTCTCTCATAGTCATTACCATGCTGGCTGCAGTGGACCTTAACAAATGGGTCTCTTAGGCTGGCTAGGACACATTGCACACTGACCTCTCATCCCTTTCCTCCTGCTCGGGAATCTTTTCCCTCCTGGCCTCTGACTTGAAGTCCAGCCTATATACCTAAGGCTGCACTGTGCAGAGAGAACTGCGATACCTTCTTTGCCTTAGTGCCTGTTCTACTGGTGCTGGGTATGTTGGTTTTGGTGGCTCTCCCTGGTGTGTTTGGGTGGAGGAGGGGTGGCTGCACAGTTACCAACCTCTCTTGGCTGCCACTCAGTTTCTTTGGCTTGCCTTCCTTGCCTGCCCAGCACCAGGTATACATACCATCAGTCTGCCTGGCCCAGCTTCCACTCTCACTGTGTCCTTTCTGTGCGACTCAGCTCCTATGGACACTGGTTTCTCGTGTTTGTATGTTAGATGCAAATGCTGTCTCTTTTGTGTACTTCTGAGCCCCTTAGGAAAGCCTCCCTCGGGCACACAGGTGCTAATTCTTAGCCATGAGTCCAGACTAGAGCTCCTCTTCCTACCATTGTCATCTTTTGGGCCCTGGTCCTGGTCCTGTCCTATGTTGGCTGGTGTCTGGGCTTGTCCTTTTGTCCTCTCTTCTGTGCTGGGAGCAGAAGCAGACTGTATCTCTTTGACCTTTACCTTCCCTTACCCCCGACCCAACCTGTAAGAGTCCATCCCCTTACACATGCCAGAGTACAAGCCTGCCGCTGGCCTGACAGCCTGCTGAAGGGAAGGCATGTAACATGTGCTCAGTTAGGACTTGTTGAATGAGTTAGTGACACATAACACTTGTTTTTCCTATGCAGTTCTGACTGTTGTCTATTAACATTGTCTGATAAGGGCCATTCTTATGTTCTCCTCCCTTGGCCTCTCCCCTCCCACAAGTGCCAGGCTCTGTGCACGCTCCTGTACAATGCTCTGTCATATTGAAGTTGTCTGCTGGCATTATTTAGTCCTTTCAGAGTCTTGGAGCCTCCACTGAGGGCAATGGCTCCTGCTTTCTTCTGAGGCCCCAGTGTGTTCATGCATTTCCCGGTTTGTGCAGGTGTTTAGTGATTGTCAAGTAGATGATTATAACAATTGTCCATGCATTTCTCGGTTTGTGCAGATGTTTAGTGATTGTCAAGTAGATGATTGTAACAAATTCTCCTACTGGTTTGTAGAAGTAAGAAAAAAGTCACCTGAAATAGACTGGGAGGCATTTAGGATATTTGTTCTACCAGCAGCTGTTGACTTCTAGATATCAGAAGCCGAGTGTCCACACACAGCATCTGACATAGGCTGAGCTGGCTGTCTATGAACAGTTACTGTCTGGTGGACTGGGATGAGTGAGGCTCTGTGGACAGTTGCTGCCCTAGAGGGCCAGGAAGAGGAGGGTCCATTGCAACATGGGCCTTGGGCCATGGCAGATTCTAACTGGAATGGAGGGAGCTCACAGGCTGTGCCTGACTGGGCTGGACCTGGGACTGCCGCCTAGCCTATAGCATTGTCCTGGCTCCTTTTCATGAATCCGAAAAGTATGGTAATTGCTTACATGATTGTTTGTATAGGGTCCAAAGTGCTGATGACATGACTACTTCAGGCTTACTGTCAGAAGTGACCCAGGGAAACATTCCTATCTGGCTTTGGGTCTGGCTGCTTGTTCCTGTCTTGCCACATACTGTGTTCATGCTGCATGTGTCTTTGCATTGTGGCTGTGAGCTCTATCATCCACCCTAGGGGGCTTCCTTTGCCTCTGTCTAAGACCAGCTCTCTCTTGTGCCTGTGTTGTGTCCCATCATCTCCTTGTCCCCCTTGCCACAGAGCAATGACACTGTGGGGTCTGTCCTCAGTTGTGCTATTTCTGCTCTTAAAGAGGAGACTGCCCAGTTTTCCAGTGAGAGGAGAGATTGGTCAGTCATGGTGGCTTGAAGTACTCAATATATCACATGGAGATGCCACATTAGGTGGTTCAGGGGATGGCTGAGGCTGGACTGTGTATTGGGATAGCCATGCATGCTTGATCTTTCAAGTCCGGATGTCACAGGAGGTGATGGGGTGTAGTCCCTCGGGGTGAGGTAGGACATGCTCTTTAGTATTTGGACACACAAGAAAGAACAGGAAAGAGCCTGAGGTGTTGGGGAGGTATTCTGGAAACCAGGTGAAGGGTAACTTGCCAAGAGCCCTGACTGCTAAACTTGCTGGTGGTTGTCATTTGAGTAAAGTGAAACCAAGGTGATGCTTACCTCCATTTCCCTGTAGCAGCATGAATTGGGTTGGGGACTCCCCAGCGTGGAGCTTTCCCTGACTTTACTTGTTCAGAACCAGATCTCACAGTCTCTACAGATGTGCTCCGCGGTCTCCCACCTGTGCCTCTCCTCTCCTTTTGTTCTGTTTACAGGGCACTACAAGATATTTCCTTAGCTCTCTAAGCAGGCAAACAGAGGCCTTCCCATGTGTAACACACAGGGCCCATCCTTCTGTTGCTGAAACTGTAGTTGACTTCAAAATATGAGGTTATTGGATGTGGTCATCGAGTGTGGGATTTGACATGCACTAAGCCTGGGTGGGCTCTCCAGCCTTCCAGAGCTGGAGCTAGTGCTTAGTCCTGTCTACTAGTCAGGTTGCTGTAGTGACCAAGTTTTATGTGCACAACAGTGCTTCAAAGCTGTGTAAAACTCTGGCCATGCTATTTAGACACAAGAATCAAAAACGAAGTGTTGGGATTATGGGGCAGGGCTAGCGAGATGGCTCAGTGGGTAAAAAAGCTACTTGTCCTATAAGCCTGACAACCTGAGTTCAAGCCCAGGAATGCACATGAAAGTGGAAGGTGAGAACCGACTCCACATGTGCACGATGGCACATGTCCCCCACCCTCAAAACATATGCCTAGTAATGATGACATTTCTTAAAATGTGAGGCAATGACAAGGATCCAGAGACCTGTACTCAAACTTGGTTCTCAGAAAATAGTACCTACAAGAAGCAGAAGGAAAAGGGAGCAGGAGGAGGATGCTGCCCCATTGTGTGTGTGGGGTCCTCTGAAGAGTGGCTCTTTCTTACATTGGTGTCAGTGTCTGGGCTTGACACAGGATGAGGAACCTGGGTGTCCACTGGTAGTGTGGTGAAGTGGAGTCCTCCAGTATTTTTCCACCTGTTGGTTTGCATGCTGGATGTTGGCAGTGTCACTCAGCAGCCCTTCTTGCTAATAGTGGCTTTCTGAACTCTTCTGGAGGTGGGGATAGTCTGAGAGGACCGGTCTGTTCTATGCAGTTGAGGATACTGAGATACTGAAAGGTCTGGGATCTTGGGTAAAGGAATGAGATTCTTCTTTGAGACTTTTTCTACAGCTGACAGTATTGATAATTGAGGCTCAAAGAGGGTGTAGAACCCGTGGCAAGACACTGGGCTCTGCAGTGGTGTGTGTACTGTAAGGCAGTAAGTGCATAGAGATTTGAGTACAGTTGGTTCCAGCTTCCTGTGACATTGGGTGTGTGCATCCTTTTTCTGTGCCTCAGTTTTCTTGTCTGTAGTGTGAACACATTAGTCCTAGTTCAGTAGAATTACCATGATTAAGTAGAGTGGTCCAGGTAGATAGTGATGCTTCCTGAACCACAGATGAGTAAAGTTTGATTGCTGTTCTGTCCTGGTTATAGCACACCAGAACTGGTTCTCTTCCATAAAGATGAGGCTGTTGAGCCTCTGTTTCCTCTGATCCTGACATTGGAAAGAGGACATGCAGTGCTTCCTCTCCAGAGCTAATGCAGCTGTGGCTGCAGCCCCTTCCTCCGGGGTCGCAGCCACACAAGCACTGTAGGGCTTTCATGTCCTCACATTGCAAGTTCAGGTGGTGGTAGCAGCTGTAAAATACCCCCTCTTGCCTCTTCCCATGATAAGCTCTGTCAGTTGGCACCAGACCTCTGTGTGTGATTGTCATCAGGTTGATAGGTTTGTGCTGAAAGGTGCTCCTCATCCTGCTGGTGATACTCAAGACAGAAATGTGCATGGCCACTCACCAGTGCTCTCTCTTATCCTAGACAACATCCCAGAGGATCTCAGAGACCCTTTTTACATCGACCAGTATGAGCAGGAGCACATTAAGCCACCTGTCATCAAGCTGCTTCTCTCCAGTGAGCTGTATTGCCGTGTCTGCAGCCTCATCCTGAAAGGGGACCAGGTGGCCACCTTACAAGGGCACCAGTCTGTCATCCAGGCCCTGTCCCGGAAGGGCATCTATGTGATGGAAAGTGATGACAGCCCTGTGACAGATGCCGATCTCAGCCATGCGCCTATTAAGATGGTGAGTTTCTGACAGCATATCATCTGTCCCTTCTAGCTTGGCTGAGCATGCAAGGCTCAGTGTCCTGCTGTCAGGTGAGAGATGGTGAGGTCCGCCTGTGTGCACTGGCAGTCCTTAATGACATGCCTGTATTTTTAGGTGTGTCATCATTCTGGATGGAGCAGCTTGCTTTGGGCCCTTCCTCTCACTGTGACAATGAAGTGAAATGTGCACATGTGACTGTGGTGGGGTGTGCGCTCTTCAGTTCATCCTGCTGGGCGGCTGCACCAATACCCAGAATCAGTGGCCTGGTCCTTCTCTGAGGCTGTGCCACTGTTGTGCCTCTTCACACCAGGCTGGCACTGAGCCCACTGGATCCCCGAATTTCTTTTGTTAGCCTGTTCCCTGGCATTTTGCGTGCTATGGGTCTTTTGCTCAGTTTAAGGGTGATGTATTGTGGATGAAGAAACATTTTCTTCACCCTCTGAAGAGACTGCATGAAGACAGAGTGTGATATATAGGGCTCTGGTGGCAGTCTAAGGACTTGGGAGGCAGAGGGAGGGAGCAGTGTCTTCCCATAGCTTTTCCGGGGTTATAGAGGAAGTGCATAGGCTGCTGATGAGGAGATGAGGACCCTGGTCCCCCATTGCAGACTGGAGCAGTGATGAGAATGGACCCGTCCCAACCAGTGACGTATCTTCATAGGGAAGCCTGGAAGAAAGTTTTCCTGCATTGGGATCTAGTGGAGGAGGAGGTTTATTTTAGGGTGCTGACTGTTGTCTCTGTCCCCAGAGTGCCCACATGGCGATGGTGGACGCCTTGATGATGGCCTACACTGTGGAGATGATCAGCATTGAGAAGGTAGTTGCCAGTGTCAAGCGCTTTTCCACATTCAGTGCCTCAAAAGAGCTTCCGTACGACCTTGAGGATGCTATGGTGTTCTGGATCAACAAGGTGAGTGCTGTCCAGGTCTCCTCTGGATTGAGAGTTTTTACTTCCTGTTCCTGGGACATGGCCACTGTGGCTGTCATTTGGAACTGCATAATATTGTGTTGAGCTAGGTGTTCATAGTTGTTGAATTAGATAGGCTTGATTCCAGATTGGGGCAAATTGGGGTTTGTGTTTGGAAAGACGAGAATATATATAGTTGGAGCTAATTCATGTGTTTCCGTTTTTATCTTCAGTACCTGTGTGCAGCAAAAGAACACTCAAATTTTCTTTTTTAAAGATTTAGTTATATACTGGGCACGGTAATACCTTTACTTTAATCCCAGTACTTGGAAGGCAGAGGCAGGAAGATCTCCATGAGTTCAAGGCCAGCCTGGTCTATGTACTGAGTTCCAGGCCAGCAAGGGCTACAGGAAGACCCTGTCTCAAAAAGACCAAAAGAAAAAAAGAATTTATTATTTTATGTTTTTGTGTTGGCCAGTGCTGTACCTGCCTACTCTGCTGCCTATAAGACTACCTCTTTGTGTGACATTCTATCTGTGTAAGAAATGACATGGTTATTATAGAAAGTATGGACAAAAGGACAAAATATAAATTACCTGTAATCTTGCCATCTGTGAGTGACATTTGATAACCTTGCAGTTTTTTACTTGTTTGCATGTGTAAAATGGATACATAAACTTAGAAACATAGTTGGAGCTTATCTAAGTACACCGTATCAAGTGAGATTGGACAGCAAGGTAGAGTGAGCGCTTCTTCCTCTTTGGACCATGACCTGCCTCAGACTTGCTGTAGGGCCCCCTCTCCTCTGCTCTACTTAGTGCCTTCCTGGATGGCCACTGTGATCCCCTGAGATCCTGTTTCTGCCCGAAGAAATGTTACAGTGAACATGTTCTTTATTTTGCCTGACCTTTGCTCCCAGCACTGGGAGGCAGGACATCTTTGTGAGTTCCAAGCCAGCTAGAAATGCACAGTGAGATCCTCTGTCAAAAAAAAAAAAAGGTTCGTTTTTTTTAAAGGTTTGCTTTTTGGCCGAGTCAAATTTTGAAGATTTTATCAGCCTTCTTGCGTGGCTGATCTCTGAGGGTGTCTTCTTTTCATGTTCTTCCTTTTTGTTCTTTCTGGTCTTTTTGAGATAGGGTCTCCCTGTAGCCCCATCCAGCCTGGAACTCATGGAAATCTACCTACCTGTGCCTCCCGAGTGCTGGAATTTAAGGCGTGTACCACTACGCCTAACTTTTTCAGTGAATTAGGTATTATTAAATAGTATCTGCCGCTTTGAAAGATGGAAAGTAGAAAGTAGAGTTTTCTTTTTCTGTAGGTAAGTTGGAATTTAATTTTTAAAAAATTTATTCGTCTTTTATATGTATGAGTGTTTTGCCTGCATGCATGTAAGTGTGCCAATGTTGTATGAAGCCATGGAGGCCAGAAGAAGAACTGGAGTTATAGATGGTTATGAGCTGCCATGTGTGTGCTTGAACCTGACCTCAAGTTCTCTGCAAGAGCAGCTGTTAACTGCTGAGCATCTCTCCAGCTCCTGAAGTTGAATTTTTAAAGGTAGTATATTTGGTGTGGTAAAGTGCCGGTTCATGATCTTTGCCCATAATTCTTTGGGGAGGAATCAGTCTTGTGTATTCCTATGTTTCTTTGTTCTTTCTTTCTCCCTCTTTTTTTAAATTTGTGTGTGTGTGCGCACGTGTGCGTACACAGGCATATACATGTGTTCATGTGGGAGTGAGTGCAGGTGTGCACTTGCCATGGCATGCCTGTGAAGGTCAGAGGACAACTTCATGTATTGGTTCTTCTTGCCTTCTACCTGTTTGAGACAGGGTCTCTTATTCTGTATTCTGTACAACAGGCTAGCTGGCCCATGAGCCTCAGGGACTCCCCTATCTGCCTCCTGTCTCCTATGGGAGCACTGGGATGTTAAATGCACGCTACCCTGTCAGAGTTTACGTGTTTTTTTTGTGTGTGGGGGGGAAGGATCTGGATTTGGGTTGCTCACACTTGCTTGCCAAAAGTGCTTTTCTCACTGAGATGTTTCTCTTCTCTGAGCCCCCCCCCACTTTATTTTATTTTATTTATTTATTTAGAGGCAGGGTCTTATATAGCCCAGATTGGTCTTGAACTTACTGTGTAGCTGAAAATGCCTTGAATTCTGATTCTTCTGCCTCTACCTCCCAGGTTCTGGGAGTATAGACATGGGACATTGTGCCTGGCTGTACCATATTTTGAGTGAATACACTGTATTTCGTCCATGGTAGACATAAGGGATTTAGGGTGTGATAAATGGTGCTCACTGCTCACATAGCCTTCTATCCTTGTTTTTGAGTCAGGAAAACGTGGGCATTCTGCTGTCAGACTGGAGCTCTACGCCATGGCACCCTTTGCACAGCTCTGTTGCCTTTCTGGGATGGCACTTTTTTCCTGCTTCAGTTTTCATAAATGTTTTTTCCTTACCTGATACTTGTATTTAATGGCTATTTCCTGAGCATTTTCGTGGCCACTTATAGTCCTTACTTGCCTTTTTCTCTTTGGTGTGGCTTCTCTGGTAGTAGCTGAGTCATAGGCTTTCTCCCTAGCCAGAGCCCTCAGATGCAGCATGTGGTCTTGGCTAAATGTTCTCCCCACTCTGCATCCAGGGTAAATCCTCAGTGTCCAGCACAATGGAGCTCCCTTTTGACTTTCATGTTTGCTGTGTTCTTAGAGATCTTCTGTGTGGCTTTGCAGATAGCTCCCAAGCTTCGGCTCTGAGACCTGTCTCATGCACTGAGTTCTCTTTGTGGGCCTCTCTGTGTATTAGTCACTTCTCTGTTGCTGTGATATAAACACTGACCAAGGGAACTTATAAAAGGAAGAGTTTATTTAGCTTATGGTTCCATTGGGACAAGAGTCTCTCTTGGCAGGGAGGCATGACAGCAGAGGTTGCTGGAGCAGATGCAGAAACTAAGCACTCACATCTTCAAGCAGACACAGGAAACAGAGCACGACTGGAAATTGGCAAAGCTTAAGAACTCTCTAGTGACCTGCTTCCTCCAGCATGGCCACACTTCCTGAGACCTCCCCAAACATTGCCACCAACTGGGGACAAAATACCCAAATGCTTGGAGCCTGAGGGGGACATTCTCATTCAAACCACCACATTTGGGACTCTGTTGCACTAGTCTAGGTGGCAGCAGCCTCCTCTGCATGCATGTCTGCTGTCCTGGACTTTGTTGCGTTTTGTCGTTGTGTTTTGAGACAGTTTCATCATGTAACCCTAACTGACCTGGGAACTTGCTATGTAGACCAGGATGGCTTGGTATTGATAGAGATCTACCTGCCTTTTTCTTCTGAGTACTGGGGTTAAAGGTGATGTGTATCACCAAACCTCTCCTGATCTGTAGTCTCTCACACACTCAGGAACACCTCTGAGATGCAACCTTTCTGCATAGCCTGGTCTCCCTGCCCACATGATTGAGCACTCTGACATAGGACTGCAGCTGAAGAGGTACCATCATCCAGCTCTCTGTGCTGAGTGACCTGAATTATATCTGGTGATCCTTTAGTTCTTTTTTCCCAGGTGCTCTGAAATTGTACCATGTCCCATCTTCTTGGAGTTCTTTTAACTTTGTGTGTGTGTGTGTTGTATGCACGTGTATATGTATGTATATACATGTATGTGTGTGTCCATGCATAAGTGCATTTGAAGGCCAGAGGTTAAAATCTTCCATCTTTCTCTGCCTTATTTTTGCGATAGGGTCTCTCTGGAGCTCCCTAATTGGGTAGGCAGGCTGGCCAGCAGGCCCCAGGGATCCTGTCACCACCTCCACAGTACCTGGCTTTTTGAGTGGGTGCTGGGAATCTGAACTTAGGTCTTCATGCTTGTGCAGCAAACACTGTGCCTACTGAACCATCTTCCTGGCCGTTTGAGTTCTTATTGATGTCTAGTGGCTTAAAAATTGCTTTACTGAAGCCTAGCATAACATGGGGCACCTGGGCCTGATCCTTTGCATATTAATAGATCATGGCATTCTTTTAGCAGCCACACTCAGAGTGCAGTTCTGTGCTCTCTGCAATGAATCACCCTTCTCCCCACAGGCCCAGGCACATTGTGCATCTGCACTCTCAGTGGGATTAGTTTGCTTCATCTGGGTTTTGAGCCAAGTGCAGTTGTGTGCCATGTGCCCTTCGTATGCCTGGCTTTCACTGAACCAAAGGTGTCTTCCTGTCAGTAGTTTGTTCTGCTTGTGCCTTATCTGTGCCATGATTTGTTTCTCATTCACCTGTTGACGGACATCTTGGTTGTTTCTAGTTTTTACCTATTTGTACGAAGCTGCTAAGGCATTTGCTTGTGTGTTTTTGGTGCTGGTGCCATTTCTTTGAGTAATACTCAGGAGTAGAGTGGCTGGATTGTATACCTGTATACAATTTAAGTATTTTAGCATATTTAGTTAAGACTTTAAAGAAACTGTCAGAATATTTCGAAAGTGATATGCCGTTTTGAGCTCTAGCATACAGGGGTTCTTGTGGCCCTAGCTGTTGTGGCCCTTGGTCCTTTGGTCTTTTGACTGTTGCCATTGTGTGGATGTGTAGTGGAGTCTCATGTATTTCCCTGATGTATATTCCTTTGTCAGGTCTGTGTGTGTATGTCCATCTGTCTGTCTGTCTGTATTGTTGAGGGAAGGTCTTGCTTGAACTTTGGTCCTCCCACCTCAATTTCCTAAGTATTGAGATTACAAGTGAGTGGTTCCATGCTGGTTTTAACTCACTTTTTAATTGGGTCATTTGTTTATTAAGTTTAAAGAATTTAAGAGGGTTGGAGAGATGACTCAGTGGTTAAGCACACTGGCTGCTCTTGCATAGCACCTGAGTTTAGTTCCCAGCACTCACATGGCAGCTAACAACCATCCTAACTCCAGTTCCAGGGAATCTGACGCCCTCTTCTGACCTCT
Organism: Eospalax fontanierii; assembly: GCA_035773235.1. Taxonomy (NCBI): domain Eukaryota; kingdom Metazoa; phylum Chordata; class Mammalia; order Rodentia; family Spalacidae; genus Eospalax; species Eospalax fontanierii. Next base: position 62,694,217 of record CM069541.1, read on the forward strand.
TCGGGCATTGCATGACACAGGTGCACTTATACATGTGCAGGCAATGCACTCATACACATAAAAAGACAAAGAACTTAAGAGTAATGAGTACGTGGAAATTAAGAGCCTTGTTAGGAATGTGCTATGACTTGGTTCCCTCAGTCTGGCTTCCTTGCCGTTTCTTAGTAATGGTTACCAAAAAGCAAAGACTTGCATTTATTTAGCTAAGAGATCTCTGCCTGCCCCACCCCAAAACTGAAAATTGCTCCTGTGCTTCTAGAGGTTCGGTGGTCTTAGCTCCATTTTGACCTCTCTGATGGCTCTTGAGTTTGTCATCTGTTCACGAGGCTTGGGAAGGGAAGAGGATCACCTGCTCTTTGCACAAAGCAGTTGAGAAGCCGTGGCAGGCTTTCTTTCCTTTGCGTGTCTCCGGCCTTTCTGTTGCTCTGTTGGGAGGCAGTTGAGTAGCACCTGGGAGTCTTTGTCTCTAGATGCTCGCTTTCCTCTGACCTGGTGACCAGTTCCATGGTAACTAATGTCAGGTGATCTGTACTTAAACAAACAGTAGTCTGTAGTAGTACTTGAATTTGGGCAATGCAAGGCTTTGAACAGAATGCTTTTTGTTAAGGAAGGAATTGTTTTAGCTCCGGCAGGTTGTCTGCATTCTTCATGAATTTCTGAATCAACTTGGTTTCTACAAAAAGCACTTGGAATTTTGATTTGAAGTGTATTAACTCTAGGTCAGTGTGGGGAGTATTGCTAGGTCAGTGATGTTGAGGTCTGCTGTCCATGGACATACTTTATCTCCAGGGTACAATTTTTTATATAGTTTATTGAATTTATCACTGGAATTTCAGTGGTTTTGGTTGTGTTTCCTAATTCCATTTTCTAGTTACTTGTTGCTAGTCTACAGAAATACAGTTAACAATTTGTATATTGACTTTATATTTTTGTGATCTTGCTAGCTTTTTTCTTAATGGTATAATGGCATTACCTACAAGGTCATGTCACCAGTGTGTAAAGACTGTCGTACTTCTTTCTAATCTGTAGGCTTGTTATTTTATTCAGTTTTTTGCGTAGCTTAGGCTGGTTTCAAATTCACTATGTCTCCAAGGATGATTTTCCTGGTGCCTCTGCCTCCAGGGTTACAGGTCTGCGATACCACACTGGGTTATTTTTTTTCTTTTAATTAAAAAAAATAAATTTCCCTTATGGAATGGCTAGGACCTCTTGTAGAATACTGAGTGGAAGTGGTAAACGAAGATATTTTGTTTGTTCCTGTCCTAGGGGCTAAGCATTCATTCATTACCATCAGCATGGTAATAGCCACTATCCACTGTAAATTTTCATCAGTGCTTTTGAGTATGAGTATTTTTCATGGGTACACAATGAATGTTGTCAGCTGCCTTTTCTGTGTCTGTTGAGATGAAACGTGAGACTTTTCTGGTCTTGCAGTGAGTCATCCCAGTTGATGCCTGAGTACTTGACCCAGTTTAATCCCAGGGCAAATACCCACCCTTGTGTGAGATTATTGCTCTTTTATACATTGCTAGGTTGGAGTTGCTAACATACTGATGTTTTTGCTGGAGGCTGGGCAGTGTCTGAAAAGTATCTCGCACTGAGGCCCACACTGGCCTCATACTGGCCTCAGACCTGATGCCTTGCCTTCTGAGTGCTGGGATTGCAGACATGTGCCCTGGACTGGACTTTTGTGTCAGTGTCTTGACAGATCGTGACCTGCAATTTTTTTTTTCTTTTTAAGACAAGGTGTCTCTATAATTCCATCTGGCCTGGAACTTGCTATGTAGACCAGGCTGACCTTGAACTCACAGAGAAGTGCCTGCTTCTGCCTCCCAATTAAGGGCCGGTGGCACCTTGCCCAGCTGCATTTTTTTTTTTTTTTTTATAATGAACTTTTTTCTTGTTTTGGTATTAGGTTGATGCAGACCTCAGAACAGTTGTTGGACAATTTTCCCTTTTCTGTTCTATGTATTTGAATGTGATTGGTTTTATTTAATTCTGAAACCTTTGGACTTGCTAGTGAGACTGTCTGAACGTGAAGTTGTGAATGGTGAAGTTTTAGTTGTGAATTTTATTTCTCTGCATTTATTGAAGTTATTTATTTAGACTTTCCTATTTAATTTTGTGTCAGTTTTGATAATTTGTGGCTTTCAAGGAGCTTATCAGTTTTACTCACACAAGCCTCTTTTTCCCTTTCGGCGTTGCTGCAGTCAGTGTTTCCTGATGCTGATTCATACCTTTTTTTCCCCTTTGATTTTCCTGACATCAGCTCTACAAATCACCTTCATTTCTCTACTGTTTAACATTTATTCTCTTCTTTTGCCTTATTATTTTTCTGTTTATTTTGCTCTCTCTGTTTTTATTTCTTTTACCTTAAATTTATTTGTTTAGCAACAGAATCTCACTCAGCTCAGGGTGGCCTTGAGCTCTCAGTGTTCCTCCTGCCTTAGCCTCCCAAATGCTAGGGTTACAGGACACCACGCCTACCTTGTAGGTTATGTTTTTGGCACGTAATAATTGAATGTGTTGGTTCAGTACAGTGTGAGGTTTCAGCATGTGTGTGCACTGTGTAGTGGTCAGACTTGAGCATAGCTGCCCTCTCATATCATCCTCTGTGAGCACACACAGCCTGTTTTCTAGGCTGGGCAAGAAGCACAGTGGCAGAGTGCTTGCCTGGTGTGTGTGTGTATAAGGGGTGGGCTGGGTTCAATGCCAGCACTAAAAACAAAGAAGCAAAGTAAAATCTAATAGCTATTTGGAGACCTGGTGCATCTTCTTCCTAAGAGTTAAGGAAGGAAGCCGGGTGTGGTGGCGCACACCTTTAATCCCCAGCCGAGGCAGGTGGATCTCTGTGAATTCAAGATCAGTCTGGTGTACATAGTAAGTTCCAGGCCAGCTGGGGCTACAGGGAGATCCTGTCTCAAAAAGACAAAAAAAGTTAAGGTAGAAGGTAGCTAGCTCATCAAAACTTTGTGTGCTCCGCATGTGAGCTTTTAAAGCTGGTGGCTCTCTTCTATGGGGTATATTTCTTGGAGTGGTGAATTCTTGTTTCATCAGTAGATGGCCTGGAAAAGTTTTTGTTTGTTTGTTTGTTGACTATTTGGAGGGGAATTCATTCCAGATACATTTTTTGTGTGTTTTTTTTTTTTTTTAAAGAGATTTATTTGTGTTATTTTTAATTTTGTGTCTGTGTACATAGGTATGTGTGCAGGTATGAGTGCAAGTGCTCATGGAGGCCAGTCACTTCAGATCCCCAAATCCCCTGGAGCCAGATTTACAGGTAGTTATAAGATGCCTGACCTGGGTCCTGGGAACCATACTTGAGTCCTCTGCAAGAGCAGCAAGTATCCTGAACCACTGGGCCATCTCTCCAGCCCCTGTGTTTTGATTTCTGGCTTGATTCTGTCGTATGAGTTGTGTCCTGAGGTGATGTAAGTCCTACTGCTGGCTGGTCGGGTTTGGGCTGTGGGGCTTACACTTGTTGAGGGCTCCTAGCTCCTGGGCTCGTTCTCTAGGACAGGAGCACCACGGCAGTGTTGCCTGTTTCATGCTTCGGGTCTGTTCGTTGCTCTGGTTTTCAGTCTGCTTTTACGTTCTGATTAATTAACCCCTTGTCTCTAAGCAATGTCTCTCATCACCAGTGATAACCCTTGTCCCTGGAGATGCCTGTGTTTAGAGCCCAGTGGTTCTTCCAGCTGACTTGAGAGTGGCATCGGTGTGGCATCTCTCTTTCATTCCTCATAGTTTTGTTTTCATTTTGTTTTGTTTTGAGACAGGATCTCCCTATGTAGTCCTGGTTGGCCTGGAACTCTCTAGATAGACAGTCTGCTTAGAACTCACAGAGATCTGCCTTGGCCTTGTCGTCGGATAGCTCCATTAGTTTGGGGTTGTGCCTGTGGCAGGGTTTTACTCCATGTGACCTGACATCTGATTATCTTCTCTTCATCTTCCCTTTTTTTCTTGTTTTCTTATTTTGGGTTATCTGTAGTTCTCCAGTATTTCTTTCTTGAGACAGGGTCTCCCTGCATATCCTTGGCAGGTCTGGAACTCATTTTGTAGACCAGGTTGGTCGGAACTCCCAGAGATCACCCACGTCTGCCTTCTGAGTGCTAGGACTAAAAACCAGCACCACTGCACGTGGCCATTCTCTAGTTTCTTAAGAGTTGCTGAGGGTCATGGCCTGCATCGTTAGGTTGCTGGGGGCTGCTGTCAGCAGAACCATGTCCTTCATGGTAGCCAGAGGCAGTTTCTCTTGGGGCCATTCTGAGCCACCCCACCCAGTTACCATCTTTCTGCTCTCGGCAGTCACTTGTTTATCTTGTGTCATTTTGTACTTAGCATAGTCTTTGCTGTGGAGGCCAGTGTTGGCTGTGCTTCCTTGTACCTGTGCCCTGACCCGGTGAAGGGTCAGTGCAGGTGCCTACATGCACAGAGGTGGAGTTGCTTGATATTTTAGAGACTTAGCTATAATTTTTGGTTGGGGGCAGCATTTTTGAGATAGGGTCTCTCTGTGCAGGCCTGGAACTCACAGAGATCTGCCTGCCTCTGCCTCTGCCTCCGAAGTGCTGGAATTAAAGGCACATACCACCGCACCTGTCTGTGTTCTTTCTTTTTTAAAGGACTTCTCTCTCTCTCTCTCTCTCTCTCTCTCTCTCTCCTCTCTCTCTCTTTCTCTCTTTCTTGCAGTGCAAGTGAAGGCCAGAGGAGGATGTTTAGTGTGATTTTATTCCATAAAATAGGGTCCCCCAGTGATCTTCCTGTCTCTGCCACCTACAGTGAGATGTACAACAAGCATTCTCTTTTTTTTTTTTTTTGTCTTTTTCAGACAGGGTCTCCCTGTAGCCCCGTCTAGCCTAGAACTTGCTATGTAGACAAGGTTGGCCTCAAGCTCACAGAGATCGACCTACCTCTGCCTTCTGAGTGCTGGGATTAAAGGCATGTGCCACTGTACCTGGCCTTCAGCAAGCATTCTTAACTTTCAGCCATCTCCCCAGACTATTTCGTGAGACAGGGTATCATATATCACAAGCTAGCCTAATACTGGCTGCTGCTGTGTTATTGAGGATGGACTTGAATTCCTGATCCTCTTCCCTCTACCTCCCAAGTGTTACACCTGATTTATATAGTTCTGGGGGTCAAACCCAGAGCCTCAGAAATATCAGGCAGACACAGTACCACCGAGCTATACCCCCAGTGCCCACCTCCCATCCCTTTCCCTTTTTTCTTTCAGTCAAGATTTTACTGTATACTGTATACTGGCCTAGGAATCACTACATAGCCCAGGCTGACCTCAGACTCCTAAGTTACGGGATACCAGGTGTGTACCACCATATTCAGCTTAGTGTTGCTCATGTGTAGTCTCTGGCAATGTCTTAGATTTCTAGGGTCCCCGGGCCCTGTCTGGGGAACTGGCTGGTTTCTAGCCATATTGGTTCCCACCTTATAACGTTTGCAGCATTTTTTAATGGACTGTTTGGCTGTTCATGAGTTCACTTAGCTTTGGCTTTCCAGGGACGGTGGTTACACTTTTCTTGAGGTGCTACAGTTGGTTAGAGGCTGTGGCTGGCAGCCTTGGTTTTTGAAGACATGGCTTCCTGGGATGGGTCTTGACCCACCTACATTCTTAAAACTTAGTATTAACTCCCATTGACACTCAAAAGATGTGTTGCATCTAGGTATCTTCTGGTCTGCATAATTGCGCAGCAAATATTTGGTATAGTTTGCTGGGTTATTTGCCTTAATTTTTAAAAAGTAATTTATATTTTCTTTTAAAATGCTCATTCCATCAAAAAATTGAAATTAATTTACATTTTAGTTGGAAATAGACTTTAGTGTACTTTTTTAGTGGTTTTACTTTCATTTCATTTTCTCTTATTTATTCTTTGTGTGAGTGTGTTGCCTGCATGTGTATAAGTGCATCCATGTCGTGCAATGCCTACAGAGCTGGGAAGAGGATGTCAGATCCCCAGGAACTGGAGTTAGGATGGTCCTTAACCACCATGTGAATGCTGAGAATCGAACCTGGGTCTTCTGCAAAAGCAGCCAGTATTCTTAACCACTGAGTCATCTCTCCAGTCCCTCATTTTCTTTCTTTCTTTCTTTTTTTTAAAAGACAGGGTCTCATATATCCCAGGCTGGCTTGGAACTCACTATGTAGCTGAGGATGATCTTGAACTTCTGATCCTCCTGTCTATATCTCCCACATGCTGAAATTTCAGGCCCTGTAGGTTTATGCTGATGACTTGGTTGGTGAGATGGCTTTAACAGGTATGCCATCTTTCTGCCAAGTCTGACAACCCGAGTTTGATCCCCAGGATATGGTGGTAGAACTGATTACTGAAAGTTGTTCTCTCCACATGTGTACCATAGGATGTGCACACACTTGTCAGGCAAGTCTGTGACCTGAGTTGAGTTCCCAGAACTGACATGAAGGTGGAAGGAGAGGACCAACTCCATGAGTTGCCCCTGACTTCAACACTCACTGTAGCATATGTACACATATGTGCACATATGCGCACACACGTGCAGACTGTTACTTCAAGTTTTTTTTTTCTTGATTTGATTTTTCAGAGTACTATTTTACTTACAAAACTTGGTTTTGAGTTATCTTTTTTGTGTTTTCTAAGTTACTTGATTTTAGTCTGTATTGACTTTTCTTGGAGTTGTAGATGTAAGGAGTTACTCACTGTATCTTTGACTCAATCCTGCTCCTTTCCTCCAGACTGCCATTCTGACCACACCTCTTTAAATACTAATATGTAGTTTTATAAACCCTGTTCATATTTTATAAATACAAAATTTTAAAAAAGTATTCTTGTGTGTGTGTACGCATGCACATGCCACTGGGAATGGTGAAGTCAGAGGCAACCCAGTGGAAATTGGTCCTCTTTTTCCATCTTTATATGATTTCTGGGGACTCAACTCAGGTCACCAGGCCTGTATGACAAGTGCTTTACCCACTGAACTGTCCACTAGTCCATAAATACAAGTTTGATATTATCTTGAGTTAATGACCCGAAGGAAGGAGATTCTTAAATTTCTGATTTTTAAGGTGCGTACAGTTCGAGTTTTATAGCTGAATTTTATTTTGTGTTAGTTTTGGATGGTCAGAGGAGGTATGACCCAAGATTAGGTAGTTTCTCAATGGGGTATCAGCTAGACTGCTTGGTGACAGTGTTGGCAAGCGTGTGCAGTGTGCATAGGATCCCATGGTGAATGGCTGCTGCTGATCATCCACCATGATCAGGGAGGTACAGTTGTCTCCTGGCAGACGCAGGCTGATGCTGACCCATTGCAAGTCTTGGGCCACATAGAATTCATCTGTTTCTGCATCTCTAATTGGCCTGATGACCCCTGTGTTTCACAGGTTAACAGTAGGTTGTGTGGGATCTGCTGGTGAAGGGGAGGTGTAAGAGCATTGGACTTCCTAATGTGTTTTCTTTCATTTTAGGTAAATCTTAAAATGAGAGAGATAACAGAGAAAGAAGTTAAGTCTAAACAACAGCTCCTGGAAAGTCCAGCTCATCAAAAGGTAAAGGGTCAATGAATTTCTTTGGAATGCACTAAGTTAATGTTTGTCGTTTTAAAGGGTTATCTATCACTACCTGCTCATTCTTTACTTTTATCACTCAAAACAAGCCAGCCTCTTGAATTCTTCTGGTGGCTGATTCTTGATGACCATAGTGAGGGGTGATACTAGGCAGCCTGTCTTCCATCCCGTCTGCCCCCCCCAACCCCACCCCCAGAATTTGTGGTTTGTGGAGCAGTAGGGGGTTGGGGTGCTGGAAGGAATTGGGAAGTTTAGTCATGGTAAGAAACATAGGAGCTGGGTTGAACTTCTGATTCAGGAGACAGGCAGAGGTTGCCTATAGTAGCTGTGCCTTTTCTCATCCCTGAAATGGCCTGTGAGGCAACGGAGGGCTGATGGGTGTCTGAAGCCCTGTGCCTGGAGCCAGTGGAAAATGCGTGCCTTGGGAAGCGTACAGATAGGTGTGTTCTGTGTTCTGGCTTTGGCCTCCTCCCCAGCCATTTTCTCTGTTGCTCAAGCCCATATGTCACTAAGTCCATTTGATGGATTGTATACAGGATGCAGCCTGACTATGGACACATGCCTCTCCTCTTGGGGCTTCCTCTCTGTGTACTGGCCAGTTCCAGTCAGCTGAGTTGGTACAAATCAGGCCAGTCCTGAGTAATTCATGGGAGACACCATGGGCAGAGACGAAGTCCTTTGTAGTTGGAGTGAACTTCCAGCCTTGGTTGGTCCCTTAACTTCCTCAAGTTCAGAACTATTCTTTGCTATTGTTAGGTATAGAATTGTAGAGGGGGCAAGTCACCTTCCAGTTGACTTGCCTGATGGTGTCATGTGTTGAGGTTGTGCACCCTGGAAAGCCTGTGCTTACCAGAGGCTGTCTCCACCTCTGCTGTGTGAGCGTGTGTGTCATGGCCACACCTGGACCTGCTGTGCTGACATTCCTTTCCACCTTCCTTCCCGCTTCCCGAGCAGTCTCCCTCCAAGTGGTATTGGAAGTTAGTGCCCGTAAGTGACCCAGGCCACCAGCCGCCATCTGCAGAGCCATCTTGTTGCCATCATGCGCTTCCATTAAAATTGCTCGCACCCAAGACTGGGTTTTGTCTGTTTGTTTAAACATCCACCTGGGGATTCTGTTAACCCTTCTCCAGCCAGAGCTGAGTGGGCTTCAGAATGTGGCACTCTGGAAGACAGTGTTTTATTTTGCCCAGATTCTTAGTGACCTCTGTGTAAGTGACCAGTGCACATAGCTGATAGGACACACTCTCTTCTAGTGGACACCAGGGAGATTGACTGGGATTTAGAGACAGGTCACTCCTTAGCCTTTTTCTTTCTGTTGTTACTTTGCCCGAGGGATGGTTTCTACCATGACTCCCCTAGTGCCCTTGCATGGGCTGTCAGGTGGGGATGGTGCTCCCCACTGAGGTGCAGGTGGGTGTAGAGAGGGCTCTTGCTGCTGTTTAGTCCCATCTCTTTCTTGTAGCCATCTGTTGGGCCTACATGAGGTCAACTCTGGTTCAGAAAGTCTGAGTTAGTCAGTTCAGATGTAGGGCTTCTGAATTATGTGTGAATTTTCATACAAAGAAAGTTTACAAACATTGGGTCAGTTAAGGGCACTGACCGCTCTTGCAGAGGACCTGGGTTCAGTTCCCAGCACCCACATGGCAGCTAACAACCATCCATAACTCCAGTTCCAGGGTATTTGATGCCTTCCTCTGATCTTTGCAGCAGGTATTGCACGACATGGATGTACTTACAAACATGCTGTCAGTACACATATATAAAAATATATATATATATATATTTAAAGAAAGTTTACAAACGGTTTGGTTCAGTAATCCCAGCTGTGTCCCACCTGGTGGCTCATTCTGAAGTAGATCAGTTTGTAACTGTCCCTATAAGAGATACCTGGTGTCAGGTGGTAGCTTTTCATATGATCTTTGGGTCAGAAATCTCTTTGCATATGGTTTTGTGTGTGCCCTCTGATTGCCTGGGTCCTGTAACTTCATTATTTGGCCCAGATTGACCTTTGGGTGCCCTCCTGCAGTCCCATGGCTGTGGGCTACAAAGGGCCCATGTGAACCCTGCTGGTAGGCCACCTTGCTTCTCCCAGTGTCTTATTGAGAACGAGGAAGAAAGCTTGCTTAATAAATATTTATATGTCTCTTAATTCTTAAGTACCAAATATGACCAAGGGAAGACTCACAGCTCTCCGGGAGGTATAAGGAATTTCAGGAAAACAGAAATGCAACTAAGAGCCATTTCCCTCAACTTCCTTTATTAGAGAGTCTGTGGCTATCTTACCATAGGTTTCAATAAATAGGCCTAGAAGAAAAAGTATAAAGATTGACAGGTTGCAGGTTATATCTGAACACTTAACAGCTAGAGTTTTGAAGATGTGTGTGAGCCAGGCAGTCATGTGAGCCTTGGGCTCTGTAGTTCACCAGCTTTATGTTACCCACACCATCCGTCCTTACTCAAGAAACCATTTGCTTTATCTCATGCCTGCTCGTTTCCTATCTGCTCTCTCTGTGGAAGCCTGGCCTGGCGCATGCTGTGATGCACTGCATGCTGGAACCTGTGGACTCTGCACGTGTGGTAAAATATGAGGCGGGTGATATGTGTTAGCCCATGCCTTGGACTCTGAGAAACAAGTTAAAATGTGTGTTGGAACAGGCTATGGACATAAAACAAGCCTTGGTGCTAAATCTAAAAGAATTTGTTAACAAAAGTTTATGCCAAGCATTATTATTGATTTTGCCACACACAGAGGTAAGAACTTGAAGCTCTGGATTTCTGAAATAATTCTTTGAGTTGACTCACTTGTAGAACTCTAAGATACCGATGTTCCTGTAGGTAGTTGCTGGCTGTCTTCTCCTGGTTTCTGTTATGAATCTTCCCTCTCTGGAGAAAATGTGGCTGGTAGGCATCCGCCCTGGGGTGCGGGTGAAGGAAAGAGAGCAGGGTGCTGCAGCTCTTGGGAGTGATTCACATGCTGAACAGCATCCATTCTGGTAAGCTCCTGCTACTGTGGGCACAGAGCCGTGGCTACCGGGCTGAGAAGACCAAGGGCTGCTTCCTCAGCTGTGGGATGAGGAGGCCTGGCCTCTGTTCTCTGTGCACCTGTGTGTGGTGCTCCAGGGCTTCACTTGCATTTTCTAGTGGCTGGCCCAGTCTGAGAGGGTTTGTCTGACCTAGTTTCTGAAATTCCTCTATTAATGCTGTTTTGTATTTTTTAAATGACCAATGTAAATGTTGATAATACTTGGAAAAGTGACTGTAGCTTGGGTCCTCCAGGCCTCTGGGTGCTCACTATTTAACTTGTTTCTCATTTGTGTGGAGTGTCAGCTTGTGATAGTATAGATGTATGTTCTGCCTCTTCTGTGTGTGTCTGCCTCCAGTGTCAGTTTAGAGTTAAGACTGGCCCTGGTAGCATTAGCAGTGGATCTTTGTGATCCAGTGTAGCCATGGAGCCGGATCCTTGGATCTGATGTATGTTCTGGGAGGGGACATCAGACACAGTCTGAGCTTTTCCAGGCAATCACTGTTGACTTGACGTGGCTCTGACTTTGTGTGAGTTCTTGCTCTAGCAGTGTGCCTGTAACATACACAAGGTGAAGCTACCTCACACGCAGAGACCATTTTCCTTTTATCAACTGCAGGTCCGCTATCGGCGAGAGCACCTTTCCGCTAGGCAGTCACCTTACTTCCCGTTGTTGGAGGACTTGATGAGAGACGGCAGTGATGGCGCTGCTCTCTTAGCAGTGGTTCACTATTACTGCCCAGAGCAGATGAAACTGGATGGTGAGTGGAGAACGCTTTCCCTGACAGCCCTGAAGGGAGCAGTGTGCATTGAACATGTAGATACTGAGAAAACCCAAGCAAGCAGCGTGGAGCAGTTGAGTTGGGATTCCAGCACAACAGAAGTGCAGGGAGCCTGAGTGCTCATGTAGCTCACACTGTGTCTGACGCAGACATTGCCCATGAAAGATATGTCCATGTGTTCTGTACTTTACCTGTGCTTCACTGTGGGTGGGGCGTGAGAATCCTTCTTACTGAAACATCTCTAGAACTCAAGCCAGGCATAGGAATGCACACCTGTAATCTCCACATTGGGAGGCTAACTTAGGAGAAATGACTTCAAGATCAATCTGGGTGACATAGAGGGTCTGAAATTAGCTTGAACTGCATAGCGAACTCTGAACTGCTTAGTGAACCCCATCTCAAAAAGCAAAGCAACTTTGTAGAACCTTATTTTGGGGATGTGAAAATCAACTATAGGTTTGGTCTGTTCACAGAATTTCTACATCCCTGTCATGTGTCTGGTGTGGTGATGTTCTTGTGCTAGCACATCTCTCTAGGTGCCTGTGACCTAGAGAAAAGGAAAAAAGCGACTGCTAAGGTGCTGTGGGAGCATGAGTTCTCAAAGGTTCAGTTTCCCAAGCACCTTCTTGTCTGGAGTGGGCAGGGAGAGGGCCAGGAACCTGGTTAGTGCCTACATTACATTGTCATCTCAGACTCAGATCTGGGATAGTTTGGGCTGGTGTTGCCCTTGCTGCAGGAACAAAAAGTACATATAGAGATGATAAGGGTTTATTTTGTGGACACAGAGGTGACTTAACAGACAGGGAAAGCCTCAGGTACCCGAAAGACAAAGCTCATTGAGGGCCCTCACATCCAGCTGGCCTTGGTTCTGTAACTAGGACCTTTTTGGGAAAAAGACTATAAAAGCCCCACCTTAACTGAGGAAAATGTGGGGAGGCTTCTCCAGTATCTGTGTCTCTGGGGACTAAGAGGAAATGAATGGGAAGGAGGCTGGGAGGCACCTCATCCATGTGGGGAATCTAGGGAAAAGGCCAGTGTCAGAAGTAGACCACTGAGTGGTAGAATGCTTGTCTAGCACAACGAGGTCCTGGGATCCATTCTGTGTGCACACTTATGCACACACACAACTCTGGAGAAATAACTCAGTAGTAGAATACTTGCTTAGCATGACTGAGTCCTTGAACTCCATCTCCTGCACCAAACACACACACAAAAGTGTGCTGGGAATATATTTCAGTGATGTAGCCGACACTGGCCTAACATGCTTGTGACTCCAGATTCCATCTACATCACCGAATCAAGTGGTCTGGTGCTAACAACTGGCCCTGTGGGAACTCCAGAGTCTTGCTGGTGGGTACACTTCCAGAAACCACTCTGGCTGGAAACACAAGCCTCCATGGAGCCCATGGCCAAAACATGGATGGCATAGAACACGGAATGCTTAGATACTAAAGGTCCTAAGGAAAAGACAGAAACTAGGGAAGGGTTGAGATAGGTGTGTCACCTGAATTTCTGGGGTTTCCCCTATCCTGCAAGTTGTAGCAGCTGGTTGACAGTTTCATTTCTTGCTTTCCTTTTATTTAGTGCAGCCCGAGCCGAGCTGAAACACTCTAGGTGTTCCAGACTGTCCTTGGACCTGTGGTCCTCTCTGCCTCAGCCTCCCAAGTTCTGGGAGTTCAGATGTACACCCACTACTCGTGAGCTTTTCCATCTCTTTAGCTTCCCTGCTTCAGTGTGCTTTCTCAGGCCTCCTTATTGATGATGTGGACAGCCCATGGGCTGTAGCAGAGCAGAAGATGGATTTGAAAAAAATGACAGAGCTACAGGAAGTTGTTGACAGAGCTGCTCGTGTCCCTGCTGAAGCTGACATGAATGGGAGTGTAGTAAGGCTAAAGACTTGACTACAAAGTTGTCAGACTCCACTCAGTTGTACCAGCCATTGTGGTACGCTGCATAAAAATAAAAAATAAAATAAATGGCAAGATGGCTCAGTGGGAAAAGAAGCTTGCTACAAAACCTGGTGACCTGAGAGGAATCTCCAGAACCCATGAGTAGTAGGAGAAAACGTATTCCTACAAGTTGTCCTCTTACCTCTACATGACATGTGGGTGGGCACACATGTACCCACACATAAATGATCAGACTACACATGAGCATCTGTAAAAAATGAACATAGGCAAAGCCACAGGAGAAAACACACCAGGTTCCAAAGCCTCCATCTGCTCCCACCAGTGTGGAACATTAAAGACCAGTAACAAAGGTGCAGCTCCTTTCCATGGTCTCCTAAGTTCCCTAGTACTTGGAGACATGGACTGAGTGTAAATGCTTCATGGGTAGAAGAGGTCATAGCTGGTAGGTAAGATGGGAGGACGTGGGGGTCGCTTTTTATCTGTTCGTTCAATGATATCACAGCCACTTAAGGACAAACTGATGTGGGTTATGAGGGGAGATGTACCACATCATGTGTGTATGCCAGAAAGCGAGGACCTTGGGAAGTAATGAACCAGTCTCATTGCAGTGGCATAGACAAAGGACATGGATGTATGTGTGCAGTCCTAGAGAAAGGAAGGGAGAACCATGAGTAGTTCTCTGATGGTGTCTGTAGAGTAAGCAGCGGAATTCTGAGTTTCTTCTTGGATGTAACTGTAGTGTGTTTAGACTAAACAAGTGGCTAGTTAAGTGGTAAAATAGAAACATAGAGGAGGTTAAACCAGAGAAGCAAGACAGTTACCAACTAGAATCCCAGAGCTACCACAGGAAAGTGCTAAGGACTGGCCACAGTGGTGCCTGGGGGCTGTCTTTGAAAGTCGATCTGTAGAGCAGTGAGAGCTTGTGTCCCCTTTTTTCCAATAACAAATCTCCTCTCCTGAGGGGTTGGGGAGTGAAGACACTGGGCACACTTGAGGGAGACTGAGCTTGGTGAAGCTGAGATCTCAGGCTCTTACATATGGGGTAGGCAGGGATGAGGTAACTAGATTCAAGGCTTTTGAATGAACTCCTTCATCCAGCCACCTGTCCTAGTAAGCTCCAGCCCTTGTTGGGTTCTGTGAGACTGATTTGCACCACATACAAAAATGGGGACAGCTTCTTCTCTGCAGAAACAGGCCTCAAGGACAAGACTCACAGGAACTGAGGTTTGGCAACAGCTGATCACTGGCAGCAAAGCCCACTTCCCAATGCCTACTTTTAACTGTGAACTGTGACCTAGAATCCCCTGACATTGGAGGAAATCCCTGACCTGAACAAGCACTCAGGCCACAGAGATGTTGCAGAAGACAGCAGTGAGAGAGTGGGGACCTAGGAGGTGAGAATCTGGAAGACTGTCACAGAGATAGGGCCACGTTAGTTTCCACAGAGCACTGAGGAAGTACACATTTGGTGTCTGAAGTATAAAAATCCACTAAAGACAAGAGTAGAGAGAAAAAAAACTCCTAGAACAGCCAAGACATGAAAGCAGGACAGGAGCTCCAAGGGGAGGAGACAGCAGAGACCCCTGGAGAGGACTGCATTGAGAAGGAGGTCCTGTGAGACAGCAGCAGATCCCTCAGACAGGCAAAGTCCTGACAGTAGGATAGCCCCCTCCCCAGGGGGGTGCATAGGGTACTTGATCATCTTTGTGGCATTTTAAAGACAGTATATCTCGCTGGGTGAGGTGACACAGGCTGGCTGGGACTACAGGGAAACCCTGTCTCCAAAAGCCAAAAAAAAAAAAAAAAAGTGTATATTATTGAAATAAAAATTTTAAAGTAACAAAAGAGAAAATTTAAGAAAAGAAAAAAATACGTAAAAACTAAAGTTCTTTTTGTCTGTTTGCTTTGTTTTGAGTCTCACTGTGCAGCCCTGGCTGGCCTGCATTTCTCTGCCTGCCTCTAACTCCCAATGCTGGGATTAAAGGTGTATACCACCAAATTGGTTAATAAAGTAGATAATCTTCTGGAAAGGTTAGTCAAGGAAAGAGGGAAAAGCACAGAATGGAAACATGCAGGTCTAGTAGACACCAAATGGAAGTGCTGAGATTTGAGTGCTCATAGTTCATGTGACATGGACTGACTTGCTGGGCCAAGAATGGGAACTCTAGAGGTCCATAGCTGTAAGGCAGTTGGACTCTGAAGCCAAGAAAAGTATATCCTTCTGGGCTGGCTTTGTGGGAACTTTTTGCAGAAGCATTTTACTAAACTTTGAAGGAATTGGCAGTTATACTAATCACTTTTCTGATGCTGTGATAAGACACCAAGACCAAGGCAACTTGCAGAAGGAAGAGTTTATTTGGCTTACAGTTACGGAAGGATTAGAGTCTATAATGAAAGGTGAGGGGAGGAGACATGGAAGCAGGGGTGTCCAAGAGCAGAAGGCTAAGCAGTCACATCTTTAGGCAGGCACAGCAAGCAGAGAGTGACTAGAAATCTGGCAAGGCTTAAGAACCCTCAAAGCCACCCTGTGACCTGCTGCCTCCAGCAAAGTTGCATCTCCTAAAACCTGCCCAAAACAGCGCCACCAACTGGGGACAAAATATCCAAATACTTGGAACCTGTGGTGGACCCTGTCATTCAAACTGTTATAACAGTTTCTGTGGCTTATAAATTGTGCCAGAGATGATTATCCATCACTCTCTAGGAAGAGAGCACCATAAGTCAGTTACGGCTGCCTGCTTGGTCTTGTTACCACAGGCTAAAAATCTTGTTCAGAGTACTAGAAGACAAGATCTGACAGCCACACCCTCTCTACAGGATCATTTTCGTAGGTGCAGTTCCTTGACCTGCCAGCGATGAGTCTAGCTGGTGGTGGCTGTGGTTCCCCAGGCTGCTGTGGCTGTGCATCTGAGAAGACACCTGTTCCTTGTCAGTGGGTTGGGGGTGGGAGGCCAGGAGGAGGAGGAGCCCTGCATGTGGCATTGGCCGTGTGTGCAGTGTGTGTGTGTCCCTGCAGTCTGCAGCATAGGGAGAACCACAGAGAGCTTGGGAGCAAAGTTGGCAGGAGGGGTGTAAGAAAGAGATGAATGTGCAAGAGTGGTTTAAGACTAGGAAAAACATAAACTTAACATTGTTAGATGTGGGAAGTCAGTGTCCTAAAATGATAACAGTCCTTGATTGTTCTGTAAATGTTCTGTTCAGATCCAGTCCAATAAATACTTTTGTTTATACACAGATTGACAAGGCAACACAAAAATTCATGTGGTTGAGTAAGAGCTCAGGAGCAAAGTTGTCACACTTTGTTTTGGTATTAATTTGGTTTTCAGCAGATGGCTCAAGAATTTCTGTGGTTTTTAAATCTAGACTCCCAGTGGTGCTATCTCACATTTATACTCTGAGTAGCTCAGGGAGTGGAGGCTTTCTTAGCATCGAGGTGTGCTGCATGGTGTGGAAGGTCCTGAAGTCTTGCCCAGGCTGTGCCACTTGTCCCAGTGACGTCCTTTCTGTGCCCATTCTCTCTGGCTGTCAGGCCCCCTTGCAGCTCCTTCAGGTCAGACTCAAAGCCTAGCTTTGCCTTTCTGACTTTTCAGGCTACTGAGTTGGTCCACTATGTTTGCCTGTGATGTGTCTGCCTCCACGGGCTACTCCGGGCACATGACATCACAGTGTCCATGCTCACCGCGCTCTTGGTCTAGTGTGTGGTGGGGTGTACTGGTCTCTTCACTGTAGACAGGGAATTTGCTTCAAAATTAGCTAATTCCTCTGTGGGATGAGCTTTGTACTTTACTCTCTGTGGATCATATGTCTTCTCATCCACCACCAGATCTGACCACCAAGTGGTTGGTACCCTGTGTAGTTTCCAACCTCATTCCTCTTTACTGTGTCCTAGCTGGCATTCTGTTAGGAGCCTTGTTGACTCCCTACCAGCCTCTTTGTTGGTTCATGGGTTGAACCCTCATTAACAACCTCACTAAATTAAGCCTGTTTTGTGGGTTAGATTCCTTTCTTTCATCAGCTGCCGAGTAAATTTTGAAGAATAAGAATGTGGGGGCACTTGTTCTACAAATACATTTTGTTTAACTTTACAATGGGTGACAGTGTGGCTTGGGCTCAGGGTAGTCACAAGGAGCAGGAGAACAGCATACAAAGCCTAGAAAAGAGATGTTCAGTAGGGAACTGTGCACTAAAAGCCTCATAGCTCAGAGAGAAAGGGAGGACTTGGATATTCAGGACTGGTAACAAATAGTATTTTGTCACCAGGTGACACTTTATCCCACACAAGACAGATATACCCTATTCTTGGACTAGTGACAGAAGACTGAGAAAGCAACATTTGAGATCTTAATTTATTTTTATTATTTTTATTTTATGTGTATGAGTATATTACTTGCACGTAGGTAGGCGCACTCATGTGTGATGCCTGATGAGCTCAGAAGAGGGTATCAGATCTCTTGGAACTGGAGTTACAGATGGTTGATAGACGTCATGTGGGAGCTGGGAATCGAACCTAGGTCCACTACAAGAGCAGCCAGTGCTATTAATCGCTGAGCCAGCTCTCCAGTCTGAGCTCTTACATTTGTAAAAATTTTATGTGTATAAGTGTTTTGCTTGCCTATATTTTAAGTGCACCATGCATTCAGTGTCCAAGGAGGCCAGAAGAGGGCAGATCTGGAACTGGAAGACCGTTAAGAGCTACCATGTGGGTGCTAAGAACAGAACTGCATTCTCTGCAAGAGCAGCCAGTGCTCTTAACACCTGAGCCAGCTCTCCAACTCCACATTTGAGATATTGAAAAAGCTTTTTTTCGGTACTGGGAATAGAATCCAAGACCTTGACCATGATGGACAAACACTCTACCCCCCCCCCCCCGCCTTTTTTTTTAAGATGGAGTCTTCCTGTAGCCCCAGCTAGCCTGGAACTTGCTATGTAGACCAGGCTGATTTCATTCTTACAGAGATCTGCCTGCACTGCCTCCCAAGTGCTGGGGTTAAAGGTACATGCCGCCGTGCCAGGCCCTACCTTTTTTTTTTAAGGCAGCACATTTCACAGGCAAAGTCTTGGTGCATCTGCCTTAGGATCCTGCTTCTGCCACTAAGTAGCGCCTGCAAAGGAGCACCTTGACAAACACTGGAGGCCTTTTTCAGAAGGCCTGGGGCTTATTGCCTGTGCTACATTTTCCAACAAAGGGTCTGTCATTCTAAATTGTCCTACCTGAAGGGGGGGCAAGGTCCTCATCTTGTCACAGAGGAGGTCTGTGCTGTGCCATCGTCTTTTGATTTGGGAGATTAGTGACCTTCCTTGATAATTATAATTTTGTGCCTGTCCCAGCCCCTATTCTTTGCAAATAGAGAATCAGCCACAGGCAGAGGGTCTCTGCTTGTTAAAGGAAAAACAGGCATTTCTTTTAAAGTGTTTTTATTATTATGTTATGTGCTAGCTGTTATGTATGTGTGTGCATCTTGTGCAGTTATGGGTGTATGCTGAGGGGCAGATGTGGAGATCAAAGAACAACTTGGTGGAATTAGTTTTCTACTTCTACTTCCATGTGTTTTCTGGGATTGAACCCACGTCGTTGAGCTCACACAGCAGGTGCCTTTATCTGTTGAGCTATCTTGCTGGCCCAGAAACTCTAAAACATTTCTAAAAAGTGATTGCCATTCTTCAGTTGTTCATCTTCTATCCTTCCCAGCGCTAGGCTGACACCCAGGGTTGCACATGCCAATCAAGTGCTCCACACTGAGCAGCAGCTGCAGCCTATTACTATTCTTTTGGAAGCCCTGCCTTAAAATGTCATGTGATTTATTACAATATTCAGGTGTTAACCTTTGAATACAGATTCTAAGATTCTCCCATGTTTCCTTCTGCATTTAATGTCACTTGCAAAACTTACTGTACTTTAAAAATCTCAATACTTTATCACCACTATTTCACGTAGAAAAGTTTCAGTTCAGAATTACATATCCATCTGCACATTACTGTGAAACAGAATACGCCTGTCATAAACATTCCCTGTCTGTCTATTAGATATATGCCTGAAGGAGGTGCCATCAATGGCTGACAGCCTGTATAACATCCGGCTTCTGAGGGAGTTTTCCAACGAGCACCTGAACAAGTGCTTCTACCTCACCTTGGAGGACATGCTGTACGCTCCCCTGGTGCTGAAGGTAAAAGTGCCACCAGACGTGCTTAACGCCAGCTACCTGTGAGCAGGTGTTTACTCTGCCTGGTTTATGCTTTTTGTTTTAGCCGAATGTTATGGTTTTCATTGCCGAGCTCTTCTGGTGGTTTGAGAATGTTAAACCAGATTTTGTTCAGCCTCGAGATGTTCAGGAGCTGAAGGATGGTGAGTGACAGCTGCATGATCATAGCCATTTTCTTGGGAAAGCCCGAGGGTTGAGGCAAGCTACCCATCCATGGGGCCAGGCCAAACTGTATATCGCTGTGTAGGGCAGACCCGAAACCCAGGCTTACCTTTTCTGTCTATTCATGTTCTAGTCTACGTTGTATTTTTAAATTTGATTTGATATTTATAACAATCTTTTGTTTTTCCCTTTTTCTTTCTTTGAGATAGTGAGGATCAAACTTGGAATTAATTTGGGGGAGTTTTAAGTAAAACTTGAGCTGTTCTCATGTTTATGAAAGCTATAAGGTTTCTCTTTCTTGCTGGCACTATAACTATAAATAATATGGATGTTTCTGCAGCTAAAACAGTGTTACAGCAGAAGAGCAGCCGGCCTCTTGTCCCAATCTCCAACGCGACCAAACGCAGCTTTCTGGGTAGCCCTGCTGCTATGAGCCCTTCCGACCCGCCACCCCTGACCCAGCCCCTGGCTGAAGGTGGGCATCGGCACCACCTCCACTCGGAGGAGCCTGAGTCTCTGTAAGTCTGTCATTCTGCTTTTGGAATTAATACAACATCTTGTTTGCCTTCCCATGATGCCGGAAGTATTAATTGAAGCTATCTCTTAAAACAGATAATATAGAAAGTAGCTTCTGGTGGCGACTTCTGTTCTGCCCCTCGGCCACTCAGTCTCCTCTCCAGAGGCTAGGAGTGCCTTGAGCCTCTTGGTCCACTGGTCAAGGTTCTTTTAAAGCGTGTGTACCAGATTTCACCATTGTCTTATCATAGTGCAGTTTCGAAAATGATTTAATGAGTGGGAAAACTATAGTAACAGTTTAAATTTTCTTTGAAATGTAGCCTGACAGGTTGTAGAAGTCCAGTGCTCTGCATTTCAGGTACTGTGGGTGCTCGTTCTCAGAGCTCACCCATGTACAGTACCAGTTCCCCTCACTGACATCAGTGAACGGGAAATTTGGTTGTGACAAGACAATGAATGGAGTTAATCAGGACTGTTTTTTGAAGCTGAATGGTGATAGCACTTCATGAACCACAGGTGCCTTGGGTGGGGATCCAGTCCTGGCCTCTTTGTGGTCACGTCCAGTGTATGTGGTGGCTGTGCATGCACAGACGTTGGTTAAAACAGGTAGTATTGGTATCTCCTGTGTACTGCCCAGTGACCTTTTCCACAGATGATTAGGGTCTCTCCTCAGGCATAGCTATGCAGTGCTTCATGTTGCTGCTTTGCTTAAGTAGATTTCATTGGTGTATGGGCAGTGGCAGGATTATAACTTTTGCCAAGCCCCATGGAGGTTTTCCTTTGCCCAGGCACCGTGTCTTCCAATCTTTCTGCACTGCTCTCTTGCTTTTGTTCCTTCCCTTCTTTGTGTTACTCTTCTGGCTAAGTGACCTTTCAGTCTTTGTTGCCTTGGGCCCAAGCATGATAGTTACAACCCAGGGTGCCAAATGCCCATGTGGTTCCTGCCCACACCTTATTACTGTCCCCTGGCCAAGTTCTTCCCAAAGTGCAATAGTGAAATAGTTGTCTGAGTGTGAGTGTGCTTCCTTGCACCCATGGTCAGGGGTGCTGGGCTGCTGCAACTGTGCTGAGCAGTGCTCAGTGGCCAGTGTCTTTTCTGCACCTGTTGGTCTCATGAGCAGGCATCCTCACAGCTACACTGTGACTAATCTTTTTCTTAATCTGTGATCCAAGAAGTGAATAATTTTAGACTGTTGTTGCTGTATTGTCCTCTAAAGCACGTGTGCGTCTATACCTCAGCTTTTTGGGGGTGCCCTGCCCGTCCATGTGGGACTCATGCTAAGTGCACTCAGCATTTTCAAAATTGTTTTGATGTGGTTGGGGATCAGAAGAGGGTGTCCAGTTCCCCTGGAACTGGAGTAACAGATGGTTATTACCTGCTTTGTGAGTGCTGGGAACTAAACCTGGGTCCTTTGCAAGAGCAGCCAGTGCTCTTAACCACCGAGCCATCTCTGCAGCCCCCTCAATGACATTTTTGTACACATCTATCATACATTGCTCTTACCCCTGTACCTCTTGCCAGTCCCCTTTGCAGTATTTGTTTGAGATTTTGTCATGCCGCACAGTCAGGAGTTGGGGTGCTCCTTTTTTCCAGCTTTGGGATTTGTGGATGTTCAAATGTGTGCCTGTGTTTGGAGGCCAGAAGTGGATGTTGGATATCCTCCTCAACCACTACCTTGTTCTGAACCCAGATCAGATTGTTGATTTGACTAGCCTGGCTGGCCAGGGAGCCTCCCTCCCCAGGGCTAGGATTATGGGAGCTGGAGAGTGGAGTCAGGTTCTCATGCTTACATGACAAGCACTTTACTAATTGAGCCATCTCCCCAGCCCAATTTTGGGATTTTATCTCAAGTTAAAAACTCTTGTTGGTTTTCTTCTGATTCCCTTTTATGGAAGTATTCCCCCAACATCTTCAGATTGCTCTGATGTGACACCAGTTCATAGTGATTTTGTGGCTTATGTGCCCTTGCTTTCTTTACACAATTTATTTTGTATGTTGTGCATGTGTGTATGCATGTGCCATAGTGCCCATGTAGGAGTTGCAGGAGCTGGTCATACCTTTTTTCACATGTGGGATTTGGAAATGGAACTAAGGTGGTCAGGTTTGGCAGTATATGCCTCTACCCACTGAGCCATCCTGCCAGCCTCTGCCTTTGCTTTTGAACTTGAAGTCTGACACTCATTATTCTCTCTGACTTTGTTTCCATTCAGTGGGAAAGGAACCTCCACCTTTAGCCCAGCCCATCCTTTGTTGCCACTGAGGCAGAAACAGCAGAAAGCGGCGCAAGCAGAGGACATCCCCGGTGAGAGTGTGATTCCCACATGTCTGCCTTTCATTACTTTTCTTTTCATGGTTTAGGAAAATAATATTTCTCAAAATTGAATGATCCTATTCTAATGTAGTCATTTCAGTTAAGGATAGCGGAGCAAGTTTTAATTTGCATTGATACGGCTTAGAATTTATAGTCTTGTGGTGAAAATGTCTTTCAAATCTCATAACTCTTTGTAACATGCAAACTGGCAGGTGTCCCCAAGTGTGCCATGTTTTGCACTTGGTTACCTTACCTGTGTTACACTTCACGGGTTATTAGAGCCAGGGGAAACTGCCATTCTATCAGCTTTTTTGAGTGAGTTTTGAGGACTGGCTTAGTGTTCTAGTTTGGTTTCTGTTGCTGTGATAAAACATGAACTACAAACAACTTGGGAATGGAGGGAGCAGAGTGGAAAGGGTGTATTTCATCTTCCCACTCCCAGGTCCATCACTCATGAAGTCAGGGCAGGAACTAAGGCACAGACCATGGAGGAATATCACTTACTGGTTTGCTCAGCTACCTTTGTTACACAGCTCAGATCTACCTCCCTTGGGATGGCATCTCCCACAGTGGGCTGGGCCCTCCTGCATCAATTTGCAGTCGGGAAAATGCCTTACAGACATGGCCAGGTCAGTCTGTGGAGGAAAATCTTCAACTGAAGTTCCCTCTTCCCAGGTGACTGTAGTTTGTGTCAAGTTGACAAAACACTAATGAGTAGTCAGGATTCATTAACTGGAGAAAGGGTTATAACACTGAAATAACTTCAGATGCTACAGAGTTGGTTTCTTGATACTGAGAATGTGTTTATTTTCTCCAAACTACAGATCAGAGACATCGATCTAATTCCTTAACCCGAGTTGATGGTCAGCCACGAGGTACAGCAGTAGCATGGCCAGATAAAAAGAGCCGGTGAGTTGCTTTCATTGAAATTATCCTGCTTGGTGCTTATGATGGTGCTATATGATGCACGGATGCTGGGAGAGTCACTGAACCCCTTCAAGGGGGTTGTCAGTGTTTTCACAGCAGTGCCAGCATGCACGAGCCTCAGTGCCAGCACACACAAGCCTCTATCTGTGCTGCTCCTCTCCCATGAGCACCATGCACTTTCCCCATGGCCACATGATGTGTGGTACTCCAGCAGGGGGAGGGTACCTCAAGATACCAGGTCTGAAAAGCAAAATAATAGGCCCCTCCCCTCACTGAAGGCACTTTGTTTTAGAAAAACAATTATTTTTCCTGTAGTGATTTTGCTCCTGTTATTTTTATCCAGAGTCTAAAAAGTGTCTGAGCTTTCATTTGTGGTGGGAAAGTGTAGTAATGGAAGGCTCTTTGGTCCTTGGTTACTGTTACCGGTTTGTAAAGAAATGCTGGGGCTGACGTGTTTGAGAATCACATTTTTGAAGCGGCCTCTGGCACTCTTTTGCCCTTGAGTGTTGATGTAAGTCTCTTGTGAGGAAGAACAGTGTTATTCTTCATACCCAGAACCTCTCCTTCATGCTCTTACATTGGGTTTATCCTCTGTGTTTCAGGCCCGTGTCCCAGCCAACGCCCTTTGCACTCCATCATGCTGCAAGTTGTGATGTGGACCCCAGCTCTGGTGACAGCGTCAGTTTGGCCCGCTCTATCAGCAAAGACAGCTTGGCATCCAATGTCATCCACCTGACACCACAAAACCAGCCTCACCCCATAGCTGGAAAGACCAATGGGAAAAACCTTCTGAGCAATGTCAACATTGAGGATGAAGAGGAAGAGCTTGTGGCCATCATCAGGACAGGTGTGTCTCCTCATTCCCCAGAGGTCCCCAGAGCCTCGCCTCGGGCCCCAGGCCTGGTGGCAAGTGTCAGGTCTCCTCAGAGACAGGCGCACACCTTGGAGAGTAAACTTGATGGTTTTTTCTTGGAACCTCTCATGCCAGCGGTACTTCGGCCAGCCAAAGAGAAGCAGATTATCACTAAGGAAGATGAGCGTGGAGAAGGGAGACCAAGGACCATCACTTCCAAGAGGCCCAGTGAGGGTCCCCAGCCTCTCGTAAGGAAAAAAGTGACAGGCAACCATGCTAGTCACGACTTGAACAGGACTTTCACCCCGATTCCTTGTTCTGAATTTGCTGCTAGCATTGACCCTGCAGAGGCAGGATCTCGGTCAGCAGATGCCGCAGAAGAGGGCCCTCTGGCCGTGGGCAGATTTGATTTGTTATCTCAGCGGCAGGTTGCTGATGGCTTCTTCCTTCACATGGGCAGAGCTGAGGAAGATGAGGGGAGGTGGTATGTTGGTTCACAGAGCCCCAGCTCCCACGATTCAGAACCCTGGACCATCTTAAGGCAGGACTCTGACTCTGATGTGGTGGACGTGGAGGATGTGGAGCAGGATTTCACTGGTGAGGACCATCCTGTGGTTATCCCCAGATATGCTGGTGAGGAAGAGTCCGCCAAACTCCAGGAAGATATGAAAGTAAAGGAGCACGAAGACAAGGACGATGCCAGTGGTCGTTCAAGCCCATGTCTGAGCACCACCTCTCAACTCAGCAGCATGTCCATGGCAAGCGGAAGCGTAAAGATGACCAGCTTTGCAGAAAGGAAACTTCAGCGGCTCAACAGCTGCGAGACTAAGTCCAGCACCAGCAGCTCCCAGAAGACCACCCCAGATGCCTCGGAGAGCTGCCCTGCCCCTCTGACGACATGGCGGCAGAAGAGGGAGCAGAGTCCTGGCCGGCACAGCAAGGATCCAGCCAGCCTGCTGGCATCTGAGCTAGTGCAGCTGCACATGCAGTTGGAGGAGAAGCGTAGAGCCATCGAAGCCCAGAAGAAGAAGATGGAGGCACTCTCTGCACGACAGCGTCTGAAGCTGGGCAAGGCTGCCTTTCTGCATGTGGTGAAGAAGGGCAAGGCCGATGGTACACCCCAGGCACTGAGGCCTGAGCACTTCACGAAGGAGTACACGCAGCACAATGGGGAGGACCTGGAAGATGGTGTCTGTAAAAGTGAAGGGTTCCTTGTCAAGGAAGAGCAGAGAGATCCCAGTGAGCCTCAGGATGTGGCATTTGTCCAGCTGCATAAGCCTCGGGATCCTGCTGCTCTACAGGATGGAGAGAAGCACAGAATGATCTCTTCCGCTCTTCTAGAGGACAGTGTGAGCGAGGTAGACGTGAATGAGTGTGACCTGTCTATCGAGAAGCTGAATGAAACCATCAGCACCTTGCAGCAGGCCATACTGAAGATCTCCCAGCAGCAGGAGCAGCTCCTCCTGAAGTCCCCGACAGTGCCAGTGCCAGGCACTAAAAGTAACTGCCAGGACCAAAGGGTAAAGGCCCCAGTCCACTTCGTTGAGCCTCTCTCTCCAACGGGGGTACCTGGCCATCGCAAACCCCCGAGACTCAGCCAGGGCCGGAATTCCCGTCCTGGAAGACCAGCTGAACTGAAAGTTCCAAAAGACAGACAGCAGGGATGCTCCCGGAGCAAAACCCCTACACCCAGTGTGGAAACACTCCCACATCCACGCTCTGTGCCCCCAAGCACCCATCCACGGACACCCTCTGATCCAGGTGGAGAACCTCCCGAGAAGTGTCTCTTTGAAAGTTACAGGCTCCATGATGAGAGCAACCAGAGGACATTTATTCTGTCCTCTTCCAAAGACACTAACATTGTATCAGAACAGATGAACTTCAAGGAGGGTCTAGACACAAGTGTGAAAGAGGCGGGGCTGAACTCCTCCACCACATCGGGCAAAGAACACATCCTGATGGAAGAGCCGCTGAGGAGCAAGGCCAGCCTCATCGAGGTGGACCTCTCTGACCTGAAGGCTCCTGATGAGGATGGAGAGGTGGCTGGCCATGACAGCTCTGTGGAGCTTGGCGGAGACGGTGACCAGAAGCCCGGGGTTGGCTTCTTTTTTAAGGTATGTGAGTTGATAGTGTCTGTCATCGGTCTTGAGGTGATGGTGCTTCACCTCAACTGGGAGGGTATTTCAAGAACCTTAGTTCTGAGTAGATTCCATAAAAAGCCAGAGAAGAAATGTGTTTGACTTTGTGAGCTGCAGAAGCCGCCATCCTGAGGATTCACCCAGCCGGAAACAGTCACAGGAAGCATAACATGGAATCATATAATTTTCTTGAGTCATGAAATACATCCTTTTTGGTGGCTTTTTCACTATTTAAAAGGGTAAAAAGTACTCACAGCTTGAAAGTGCTATAAACACATCTAGGCCAGATGTGGCCCATGTGCTGCAGTTTGCCCCCCTTGATGTGGAAGCCGGCAGCAGAGAAGCTTCAGGATGTCGTTTTTCCATCTTGCATTTCTGCTTTAGAAATGAAGAGAAGTGGGGCTTCTCTGTGTTCTGGTAGTGTCTGTTCTCCTGGCACCTGGCACAGTCTCAGTTCTGCGTGATGCACATTTTATTGGGATTTGTGCATGTGCATGTGTGTGTGTGCCTGCGGGTGTGTGTTTTCATGTGTACAAGGGTGTGTGTACATGTGTTCATGTGTCTTTATATGCACCTCTGTGCATGCATAGAGGCCGAAGTTCAACCTTGGGTATCATTCCTCAGGAGGCATCCATCTTCTATTTTGAGACATGGTCTTTCATTGGGACCTGGGGCTTGCCGGTTAGGTTAGACATGGTGGCCAGTGAACCCCAGGAATCCTCCTTAGCACTGGGATTACAGATGTGCATGATCACCACATCCAGCTTTTTTGTAGTTGGTGCTAGGGATTGAGTCTGACCAGGTCCTCATGTTTCTATGGCAAGCTCTTGCCTGATTGAGCCATCTCCCCATCCTCAGCATTATGTTCTTTTTTTGTGTTCATGTTCGCACATTTGGGCACATGTGTGTCGGGATGGAAGCCTGAGATTGATGCTGGGTGTCCTTCTTGGCTGCTCTATACCTCAGGTATGAGGTAAGATGGAGGGCATTTAGGTGCTATGGTTATAGACCACCTTATATGTTGAGGCAAGGTGTCTCACTGAACTTGGAGCTCACTGTTTGAGCTAGCCTGGCTAGCCAGTTTGCTTGAGGGATTTCCATTTTCTACTTCCCACACAGTGGGACCAAAAGGCAGGTTGTCTTTTTTTTTTTGAGACAGGGCCTAGAACTCACAATGTAGATCAGGCTGGCCTTGACTTTACAGAGGTCTGTTTGCCTCTGCCTCTGAGCTCTGGGCCACCAGGCTTTTTATTGTGGGTTCTGGCGATCTGAACTCAGGTCCCCATGCTTGTGTTGCGTGGAAAGCGCATCTCTCCACCCTCATTTGTTCTTTTACAGAGTAAATGATGTCTTCTTGGTGTTAGCCCAGATTGTGGGGAAATGTATGTTTTTGGAGGGAAACTGAATTTGGTACAAGGCATGTAGAGGATGGACTAACGGGGGCCATTTTGATGGCATGGGCTCTTTCCCATTTTTGTCATAGTGTGTGGGCATATGATATGCTTATTCATTAATTTAAAAAGGTCAAAGTCTCCAAGAGCACATGATAGTCCGTACTTTAATAGGGCAGTCCGAGACTGGATAGTTTTAAGTTTTAAGTTCTATGTACTGTCACTCACTGAAAAATGCTGGGTTTTGTAGGATGAACAGAAAGCAGAAGATGAGCTTGCCAAGAAGCGGGCAGCCTTCCTTCTCAAACAGCAGCGCAAGGCTGAAGAAGCTCGTGCACGCAAGCAGCAGCTGGAGGCTGAAGTGGAGCTCAAACGGGATGAAGCCCGGTAGTGTCTCCCAGCAGCTTCCATGTGTCTGGGAGGGCGGATGGGACTGGCACAACCCAGTTGGGGTGGCGTCTTACAGTTGCCTTGCTCCTCTCCCATACCTGCTAACACCAAGCATTTCCCTTGACAATTTAAATTTCTCGGCAGCTCCGTGAGCCACAGCTGCCAGCACATAGCGCAGGAAGTAAGTTACCTGTGTTCACAGCACTCTTCAGAGAGCCTGAGTTTAGAAGGTGACTCAGTTAGGGCCATCTTTTCCATCATTACCTCCTGGTCCCCAATTTCCTACAGCCCCAGAAGTCTGCATTGAGAAGTAGGGCAATGCCTGGGAGACAGCTGCAGGAGGTGGGTCTTGTGATTTGTCCTCTGACTCCAGCTGTTGTGAACCTGTTTTGCTCTCAGGCGTAAAGCTGAAGAAGACCGCATCCGGAAGGAGGAGGAGAAGGCCCGGCGAGAGCTTATTAAGCAGGAGTACTTGCGCAGGAAGCAGCAGCAAATCTTGGAGGAGCAAGGACTTGGCAAACCTAAATCAAAGCCAAAAAAGCCACGGCCAAAGTCAGTGCATCGAGAAGAGTCCTGCGGTGACTCTGGGGCCAAGTGCTCCTCCACTCGTAAGCAACTTCATCCTCTGAGATGCACACTCCACAGGGCTCATAGTGCTCAGCCTCTATCTCGTGGTTTTCTTAGGTGGGCAGGGTGCAAAGGGCTGTCACTCCAAGTAGACTTGAGAAAGCGGAATCCGGTGTGACGCTCTGAGATGGCAAGGGGCACCCAGCGTTTGAGGTGACTGGGTCTACAGAGGGAGGCTCCGCACATGGGTTCGGGCAGCTAGGACTCTCTTAGTGAAGCTCTGCATACTTTGTTGATTTCTTGTCCCTACAGCTGATAATTTGAGTCGCACACATTCTGGCTCCAGCCTGTCCTTGGCTTCTGCAGCAACAACAGAACCTGAGAGTGTTCACTCGGGGGGCACACCTTCCCACCGGTAAGGCCAAGAAGTGGTGGCACCTCAGTGCACACCTGCAAGGGTAGTGGCTTTTGGCTCTAAGCTGAAGGGGAGATGCTTCTGTAACTCTGTTTTGCAGTGCTTCAGAAGGACCCCCCTCCCCCACCTCTCACCAGTGCTCACCAGATCTGTGTCACTCCTTACTCCTGTCACATATGTGCACACATTTTCTTGTCATGCCGGAGTTAAGTGGATGGCCCATAGCCCTTCTCACTCTCACACCCTAGGGTGTGTCTCTCATGATGTCACTTGTCAAACCGTAATTTCTGTGTGACCCTCAGTATGTCTAGTCCTGATCTGTTATCCCCACAACTAATGTCCCAGCCTGGATCTGTTGAAATTCCTGCCATTAATCCAGGATTGTCCTTCACCTTTTTTGGACCCTGACAGTTTTGTATCCTGTCCCTCCCCTGGCTATGTCCTATTGATAGAGTCACGTGCTCTCAGGTGGAATAGCCTGAAGTTTGGTTGTCTTTCTGAGGCCCCAGGTCAGGCAGGATTGTACATCTTTTGGTGGATAAAGTGACATCTCCCATTTTTCTTCCAGCTGTTAATACTTGCCCTTGTGTTAGAAGTAAGTTTCCAGGTTACATGGGTCTTCTAGACATGATTGACCTTTTAGTTCAGGCTTTAGGGACTCCTGCTGAGCCCTTTGTTCTCTGCTGCCCTCCTGCATGTTGCAGTGTGGTGACTTCTCTCCAGCTCCATGTCTCTCCTTGTGTACAGGTGAGGCATCCTGTAAGTGTTGTCTGGGAAGAGGCATTTTCTTCCTCTTTATGTGTCTGCTGACTTTTTGTCTCCTGGACTGGAAAACTGAGGAACCTGAATTCTGCTGTAGTTCTGTTCTGGAAGTTAGTTGCTCAGATGGATCCCAACCCCCAGCCCTATCTGCCTGACTCAGAGAGCAGCAGCCTACTGTCTGGGCACTTGTCTCCAGTCTTCTGAGCTTGGAGCCTGCTGCACATGATAGAGACATATCCCTGCAGATGTAGCCCAGACCTGCCAGGAACCAGAGAGTGTCTGAGGGGTGGGTTTTTAGGCTGGCTCTACTGCAGCCCCTCGTTTCTTGGATCTCATTACTGGCTTGGCAGTAGTCCAGTCACCTGTCCTTCATGTCCTCTGTTCTGCATCTGCAGCATTCTGCACCAATGGCTGCCCTTACTGACAGAGACAAGCTGGTGAAAGCCTACCCAAATCTTCCGCATCCACAGGGAGACCCCACTGCAGCAGTAGGCCTGCTTTGTGCCCTGATGGTGCAGGTGGCGAGTTCTGGACAACAGGAGTGGCTGCCACTTGCTGTTTGTGGGGAGAGGTGTGGTGTATACTAGAGTGCCCTGTCCTTTCTGCCTGCAGAGTGGAGTCATTGGAAACCTTACCTATCCTGAGCCGCAACCCCAGTAGGAGCACAGACCGGGACTGGGAGACCGCATCGGCAGCTTCCTCTCTAGCCTCTGTGGCTGAGTACACAGGTGACAGCCACATGCCCTCCTTAGAGTATATTGCATATGAAGGTACCTGGGCATGGCACTTCTTAAATGATGTCTTTATTTGGGTCTGAAAGGTATTTTTCTACTGAAGTGTTTACCTAGTGGCAAAGCTGTGTGTGACTGCTAGGTGTTCACAGTAGGGACATGGCACAGCTGAGTAGAAGAGGCCCCACCCATCTTGTCCTCAGACTTGTCCTACAGGCAGTGGCTCATGCCAGCACCCGACTACTTTGGGGACAGGGCTAAGGCAAGACAGCCACACAGCCTGGGCACTTAGAACCTTAGGCTTTAAAAACTGCTGAGTTTGTCTTTTGTACAGTTAAGTAACTCAAATCAGAAAATGGATAGAATTCCTTTAGTCTTTCATTTTAAAAAGTGGCCAGGTGTGGTGGCACATATCTTTAATCCCAGCACTTACGAGGCAGAAGTAGGCAGATTTCTGTGAGTTCAAGGCCAGCCTGTCCTACATAGTGAGTTCTAGGCCGGCCAGGGCTACATAGTGAGACCCTGTCTCAAATAAAACAAACAAAATTTATAACTGAATTCTTCTGAGTAGATTTGAAGAACCCCTTACAGACCATTTTCAGAACTTCTTGACTGTCCGTCCTTGCAGCTTTCTGTATCTTGACTCTGAGAAAGTAGTGTTCTTTGCTGTGTTTGTACCTGTTACTAATTTTGCAAATCTTGATCTGTTTTCTCAGGTCCTAAGCTCTTTAAGGAGCCCAGTAGCAAGTCAAACAAACCAATTATTCACAATGCCATCTCCCATTGCTGTCTGGCTGGAAAAGTGAATGAACCTCATAAGAATTCAATATTGGAGGCAAGTGTCAAATCCCATGATGGTTATGTGTAGACTCTATTACAGCTGATGAGTTCTGCTGAAAGACTCAGCCCTTATTTGCACAGAGCTATGTTCTCCTGAGTAGCTATGGGCCTTTTCTACTAGTTACTATGGAGTAGAGGCATGTCTTGAGGTATGAACACAGAGATCTGTGGGGATAGGGGTGGCCACACAGAAGAGGAGAATTTTGACAGAAAGTCAGTTGTTCATTGTGGGGTAGAGCCGGGACCTGGGCACAAGACCTTCTGGCCAGGGCAAAAGATACCTTTATTCATGGCATCCACAGCCTGTGAACCATGGGAGACCCAGACTCTGGTCCAGTAGTGACTTACATTCTTGTGGGGAATATGGATAAGTTCTTTGTAATGGCAGTGGAGCCCAGAGCCTCATGCATACACAGTAGACAAGTGCCCTCCTACCAAGCATCCCCTGTCCCCCATATTAGATGTTTTTTTAAGTGGAAACAATTAGAGACGGTTTGGTCACTGAGGGCAGTGCACGTGGAGACAGGAGGGGAAGCCCTGCTGTGCCATTCGAAGGTCCGTGGTTGTGTAGGGAAGGGTGAATCTGAGTCACCATGAACCAGACAGTGCCGCTAGGGGAGGTGCTGACTGTACTGTTTATTGTCACTGCCCATGCCTGTTACTAGAGCCGGGTCTGGGGTCTGTCTTCTTAAAAGGAGACAAGCTGGGGATGGTAGCTCATACCTATAATCCCAGCACTCCAGAGGCTGAGACAGGATTACTCTGAATTTGAGGCCAGCCTGGACTGCCGTATGAGACTCTGTCTCACAAAGAAAAGAACAGAAAAAGAAAATATTGGTGGCCTTACCTAATGGGAAGATCCAGAAGGCAGTTAGAAAGGGAAGGTCAAGCTTAGAGTGTGATGTGCCCTTTGCAGTTGGAAGCTTTCAGTCTGGGTAGTGAGGGAGGACCCATCTCCACATAGCAGGTGTGTATGGTATGCCAACTCTACTGCAGGGCCCCTTGCAGAGTTTGGGGACACTGATGAACAGCATGCAATGGCCCAGTGAGGACAGGCACATTTGGTGGGCCACTGGCCACTACCCAGGGAGGAGTTGCATATGATGGTAGACTCTGTGGGTAACTCATGAAGACTTCCACAGAGTCAGTAGGTGAGTATGTGAGGCTGATTCCCATCAAACTTGATTCTCAGGGTGTGGGCCACAGGTAGAAAACAAGGAATTAAAGGAAGTACAAAGCTCAGCACCAGGCCTTGTGCCGAGCTCCAGTTCTGGGCACAGTGCCAGGAAGTTTGGCTCAGTGGGTTTTTGTGAACAGATGGCACTCACGAAATTGCAGGAAGAACAGAGTGCAGATGGCAGCAGGCAAGAGAGGGGCACTGTGGACTCAGGGTCTGGTCTGGTCAGAGGTCCTAGGACACTGGGTCTCTGAACCAAGGCAAGACTGGCTTTAGTAAAATGATGGCACGGCTGTGAGCAGAGGAAGGCAGAAACCGATTTGCCCCCCAGGTGGCCAGAACAGCAGATCCAGGGACACAGCGAGGTGAGGGAGGAACAGGTTCTCCCTCGGGTGCCTTGGGGAAGGAGGCAGTGAGCTCCGGGGTACCTCAGGAAGGAAAATCTTCAGGGGCTTCCCAGTTTTATAGGGAGTGGTTGAAAGTAAAGGTGAGGATGACCTCAGGGCCTGGCTGGAACAGAGGAGGTATTGTGGTGGCTAAGGGCACAGGTGGTAGAGTGCTTCAGGGGACTGGGTGTCCATGCCGAGGAAGTTTCTAGATGTAGACACCTAGCTTGGCTCCCTAACCTGTCTAGGAGGGGGAGGGGAGGCCGTGGAAGCCCCTGACCACACTGCAGCTATGTCCGTGAAGGTGTCAGGCTGCTGACCTTCAGAGGCGAGGAAAATACACAGCAGTGGTCTGTCTTCCCTCAGAACCTGGGATTACAACCAAGCCCCAATCTTTACTCCCTTGTTTTCAGTAGTGGAATTTGTGGAGCACATTATCCTTTTCTCTTCTTTTTCTTTCCTATCTCTTCCTTTTCTTCCTATCTTTTGTTTTACATATATAATTTTTAAATTTAAAAACTAGAAATTTTTGTTGGAAGGTGAAAGGTCTCAGATCCCTCTGGCTCTAGCAGGTGCCATGTGGTGCTATGTTGGAGAGGGATGGGTAAGAGCTGTTGGTATCTGCCTGTCATTGTCCTTTGAGTTCTGGAGTATGGGAGAGGGGAGGCTGCAGCCTTTTGTAATGATCCTTCAAGACCCTGCAGGTTACCATGGCTCCTCGAGGCCTGCGGCTCCAGTGACTGACCATTTCCCTTCTTAAACATTTTTTTGGTTTTTTTGAGACAGGGTCTCTCAGTAGCCCCAGCTGGCCTTGCACTTGCTATGTAGATCAGGCTGGCCTTGATCTTATAAAGATCCGCCTACCTCTGCCTCCCAGAGTGCTGGGACTTAAAGTGTGTGCTATCACTCCTGGCCCATGTTCCTTCTGTGATGATGTATTCTGTCTAGACTAAGTGCACATGCCTTCCACTGATCCAGTCTCTGTTTTGATTGGTGACCGAGGGGCCTATGACCAGACTTCTTTCCCTGAGATTTCCGTACAGAAAAGATTACCTGACATGGCTCTGTACAGTCCCTGGGAGCACCTCCCCATCAGCGATGCAGTAGGGATCCTGAAGTCAACTGGGTGCTGTGGTGTTTCTGCATAGGAAGACACTTTCAGGGGAGTTTTTATCCTGGGTGGGTCCCATGGCACCCAGTCTACCATGCACACCCAAGTTCCAGGTTCCAGAAAGAAGGCAGGGTCAGTGCCAACCAGCAGATCAGGTACAGCGAGCCTTCCTGATAGCCAGTGATGTTGATATGCAGGAAGCAAGTTAATGCCAGCTTCCTGCCAGTCTGCATACCTACTAAGTCTTAGTATCCGTGGCACAGGGACAGTGTGCTCCTGGCTAAACTGGGACCCTGTGCCATGAGAGTTCACTGGCTTCCTGGGTGTCCTGTGGCCTTTTTCAAATTCCAGCCATTCCTGGGGTTGTAGGTAGTGTCTCATGTGGTTCTGACTTGGGTCTCACATGGTTCTGACCTGCATTTCCTTGGAGGCTGATGCTGTGCAACATCTCCGGCGATTCTTCACCCTGGGCCTTGCTCACCTAGACTCTTGAAATTCTGGTGGACCCAATGCTGTGTCAAGTGATTAAACCATAATTTTCTGAAGCAGGAATGCTGTGAAAGATGCATAATAATGTTTCTTAACAGTGATTGCTTCCTGGGTCTTTGCTGGTATGGATTAACACCCATTGGGCCACCGTGGGGACCTGGGGTGCTAGGAGTGGCATTCAAATGTGCCCCATCTCTTCCCGTCTCCAGGAGCTAGAGAAATGTGATGCCAACCATTACATCATTCTATTTCGAGATGCTGGATGCCAGTTCAGGGCACTTTACTGCTACTACCCTGACACTGAAGAAATCTACAAACTCACTGGCACAGGGCCAAAGAGCATCACCAAGAAGATGATCGACAAGCTGTACAAGTACAGCTCGGACCGAAAGCAGTTTAACCTGATTCCAGCCAAAACCATGTCTGTCAGTGTGGACGCACTCACCATCCATAACCACCTGTGGCAGCCCAAGCGGCCCGCAGTGCCAAAGAAGACCCAGACTCGTAAGTGACCCACAGCCACCAGGACTCTTGAGAGGATGTGCCGAAGGGATCCGTATTTATTATTTTCATCCATTTGGGTACGAAACGTGTGGAGCCACAGACCCTTTTTTAATGGAGGTTCCTAGAGAACAAACAAGATCTCTCTCGCCTCCCCACACATGGATGCTGAGCAGGGGAAATGGAGGGGTGAGCACTGGTTTCTGGAGCATGGCTGCTGTGCCCTGGCTGACCACTGAGACCCTTGGAACGAAGGGCATCATGGAGCGAGGTCCCGGGCCGTGTGCTCCTCACTTGAACTTCAGGATAAGTTAAATATGATCTACTCTCTGGCCTCCCCCTCACTCCCTTTGCACATTGCCTGACGCCCCATGTTGGCCAGTTGTGATCGTGTGTGGTTATAGGGCCGAGGCTTGCTCTTAGGTCAGGGTGTTTGAATGTCTTCATAAAAGGAGTTCGTATGGGGAAATCTTTTTCAGAAATTGTATCATATTTATTGACTGTGTCTACTGCCAACCTTTATATCCAGTTCTAAGATTTCTGAAAAAAATCCTGCTCCTTGCTGCTCAGAAAAGTTTACTGAAAATGCCAGTTCACTGAAAGCACTGAAATGGCAAAGTCTGTCTTCTGCTAAAATGACGTTTACACATTTGGAGGTGATTATTTCTGCCACATGGTGGGGAGAGTCCTGGGGTGCTGCGAGCTGGTGCTGGCCTCACTGAAGCAGGCAGCCAGTCAGCCTCACCACCACTGGCTGGGTCTGGCGGAGTGTGCTGATGATTTGCTCACTTTAATAAAGGCAGATTTTGGTACAGTAGTGTACTTTCACTCTGAGCACATTTCTCTCGGGAGATGCTGCACTTCTGTGACAGTTCCTTGGTGGTATTGTGATGTCTGACCTGGTGCGGTTCCTGCTTCTGGAGGAGCAGCACCCTCTGTGGGGTACGCAGTCTCAGGTGAGGTTGGTAATTTTGTTTTGTTGTGTCTTTTAAAAACAGTTTGTGGTTATTTACAGTTACTCCAGAATTCCAAGTTCGTATAACTGCTTTGGGTTCTTTCCCCCATTGGTCCCAGCGGTGGCTGACTTCACCAGAGCAGACATTCTTGGAGCAGGTGAATCTCCGCCTCGACCACAGTGTGTCCACGTGCAAAGGCACCCCCGTGATGGACCAGCTGCCGGAAGACCCTGGAGCCACTTTTAGTTTTGCACATTTCTTTTTGAGAGTGTTACTTGAATCTATCTGAACTTCAGAAAAAAAATTGAAGATACTATAGAGAAAAACGTAATCACTGATGATGTTAGGTAGACGGGGGACAGAGCATGGCACAGACAATAGAGGGAAGTGACGGGGCTCCATTTCCCTCCCTCCTTGAGACTTTGTATCGTGTCGGACGTGGTGCTGTGCTGCAACTAACACAGCTGGATGAGCATTGACTGCTGACGCCTGTCACCAGCTGTGCCCACGTGTGCTTCGTTTCTCACTGTACACTTGATGTTTTATTATTTATTTTAAGAAAGCACTAAAATGTAATAAAGTAACGAGCTGGTTGGCTTTCTAGTAACTGTGTGTGTGGTTGTCACGACTCGTGCTGCTGATGGTGTCCCCTAACTCCTGGCTTTGAGGCAACTGCACATGGCCTTTGCTCACGTGGTCCTGTGGGAGTGAGGGGACTTCAGTTCTCTCTCATGAAGAGTTGGAAGACCAGACTTCTGATGTGAGTTGACGCGAGGCCTGTCCTGGAGACCGACTCAGAGTGCAGGATCTGGGTGCACCGGCACTTGGGTGTTGGAGGCGCTCACTATCAGGCTATGTGATTTGATGGCTAAGAAGCATGCCCTGCCTTCTGTGTGCCTTGGCTCAGGAGCTGTTAGTAGCAGGGTTTCAGGTACATGACATTTTTATGTATGTGGTGGTAATTTTAGGCCTGACTGAGGTGGGGTGAACTTGTTTCTTTGTTGGCCCTCAGTCACACTCCACTTCAAGTGCTGTTTTCTGAGCCCGTCTGTGCTGTGCTGCGTTGCAGACTTCAGCAGTGTTCAGAGAATGATCTCCTCATTTATGATGCAAGCCAATACAGAAAGTATCAAATGATCCGATATGTGGGGATGCATATGGGTAATTCCTGGGTAACAACAGAGCTTGAGGCGCCCAGAGGCGCTGGTATTTAAGAGAAAAGAAGCTTCTTACAAATGCATGTGCAGACACACAGCCTTATATTCACACGTATGTGTAGAT
The DNA here is from genome assembly GCA_035773235.1 of Eospalax fontanierii. Lineage (NCBI taxonomy): Eukaryota > Metazoa > Chordata > Mammalia > Rodentia > Spalacidae > Eospalax > Eospalax fontanierii. Next base: position 62,731,585 of record CM069541.1, read on the forward strand.
GTGTATAAATATGAGTATATGCACACACATGTCATATAAGGGGCCTGTGTAGGTGTGCATGTATGTACACACAAGTACATGTGTGGGTACAAAGTATGTGTGTGCACAGACACGTGCATGTGTTCGCATGCCAAACATACCACTTTCAGCGTGACCTTGAGCCTGGGCTAGGTGTGTTCCTGCAGTGGAGTCTCCAGTCAGGTTTTTCAGGTCTAGAGTACTTCAGGCAATGGCGAAAAGTGACACAGTGCAAAATTTACTTCTAGATTGTTCATTGACACCCTAAAACTGTGATTATTACTTGGAAAAAGAAAAGTGTTGAAATAAAATTTTGTTAAAAGTTAATCAACTTGGATAAACTCTTACAGATCGGTTCTGATTATTTAGCAGAATGGGTTTGACCTTGGAGGTGAGACAGTGGAGCAGTTTCCACTCCACGGTCAGCTGTGCTGCATGTGGAATAATGGCCTGTGTCGTGTCTGGCTGTGGCTTTGGCCACATTGTGTGCTGCCGCTGGGAAGCAGGCATACCCAGCACCCTCTTCTCTCTACCTTTCCTAGTAAACTGGGCTTTTCCTGGTATCTGGGGTGCACTTTGGGGCACCCCAGGGGTTCTGTATCACCCATAAAGCTATAAAAAGTGGTATTTGCTGTGCCACACCATGTCCTATTTGAAGGCCTGTGCAGTGGACACTTCTTAGGGACTTTGGGGCTGATAGAAGCTACCCTGATGAATCACTTGGGTCCTAGTGCACGGAGGACAGGTTCCCCCCAGCTCCTTTATCAACCTCTATTATGCAGGTTCCCCAAATCATGATCTGGAAAGTACATACTGACTGTAGCATTCGGTGTCCTCACCCACCCAGGAGAGTGGCAGTCTTTGTCAGCCTCAGTCTCCATGAGCGTCTTGTCCATGTTTCCCTAGCCATTCCTGAGTGGTGGGAGGCACTGCACCAAAGCTGTGAGTGAAGGGTCGAGCACCTGGGTCCAAGTTGTGTCCTGTTAGCGGTTTGTGTGAGGGTAAAGCATTTCTTCACGGTGAAGACTGGGGATCCCCGGCACAAACCTGGTAGCAGTATGGAAGCACCTTCCCCATGAGAAGGGAGGCCCAAGCCAGCCTTACTGGAAGGCTGGTGGCTGTGGAGAGGCCTTGTGTCTGTGAGCTGGGCCTGGCTGGGACAGGTGTTGGAACCTGCAGGCGTACAGCTTGCCTCCTGGTATTCACAATGTGTAGGCCTCATCTGAGCACATAGGAACTTTGTTGAGATTGCACATGTGTGCCATGCTTATGGCCAGACCATGGGGTTCCTGGTAACGGTGTTGTCACTCTAAGACAGAATCCATGGGGTCCCTGGTTTGTAACCACCTGGCTGGAAAGATTCTATTCCGTTCTCCCGTTACAGAGAGAAAGATGCAAAAGCTTCCTGTCTTTCTTTGGTGCCATTGGCAGAAGGGTCCCTGCGTTCTGGGGATGGGGGCCGACTTTGGCATGCTTGGTTCTGTGGATGTGTAGGGTGTCCCGTGCAGCCACTGAGGCCACCAAGTTTGATGAAATGAGCCCTGTGCTTGCTGGCATATGTGGGTGAAGGATAGCCACTGCACGGTCTGGTTTCTGAAAGGACACTTCAGTTGACTTGACAGAGCTCTTGTCTTCATGTTTTGAAGGAAAAACTTCCTTTTGGTCTTTCTATTTGGGGTCTTCAAGACAGACCTGGTACTTTCTAAAGGGAAGTGTATACTAGGTGGTCAACCAAATGATTATTATTATTAATTAATTTTATGTGTATATGTATATGACCTGCATGTATGTAAGTGCACCCATGTTGTAACATGCCTTAGGAGGCCAGAAGAGGGCGTCGGATCCCCTGGAACACTGGAATTAGGGATGATTGTTATTCGTCATGTGGGTCCTGGGATTTGAACTTGGGTCTTCTGTAAGAATATCCAGTGCTCCTAACTGCTGAGCCATCATCTCTCCAGCTCCGACCAAGTGTATTTTCATAATGTACTTTCTCTGGAATCAACAAGTTGTTCCTTGTGCTTGTTACCAGGGTCTGCCTTGGACATCTTACTTGTAAGTTACATTTAGGAGTAAATGTTTTTTCCAGGCTTTGGTACCTAATTGCCCGCTTGCCTGCCATTGCTGTGCTTCTGAGGTTGTGATAGGAGGCACTTGTGGTGGAAATGTGGTAAGCAGTGCTGTTTTGTAATGACACATTTGTTTGTATTTCTTCAAGTGAGATTGTGGTTGAGCTCATGAGCACACCTCTGTTCTGTTTCTGGTCCCAGGAGAGCATTGCCTCACACAGTGCTCTGGTAAGATGTAGCCATGCTGATTAACAATAGCCCCGGTCCCACACTGGGCTTGGTATCAGGATAAGGCAAGGATTATGTTTGCTCTTGCTTTGGGATTATACATGTTTAAGGTTATGGAGTTGGGGGGATGGGACAGGATGACATGTCCTCTGTAGAGTCAGGTGATGACCACCAAGTGAGGGGGCTAGGGATGGGCTCATGGTAGCTATCTGTGGGGGCATCTCCCTGTGAAACTTGATAGTACTAGGTGGACAGCCAGTAGAAGGTAGTTAAACTTCCTGTTGGCTGAGGTCAAGGACATAGTTCTCTTGTTCCAGCACCAGGTTAGGGGGTCGGTCTTGGAGCGCCATCCTTCGGGAAGGCTATAGAGTCTAAGGTCAAGCAGCTCCAGGGAGGCAGGGAACATGCCCACAAAAGTATCAGGTTCTGAGCATGCTGGGAATTAACACGACCACAGAGAATAGTCACCTTACTAATGCCATCTGTGGATCTGCTGGGGGTGTGGACATGGGCCCAAGGCTCTGTCTGGGATGGTAGGGCCGCACTGTGAGACTGACAGTCATGTCCCTGCCCAGCCTCTAGAGATGACCCCGGGACAAGGCACTCTCCCTGCAGAGCTCACAGAGGTACTTGTGGAGGTGGCTGGGAGCATTTGTGCATGTGTTTGGGGTGAGGGCTGGAGGTACCCTTACAGGATGGCCCCCCTCTACCTAAACTTACCTACCTCTATGTCTGCTCTGCTTCCTTGCAGCTGGAGCCTATCTTGCCTAGAGCCACCAAAATCAGTAGCGCATCCTCTTCTTGGGATTTGAGGACAGGAGGGGCCTCCTGAAGCAGAAAGGTGCATACAGACATAAAGGTGTGCGCAGGCCTTGTTGCACCGGGGCCCACCCATCCTGTAGCCACCACTCTGCCACAGAAGCTGCAAGCTGCCTTTCCTTGTCCTGGATTGCAGCTGAAGCCGTTGAATAACTAGTTCTTTCTAGATAGTTAAAGCTTATTTGTGTTTAATTTTTAAAGTTGTATTTGTATGTGTGTATGCAGGTGTCCACAGAGACCAGAAGAGGGTGTCAGCTCTCCTAGAACTGGGGTTACAGACAGTTGTGAGCTGCCTGATGTAAGTGCTGGGAACCATACAGGTCTTTTGGAAGAACAGCAAGTGCTCCTGACAACTGAGCCATCTTTCCAACCCCTGTGTTTATTTTGAAGAACTGGCATCGAGGCTGAAGTTAGCATATAGGCACAGGTCAGAACACGCAGGTGCGAGCCAGACATCATCATCCCCATCTCCCTTGGTACTGGGCCAGGCAGGTGGCATTCATCCTCAGACTATCCCTAGTGTCCACATGGATGTCACATGAGCAGGCCTTCCACCTGTGCCACTAAGCACTGCCAGACCTCCTATGGGAATGATGGCAGTGAAGATTGTGGGGTGGTCACTCCATGAGGCAGTCCTTGTGAGACTCAAGCCTCCTCATCACAAAGAAGAAAATGCAGGCAGCAGATTATGCAGAGCTATGGACCTCAGAACCCTCTGATTGCCAGGCTGTTCAGGTGGTGTGGTGGGGACAGGCACATCTCAGACCCAGGGAGGCAGCCGAGGAAGTGAGAGAAGAGCCATTGTCTTCTAGCTTAGAGACGGCGTGGGGCCTCCCAAGTCCTACCATTGCTGTTTGGGCCTGTGGCCTTGGCCTGGCTGGCACACAGCAGAATCATGGGAGTGTTGGAGGGTACAGGCTTGGAGCCACTACCATCTGATGGAATGACCTGGGTTGTCATTTGTTTGGCTACACATTGATCAAGACCTTCCCACCCTTTTCACCTGAGTTTGATCAGGTGGTTTTCTTACTGGCTCATAGGAGTTCTTTAAGTAATGGAGGCCTTCCATTGCATGTGCAGCAGATAGGGTTAGACTGTAGGGTTCTAGAAACTTCTTCGTTGTTTTTTGGAGACAAGGTCTGTCTGTGTAGCACTGGCTGGCCTGAAGCTTTTTATGTACACCAGGCTGGCCTCAAACAGATCTGCCTCATGAGTGCTGGGATTAAAGGCATGTGTCCCATACTTGGCCTACCATATTTTTAAAACTTATTGTTGTGTGTGGTGGGGGTGTTGTGGCACATACGTGGAGGTTAGAGGACAGCTTTGTGGAGTCAGTTCTACCTTCCACATTTATGTGGGTCCTGGGGGGTGGTCAAACTTTGATCGCCAGACTTGCATGTCAAGTGCTATTTACCCACTAAGCCTTTCTGAAAGTGTCACGAAAGGTTGAACTCCTGTCAATCTGTGCTTTGATTGGCATTTTTTACCGACCACAGGAAATGGAGCATATTTCCACCTTGTTACCAGTTGTTTGTACTTTCTGGTCTTAGAAGCTCTCTGTATAAGTCTCTTTTTGGCTCTTTTCTGTTGTCTTTTCTAATTAACTTTGCCTTTTACTCCTCATGTTGTCTTGTGAGAAATAATTCTCACAAGATTAAGAACTCTGGAGCTACATTATCAATATTTTTATTATTGGTGTTGAAAAAAGTCCCTTTCTGCCACAGGGTCATTAAGACCTTTTTTGTTTTGTTTTGTAGACAGAGTCCCCCTGCAGCCCCAGCAAGCCTAGAACTTGCTCTATAGACCAGGCTGGCTTTGATATCACAGAGATCCACCTGCCTCTGCCTCCCAAGTGCCATGATTAAAGATGTGCACCACACCACCACACCTGGCCCACAGAGGAGCTTTTAAAGTGATCTCTAAGTCTCCTCAGTTTGGGTTTTCAGATATCCTGTTCCTGGAGCTGGCATTTTGACTGTGAAGGTAGTATAGGGTCTGTGTGTCTACTTGCTGAGTAGTGATGAGAGCCATGTCCCCTTGCTCTGCTGCCAACAGCTGTGACTTTGTACATCTTCATTCTGGGCCACTGGCCTGTGGGTGGTCAGGTTGAAGCCCCCACCCAGAGAGCTGTGTTGGCCAGAGCAGGGGACTTGAGGTCACAGAGGTAATGAAGCCATCTTTGAAATGAGTGTGTGTCGTGTTTGAGTGAGTCCTGGCAGGTCCAGAACCCCCAGCTGGGCTTTTCTCTCTCGGGTTTCTGTCTTTGTAAATCATGTCTTCTGTTAATAGCAACTGCTTGCTCTCAGGCAGCTTGTGAACAGTAATGACTTTGTGTCAAACTTGTCATCAGCAGCCTTGCTAAGCTCTTTCTGTCCTTACTGTTCAGAGACAGAACCCTGACACTGTCCCTCTGCGGTCATTAAACCTTCTGTTTGTCTTTGCTGCTTGCTTGTTCTGGTGAGGCTCTGGCTCATGGCTGCTTGGCAAGGATGCCGGGCATCCTCCCGTTCCTGGGTATTTCGCCAGGTGCACTGTTCTTCCTTCGTAGATTCCCTTTCTTCTCGGTGTGCCAGAGGTTAGGGTGGATTCTCTCAGATACTTTGAAGTGATGCTGTTTTTTTTTTTTTTTTTTTTCTTACTCTGTTAATTTGGAAGAAAAAAGTCATTGATTTTCTATTGTTTAACCCTTTTTGCTGGAATGATCCTTTTGAGTTTGGTTTGCTAAGAGTTTGTAATGTTTATGCTGCCAGAGGGAATGTGGAAGTCAAGGTCAAGGTTATGATAGCATCATAGAATAACTGGGATATGCACCTCATTTCTCTCCTTTAGAAGAGCCTGGCAGTTCTGTGGAACTCAGCCGGGATGCTGTGTCCATCTCTTCTGCTGCTGGAGCAGCACAGAGTCAAGGCAGTTTACAGTCTCCTCCTGGAGACTGGAGGCCTGAGAAGGGGTGACGGCGTCACTCCTCTGCACTGCTCTCCTCAGCTTGTAGGTAGCTTCCACCCTGTGTCTTTACAGGGGTGTCCCTGTGTCTGTGTCCTGACCCCTTCTTACGAGGACACCAGTCAGACAGGCTTGGAACCCCCGTGACCTCTTTTCTCCTTGATTCTCTTCTTTCAAAACCTTATTACAGCATCCAGTCTCATTTTGGCATTCTGGGGCTTAGGGCCTGAACAGGGGGATTTGGGACACACTCACCATCACAGATGTCCTCTCAGCAAGACTTCTACTTGGAGAGCTTACCTTCAGGCTTATTGACTGACCTCATGTGATCCCCTCCCCCTATTTTTGTATGATGAAATATTGGAAACTGCCCAGAGAACACAGCGGCATGTGTCAGACATCAAACATACTTTATAATCTGATTTTCAGAGGTGGATCCAGGTGTAATGATATACACCTATAATCCCAGCACTCTGGAGGCTGAGGCAGGAAGGTCATAGGTTCAAAGCCAACCTGAGCCACATAGTGAGACAGTGAGGCGTGCAGGTGGGGAGCATGGCCAGAATGGTGCTGGAGAGCACAGGCAGAACAGGTACTGGACAAGGTATTGGTGCCTGCAGTAGTCAGCCCAGTCCAAGCTGACTACTGCTAATGCCTGGGCCCGTAATGGGACTGTGTGTTTGCTTACCTGCAAAGTAGGGACTGGAAAGCAGGTTGGCTGTGCCCTGGTCCCACCTGGTCTAGGGTAAGATGGAGCATCAAGACCAGATAAGATATGTGAAGTGCATTTACGAATTGCAGGTGGGCGGCAGAGGGCAGCAGGAGCCAAGGTTCTTCCCGGGGCGGAATTGGTGCTGTAGCAATGCTGCTCAGAGGACAGTGCTGTGGAGGGCGTGAGAACATGGGAAAGAAAGAGCCTTGTACACAGGGTATGTGACACTAGCTGCTTCCTTCCCACTCCTGTGTCTTGCAGTGATGGCCGTGATGCACTTCCATCGGCCCATGTCCTGCGTGGCGGCCGTGATGGTCTTCTCAAAGGCCCCACGTCTGCTTGTTGGTGTCCGCTGACTTCTCATCCTTGTCCCCGTCACTGCAGGACCTGGGGCTATTCAAGAAGCTGGGCACTGGTGTTGGAAGAACTCAGGAGGTCCCAGGGCTGGCAGTCTGGGCCATGTGCCCAGTAGGCCCTAGTGGAGAGACCAGGAAATCTGGCTCACCCCCATTGGTCCCACAACTGTGACCAGACTTGCAACACGACCATACTGTTGAGCTCGAGATACAGCACCTGCCAGAGCTCTGTCTGTAAGCCAGGTATCAACCAGTGTCTGCTGCTCACTGAATGATGGCCTTCACATACTCATATGTTCTAGAACAGGCCAGGACACTGCTGCTGTCTGCAGGAGTGGAGTGGAGGCCATGAGGTGTAGGCATCTTGGCCAGGGACTCCTTCCTTTAAACTGGGTTGTCTGGAGTTGGTGAGCCATGGGGACCCTGGGGAAGCGGGAGGACTATGCTCAGGAGGCTGCAGCACCCTACAGAAGTGGTCTGCGCATGCAGCCACAAGAGGAATGCTACAAAGTAACCTGTGGGTTCTGCAGGGGGGTGTCACTGGGCAAGAGGGGGGTACAGCTTCAGAAGAGGTCAGTACCAAACAAGTTTGACACCAAACAGGCCTGAGAAGGGAAGGTGATGGGCCCAGCCGGCCAGTGGAGCTGAGGGCAGGGATTGGAGATGGATGACAAGAACATATTTTTCAGTAGAATAGAAGGTGGAAACTTAACCACACGTTCCTCAGCCTGGTGGAGGTTTAGACTTGAAGGGTGGAGCTGGTGTTTGGGGCTATTCTGGTTGCTGTTCTTTGCCATGGGTATTTCAGACAGGATAGCTTAACCAAGTAAGAAGCACATAAGGCAGGGTCGGAGTTCAGAGTACACCTGTGCGCGCAGCATCCTGGACAGTGTCAAGGATCACAGAGAACTGACTGTTGAACCAGGCCTTGAGAACACCGATTCTCCTGCTCTGACAGGAGATGGCTAGGTCTGAACAAAGAAGCTCCCCTCCTGTTCTCGCACGGGCAGCTGGGCCTGGAGGGAAGCTGGGCCTGGACAGTGGTGGGGAGTGAGTCTAGCCACAGGGACACCAGGACTGGACCAGCACAGTGCTCAGCAGCTCGCCTCTAAACCAGCCCCATGTCAGCTTGTGCAGAGCCCGAGCAGGGAGGGAAGTGGGTGCTGTGGTTACCAGCAGGATCCTGTGGCCCACAACTGCACAGGTCTGCCACCTCAGCCTTCTGCTCAGAGTGTGGTGTGACATCCCACAAGGGGTCCTGGGACAGGAAAGGGTGTTAATGGGTAGCCATGGGATCCCAGTGAAGTTTGGGCTCAGCCATACCCTGGTGTAGGTATCTCAGCTGTGTTGTGCTGGGTAAAGCATTCCTGAAGATGAGCAGGAATCCATCATCCCACATAGCTTGTGGAGTGATAATGCCGTGCCAACCTCTGCAGGTCAGCAGTGTAGCCGGTGCCTGTCTCCTGTGTCATGTGTGTTGATTATGTCAGGTCCAGGGCCCTGGCTCAGCCTGTCTTGGTTGTCAGAACTCTCCCCACTCAGGGACCAGTGGTGCAGCTGTGAGGGGCTGCCCCAGCCTGGCCACTTTTCGTGACTTCCTTAGAACTGCAGGATGAAGAATCAGTGCAGGTGCTGCTGTCCCTAGGTAGCCGCCACCACGGCAGTCCATCCTGGTGGGAAGATGGAGGTTCTGAGCCCTTAATAGTGAGCAGGTGCCTCAGTTTCCCTGGTGAATGAGGTACCCTCCTGCCCTAGAATCTTTGAGAGGAGCCCAGGTCTGTGAGGGAAGAGTGCCTTGGACCATGCAAAGGACAAAGGGCATGGTGGCCCTGTTCGGCCTCCCAGCTAGTGAACACATTCTTCAGGCCGAGGCTGGGGTGGGTAGCACAGGAGCTCTGCTGCCTGGCAGTCTTCTGGACTACTGTCAGCTGTTAGGACATCTCTTGACCCTGTAAGGTGTGCAGAGCGGGATTGGTTTCACTTGGGGGAAGGCCAAGGAAGTGCCAAAATGTTGCCTGGCTGCAAAGGATCTGAGGACAGGTTAGAGTTGGGGCTTGCTGTGCAAACTGCTCTCTCCTGGCACCCTCTGGGGGGTACACAGTTGCCCATGCAGGGTCTCACAGGCATGGACAGCAACACCCTAGGGCTCTAGGCCAGGACCGAGGCTGGTGGACAGGCTGATGCCGCTCCCAGCTCGTGGCTGGAGGACTGCAGATTCCTGTGTAAGATGGTGCTGCGGTGGGAAGCTGTGCTGTGGGCCTGGGACAGACAGGTGGCCTTTCTGCAGACAGACCAGGCTGGACTGGAGGGCCTCTGGGGTGTGATTAAGACCATTCTAGAACACCCAAGCTCAGGGCCCCCAAAGCTCATGTTAATGTCACAGGGGACGAGAGTGGGTACGACCAGCACCGAAAGACATTTGTTCGGAGCCTAAGGCTGTTCCTGTCCTCGGGCTCCAAGTGAGCCCCTCCACCCCCACCCAGCATGCACTACCGTTGGGTCCCCATCCAGAACTGCCACAGCTCTTGCCAGGATGCTGCCCCCAGAGCCAACTCTCCTCCACACCCTACTGGTCCAATTATTTAAAAAAAGAGACTCAGAAGATGTGTGAGAATCGTGACAAAATTAGAACCTTAAAATGAAGCCCCTCTGAGAGCTGTGACTCAGCAGTCCTGTTTAAGATGAGGCAGAAGATCAGCAGGTGGAGAATGGATGGTCCTGAGCATGGCCTGCGTGTTCCAGCAGAGGTGGACTGGTTACACAGCCTCAGGAAACAACTTGAAACCCTCCCACAGACATCCCAGTGTAAAGCCTGTGGAGTGGGGTGGAAGTGGGGATGGAGGTCATGTCCTGGTTCCTTCATGGCTCTGAGTTTGGCTTTGTCTGTTGTGGGACTGTCTTGTCACCAACCAGTAAAGCCACCTGCTGTCGGTGTGATGTTGGTATAGGTGGTTGGAGGCATCCTTACGTGCAGCTGTTTATCCCTTGCTGTGGTCTGTCTCTGTCCTCTTTTCTGCTTCCTCTGAGCTCTTAGACGATTCTTTGTCCCTTCCTCTGGGCCTGTCACTGCACTTCTCTTAATACAGGTTGCTGTGGCTGGCTAGAACCTGCAGATGCCCCTTGCAGCACCCGGAACACTGATGGTGTCATTGTTTGGGGCAGTTTTCTGTTAGATTAGGAACCAGATGAATTAAAATCTTCTCATTAATTCTGTATGCTTTGAAAAAATTCTGTTGCAGTGTTTAAATTCTTCTAGTTCCTTCCTCCTCGGCAGGGACAGCTCCCGATGGTCAGTCCAGGGCCCTCTCCACTTGGAGCAAGTGTTGAGTTCAACAGTGTAGGAGGGCTGGAAGAAACAATGGTGTCCAAGCACAGCCGGAAGCAGGGTTGCTGCACAAGTCAGGGTGTGGATGAGAAGACAAAAGAGGAAGAGAGGTCGGGGTGTCTCCCAAGCTCACGGAAGCTTTGGAAAGTTCTAGGTGTGCAAGTGGCTTTTATTGAGCTGATGACTGACATCTCAGTGTACAGAACCTCCTGGCCCCAGTGCCAGTTATGTACAGGGCCTGGCATCCTGAGCAGCCAGCAGAAGACTGGGTAGGACATAGCTATCCCCACCTGTGGCAGGAGGGACCCCCTCTACGGTCAGAGACCGAAAATGCCTCAATGCCACAGATACACAAGAGAAAACAGACCCTGACCCAAACGGGAGGCAGGTGGCTTTCCTTCCCCAAAGTGCCTCAAAGGGGTGGCGGCTTCCCAGCGTGGGCTTGAGGGTTTGAGCCCCATCCCGCTGGAACCCCGCCCATCCTGCTGGAGCCCAGGACAGCTCGTGTGTTGTGGGCTCAGCAGCTGGGCAGGGAGAGGGGATGTGGGTGCAGGCTGAGCGCACAGGCAGTGCAGGCTCAGACCCCTCCTGTTGTGTAGAGTGATGGCCACTGACAGACCCTAGCCCAGCGAGATGAGCCCAGGTCACCCAAGCCCAGGGCCAACCACCTGCCACTCCCATAGGGCTGGCCCCCTAAGTCTTCACAGTCCACTCTGTCTCCATACCACCTCACTAGGTCTCCTTTCTGTGCAGGTTGAGTCCAAATCAGACAAGGAGTAAGGAGAGGCAAGCTGGACATGCAGGCAGGGAACCCCCCAGGTAGGTCTCAGCAGCTGCTTAATCTCCATGTTATCTGCCCACCTGAGGTTCTATCTGTTCTGACTGGGAAGGCCTGGGTCCCTTGGCTCTTCCCTCAGCCTCTCAGGGCACTCAAATCACATGGGTAAGGTTCACCTAGCCCCATCGGGGCACCTTCTTCCCCAGTGGTGAAGGGTGGTCTCCAGCTGTCGGCCTTAGGTGAGCCCATGCTTCTGGCTGGTCTACTAGGAGAGGCTGATAAGCAGGTCCCCAGGAAGTCCTCCACAGCTGCCCAGACCCAACCACCTACAGCCACAGGGGATTTGATTATGGTATTTTGGGAGGGCCATGCTGGCCATGTCAGAGGTTGGGGTCTTGCCTGAGGATGCAGGTAGCATGAGGCACTTCTAATCTTAAAACAGGTGAGCCTCAGGTGTCTTGCAGACTCAGTGTCCTGGAGCCTTGGTGGGCTGCCATGTACCACACATACCTACAGAATGCATCCATTTAACGGAAGGTTCCAGTTCTGATCATACAAATGGTTCTGATCATACAAATGGGAATGAGGCCAGTTGCCTAGAGTAAACCCTGGAGACCAGAGCCCAGGGCTGATTGTGCTTCTCAGCTCAGGTGTTTAAAGAGGAAGCTTTGCACTGAGTGTGTGAAATGGTCCACAGAGACATACCACCTGCTAGCCCCCTGTCCCCAAATGCCATGGCTGGAGAAGCTCAGTGTGATACTTGGAAACAGCATCTGAACTCCATAGCCAGGGCTACAAGGTTCCTCCAGGATCCTGCAGCACCTGCCACATGCAGGGGGCCCAGGTTCCAAGCCCCTCTTCTTTTTACCTTTCTTCAAGAGTTTATTCTTCTGGCCCCTTGCCTGGCTGTACAGGGGGACGGGGAGTGGGAGGGAGGGGCGAACCCATAGACCCTGGTGTGGCCCCAGAGCCGTGCAGAAGCTGTGATCAAAACAGCATGTTGGGTGGTCAGAGAACACAACTGCATTCCATGCAGGGGGTCATGTGTGGGACTCCCCAGCTCCAGGTCTCTCTCTCCCTGATGTACCCCAATGCCCCCCTTTAGCCATACCTGAGCATTGCCCTGCAGGACAGTGGGGCCCAGAGTAGTGTTCAGTCGCTGCTCTGTCCCCTCCTGCCCTCACATTTCACTTTGGCCAGACCCCAGTCACGAGTTGCGGTATATGTGTAGAGTCACGGATCATACAGATTTGTAAAAACAGATTTAAAAATGTCCCCTGCCAGTTTCCAGGGTGGTGGGGTGGTCTCGTGACTGGCCCTGCTGTGATGACTTCCTTTCTGGAGCTAAGTTTTAGAGCCACCGTGTAGAATACAGCTCGCCCTGGCTAGGCCATCACGACAATGTCCCCACTGTGTCCTCCAGTCTGCCTGCCCGGGCATGGGCTCTTCAGATGCTCAGAGCTGGGTCTCGTCCCGGGTCTCAGGGTTACAGGAGGAAAGCTTGTTGCTGCAGCTGCTCTTCCGGCTCTGGGAGCTGCTGGCCACGTGGGCCAGGGGGTCTGAGCGGATGAGGTACCTGCAGATGATACCAAGGAAGGCCCTGGAATGGCAAGCTAGGCAGCCATATCAGAACTGTGCTGACTATGGGGCCCATAGGTATCCCAGGCCTGATAACCAGGGACAGGTGTGTACTCACACAATGTCGTTGGGCTCCAGCCTTGTGTCAGGGGGCGGGTTGATGAGGACATAGGAGAGGGTGTTCTGATGATGATCATTCATCTCATCTACAAAGGGCAGAGCCAGGTGTTACCATAACCCCACCCAGTACAGCTCTGCAGGGCCCCCAGGAGATAGGGGAGCCAAGTGCCCCAGGCTTTCTGGCCATTATACTGACTGGTGCTCCCTGACACCATCCTGAGCTCCTGCCTGCACCTGGGAAGTGCTCAGCCCCGAGGGACAGTAGAGCACTGGCTCTAGCTCATCTGGGCAGCAGCTTGTTCAGAGGCATTGAGCATACCTGCACAGGCCTGCTTCTTACACAACCTGCATGCACATCTGTGCACACTCCTGAATACCTCCACCCTCATATACCACTGTGTACATGCACTCACACACCTGTGTACACCTATGTGCACGTTTACGTCCACACCGCAAACACCAACTGGGTGGTCAGGCTGAACGGCCCCGCCTAGCGTGAGATGGCCTCAGTGGCCACATGCTTGGTGAAGGGGGACAGCTGGCACAGGGGTCGGGGGGGTGGGGCAAGGCCTTGGTGGAAAACTTTTCAAGAATGGAGACCCCCCCCCACAACGGCCTCGCTGATGACTGTTTACCCCCCACCTTCCTTAGCCTGGGACTACCCCTGCCCTCAGACCCAAGTCCTGGGTACCCATACCAGTCTCCCCAACCAGCCAGAGCTCCCCAACCTGAGCCCCGGCTTACCCTTCTAAAACCTGAAATAACTTTAGGGCTGTGCTCCTTCTCCTGCTTCCTCTGCACACCGAGCCCTGAGCATGCTACACATCCCGAGCAGAGCTTGACTCCCAGGTCTGATACCTGGTACCACCCCACATCCCACAAGGGGTACTCCCAAGCCCCAGCACATTGGCCCCAATCACAAAAGTGGTGCTTTGTGAACATTCAAGAGTATCTTGTGACCTTTTGGGAGAGTCTGGAGCTGCCATGCCTATGCCTGCCCACCCCTGCCTAGGAGCTACACAGGAAGCAGGTGTAGCTTGGTGCAGGGTACCCCCAGCTCCTGGAAGCCACTGGCCCCAGCTCAGAACTCTAGGTGCCTGACAGGGGGCCTCACTTCCACGAATACCATCATGGGTTGCAGGATGAGGAAAACTATGAGCCCAGGATGTATCACTCCACACCTGTGACTGCCGGCAGCCATCTGTGCAAATAGAGCCAGCTAAGTCAATGTGTTCTTGGTCCTAGCACCCCTAAACTCCCAGGTTGCAGGTAGGAGAGGAGGAACCAAGGGTCATGGCCTGGTCCGTGCACTGAGCTCTACTGACTCAGGTAGGGTGGAGGGAGAAAGGCAGCTCCTTGGAGGAGGTGGAAGTGCTCAGCAGCACTTGAGCAGACAGACCGGAAATGAGGTTTAGATCAGCTCAATCTTAACGGAACAGAAAGATCCCTCCCTGGAAGCCCCAAATCCCTCTGGCTTGGACAGCCCCAGCCTGCCTGCTCCTGTGGTACAGAGTGTGCCAACTCCCAACACCCCATCCTCACTCCTGGCAGGTCCTGGGCCAGGCTTCACCCGGTCCATAAGGGCACTCATGGACCTTGGACATCCAGTGGGGCAGGCCAGAAAGCCCAGCTATGCTGGGATGGCCTGCCTGCTCCGTCAGAGCAAAGCTAGATGGCATGGAGCATCCTAACAGAATTGGGTGATGAACTAAGGTCAGCCCCGGAGCCAGGGTGGGTACTGTCCCCTGAGCCTTCACAGCCCTTAGGATGAATGAGAGAGGAGGACAGAAGGCCCACCAGAGGACCTGCTTGTGGGCAAAAGAAGCCCTACTGTCAGAGGCACTCATACCCTTTCTCATCTCTCCTGGTCACTGCCTGGCCCAGCCAAGGTGGCAAAGGGTTGGCATGCCCCTATGTGGTGGCTGGTGTCCACCAGAGCAGAATTACCTTGCAAATATCCCAGGTTTACCCGATTCATGACATCACTGGCTGTTAAATTTGCTACGTCCTCTACGGAACACACAGGAGAGGCACAGACAGAAACAGAGAGAGAGAGGAGAGAGAGAGAGAGTCAGCAAGCAGCAGGGGAGGAGGGCGCTGGCACAGCGGAGTGTGAGCAGGGAGTGGCCAGCTGACACTGGGACAGGGGTGGCCAGCACCAGCCACCTCAGAAGCAAGTCAATTGCCAAGAGGATGCTGGCCCTTCTCTGCCAAGCTCTGGCAGTTGGTTGGGGGTGGCAGAGGCCGAGGGGCACATAACAACAGGTGCCAGCTCTGGGTCTGGCCAACTACACTGAACTCTGTATCTGCCAAGATAGTCTATGGATTTTGAATGCAGGAATCCCGAGTCCCAGAGGTCAGTTCCCTGGAACAGGGTGACAGCCAAGTACCCAGGGGCGCTGAAGGGCCACTGGATGTGGGACACAGTGGGAATGCCCTCCACACTGTCCCCCAAACCCTGGCCTCAGTCTCCCCCAAGCTCACCCCCCTCTCCAGTACAGTCCAGCACTGCCCTGTGGATCTGCCCAGCATATCTGGTACGCACAACTAGCATATGGCCCGGCCTCAGTGACCCCTGGGAAGCTCCTTCCACTTGGAGGGGCCCTAGAGTTCCAGCTTAGATGGTGATGAATAGCAAGATGCCTGGGCAATGGCTGAGTTTGGAGATGCCAAGGGAGGTAGGGAGAGGCACGGGCCAGAGTTGAGAGCTTGGGTCTCCTTTGGCCTCACCAGCAGAGGCAGCATCTCCAGAGGAGATGAGCTTCTGCTAGCCAGCCAGGACGCTTGTGGTAAAAGTCACATACAGGTCACTCAAAATTAGCACAGAGAGAAGGGGGCTGCAGCAGTCTGCTCACACAGATGTTTGCTTAGGGCCAACTAAAGCAGCAGAAACGGGCTGTGGCCTGGGAAGAAGAGTGTGATGGGCAGAGGAATGCTCTGGAGTGGGCTGTCCCTATTCCTGTTGATTATGTTCCCATGCCAGGCCAGGGCAGGGCAGGGCTGGGACCCCGTGATCAGTCTTCCATGTCTCCTGTGAGATGGGAGGATCCAACCTGTACCTCTAATGAGAACCATGAACTTTTCGGGAGCTGACTCAGACCCCCCCACCATGAACTTTTGGGGAACTGACCCAGACCCCCGCCACCCTGACTTTCTCCAGGTCCAGTCCCTGTTTATGGTGGGGAAACTGAGGTCCAGGATTGTAGAGGTGAGCCAGTTTGTGGGACACCCTGTATCTTCCCCAAGCTAGGTGGGTGTGGACACACTTCTGTCCTCTGCTGAGCAGGACCCAGGTGGTCACTGTGGAGCCGAAGCCAACCCCGCTTTAGGGGACAGGCAGAGTGGCCCCCAGGAAAGGGAACTGGGAGAGCCATCAACGGCTCCACTGTGGCACAGCGTGCACTGCCTGCCACCTGCCGTGCCGCCGCTCTTACCATAGCCGGTGGTGGGCAATCCCAGGTGCTTCATGCGGTTCTTGACCAACTCAGAGAGTTCCTGGCGCTCAGAGCGTCGGTACAGGCTGAGCCGCTGCTGGGTGATCCACTCTGCGGCTACAGGCGCCCTCCCTGCCTGCTTGCTGCCTTTCCGGCTCAGCTTGCGGGCCCACTGCAGACTCTTGCGCCGCAGCAGCGGGTGCTCAGCTGGGTCAGCACTGTTTCCGTGACGGCCGTGGGTGCTGCCGCTGCCAGAGCCAGTCCTCCGGCCCCAGGGCCCCTTGGTCTCCCGGGTGTCTTCGCAGTCTTCCATGTTCACTGAGATCTGGGACTGCGCAGGCAGGAGCGCTGTGGGCTCGGGCCCCTTGTGGCTTGGGATGGCGGGGGAGGAGTTGGGCCCGGGGCCCACAGTGTGCACACCAGCCTTCTCCAGGCCAGGACTGTGGGTTCCTGTGTTTTCTCCTGTACCCCAATCTGCCTTGCCTCCTGGCCCCACCCAAGGTCTGGTCCAGGGTGAGCCCAGCCTATTCCCAGTTCCCTCCCAGTTTGAGGGTGGCTCCTCTCCAGACTATCGCTTCTGGTGGGTCTGGCTTGTCCCTCTGGGCTCAGCACATCTTGGCTTTGCCTCAGAACAAGTCCTCTGTACCTGCTTCCCCATCTGCAAGTGAGGCAGGAGTCCCTGTCAATGCATTCTTGTGGCGGGGCGGGGGGGGGGGGGGCGTTTAATGGGAACAGAGAGGAATCTGGTAGGCTGTGCATGACCAAGTGGGCATGTGAGGTGCTTGGGAAAATGTGGAGACCTCACCAGGCAGTACCTTGAAGAGGCTGGGGTGGGATAATGGGGGTCAGGCCAGACCATAGGGATACCCGTCACTATGGTCTACATCACTATGGGCTACAGTGTGACATGCTCATGGTACATGGAGCTAGGCCTGGCTGGGGGGTGCACACGGTATGTGAACCTATGGGTGACTCTCCCATCTCAGTTTCCCCACTGTACTGGAACACGGTAGCTGCTCAGCGCCCCCCACTGAGCTGCTCAGTGCCTGACACATCCTTAGTTCCTGCCTGCTCCTCAGGGCCTTGACTGGGGGTAGGGTGACTCCATGAAGTAAAGGTACTGCGAAGGGAAGCAAACTTCATGAGGGCTTTGGGGTGCTCACCTGGGCTCTGAGGTCATGGGGCTGCAAAAGAAACCAGGGCCAGCTGGGATCTGTGGGCGTGTCTGCCTCTCCCCCAGGGCAGCCTTCATCTTTCAAAGTCCATATAGAACGTGCAGAGGGCAGGCGAGAACATGCAGCCCGTGGCACCCGCCTCCCTCCACCCAGGCCTCCTGCACCCTTGGATGCTTGCCGAGGTCACTGCCCTCCCCAGAGTGGCAGCTGCCCTCTCTGGAGGCACATGTGTGGGGCATACTGCTACAAGGAGCCCATGATAAATGTTAAACAGTCACACCCAAGCCCTCAGAGCTGTACTGGGAGGGTGGGAATTTCACAGGAATGGGGGTTATCTAACCCCAGTTCCCACACATCCTCACCTCAGAGGAGAAGACATGGCACTCAGTCCTGTAGATGCCGATGGGAATCTCTGCACTGGAGGAGCAGAGCTTCTGGAAGAGGCGGCCGTAGGTACGGATCCAAAGGTCATCCTCGGTGACCTTCATCTGCAGTAAGTGTGCAGCACTAAGCTGAGGACCACAGGCCGTGCTCAGTGCCCCCGGACCGCAACGACCCGGGAGAGTGCCAGGCCGGTGCAACGCACTGAACACCTGGTCTGCACTTACAGCACAGAGGTAGCCGGAGCCGGGTGTGGTGTCAAGGCCCAGCAGCAGCCTGGTGATGGTGATCATGTAGTCCTTCACGAAGGACTGTGGGGCAGGCGGAGTCACATGAGGCAGGCACTCAAGCCTCAGTGTGCGCATGCTCAGAAGCCGCCCGCCCGCCAGCCCGCACCCGCACCCTTAGGTCGGAAAGGAACCAGAGCAAAAGACCAGGGTGGAAACAGGGCAGCCCTGGAGGTAGAGCAGTTGAGTCCACTGTTCTAGCAGACACAGGGCTCAGGGGTCCTGGGGAGGGCCATTCAGAGAGCAACGGGACCTCAGCCAGAGAAGGGCTGGGGACTGAGGCCCAGGCTTGATGGGCCCGCCTGTTTCCCTCCACATTTCAGCTGACCTGATACAGTAGTGTGTCCAACATGCTGATGCTGAACACGCGGCCGGCGGCAAACGGCAGACGGAACATGAAGGCCAGGTTGGAACCGTTCTCCCGCTCCCGCTGCATGAAAGGGGTCCGCAGATGGCCCACAGTGTGAATGGTCATTGGAGTAAAAGTGTAGCACACATTTAAGTGTGTGAGCATGTGTCCGTGCAACGTATGAATGTGTATGTGGTACATGCCTGTACGTGGGATGTGTGCATGTGCATGTAGTGTATGTAGTGTGTATATGTGCATGTGGATGTACTATATGTATGTCTGTGCACTGCATACATGTATGTATGTACACATGTGCATCAGCCATGTGAATGGATGTGTATTTGACCATACACCAACAGACATCTGACCATCAGGCCTGAATACTCAGCTTCACCCCCCAGACACACTCAGGATCAGAGCCTGGGGACAATTTGGGGCTCTGAAAAGAAAGTAAGACTTGGGTCCTGCAACACACAGGCCTTGCATTTGACTGACAGTGTGCCACCATCATTCTAAGAGTCATTTTTTCCCCAAGGTGCTAGAATGCAACCAGGGCCTCACACACGCCAGTTGTGTACTCTACACTAAGCCTCACCTCTAATCTGAGATTCTTAATAATCTTAGCAATTTTATCTTGAATCGCATTTTGTGATATCGAGGGCCCTGGAGGGCGACAGGAGGGGTGTCCTGAGCAGGTGAGGCTGCTCGCCGCACAGCGTCTGTGAGGCTCAGGGCACTGGATCTGCTGCCCCACAGTATGAGTTTCTTGGAAGAAGCTGCCACAGACTTAGGCTCTGAAGCTAGAAGTCTGGACGGTGTTTCCAGGGGCTGAAGTCCAGGGCCAGCTGGGCCTCGCTCTCACTGGAGGCTCTGCAAGACCCTTTTCTCCACTCTCTCCAGTTCCTGGGGATGCTCAGAGTCCTTGGCCTGTTTTTCTTTCTCCATTCTTCAAAGCCAGTAGCACAACCTCTTCCATCTCTGACTTTGCCCATCACGGCATCGCTGATTATGTGAGGTGGATGTCGGTTGAAGACCACCTCCCATCTCAGGTTCCTTAGTGTAGTCTCATGTGCAGAGGCCCTGAGATGGAAGGGGATTCATTCACAGGCTTGGCGATGAAGACCAGAAAATTTTCCAGGTCACTCTTCTAGGTGGGCAGAAGGGGGTTCAAGTGAGAGAGAGGACATCCATGGCCAAGTCAGCAGATGCTGGTGCCAGAGGACATGCCCCATGGCTACAGGCACTTGCTTTGAGGAAAGACAAACAGCGCCCGGAGCCATGGCACAGGTGGCCTCTTTTCCAATGAGCCCTCTTAGCAGACTGTCACCCTCTACTGGTCACTTCTTCCCAGTGATAGAAGGAAGCAGACAAGAGGGACAGGCTGTGAAAGTGACTTTCAGTTGCTCTTAGTTGTGCACCAGTAACAGGAAGGGACGTGTCACGGGGAGCATGGGGTCCCAAGCAAAGCGGTGGTGCTGGGGTGATGGGGTGCGGCTGGCCTGTGAAGAATCAAGTGTGCCTGAGTCACAGGCTGTGGTGGCGCCATGGCTACATCACCGGCCACCGTTCTCCTGCTATGGTAGGTCCAGCACTGCGTCTTGCTAAGGTGGACAGCAGAACGAATTGCTACAGTAATTCAAGAACTGCACGGACTTTCCTCAGCACAGCACTAGACAGGAAGTGGCCGCCCAGGCAGGTGCCAAGAGACTGTGTGAGGAAAGGATGGGCTTCAAGTGTTAATTTCTTTCCAGAACTTTCTCCTGTATGTCAAACAAGGAGCACACTTTTTTCTTCTGCATTCAACCATACAACGCTCGGTCTTGGAGGAATGTGTAAGCTTCAGCAGGGGTGATGGGTCTTCATGGTTATCCAGGGGGGTGGAAGGTATGAGATGGGCCCTGAGAACAGCTGGCGGGGCAGCAGGGAAGGGATGGGCGTCCTGGGACACCGAGCCAGTCAATGAGAGCTTGGACGAGAAGACCATGACAAAGCTGCCACTACAAGACATGAGCCCAGGCCTGGACTAAAAGGAGGGGTTAGGGACCAGGTCCACTCTCCCTTCCTTCAAGGGACCTGCTTTTGTCTCACCTGAGCCCATGTGCAAACGACGCTGTCCACAGTGATTCTGGAACACTTTTTTCTTTCTTCATTATTTGTAGAATATGCATTATAATAAACGTACATTTCTATGAAGTTGTCATTACTTTGTTTTTAAAAAGGTCTCATGCAGGGCTAGTCAGATGGTTTGGTGGGTAAAGGGCACTTGCCGCCAAGCCCGATGACCTGAGTTTGATACCTGGGACCCACATTGTGAAAGGAGAAAGCGACTCTGGCAAGTTGTCTTCTGACTTCCACATGAGCACCATGACATGTGCACAGGCACACGCACACGCACACACAATAAAAAAAGTGTAATTTAAAAAATACTTTAAAAGGGTCTCATGCTACTCATGTCCCCTGTCTGAAGGGTCAGCGACTCAAGGCTAAGTCTGTCCAAGTACACACCTGGCACGCATGTGCCATGGACACAACCGTATCTTCAGGGAACCACGGGGGCAGCAGTATGCCTTCCTTTCCCTCCTCCGTGGCCTGCTGCCCAGAGCCCAGGAGATGGCTCAGCGTGGATCCCCACCCTCACCAGCCCTGATCTCCCTGTCCTTGGCATGTGTATTAATTATCACACGATGGACCCAGGACCCAGGACCACTCACTACCCTGAGATGGACCACAGCCGGTAAGGCCAGTCTGCTGGAAGAAGGTAAGTCAGCCCCACCAAGCACTAGTGAGATGGGACCATCCACCCCAGCGGGTACTCCAGATCTGTGCTAGCTGTTCACTGGCCATGTGTGCTGGCCTCACCCACTTCTGTTCTGCCTTGAAGCCACCCCGCCCCCCACCATTAGCAGGGCTGGCCTTAGGTAGAGTTGTGTGTGAGACACAGACTCTGCCGTCACTCTACCCCTGCACCAGCCTGTACTGGATTCAGTCACTGTCTTCTAGAAGCTGAGGCCCCTCCTGAGACTGTGTTCACTCACACAATCCCTGAAGCCTGGGGCTGATTAGGCAAGCCTCCGCCCTCTCCAGTGTGGGCCCAAGTACTGGGAAGAGAGAAATGGAACCTGGATGGGCTGGACAGCAGAAGCCTTGTGTCAGCTGAGCCGGTCTCCTAAGCACTAGCAGGACAGGAGTCCACACTCCGATGACCTGCTCCCACCCCTTTCTCTGGGCTCCTGGCCCCCGACCAGCAGGGCCACTTACCTTTTCTAATTTGGAAAGCGCCAGAGAGTAGCTGTCCTTGGCACGGAACTGCATGAACCGCATGTTAGAAGGGTGAGTGAGCTCCGTGGTGATGCTAAGGCTGGGGAAGAGCCTGGAGGGACGGACAATGTGGGAGGCATCCTGGGGTCAGGAATACAGCTCCCAGAGCAGGTTCCAGGGCTGTGGTCATGGCTGTGGTAACCCTAATGGCTCCCAGGACTGTGAGGTCTCTGGTGGGTCCTGTAGTCATGACTATGTGGCCTCTTATAGGTCCCGTGGTTATAGCTACAGAAAGGGTGTCTCTAGTATGTCATGTGGTCGCTGTGGAGTCTTTGTGGATCCTGTGGTCAGAGCTGTAAGGTCTGTGGTGAGTCCTGTGAGTGAAGGCTGTAAAATATGTGCCCCATGGACAGAGCTGTGTGATCTGGTGGGCCCTATGGTCAGGGATGTGGACCCTGGAGGGTCCTGTGGTCAGGGTTTTCAGTGGCCCCGTGGCCATCTCTGTGGGGCCCTCAGCACAAAGCCTAGCTCCCACTGGCCGTGTGCTCACCGGAACATGGTCTGCACATTGACGATGGTCTTGGCATCAGCCATGTAGTCTTCCTCTGCACTCATTGTGCTCTCCTTGTCTACCACCACCAGGTTGTCTGCGTAGATGATGCCACACTGCAGCAGGCTGTCCAGACTGTGCCGGGTGAGGAGGAAGCATGTGGCCATAGGATTAACACCCTCCCCATCTGCCTCTCTAAACCCTGCCTCCTCCCCCTGGGTTGGGGCTAACTGCTCATTCTGGGATCTTTGGGAGAGAAGGGATGAGGGACAGCAAGCACCCTGGTCATGGCCATCGGCATCTCACTTGTCCACGGAGCCCTCCATGTAGTAGACCATGGGGAAGCAGCAGATGGCCTCCAGGAAGTGGTGATCAGGTCTGTGGGGACAGTAAGGCCTGGAGGTGCCACCTGCTCCACGGCCCATCCTCCCCATGCCCTTGGGGACCCTAAACCATGGGACCTGGGAATCTTTAAGGCCGAGGGAACTGCTATTTACTCTACAAGGGAAGTAGTGCTGGACTTGCTGAGGTCACACAGCCAAGACTGGACCTTGGGCTCCAGTTGCCCAAGTGGGTGAAGGGGCTGTGGTGTGGGAACCCTGTGGCTCTGCCACCTGGGACTCTCACGTGTGGACAAGAGGAAAAGAGGTGACACAGCAACTAGTGGAGGAGGAGGAGCTGAAGGCCAGCAAGGCGGGAGAGGCGCGGCTGCAGAAGACACACGCTCTCTAGCACACTCTCTGGCGGAGTGGGCCAGTCGGCAGTTCCTTGTGTAAGGGTGCCACGTGGACCCTACAGGGCCTCACTTGTTGTCCAGCAGCAGCACGATGGGGTTGAGCTCCCTGCGAGACCGGTAGTAGGCACGCAGCGGCACGATGAAGTTGTAAAGCCCATTGCCAGCTGTCTCTGCGGAGACGATGATCAGCTTGTTCTTGAACCCATAGGCCTTGGCGTCCTCATAACTGTTGTGTTTGCAGCCCTAAGGAGGAGGGGAGCACAGGCTGGCTGCTCCCCTGGCTATGTGTGGGAGGCGCTGGCAGGGCCAAGAGCCATGGAGACATGCAATATGTTGCACACGCGAGCCCTGGGGCCACCAGCCACCAGGACTCAACCTGCTGGTAGCCACTAAAGTCAGAGCCCCACAGAGTTCAGTGGTAGGTAGCCAAAACAGCATTTAGCTACAGCCATAGAAATGCAGTCAGCCAAGTGTGTGCACATTTGCATGTGTGATGTGTTCACACGCACACATTTCCTAGTTCCGCTCGGCACAGAGCGCAGAAGCAGGGTGGCCTGACCGTGTTTCCTACAACCTTTTCCCTACATGGAGTCAGGCCTCAGCTGGAGGCGCCTGTTGCCAGGACTGAGCTGGGCACACAGACTGAGGAAGTGTGAGCGACTGGCAGGCATCAAAGGGCTGTTACCCTATAACAACCTGGCAGAGTATATAGGGGCCTCTGTCACGGGGTGTGGGGGATGCCTTCCTCCCATTAGTATGCTAAGGAAAGCCAGTGGAAGGTTCTTGAATTAGGAAAGCTGACTCTGAGGGTGGGGTTGGTTGGAAGCAGTTCTGACCGTGTCTCCACAGTGACTGAACCACAGTCAGTGGAGTAGCAAGGCCAAAAGTTTGGCCAACTGAGGCCCCACAGTCAGGGTACTCAGCCCCGACGCATGGGCTGAGCCCCATCATGGAACAGGTCATGTCCTACCAAGTACAGAGGCCAAGCTCTTCAAAGGCCCAGTCAAGGGACCCCAGGGAAGGTGGAAGACAGTCAAAGGGAATGACAGAACGCGCTGCCTCAAAGGGTGACAAGGGCCTTTGGAACCTGCACCAGACCCTGGTCCCATCTGAATGTCGAGGCTGCAGAGACAGTCCTCACTGCATGGAAACACACAAGGATGTTTTCGGGCCATGATGGTCCCGATCTGCATTCAGCCTGTCCAGCAGCCCATCCAGTGGGGGGCAGAGGGCAGGTGGCAGGTGAGGCAGGGAGGGGTCTACAGCTTTTCCAAGCGTTTACAGCTAAATCAAAACATAAACCCCGCAAAGCAGGGTGGCGGGTGGTCACAGCTGAGCCCAGGCACGGCACTGCTGAGATGTGGCCTTACCTTGTCCAGCCGCAGACAGCAGAAGGGGGCCTTCACAGGCAGGAGGTGGCACAGGGTCGGGGAGCTGCCGATGTACGGTGAGTTGGGGGGGTAGCCCTTCACATACCTAGGTAGAGACAGTGAGACCCCAGCACGGTACCACCCCCCTCAGAGCTGACCTTTGCCCAGAGTATTCACGGGGTCACCCACTGC
Organism: Eospalax fontanierii; assembly: GCA_035773235.1. Taxonomy (NCBI): domain Eukaryota; kingdom Metazoa; phylum Chordata; class Mammalia; order Rodentia; family Spalacidae; genus Eospalax; species Eospalax fontanierii. The sequence goes on from CM069541.1 coordinate 62,756,263, forward strand.
TAGCAGAGATGGCTCGCTCTTCCCCACTCCCAACTTCCTGCGTCTGCCAGGGATAGGCACAGAAGATGAGACCTTAAGGAGCTGTTCCTGACTCATCAGTCGGGTGCTGCTACAGGCCAGGGCTGGGGAAAGTACATTTGGCCTTCACCAAGGTCCTGGAGAGACTCAAGGGTAGAGACGGGCCACAGCCAGGGGCCCCTCTACACAGGACCTGGGCAGGGCTGCGGGGAGGGGCCGCTGTTACCCCCAGTGATCAGCCCTCTGCTACTCAGACAGGAAACAGAAGGGCGGCCTGTACCCTTTAGGACCCCTTGTGTCCCTGAGGGAAGACTTGACCCTACACAGTGTACATGGACATGCACACCCCACCTGGAAGCTGGAGAGAAGCCAAGAGCTGTAGCCACCAAGTCCCATCCCCTGGTGTGCACATTTGCATGTGTGATATGTTCACATGCACACACTTCCTAGTTCCCACGGTGCCCTTGGTGATGTGATGAGCAGGTGCTCCAGCCTTATGTCCTCGCACATGCTTCTGCTGGGCCAGGCCAGCTCCCCAGCAGGCTGCCCCCTCTCCTCATCCCACAGTGCCCATATCATGCTTTGGCACCACTGCCCACGGCTCAGCCCTCTAGCTCTGGGCAAAGGGGCCTTAAGGGACACAGCCTCAGGACCTATCTACTTTTTGCCTGCAGGGTCTGCCACTAATGGCCCCTCAACTTAGAGCAGCTCCCAGCAAGCCACGATGCTCTGGCTGTGGCCAAGGTGACCAAGTCATCGAACACTAACTAGGGTCCCTCTTAGTCTCAAACAGGAAGACCTACCCTTAGACCCCACCAGGATGGCCAACTGAAGTTGGCCTGTGGCTTCTGGTCTTGCCAAATCACCTGATGTGACCTCTACAGACCCTGCTCAGAGGCCACACCAAGGACACCCACCCCTAATGAGGTGGGCCACATGCCACAGTACCAAGAGGAGTTGATCCAGCTATGAGGTGGACCCGGGGGTGGCTGTGGGTCACTGCTTGACTCCATATCAACTCACGAGATGACTGAGAACAGAGCTCAGTATGGGCTGGCATGGGGCTACCAAGATGGTATCGATGGCCCCATAACCCACTCTGCTTCTGTGCCCCACTAGTTCTGACCCCAGCCCAGGCTGAGGGGAGGGGGCCAGCCTAGTAGACTCCCAGCAGCACATTTTTAAGTGGCTCCCAGGGACCAGGCTTAAGGGAAGGTAGAGGTCAAACACCCCAGCTCTGGCTCTGGCAAGGGGACCAGAAGACCATATTTGCCCTGCAGGGATTTCCACAAGGCTGAGTGACCTAGCACTGGGGACCTTTCCCTCCCACTGACGTGGGTTCCACGTCAGCACTCACTCCACCACGGAGAGCCCCTCGTCATCTGAGGGCGTCACCTCATCCTCTGACTGGTCACTCAGTAGGTCACAGGGCAGCAGAGCCGAACTGTCTGCCAGCTCCAGGACAGGTGCGATGCTGGGGCGCCGACTGCTAGAGCCATTCTCCGTGGGCAGAGCCAGCTTGCCACCACTGCTGCCCCCGCCGCTGCTACCCTGGGAGGGCTGGCACTCTGTGTTCTGCAGGTCCATGGCCACTGTCCCTGGACAGAGGGGTTGAACCTGACCAGCAGTCCCTCCCATCCTGCTGTCCGGGGCCAGCGGCTGCCAGAGTTGAGAACACAGACGGCCTTGGAGGCTCCAGTTCACATCCAACTCGTATTCCAGCTGCATAGCCCTGGGATTTCAGAACCTCTCTGGACCTCAGTTTCCCCTTCAGGACAAGGAGGTTAATAGCCTCCTGAGTGGTGGTGGTGATGCTGAGCAGACCTCATGGGTCCCCTTGGGGCCCCATCCAGGCTGGCTTCTGTGACCCCAGTATTAACCTCCTGAGGGTAGGGGGCCCTTGGGGTTCATTGGAAGCTGGTCAGTCTGCTTTGAGGGCAGGGCTAGGTAGGGTGTTATACAGGAGCAGCTAAGATGTTTTGTGGTTGTTAGTTTTCTCTCTTGAGCCTGGGGGCTTCCAGACCTGGGCTGGGATGGGGTGGGAGGGCTTCCTAGAAGCCACCAGATAGGCAACAAGGAGGCAACTGATGAAGGTCAGGCTTGGGAACAGCAACCCCATCCGTAGCACTCCTCTTCAGGCCTGGCCACCGCAAGGACAGCAGCAACTTCCAGGGTCTGGCAGCTGCTGGCCCATGGCACAAAGCCAAAGCACACGGTCACTAGGGACCATGTGTCAATCTAGGCTGCGCATACTGTGGGTGCCCAATCGTGTCGCTTGCTACGGAGGTCACAGCCCCGGTCCAGCACCACATGGAGTATCCGTGCTCTGGCCAGTCTGTGGGTCTATAGCTAGGGTGGTAGTGCCTGCTGAGTCCTGGCCCGGTCCTGCTCAAGGAGTAGCCGGAACCAGCCTTAGGCACAGAGCAGCTCCAGGGAGAGGCCTGAAGCTAAGGTGTTAACTTCAGACTGTCTACGCCCAGCAGACACCAGGACCTTGGCCTATGCAAGGATGCCCTGGGCTGATGGAATTACCAGGGGCCTGTGGTCCTTAGGTCACTCTCAGTTACACAGGCTGCCTTGGGCAGGTGCATGGGATGCACTGACCAATGCCCACTAAGGTCCTCAAAGGTGGGGGCACCCCCATTGGATAGATTCAAAACCCAGAGGCCCAGAGAGATTCATACTGTCCAAAGAAGAGCTGGGTATTGGGGCAACTTCCTGCCTAGTGGTAAGCTGGGTGAGGGGCACACCCTTGAGACCCTTACCCATCCACCACCCACCTGTAGCACCTGCTCACCCATGGAGGCGATAATGCTGTGCACAGGCAGCCGGGATGGACCCTCGTACAGTGCTTGCCCAGCGAGGCCCCGCCTCTTCTGCTTCTCCTCCTGCTTGAAGATGAAGGCCGAGTTCTCCTCCTTGGTGATGTTGATGTAAAAGCAAGTGTCAGAGGCAGTCAGGATGTGCCGTGGCCCCGGATTCAGCAGAATGCTCTTGTTCTCCTCCCGTTTCAGCCCGATGAGGCACACACCATACCTGAGTAAACATGGCCAGGAGTTCCAGGGCCACTCCTAGCACCCCCGAGGCTGCCCAGCCTCCTCCCAGGTACCCCACTTGCAGTCAAGCCCTTCCCTCAGGTGTTGGGGACCCAAGGAGCCCAGACTGTCCTACGAGAAGCTTCAGAGAGGTGTGACCGCATGGCAGGTTCTTATGTGAAGCCCGGTCGCAGTATGGCCTGATCTGGCCATCCTCACTAGGTGAGCAGGGTCAGGCTGCCCTGTCCTTGATGGGACTCTGTGGCCTCCTGCCCCTGGGTCCTGCCTGTGCTGACCTAGACCTGGGTGGGGAGTGTGGGTGGTCCGGGGGTGGTGGGGCAGCAGGTTCCACCCTGTGTGCCGCCCCCAGTCCTGCGTACTTCTTGTGTGCATGGAAGGCCGCGTAGGTAAAGCTCTTGCCCTCGTACTCCCGGAAGAACTTGCTGTCGCCCATGCGGATGTGGTACACCTCGTTGCCTGAGCAGCGTCCATACGTTCGCTGCCAGTGCTCAGGTGACTCCTGTCCTTCCCTGCGGGAGGGGCCGGTTGAGAGGCCGGTCATCCTGAGCCAGGGCTGCCCCTCCTCCCCAACTGGTCAAATGCACCCTACATCTCCCTGGGCCCCTTCCTGTGCCAGACCGCTGCCCACTGCCTGCCCTCCTCCTCCAGGGAGCCCGCCCTGCCTTGTGGGGTCGGTCGGGATGGCCAGGGCGTGGCAGTCGGTCCGGCGCAGGGCACTCACTGGCCACGGGACGTGTGCACCAGCAGGGTGATGAGGGTGGAGGTGGCCGGGCAGATGCAGTTCAGGGCCAGCATGGCGTACTTGCACTCCTCCTCGCATACCACGTGGTCTGTGGGGACTGTGGGGTCAGGGCCCACCACCCCTGCCTCCTGTGGCCCTCCCCACAGCACCTACATCTTCCCAAATATGTGCAGGCACCCCTGCTTAGTACCCCCTGGAGGCCCCATCTGTACAGCTAGCTCCTGTTCCGCATCAGTCCAGCACTTCTGTAAACCTCTGAAGCTGTACTTTGAACTCCTATGTTTCTGTGTCTCCCCCAGTTCGACCTGGGGGGGCCCTTACCTATGCCCCAAGTGCCCAACCCGGGCTCTGCTTGCCTGACCCTCAGCTACCCGGTAAAGTCCTGATCACTTTCACACGTGGGCCCATCAAGGGCCCTACCGTGTAAGTATTGGTCGGGAAAAGCACCTCAGTGTAGGTCAGATCATCTGCCTCTTGGTGCCTCCCCATCCTCTGAAAGAGCGATCTGGAGGGTATGCTGTGCAACCTCACAGGCACTTCCTGAAGCCTGTGTGGGCAATGTGCCCTGTCCCCTAGCCTGTCTGCATATTACATAGCCATGGTGCCCACAGGGTCTCAGACGCACCAGCAAACTTGACGTGGAACTTGTTCTCGGGCTTGAGGATCTGGACGTACAGGGGACAGTTGGGGGCGAAGTCCTTCACAGCCCAGGCTCGCAGGATGGTCTGGTGGTCCTGCAGGGAGATACACCTGGTATTGGAAGGCCGCCGCCAGTAGGTGGCAGTGCAGTCTTGGGTGGGGGCTCTGCCCGAACTCACTGCGGCTGTGCGGTCCACCTCATTCCTGCTGCTGAGGATAAAGCAGGCTTCCCCGTTGTCCATCCTGCAGAGTACCAGCTGCTGAGCATGCGCTGAGGACCCAGGAGGGTCTCCCCAGACGGAAGTCAGGAGGGGCAAGGGAGTGTGAGGGGAAGAGGGAGATGGGCCAGGCAGGGTGCCCTGCTAAGGCAGTCAGGCTTGGTCCCAGCATGCATTCCCGTACCAAATCCACAGTAAACCCAGGCCTCCTAGCCTTCCTGGCCTCTCCTGGCACAGTCTGGGCAGGTCATACTGCCAGGACCCTCTAGCTGAGTCCAAGTTCAACCACTGAATGAGGCCCATAAGTCAGGCTTGTGCTAGAGACATCAGCTGGCCAATGGGGACTGCTCAGCATTTACGGGCTGTGGTACACCTGGTCTCAGCTTGCAGCTGTCAGAGGCTGTGGTCAGAAGACATGGGTCCCCTTGAGATCTCGCCTCACCGTGCGGATGACCTGAGCCCAGGGACAGCTGACCTGACACAGAGCACTGTCAGCCTCTGGAGCCCATCTCTCAGGTTCTCATCAACCTGGATTGGACCTCAGACCCTGTCCTTTCTTCTGTCTGACCACCCAGCAGCCTGAACTTGGGTGTTTTTTTTCCCATCTTCTTCCAGGTTCCCAGGAGACTGGCTACAGAAATGACTCAGCCCTGCTGAGAGCCAGTCTGAGAAGCCTTTCCCTCACACCTGGGTGGCAAATCTCCATCCCACCTGGTACCACTGCCCACTTCACAAGGACTGTGGGTGACGTCTTGCCTGGTCAGCACTTCCTCTCCCCTGTCAACCCAGAGCTGGACACAGTCAGGCGTAGTCCCACAAGAACTAGATGGGACCACGAAAGAGGCTGCACTTACGGGCCACCAGCTCAGGGCTGGGGGATGAGGACCTGGGGCATTGTTTTGCTTGCCCTTGGCCCTGCACCGCCCACACCACATGGCAAAGGGCAGGGAAGGTTCCTGCAATGAGAACGTGGCATGAGGGACTTTTGGGGGAACAGTTCCAGATGGTGCACTACAACACTCTGGAAAGTTCCATGGAACAGCACGTTCTTGTCACCTCAAGTCACTCTGTCAACTCGTCCTTAAAGCAAGAGCCGCCCTCAGCCCTCGTGACGTTACCACCGACTCGCAGCAGCCGGCTTCTCCACCCCTGCTCTATTTTGAGCTCCCTGAAACTTGACAGAGAAAATTCTCAGACTCAAAGCAGGAGAGGGAAAGATGCCCAGAGGCAGAAGGGAGATGGAGGTCTGGCTGGTGGGTTTGCCAGGCTGCCCAGCAGCAGGGGAACCTGGAGTGATGGATGGAGTCCGACTCCATGGTCCTACCCACCTGGCCCGGACTCTGACTAGCTTACTGCACCCACTCTAGCCCCACCTCCACCTGGGGGCCCTGTCTCCCGCAGGCCTGTACCCAGCTGTACCTGTCATGGCCCTGTCTCCACCTGGGGACCCCCAGAGCCCGCAGGCCCAGGAGCGGATGCATCTTCTGACTGGAACTCACTTGGCTCGCATGAGATCCTGATCCTTGAGGGCAGAGCCCTGGAGGTAGATGACCCGCTGGGACCACAGAGGGATCTGCAGCACCCTGCGCACCTGGACATCCATTTCGGTGGGACACAGGATGACCACGTAGTAGTCCTGCAGCCGGGCTGTGCATCAGTGTTTTCGGGCACGCTCCTGCTCCCCCCGGTGCTGCCCTGGTCTCATTCTCAGGGCCTTATGGGACCTCTACCGACCCCCTACTGGATGGGGGTTCCGGGGTCTAGAGGGCTCAGGTAACTTTTCCAGGCATGTGGCAGTCCTGCGGAGGGGGTGACTGCTCTGGGAATCAGGAAGAAAACTGGGGCCCCCAAGGGTACCCACAGCCTCACCTGGAGCCGGGGGTGGGCATAGAACTCATTCAGAAAATCCATGAGGAGGTCGATCTTGAGGGAGCTCACACACAGGACCACATGCTTCTCCGTCTGTGCCCGGTGGCGGCTGTAGTTACCCCCTGACTTCTGTCGCTCCATCCAGAGGTAGACAAGTTCCTCAAACTGCAGAGAGAGGGGGGTGAGCACAGGATCCAGTGCCCCACAGGAAAGGGTGGGGCAGGCTGTGGAATGGCAACAGCATGAAGGAGGGCCCCATTCCAGATGGAAATGGCAGGTGCTGAGGGCCGAGAGTAAGAGCAGGCCCCGCAGCTGGCAGGGTGTGGGGAGATGGGGATGGCAGCCTGGGCAGAGGCCAGAGCAGAACCAAGGTATGGCATGTATGAAGTATCACCAGAGACCAAGGTGTGTGGCACAGGCCATGTGCAGAAGCCACATGGTGCCCCCTTGGGCTAACACCGCGCAGCAGCATGGGATACAGAAAGTCCAGCTTGAGACTTCAGAAGCTGCATGGCCAGGAGTGGAAGCCAAAGCCCGTGCTCTAAACATCTTGAGAGTCAGGAGAGTTGACTCTGCAGTTGACAGGGCCAGGACACTCCCAGCACTGAGGTTAGGGAGTACTCTTTCGACACGGTGGCCAGATCGGGCCTCAGGTTCCTGACGTGGAGTCACTCAGGGAGGGTGAGAGGACTTGCAGTTTAGGTGTGAGCACTAACAGGTTTACAGTGCCTGGGCTGTGTGAGCTGTCCACAACACTGCCCCTGCCCAAAGCCTCACTCTGCACCTGGCTCTGAGGCTGAATGTCCACTGTCTATTCTGTCTTGAGCACTGAAATCGTCTGTGGCTTTGGCACATTTCTGAATGGGCTGTGGCAGCAGTCCTGTCCACTGTGTCCACTCTCACAGGTGAGGTCCAGTCACCTTGCTTTCATGAGTCCTCATGAGGAGACCTGTGGCCAGGAGGTGCCCAAGACCCTAAGGCTAGGGAACATGGGGGACCCCTTGCAGATGGTAGACACCCCTGGGTGTGATCCCAACCACTGAGGCCTCAGTTTCCTCATCGGAAAAGTGTCAGACAATGCCTGCTCCTCAGGATTAAAAGAATGGGTTGACAGTGACTTCCTAAAATTCATGCCTAACCAGAACCTCAGCATGTGAGTTGATTTGGAAAAAGAGTGTTCACGGATGTAATTTGTTGACCTGAGGTCATCTTGCATTGGAGTGAGCCTAATCCAACGTCTGAGGGCCCCACAGTGGACATGGAGCTGGAGTGACAGTCAGCTTTCCATGAAAACCATTGGCGAGGGTCCTCTGCTTAGGCAGAGCCGACCAACATAAGTAGATCTTATAACCATGGCATATTTTGAGACAATCCCCCACAGGCTGGTGTGAGAACTGTCTTTTTTTCTTTTAAATAAAGATCAGGAAAGGTGGGGGCTTAATGATGCTTTAGGGCAAAATGGGGCAGACTAGGTTCAGAGGTGACACAGCAGTGGGACACAGAAGCTGGCCCTGCTACCCACCCTATTCTGCTTTCAGTGAAGTGGGACAAATTGTCACTGTCACTTAGATCCTTACAATGGCAGGCAGATTCTCTAGCCAAGGGTCTTAACTCAGGTGGGCAGGAATTCTTTTGATGCCCTTGTGGTTAAAATGGTAACTGAGGGACCCATAGTCCTCACGGAGCACAGTCAGCCTCAGGGTTCAGGTACACTTGGCCTCTGGGTGCCCAGAGCCTTTAAGAATGCAGAACAAAGTTCTGTTCCTGCTTCATTTCCAAGTGACTCTTGGGCTGCTGGGATAGGGGATCATCTACACTTTGGGATGCGGGGAGCAAGGAGGGAGATCAGATGGACATGAAGGTCAAGCTGAGTATGGCTGGACCAGGGCTGCCCATGGGCCCATTCCTGACATTGTCTTCAATTTCTGCTGGGCTGGGGCCTCTTGGACCAGCCACTTGAAAGACTGGGTAGGGATCTGAAATGGGAGGCCAGGCCAGAGCTCCAAGGGCTCTGCAGAGGGGGCTGGCAGCACAGTGAGGACAGGTCTATTGTGGGCAAAGAGACTCCCTGGAAATGACTTCATTTGGAAGAATAAAAGGGGGTCTTTGTATATAAAAGGAGATCAGGACATGGCCTCCATGTCAGGAACATGGTGCCTAATCAGAATGACCACCAGGAGCTGGGATGGCCAGATCAGGGGTGTCACATCATCAACATCCACAGAGAGAAGGTGACATGTGTGTGAAGTCCAACAAGAAGAGAGAAGAGGGGAGGGGAGGGGAAAGGGACCAACAGAGGAAGGTCACATGACAGCGCAGATGACTGGAGTGAGACAGCTGGACCGAGCCACCTATAAGCCAAGCAATGCCAGGATGCTGGGGTAGGGCTGACTTTACGCCTCAAAAGCCCGCTGGGAACCACTCTACTGACTCCAGATTTTGGACACGTGGCCTCCATAACTGTGAAGGGCGCAAGCCTGCCGTTCAGGTTCTGGTGTGTGGTCACCTTTCAGGAGTCTCTGGAGACTTGCGGGCCCCCAGCCCTGGAGACTCTTAGACACAGAATGGCCAAATCAGGGCCATCTAGGATTTGGTGGCATGGAAAGAGAACCATAGTCCCAGCTCAGCTACAAGGAGGTTAAATAACAGAAACCAACAGAATTCAACAGAATCTTACACAGTACTTGAAAACGTTCTAAGTTTAGGCCAAGCGTGGTGGTGCATGCCTTGGGAGGCAGAAGCAAGCAGATCTTTGTGAGTTCAAGGCCAGTCAGTGCTACTTAGTGAAATCCTGCCCCCCACCAAAAGTCACAGATTGGGTTTATCTCGGGAATGCAAGGATGGTTTAATACTAGACAAATGTATAAATATTTAAATGTATAAAAAAACCCATATATGGGGTTGGAGAGATGGCTCAGTGGTTAAGAGCACCAACTGCCCTTTCAGAGGACTTGGGTTCGAGTCTCAGTACCCACACGACAGCTAACAACTCTAGTTCCAGGGGATCCAACGCCCTCTTCTGACCTCCATGGGCATTGCACGACATGAGTGCACTTACACACAAGGAGGCAATACACTCATACACATTAAAAAAACATATATGTATATATAAATAAATTATGACATTAGCAATTTTGAAGAGAAAACAATCAGACTGACAAAAATCAATTAATTTTTAAAGTTCTGCTCTCAGCAAACTGGGACGAGAGGGAATAGCATGTACTCAACTCAGTGGCTCATCACAGAAGAGCAGACAAAAGGAGCTCAGAGGCTTATGGACTAGAAAGGAAGGGACAGGATGTGGAAACTTTCAAGCTCAGCAGCACAGCCTGCTAGGCATGCACTTCGCACGTCAGCACAAGCAGAACACAGAAGAAAAGCGGTGTCTGTGCACACCAGAAACGTAACATGGCCAGCAAGAGACCTCATGAGAGCTGGGCAAGGCCCCCAGTGAAGGCTGGAAACTTTTGTTGGGAGTCCTAGGCACGAGTAAGTGGCCATCCACCCTTACCCTGCGCGTCGATGGGATTCTGAGGCCTGAGGAAGGTAGAGCTTAGCAAGTGACTTGGGTTGTTATTTTTTATTATTTTAAAAATACTTAATTGATTATTTTTATATGTATGCGTATACTGCCTGCATGTATGTAAGTGCACCTGTGTTGTGCAATGCCCACAGAGGTCAGAAGAGAGCAATGAATCTCCTGGAACTGGAGTTATGGATGGTTGTTAGCTGCCATGTGGGTGCTGGGAATTGAATCCTTAGCACTCTTAACCACTAAGATATCTCTCCAGCCCTTCACCCTTTTTGAGATGAGGTTTTGCTATGTAGCCTAAGTTGGTGTTGAACTTGAGATCCTCCTGCCTCAGCCTCCTGAGAGCTGGATTTACAGGTAGGCAGTACCACAGGCCTGGCCTGTGAATTAGAAATCTACAAAAAAACAAAGATCCAAGAAGCTTTGGAACCTGAGCAGCAAGGTAGAAGACACCGTCCAGGCCTTACGTGCATAGCCTAGGAAGCTGGGGTGCTGTGCTGAGGAATAGGCACAGGGCCAAGGCAAGCTTGCTGCTCTGCCACACACACTCCATTTTGGGTGGGCTAACCCTCTATGGAAGAAGTGAACTTTCAACTTTTGGAAGGAAATAGGAGATTTATGGTTGAGAGAGGGAATGAATTGTCTTTTTAAGCAAGACAGGAAAACGGGACAGGAAAGCTCAGAACACTTGACTCCATTAAAGCTGCAATGGTCCACAGAAGGGCAGGGCCCTTCAACAAAGCAAGGAGTGAGGTCACAGACCCGCAGATGCAAGCAGAAAGCTCCAAGGCAGGCTTCTGGGCACTGAACGGAACAGGAAATCAGTGAGGAAGAAAAGTCCTGTAAGGATGCTGACAGGTGGGAGGGAGGGACGGGGGCAGCAGCAGCAGCTCAAATGGCCTGGTGAGACCTGCACGGAGTGCAGAGGATGGCAGGCCAACAAGATGGAGCAAGTTGCCCGTGCAGTGTCAGCCTCACACAGGGCAGAGGGAGGACTCATCAGTACAGTGATTCTGCCTCAGATGTCAGGAGGGGAGCTCCATGTGTCTGGGACTACCCAAGCCCATGGCGGTTAAGACCTCATCACCTGGCATCAATGGCACATCACAGGCTTTCAGTGCAGTCTCTGCACAGGGGCAATGGGGAGGCAGGCAGCTCCTTCGGGGAGAAGTGGAGGGTCACCTGCTGGGCTGGGTGCTTGGTGCTGCAAGGTCAAGGATGGGGCTGGCCCGAAGGCAGAGCACAGGGTCAGCAGTGTCCCTTCTAGGTGCCCCTTGTGACCCTGGAAGCTGTGGTTGGGAAAGAGGGTGACATTCATTCCCATAATCCTCTGCCTTTGCACTGGGCCTATAGGTGGTCACCTGGGCACCTGAGGCCCTCTGGAAGGAAGAGTCTGTGACCCACGGTTGCTCACAGGCTGATCACCACCTTACTCTTCACCAGACTCAAAGGAGATCCGCAAAAGCCCACCCCATTCTCTGGCCCTAGTGTTCTCCTAGGAATGGCCTCCTGACACATGTTCACATTCCCATGGCTCCCTCCTTTCCTTTCGTTGTGCCTCAGGAAATGCCTCCTGGCTGGCCTTGTGCAGGCCTGAGGACTCACCTGCAGTGGGAGCACCACAAGGGTCACACAGATCAGGATGACTACCAGGAGCTGGGATGGCCAGATCTTGGGTGTCACATCACCAAAGCCCACAGTAGAGAAGGTGACAATGCAGAAGTAGAAGGAGGTCAGCAAGTTCAAGTTCCCACCTGCTCGCTCCAGGTGCTGGATCCCACAGGTCCTGGAAATCCAAAGGGCTGGGCTTATGGTGGCAAGGGACAGGGCTAGTGGCGAAGGGATGGGGCTGCAGACGTGAGAGGGTGGGGCTGCAGCAGGGAGGGGTGGGGCTGAGTGACAGACAGGGAGGCAGTGCCTCCCTCAACCTCCCCACTCCCAGAGGGGAGGCTCTGCCAGTCCTGGGGACCCTGTCACTCAGGATCTAAGCCATGCATCTCTGGTCATCTGCAGCACCCAGTGAGGATGTGGAACTGAGCCTGGGAAAGCTGCTCAGCTGATTCAGTGGTGCGGGTAGAGCTGCAGTATGGTTCCTAGCTGCCAGCCCTGCTAATCTGTCCTCCGGGGCCCTGCACATCACTCCTGGCCTGGCTGAAGCTGGCTGACACACTCTTGGTTCCTCCTGGCCTTGGATGACTACTGAGCCAGTTCATACTTGCCTGAGGGATAGTGAGTGGCAACTGTGCGTCTCAAGGACACAGGGCAGGGCTACTCCACAGATAGACACAAGAGACTGCGTGATCAGAGGCTCCCGGCTCCGGGTGACCCACCACATTATTCTGGCTGTTCTTAGCTAGACATTAAACCAAAGAGCCCCACACAGCCAGTTCCTTCAGAGCTACAGACAGGTGGGTGGATGGGACACACCTGTTGCCCAGACATGGCGTCCTCCTGACCCTGGAATTGAGACTTTGGAGTGAAGTCCTACGGTCAGCCCCATGCCCCATCTGTGGCCACCCTTGGCCTACCCTCCAGGCTCTAGAGCTGCCTAAGGAGTGGGCAGTCCCTGACCACATGGTGGGACTGTGTGATGTCCGGGGCACTTACCCCGTGAAGACGAGGCACAGCAGGGTGCAGAAGAGGATGAGCACCTGGTTGAACATGGCTGACTGTGTGCGTAGGATGGCACGGTGGAAGTCATTCTGTAGAGGACGTGGTCATCAGAGGGCAGGGTCCAGGACACCCCTCCCTGCACACATTATTAAGTAGACACCTAGCCACATTTCCATCCTAGGGGAGGGCCATAGGCAACCTTGCCCTGCACAGATCACCCTGCCTCTGCCGGGTGTCAGGATGGGTCATGCCCTAGGGTGAGGTCAGGTGGAGCCCAGAGGTTCAACAGATACGGGCAGCTTTGACTCCAGAACATTAACTTCCAGTGCAATCAGAACAGGGCTGAGTCCAGGGCCTGACCAGAAGGCATCGAGATATGGGGAAGACAGTTATCAGCTTGGCTTTCATTCACCTGGGTGGATGTCACCTGGACAACCCAGCAGAGGGGGGTCCACAGGAGCAGAGCCTGCATTCCTGTGGCCCAGTTCTCCTGGCTGGGCTTGCTCACACCTGTCCTCTGTCCCACCTCCTCTCGGCTCTGGTTAGGAAAAGCTGTCTTCACAGAAAGAGGAAGCTCAAGGCCGGCGGGGACACTGCCTCTGCCTGTGCAGACTCCTGGCTGCTGCCTAGTCCTGCCAGCAGGTGGGGAAGTTGTCCTTGTGGGGCTGGCAGAGGCCAGATCTCACTTACGATCATGTTCTCCAGCGCATGCTTGGCCAGCCAGCAATTGAGAAACACAGGGATGAACAGGTTCCGCAGAGGTGGCCAGAAGACCTGTGAGAGGAGGGTGGGGGACAGGTCAAGCGTGGGCTTGGGCAGCGGTGCTTGGGGCCAGGGGCTCACCCACCGTGATGATGAAGGGCAGCGTGTTGATCATCTCCAAGACGAAAGACACTTGGAAAATCTGCTCCCAGATGTTGCCCTGGGGAGCAGAGGGTCTTCAGAGCCAGCCAGGGGGCTGGAGGGCAGACCCTGGGGTCAGGGAATGATGCTGGGGCTGGAGACCTGGGAAGGGGTGAAGACTGAGGGAAGGGACTCTGGAAGTTGGGGAGCAACTGAACACGGGTCCCCTGTTTGCTAAGCCTGGGTACCCTATTTATTGATGGGGCCATGGAGCAAGGAGGTGGGGAAGTCAGGTTGGGGCAGGCACAGGGAGGGACTCACTTTGTAGCTGAGGTAAATGAGGAGCATGGTCTCCAGGAAGCTTATTGTGGCCACAATGACCTGAGAGCAGAGAGACTTGGAGTAGATCAGGAGGCTGAGGGCAGGGTCCTCACAAGGCTGGTGCATGTGAGCATGTGTGTGCATGCATGCGTGCCCAAACTCCTGCAGCAGAATGGTCTTAACTGGTCCCAGGGTGGGGTGGAAGGCAGCTTGGGCTGTCTCTGCCCCGCTGAGGCACTCTGTGCAGAGCCGGAGCAGGTGAGGCGGGGGGCAGGTTTGAAGAGCACATCAAAGCTACTTCAGGAGGAGATGAGGCCAGAGGGGCAGGGGACTGGCAGTGCTCCCAGTGCTCCCTGGGCTAGACTTTCCTCCCAGTACAGGTACCATGAATCCTGTGGGACCCTCCAGAGTAGGGACCCAGGCCTCTTTGGTCCCTCATGAGGGGATGACATCCAGTCAAGAGCCAGCACCACCCACTGAGGGACAAGGCTGAAGAACACTCCTCAGAATCTGGCCTGAGCCACCTAACCCCACTTCTGCAAGGACAGGGTGGATCAGCAGGAGAGAGCGGTTCTAAGAAAGAAAGGAATGGAGACAGTATGCCCTCAGGAGTCTGGGAAACTTGTAAAAGTTGCTAGGCCTCCTCCGTATATGCAGAGTCTGGGTCCCCTACTTACTGACTATGGGCCTTGTCCTCACTGAGCCTGGTCCCCCTGCTTACCTAGCCTGGATCCCCTGCTTACTCACTGAGCCTGGGCCCCCTGCTTACCAAGCCCAGGCATGCTTTAGTCACTCACTGACCCTGGCCCTGGTGAGCAGCCTCTGCTGTCCAGGGAGGAGAGGCAGGCTGGCACTCACCTGGGTCACCCACAGAGCCATCTTCCTCTCCACCCACAGGATGGGGCCCCTGGGGAAAGAAGAGAAGGGAGTCTGGGGCAGGGCCACAGCTGCTGGGCACCCACTGCTCAGGCTTGGTCAAGCCAGGCTCAGGAAGAGTGTTGTGAAGGCAGGCCACCCAGGCAGGGGGAGCCGAATGGCCAGATGAGGGGGATTTATTTGGGGGGGGGTGACATTTGTTAAAGCTCTCCATTGCTCCCTCTGAGGCGGGTATTTCCAGCATCAACCCCAGCTAGGGTCCAGGGGTGCAGAACATGTCTTAGCTCTTAGATTGGGGCTGGTCATCATCCCCCAAAACACACACACACACACACACACACACACACACACACACACACACACACGCTGTACAATTGAACTCCCAACCACCATCCCATCTACCCCCACCCTTAACCTGGCCCAGAGTTGTCTGGCAATCAGGAGCCAGGCGAGAACTCACCAATGGAACTCCGAGGACGAGCCATTAAAGGTGTAATTATACTTCATGCAGCCCCAGCTGTAAAGAGACACAAGAGCTCGCCAGGCCACAGCTCCCCAGGGTCGACACGGAGGACCTTTCCCAGGGCTGTTCAGGGTGCATGGACGGGGCCCACCCTATGTCCCAACTAGAGCTGGTGCTTTGACACTTGAGCATGAGGGAACTTCCTGGCCTCCAGTGACCTTGCAGGGAAGTCCTCTAACCAAGAAGCACAGAGAACACATTCCTGTCTGGAGGGTCCAGGCTCCACAGGGATCTGCCTGCTTCTCCCTCCCAAGTGCTGGGATTAAAGGTGTGCGCCACCATGCCTGGCAGACAAGCATCTTTAAATCTCTTAGAACCAGCTGGTGGGAGGTGCCAGGGTATAGTCAACATGCCAGTTCTGCTCTAGATCATAACTAGAACCTGAGCCAGATGTCTCAGGGGCCTCAGTGCTCACAGAGCCCAGAAGTGGGCAGCTCCCACTCTGTCTTCTCACTGACCTACTTTCCACCAGAGTTTTATTGGGGTTGTTGCACTTAGTACCCACAGGAGTCTCTAGGTGTCCCATTCTGCCATCCACCCACCCTCCATCCCATCATTTCAATCAACATCTATCTAGCAACCACTCATCGACCCATCCTTTACTGTACCTATGACCCATGCATCCATCTATCCATCATCATTCGATCTGGGATTCATATGTGTATACATCCATGCATTCTATTTTCCAACATCTACTCAACACCTCAACTGCTATTGATCCAATTACCCCTGCATCATCATCATCTATCCATCCAAGGATGATCCAACGAGAACCCATCCATCTATCGTCTACCCACAATCCCACCCACTATGGTGGATGAGTCAACAGACTTGGGTCCTCTGGGGACGTGGAGTCAGAAGCCTTCAAGTCTCTGGGGCGTGGAGAATGTGAGGCAAACTAAGGAAATGTTTTGAGCATCAGCTGTAGACTGTTTCTCCTCCTCAAACCACCGTGGAGGGCTTTCCCTCCTCTGCCCTGTGAAGGGAGATTTGTTCTCAATAGCAAGTGAGTGCTATTTTGGTCTAGAAATTCTAGTTTCCCATGAAAGCAAGAAACAGACAAAAAGGGATTCAATAAAGTGTGCACACAGATTCCAGGGTCTAGCCTCTTGCCTGGCTGTTTCCAAGACCCCAGCAATCCAGGCAGAGCCTGCTCTGAGGAGCCCAAGAAGGATTCAATGTTGGCAAAGTCCACGGCCTGGAAGTGGTTCTCACACTCCAGGCCCTGACTGCAGAGTCCTATGGCATCTGAATCCTGTCAATGTAGCCACACATTTGTGTAAATACACTTGTGTGCAAAATGAATACAACATGAGCTCAAGAGGAATGGGCCAAGCATAAGAGGTCACTAAGAAGGGCCAGGGCCAGCGTCCTCAGAGGTGCAGGAAGAAAGGCATGATGGATGCAGGGACCGAGACCCAGGAAGGGAGTCCGCCTCAGAGAAGGGGCCGAGCAGGAGCAGGAGAGACAGGCGCATAGGCAGCCCGGTACCCAGCTTCCGAATCCCAGGGAGCATGGAGCCAGCATCTACCAGACAGCCCTGGCACTGAGGGCCGCTGGACCAGCCCAGGAATGAGCCAGAGGCCCCCCAAGGAATCCTAGGCACAGAGAGCTCAGCATCTTCCAGAGAACATGGTGTCCCGTAAGGGTCTGGGCTGAGTAATGCCACTGATTTCTCAAGGCAGCCAGGGCAGAGGGAGGCCCACAGAGACTTCAGAGGAAGTTTCCAGCCCCATTTGGTGGGCTTCTACAAGGACACCTGACAGCAGTCACCTCTTCCTCAAGATGGCTGGAGCATGGATGCTGTGAAATGAGCCGCCAAGGAGCACCGCCCGAGGCCAGAAGGGAAGGTGGACTCTCTAGAAACTCAGAGCGCCACACCTTTCGGGCAAGGGCCAGATAGTCCCAACTGGACTTTCAGGGGCTGAAGTAAACTGCAGGCCCACCCACACAGGTAACTCTTGGACCTTCCAGTTTTGCCTTAAACCTTCTGGGTCTTCTGGGTTCAGCCGTGTGAAGCGCCACCTTGGAACCCCCTCTCTTCGTGATAACCCAGTCAGCAGCGGCCTGGGAACCACCTGGGCATGGCTCTGGGAGTCACCACGGGGGAGGAAAGGCTCCTGAGGCGCACAGTCTCCCACACAGACCCTTGTAATCCCAGTGGGGCTCAGTGAGAAGGCTGAGCCTCAGGACCCCAAATTCCCTGGCCCCAGCTCCGTAGGCCACCCACCATCCAATGCCCTGGTCTGGGTTGTCCAGTAGGACCCGGACGATGTAGAGCAGGCAGGTGAGGAGCTTGAGGGAGAAGTTGAACAGCCGGATCCTCAGACCTGTGGGGAGGATGGCATTAGGCAGAGGCATCGAGGAGCTGGCCCACCCGTTCTGCTTCCTCCTGGAGTGGCCTTGCATGGGCGTCTAATTCACTCTTATTCCAGACGGAGAGAAGAACAGACACATCTGCACCAGCCCATACCCCACCAGGACCCACCCCACCACTGTAGAGATGAGACACTGAGGCTTGGGGCACAGGGTATTTCACGCCACGGCCTAACTTCCCAGTTCTTTTCGCAACCCAGGCAGGTCCAGTGTGGCCCGGCTTGAAGCGAGGAAGGAATGGGGGAGGGGAGGGCATGGAAGTGGGGACGCCCGGGGCGGGCTGGGGTGGGAGGGGAGGACGCCTGGTTGGCTCCCGTGGACAGCTTGGCCCCGTCCAGGAGGAAGACCATGCTCCCACAGGTCAGGCCTCCCTGGGATGTGTTCCTCTGGGCATTTGGAAGCTGAGATGCCCTGTCCCCTGTGTCCATGTGGCTGGACCATCTCCTTGGATCCCGCTACCATCCACACACCCATCCCTCCCCACCCAGAGCAGCCTAGGCCCACCACTCACTGGATCTTTGGTTTTTGATGAAGAACAGCTTGAGACGCTCTTTGAAGGTATTCTCGTTGACATAGAACTCCACCTGGACCCTGAGAGGAGAGGGGGCTGAGGCTTGGGGTCATGGGGCTCAGGCCCAAGGCGGGGCTGGAGCCCTGAGCCCAGCTGAGTTCTTCCAAACTGCAGGAGCAGAGAGGACGAAGGAACTTGGAAGGGACAACTCCCCTACCTCAGACCAGGAGGGCCTGTATCCAAGGCAGCCTTTGGTCCACCCAAGGTATACCTGTAGTCATTGGCTACAATCTGCTCAGCGTCCAGAGCCCTCCTAGGCTCTGAGGAGGCCAGGACCACAGTACATATGGCACTGTAGACATTGGGTGCTTAAACCTTCCTAGCAGAATGTCCAGGAGCTGATGGTTGTTCATTATGCCTGGTGGCCTCTAGTATCTGGAGTCTGAGACCACCATTCATTGAAGCCTGGAGGATGGTCAGGTAAGATGGGCCTGCAGGAAGTGGGCACCCTGTACTACCCTTCTAGCCAGCTTGTAATCTTGGCCATGAGTCCCCAGACCTCCATTGGTCCCCAAGAGTCCCGTTCCCTGAGACCAGACCACAGTGATCCCTTCAGGAGTCACCCAGAATGAAAAGCAGGTGAACATATTCACCGACACCACATCACCACATCCAGGAAGTCAAGTTCTCACTGGGAATAACAAGGCAGCTAGGGATGGCTAAGCCACTGCTCTCCATGCCCCAGCCTCAGACACGGTCCTGCACCTTACCCTCCACCTGCATCTCCTGAAGAAGGACAAAACGTCAGTCATCAATATCAAAGCACAATAGATCACAATCCAGGAGCCTGGACTCCTATGTCAGATGCAGTCATCTTGTAGCCTTCCCCTCAGGAAGTGAGCCGTCACGTGTCCTTGAACGACAAACACAGGCCTCCCTGGCACCTGGCTCCTTCCAGCACAACCTCAACACCTTCCTCACAGGCTGAGACTCTCAGGTTGGAATGAGGCAGGACACAGCACTGAGGCCCACAGCACAGTGAAGGGTCACAACAAAGAAGGACGCACAAAGAACGACACTCTCCACAGGTGCGTCCTGCTGCCTGGAGGGATCCTGCAGGGCTTGTCAGCAGTCAGCAGAAGCAAAGACCAGCCTGGATTCCTGTTCCCACTCCTCTCCCCTCGATGGGATTATCCACTGGGGAAGGGGGATATGAACTCAGGTGGGTGAGGTGTGAACCTCTCAGGGCCGTACTGGCTCTATCAAGGCAGCGGGAGAGTCTGATGTCAGTGCCTGGCTTGGACTGACCACTCCAATATCCCCCAAAGCGTCTAAAACAGTCACTGAGGGCTGGAAAGATGGCTCAGTTGCGCAAAGATGCTTGTCACCAAGCCTGGCAGCCTGAGTTTGATCCACAGGTCCCACGTGGTAGAAGGAAAGAATCAACTTCTGAAAGTCATCTACTGACTCCACATGAATGCAGGGTACATGCACACATTCCTCGCCCCCATATACAAAGAACGTAGTAATAGTTTTAAAAACAGCCATCCCTTAGAGCACAATAGATCACTAAAGTAAGTATAGCCAACTAAGTACACAGCAGCCTTTGCCCTGTTGTGGGCGGAGGAAGGGCTGAGTCACAGTGGCTTTGCTGGTCACAGAGCTCCCTAAGGACCTGGGGCCTTGCCTGGGACAGGGCTCAGCTCAGGTCCATAACTGGGTTCCCTCTGGACTGGGAAACTCGCAGAACTTCTCACAGGAAAGCAGGGGCCAACCCAGTGCTAAGCTGGTATTCCTTGGTACAGCCGCTGCATCTAGTACACCTAGTACACCTCTGTACCCCAAGTTACCCAGCACACCCACTGTGCCTAGTACACTCTACTGGCCCAGCACATACCAGGGTACTCTGCTGAGCACCCCACCCCCCACACCCACAGAACACCTGCAACTTCTGTACACTGCCATGCCCTGGGGCATCACACTGTACTCCAGAACAGCCTCATATTCCATCGTGCGCCCGTGCGTACCCAATACTGTACTGTACCGCAGCATAGTCTCCTTTTCATGTGGTACTGGGTGCCCCAGGCAGGAGAGGCCCTTCTGTACATGTGGCTCTGAGGAGTCTTGTTGTTTGTCTTTCCCTTTGAAGGAGCCTGAGGCTAACTGGTCAGGCTGGCTGGGAGCACGGGGAGCAGGACAGGATGATGGCAGAGAAGTTCCCTCAGGGCTGGGCCCAGTGCCTCCTCAGGGCCCACCTCCCCAGGACCCACCTCTCCTCACTGACAGATGACCCACTTGAACCCTATAAGCATGAGTGCACACATCTTCCTTGTACCCCCACCTTCTCCACAACAAAGGCCTCGATGAGGGGGGTCCCTCCACCCTGCTCACCCACACCCATGCTCCGGCTTCAGCCCCACAGGGCCCTTAGCAGGTAATTAAAGCTTTTGCCAAGGCACTGTGATGGCCAAGTCTCTCTCCATCTGCCTTAGAGCACAGGCCACAGTCTTCCTGCCCCACCATGGTTACCCTTCCTCATCTTTGGCTTCACTCTCACTGTACCCCTAAATGTGGGAGCCCAGAGATGGTTGCTGGAGCCTCTTGTAAGCACCAGGCATTAAACTCCCTGTCACAGGGGGATCCCATGAGGCCAGGTGGGCTGTTTCCTACCATCGACTATTTCCTGCTAGTTTGAACATGGTTGGGGTGACCCCACGGTACCATGTGTTAGAGTCTAATCCCTGTGAGGTAGGAAGAAGGTAGAGGCTGCACACCAATGTGGTACTAGGAAGGGCACAAGATTAGAGTAAGGTCCCCAGGGCAGTCAGTCCTAATGGCTTTAAAGGCAGAAGGAAACCAGAAAAGAGACTGGTGTACTCTGGTTCCCTCCTTGTGGGGCCACATGAGGTGTTTGCCCTCAAGAAGACCATTACTAGATGTAGGCCCTTGGCCTCGGACCTGAACTGTGAGCTGAATGAGCCCCCCTCTTTATTACTCACCCAGTCTATGGACTAATACACTCTGCGCAGAGTTCCCATGGCTAACCCACCAGGGCCTCCTCTCCTTCTGGCCAGAGCTGGCAGTCCCGGGACCCCCTGGGGAGGTACCCCCCATCTTCCTTGCAGCAGAGAGCCCCTGCCATGGGCTCTGAGTCCACCTAGGGATCCCACCCAGGGGAGAACAGAACCTGGGCTCTCTCTGTCTCTGCACCCTCCCTGCCCCATCTTACTAGCCAGTGGGGCATTCTCATGGGACACTCCTCCTGGACAGCCCCCCAACCCACTTCCCAATTGTGTCTGACAGTCCTCTGTTCCCAGGTCCTGGGGCTCCCCTCCTGCCACCCCATGTTTGCACTCTTCTCCAGCTCCACACCCCTCTCCAGGGTCCTCCATCCCTTGCTTCACCTCCCCAGGAGTTCCCTGAGTTCAGAAAACACAGCTGTTCTGTGACCAGGAAGTCACCACGGCCACCTGCTGTTCTGTGAACAGCCAACTCTGTGACACTCAACTCTGCCCTTGCAGGCATCTGTTCCCAGCTCTGGGCAGCTATGTTATGCCCAGGCTGACTCTGACTAGTGACATTCCAAGGGCAGAAGATAGCTGCCTCTCAGCAGAGCGGCCCATCAGACTGCCGACACCCACCAGCGGTCCCAGGTGCTCAGTGGGCAGGGCCTGCCTATGGGGGAAGGCATTCTCGAGGACCCACAGGGCCTTGCTGCCCTTGAAGTCGGAGCTCTGTAATGCCAGAGAAATCAATGGAGCCTCCTTCACTTTTTAATTTTTAATGAACTGTGGCCACCCACTTCCTCCAGCACCACACAAAACAGGAGATTAAAACTATCCATTTGACTCTGACCTGTGTTTAAGGCAGCAGGTATGATCTGCCCTAAGGCATGACAAAGGTACTACGCAGACCCCCATAGGAGCAGAGGGAAACACTTGAGGCCCACATCCACAGCCTCTGTTCACTGGCATCCTTGGCCCTCTATGAGGCTCCTGGGAGTCACAGGAAACTGTGCTGATCTGGCAGGTAGAAACTGGGGACTGAGAGCCAGTGCCCACCAGGAAAACAGATAGACCCAAGTCCTGCCCCTCCCCCACCTTTGCCTGGGCTTCTCACTGGCAATAGAAACAATGGTGGGAGCTACCTCCCATGGTGCCACGAGAGTGCCAGGCAGGTGTGGCTGCTCTGTCTGTTGGTCCTAGGGGTGCATTAGAGGAAGGCACAGTGAGATGGTGGGTGTGAGGCCCAGGGCCAGCCCTCGTGTAGCGCAGACATGGGAGCAAAGGTCAGTGCAGTCAGAAAGCCAGCTCAGGCCTAGACTGTTGAGGGTATCACAGTGCAAACACACAGTCTGGCTGCACACACCAGCCATGCCCAATCCCCCCAAGTAGGACACCAGCCCAAGCACCAGCCTGAGCCTAGGTAATACACAACCTACCTGGAAGACCTAGAAGGCACACTCATGGTGCTGCCTGTTTGGATGAGTGGTTGAGAAGGGCCCAGGAGCAGGCTGCCAGGGCCAGCTCAGATCTGCTCAGTGCCCCACCTGCCATCACCAGGGCAGGTGGGGAAAGAGGCCTGATGCTCCCCAACCTCGTCTCCATGATTCCTGGCCATAGGTGGTCAGCAGAGCCCCACAGCGGCACCCTCCTCTGACTCTCCAGTGGTGCTGAATCCAGCTTGACGGACCAGATGGGGGCCCAGAACTCTCTCAGCTTCTCACTGCTGTCCTAGGCTAGCTCCCCAGGATGGCCCTGACAGTGTCTTAGGCCCCAGCCCCACAGAGTCCGTGGGCAGGAGGGCAGTCATATCGGGCAGGTCTGGGCCCTCCAGAGCCATCTGGGAAACTGAGGAAAGGGGGTCCAGTGTGGCTTGGGAAAGTGGGCACTGACTTCTCAAACTCACACAGGCCCCTGGCCTGGCCCTCCCTTAACCTCCACCTCCTGGAACCTGAGGGCTTCCTGAAGATCCAAGGACATCTGCTCTGAGCAGTGGTGACTCTGGGGCAGCACAGACACAGGCAAGTTCAAGCTCTGGCACATCCAAGGCCTAGGTTCCTCAGGCACCTGGGGAGGGTTACGCATTACATGTGATAGGCGCCTCTGTCCCACATACATTATCCACAGGCATCGTAGGACTCTAGACTGGAAATCAGGTGCACGCTGTAGACCCAGAAAACCTGGTCCTCAACTGTGGGGTGCTAAGAGGCTGAACCAGAGCAGCAGAGAAGCACTCCACATGCTGCAACTAGAGGTGCCAATCAAACGGTGGTTACAGATGGGGACAGGGTCAATCAATGGAAACAACAAACCAGGTCCCACTTGGAGACCACAGCGACCACGGTGGCCATGGAGCCCAAGGATGTGCCATGAAGTGGCTGTGCTGAGGGGCTCTGGGTGCCTCGGCCTCAAAGCCCCTGTCACTTAACCCAACTCTTAATTGAAGGTAGAGAGGCACCTAGCAGAGCCTTGGCCTCTGGGCACCTCGACCCGCTCAGACAACAGAGCGCAGATGAGACTAGGGACTCTGGGGAGACTGCGTGCCTGTTCCTGGGCAGGCACTGTGGTAGGTCTGTGTCCCGACATTTGGCTGCTGCTGAGGGCCTCATCCTCACTGGCCTAGGGCATTCAACTCTGGGAAGTCCATTTCCTGTTCTCAGACTACTCCTCAGGAGAGCACTTAGCATGCTGTGCTCAGCCCCAGCCCCCAGTACCCAGAAGCACTTGCTGGTCCTGAGAGGTGCTGGCTGGCAGTACTGAGTCCTTGCCTGGCTTCAGGCCCGTGGTACTGGGCAGAGTAGCCTCTCCCATGGGACCTGGTCCTCCAGAGGTGTGAGGATGCATCTGTCCCCGAGACAGTCCCTCCCCAATGAAGGACTTACTGAGAGAGGGAAGAGTCCAGGCTGAAATCTTCCACCTGAAGCCTGGGGACACAGAGTGGAAACATCAATAGAGAAAGTGGATGGAACTCTTGGATGAGATGAGGCCTCCAGACAGCGTCCCAGAGCAGCGGGTAGTATCAGAGTGGACAGTCAGCCTAGCACGCGAGGCAGGTGGAAGCTGGACCTATCCCTCAGAACCAGAGAAAGCAGCACAGCTTAAGGTTGCGGGCACGTGCAGGCCTGCACCCTGGCCGCAGGGAGTGACGACCCAGTGAGGACAGGGCCCTGTCTTCAGCCAAAGGACAAGTGGGCCATCTGTCTCATTCAGTGTTAAGCCTACCCTAGGCCCGTCCATGACCCCATGTTTAGCAGTGAACCTGCCAGTCACACTGCACCTGAAGAAGCTGAAGACAGCTGGACAGATCCGGGTCACAGCAAACCAGCTGGGTATGGCAAGCCAGGGTTATGTTCTAGGAGGCAACCTGCCAGCAGGCCTGCTCCCTCAGTTTTCTGTGACTGGAGAAGTTAGGGCTGGGTGCTAATACTTCTTGGGTGACTGAAGTTGTACCTCTCTAACCTGCCAGCTCCAGGTAACCTGGTCTTGGGCTTCCCTATACTGAACAGCAGACCCAGTAGGTATGGCCTGCCCTGGAGAGGGGTTCAGGGTCAGATCGGTAGGGCCAGCAGCTCTGGAAGTCCAACGTGTGTGGAGGCTGGTGGTGGCGGGGGGGAGGGTGTGCTGACTACATACTCTCTTGGGCCATCCCCTCCACTAAGGACTTCAGACCGGTCTCCTAAATCTTCAAAGCAACTACTTTCCAGATGAGTAAAGAATGAGAGACCATTGGAGAGAACCCTGCATGCCTGTGATAGGCTCTGTATGATCAGGATTCCTCTAACACCTCCGGGCCTAGCAGTTCCTGGTCCCTAGGTGGGCAAGGTGAAGGTGGGCACACCCTTGGCTGGTATGGCAGTGGGTGGCAGTCTGCACAGACAGAGAGAGCCCAGCCTTAGCAGGGTCCCTGGGAGCTTCCAGAAGACTCTGACTATACAGCTGAAATTTCCTTTCTGGCTCCAAAGTTGAAGTTCTGAGCTGGAGTCTACAAGGCGGGGCAGGGTTCTAGCTAATTACATGGTAACAGGATCATGTGGTACCTTACCTGGAGGGCCAGATCTAGTGCCTACAACCAGCTCTGCTCCATGGGTCAAGCCAGCCCCCATCTGCATGGGCGCCATGGGCCTCTAGAGCCGTGATGCATCCACATAGCCTGGGGCTGGACAAGGCAACCTTACAGTGTTCTGCAGAAGCCATGTTCCTACTCACTGTCTAGGCAATTCCCTCTTGAATATCACCTGGCTCAGGCATTCCCCTTGAAAAACAATGGCCTACATACAAAGGGGTGTGGGCTTTAACGACCAATGCTGACCCTGCCAAGGACTGGCATTGGGGAACGTGAGGTGAGTTACCTGAGCTGACCTGCCAGGGGAGCTGCAGAGGAGGAGGGCAGGGAGGGGATGGGAAAGAAGTAAGATTCCCAAAGAGCATCCAAACCAAGATGGCCTGGCAGGATGCATATGAGCAAACAGTGACCTAGGTACCAATGGGCTTCCCTCACCAACATGAAAGTCCTAAAGAGGCTGGACACAGTATAAATAAGGGCCCCAACCTAGGGGCCTTTCTGTGTCCACAGCTCACTGCTTCTTGCAGAACCTGGGGCTAGGGTCCCACAGGAGCCTCTGAGCAGATGCATGTACACCTGACTTAAACCTGGAAGGGGCAAGTTCAGTCAGACCCAAGCTAGGCACCTTTCCAGAAGTCCTCTGGCCTGATGAGAGGCAAGGGTATTTGGGTGTCCTCTTCTCCATGCATCCTGTGAGCCCTGAGTCCCAGGAGATGCTTCTGAGTGTAAGAGTGCACAGTGCACACCAGATCGTTAACTTCATGTCAAGAGGGTCCTATAAGGAAACGGGGCCCCACTCTGCTGTAGCGGGTCATGTTCCTCAAACTCACACTGCAGCCACAACCCCAGGAGCTTAGGATATTACTGTATTAGGGAAAAAAATTTCTGCAGAAGTTCTTAGGTTGAAACGGAGTCCTAAGGGTAGATCTCACCCAGAGTGACGAATGTGCTGGTAGGAAGAAGTCAAGATTCCGAACCACAGAGGACGGAGAGGGAAGACTCTATGGGGACATGGCGGGGTAGGTAGCCTCCGTGTGGAAGAGGCCTTCGAGCAGCCAGCCCCTCCTGCTCCAATCCCTCATATCCCTGAGAAAATTCAGTTCTGTATTTTCTACCCCTGGTCTGTGGCAGCTCTCGCCAATTCAGTACCACTGAGGGAAGAACTCCAAGTCCCTCTGAGGGGCCAGAAGTACACCTGAGTGTGGCAACCATTGTATTCTGGGATGAGGGTAAACAGCTTCCCAGAAGAGCATGCTTGGGTTAGAGAGGAGGAGCAAAGTGGTGATTGCTGACCCTGTAGCATCTACCGGGGTGAGTTCCTGAAGCGTTCTTGGAGGTGTGGTCAATGTGGTAGAGTAGGGAGTGGGGCCCTGGGGGGCACACGGGAGCTACTCGATGAGGCAAGGGAAAGAGCTAGACTCCTGGAGGGTTGTGGGGCCCATGAGAGTCTGGAGTTGGAAGGCAAGGAGGTCCCAGCAAGGGAGACCCAGGGAATCATCTCCCAAGCCCAAGAATACCAGTGTGAATGGTCCTGGCTTAGGAAGGGGCTTTGCCCTCTGGGTTAGACTGGCAGGCTAGGGACTCCTGGGGAGAACAGCAAGACCATGTTAGAGCCTGAGGAGCCACACTGAAGAGGCCTCAGTCTTTGGGGGACACCGGAACACGATGGCCAGGAATAGGGGAAGAGGATGGAGGTGTGGGTAGGGAGTCTGGCTTGGTGCCACAGAGCCTGAGGCCAGGTCCCTACAAAGGCAGCGGATGATAGAGAGTGGACGACGTCAGGAGGTTCCAGGGCGGCATTCAAGAGACCTCTCAGGGTGCAGGTTTAGGGCAGGCATGTGTTGGTTGGTGGGAAGGTGGCCCATGCAGGGCCTGAGAAGTCCTAGGGACAGATCACAAAACCATGAAGTGGAGGCCTTATTCCTCCTGTGACAGCTGTGTTGCGTTTGCAAATGTGGGGCAGGTTCAGCTCAAAGATACAGCTAATCCTGGGCTGGCCTAGTCAGGAGTGGAAAGGGCTTCTTGGCACCCTTGCACCCAGACTCCTCTCCTGGGACCAGCTCTGGGAGGAGGTCATGTGTCCTGGTTTCTGTCCTCAGTGGACTGAGAGCTGTTCTACACAAGATTCTTAGGGATGGCTCCAGTGAATGTCCTGTGGAGACAGGGCAACAGGAGTGGCCACTCTCTGGAGCCCTCGTCAGGGATGGCAAGCAGGCCTCGACCCAGGCAAGCCTCTTCAACACTCACCAGGCCCTGTCTCAACTCCATTCTGGCACCCTAAGCTCTGTTAATCTCTTTATACCTTTACACTAAGACTCCAGGACTGTCAAGGGCCCTGAGTCACGTGATTCCTGCCCCTGACACTCTCCCATGGCTACGCCTGTGGGAACCTCAAACCCCTCCTCTTCTTGGGAGCCAGAGACCCCAAAGGCTCAGCTTCCTCAAACTCTGATTCCAGAATGCACCTCCTGGGTCTCTGAGCAGCTTCCCCTCCCCACAGCACAAGCATCACAATTCTAGACGTCAGCTGTAAAATATGCCAGAGACCTGTGATTTGGAGCGTCCAGAGCTCCCCATCTGCCACTAGGGCAGCTCCTAAGGCCTTATCCTCTGCCTTCTGTCTCCTCCAGCCGCCCACCCTTCCCAGGCCCGGTGGGCACAGATTAGGCGTTGCCTCTCCCTTATGTAGGCGAAGGCTCTGCTCTGCTGCCCCCGACCTCCCAGCTCGCTCTGCTCGGGTGGACACCGTCTTCACACCCTTCAATGCCTCAGCCAGTCCTTGAGGAAACAGATGGGGTTAAGAGAGAGTCCAAGAGGAGGACAGGTCTTGGGACCTCCATGGGGACCTCAAGTCAAGTGAATCTAGGGGTGCTGAGGGAGCTAGAAAGGGTCCCAGTACCTGACCCGCCATGAGGTTCACTAATGGCTCAGCCCTTCCCCCACTGCAAATGGGGGTCCTCTCTCCTCAGCTCACACCCTTCCTAACCTTCCTCCAGCCTCACTGGAGACAAAGAGGAAGCAGGCCCAGGCTGGGAAGAACACTAGATGCGCTTCATTCATGAGAGTGCAGTGCTTCTGGGGGTGCTGTGGGCAGGGTCACACGCCCACTGTGGACAAGCATGGGGCCATGAGGCAGTCTCTCTCTCCCTCTCTCTCTTTCTGCCTTCTGCTTTCTGTCTTTTTGCCTTCCCAGTAGTGGAAAGACCCCAAGCTCTTTTTTCTGCCTCTTCCTGGACCACAGCAACCCAAGCACAAAGGACAGAGGCAAGAGCAAGTCACAATCTTATGTGGACACTCTGCCACACTTGACTCCTAATGAGCCAGTCCACCCCACTTGCCGCTGTGGGGATCTGCCTTGGGTTCCTACTACTCATCAGAGCAAGGCTCAGCTGGAGCCTACAGGTGCAGGTGCTGCCTGAGTCCAGCTGTGCAGACAGTTCCCTTCTCCCTGTCCTACAGAAGGAGGCTGAAAAGGACCCTGCATGTGGGAGAGAGATCATCTCTGTGAAAGGACCAGCAATCAGCTTGTGATCTACAGGGCCAGAGGCAGCCACATGCAGAGGTGGGCCCCCGGCTTCTCAGAGGAGATGGCCACAGCCCCTATTCTGTGCTTTGGTGTCAGACACAGCCTGGGCAGAATTGCCACCCTCATTGGTCAGCCTCCAGCAGAGCCCAGCTGGCTGGCAGGGAGCTTCTGGGATCACTGACCCACAGTGTCCAGGAAGAGGAGGGAGAATCCAGAAATGGTCCCTAGAGCTTTGGGCAGCACTTATCAGTCTCTGGAC
Organism: Eospalax fontanierii; assembly: GCA_035773235.1. Lineage (NCBI taxonomy): Eukaryota > Metazoa > Chordata > Mammalia > Rodentia > Spalacidae > Eospalax > Eospalax fontanierii. Next base: position 62,785,250 of record CM069541.1, read on the forward strand.
CTGAGTGGCCCATCAGCTGTGGGAGGGTCTTCAACAGTCTCTTCTGGTAAATGGGAACAAGGGCAGCAGCTGATCCCTGGGAGGAGCAGGAAATGATGTGCAGGTGGGGGATGAAGGGGAGGCTGGTGG